>JACEFO010002599.1:0-1308487 GCA_015342445.1 Digitaria exilis
CTCCTCAAGGGGAAACCGTCGCGGCTACGGGAGGCGAGGTCCCGGGGGCAGCTCCCGTTCCGGCCTCGAGGCCAAAACGGAAACTCCCCTTCGTGCGGTAAGTTTCCTTGTCGCTTGCTTGTCGTTGGTGTTTCGTTTTTGCCTCTAACCGAGCTTCTTTTCGTGTCACAGTCGCTCTGGGGGGCGGAGCACGCCTTCCCTCGCGCCAACCAAGGCCCTCAAGATCGGGCCTAGCTCGTCGCCGCACCCGTCCTCGCAGCTCCTGGGCCCGACGAACGAAGTCGTGGAGGACGTTGTTACGTTTTTCGACACCTAGGCGGAGCTGCAGGCCCGGCAGCAGCCGCGCGAGGAGGCGCCTCCGGTCCTCGAGGGGCCAAGGCCGCCTCAGCTCCTCAAGGGCGCGGTCGAGCCCCACGTCAAGGCAGCTCGGCCCGAGGAAGCCAACCCCGCGCCTAGGGAGGCTCTTCGCGTCGAGGAGCCGTCTGCGGCGCCCGCGGAGGCGGACGCCGCGGTGGTCCCTCCGCATGAGGGGGGAGAGAGGCGAACCCATGGCGGCGGGTTCCCCCACTTGACGGAGCTGGCGGAGGCTCTGGGGGTTGGGGCCCCCGTGACGCAGGGGCGCGAGAGTGGCGGGGCCGCGCCGTCGACTCTCATCACGGTTCAGCCAGGGCCAGCGGCGGCCTGGTCCTACGAGGCGCATGCCCGTGGAAACGCGGAGATGTGGCAAGCCCGCAGCGTGCTTCCCCAGCGGTTCGTCGACGAAGCCGTGGCAGAGGAGACTCTGTGGGATGTCCAGTCGTCACACGGCTTGGACGTTCGCAGGGCGCTGCAGGACATCCTCCGTCTTCACGAGGATGCCGGCAAGGTCCACCGGGTACGTCTCGGTGTAAGTGATGTTTTTGTCATGCCTTATTTTTTCAAAGAAGGCTTATCTCTTTTTCTTTTCGCAGGAACTCCGCAAACAGGCGTTCGCGAAGAACGACCAGATTGCGGAGTTATCGCTGGAGCTCCGTCGCTTGTCCGGGGCGCTCGAGGCTCGAGACCGCCAGCTGGACGACCTTCGAGGTGCTCGGGACCAGGCCCTCGCCCAGGGTCGGGAGAAGGGCGAGGTCATCGCTCGCCTTGAAGGCTCGGCCAGCGCCCTCCGCGAGCAGCTCGCGAACCGCAATGACTGGCTGGAGAACGAGCGGGCTGCGCGTCGCGCGGCGGAGCTGGCGGTCGAGGAGGAGCGGCGTCTCGCGGTCGAGGCTCGAGACCGGCTCGAGCAGGAGCAGACTGCTCGGGCCACGGCGGAGCGGCAGGCGCGAGAGGTGGAGCAGCGGGCCCCAGGAGGCGGAGAGGGCCCTCGAGGCTGCTCAGGGACAGGTCGAGGGTAAGCTGATTTGGCTCGAGCTCTGACCCTTTCGTTTTGTTGCTTTTTGGCTGACTCTTGTTGGTGCAGCATTGAAGCAGGCGCTTCAGGCCGAGACCGAGTCGAAGGAGGCCGTGCTGGTGGCGCAGACGGAGACCCAGCGTGAGCTCGACGAGCTGGTGCAGGCGGCCTCGGCCGCCTGCAACGAGATTGCTGGTCCCGGCCTGCAGTCTGGGAGCACCCTCGCAAGCCGCGTTCGAGCGCTTGGGGGCCACTTCACTTCGCGCGTGAAGGAAGCCCTTCTGCTCGGAGTTCGGAAGGCGCTTGGAGTGGTTACGACCCACTACCAAGCGGACCTCTCGAAGCTCGCCGCTGGGTACGTCGTCGCCGACAACCTCAACGACGAGGAGGCGGTGGCGGCGATGGACGAGGCCGATGCTGCTGCTGACGGGACGGCGCGAGTGCTTGCCGGCTACTTCGAGGGCGCCCTCTTTACTGGCGAGGACGGCGGCGGCTGGACGACCTTGGCGGCGGGGGCGATCCCTGAAAATCTCGGGCCATCGAGCCCGATTGTAAAGAAGTAGATTAGGATTTCGAACTCCTTTTTTTTTTGTAAGACTGGTTCGCTCGTATCTTACTGAACGTCGTCTATTTTGCTTTAAACGTGATGTTATTTTATGCGGTGCCTTCGTGACATGCATTAGTCCGATGCTTGTGCCTCGAGGGGAGAGCGTTGCTAGGATCGTTCGTACGTGAATGACTTGGGCGGAGGGAAGTGACGTGTTGCCGTAGCCTCGAGGCGTAAGCGAACACTCGGCTCAGGCGACCCTGCCCTTGTCCGTTTCACGCCTAGCGTGTCTCCTTCGAGGTTTCGCAAAGGATTTTTCTTTTGAAAAGCGACGATTTTTTCGAGGGTTAGCCCCATGTAGCCCCCGAGGGAGGGATGGTTCTACCGAGGGTAGAGCCAAACCTCCCTCAAAGCTTGAAAAGAATAAAAGTTCGTTTTATTTTCTTCCAAACTGTGGGGGTAAAAGCGTCGACACTTAATTCAAAAGAACTTGCACAAAACTAGAGTATGTACAAAGATTTCGAGGGCCGCGGGGCCACTCTAGGGATAGAAACGACATAGCTGTTGGATGTTCCAGGCGTTCGTGAGGACGTGCCCGTCCTCGTCAGCTAGCTTGTACGTTCCGGGCTTGAGAACTTCGGCGACGATGTATGGCCCCTCCCACGGGGGTGAGAGCTTGTGCCGCCCTCGGTTGTCCTGTCGAAGCCTCAACACGAGGTCTCCTTTGCAGAGATCTCGGTGTCGGATCCTTCGAGCCTGTTGTCGACGCAGGCTCTGCTGGTACCTCGCCGAGTGGAGTAAAGCCACATCTCGAGCCTCGTCGACCTGGTCGAGCGAGTCCTCTCGAGCCTGGCAATTTCGCTGCTCTTGGTACGCTCGGAGCCTAGGGGACCCATATTCCAGATCCGTAGGGAGGATGGCCTCTGCCCCAAAGACGAGGAATTATGGGGAGAACCCTGTTGCTCTGCTTGGGGTCGTTCTCAGACTCCAAATCACCGATGGTAGCTCTTGCACCCACTTGTGTCCAAACTTCTTCAGTTTGTTGTGAATTCTGGGCTTTAGGCCTTGTAGAATCATGCCATTGGCACGTTCTACTTGGCCATTCGTCTGTGGGTGAGCCACTGCTGACCAATCCACTCGGATGTGGAAATCGTCGCTGAACTTTAAGAACTTCTTTCCTGTGAATTGCGTACCATTGTCGGTGATGATGGAGTTGGGAACCCCGAACCGATGGATTATATCGGTGAAGAAGAGCACCGCCTGCTCAGACTTGATCCTGCTGATGGGTCGAGCCTCGATCCATTTGGAGAATTTGTCGATGGCCACCAGCAGGTGTGTGAAGCCCCCGGGCGCCTTCGCCATTGGCCCGACAAGGTCGAGGCCCCATACGGCAAAAGACCACGTAATGGGGATGGTTTGCAACGCCTGAGCGGGTAGGTGCGTCTTGCGCGCGTGGAACTGGCACCCTTCGCAGGTCCGTACCACCTCCGTGGCGTCCGCCACGGCAGTGGGCCAGTAGAAGCCTTGTCGAAAGGCGTTACCCACGAACGTTCGTGGAGCGGCGTGATGCCCGCACACGCCCGCGTGAATGTCAAGGATAAGCTCTTTTCCTTCGGGTATCGGGATGCAGCGTTGCAGGACCCCCGAGGCTCCCCGTCGGTACAGCTCCCCCTCGATGATGAGGAACCGCTTAGCTTTCCTCGCTACGCGCCTTGCCTTCGTTCGATCGCTAGGCAAGACGCCTCCGTCGAGCCAATCGAGGTACGGGCTCCGCCAATCTCGAGGTGCCAAAACCTCGTCAATTTCCACTGCCTCCGCCTCATCCTCATCTCCCGAGCAGGCTTCGTATCCCATAGGCTCGTCCTCGTCTGCCAAGAGCTCCGCGCTCGTGGGGTCGAGGGCGGACGTTTGAGCGTCGGGTACGGTCGAGGCTTGGGTCGAGGCGGTGAGGGTAATCGAGGGTACGTCGATGTCCTTGGCAAAGACGTTCGGGGGAACGGGGGCTCGCCCCGACGCGATCTTCGCCAATTCATCGGCTTCCTCGTTGTACCTTCGTGCAATGTGGTGAAGCTCGAGGCCGTCGAACTTGTCTTCGAGCTTACGTACCGCCTGGCAGTACGCCACCATTTTTTCGTCGTGGCAGCTCGATTCCTTCATCACTTGATCGACGACCAGTTGCGAGTCGCCGCGAATGTCGAGGCGCTTAATGCCGAGCTCGAGTGCGATTTTCAAGCCAGCAAGAAGCGCTTCATATTCCGCCATGTTGTTGGACGCAGGGAAGTTGAGCCGCACAACGTATCGAACGTGCTCCCCGCGGGGTGAGATGAAGAGTAGGCCGGCGCCGGCGCCGGTCTTCATCACCGACCCATCGAAGTACATTTTCCAGCAGTCGAGGCTGGACTTCGAGGGAGGGAGCTGGGTGTCGGTCCACTCGGCCACGAAGTCAGCCAAAGTCTGGGACTTGATGGCTTTCCTCGGTGCGTAAGCGAGGGTCTCCCCCATCAGCTCCGTCGACCATTTCGAGATTCGTCCAGAGACCTCGCGGTTCTGAATGATTTCGCCCAGCGGAAAGGACGACAAGACGGTCACCGGGTGGGCCTCGAAATAGTGTCGCAGCTTGCGTCGAGCCAGCACGATGGCGTAGATCAGCTTCTGGATGTGGGGATACCTCGCCTTGGTCTCAGATAGGACCTCGCTAATGTAGTACACCGGTCGCTGGACTGGCAGAGAGTGTACTTCCTCGTTCCTTTCCACTACTATGACCACGCTCACGACCTGAGTTGTTGCTGCGACATAGAGGAGGAGAGGTTCGCCCTCTTTCGGTGAGGTAAGGATCGGCGTGTTTGTTAACGCAGTTTTGAGTCGGTCGAGAGCTTCCTGAGCCTCCGCGGTCCAGGTGAAGTGCTCTGACTTCCTCAAAAGTCAATACAGAGGCAACCCCTTCTCTCCGAGACGAGAGATGAAGCGGCTTAGGGACGCTAGGCACCCCATCACCCTCTGTACGCCCTTTAGGTCACGGATCGGTTCCATCTGTTGGATGGCCGTGACCTTCTTGGGGTTGGGCTCGATGCCTCGTTCGGAGACAATGAAACCCAGGAGCATGCCTCGAGGCACACCGAAGACGCACTTCTCGGGGTTGAGTCTTACTCCGTGCGCCCTGAGGCAGCCAAAGACGACCTCGAGGTCGCGCACCAGGTCGTCCGCCTTCCTGGTTTTTATGACAATGTCGTCGACATATGCTTCTACGATACGACCTATATGATCCCCGAAGACGTGGAGCATACAGCGTTGATACGTGGCCCCGGCGTTTCGAAGGCCGAAGGGCATCGTAACGTAGCAGTACATGCCGAAAGGAGTGATGAAGGAAGTCGCGAGCTGGTCGGACTCCTTCATCTTGATCTGATGGTAACCGGAATACGCATCAAGGAAACATAAAAGTTCGCATCCCGTCGTGGAATCCACAATTTGGTCTATACGTGGTAAAGGAAATGGGACTTTTGGGCACGCTTTATTCAAGCTGGTGTAGTCTACACACATTCTCCACTTCCCACTTTTCTTTTTTACTAGCACAGGATTTGCTAGCCACTCGGGGTAAAACACTTCCTTGATGAATCCGGCCTCCAACAGCTTGCATACCTCTTCACCGATCGCCCGCCGTTTCACTTCGTCGAAACGGCGGAGACGTTGCTTGACCGGCTTGGAGTGGGGGCGGATATCAAGAGAGTGCTCGGCGACCTCCCTCGGAATGCCTGGCATGTCCGAGGGGCTCCACGCGAAGATGTCTGCGTGAGCGCGGAGACAGTCGACGAGCACCACTTCCTATTTGTCGCTGAGGGAAGAGCTGATCCTCAGCACCCTGCCGTCGGGGCTATCGGGGTCGAGGGGAACGGTCTTGGTATCCTCGGCGGGCGCGAAGCTCCCCTGCTGCCGTTCGTTGGCATCAGGGAGCGTGTTGACGATTGCTTCGAGATCTGCCACGAGGGTCTCATCGAGGGCAAGAGCCTCTGCGAGCTCGATGCTCTCGATGTCGCACACGTAGGCGTGCTCGACCGTCGGACCGACCGTGATGACTCCGTGAGGCCCTGGCATCTTCATCTTGAGGTAGGTGTAGTTGGGGATGGCCATGAACTTGGCGTAGCATGGCCTTCCCAAGATGGCGTGGTAGGCTCCCTTGAAGCCCACTACCTCGAAGGTGAGTACTTCCTTGCGGAAGTTTCCCGGGGTTCCAAAGCAGACAGGCAGGTCGATCTGCCCGAGGGTTTGGACGCGCTTTCCGGGCGCGACCCCATGGAAGGAGGACTTGTTGGGCCGCAGCTCATTGGTGTTGATCCCCATAAGCTCCAAAGTTGGAGCGTACAGGATGTTGAGGCTGCTGCCGCCATCCATGAGCACCTTGGAGAAGCGCGTGTTGCCGATGACGGGGTCGACGACGAGAGGATACTGCCCGGGGTTCGGGATATGGTCGGGATGGTCTTCGCGACCGAACGAGATGGTCTCCGATGACCAGTCGAGGTACGAGGGGGTCGCTGGGCGGACCAGCATGACTTCCCTACGTTCCCTCCTCCGCTGTCGAGGCTTCAAGTTAGCCGCGGGACCTCCCGTGATGAAGAACACGTGTTCCACCTCGGGGTATCCGTCGTCATCCTTGGCTCCACCATCCTTGGGCGGACCGCCATCCTTTCGAGGGATGCGGTTGTAGAACTTCCGCAGCATCTCACACTGCTCGAGGGTGTGAGCGACCGCGGTCTTGTGGTAAGGGCACGGCTTCTTGAGGAGGTCGTCGAAAACACCCCCACCACGCGGGGGACCTCGAGGTCCCTTGTGGTTAGGGTCGACCGCGAGGGCCTCGTCCTCGACGTCGCCCGTCCCGCGGGGGGCCCGGGGCTTCTTTCCCTTCTTGCCGTGTTTTCGTTTTTTCGAAGGGCCCTTCGCCTTATCGTCCTCCGCGGACGCTTCCTCGGGGCGTTTCCCCTTTTTGTCGTTGAAGATGGCGTTGGCCGCCTCTTCCCCCGAGGCGTACTTCGAGGCTATCTCGAATAGCCGGTTCGCGTCGGGGGGTGGGCTCCTCCCCAACTTGCACACCAAGCTATAGCAGGTGGTGCTTTCGAGGAAAGAGTGGATGATTTGGTGGTCGGAGATGTTGGGGAGCTCGGTGCAGCGCTTGGAGAAGCGCCGGATGAAATCCCTCAACGACTCGCCAGGTTTTTGCCTGCACCCCCGAAGGTCCCACGTGTTTCCGGGGCGCACGTAGGTGCCCTGGAAATTTCCCACGAAGGTCTCGACCAGGTCGTCCCAGTCGCGGATCCGGTTCGGGGGCAGGTGCTCGAGCCATGTCCGCGCGGAATCTGCCAGGTGGAGTGGCAGATTTCGGATGATCATGGCGTCGTCTGTGGCGCCGCCGAGCTGGCACGCTAGGCGGTAGTCATTGAGCCATACCCTGGGGTCCGTTTCCCCAGAGTACTTGGTGATGGTTGTAGGCTGTCGGAAACGGGGGGGAATCGGGGCAGTGCGGATGTTGTAGCTGAACACCCGCGTGCCCGCTGGCTCTGGGGCCGCATCCCGGTTCCGCCCTACGTCGGTGCGCCCGCCCTGGTGGGTCCGGGCTCGATCTCGCCGCCTGATTTCGTTCAGGGTATTGCGGGCGTCGCCATCATCGTCCGTGCCACGGGTGTCCCGAAGGCGTGACCTCGCGGGTTCCCTTGCTGGAAACGTCCGTGTTTCGAGCGCACGTGGTTCGATGGCGTGGCGTCGCGCCGTGTCGCGGCGGGAGTTGCCCCGGGATTGTGCTCGCGCCCTGCCGCTGGGTCTTGGTGAGCGTACCGAGGATTCCCCTCCTCGTTCGCCCTTCGAGGCTGAGGAGCGTCGAAGGCGGGAGGCCGAGCTCTCGGCATGCTGTCGGGCAGCATGCTCGACCAGCTTTTGAGCCTCGAGGTGCAGTTTTCGCCCTTCGGGGGTGGCTGCCTCCGGCATGGCTCGGAGCAGCGCGGCCGCCGCGATGAGCTTCTGGCTCGTTCTGGGGGCGAGATCGTCGTCTTTGCCCTCAGCGAGGATGCGGGCCTGAGCCACTCGTCCCGCGTGTCGGGCGTCCGTGCCGCGTTCGTCGTCTTGCTTGGCTGGTTCGCGGTCGGAGCGCGCTGGTGGCGAGACGTCACCACTAGCTCGTGGCCGATGGCGCGGATCCCACTCGTCCTCGGAAGGAGAGTGATCCGATGGGTCCGACGGCTGCGCGCCTGTCAGATCTACGCCATCGTTGTCCCCCTGGTCGTCACCTCCGCCGTCGTCGTCGGACGTCAATCCCTCGCTGAGTTGTTCGTCGTTGATGACGAAACACTCCTTGGTTGGGTCATACTCATCATCGGAATACCCGAAGCAGTAATCCGCCGCTGTTTGAAAGGCAATAAAGGCCTCTGGGTCGCGGAGACCCGAGTAGTCCCAACCAAGGTGTGTACGCGTAAATGCGTGTCTATCATCGGACTCCGTGCGGGGATCACCGGGCAACAGATCGGCGAAATCTCGCTCGGAAACTGGGTGGCAACCAGGCTGGTTGTCATACGCGCTCATGGTAGCGCGGATGGAGGAGGCGTACGCATCCGCGGAGTTGCGTAGCCCGTAGGGATAGGAATGCACCGTCGTAGCGCGTGGTGCAGACATGGGCCCTGGGAGGAAGGGAGCAGCCCTCTCCTGTGCTCCTGACCGCAAAACATCCCCTTCCCTTGTGGGATGGGGGTTACTGACGTCGGCGGCACGCCTTGCGGTGCGTGCTCGTCGTGCGCCAGGTCCGGGACGACTCCGCCGTCGCGGTGCCGCCGGAAGCTGGTGATGAGGCTCCGGTTGGTCGCTGGGATCCTCCTGGAGGACGCGCATGTGGTAATCGTCGCCACATGTTTGGAACCGCAGGCTCCCGAACCGGATCTCCTGCCCCGCTGGGAGCAGATTGCTCTCGCCCAGCGGAGGCCGTCCTTCGCCGGAGTTTGCCATCGGGAATGGGAGTAGCGCAGCGCTGGTCCCCTACCTGGCGCGCCAACTGTCGGTGCCTGATTTGGTCGCACCGGCACCGACGAGTGATTGCGATGCTAACCACTCGTTTCCCTGATGGCGAGAGTGAGAGACGGAGTTTTATCCTGGTTCCGGCCTCTGGGCCGTACGTCCAGCAGTGGTGCGATGCACCGGGTTGCGTGTTGCTCGTAGTAGGGGTTTACAAGCAAGGTGGGAGAAGGAGGTGAGCTCCTAAGTCCCTGGCTATGGTGTTTGCGAGTGTTTGTGAGTGTTCTTGTTCTCCTCCCCCCTTGCATGGGCTTTCCCTCCCCTTTTATAGACCAAGGGGGCGGGGTGCGAGTACATGTGTTTGTCGCTAAGTGCACTGTCTGTCCATGCCGTGCACTGTGCGAGCGGGAATCGCGCCTTCCAACTCCGCTGACGACATGGCAGGAGCTGACGTATTGTCCTTCCTTCTCGTGACGGTTCACGGCGTCGAGGGTGGCAACTTGCGTACGGCGTTCCATGGTCTCTCTCGAGGCTGCCTTCGAGGGTGGCTGCGCGTCCGGCGGGGGGTAAAGTCAAAGGAGTGGTTGGCACAGTGCTGCTGGCAGGGTTAGGTCTGGTCGTGCAGCATGGCGCTCAGGGTTCACTGTTGCAAGTGGATTTGACCGATGTCTTCTCCGAGGGGCAGGTGATGGCGTGGAGCAGTGACCCCTGCTTTTTGACCGCGTCATGATGACTCCGATGGGTTGCAGAGCGTTGGGCGTTGTTCCCGGCGAGGCCGGCTCGAGCTTGGATCGCAAGCTCGAGCTCACCAACCCTCGAACGAGACGGAAACCACCCGCTCGAGGGTGGGGGTCTCCCTCGAGGCCGCCGAGCCTCGAACGAGACGGAAACCACCCGCTCGAGGGTGGGGGTCTCCCTCGAGGCCGCCGAGCCTCGAACGAGATGGAAACCACCCGCTCAAGGGTGGTCGTTTACCTCGAGCTGGACCGGCGCCGAGGACTCATAGCGATGGCGGGCCTTTGTTGGGCCGTGGAGCCAGGTTAATGTCGTCGTGGGCCTTGATGCCAAGTGGTTTTGGGCTTAGATTGGGGTACCCCTATTGTAGGTACCCGACAGCGTCGAGCTTATCTATTCACTTGACCAGGTGGTTGAATATTCTCGGCTTCAACCCTTGTAAGATCATGCCGTTGGCACATTCTACCTGCCCGTTCGTGTGTGGGTGAGCCACAGCCACCCACGCCAGCTCGATGCCATACTTGTCGCAAAGACGAGTGAACTTGAAAGCATGTAGGCCCCTAGTTTAGAGTTTTGGTAATTAATGACAACACCTTGTGGACTAACAATTTCATTGAGCTTATGAATTAAGGCTAGTCACACGTATTCTCTATGAGATGCCATGGAGATGGTAGTGTATAAAGCGAGAATGCTTCCGCAAAGAAAAGTTGATATCAAATTGTGGCGGTTCCACTCCGAAATTATTCCAAGTTAAGTACCCTCAGACCACTAATCACGTAGTCAGGCACTTAATCCGGAATAAGCTGGAGCGCCGTCGGATTAAACCCGATTAAACCACGTACTTAACTAGATCGTAACAGCAGCAGGCCCACACGAAGGTGAGTTCCAGAGATTACAACATTCCACAAATTAACTTACACACATAGAGAAGTAGTTATTACAAACCGAGTGCAAATTTTAAAATCAGAGTACACAAGTCTTGCAGCGGAATCTAAAGTTCAACATAACTGAAATTAGAGTTCATTGCAGCGGAAGTAAATAATCTAACGACGAAACAGGTAACTCCGTGATGAAGCCTGCCACGAAGCTACTCCTCCCGATCCTCGCCGGAGGACGGGACCCATTCGATGTGCCAGCCAGGTGGAACCTGGGTAGGCCAAGTCATAGCATCCACATCCAGAATTATACCTGTAAAATAGTGCCACAAGCAAGGCTGAGTATACTAATACTCAGCAAGGCTTACCCGTCGGGTGAAAACTACATCACCGACATCTAGACAATGAAAGGCTTTTGGCTGGTGGGTTTGTTTGCCAAAAAGCAACTAAAAGTAGATCCTTGCTTTCAAGTTTTAGCACCATATTCTAATAAATTTAACCATTCTAGATTAGCATCCTCTCTAAGCATACAAGTGTAGCAATACAATTTAATTCATAGAACAATTTCATAATCTCAAATTCCACTTATTACTCGATGTGGCCTGACGGTCAAGCAGTCTCATTAACCGCGAGAAGCGGACAGTTCGAACCGAATTTGTGCTACCTGGCCAGGGGAAACCCAACACACACGGATACTCTGCTTGCGATAAAAGGTACAAGCATTTCCCAACCTTTCCCATCGATCCACAATTCGGAACCGGGTCCACTTCCTTAGGATGAAGGTTTACTGCTTCACTCACAGCATCACGCATACATCCACGAGTGTACGGCAAGGGAAAACAAAGTTTCCAAGGAGAGATGGCTATCGGCCCTAGCTGCTTCAATCTGGTACCGGGCTTACCGGCTCCCATATACCGGCATGCATGTGGTACGTTCAAAAACTTGACTTAGTATCCACACCTTCCGACCTTAACCAATTATCAAACACGGACGGGAGATCTACATCTATCATCCCGCCCGTCAATCCTTATGATTCCAACATAAGTAAAGACAAGCAATTCCTATATCTCGCGAGTGACAGGAAATCACTCGACTTGTAACGAACCTATAGCAATGCTCTACCGATCCTTTCATACTAGTATTGCAAGTCATAGGCACTAGGAAAATATTGCAGCTATGGTATTCAATCAACTCCTAGAAACGTAATGCACAAACATAGAGAATTCAAGTGCATAATTTAGTGAGAGTTAGGTCATGCTCCGGGGCTTGCCTTTTTGCTCAACTCAAAGCCTGGGCTAAGGTAGGGTTAGTTGACTTGCTTCAGCGGCATTCTCCCATCCTTCTTGTGGTCCTTCTTCGAAATCCGCGACGGTACGCATGCTTCGGGATCTATACGAGATGCATATGCATAAGATTTACAGCGATTTCAATGCTCCAATTAAAGCACGGGCATTTGAGGCCATAACCCTCTAGACAAAAATGAATTCTCTACTTTCACCTTACAACACACTTGGAAGGGTGCCGTATAGGTTTTTTTTTTTTTTTTTTTTTTTTTACTTTCGATGGTGATTGCGTACATATATAAAATTATACTTTTTATTTCTTCATTTAGCAACGCAGTTTGTGTTTTTGGGATAATTTCAGTTCTTCCCCTAAATTTTACTTTCACGCACGCGGGGTAAAGAATTGTTCTTCTATTAAACAAGATTCGAACTCCAATTTGTTGTCCTATTTCTATAATTTAAATTCTAGTGAAACTTCATAAATACACTTAGGTCATTATGCTTATGTTTGCTGCAGCAAGGTTGGGCACAATTTATTAAGTAATATAAATTTTTGGATTTCCCTACAATTTCAACCATTTCAGCCGCTAGGAGATGAAATTAAATCTTATAAAAATAAATACACAGGAAAATAGGGTGAACTATTTATAGGAGCAAAATAAAGTCATGTGTGGCTCATCTAGCAAGTGGGTACTCAGTTTTAATGGCAAACATGGGCCAAACAATTGCTACTTCTTTTTCTCACCCTAATTTATTTAAGCATGTTAACCGAGTTAAAAATGGGGTTTAGCATTTTTCTAAGATAGCTACTAATATGGATACAGTACTGTACCAAGTTGGCTAATTTTTGTTTAAGGGAATAATTTCTAAAATTCAAACAATGTTTCAGCTGAGAATAACCTAAACAATTTATATCCGGAGCTAGAAAATATATCTCAGTGCAAGATTGATACTGCAAAGCCTTTGTAACTAGAGTAACAACATATCCAAAGATCACTTCCATAGCTGCTGTAGTTTAGGAATTATGCACAAAAGTTCATTTTCAAAGTTTGATTTTTAGAGCCTGAACCAAGCAATAAAAGCACATACATGCTGTGTAGGGAATGAAATATACATCACCAGGAGTACAAATAATTTTAGTTTGCATTTTTACGATTTTTCTACGATTTTATATCAAATTTACAAATTCACTGCAGGAATCCTAGATCTACAATTTCGGCTGTTACAAACAGGTCCTCGGTTTTTGCATTGGGAACCCTAGAAAGATTTCGCGAATTGCAATCGGGTCCTTGGGCGGAGCAGTGAACTCGGCGGCCCAAATTCCGGCGAGGGGAGGCCGGGGATGGCCGGACTGAGGGCACTGGAGGGATTAGGGGCTCACCACGAGAAGGTTTTGTGCAGCGGTCGAGGTCGGAGGTGGACCGTGGAGGGCCGGCCATGGGAGCAGCGATGGAGCAGCCGCCGGAGCTCCGATTCCGGCGAGGACGGTGGCCGGAGTGGTGGGGATGCGGCTGGGGAAGGTAGAGTGGAGGTAGGGGAACCCGTTTTGGCCGTTACTTCGAGCGGGGGATGACTGCAGGGGGGATCTCGATGGTGAGCTCGAGCTCTGCTCGTCCATGGCGGCTAGCGGCGGCGCTGCAGGCCGATGGAGGGGCTGCTGGGTGGCTGGGGGCGTTGGAGAGGAGGAGGAGAAGGTTTGGGGCGGCGCGGAGGAGGCCGTGGGGCAGCAGGACAATGGGGGCGAGCTCGAGCAGAGCTCCCATGGCAGCAATGGGGGCTGCTGCGCAGGAGGTGGAAGAGGCTAGGGTTTGGGCGTCGGGGAGTTTAATAGGCGACGACCGGAAGGGGTAGAGAGGGGATTTCGCGTGGGGAAGGGAGGAGAGGGCGCCAGGGACTCGTGGCGCCACCACCGGCGTTGCCCACTGCATGCTGGAGACGTGCAGGAGAGAGGTGGCGTGAGGAGGAAGAAGGGGCTGACAGGTGGGGCCGGGTTGTAAGAGAGAGGAAATAAATTTTTCAATTTAAAAGTTTTGCCCTAAAAGAAATAGCTCCCGAAGTCCAAAAATTATGAATAAATACATTTTAGAAACCTTAGAACATTTGTGTTATAATGGAGGTTTGAAAAGTTGCAAAACATTCTTGGTTTAGGTGCAGTTTTAAATTCAAAAAGACTTGAATTTGAATTTGGTATGAATTTTTGGCCCTAGCAATTCAACTCCAAAAATATGGGGAACAAGATGTAAATTCCACATTTGAGACCTAGTCTTTTATAAGCTTTTTACCCATCATAGTTATATTAGAGAATTTGGGCTTTCTTTACAAGTCATTATTTTAATCTAAAAATTCAATTTCCATAATTCGAATTACGTCCAAAGATATTCTAATCAAGGTAGAAAAAGGAAAGGTGTTTTAATATGCATACTAAGCCATCTTTGTAAGACCAAACTCAAGTCTTAAATAACTTCCTCATTTGGTATTGTTAGTCAAAGTTTTCTCCCTTTTTCAATATGTTGGTAAATTCATAACTTCCTTTCCATTGTTTTGCTTTATCTTCCCAATTCCTTTTATTAATTATTTTATTAACCTCTCCCGCCTTTATTAAAACCCTTCAATAGTATCACTAATCATCAGAGGTATGATACTCAAAGAGAGTTTTCAATTTAAAGTCCTACCCCTTTTATTTTGGGAGTAAAATCTTATTTTAACTTAAAGTTAAAACATGGACACATACATGGAGGTTAGATGCTTATTTATTTCATATGCTCAACTTTAATTAAGTCACTAACAACACAACTTATATTAAATTATTAATTAATTCACATCCTTTGTATTTTATGAAAGCTCATGTTGTGAATAAAATCTTATTTTATTACTAACACCACAAGATTGCCACATGTAGGCCATGATTAGAACTGCAAGCTTACTAATCCAATTATTTAAGCCTAACATTAAATTATTGACAATTATTTTACTAAAGAACATTAGGAGCACTCTAAATATTATTTTATTTATAGCCCAAAGTGCTCCTTAAAAAAGTGTGTGTGTGCTCGTATGCTTTTCATCTCATGGTTAAGTTGGTCTTTCAACTTGATTTCCTATGTTTGGTGGATAAAGCCTCTGAGTTATACATAACTCACCAAGGTTGCAATGTCATATTTTTATATATACCCAACTTCCATTTGAGAAGGTGGTTTGGTTTTATAAATTAGAAAGTACCTTCCTAAAGAAAGGTGTTTTGTAACAAGAAAAGATCTACAACCTTTCATAGACGTTTGTGATGTGCACAATTCTTATTTAAAATTTTAAATTAGAACCTTGCCTTCAGAAGGTCATTAATATCCTTAATTGGAATTATTTCATGTGTTGTCTTCATGTGAGCCATTAGTCCTTTAAGGCCTTTAGGGGCATAGAAGCATTACTTAACTTTGCCGTTCAACTTGTAAGAGAAGATGTTTAGATTTGTACTAGAAAAGTTTTTGTAGGGTCCAATTTCAAGAACCAAGGCTCGAGTACAAACTTAACAATCCTCATGTGTAATCCTCATTCCAACTAGTGATTTAGTTTCAGGGTTTACAGTGCCTTAGTTTGTTTGATCACTCCTATTATACGCTTTAAACACCAGGGGTGTTACAGCCTACCCCCCTTAAAAAGAATCTCGTCCCGAGATTCGCACAGGGAGGAAAGGTGGACATTTCATTAGAAGAAAGAGGTGTTAGTCAAAGAAACACAGATACAACGTACCCAAGTTCTTACAGATTTACTGCTCGGAGATGATACTGATTCCAAATCTCCGATACAACCTCAACGTCGTTCGTGTGGGAGCGGGCGATGAATGTAGATATGGAAAGCTAAGAGCATCAAGATCTGGCACACAAGACAAAAATAATACACCACTATTGTCCAGTGAACTCCAGGGCCAATCGGGGGAAAGAAGGGGCAAGCCATGGATGGTGTCAAAAGTCGAATCCTTCCTTGTTCGTCGACTTAATTCTTGCGGAATCCTCAGGTGACTTCTGCGCGAACTCCTCCTTCGATGAAGTTGGTGCTGTGGATCTTGGTTAAACGTCAAGGTAGGTTGCCGAGAGGGGAACTTCCTCGTGGCTTTACGAAGGGGTGGAGGCAGGGTTTGCTTGTCACAGAATGGAGGACATGGTGGGGAAATGGCAGCTTGGTTACCGTGGAGGTCGCCGAAGAGAGACGAGAGCGGTGGAGTACTGACTCAAGTGGAGCACCATGGAGTGATGGCAGCCATAGGAGAGGCTGCATTTATCGACAGCCGGGGCGGAACAGCGATAGTGGTGTGTCGAGAGCAGGAGGTAGGGCCGGCAATGAGATTCCCTGGGTGACGGGACGATGGTACGACGGCAACTGGGGTAGTGTTGACCAGCCGCGGTAGGGAAAAACGACGAAGGGGATAGTGGGCTGGTGAACGGGGCAGAGCACACGACGCACGGATACAGAGGAGGTCAAACTGGCCCTTGAGACCCTGACGTGATGGTGGGAGGAATAGATGGCAAAGGTGATCTTTGAGACTGTAGATAGTCACGGGCAAGATGCTTAACCAATCGTAGGTCCTAAGTAACAACGATTTACCTACTTTTATATCAACAGGAACAAGGAATGAACTCTTTAGCATTCACCTAAGAGAAAAGGGATGGTTACTGATCAACGAGGTTATGAGATGACAAGAGTGCCCAATAAATTTAAAGCTAGCCCACATCATACTAAACGACCATGGCATGACATTACACGGGGTTGCCGCCCAATTTCTAAGATGAGCTAAAAGGAACAACACGGGTGGGGCGATAAAAGATCTACTTCTGGCAATGATGGAAATACACCTAGAAAAGGTGGTGTGGTATGGAACTTTTGGAAAAATTCTTGCTCAAATTTCATCTTAATTGTCGAATGTCCAAACTCATGCACTTTACCATGGTACACATGGCCTGTTCATGATGAGGTGCACATGATATGATGCACGTGCACATGAGCGTATGGTGCGTATGCTTATGAGAGTATGACGTACATGCCGTGATGCAAGTTAGTAGACCTCACACCACATAATTAAAATTCATCATTGCGGAACAATTAGGGAGAGTAAGGAAGTATCGATTTGGGTTGTCAATAAAGGTCTTTTGCGGGTCATATTCCCACATACCAAGATACCAGTGTGCCCCAAGTGACTCAAGCGTGTGGCTGCAGCGCACACACGAGGTCCTAGGTTCCATCACGGCACCATAGGTTAGGGAATACAATACCACAATAAATTCAGAGGGGACAATCCAATTGACACCAGGAGGAAGAAGCACTCATGGGTTAGATGCACATGTGGTTAGGTACCAAAAGATTTTCATGGTGCAATTGACATGGTAATGGTATGCAATGCCCATGCACATGAATTACTCGGAATGATTCCATTGCATGAAGAAGGTACGGATAACCTTTATGCATACAGATGTGACCTTGACCGAACTTATGTCTTGTTCTCATTTATTTTTATTTCCTTGAGCAAGAATAAAACAAGGATTCAAGGATCAAGAAATCAAGGTAGTTGAGTATAGGGGACCAAAAGTCGAGAGTGGCGGGTGATCAAAATCACGCGGCATGTGAGAGTTAGTGATAACAATTCGCTCAAGGTGTGAGAATTGAGGTGTATTCAATCGAGCATTAAGGGAGGTCGAGGGTTCGGATCCTACACATCATGTAATAGGACATTGTTATACTTGACACCTCTACATTTACATGATTGGTTCAAGTCATTGCATATCCATATACTCCTTCTAAGTTCAAAGTTCTTGATCCACCCTTAACTAACGTATTAATTTAATGATTACGCCCAAGGAAGAAGCACGTGCTGATCCTAAGTCATTACATTCTCCTATTTCCTAAGCGGATCAAGTGTCTAAAAGGGTTAGGACAAAGAGAATGGATTGAAGTAGTCCTTATTGCCTTGCTTTGGGACAGGTGTCTTATGGTAGCGTAGATGTGGAGGATATTAGAGATTAAAATTAAAGAAGAACTACTCTGGACAGATTGTGTTTCCGTAGAAGAGAATTCTTAGCTCCTAGCTTCAGCATCTAAATTTCTCGTCCTTGGCCAGGTAGTAGGAATTTGGTAGTCTACACATTGGTTTGCCTCTCAGACGCTGATCTAGTGGTTAAGTTTGGTCAAAACTTTCAATCTAGGCTTCTCGGTTTAGACGGATTTTCAGCACACCAAACTTTATAATTCCGCCTATAACTCTAGTTTCCTTATTCCCTCGGGGCTGAACTTTTGTGAGTGTTCCATCTAAATTTTCTAATCGGCTTTGACAACCATCATTTAGTCCAGACATAGCATCTTCATGGAAGAGTCTTTGACATAAATCCCACTTGTAGGCTATGAACGAATAATGGGAGTCTAATTATTCTAGCTGCAACCTTAAGTTCCCTAAGTCCAGTTTTTAGTAATTCAAAACTCCAAAATATGCGAACTTTCGAGCTTTACTAGTTGTGCCAAGAAAGGCATAGGCTTAGCAATTGACCATAACTTCAGTTTCGCCTATCAAAAGGGCACGACAGCCTTTAGTTCACTTTATTAGGAACAAGCCTAATATTCATTGGTGTTGCATCAGATTTCCTTAAGGGTCGAAAAATATCCTAGTACAGCAATGTCCAAGATAAGCCGAAAACTAAGGGCATAAATTTCTATGACCGACCTCTCATGATTTGTTTGTTGGTTTCCAAAGTGTGGCAGCATGAGATAGTCAGACCTTGGAATAACTTTCCCACTGATATTTTATATAAGTTAGACCTTGTGCTTAGTTTTACTAATTCCTCTGTCAGATTATGAAATTCGGCATGAAGGAGACAAAACAAGGCAGATTTTTGGACAGTAACCAAAAATTTAACACCCCAAAATTTCCCAAACTTACCAGATTGTTCCTAACATATTTGTATACAATGTAACTGTTCAACGTTTCTCCAATTTTGAGGTTAAGATGGTGCAAAAATTCACATTCTTAATTACTATCCCCAGAATTTTCAGCAAGGCAGGAAGTCGGTATTTGGTTCATATGTCGAGTTTTACTTGTCCAAAAGTCTTGCATTCCTTAACTTAATTGTAGCTTACTTAAGTGTTTAAAATTTAAGGATGCCACAGCAGAGCTAGCTACAAGTGAGGCGGCAGCAATATGGACATCAAATCTAAGTGGGAACCGACATATATTTAAAGAGAGTAATCAGATTATGGACAGAGTAGGAAAATTTCATAGCTCAAAACCTACAAACCCAACCATTACCCAACTTGACCATAATACAGTTCAGATAACTTCCAATAACTTTTTAGTTCAACCCAAAAACAGAACGAGTGACCTAGGTGGCGCAAAAATCCCAATCTTTTAATTAACTCTCTGCTGAAATTCCAGCAGACAGGAAGTGGTATTTTGAGCATAACTTTTAATTGGCTGAACCAAATTTGTGGAAATTTGGACAGCATAAACTAGACAAAATTTGTGACAACTTTCGCTTTTAAGCCTCTAGCAGAAACTTTGCAAAAGTCCATTTTCTAATCTGTTGTTCCCAGAAATTCCAGCAGACAAGGGGGTTACCATTTTAAGCATAACTCTTATTCTACTGAACCAAATTGGTTGAAATTTCTACAGTACAAACTAGATAACACCTATGACAACTTTCATGTTGAACACTTTTTCATTTGACAACGTTTTCAGTTTCGAAATAAGGGTGCAAACAGATTGTTCCCAGCAGGAGTTTTGGGTTGTGATTTCAATTTCTTTGACGACGGTTCGTTTTGGTTCACGTGTTACAAATCGATATTATTTCAGTGAGATGTAATGCATGAGCGGCCTATTCGATCTCACAACACACACGCCAATAGACTTTTGGCTTACGAAGTTAGTGCCGGTGGTTAGGCAATATCCGTCTCTCCTTATATTAACTAGTCGGAATTCTCTAACCGTTCAACATACGTAATCGCGGTTAGTGTACCTGCAGAAAATTCCATTCCAGAGCATATATAATCAACCTTTCGTGCCAGCACTCACGAAAGCGTCTCCATACATTACCACCCACTATAGAGGTGGCACCCGAACGTTTAACATTGAACGGGCAATGTTCATATGTCACCGAGGCAACATATTGACAGTTTCATACGCTATTGACATAGCGTATTGACTTTGTGCCGCCATCATATTTGCATATGATGCCGTGGTACGCTACAGCAATCGCCGTACCTTGCGCCCACCATCCTATTCTATTTTCATACGCCATCACAGCGTATTGACTATGTGCCGCCACTATATTTTCATATAGTGCCGTGGTACGTTACAGCAATCGCCGTACCTTGCGCCCACCATTGCGGAAAGTAAATGACAGAATGAAATGTGCTGGAAGTTAGCATAATATACTATCTGCCACCTACCATAACGTGATCCCTTAACCCACATAGGCTTCACGCTCTAGGTAACATCCTTAACGGTCCTAACTTAACTTTCCTTTGCAAAACGCATCGGAAGCACGAGTTGGCAAGTTTTATTCAAAAATCGTTTATTAAAGGTTTGTTGCTCTCTCCGGGCTGCTGTTTCGGCTCTGATGCCAGCTGTGGCGGTTCCACTCCGAAATTATTCCAAGTTAAGTACCCTCAGACCACTAATCACGTAGTCAGGCACTTAATCCGGAATAAGCTGGAGCGCCGTCGGATTAAACCCGATTAAACCACGTACTTAACTAGATCGTAACAGCAGCAGGCCCACACGAAGGTGAGTTCCAGAGATTACAACATTCCACAAATTAACTTACACACATAGAGAAGTAGTTATTACAAACCGAGTGCAAATTTTAAAATCAGAGTACACAAGTCTTGCAGCGGAATCTAAAGTTCAACATAACTGAAATTAGAGTTCATTGCAGCGGAAGTAAATAATCTAACGACGAAACAGGTAACTCCGTGATGAAGCCTGCCACGAAGCTACTCCTCCCGATCCTCGCCGGAGGACGGGACCCATTCGATGTGCCAGCCAGGTGGAACCTGGGTAGGCCAAGTCATAGCATCCACATCCAGAATTATACCTGTAAAATAGTGCCACAAGCAAGGCTGAGTATACTAATACTCAGCAAGGCTTACCAGTCGGGTGAAAACTACATCACCGACATCTAGACAATGAAAGGCTTTTGGCTGGTGGGTTTGTTTGCCAAAAAGCAACTAAAAGTAGATCCTTGCTTTCAAGTTTTAGCACCATATTCTAATAAATTTAACCATTCTAGATTAGCATCCTCTCTAAGCATACAAGTGTAGCAATACAATTTAATTCATAGAACAATTTCATAATCTCAAATTCCACTTATTACTCGATGTGGCCTGACGGTCAAGCAGTCTCATTAACCGCGAGAAGCGGACAGTTCGAACCGAATTTGTGCTACCTGGCCAGGGGAAACCCAACACACACGGATACTCTGCTTGCGATAAAAGGTACAAGCATTTCCCAACCTTTCCCATCGATCCACAATTCGGAACCGGGTCCACTTCCTTAGGATGAAGGTTTACTGCTTCACTCACAGCATCACGCATACATCCACGAGTGTACGGCAAGGGAAAACAAAGTTTCCAAGGAGAGATGGCTATCGGCCCTAGCTGCTTCAATCTGGTACCGGGCTTACCGGCTCCCATATACCGGCATGCATGTGGTACGTTCAAAAACTTGACTTAGTATCCACACCTTCCGACCTTAACCAATTATCAAACACGGACGGGAGATCTACATCTATCATCCCGCCCGTCAATCCTTATGATTCCAACATAAGTAAAGACAAGCAATTCCTATATCTCGCGAGTGACAGGAAATCACTCGACTTGTAACGAACCTATAGCAATGCTCTACCGATCCTTTCATACTAGTATTGCAAGTCATAGGCACTAGGAAAATATTGCAGCTATGGTATTCAATCAACTCCTAGAAACGTAATGCACAAACATAGAGAATTCAAGTGCATAATTTAGTGAGAGTTAGGTCATGCTCCGGGGCTTGCCTTTTTGCTCAACTCAAAGCCTGGGCTAAGGTAGGGTTAGTTGACTTGCTTCAGCGGCATTCTCCCATCCTTCTTGTGGTCCTTCTTCGAAATCCGCGACGGTACGCATGCTTCGGGATCTATACGAGATGCATATGCATAAGATTTACAGCGATTTCAATGCTCCAATTAAAGCACGGGCATTTGAGGCCATAACCCTCTAGACAAAAATGAATTCTCTACTTTCACCTTACAACACACTTGGAAGGGTGCCGTATAGGTTTTTTTTTTTTTTTTTTTTTTTTTTTTACTTTCGATGGTGATTGCGTACATATATAAAATTATACTTTTTATTTCTTCATTTAGCAACGCAGTTTGTGTTTTTGGGATAATTTCAGTTCTTCCCCTAAATTTTACTTTCACGCACGCGGGGTAAAGAATTGTTCTTCTATTAAACAAGATTCGAACTCCAATTTGTTGTCCTATTTCTATAATTTAAATTCTAGTGAAACTTCATAAATACACTTAGGTCATTATGCTTATGTTTGCTGCAGCAAGGTTGGGCACAATTTATTAAGTAATATAAATTTTTGGATTTCCCTACAATTTCAACCATTTCAGCCGCTAGGAGATGAAATTAAATCTTATAAAAATAAATACACAGGAAAATAGGGTGAACTATTTATAGGAGCAAAATAAAGTCATGTGTGGCTCATCTAGCAAGTGGGTACTCAGTTTTAATGGCAAACATGGGCCAAACAATTGCTACTTCTTTTTCCCACCCTAATTTATTTAAGCATGTTAACCGAGTTAAAAATGGGGTTTAGCATTTTTCTAAGATAGCTACTAATATGGATACAGTACTGTACCAAGTTGGCTAATTTTTGTTTAAGGGAATAATTTCTAAAATTCAAACAATGTTTCAGCTGAGAATAACCTAAACAATTTATATCCGGAGCTAGAAAATATATCTCAGTGCAAGATTGATACTGCAAAGCCTTTGTAACTAGAGTAACAACATATCCAAAGATCACTTCCATAGCTGCTGTAGTTTAGGAATTATGCACAAAAGTTCATTTTCAAAGTTTGATTTTTAGAGCCTGAACCAAGCAATAAAAGCACATACATGCTGTGTAGGGAATGAAATATACATCACCAGGAGTACAAATAATTTTAGTTTGCATTTTTACGATTTTTCTACGATTTTATATCAAATTTACAAATTCACTGCAGGAATCCTAGATCTACAATTTCGGCTGTTACAAACAGGTCCTCGGTTTTTGCATTGGGAACCCTAGAAAGATTTCGCGAATTGCAATCGGGTCCTTGGGCGGAGCAGTGAAC
Source organism: Digitaria exilis (assembly GCA_015342445.1). NCBI lineage: Eukaryota > Viridiplantae > Streptophyta > Magnoliopsida > Poales > Poaceae > Digitaria > Digitaria exilis. The sequence goes on from JACEFO010002599.1 coordinate 23,142, forward strand.
TCGGCGGCCCAAATTCCGGCGAGGGGAGGCCGGGGATGGCCGGACTGAGGGCACTGGAGGGATTAGGGGCTCACCACGAGAAGGTTTTGTGCAGCGGTCGAGGTCGGAGGTGGACCGTGGAGGGCCGGCCATGGGAGCAGCGATGGAGCAGCCGCCGGAGCTCCGATTCCGGCGAGGACGGTGGCCGGAGTGGTGGGGATGCGGCTGGGGAAGGTAGAGTGGAGGTAGGGGAACCCGTTTTGGCCGTTACTTCGAGCGGGGGATGACTGCAGGGGGGATCTCGACGGTGAGCTCGAGCTCTGCTCGTCCATGGCGGCTAGCGGCGGCGCTGCAGGCCGATGGAGGGGCTGCTGGGTGGCTGGGGGCGTTGGAGAGGAGGAGGAGAAGGTTTGGGGCGGCGCGGAGGAGGCCGTGGGGCAGCAGGACAATGGGGGCGAGCTCGAGCAGAGCTCCCATGGCAGCAATGGGGGCTGCTGCGCAGGAGGTGGAAGAGGCTAGGGTTTGGGCGTCGGGGAGTTTAATAGGCGACGACCGGAAGGGGTAGAGAGGGGATTTCGCGTGGGGAAGGGAGGAGAGGGCGCCAGGGACTCGTGGCGCCACCACCGGCGTTGCCCACTGCATGCTGGAGACGTGCAGGAGAGAGGTGGCGTGAGGAGGAAGAAGGGGCTGACAGGTGGGGCCGGGTTGTAAGAGAGAGGAAATAAATTTTTCAATTTAAAAGTTTTGCCCTAAAAGAAATAGCTCCCGAAGTCCAAAAATTATGAATAAATACATTTTAGAAACCTTAGAACATTTGTGTTATAATGGAGGTTTGAAAAGTTGCAAAACATTCTTGGTTTAGGTGCAGTTTTAAATTCAAAAAGACTTGAATTTGAATTTGGTATGAATTTTTGGCCCTAGCAATTCAACTCCAAAAATATGGGGAACAAGATGTAAATTCCACATTTGAGACCTAGTCTTTTATAAGCTTTTTACCCATCATAGTTATATTAGAGAATTTGGGCTTTCTTTACAAGTCATTATTTTAATCTAAAAATTCAATTTCCATAATTCGAATTACGTCCAAAGATATTCTAATCAAGGTAGAAAAAGGAAAGGTGTTTTAATATGCATACTAAGCCATCTTTGTAAGACCAAACTCAAGTCTTAAATAACTTCCTCATTTGGTATTGTTAGTCAAAGTTTTCTCCCTTTTTCAATATGTTGGTAAATTCATAACTTCCTTTCCATTGTTTTGCTTTATCTTCCCAATTCCTTTTATTAATTATTTTATTAACCTCTCCCGCCTTTATTAAAACCCTTCAATAGTATCACTAATCATCAGAGGTATGATACTCAAAGAGAGTTTTCAATTTAAAGTCCTACCCCTTTTATTTTGGGAGTAAAATCTTATTTTAACTTAAAGTTAAAACATGGACACATACATGGAGGTTAGATGCTTATTTATTTCATATGCTCAACTTTAATTAAGTCACTAACAACACAACTTATATTAAATTATTAATTAATTCACATCCTTTGTATTTTATGAAAGCTCATGTTGTGAATAAAATCTTATTTTATTACTAACACCACAAGATTGCCACATGTAGGCCATGATTAGAACTGCAAGCTTACTAATCCAATTATTTAAGCCTAACATTAAATTATTGACAATTATTTTACTAAAGAACATTAGGAGCACTCTAAATATTATTTTATTTATAGCCCAAAGTGCTCCTTAAAAAAGTGTGTGTGTGCTCGTATGCTTTTCATCTCATGGTTAAGTTGGTCTTTCAACTTGATTTCCTATGTTTGGTGGATAAAGCCTCTGAGTTATACATAACTCACCAAGGTTGCAATGTCATATTTTTATATATACCCAACTTCCATTTGAGAAGGTGGTTTGGTTTTATAAATTAGAAAGTACCTTCCTAAAGAAAGGTGTTTTGTAACAAGAAAAGATCTACAACCTTTCATAGACGTTTGTGATGTGCACAATTCTTATTTAAAATTTTAAATTAGAACCTTGCCTTCAGAAGGTCATTAATATCCTTAATTGGAATTATTTCATGTGTTGTCTTCATGTGAGCCATTAGTCCTTTAAGGCCTTTAGGGGCATAGAAGCATTACTTAACTTTGCCGTTCAACTTGTAAGAGAAGATGTTTAGATTTGTACTAGAAAAGTTTTTGTAGGGTCCAATTTCAAGAACCAAGGCTCGAGTACAAACTTAACAATCCTCATGTGTAATCCTCATTCCAACTAGTGATTTAGTTTCAGGGTTTACAGTGCCTTAGTTTGTTTGATCACTCCTATTATACGCTTTAAACACCAGGGGTGTTACACAAATGGCGAAAGACTCAAGGCAAAGGTATAAAGATAGGATTTTCTTTTTGCCGGTCAAGAGGTGATTAGAGAATTAAATTGTCCGGATTTGTTGGCTAGATAGACGTACTATCAGGAGGGATCAATTTACTGTTGCTTGACAAGTTAATAGTGCCACATTGCTCAAATTCTTGGATTTGCATGCATGTAGATGAGAGTTATTTACTAACTAAAAATATGTTGAAAATGCGCACGGCGGACGGTCCGGCCAGGCATGGCGACGGTCCGCCTCTATAAGAAAAATAGGATAGAGGCTCGGCGCTCTCTGGTGGATTTCGAACTCCACTGCGGACAGTTCGGCCCTGTGTGGCGGACGGTCCATAGGCAAATGTTCGGACATGTCCAAATGTCGCCCTTGTGTAAATCTGGAATGACGGCGGACGGTGCGCCACTAGTGGGTAGACGGTCCGATTTTTTGAACAACGGTCGGTTCTACACTCTATGATGTGCCATATAGACGTTGGTTCATAACGGCGAACCGTCTGGTTCTGTAAGGCGGACGGTCCGCGAGTTGGATTTGGGGCACCACTCTATAAATAGAGGGGTGCCCGACGTGGGGAGCTCTTTTTGACCATTCCACTCACTTGCAACACACATTTGAGCTCTCCACTCCCTCTCTCTCACTCACATAGCTTTGGATTGCATTTTTTGTGAGATAGAGAGGCATCTAGTGCTAGCATTCAAGGTTTGAGCTTTGGGGCACTAGGAGTTCTTCAAGCATGTTGATTTGTTACTGTTGGAGGTTGCCGCCTCCTAGATGGATTGGAGATTGGTTTTCATTGAGCTCTTCAAGAAGATTGTGAAGAAGCCTTTGATTCATTCTTGTGAAGAGGTTCATGAGCTTTGCCTCACCGGAGTGGTGAAAAGCATCTCTAGTGGAAAGAGGTTTGAAGCGGTTCATTGATTTCTAGATTGCCTCATACACCAAGTGGATTCTTGGTAGAGGAGCAATTGGAAGCTTTGAATCCACCTCGACGTGGATTAGGGGTGACCAGCAAGTCATCGACACCACGGGAAAAATTGCTTGTGTCGTCGGTTATTTCTTTCCCTCATTTATTTACAAGCAATTTCTTTTGAGCATTTCATTACCTAGCATTTGAATTGTATCTTGTCATCCTAGGTTGCAAACCTTTGACATAGGCTAGTTTCCCTAGTTGTTGAATTTATCTTGTGTTTCTAATTAAACTCTCTAGTGGTTGTGCTTTTAGTTTAGAACCGCCTATTCACCCACCTCTAGTCGGTAATCATCGATCCTACAGAACTTCTTCCTGGTGAACTGTGTGCCGTTGTCGGTGATGATGGTATTTGGTACGCCGAACCGACACAGGATGTCTTCATTAAGGGCTAGGCTTCAATCCACTTTGTGAATTTGTAGACCACGACAAACACGTGGGTGAAGCCCCCGGGCGCCCTCGGTAGGGGCCTGACCATATCCAATCCCTAGACCGCGAAAGGCCAAGTCATGGGTATGGTTTGAAGAGCCTACGCTGGTAGGTTGGTCCTCTTGGTGTTGAACTGGCAGCCTGCGCATGTGCGCACGATCCGCTCGGCATCGGCCACCACTGTCGGCCAATAGAACCCTTGTCGAAAAGCTAAACTCACCATGGAACGGGGTGCGGCGTGGTGGCCACAGCCCCCCCCCCCCGTGGATGTCCTCCAACAGTGACCGCCCCTCTCCGTTGAGGATGCATCGCTGCAGGATGTCGTTGTGACCTCTACGATACAAGTCACCATCGATCACTCTGTAGAACTTGGCTCTCCTCACGAGTCGCCTGGCTTCCGCTCGTCCAGGTGGGAGTCAATGAGCCAATTTAGGAAGGGAGTCCGCCAGTAACCCTCTGGCTCAGGTGGATCCACTTGGTTTTGCTCCACATCAAGATATGTCCCTTCGTCAGGGTCAGACACTTTGGTGGCCACTTCCCTAGAGGGGTCGTCGCCATCATCCGTCCCAGGCATTTTCTCAGGTCTAGGTCCCACATGGGGCGTTTCTTCACCGAAGTCGACCGCGGTTGGTGTAAGATGGGGCTGGTTCCCACTAAGACAGGAGCTTGGTTAGTTCATCCGCAGCCTTGTTGTACTCACACCACAGGTGAACAAAGCCTAAGCTGTAGAACTTCTCTTGAGCCCTTCATTGACCTGATCCACCACAAGTTGGGAGTCCCCACGGGCTTCCAACCTGTGGATACCGAGCTCCTTGGCTATCCGAAGGCCAGCAAGCAGAGCTTCGTACTCCGCCATGTTGTTTGATGCGGGGAAGTGTAGCCGGATTGCGTAGCGCATCGGCACTCCCATCGGGGAGATGAAGACAACCCCGACCCATGATCCGACCCGATTCTGAGCCCCGTCAAAGTAAAGGACCCAATATTCTAGATCAGCCGGGGTCAGGAGAAGCTGCGTCTATGTCCACTCCGTGACGAAGTCTGCAAGGACCTGTGACTTGATCGCCGTCCTTGGGGCGTTGGTGATAACGTGGCCCATGAGCTCGAGAGCCCATTTGGCAATCTTCCCAGACACCTCCCTGTTGTTGATCACCTCGCCAAGCATGTGCTCGGAGACGACGGTTAGGGGGTGGGTGTTGAAGTAGTGCCGAAGCTTTCGCATGGCGATGAGGATGGAGTAGACCATTTTCTGGATGTGGAGGTAGAGTGTCTTGGACTCGGTCAAGACCTCACTGATGTAGTAGATCGGGTGCTGGACCTTCAGCGCATGCCCCTCCTCCTCGCGTTCTACCACGAGGGCCGTACTTACCACCTGGGTGGTTGCCGCCACGTACAGGAAGAGCCGCTCACCTTCCCACGGTTGTACCAGGACTGGTGGCTTGGTCAGCATACGCTTCAACTGATCAAGCGTCCGGTCGGCCTCCATGGTCTAGTCAAACCGGTTGGCTCTCTACAGGAGCTTGTAGAGGGGGAGTCCCCGCTCGCCCAGTTGAGATATGAATCGGCCTAGGGCACCGAGGCAGCCGGCAAGCTTTTGGACGTCCCTAACGCAGTTCTGGGGCCCTATCTTGGTGATGGCAGCAATCTTCTGGGAGTTCGCCCCGATGCCTCTCGCTGAGACCACAAACCCTAGGAGCAAGCCTTTGGATACCCCAAACACACAATTCTCGGGGTTGAGTTTCACGCGATTCACCCGCAGACGATCGAACGTTGCCTCGAGGTTCGACACGAGGTTGTCAGCTCATTATGACTTGATGACGACGTCGTCTACGTAGACTTCGATGGTCCGCCTGATGAGGTCGCTCAAACACTAGCTCATGCAGTGTTGGAACGTGGCGCCAGCGTTTTTTTAGCCCAAACGCCATTGTGGTATAGCCAACTATGCAACATGGGGTAATGAAGGAAGTGGCCAGTTGGTCGGACTCTTTGAGCGCTATCTAGTGATACCTAGAATAGGCATCGGGGAAACGTAGGGCTTCGCACCCTGCTATGGAGTCAACCACCTGATCTATGTGGGGCAAAGGATAGGGAAACTTTTCGCAGGTTTTATTAAGACTGGTGTAATCAATACACATCCTCCACTTTCTATTCTTTTTCTCTACGAGTACAGGGTTGGCTAACCCTTCTGGATAGTGAACCTCCATAATGAACCCTACATCTAAGAGCTTGGCTACCTCCTCAGTGATGATCTTCCTCTTGAACTTGTTGCACCACCTCATGGGTTGCTTGACCGGCTTCGCGCCTTGATGAATGTCCAAGGTATGCTCGGCGACTTCCTAGGGTATACCTGGCATGTCCGCTGGAACCCATGCGCACATGCCAATGTTTGCCCGGAGGTAGTCGACGAATGCGCTTTCCTATTTGTCCGTCAGGGTGGAGGAGATCATGACAGTCTTGGTTCCAGAGCTCTGGGGATCCAACAGTACCTTCTTGGTGTCGCTAGACGGCTGGAACTCCCTCTCCATCTCTGGTCCGAGCGCTGCCTTCTTGTGCGCCAGGCCATCATCCTCCGAAGCGGGTCGACCCGCCTGGTCTCCGTGGACCATGGCGAGCTCCCTGGTGATGTCGAGCGCCACTTGCAACATGGGGAGCTCCCTGGAGGCCTGGACGGCCGCCTTGGCCTTGGTGAGCTCCTAGGACGTGACGAGCGTCGCCGCGAGCTCGTATCTTTCCTTCTCTAACTAGTACGCCACCTGGGGCAACGTGCCCACCATGATGACGTTGTTGGGACCTGGCATCTTGAGCTTTAGGTAGACGTAGTTCGGGACGACCATGAACTTCGTGTAGCATGGCCTTCCTAGGATGGCTGGTAGGAACCGTCGAAGTCGTCCACCTCAAAGCACAGGTTCTCAGTCCGGAAGTTGTCGCGACCCCCGAAGGTGACCGGTAGGGTGATCTGCCCCAGGGGAATGACCTCCATTCCCAGGATGACCCCCTAGAATGGAGCCTGCTCCGGCTGGATGTCGGACCGTTGGACGCCCAAGGCATCAAGCATGCTTGCGTATAGGATGTTGAGACCGCCCCCCGTCCATCAGCACCTTGGTGATGCACTTCTTGCCGATGATGGGAGCTACAGCGAGCGACGGCTTGCCCGGATGTGGGACGTACTTTGGGTGCTCCGATCGATCAAAGGTGATTGACGCTCCTGACCACCGGAGGTAGGTCGGAATTGTCGGGTTGGCCACGAACACGTCACGCTCCATGAGCTTGATGCATCATTTCAATGCATGTGCCTCAGGTCCGTCGAAAATCATGAGGCACTCGTCAGGTTCGTGGAACGTGTTGTTCCTCGCATCCTTCCCCTATGACTGGGCGGTCCAGCTAACCCCGTCAAGTCTCCCCATGAATAAAATCTTCATGAGGCCGCACTTCGGGCATGGCCCCTCGAGCAACTGCTCGAAAAAGTCAGGAGTCTGACCTTCAGTGAGTCATCGTCCCTAGGGTCAGTCATCCCACCTCGGGGTTTGCATCGTCCATCCTTGGGGTCGGGTGGGCTTAGGGTCTACAGCAGCGACAAATTCGACCCATCTTTATTTCTTCTTCTTCTTCTTGTCTTGGCGGTCCGACAGGCCTACCTCGTCAGCTGGCTCGTCGTGCCTCTTGGCCTTTCCCTTCACCCCATCTTCTGGGAACATGGACAACTCGGCCTCTTCTCCCTGCGCCTCTTCAGCAGGCATGTCGAGGATCTCCTTGACTATCTACGGGCACTGCTTCCCGATCCGGTTGACTATGACTCGGGACGTGGTGCCGGACATGAGTGTCGTGATAGCGTTAGCGTCCGTGGCGTCGGGGAGGTTGTTGTATTGCTGGGAGAAATGGCGTATGTACTTGTGAAGGGACTCACCGGGCTTCTGACGACACCTCCTGAGGTCCCAGGTTTTGCCTGAGCGGGCGCATGTGCCTTGGAAGTTGCCAACGAAGATATCCTTCAAACCCGCCCAGCTTCGAATCTTCCCGTCTGGAATGCGCTTGTTGGGGAGACGCCCCTTGGAATCATATTTTCTATTTTTGCAGGCGAGACAGAAGAAGTCAAAACGAAGAAGACAAGCGTGAAGCTAATTCGAAGAGGTTAAAGCCGCAGGCGAGACTGGAGAGGTTAAGACGAAGATGACGAGTGTGAAGCTAATTCGAAGAGGTTAAAGTCTCGAACAAGACCGAAGAAGTCAAGGCAAAGAGGACAATAGTACGAGGCTGGTCACGAGACAAAGAGTTGCCAAGACGAGTCCGTCTCCTGTAACGAGGTTAAGTTGGAGATTGGCGGGAAGCAACGGTCATCTGGAAGCTAAGATAGTTCTAGGATTTCTGGCGGGAGGTAACGGTCTTGTAAACATGCGAGGTTGGCCCCCTATAAATAGCGGGTCAACAGTAACTGTATGGGGGGATTTTTGGAAAAAAGATAAAAAAACAAGTCAATTGTAACTCTCTCACTGTTTGTAATACTAGAAAAACCATGTTACAATAGTTGGCGCCGACCGCGTGTTAGGATCGAAATCAAAACTCACGATGCCACCAAAGAAAAAGCAACGGTCCGATGATCCACGGACCTCCAAAGTTCACCAAAATGAAAAAGAAAACGATGAACGACAAGTTTCACCGGAGCCAGCCGTTACCAATGATAACCAAAATCGAGAAGAAGCTAGCCTCGAGCAACTGCTACAAGAAATTGAGAGGCTTAAGCAAGAAAAACAAACTTTATTGAAGGAAGCAGAGAACCAAAGAAAAGAAACCGAGAAAGAGCGAAAAATTGCAGAGGCTAGGAATGAGCTCAAGAGACTCCAAAACGAGCTCAATGCGAGCAAAGAAACCATTCAAGAGCCCGAGAGAGAATACCACACCGAAACAATGAATTAGAACGCGGGTTTCAGAAGCTATGACTCGAATTCACCGTTATCTCCAGGCCTTCAAAATGCGCCATGGCCAACCTCGTACAAGCCCATCACGTTGCCCAAATACAATGGCACTTGTGATCCAAGGCAGTTCTTGATGAGCTACGAAGTTGCTGTGGCTTCCGCAGGAGGAAACGAACTAGTTCTCGCAAAGTCATTCATCATAGCCTGTGAAGGACCGGCTCTCACATGGTTCACAAGACTAAGCCCAGGATCAATATTCAGCTGGGAACAACTCAAGGCAAAAGTACTTCAGAACTTCCAAGGATTTAACAGGCAACTGTTAACCTCGGGAGATCTCTTCGCATGTAGACAGGAGGAAAAGGAGCCATTAGCTCAGTACTTCAAACGCTTCATCCAATTGAAGGCCCAAACAGATGATATCCCAGACTCAATAGCAATCGATGCATGCATCCACGGGTTGGGACCAGGGCCATGCGCGTCAGAATTCATCAAAAACAAACCAAGAAACCTCCATGAACTCTTCCACGAGATGGAAAAGTTCTACAGATCAGACGATGATCACAGGAGAAGAATCAACGAAAGAGCCATGCTCAGAAAAGAAAATGGGAACTACAAGCAGCCCACATACGAAAAGCAGAACTATAACCGACCAACTCAAGTTTTTCACATAGAAAACGAGAGCGGCCAACATAGTAATGAATCAAATGCAATGAAGCAAGATTTCAGCTCCTCATCCGCACGAGGAAGAGGCGGACGAGGCAGAGGCCGTGGAAGAGGACGAGGCCAACAAGAAAGCCAGTCTCGAACTTGGTTCTATCAATTCCATGACGAAAACCCAGATCACAGTACAGGGAGATGTCCCATAACCATCAGAGTGAAACAAGAAATGAACCAAAATAACAATCAAGGTCGCACAGTTCAAACAAATTCCTGGCAGTGCACCTCCCATAACACGCCAAATCCGCAGCTGCAACTCCCGACGAATTCAGAATCCTACTCAACATACCACCAGCCTCGATTGGCTTGGCATCAAACCCAGTCCGAGCCAAATCAACAAGCGCACAGCTCAATTCAGTCCACCGCGGCAAGAAAAGACGAAACCATGATGCAAACAGCTTCAACATCGAATTCAACACCCGCCAAGGGTCCTATCCCTTCCCGCGGAATGATTCTGCCTATAGCAGGAGGATCTTCAGTCGACTTCGAAAGCAAAAGACAAAGAAAAGACTACTTCAGAAGAGTGCACGCAATACTACCCGATGGCCCAGTAATAAAAACCCATTGGTCGCATATCCCAATAACCTTTACTGAGCAGGATCTCAAGCTCCAATGCTATCCTCACACTGATGCCATGGTCATCGAAACAAATGTGGCAGGCTGGGAGCTAACAAAGATACTGATAGACGATGGCAGTTCAGCTGATATTATCTTCGCAAGTGCCTTCGACCAAATGAACATCAGCAGAAGCTTGTTACAACCATCAGAAACTCCACTCATTGGTTTTGGAGGAAAAAGAATCCGAGCCTTAGGAAAAATCGAACTACCGATAACCTTGGGGGACTTGAGTAATCCCAGAACGAAACGAATCACTTTTGACATAGTCGACATGTACTACCCTTACAATGCAATCTTCGGAAGAGGTTTTCTCAACACGTTCGAAGCCATTGTGCGACAGGCGTATCTCTGCATGAAACTTCCAGCATCAAATGGAGTAATCACAGTATTCGGAAACCAGCAAGTCGCAAGGGACATCGAACAAGGAATTACCCCAGGCGAGAAAAACGTCAACCTCTTGCAGGCAGAAACGAAACAAACAAACAATGAAGTTCAAACAGAATCGATCAAAAAGAAGCCACCGCAATCCAGAGTGGAAAAAGCAAAAGAAGCTATTCAAGCACAAGACACCAAGCGAGTCTCTCTCGATCCAGGAACCGAGGGTAGAGAGGTCACGATCGGAGCAGACCTTTCCCCTCAAGAAGAGGAAGATTTGATAACTTTCCTAAGAGAAAATAAAGATGTCTTTGCATGGACAGCTGCAGATCTAAAGGGTGTCAGCAGAACCATAATCGAGCATAGCCTCAATATAAACTCGAAGACAAAGCCAAGGAAGCAAAAATTGAGAAAAATGTCGGATGAGAAGGTAGAGGGAATAAAATCCGAAGTGGAAAGGCTACTGAAAGCAAAAGTCATCAGAGAAGTACAATACCCAGAATGGTTGGCAAACACTGTATCCGTGAAGAAGAAAAACGGAAAGTGGAGGATGTGCATCGACTTCACAACCCTAAACAAGCATTGCCCAAAAGATGATTTCCGTCTACCAAGAATCGATAGCGTCGTCGACGACGCAGCCAACAGCGAGATTCTATCCCTTCTGGATTGCTTTTCAGGGTATCACCAAGTTTGGATGAAACAAGAGGATGAGGAGAAGACGAGCTTCATAACACCTTTCGGAACTTTTTGTTTCGTCAGAATGCCAGAGGGGCTGAGAAACGCAGGATCAACTTTCTCGAGAATGACCAAAAAAGTCTTGAACTCACAAATTGATAGAAACATGCTAGCTAATGTGGATGACCTAGTCGTAAAGAGCATCAAAAGAACGGATCACATCAAAGATCTCGAGGAAACTTTCAACAATCTAAGAATGTCAAACTTGAGCTTAAATCCAGAAAAATGCGTTTTTGGAGTAACCAAAGGAAAAGTCTTGGGGTGCCTTGTAACTTCAAAGGGAATCGAGGCCAACCCAGACAAGGTACAGGCCTTGGCATCCATGGAGGAGCCAAAGACGGTTAAGGAAGTGCAACAATTGACAGGCAGGATCGCAGCTCTAAATAGATTCGTACCAAGAGCGGCCGAGCGAAGCCTTCCTTTTTTCAAAACTCTCAGACATGCACAGAAATTCAACTGGGGCGAAGAACAATCGAAAGCATTCAGAGAATTAAAGCAGTACCTTGCGGCAACGATCAAATTATCACCACCAGCCCAAGGAAAAGACCTTCTCCTTTACCTCGCAGTATCCGAGTCAGCTGTAAGCGCTGCAATAGTACAAGAAACCAAAATCGAAGGCATTTTGAAGCAGTTGCCAGCCTACTTTGTTTCTGAAGCATTATCTGGAGCCAAGAAGACATACTCTGAGCTCGAAAAAATTGCATACGCATTACTTATGGCATCAAGAAAACTCAGGCACTATTTCGAAGCTCACAAAGTGACAGTCGTCACCGACAAACCTCTAGCCGAGCTATTCGCAAACAGAGAAGCTTCGAATAGGATCAGCAAATGGTCCTCGGAACTATCCGGATTCAATATCGAATTCATGAGATGAAATGCAATCAAGTCCCAAGTATTAGCTGACTTCGTAGCAGATTGGACTTCTCCAAAACACGAAAGTCCAGACGAAGACAAAAAACAATGGACAGTCTATTGTGATGGAGAATATTGTAGCAAAGGAGCAGCAATCTCTGCAATACTAGTTTCACCAGGAGGAATCAAAACAAGATTCGCAGCACGATTGGAATTCAACAACCAAGAGATTCAAATCACAAATAATGTAGCAGAATACGAAGCACTCCTGCTTGGGCTGCGAAAAATGAAATCGCTAGGAAAACAAAGGTTCATTGTGAAGACAGACTCGAAAATAGCAAGGGACCATATCGAAAAGGACAGCGAAGCTAGAAAACCAGAACTAATCAATTACCTCGAAGAGGTCAGAGAAATGGAGAAACACTTCAAAGGATTCACTATAGAGCACATCCACAGAAATGACAACAACGAAGCTGATGATTTAGCCAAAAAAGCAGCAAAGAAGGAAGAGCTACCCGAAGACGTAATTTACGAGGTCATGACCATCCCCTCAATCAGAAAGCAGCATCTTGCACACATTCGCTGGGAAGATTGGAGAGCACCAATCATGGCATACTTACAAGACAACTTCACACCCTGTTCAGCAAGCGAGGCCAAAAGAATACCGGCAAGAGCAAAAGGATATCAGATAATACAAGGAGAGCTGTACAAGAAGGGGATATCAGCACCATGGCTAAAATGCATTGCAAAAGAACAAGGAACGGCGATACTAAGAAGCATACACGAAGGGATATGCGGAACACACATTGGTCCAAGAGCCCTCGCAGCAAAAGCAGTCAAGCAGGGAATGTTCTGGCCAACAATGATAAAAGATGCAGACGAAGTAGTAAAGAAATGCGAAGCATGCCAAAAGAACGCAAGCAACCAAAAGATTCCATGTTCATTGTTGCAGCTCATTACACCTTCTTGGCCATTGCAAAGATGGGGAATAGACTTGATAGGGCCTCTCCCAACAGCTCAAGGAAACTGCAGATTCGCAGTAGTTGCCGTGGAATATTTCACAAAGTGGATCGAAGCAAAAGCCCTAGCATCGATAACTTCGCATACAGTACAAAAGTTCTTCTGGCATAACATCATCTGCAGATTCGGGGTACCAAAAGAAGTAACAGTAGACAACGGAAAGCAATTCGACAGCGAATCATTCAGAGATTTTTGCATAACAATGGGAACCAAAGTAAAGTACGCATCTGTATATCATCCGCAGTCAAATAGCGCAGTTGAAAGAGCCAACGGCATCATTTTTTCGACTATAAGGAAGATGCTCTTCGACCACAAAAAGGGAAAATGGATTGACGACTTACCAATCGCAGTATGGTCACATAACACCACAGAATCCAAAGCTACCAAGTTCACCCCTTTCAGACTGCTATACGGAACCGAAGCGATGGTCCCAGAAGAAATCAAGGCCAAAACTCTAAGGGTAACACTTAGTAGTGAGGAAGGTGAAAAAGAAATGGTGGAAAAAGACTTAATCGAAGTCGATCGGCTCGTTGCCTCACATAACCTCGAGTCATACCAAAGGCAAACACGAAAGTGGCGCAACCCAAAGGCGAAGATAAGAGAGATCAGAGTTGGGGACCTGGTAATCAAAAGAAAGCATAATGCAGAAAACCTATCCAAATTCGAGGAAAAATGGGAAGGACCATACATTGTCACCAAAAGCTTGAGGCCAGGGTCTTATCATCTGTCCACCGAAAACGGAGAAGAATTACCTCACTCATGGAACGTAGAGCAACTTCGCAAATACTATAACTAGAACCGGAATAAGTAAAGCTGTACAGTTTTCTCCAAGTTTTAGTTCTTTTTGTAAAGGTCAACCTCGTAAATGTGCGGAGCTATAAGCACAAATACGAAGCACCTCTATTCTCTTTTTCATTCATCACAAAAGGTCGTACTCTTTTCCTCACAAAAGGGGCTCCAGGAAACTGGAGGTGAGGTTTTTAATGAGGCGAACCTATGTAAATTTCTCCAAAAAATCAGCAAAGGAGATTTCCCCTAAAAAGTACTCGAGCAAAAAAACATATCGAGGTTGAAAAATAACCTCGCAAAAATAAGACCTCGAGCAAAATAGCTCGAGGCCAAGGTTGAAAAATAACCTCGCAAAAATAAGACCTCGAGCAAAATAGCTCGAGGCCGAGGTTGGAAATATAACCTCGCAAAAATAAGACCTCGAGCAAAATAGCTCGAGGCTGAGGTTGAAAAATAACCTTGCAAAAATAAGACCTCGAGCAAAATAGCTCGAGGCCGAGGTTGGAAATATAACCTCGCAAAAATAAGACCTCGAGCAAAATAGCTCGAGGCCGAGGCTAAAATTTAACCTCGCAAAAATAAGACCTCGAGCAAAAATAGCTCGAGGCCAAGGTTAGAAATATAACCTCGCCAAAAGATCTCGAACAAAATGCAGTCTAGATCAAATAAGGGGAACGAAAAAAGCAACAGAGTTGCCCTATTTCGAAAGTAAAACAAGAGAACGTAATCTTTCAGATCCGTTGCTCGAAATAAGAAGCAATGAATAAACGCAAAGGGGCTATCGAGGGAGGGGACGCCTTTTTCAAAGGCAAAAAAGAGAAGCCTCCATTTGCATTTATTCAAAAATAAGTTTTTACCAAGCAACGAATAAGTTAAAACGAATCACCTAACTTGTACCTTCAAAAGGACGCGAAGTTAGGTGAAATCATAATTTCCCCAAGGGTCGAAAGACCACTATAAAAGAGGAGGGGGAGACAAGCCTCGGCAAGAGAAAAAGCAAAGTAAATGAAAAAGAAAACTTTCCCTAGAAATGAGAGGCAGCAGGAATCACAGGAACGCTCGACGGCATGATCTGTCCAGAATAAAGACCATCAATAGCACAGGGCCCATAGACACTTCGTACAGCAACGTCTTCTCAAGTAGTAGAATCATGAAGAAGAGCGCATCCGCTTCAAGGCTTTCTCGAGTTAACAAGGAAATTAGAAGCCGAATCATGAAGAAGAGCGCATCCGCTTCAAGGCTTTCTCGAGTTAACAAAGAAATTAGAAGCCAAAGAATATTTAAGCGTTTTCCATAGCGAAAACGAAACTAAAGTTCATGATCTTATAGAAAGGAAACATTGTACAAACAATTCCAAGAGAAAATAATCTCTACGAGTCCAACGCATGCACTTCGAAACGAAATAAAGATTGAAGATAATTACGAGACTAGTATAAACAAGATATTGAGCATTCTGAGTGTTCGAATCCACAAACATCACTTGGAATAAGTTTTTTCTTTTACATAAATTGATTTCTACTCGTCAGATAACCACTAGATTTCTCCTTCTTCTTGGGAAGATTTAGCTTCGTCTTCATCAGGAGGCGAATCCAGCGCGTCACCTTCTTCATCTTTTTCTTCTTCAACATTTGCACTCTCGGTTTCTTCCTGGTGAAGAAACAAAGCGAAACAAAGCAAAAGACTTAGAATTTTTAACAACAATAAAAAAGAAGAAGAAACAAAGTTATACAGAAAAGTTTCCTACCTTCGAAGAGGAGTCCTTAGCCATATCTCGCCCATAGACGTTCCAGAAGTCTCGTAAGAAATGACGTTTCATAGTTTCGACTTCTTTAGAGCAAGATGAGGACAGATCTCCGAAGTCAGTAAAACGAAACCCGGGACCGGAAACCCGAAGGAGCAGTTCCTTATCCTCTTTCTGGAGAAATCTGCCGAGGCCATCGGTACAAGTAAGAGCGAAGTTGTCGCCAGCAATTGAAAACACATCCCCGAGACCAGAAAATTCTTCTTCAATCCAAGATAAGAAATTTTCAACGGTCAAGTCCACTGGAAGAGCATAGGGAGTGGCTCCAAATTGCTTTAGCGAGTTAGAGTACGAATCAAAGATCTGGTTCACCCTCTCAACATCAAGAATTTTTGAAGAGGCTAGAGAATCTTCAGCTTCTTTTAACCTAAGCTCGAGGGACGTTACTTGAGTTTTGGCCTCTTTAGTAGCATCAGACTCGCGAACCATAGCTTCTCGAAGATTATCGATCACAACTAGGTTCTGATCAAAGTCTTTTTTCAAGGCTTTATATTTTCTGTCAGTATTGTCCCATGCGTCCTCGATCTTAGTCAAGTCTTTGCGAAGTTTATCATTGACTTCCCGAAGCCTCTCATTCTCTTTCTCCAAGAAGCGAAGCCGGTCAGCCGCAGTTGTAGACTTCGAAGCACAGACCGCGTTGATTAGCTTAACCTAACAAAATACATCGAAGACAAAAATGTGAGATAAATATAAAGAAAGGAAAGAACAGAGTTAAAGCGGTAGAAGTAAGCATGAACCTTGTGGGCTGTGGAGACGCTCAAACGAGACAGCTCTTCAATATCAAGGTTCTCCAATGATGCTTTAAAATCTATAACAACGAAGACAAAATATAAGAATCAAAGACGAAACTAAATATGAGGTGGTGCCAGAGTTTTTTCTTTCTCACCTAGCATTTCATCAGTATCCTCACCAAGTTCAGCAAAAGAAGACGAAGCCAAGTTTTGAGGACGATTAACAACTGTTTCTTCAGGGATCTTTTTTCCCTTCGCATCAACAACATCGACCTAAAAATAGCAAGCAAAATAAGTAAACAATAAAAGAAATTTAGCAATCAAATACAGTACAACTAAAATCTCTGACCTCGTTCTCGACTCTGGCTGCTTTATCCTCTTCAACTTTCTTTTCCTCGACAGGTGGCTCTGTAGAATACAAGCCGAAGTTATGCTCTAAGAACTCAAGAAAGTTCGGATCGAATTCTTTTGGAGACTTCGAAACAACACTTGGTATCGAGCCTGCGAAGCAAATTCTAGCACCAGGGCATTTCATGTAAGGAATAAACAAACCTTCTCCTGAAGCAGCAGAAGTGCCTGCCAAATCCTTCATGAATCCCGCTGAGCCGAGGTCATCGCTTGCAACGCCAGCAATCCCTAAAAGCCCACTTGCTGCCTCAATGACCTCTTCCTCCTTCTCAGCCTCGGCCACAGGACTGTCCAACAGTGAAGGATCCATTTTGCGAGACAAGCGAGGTTTCTTGTTCAGCGCAGAACCAGACTGTTGCGCATCAACAGTCTTTCTCTTATGAGCTTCAAGCTGTTTTGTCTTTGCTTGAGGAGCATCTTGACTCGAAGATATCAAAATTTTTGATGAAGTTCTTTTATACCTTCGAGTCACTCCAGCTTGTTCGGATCCAACATTACCAGCAGGCTTCATACGTTTCTAGGGCTTAGAAGGTTTCACCCTGTCCCCGTACTGGACGCCCATTTCCATCCAAGGGCGATTCAGGCGACTTGTTTTCTCGAAGAGGTCGATCATTGACTTCTTCTCCTTTTCAGTAAAGGACCAACCAAAGACCTCGCGGCCCACTCAATATTCGAAACCAGGTCATCATCATCAACACCTTCAGGTTTCGTAAGTCCAAAAACAGCAAAGGTGGCAGGCAAATCGAAACCAGGAATTTGTCTCTCCTCAATTTTAAAAGGTTTCCAGTCGGTTCCCAAAGGCCAAATTCCGGCAGCCAAAAATTCTTCAACAACA
Source organism: Digitaria exilis (assembly GCA_015342445.1). Taxonomy (NCBI): domain Eukaryota; kingdom Viridiplantae; phylum Streptophyta; class Magnoliopsida; order Poales; family Poaceae; genus Digitaria; species Digitaria exilis. Next base: position 40,677 of record JACEFO010002599.1, read on the forward strand.
TCACGGCCTGTGAGTCGTCGAGTAGCATGATGAAAGCAGGGGCTATTCTTCTTAAAAGACTCAGATTTCTTATCGAAATCAATCACAGTAGATATTTCTATGTTGCCAAGGGGGCCAGCAAAAGGATAATGCACTTCACTAGAATTCGGTGCAGTGAAACCAACCTTAACATAGAACCAGGATTTCGGCCAGTTCACATCCCAACGGTTTCGTTGAGCGTAGGAGAAGTCAACCTTGGCAATCTTCAGAGCTGCACTTCGACGACGCGAAGTAAAAGTAGCAACACCAAATTGTCCAATATGCTCTTCGCCGCCTTCTTCCAAAAAGATCGACCTTTTCTGAAGATGAAGCTCATTATAACGACCGAAGGTATCAACGTCAATCTCACCACCAAATGTCTTCACTCCCCAGAAAAATTTTGATAGTTGAACAAACGAATTCGGTGTCAGTTGATGAAGTTTGACGTTGAATCGGTCAAAAATCTGAGGTAGCATAGGGTCACAAGGAAATCGAAGACCAGCAGTAAAGAAACCAGCAAAAACGATAGCCTCTCCAATCTGAGGATCAGGAGTAGTCTCGTGTCCCGGAGCACGACCAACACCAGCAGGGAAAATCCATTCTGTTCATAAGATGAAATCATGCTAGCAGTAACTGAGGACCGACCGAAATGAAGGGTTTTAGGAGCTGATTCTCCAACGAGCTCATTGACATTGGCCTCGACCCCTTCCAAATCCTCGCTTCCCGAGTTAGAGGCCAGAGGACTGTTCTCTCTTTCCGCATCAGAGGTCGGAATAGCAGCAGACTTGACTTGAGCCATTTCCGAAACTAATAACGAAAAGCAATCAAAAACATAACTAAACAAGAAACGAGGACAAAGATTTTCCAAAACTAACCTCTTTTTAATCACGAAGCACTTCAAGAATCTCAACAGGCAGCAACAATAAGAGCACAGCGAAAACAGTAGCACGAAGTCAAAGATGAAAGCTAAGGTAATTTTTTAGGGGGGTAACCTCTACTATTTATAGGCACGGTAAGTTTCGAAGACTGCGCTGTTTGGAAGGTGAAAAGGCGCCAAAGTAACCGCCAAATTTAACCAAGGGGACGCCTTTTGGGTTTCGTCCCAGGAGTTCGAGGGTCGAAAAGCAATGAACTCGAATCCAGGGACGAAGGGGCTACTGTTGGGGAGACGCCCCTTGGAATCATATTTTCTATTTTTGCAGGCGAGACAGAAGAAGTCAAAACGAAGAAGACAAGCGTGAAGCTAATTCGAAGAGGTTAAAGCCGCAGGCGAGACTGGAGAGGTTAAGACGAAGATGACGAGTGTGAAGCTAATTCGAAGAGGTTAAAGTCTCGAACAAGACCGAAGAAGTCAAGGCAAAGAGGACAATAGTACGAGGCTGGTCACGAGACAAAGAGTTGCCAAGACGAGTCCGTCTCCTGTAACGAGGTTAAGTTGGAGATTGGCGGGAAGCAACGGTCATCTGGAAGCTAAGATAGTTCTAGGATTTCTGGCGGGAGGTAACAGTCTTGTAAACATGCGAGGTTGGCCCCCTATAAATAGCGGGTCAACAGTAACTGTATGGGGGGATTTTTGGAAAAAAGATAAAAAAGAAGGCAATTGTAAGTCTCTCACTATTTGTAATACTAGAAAAACCGTGTTACAACAGCGCTCGAGCCATGCCTGAGCCAGCTATGCTAGGTACAGCGGGCAGTTGCATATGATGAGCTTGTCATCGAAGGCTCCACCTGCCTGGCATGCGAGCCGGAAGTCATCGAGTCAGACCGAAGGGTCCGTCTCCGCGTCATACTTGTTGATGTTGGTGGGGAGGCGGAAACGCAGGGAATCCAGGCGGTACGGATCTCATAGGAAAAGGCAGCAGGACCCAAGCAGTCTGGGCTGGGGCTTGAACCCCGGTCCCCCTCGGGGTGGGGAGTGATCTTTGCGCCATCAATGGCGAACGCACGGGACACGGTCCTCTTGCTCCCCTGACCGATCTCGTCATCGCGCCTCGTGGGTATGCTGCACGTCGCGGTCACGGCCTATTAGGGATGCGACCTTCGCGCTTGAGGCCAAGGGAGTCTAAAAACACGACTAACCATTTTGCAGAAGTCGAAGTCCTGGACCTTTGCGAGGCTTTCCAAGGGCCGAAGGCCACGAGCGACGGTGATGCCTTCAGAATCCTTTGGGCGTCTTGTCGGTGGTGCCTTCGGGGCCAGATCAGCGATGCCTTCAGAGAACGTAGCCAAGCGGGGCCGGAAGGGGACAATGCTCGAAGGTAACAATGCATGAAGACCATCGCCGCCGAAGGGGGCATGGCCTCCAAGCCTAGTCAAAAGGGAGCAGTTGGGTCAACGCTCCCTATGATGTGTGTTTGTACTCAAATGCCCATGTAAAGCAAGGAATATTCCTATCTTTGTAAGGAAAATACTGTAATGACATTAAGGTCCTAGAACTAAAACTATAAATAAAGAGAACAACACATTGTTGTGGAGGTTTTTCCCCTAGCAGGATCACTTTTATTTACTGTCGTGCCATTGCTTTTGTGCCCTTCGCAATTCACTTCCTGGACTGTTGGTGACATCCTCCACTCCGGATTTGTCCTACACCCAACAATTTGGCGCCCACCTCGTGGTAGCAACCACGACATGCCACACAAAAAGAACAAGAACCCACCACCATCGGCCGACCCAAGCGGCACCAATGCTGGCCTTGCTCCGCCTCAGCTTCAGCATCCCGACGGGGGATATCGAGGAGATCGCGACAGGAGAGCTCGAAGTCAACCTGGAGGCAATAGGAATGGCCTCTAAACACATTCAAGCCTTGCGAAGGATCATGTCAATTGACGCGAAGGCAGCCCCAAAGCTTCGTCAACCCTTGACGACTCTTGTCAACCCCTCTTCGTCGACTCAGGCGGCGCCAGGAGTCTCCAACCCCCAAGGCCCAGAAGCTCGAACCTCGCACGACCCTCAACAATCTGGAAAAGCTAACAAGGAAGCTCGAAGGGTCGTGCAAAGCCAAGAGAAGAGGGCGAAGATAGCAGCTCTACAGGAAGACCTTCGGGAATTACTCAAACCCGAGGACAGCCAACCTCGAAGCGCAGAGCCCATCTCTACATCGGAGGGCAACCAGACTAACTCAAACGATGCCTACCAATGGCAGGCAAACCAAGAGTTATAGAACACCATATCCACTCTCCACCGTGATACGCGTGACGACCGCCACTTCAGCTAGAATCAGGACCGAAGGACAATTAATGGTCCAAGGACTCAGCTATTGTGGACTCTCGAAGCCGAACCCTGGCCAAGGCAATTCAACTCCACCCACCTGCCTCGTTTGACAGCGTAAATGATCTAAAGGATTTCCTTTTAAAATATGAAGCAGTGGTAGAATCTTGTGGAGGTTCAGATTTCACGAAGGCTAAAGCCCTGGTCATGGCACTAAAGGGGGTAGCCCAGATTTGGTACTCCAACATCCCAGCCGGTCCTGGAATTAGCTCAAAACGAAGCTATGCACCACTTTCTGAGGTACTCAACCCGAGGAGCTAACCTTATGTCTGCATGCTGCCAGGCAAAGAAGGAACCTCTGCAGGACTTACGTAACAGAGTTGCAAGGGTAGCAGCCAAAGCACTAAGTGATTACGAAGGAAAGATAATTGACTACACCATCGTGGCCCTTCGCATCGTCCCTTACCAAGAATACCTAGACAGGGTCCAATCCCGCTCAATTAACAAGCTCTTCGAGGTACTGCAAGAATATTTGAAGTCTGATCGTGGCCGGCGGCGGAGAATTGACAATATGAACGCTCAGAAGAAGTCCAGGTAGGATCAGCCTTCGCAATCAAGACAATGGGGCAACGAGTCAAATCATCTTGCATTGAAGCCAGTCAACAACCTGTCAAACGACCCCCAGCATCAGTACCAGCAAGCCCTAGAACAGCCACACCACCATGGTGACACCCACGGAGGACGCAGGTACAGGGGCCAAGGAGGACTGCGAAGGCCATATTGTTTCTTCCATGACCCGGACAAGGGTCTCACTATGACAGAATGCCCAGTGGGGTAGAGGCAAAGAGAGAACTCAAGGCGGAGCAGCAACGCACTCAGGCGCCTGGCCATCCCATTACTCATGTGGCAAGAAATTTCTGGCCTTCGCAACAGCAATATTACCCCATCGCTTCAAATTATCAGCCAGCCTCAATGTTAACGGGCCCCAGTTATCCAGCTCTTCCAGCCCCGCCACCACCACCTTCGCAATAAAGACAAGTGCCTCCATACAATCAAGACAACTACCATCTTGCCCCGAAGCTAAAGCAAGAAGCAGAGACTTCAAATCAGCCCGAGGAAAAGGAATTGCACCCACATGTAATCAATGCAATCTCCGGGGGTTCGAACAAACCTGAGCACGCATCCAAGAGCCAACGAAGAGAGGAGTTTCGGAGTGTCAACCAAATTTGCGAAGGCAAGGTGTTCAAAACTGCATGGTCACATGTGCCGATCACCTTCACCTAAAGTGACATCAAGCTACTTCGACATCCCCACAATGACCCGATGGTCATAAGGCCAAACATCAGCAAAAATTCATTGCGCCTCCTAGGCAATGACATCAGGAGGATCTTGGTCGACAATGGAAGCTCCACAGATATTATCACTTGGCATTGCTTCACCCCGATGGGATTCAACGAGAAAGACCGTCGCAAAGCTGAGCACCCCCTTTATGGCTTCGGCGGCAAAGGAGGCCAGGCCCTGGGAAAGAAAGAGCTAAACGTAACGTTCGGTGAAGAACAAACAAGACGGATGGAACTGATAACCTTTGATATTGTGGATATTGAGTACCCCTACAATGTAATCTTCGGGAGGTCCACTCTGAACAAATTTTCCGCCATCATCCATCAAGATTACCTCTGCATGAAAATCTCTTCGGCCAGAGGTGTGATCTCAGTCCATGGAGACCAACGAGAAGCGCAACCAGCGGAAAGCAATTTTTCGTTTGGTGATCACCACGTGCATGTTATAGAACCTGAAGAGCGAGAGCTCGAGCCAAGCACCTTAGTATCGGCGAAGCCCATGCAGGACGAGAGGGTACAATCCCTCGACCACATCAAGAAGGTACACCTCCACGAAGGTAACCCAGATAAAACTGTCGTCAATGGAAAATATTTATATCTCCTAGAAGAACTTGAACTAATGGCTTGCTCGAGGGAGCACAAATACGTTTTTGCTTGGTCCCCGAATGACCTGCAGGGCATCAACAGGGAAACAATCGAGCACAGCCTTCGAGTGAGCCCAAATGCAAAGCCGAGAAGGCAAAAGCTCCGTTCAATTTCAGATGAAAGAAAGGCAGCCTGCAACGCCGAAGTCCAAAAACTACTAGATGCGAAGGTCATCAGGCCTGTAAAGTTTGTTGAGTGGCTCTCAAACGTGGTTATGGTGCCCAAGAAAAATGGAAAGTGGAGAATGTGTATCGACTTTACAGTATTGAACAAGGCCTGCCCGAAGGATGATTATCCCATGCCACGAATTGACATGCTTGTTGACCAAGCTGCTGGTTGCGAGATGCTCAGTCTTCTAGACTGCTTCTCGGGTTATCATATGAAGAGAAGACAAGCTTCATGACCCTTTCGGGTGTGTTCTGTTTCGTCATGATGCCCGAAGGGCAGAAGAATGCTGGATCCACCTTCAACAGGGCAGTTGATGAGGTACTTAGAACCCAGAAGGGCAGGAACATCTCGGCTTACATCGATGACGTCGTGGTAATGAGCAAAAAGAAAGAGAATCATGTCAACGACCTCAAAGTGACCTTTGCCAATTTGAGGAAACACGACCTCAAGCTCAATCCTGAGAAGTGCACCTTCGGTATAACTAAGGGCAAGTTGCTCGGATGCCTCATCTCTCAAGCAGGCATTGAGGCTAATCCGAAGAAGGTGGCAGCTCTCCAGAACATGCAGCCCCCTAAATCCAAAAAATAAGTCTAGAAGTTCGCAGGAAGAGTTGCATCTCTCAATCGCTTCATCTCAAATTCGGCAGAAAACAGTCTACCATTCTTCGCATTCATGGGGAGAGAAACAACGGAAGGCCTTCGAGGAGCTAAAGCAATACCTCCAACAGCTGACTACATTAGCAAGCCCAACCCCAGGGGTAGGCCTGCTGCTGTACAACCCGGCTTTGCACTCCACAGTAAGTGGAGTCCTGGTAGAAGAAAAGCAAATCGAAGGGGTTAGCAAGCAATTCCCAATTTACTTCGTCTCCGAGGCCCTGTTAGGGTCAAAGCTTCTATATTTAGAGGTAGAGAAGCTGATTTATGCGGTGGTCGTCGCAAAGAGAAAGCTCAGACAGTATTTTGAAGCTCAGAAGATTATTGTACCAACTTCACTTCCAATCAAGATGTAATCCCAAATAGGGAGTCCTCTCTAAGGATCGCGAAGTGGGCCGCCGAGCTAGCAGAGTACACCGTCGACTTCGTCCCAAGAAGTGGCATTAAATCCCAGGTCCTCGCTGACTTTGTAGCGGAGTGGACACCAACCGAGGAACAGAACACAACCCCAATCCCATCCGATGTGAGGGAAGTACAGTGCGATGGGGCATATTGTGACAAAGGCGCAGGCGCAACTGCAGTCATCACAACTCCTTTGGGAATGAAATTACATTACGCAGTCAGGCTCGACAAGGACACACCAACAACACTGCTGAGTACGAGGGCCTGCTCTTGGGCCTTCGCAAGGCGAAAGCCCTCTGCGCTCGGCGAATCAGCATCTGCACTGATTCCGAGTTTATCGCCGTCCACAATGAGAAGACCTACAAGGCCAAAAAGCCAGAGCTCATGGAATACTTGGCGATGGTAAGATCAACGGAAAAGCACTTTTTCAGATTCTCAATCAAGGCATTCAACAGGCTTCACAACAAAGAAGCAGACGAACTAGCCAAGGCAGCGGCAAACTAGAAACCCGTTACCCTCAAAAGTTTTCTACGAAGTACTAAAGGCAGCCCCCGTGAAGTCTTTAGAGCAGCAAGTTTGCTTTCTCAATGCAATCCACAGTGAAGATTGGAGAGAACCAATCTCAGCCTTTATCAAGGGGCACTTCAAGCCTGTTGACAGCAAAGAAGAGAAACGTATGGCGGCGATAGCACGAAATTATTGTATCATCGAAAGCCAACTCCATCGCAATGGAGTTTGTGCCCCTCTGCTAAAATGCATCTCCATCCCCGAAGGCCAGAAGCTACATCAACAAATTCACAGTGGCTTGTGCTCTTCGCATCTAGGGACAAGAAAACTAGTAGCCAAAGTTTTTCGACCAGGTTTCTACTAGCCTTCGGTAGTGGTAGACGCCAACAACCTTGTCCGCACATTCGTCAACTACCAGAAGCACGCTCCATATAAGCACTTCCCGGCCAATGAAGTACAGCTGATACCACCGGTCTGGCCCCTGGCACGGTGGTGAATGGACATCGTCAGCCTGCTCCCGAAGACCAGAGGAAACAACTCCTTCACACTGGTAGCCGTCAAGTACTTCACTAAGTGGATCGAGGCGATCCTGTCCAAGTCATAAATTTGGCCTCTGTACAAAAGTTCTTCTAGCAGAATATCATTTGCCGCTTTGGAGTTCCAAGAGAACTCACAGTGGACAATAGAAAACAGTTCGACATTTACTCATTTCGAAGCTTCTGCAAGTAGTTGGGCACGAAGCAATGTTTTGCCTTAGTATATCACCCTCAATCTAATGGAGCCGTCGAGAAGGCTAACGGAATCATTTTCACTGGCATTAAGAAGAACATCACCGATTTTCTATGCAGCAGATGGGCAAATGAGCTACCGAGAGTCATTTGGTCTCATAACACCTTCGTGTCTTGGGCAACAAATTTCTCACCTTTCAGGCTACTCTACGGCGAAGAAGCAACGATGTCGGAGAAAATCAAGCTGGGTTCCCTCAAAACTGAGGCCAACTTCGAAGGGCAAGACATAGAGCCAACCATCGACGCAACACAAGAGCTGAGAACGCAAGCCATTGTCAACAGCGAAGCCTACCAGGATGCGACCCGAAGGTGGAAGAACAAGAAGATCCAGCCCAGAGGCATTTAGACAGGAGACATGGTACTCCATAGGATACCAAGCAGTCATAGAGGAAACAAACTTCAGTCAAAATGGGAAGGCCCTTTCCTCATCGCACGAACAGAAAGACCTTCGGCCTTCAGGTGGCAAACCTTGGAAGGAGAAGAAGACCCTTACTCGTGGAGCAAAGACAATCTCCAGAAGTACTTCGTGTAGAATAGTGGCATTTTGCTCTTTACCCTCTATGTTGTTTTTTCTGTTTGTAATTTTTTTCTTTCGACATGTTGCCCAAGAGGCCTATGTAAGGATTTGTACTCTTTTCCTCACTGGAGAAACCTTCGAAGGGCCTTCCTAGCTCTCGAAGGAGTGAGGTTTTTGAGGATGCAAAATCCAAATGTAACCCCTTCTAAAATATAAACAAGGTTCCACATGACATGGCTCATAGAAAAAACCCGAAGCTACAAAACCCTGGTCATCGAAGGGATGTAGCTTTCAGGGATGCACTGGCATACCAGTCAGGCAAGTGAAGTCTCGCCTCGAGTAGGGAAGGCACTCGACCCTTCGCCTCAACTCGCATAACGACATTGTCGATTACCGCAGCGCAATAAAGCCTTCGGGCCATTGTCGCGAAGTAACAAAGGTTGCGAGGTAACCTGCATGCAGGCAAGGAAATTGACAACCAAAACTTGGTCATACATACTCGAGGGCTCAAGAGCTGTAACACCATAAAAATGTCTATTTTGAAATAAGTAAATAAATTGATTTTTATATTTAACTGCCCATAAATAATGTAGGAAATTTTTTTTTTGAGGAATTAAAAGCAAATATAAGGAATAGAAACATTTTTGTCCATTGCATGCTGGTGCATCTCTTTTTGATTGTTTATTTCAAATTTGAATTTGAATTTGAATTCAAACGAGTGTTTGAATAAAAGAAAAACCTTCTCTTTTTTTGTTCCCCCTAATCTTTCTCCTTTTCAGCCCAGTCGGCCCAATCCCTTTTTCCCCTCCCTTTTCTTTTTCCTTCCGCAGCCCAGCCTTTCTCCTCCTGCGCAGCCCAGCCGGCCCAGCAAGGCCCAGCAGCCACGCCAGCGCCAGCGCTCCCCTTTCACTTTGAGTCGCTGACGCTCGGGGCCCACGCGTCAGCGTCGTCCCCTTCCTCCAGCGCCCTCACGCCCTACCGAGCAGCGACCGAGCCCGGGTCGAACCGGACCCCGAGCCGGAGTCTGCGCCCGCGTCGCCTTCTCGCTGCTTGGCCCGCACGCCAAGATGCCCCTGCAGCCCTATAAAACCGGCGCCGCCGCAGCCGAGAGCCCTCCTTCGCAAAACCCTAGCGGCCGCCGCCCCTGAGCTCCGAGCGCCGCTCGCGTCGCCGCTCGCCCACCGCCTTGCCGCTGACCATAGCTCGCTCTGGAGTTTCGTCGTGTGGTGACGAAGCTCCCCGTCCCTCCCGCATTCGCTCTCTCCCTCTCCTCCACTCGCGCGACCTCACAGGAGATGGCCGCCCACCATTGAACGTCGCTAGCCCCCACCGTCGCTCAATCCTCGATGACGACCCCCAAAATCGACTCCCCACCTTCTCCTCTCTCTCTAGGGCTTTGAATCACTCGAAACGGAGCTTCCTAGCACCAGATTGAGCCAACTCCGGCGACCCTCGCCGCGGCCGTGGGCGGCGACGCCGCCAACTCCGGCAGCTCAAAGCCTAGATCGCCGGGAGCCGCTCGATTCAAATCCAATGGCTCAGGATAGATCCAATCTAGGTCAATAGAGGGAATAACGGTCAGCCAAGGCATTTTTGCAAATAAGCCCCTGTCTTTTTCGAAAATAAACCCGCGGTCCGCTTTAGTTCAAAAATAACTACAGTTTAGTCCTTTTTCTTTCGGTTTAGCCCCTGCGCTTTTGGAAAATAGTAGCCGCCGTCCTAGCTGCTGGTTTTACTCCTTAGCCCTCGGGTTTTTATATGAAATTATATTTTAGGTCCCTGGTTTCTTTCAAAAACACCCCTGGAAGCCGAAAACTCTCACCAGCAAGCCCCTAGAGCCTGTTTTAAGCGTAGTTTATTCGTTTTAACTCTGATTTGAGTGATTTTCGTGCTCACATGTTCGTAGTGAAGCGTACAGTAACTCTAAAGCCTTCTTTTCATCATTTGTTTATGTTTGGTGTATTGTTCTAATTAAATGCCTTGTTTGCATGTATGTGTGGATGCTTGTGTGGTGATCGATGTGAGTAGTTGACGAGCCGTTCGAGTTCGCCGACGACCCCGTTCCCGAAGAGCAGGTGCAGCAGCAGTTCTCTGAGGAAGGCAAGTATAACACGGACAATCCTTGATTACCTATACACCATTTAATCATATATGCATGTGTCTAATTTTGTTATACACTAAGGATGTCCCTAGTCTTTACCTTATTCCTTGTTTACCCGGGTTATATGCATTATGGTTAGTATTTGCTACGTGCTGCAACCAACATTTCTTTTAATGTTAACATTGAATTAATGGTTCACTTCAATGTTGATTAAAAGATGCTTTTTAGTAACATGGTTCGGGAAACTAGAGCATGTGTTTCTTGCTTTGTTCTAGTGTCTCCATAAGGTTTGGTCTAGAGAATTAGAGCATGTGCTTCGTGCTTTGTTCTAATGTCTCTTCGTAAGGTCCGGTTCTTAAAGCGGCAACCCAGGAACTATAATGGCTCTGGTCTTGGATAATTAGCTTGTACGTCTCTAGCTCGCCAGTGGTTACCGATAGGCGTATGTGGGGAACATTCGTGAGAGTATAGTTTGATCCATCGAGGACGGATTTATCCGTTGGCTATGTCTCATTAGGCAAAGTCCCGTGATTTAAGCGCCCAATTTACGACAGCTTCACACGTTGCGATGATTGCGCTATCGCTCTGGACGCCATTGATCCCCTCACGTTGCGCCCTAACTGTACGTCAATCTCGATGCCTTTGGTTATATTGCCTATGTTGAACCAAAATGGCTGCTGTGCGTGTTAGGGTGTTTTGTGAAAGTCCTCGTAGCATAAGTTCTTTTCGATTTATGTGACCGACGGGTAAAGGGCGAAACCTCTGCAGAGTGTTAATCTATCATGATAGCCGTGCTCACGGATACGAGCGGCCTGGATCCTTTTTTATTAGAAGATGATGTTAGTGGTTGATGTTGGTATATCCTATAATTACTTATATATTATTATTGGGTTTATAATCTGGTTTCTACACATTCGCAGTAATTTGGATGATAATAAAATGAAACTATTAAAAGTGCTAATGCAGTTTAACCGTGTCAAGCCTTTTGTTCTTGCATAACCCGTGTTATACTTGTTAAGTAAGATGGATTACTTACACTTGCAACTATTCAACAAAATCCCGAGATGGGTAACAGATGGAGCATTGAATGATCAGTCGCTTGCTGAGTTTCGGGAGGATCTGCCGTACTTCTAGCTGTGTTCAACCAGGCGGTGTCCCTGTGGACTTGAGGCTCTACTAGTTATGAAACGTTTGCTATTAATAAGATTTTCGTTGTGTTATCTGTGAAAGACTATGTCTTGTGCTAAACTCTGATGTAAACTATTTTATTCGAGCATTGTGTTCTCTGTGATTTAATATTTGTAATCTATATGTGTTCTGTGGACATCCTGGGCACACATATGGAAGCATTCGGATTTCTTGGAAATCTGGGTGTTACAAGAGCCCCAAGATAAGTGTTTGAACACAAAGGGCGAGCACCCCCATACTTTATTTCATCATAAGCACATTACAAACCAAGTATACAATCCGAATCAGTTGTGGGATACCATTTACAAGGTTAAGCCATAAAACGAAGGGCTACTGCACCTTGGCAACTCTAATCCAGATTAAACCTACTACATTACTGTCTAAAGGCACATCTACGCCACACGACCTTCGTGCCGAGCTCGAAGACGGATCCAGGCTTCTTGACCTCACATGGTGAACGATGCAAAGGCGAAACAACATCGTGGGCTCTTTAAGATCTCCGCCTTCGACCCTTTCCTATGAAAAAAATTAGCAAATAAAACTTGCCGAAGCACTAAGAGGCGAGGCATTTTCCTATCCCATCTAGTCTGAAGGACATCCAGCCCGAAGGAGGAGACAATTACGCACAAACTCAGTAGCCGGAGCACGTATCCGTGCTCCCTTAACTCCCACAAATAAGCAACCTCCCCTATACCCATGACAACCAGCACCCAAATTGTCCAGCCCCCATTCCATATATAGACATCCCTGAGGGAAAACAGTACCTTGCGTGAACAGTGCCCAAAACACTGTACAAAGGGCAAACATTACCAAAAAAATCATCATACCTTCAAAGAAAAATGAAGGAAGACTCGTCTACGGCGTTCGCAGTCCCAAACAGGCCCGAAGGAGGGGGGGCGTTCTAAAGTGGAACGTATGGACCTATTGGGGCCTACGAAGCCTAGACTCAACCTCTTTGAGCATCCCAAGGATCATGGTTCCTTCATTACAACATCAAAAATTTCAGCGATCGCCTTCCGCATGACAATCGGAGCAATGTCTTTGGCCATCTCGCGAAGCTCAAACTCGGTCGGAATTCGGTCACGAATGAATCCTGTATACCGTAGTGTACAACATTACATTCAAAATATATAGGTTACATAGAATCAAATTACTCAAGCAAACAGTACAGGACCCTTAAACATATAGGACGAAGGTCCAATCTCTTCGTCCACATCCATGAGTTCTGGTTTAGGATCTAATAGCCCCGACGGGCCTTAGGTACTATGTCTTCGTCAATCCTACGAGGGCGCCGGGATTCTCTACGAGCTCGACGCTCTAATGGCACTCGCTGATGTTCTAACGTATCACTTTGGAACTGCTCAAAGAACAGCTTGCTTTAGGTGTTATGCTCCTCCTATTTGCGAATCTTATACTGCCAAAACTCAGAGAACGAAGACCAAGGAAATATCGAAGAGAACTTGGCCCAAGAGCCACCAGAAATATAATATCCGTCTTGGTGCACTAAAACAGGTACAACGCCTTAGGCATTCCAAGAACATCTATTGATCGAATTCCCACCAAAGAGTCACCGTATCAACAAAACACACACTAGACTAGCTTTATGAGGTGAAGGCCTCATTTGTCTATAGGGTTGTAAGGTGACCTTATTTCGTAATTATCGACATCCTTTATCAATTCAATGTATCTTGTACATAGATCTCGATTCCCTATGTTTGATGTGCTTCTACCCCTAGTGCTGTGTGACGAGTGTGGGGGAACAACATTAGCTTTCGGAATTTGATATATTAGAATTGGTGTATTGATTCGGTGATAAAATACCCTAGTGATTCTAAAACCCTAGGGGCAAACGTTCTCTTTATCTTGTGCTCACTAACCTAACCTCGCTTTCTCAATCGTAGATCTAGTTAGATTTGACTAGTAGATTAGATCTATTTCATAAACCAACCAAAATCCAAAAAGATTAATAACCAACTTAGTTAGTGCTTAGATAAGCGTAGCAGCCTCCTTGTTCCACGGATTGATAACCTTAGGGAAAACTCTAAGGGAAAAGCTACAACCGACCCGTGCACCTGCGGTACATAATTGACGCGGCTAAGCGCCATCAACAAGATTTTCTAGCACTGTTTCCGGGGAACAAGAAAGTTTTGCTACATTCATCTTTGTATTAATTTTTATGGTTTCTAACCCCTAATCCTTTTCTAGATTTTTTGGTTTTTGTTTCCTTTGTTTTTGTTTGACTAGATGGCTCTTCTCATTCAATCCATGGAGGAGGAGAAGACATTGAGGGATTATGCAAGGCTAAGATCGGAGGACTTTGACATGCAAAGATTGGATTCAATATTCCAAGCCCTCAAGTATGAGATCAAGCATCAAATCATCAGGTTGGCAGCCACAAATCCATTTAGAGGAGAAGAGGCGGACAATCCATATAGGCACATCAAGTGGTTCACAATGCTATGCAACATGATGCAACAAGATGGAGTCCCGTTAGCTTGGTTTTGGTGGAATCTTTTCCCATATTCACTTGCAGAGAAGTCAAAGAGGTGGCATAATCTAGCGTCTTTCAAGGTGAAAGGAAATTGGGATGAGTTGATGAAGAAGTTTTGCGAGAAGTTCTTTCCATTAACCAAAGTTCATCACATCCGGAAGCAAGTGCTCAATTTTGTGCAAAGAGAAGATGAAGGAATAGCAAGCTTGTGATAGGTTCAATGATTTGATTGAGCAAGGACCGAAGCTAGAATCTCCGGTGATGTTCTCTTGCACACTTTTTATTTTTCTCTAGCTCCCGATTGCGCGAACTATGTTCAACTGTGTGTAGGAGGAGATCTCATGGAGGAAGCACTCACAGAAGCTACCAAAATACTACAAAGAATAAGCAAGCCCCGGCCATGCAAAGAGATTGGAAAACACGTAATTTGGCAAGCCGTAAGCAAGAATCTCAACTGGCGGTGCTTGCTGGAATTTTCGGAAAAGACATCCCGGAGTCGAAGGAAGAACAACCGAAGCATGAAAAATACATGTGAGTAACTCTAGATGGAGATGTATTGGTGCAAGGTTCAACAAGAGGGGACTCGAGAGAAGAAAGAAGAAGCTCGACAAATGCAAAATCATGCAGAGACTTTGGTAACCACGACGAAGGTATGTCATTACCCACTCCACATATAAGTTGAAAAATAAATGCAGAAGTAATTGACAGGGCTATTCCCGTAAACATCTTAAGGAAAATACTATTTTACTTTCATATTTTGTTTAGTATGACTTGGTTCCACTTGTATTTTATCTTTATGTGATTTCAGGAACTAAGAGTGGAAATTGGTAAAAAAAAAAGCTCAAGAAAATAGAAAGGCTCGCAATTCAAGTCCAACAGACATTATCATCAACGAAGAAGGCCAAAAGATCTAACCCACGGCCCACCACGCGGAGGCGGTGGACAAGAGATGATGCCGGGGGATCGGTCGGGCCCACAGACCGCCCGGCCCCGGCTGTATGGTGGTTCACTATGTTAGCAACGCCTACCACCACATCAGGAGGCGTTCACACTAACCTTGGATGCCTATATAAGCAGAGGCAGACCCTCGTGTCTCATTCATTCGATAGACGAGAGAGAGAGGAGAGGCGGCTGGGTAGGAGAGAGAGAGAGTGTGTGAGGGAGAGAATGAGAGATAGGGTTAGGGATTGATGGAATTCGTATTTATATTATGTATGCTTATCTTGCTGAGTTGGGCCTTGGGCCTCGGCCTTTTCAAAGACGGACTATGTAGATTGTGCATTTCCGAAAATTGATTTTTGGAGGCGGACAACTTAACACGATCGCCTCTGAAAATAAATCATTTTTTAAGACGGTTATTTTAAAGTGCCCACCTCCGTTAATCGATTTTCATATATGGTAAATAGCAAATTCTCCGAAAATAAAAGTGTCTGCTTCCATTAATGACTGGGATTAACGAAAGTGGACGGATTTTGTGTCCGTCTGTAACACCCAGATTTCCAAGAAAATCCGAATGCTTCCATATGTGTGCCCAGGACGTCCACAGAACACATATAGATTACAAATATTGAATCACAGAGAACACAATGCTCGAATAAAAATAGTTTATATCAGAGTTTAACACAGGACATAATCATAAACAAATAACACAGCGGAAGACTTAATACTATTAAACGCTTCATAACTAGTAGAGCCTCAAATCCACAGGGACACCGACTGGTTGAACACAGCTAGAAGTACGGCAGATCCTCCGGAAACTCAGCAAGCGACTGATCATTCACTGCTCCATCTGTTACCCATCTGGGATTTTGTTGAATAGTTGCAAGTGTAAGTAAACCATCTTACTTAACAAGTATAACACGGGTTATGCAAGGACAAAAGGCTGGACACGGTTAAACTACAGTAGCACTTTTAGTTGTTTCATTTTATTATCATCCAAATTACTACCAATGAGTAGAACCCAAGTATAAACCCATTAATAAGGTATAAGTGATTATAGAACAAACCAATATCAACCACTATCATCTTCTAATCAAAAAGGATCCAGGCCGCTCGTGTCCGTGAGCACGGCTATCATGATAGATCAACACTCTGCAGAGGTTTCGCCCTTTACCCGCCGGTCACATAAATCCAAAAGAACTTATGTTACGAGGACTTTCACAAAACACCCTAACAAGCACAGTAGCCGTTTTGGTTCAACATAGGCAGCATAACCCGAGGCATCGAGATTGACGTACGCTCAGGGCGCAACGTGAGGGGGTCAATGGCGTCCAGAGCGAGAGCGCAATCTTCGCAACGTGTGAAGCTGCCGTACATCGGGCGCTTACATCACGGGACTTTGCCTAACGGGGCATAGCCAACGGATAAAACCGTCCTCGATGGATCAAACTACACTCTCACCCATGCTCCCCACATACGCCTTTCGGTAACCACTGGCGAGCTAGAGACGTACAAGCTAATTATCCAAGACCAGAGCCATTATAGTTTCAACGGCGGCGAACAGGTTCCTAGGTTGTCGCTTTAAGAACCGGACCTTATGGAGAGACATTAGGACAAAGCACAAAGCACATGCTCTAATTCCCTAGATCAAACCTTATAGAGTCACTAGAACAAAGCACACAGCACATGCTCTAGTTCCCCGTACCATGTTGCTAAAAAGCATCTTTTAACCATCATTGAAGTGAACCATTAGTTCAATATTAACATAAAAATAAATGTTGGTTGCACCACGTAGCATAGTCTAACCATAATGCATAAAACCCCGGGTAAACAAGGAATAAGGTAAAGACTAGGAACATCCTTAATGGTTAACAGTATTAGACACATGCATATGATTTATGTGATTAATCGATGAATAGGTAACAAGGATGGTCCGTGTTATACTTGCCTTCCTCAGTGAACTGCTGCTGCAACTGCTCTTCGAGAATGGGATCGTCGGCGAACTCGAACGGCTCGTCAACTACTCACATCGATCACCACACAAGCATCCACACATACATGCAAACAAGATATTTAATTAGAACAGTACACCAAACATAAACAAAAGATGAAAAGAAGGCTTTTAGAGCTACTCTACGCTTCACTACGAACACATGAGCGCGAAAATCACTCAAATCGGAGTTAAAACGGAGAAACTACGCTTAAAACGGGCTCTAGGGGCTTGCTGGTAAAGGTTTTAGGCTTCCAGGGGTGTTTTTGAAAGAAACCAGGGACCTAAAACATAATTTCGTATAAAAACACGAGGGCTGCGGGGTAAAACTGCCATCTAGGATGGCGGGCACTATTTTTCAAAAGAGCAGGGGCTAAACCGAAAGAAAAAGGACTTAGTTGTAATTACTTTTGAACTGCGCTGGACCGCGGTTGATTTTCAAAAACTGCAGGGGCTCTTTTGCAAAACGGCCACGGCGGCGGCTAAGGGCTGACGTCGGCTGACGTCACCGTCTACTGTGCCGTGGACCGGCCGTAGACCGCCCATGAACCGCGGTTCACGAGAACCGGCTCGGTTCAGATCGGTTTCAGATCTAGGCCGTCGGTTTCGAATCTAACGGCTCAGATTAGATCGGGCTTAAGGTCACCGGAGTTCAGCCGTCGCGGCGGCGCGTGCGGCGGCGCTTCGCCGGAATCGAGCGCCCACGGCGCTACAGAGCTCCAAAGCTCGCCACGATGGGACCTAGAGAGAGAGGAGATGACATGGGTTCGGTTTTGGGGGTCAGGGGAGAGGTTTAGGCCGCGGTGGTGGCCGGCGGCGAGCGGAGGCGGGTCGGCCGCTCCGGCGAGCTTGCGCGGGCGCTGCAGAGCGAAAGAGGAGGGGAAAAGGGGCTTGGCGTGTTCCTTACATGCTCGCGAAGCTTCGGAGATGGCTCTTGTCGACAAAGGCGCGGCGGAGCGTCGGATTAGCGGCGGCGGCGTGGAAGCTTGGCGGCGGTGCTAGGGTTTCGGTGTAGGGGCTCCTAGGGCTACGGCTCGAGAACGAGGGGTTGGCGGCGGCTTATAAAGGGGCTAGGCGGCCTCGGCGTGCGCTCCAAGCCGGGGAGAGTCCAGTCGCGGCACGGCGACGCGGCGGCGCAAAACCCGGGAGGAGTTCGGCTTGGACGCGGCGAGAGGAAGAAGGAGGATATGACAAGCGGGCCCGGGGTGTCAGCGGCAGGGAGAGAGAGGAGGCGCGCGCGCTGGCTGGGCTGCGGCGGTGGGCTGGCGCGGAGGTGGGCCGAGCTGCTACTGGGCCGCGCGAAAAGAAAAGAAGAAGTTGGGCTGCTGGGCTGAAAAGGTAGAGGGAAAAAAGAGAGAGAAAGAAAAGGTTTTTCTTTTATTCAAACACTCATTTGAATTCAAATTTGAATTCAACAATCAAAAATAAATGCACCAGCATGAATGCAACAATAATGTTTCTATACCCTATATTTGCTTTTAACTATTCAAAATTTTATTTTTCCTACATTATTTATGAGCACTTGAATATAAAAAGCCAATTATTTACTAAATTTTAAATAGAGCATTTTTAGGGTATTACACCGTCTCTGAGAGGCTTTTTGGAGTGTCCTCTAAAATCGTTTTTGTAGTAGTGATAGAACGATAAGGATATCACCACGCTAGACACACAGAGACCGGCCTCAGTGGCAATATTGAGATCTTTAACAACAATAATTGTTGTTTTATGAGGTAGAAAATTTTCATTTATTAGCGTAGCCTCCCCATAGCCCCACACATAGTAATATCTAAGGGCCAGCTTATTCAGTCATATTCACCCGCAACTAAGTTTCGAAAAAACAAGTATCTATCAGTCATATTCACGTTAACTCTAGACGCCTGAATCCTTCCAATCAGGTGGGGCAGGCCATGATTTGGAGCTCTTGACGGTAACTTTTGGCATTCCAAGATTTCGGCATTGCAAACATTGAAAACCAAACCATTCGGGTGGGGCAGCCTTCTATAAATTTGAAGGATTCGCGGCCTTTGATCATTCAGGTAAGGTAGTTATATACACACTGCCGATGGAAGCCATTCTGTAACCAAATCTGCTAGCAAGATAGTGAAGCAATACGGCATGGCGCTGAACTACACGACTACGGGACTTCACAGCCTAAAGTCCCGATTGATCCGCACCGAAGTTCTTGTGCTCCTGGGCGTCACCACGCTGTTTCTCCTCGTCGTCCTCGGCGCCTACCGCCGGCGGTCGAGCAACAAGTTCGTCCAAATTGTCATCTGGGCATCTTACGCCCTCTCTTACTCCCTTGTGAGCTACACCCTAGGGCTGATGCAGTCCTTCCCTTACGGGAACGGCCTGTTCAGCGTGTGGGCTATTTGCCTCTTCATGTTTCTTGGTAGCGCCAGCTCCATCTCCGCCTATAGCCTGCAAGACAATGACAACTGGAAGATGTTCTATGTGCACCAGTCGATCCAGGCCTTCTGGATGGGTTGGATAGTTGGTATGTTTGGTCATTCGGATTTCAAGCTCCGGTTATGGGTTATCTACGCCATAACCCTACTGAAATCTGGTACGCGAGTCGTATCATCCAAGTATGCTAGCAACTCCATGCTGTGTGAGAGCACCAAACCTATTGCAGACTATATGAGCTATGACCACGATCAACTTCGTGAGCGAAATCCTGCAACCATGCGTGGGTACCTCTACGTGGTTGATGGTGAAGATAACGTGAGGTACGAGGCACAACCTCCCAACTACCAGTTGAAGCATAGAAGCCAAGATGACCTGAAGTTCGTCACCGTCGAGCAGATCTGGGAGTGTGATGGGAGCTTGCTCCATGGAGAGCGAGGCGAGAAGCTAAAGGATTTGTGCCTTTCCATGGCGTTGTCCAAGATGCTGAACCGTAGGTTTGCAGGCTTCGAAGTGACTGAATCTGAGCTTCACGAGGGGCATAGATTCCTGTTCGGTGGCCTGCTCCAATGGAACAACTACTGCGAGCGCGCCTTCAGGGTCATCGAGGCCGAGTTAGCCTTCGTGCATGACTACTTCTACACAAAGTACTACATCATATATAGACTTAGGCACATAGACACAGTACTGTCCTTGATCATGATCCCATTCTGCTTCTGGCTCGCCATCGGGCTGTGGCAGCACTTTCGGATGCCAAATGATGATCTAAACCTAATCCCGTCTCCACACAGAAGGAATTATGACGCCCTCGTAACTTTTGTGATTGTTGTAGGGATCGCTCTCATCGAGGTCTCCCAGGTGTACATATACCTAGCCTCTGGCTGGTGCAAGGTGGCATTGATTACAAGGTATGCTGTTAGAGCTTCATGGCGGAATTGCAGTTGGATTTCCAAGTCAATTGGATGCATCGTGTACCTGAAGTCCTTCCGCAGCTGGGAAGACAGTCTTGGCCAGTACACACTGCTCTAAAGCTTTGACTATAAGTCTAAATTACAAAATACTCTACACTGGCTCACATTCTCCTTAGTTGATAAGGTCAAGAAGGGTCAGAAAAAAGGAAAGCACGTCAGATTATCCAGGGAAATTAAGGAAGCCGTCTTGGAATCCCTGAAATGTAGCAATGGTCTGCTGACAAACGGGGTCACATCTCTACAAGGTAACCGAATGTTTGATCAACTCTCATGGGCATGCAGTCTTCCTACTACAGCACACACTATATTGGCTTGGCATATCGCTACTACTATTTGTGAAGAAGATAACATGGGGGCATATAATCATAGCCATGCTTTGGTAGCTTGCACCTTATCGAAGTACTGTGCATATCTAGTGGTCTTTGTTCCAAGCTTACTACCAGATCATAGATGTGTCTCCGAAACCATAGTGGATGCCTTGGTCGACGAAGCTAGTGAATTACTTGAGGGTGACATGACACCGGCTCAGCGGTCCCAGAAGCTGATTGCTTTAGCCGATGCCAACTGTGAAGGCGACCGTCTCATCATCCGTGGTGCACGACTCGGAGCCCAGATGATCCGGGGAATCCCAGACCCAGCGGTAAGATGGAAGGTGCTTAATGATTTCTGGGCAGAGCTCATGATATATGTTGCACCATCAAAAGATGCTACGGCCCAACTAGAGACTTTGACCAGGGGTGGTGAATTCATTACACATCTTTGGGTATTGCTTACTCATGGGGGTATTTTGGATCGTGAAACGCCTGTGCAAAATCACGGTATTTGACCACACTGTACGGTCTTACAGTGTTGGTTGTTGGCTTGTTACTACCTGTTCAGTGTCCAAGTGTATCTCTGCCTCTTACAGTGTTTGTTACTACGGTCTCTTACAGTGTTGTTACTACCTATCCAGTGTCCTAGTTTCCTAGTGTGACCACAGTGTTTAGAGTAAAGGCTCTTCATCCAGTTACATTGTATTATGTATTATATCATGTCTATGTTTCTTCAAAAATAGAATAAAATATAGCATAATTTCCTATTTAATTAATGGGCAATGCTAAAGTACTCCAATTCACCTGTTAGGAGGTAAGACTTTAGATGAATAATGGAGGTCAATTTTTAGAATAGATAAAACATTTTTATAATTATATTTAAAAGAAAAAAGGAAAACCAGGATATCCAGAATCCTCACGTCAGCCCCTGCCCACCATTCCTATGTGTCCTCGTCAAATAGGTTGTTATGGACCGATTTTGAATTTCTTCCATCTATCCTAAACACTGCATCTGATAGATTAAGGTTCGGATTAGTTCTATGCAACGATCTTTTTCAAACATGTCATGTTCAACTATGCATCTGATCAAATCACGCATGCCACTTGCCACGTATATGGTTTACTATCTCTGTTCAAATCACATTACCTCATGACCATGGCGCATTCTTTTTTCTTTGTTCAAAAGATCCGTGTAAATAAATGAGACAAAAAAAAAGTTAAATCTAACTCAAATAAGTTAGATCTAATTAGGAGATATCTTTCATATTTTTTGGGATTTAAAAATAATAAACATTAAACCTATTAGCTCGCATGCAGGATGTAACATGTCCTTATACTTTCCTTCTATAGTTATTTGGGACTACTGTAGCAAAAGCTTTAATTAATTGTTCCTCTTTTGCTTTTCAGATCAGTACCTATGTGCACTAATAACATTGTCAAGCCTTGACATTAATTGTATAAATGTGCAATCAGTACGCGAAAACTAACTTACTAGTAAAGAGCAAAGACTGATATTGGTAAAAATTATTGGCCACATTATCAATTTAGCGTTACTAATGACCAGCGGTAATGGACAATGGCGGGCCATCAGTAATAGACTTTAATCAATGAACGATGATCGTTACTGATAACCCAAGTGGCTATTCCCACTGGGCCCACAATCGTGCCTGTTATCATTGACAGATATAATGTACCATGCATGTAAGGAAAATGGCTCTAGGCCATTGTTTGCGATTTTAGTGATTGATTGATAACATAACCATTGGGATTAACAGTTTATCTAGATGATATTTATCGATATTTCTATGTCCCACGGGTACATTGGATTATGGAAGCTATCCAAATGCTTAAATGATAAACATCCAAATAATGGTTATACAAAAAGAAGCCATCCAATACGAGTGAAAAGTTGACTTAGCCATATTTTGAAGCATCTAAATCACGTGAAAAAAGTGTCCGTAGTCATAATTTAGGGCATCCAAAAGATGACAAAGAAGATGGATCAAAAGCCCATGAAGAAAGAAGCAAATCAGTGTCACGGAGTGACTACCGACTACTTCAGTGATGGTTTGAGGAGACCACCGAATCAATCGGTCACCAGAGGGCAGAGAAGAAGAAGTTTGTCTAGCAGGACCACTTACTATTTCGGTGGTGCCAAGAAGGGCACCGAATTAGTCGGCGATGGCATCCGGAGAGCAAATAAGTACTGCATGGATTTGGACGACCATCAACTATTTTGATGGGAACAAAAAGTTGGCACCGAATTAGTCGGTGATGGAGTTCAGAATATGGTTCATCTCTGGAATGCACCGATCAATTCGGCGGTGTCAAAGAAGGTCGCAGCGAATCAATCAGTGCTGAAGACGAGTTGATTGAAGACCTCTCTATGTGTGAACCAGTGACTATTTCGGTGGTACCAGAGAGAAGACACCGAATCAGTCTACGCTGGATGGCCAAGGCATTGGAGACTCAATGGCTAGCTAAGGTGGCACCACCGACTAATTCGATGGTATCTTTTTTGTGTGCACCGAATTAGTCGGTGGTACACAGAAAGTTGCAACATCTATACAATGGCTAGTTCTTATGGTTGGGGCAATAAATATCCCATCCCGCGAATATTTCAAGCGTGCTTGAGCTCAGGGAAGATAATGACAAGTGTTCTACACATTCTTAAGTGCTCAATCCACCAAAGCGCTAATTACAATATCTAGGTGGTTAGCAAAGTATTTAGTGCTAATATAGGCCTCTTAGCGCATCTCTTAGGTGTTTAGCCTAGAGTTTAATAGGGTTTGCATACCTCTTGCTTTACCTGATGCTTGCGTGCACCAAGTGTTGTAATCTGGGGCTTCTAGTCTTGCGAGACCCTCCAACCAAGTTTGTGGAGTGGCCGCCGGTGATTGTGAGAGGGAGGAAAGGCCCTCGGCTAGTGGGCCGAAGCTCTACCAAGTGAAGGCGGCAAGGAGCATACGGGGGGATGAGTGGAGACCTACTTGCATGTGGGGAAGTCTCGTGGCCACCCATGGAGTTACTCGACCAGGGAGTTTATACCCTTGCGTGGGCATTCCCTTCGAGACGCGCTACAACAACGAGGATTAGTGGAAAACTCGTGAGCTTTCTGATACCTCAGTAAGGATCGCTATGCCGGGAGTTTGCTCTTCTCTACCTTTTACATTCTATATTTCATACTTACACTACTTTCTGTATTTATCTTTGCTAGATTGTCATACTAGTATA
The DNA here is from genome assembly GCA_015342445.1 of Digitaria exilis. Lineage (NCBI taxonomy): Eukaryota > Viridiplantae > Streptophyta > Magnoliopsida > Poales > Poaceae > Digitaria > Digitaria exilis. The sequence continues at coordinate 64,553 of JACEFO010002599.1, forward strand.
GGATTGGACATAGGGTGCAAAACTTTGAAGGCGTTGAGGAAACCTAGAGCATATTTACAAAAAATTAAAATATTTTTTAATACGTGTATTTGAAGCCTAATTTACACCCCCTCTTAGGGTATTGTAACACCCTAAAAATGCCCTATTTAAAAATTAGTAATTAATTGGCTTTTTATATTCAAGTGCTCATGAAAAATGTAGGGAAAATAAAAATTTTGAATAATTAAAAGCAAATATAGGAAATAGAAACATTATTGTTGCATTCATGCTGGTGCATTTATTCTTGATTGTTGAATTCAAATTTGAATTTGAATTTGAATTCAAATGAGTGTTTGAATAAAAGAAAAACCTTTTCTTTTTCTCTCTCTTTTTCCTTCTCTTTTTCTAGCCCAGCCCAGCTTTCTTTCCTGGCCCATCCCGCGAGCGCGGCCCAGTTTCTCTTCTCCCAGCCCAACCCGTTTCTCCAGCGCGCAGCCAGCCCAGTCGTCCGTTTTTCTCCTTCTCTCTTTCTACCGCTGACAAGTGGGCCCGCCCTGTCAGTGCTTTCTTCCTCGTCGCGGCCGAGCCGGACTCCTCTGCCGAGCTCGAGTCCGAGCGCTTCCCGCCTCCGCGTCGATTCCCCTCGCGCAAGTTTTCCGGGCTATTTAAGCGCGCTGCCGAGCCTCCTTGAATCCCCAACCCAAAACCCCGAGCTCTTCGCCGCAAGTCGCCGCCATAGCCGCCAAACCCTAGGATTGAGCCGCCGCCGCGATTCGTGCCCTCGAGACCGCCTTCGTCGCTCCAAGCTCATCGTCGATGTTCGCGTTGAGGTTTGGAACCCGCCTAGTCGCTTTTCCCTCTCTGTCTCGCTCTCTCGAGGTCGCGCGTGCTCTCCGTCGTTCCCGAGCCGCCGCTCGCCGTCGAGAGCTCCCGTCGTAGCGTAATCGTCGTTTAGATCCCCCAAAATCGACTCCCCGTCGTCTCCTCTATCTCTAGGACCTAACGCTGCGAGTTTTGGAGCACCGTAGCGCCTTCCCGAGCCAACTCCGGCGAGACTCCGGCCGCGCGCCGCCGCGAGCCGCCCGTCCCCGGCGAGCCGAGCGCTAGATCTAATCTCAGCCGTTAGATTCGAAACCAACGGCCAGATCTGAAAACCGATCTAAACCGAGCCGGTTCACCGTGAACCCGTGAACCGCGGTTCAGGGCCGGTCCACGGTCCGGTCCACGGTGACGTCAGCCGACGTCAGCATCTAGCCGCCGCCGTACCCGTTTTACAAAAGAGCCCCTGCAGTTTCCGAAAATCAACCCGAGGTCCACCTCTATTCAAAAGTATTTACAATCAAGTCCTTTTTCTTTCGGTTTAGCCCCTGCTCTTTTGAAAAATAGTGCCCGCCGTCCTAGATGGCAGTTTTACCCCGCAGCCCTCGAGTTTTTATATGAAATTATGTATAAGGTCCCTGGTTTCTTTCAAAAATACCCCTGGAAGCCTAAAACCTTTACCAGCAAGCCCCTAGAGCCCGTTTTAAGCGTAGTTCCTTCGTTTTAACTCCGATTTGAGTGATTTTCACGCTCACGTGTTCGTAGTGAAGCGTGGAGTAACTCTAAAGCCTTCTTTCCATCTTTTGTTTATATTTGGTGTACTGTTCTAATTAAATATCTTGTTTGCATGTATGTGTGGATGCTTGTGTGGTGATCGATGTGAGTAGTTGCCGAGCCGTTCGAGTTCGCCGACGATCCCGGTCTCGAAGAGCAGTTGCAGCAGTAGTTCACTGAGGAAGGCAAGTATAACACGGACCATCCTTGTTACCTATACACCGATTAATCACATAAATCATATGCATGTGTCTAATACTGTTAACCACTAAGGATGTTCCTAGTCTTTACCTTATTCCTTGTTACCCGGGGTTTTATGCATTATGGTTAGACTATGCTACGCGCTGCAACCAACATTTATTTTTATGTTAATATTGAACTAATGGTTCACTTCAATGATGGTTAAAAGATGCTTTTTAGCAACATGGTTCGGGGAACTAGAGCATGTGCTGTGTGCTTTGCTCCAGTGTCTCTATAAGGTTTGGTTTAGGGAATTAGAGCATGTGCTTCGTGCTTTGTTCTAATGTCTCTCCATAAGGTCCGGTTCTTAAAGCGGCAACCCAGGAACCTGTTCGCCGCCGTTGGAACTATAATGGCTCTGGTCTTGGATAACTAGCTTGTACGTCTCTAGCTCGCCAGTGGTTACCGAAAGGCGTATGTGGGGAACATGGGTGAGAGTATAGTTTGATCCATCGAGGACGGTTTTATCCGTTGGCTATGTCTCGTTAGGCAAAGTCCCGTGATGTAAGCGCCCGATGTACGGCAGCTTCACACGTTGCGATGATTGCGCTCTCGCTCTGGACGCGATTGACCCCCTCACGTTGCGCCCTGAGCGTACGTCAATCTCGATGCCTCGGGTTATGCTGCCTATGTTGAACCAAAACGGCTACTGTGCTTGTTAGGGTGTTTTGTGAAAGTCCTCGTAACATAAGTTCTTTTGGATTTATGTGACCGGCGGGTAAAGGGCGAAACCTCTGCAGAGTGTTGATCTATCATGATAGCCGTGCTCACGGATACGAGCGGCCTGGATCCTTTTTGATTAGAAGATGATATTGGTGGTTGATGTTGGTTTGTTCTATAATCACTTATACCTTATTAATGGGTTTATACTTGGGTTCTACTCATTGGTAGTAATTTGGTTGATAATAAAATGAAACCACTAAAAGTGCTACTGCAGTTTAACCGTGTCCAGCCTTTTGTCCTTGCATAACCCGTGTTATACTTGTTAAGTAAGATGGTTTACTTACACTTGCAACTATTCAACAAAATCCCGGATGGGTAACAGATGGAGCATTGAATGATCAGTCGCTTGCTGAGTTTCCGGAGGATCTGCCGTACTTCTAGCTGTGTTCAACCAGTCGGTGTCCCTGTGGACTTGAGGCTCTACCTAGTTAAGACGTTTAATAATATTAAGACTTCCGCTGTGTTATTTATTTAAGACTATGTCTTGTGTTAAACTCTGATATAAACTATTTTATTCGAGCATTGTGTTCTCTGTGATTCAATATTTGTAATCTATATGTGTTCTATGGACATCCTAGGCACACATATGGAAGCATTCGGATTTCTTGGAAATCTGGGTGTTACAGGTATCATGGTCTCTGGCCCAGTGTGAGAATTGATAATGGTAGTCACTTTACACCCGTACGCTCGTGCCATCACTTACGGCTCTCTTTGACCATGCGATGCCACCAACAGCCATGTAGGTCCACCCTGCGCACCCGCCACACGCTCTAGTCTAATGGCTTGTTATTGGTAACAGACTTCGTTGATGCCTACGCTAGACACAAGCTTGGGTCTTATTGGTAATAGGCAACATTAAGACCTGTTACCTTTAATCTTGGGTGTAATGGCCAACTTCGGCTCTTTACCAATGCCACGTGTTGACGACCAAAAATGGCTTAAAGCCGATCAGGCTGGGACAGCCGGTCTAGACCGCCTGTACAAGCGGTTAGACCGGTTGTGCCCTGTAGCCGATCTGGCAATGTGCCAGGGGGTCTAACCGCCTGTCAACCGCCTGTCCCCGAGTCCGAGTAGAATCAGGTTCACGTTTTTAGATCTGTACAAGGACGTCCTCGCGGGGCAAGACCTCCCCACCCTATAAATATAAAGGGCCGTGGCCGATTGAGGACCTCTACCCAATCGTACAAATCATCGTTCTACTTTTTATCTCCAAACCCTAACTTTTCCAACCCCTTTGCTTTCCTTCTTCGTCTCTACGGCGTTTTAGGACATTCTAAGTGGCCTTGCCGACCTTAGAACAACCCTAGGTTCGCAGCCTCCGACGGGGTCCCTCCCAAGTTGTGATCGTAGGCTTTCGCGGTGCCCCTGCTACAGGCGGGCTGACTGGCTGCTCTCAGGAGCTCCAGCGAGGAGAATTCGACGACCGCGCGATCTAGCGCTTTCGTGTGTTGACCCGAAAAGGCGTCAACATATTTTGGCGACTCCACTGGGGAAGAAAAATCTGGTTTTTTGAAGACAACATCGTGACGGCCTCAATTGAAGATCTTACTGTTGAAGATCATCAGAGGTTCATGGCCCTCCAGAAGCACATCGAGGCGGAGTACTTGAAGACGTTTCGGAAGGGTCGTGAAGATCGTTCAGCGAAAAGTGTTGGAGAATTCGTAATGCCTTCCTTCAAGATGAGTAAGGGGCAGATTGAGGTAATTGACAATGTAAGTACTTCTGCACCTGATCCTACTGCATCTACTCCTGTGACTTCGGGTTTTTCGGATCGTGGTGTATTATTTGTATAATTATTGGAACGACTCGAAAAACTAGAGGGTAAATCTATAGATACTCGTGAACTACCTGAGCATAATATTTTCTATGGTATGCCACCGAATTACTTTGCTGGACAGACCCAACCACCACCCAATATGCTCAAACCAAACACGGTCAATGCAAGTGGGTCGGCAGTGGTTGGATCTGCAGCCGGTCTGACCGCCAGCACGGCCGGTCAGACCGCGACAAGCGTTCAGACCGTGGCTACAGGCGGTCAGACCGCATGTTCTGGTGGTCAGACAAATTCGGCCAATGCTATGGTTTTCGTGCCGGAGCAACCTTTGCCACTGTCAACTGTTCCAAACTCGGTCTCCGCTGGCCGTGCTGGTCCAGTAGCTACAGCAGGCGCTACTTATTCCACGACTATGCATACTGCGAATTCGGGTGGTATCCCCGATGATGTTTTTAATGCACATAGAGATATGCAGAATAGACAATCACCTCACTTAAATAGTATGAATGTTATGCAATCTTCGGCTCAACAAAACCCCCAATGGGCCGAATTTACTAGATTCAGGGAGGAATTGTCTGATGTGATGAGAAATAAGCTAGGTGTTGATTTTAGTAATACTAGAATATATCAAAAACCTTATCATTCTAGCTTTGATTCTGTTCCTTTTCCCAATGGGTGGCACTTGCCTGATTTTGTAAAGTTTAGTGGAGATGATGAGCGCACCACTTGGGAACATGTTAGTCAATATGTAGCTCAACTAGGGGAAGCTGAAAACTATGAAGCATATAGAGTACGTTTATTTTCATTGTCACTTACTGGTACTGCCTTTGCTTGGTTTTCTTCGTTAGCCCCTGGGTTTATCACAAGTTGGAATCAACTAGAGCGTAAGTTTCATGATCATTTTTATAGTGACAATCATGAGATGAAGTTAGCAGATTTGGCATCGGTTAGACAGGGTCGGGATGAAACTGTTTCTCAATTTATGAGAAGATTTAAAGACATTAAAAACCGTTGCTTTAATTTGTCTATTTCTGAAGTTGATCTTGCTGGCTTATACTTTAGAGGGTTGAAATCTTCTATTAGAGAAAAGATAGATAATTGTGATTATTATTCGGTCGCACAAGTGCATATTAGAGCTGAAGTAACTGAAGGCCGAATGAATAAAGAAAAAGAGAGTTTTAAGTCACGTCGGTCTAATGTTCATATAGTTGATTATGAATCCGATGATTCGACCGATGATGATAATGATGTCGATTTAGCAGAATTTGTATGGCCTACTAATAAGAAAACTGTGTTGTGCTCATCTCTTAAGCCGATTCATAAGAATCGGCAAGAAGACATAAAGTTTACTTTTGATGTGTCCAAATGTGATCATATATTTGATGAATTGCACAAATTTCGTTACATCAAGATCTCTCATGTCATACCACCTACGGAAGAATTGAGGAAGCGTGCTTATTGTAAGTTTCATAATTCTTTTTCGCATGCTACTAATGATTGCAATGTCTTCCGTCGACAGGTTCAATCGGCTATTAATGAGAGCCGTTTGAAGTTTCATGAGATGCAAGTTGATGAGACTCCTTTTTCGGTCAACACCATGGAGTTGCAGCAGCCTAAGGTCTTAGTTCAGCCGCATCAAGCCGAATCTACCAAAGGGAAGAACGTGGTGATTGGAGAAGAAAGACCGTCTTCGAAAGAATCGGTTAGAGAAGTGACTTATGAGAAGACGGCTGATGGTAAAGAGTCATTCAAGGTCACTGTGAAATCCTCTTGACAAGGGGGGCAAGGACTGGTCACTACTCCTGAACTGCGGGCGCCCGGGTCTAGTCTGCTACAGGCGGTCAGACTGGCTGCGCTAGGCGGTCAGACCGTCTGTCCCCATGGACACCCAAAGATGCTAATTCCGAAGCGTCCAGAAATTGGTACTAGGAAGATGAACGTGACAAAAGAGCAGGGTGTTCAGAAGCCCAAAGTCACGTTCGATATGCTTTTTGACAAGTACACCAAACAAAAGGCCGTTCCGAGCGATCAGCCGTTTAAAAAAAGAATGAGATCACCGATTCAGCATGAGAGGATTCCTTTGCCTCCTCGCATTAACTTGGATCCAGTGTGGGATGACAATGGAGTGATGTGGGTGCCATATCATTGAACAATGCAGCCTTCGTTTCATCCTGACTGGGAAGGTCCAAGAAGACGCATTCAGGACAGGATTGTATACCACAGACGTGACAGATCAGCTTTCCGCCAATCTGGTCTAGGACGCTGGACACAGGCGGTTAGACCGCCTATGGCAGGCGGTCAGACCGTCTATCAGGGTCAGCTGCCAAGGGCTCCTCTGAAGCAGGTTTATCGACCCAAGAAGAAGGAGGAGGTGCAGAGCATGGATGTGGACTTAGAGAGGACTACTGAGTTCGATATCATTCAAGTTGGAACTATGGATGTTCCTATTGAGAAGAGTCTGGCTATGAAGCCGACTTCCAATGAAAAGGTAGTGGAAGATAGGGGTCTAGTGCTACCAAGACTCAGCAGCGCTTTCATCCAAAGTGGTGTCCTGATGGGTTGACTCGTACTCAAAAGAGGAAGCTCCAGAGACTTCGTTTTCGGGAGAAACAAGAGCAAGAGTTGGAGAAGCAGAGAGATGAATTCTTCAACCAAGTCAAGCCCATGGTTCCACAGAAGAAGGAGTGGAAGCCAAAGGAAGGACCATAGGCGGTCCAACCGGCTGTATAGGCGGTCCAACCGGCTGTATAGGCGGTCCAGACCGCCTGTCACCCAGAGCCCGCAGCCCAGGCGGTCAGACCGCCTGTACAGGCGGTCAGACCGGGTGACGCAGAAGCGCCCGGAGTTTCTTCTTCTAGTTCTTCGGCTCGTGATGACAAGTTGACATCGGTTCCCACTACTGAGGACGATGAAGAACTTGTTGATTATAGTTCTTCTCCAGAGCGCATGAATCTTGATGTGAATGTGCTTCATATGTCCATGGATGGGGACATGCTTTCGGAGGAGGAGGTTGCTCATCTTGACTTTGGTCCCAAGGAAGCTATATTTCAGAAGCCTAAAGCTATATTTCAGAAGCCTAAAGCTGAAGACAATCATTTGAAGGCTTTATATCTGAAGGGACATATCAATGGGAAGCCAATCTCGCGGATGTTGGTCGATGGAGGGGCTATTGTGAACTTAATGCCCTATTCTTTATACAAGAAGCTTGGTGGTTCAGATTCGGAGCTGATCAAGACCAACATGACCATCAGCGGCATTGGAGGAGGAGAGCCTATTGGTGCCAAAGGGGTGATTTCTATGGAGCTTACTATTGGGAGCAAGACCTTGGCCACTGCTTTCTTTGTCGCTGAGACTCAAGGTAACTTCAGTTTAATCTTGGGTCGTGATTGGATTCATGCAAACCAATGCATTCCTTCTACTTTACATCAATGTTTAATTCAATGGGTAGATGATGATGTAGAAGTTGTGCATGGTGATACTTCTGCTTGTGTTGCTTTAGCTGATAGCTCTTTGGTTGGCATTCATGATGATGTTAGATGTTTTTCGGGCTTAGATCTTTCTGAATTTGAGTTTATCAGCTGTACTAAGAATGGCTTCGTTCCTGCTGTCATAAAACCGATGAATAATCGGGTGAATCATCTCATATGATTTAATGGATAATTGAGAGTGGTTTCAGCAGAGACTTGAACACTATCGGTCGCATCAGAACGATATGTGTGAAGCTATTGAAGATTTTAATGATATAAGCAAGCTAGGATGTGGTTTTACGTCAGTCGATCCTCTTGAGGAGGTAGACATTGGTGATGGTTCTTTGCCCAGGCCGACGTTTGTAAATAAGAATTTAGATCCTACTTTTAAATCTGAATTAATAAAGTTGTTAAAAGAGTATGTCGATTGCTTTGCTTGGAATTATCATGAAATGCCTGGTTTAAGCCGAGAGCTTGTGGAGCATCGGTTGCCTATTAAGTCTGGTTTTAGGCCTTATAAACAACCAACTAGGCGTTTTAATCCTGAAATTTATGACCGAGTTAAAGAGGAGATAAATCGGTTATTAGAAGCAAAGTTTATTAGACCTTGTCGATATGCTAAATGGATTTCTAATATTGTGCCCGTAGAAAATAAAGGAACGGGTAAGATTAGAGTGTGTATTGATTTTAGAATCTTAATCGTGCTACTCCTAAAGATGAATATCCTATGCCAATAGCCGATATGCTTATCGATGCTGCGTCTGGACATAGAATGATTAGCTTTCTTGATGGTAATGCTGGTTACAATCAATTATTTATGGCCGAAGAGGATATATCCAAAACGGCTTTTGTATGTCCAGGCTTTGTTGGTTTGTTTGAGTGGGTTGTTATGACTTATGGTTTAAAGAATGCCGGTGCTACTAATCAAAGGGCAATGAATTAAATCTTCCATGATTTGCTTGGTATTATCTTGGAAGTTTATATTGATGATATTGTTGTTAAATCGGCTGGAAGTGGTTCTCATTTGGCCGATTTAAGACTTGCATTTGAAAGAATACGTCGGTATGGTTTGAAGATGAATCCACTCAAGTGTGCTTTTGGTGTGTCGGCCGGGAAGTTTTTGGGTTTCATAGTTCATGAGAATGGCATAGAGATTGATCCAAAGAAGGCCGACACTATTGGTAAGTTGCAGGCGCCTAGCTCTAAGAAAGAGTTGTAAATTCTTGGGCAAAGTGAATTATTTGAGAAGATTTATTTGCAACTTATCGGGAAAAGTGAATGCTTTTACTCCTTTGCTTCGGTTGAAAGATGATGTTGAATTTACTTGGGGGGCAAAACAGCAAGAGGCATTTGATGAGATCAAGCATTATTTATCTTCGCCTTCGGTTCTTCGGGCACCTAGAAGAGGAGTTTCTTTTAAATTATATATCGCGGCCGAAGAAAATGTCATTGGTGCTGTTTTGATCCAAGAGACCGAGGGAAAGGAATATATCATTGCATATGCAAGTAGAAGATTATTGGACGCCGAAACGAGGTATACTTTCATTGAAAAGTTATGCTTATCATTATATAATGCTTGTACAAAGTTGAGGCATTATTTGTTACTAAATACTTGCATAGTTGCTAGTCAAGCCGACATAATTAAATATATGTTGCATGGACCTATATTGAGAGGTAGAATCGGGAAATGGGCTTATGCTTTAATTGAATATGATTTAGTTTTTGAGCCATTGAAATCTATGAAAGGACAAATCGTTGCCGATTTTATTGTTGAACATAGGATTAGTGAACATATTGATCTAGATGTCGACTATATTACTTTTACTCCATGGAAATTGCATTTTGATGGATCGGTTTGCAAAAGTGGTTGAGGAGTTGGTGTTATTCTTATATCACCAAATGGTGTTGTTTTTGAGGCTCTTAACCGATTAGATCATAAATGCACTAATAACCAAACCGAATATGAAGCTTTATTATTCGGGTTGGAGATTTTACATGATATGTGAGTAAAGCATGTTGAAGCATATGGAGATTCTCTTTAAGTAGTACAGCAAGTATCTATGGTTTGTCAATGTTTAGATGGATTTTTGAATGCTTATCTTGATAAGTGTTTAGATATTATATCTTGCTTTGATGAATTTGCCATTTATCATGTACCGAGGGAAGAGAACCTTAGAGCTAATGCGTTGGCATAGCAACCATCAGGCTATAATGTTCAGAAAAGAAATTTTCATGAAAAGAGGCCGATGTTTCGTGAAGCCATCGTTTCTGCTCTGGAACAGGCGGTTCGACCGCCTGTGACAGCCGGTCTGACCGGCTCAGCCGGTCTAACCGCCGGTACAGGCGGTCTGACCGCCTGCACCTCTGAAAACACCGATTCGGCTGTTGATGATTTTCAATCTATTGTGGCTGATGCTGATGATTGGAGGGAGCCTCTGGTGAAATATTTACAGGATACTAGCAGGTCAGTGGATCGAAAAGTCCGACGATGGGCTTTCAAGTTTGCTTTGGTTGATGGTGAACTATATCGTCGGACCATGTATGGATTGCTTTTGAAATATTTAGATCCTGATCAAGCTAGATTGGATATGGCAGAGGTTCATGAAGGAATTTGTGGTACACATCAATCGGCTCGAATGATGAAGTGGCTCCTTAGGCGGGCTTGTTTTTATTTGCTTACAATGATAGCTAATGGGTCTGCCCGGATATTTTTTTGTTCACTGTTCACACGGAATAACCGAGCTGATGGGTCTGCACGGATATTTTTGGCTTGGCATTGAGTACGTCAAATCAATAGATCAAGTTATCAAGAATTGATGGGTCTGCCCGGATATTTTTTTTCACTGTTCACACCGAATAACCTAAACAGTAGACACAGCCTTCTCCAATGGTTATCTCTTTGCTGGCTCTTAAATTGTTTAATCGATAAATAGTCAATTTAATCGATAAATAGTGCCAAAATAGTACAAATAATAAAAGGGGGTTGGCTCTTAGCAATTGGGTTCGCTCTTGGCTAGCTCTTAGCCGTTTCATATTCATTGAAGACAGCAAAAGTGATGTGACGGGCTTTTCAGGAAGAGTGGTGCAGAGCTGGTCACATCACTCTATAATAAATATGAGACGGCTAAGAGCTAGCAATGAGACAACCAAATTGTAAAGAGGCAACCTATTTTTATACTGTTTTGGTACTATTCACCGATTCAACAATTTAAGAGCCACCAAAGAGCTAACCACTGGAGATGGCCTAAGTTAGATCTTTACTGCTCTCTAGCCTCGTTGTCGGCCTGTCCTTTTTCTCACTGGTACCCCAAAGGTTTTATACTTTATATTAATAAAGTGACACAGTGGTTGAACAAGAACCCTTGTCGGATTCTGCTTGAAAAGATCCCAAACCCACATGAACGTCCACTATTTCAGTGTAACGACCCACCAATGCAACCAACGGAAAAAGTCTATTTAAACCGCTCCCCACACCTATGTGAGGTGGAACACATCATCCCTAAGGCCTTGTTCGTTTTGGCATGGAACGGCATGGAATGGGCTCCAAACCACATGGAATATCTTGGATGGAATCAATCCCAATCTACCCCAAATGTTTGTTCGGTTAGGCATGGAAGGGTTTGAAACCCAGCATGGTTTGGTCCCGTTCCATGCCAAAAAGGCCTATTTCATTCCATGAGTATGACCTCATGAAACCAAACATCATGGTTTGAGTGACATGCATGGAACCACTCAAACCATGCATGGAACCATTCCAGCTTGGGAGCAATTCGTGGGTTGCGGAACAAGCCCTAACCTATGAAAATAGCTTTTTTAGTCCATGATCTTTCCATAACCAGGCAAATCAACCCCTGAAGCGGTTTTGGATAGCGGTCTGCTACAATAACGGTAGTTCTGTCTTTTTATCTTTTTTTTTTGGTTCAATGTTTGAAAAAATATTTCAGTTTTTATTTTCTAAATTATGATTTTTAAAGATTCAATTGAAATAAAAGAGAAAAAAATACAAAACCATCGATACTATTGCAAAGCGCCGTGTAAAACCGCTTCAGAGAGTGATTTGCCTCGTTTTGGGATGTTCAAGGGGTAAAAAAGCTAGTTTCATAGGTTCGGGGGCGATGTGTTCCACCCCTATAGGTAGGGGTAAGTAAACTTTTTTTATTACTTTTGAAGATAATCTTTTTAACAAACAAGAATGATCTTGTCACCACCGCGAAGACGCTTGCATATATGTATACAATACTCAGTTTTTCACCCTATGAATACATGTTCGTAGCCCTATCCCTATAAACACCTCCAAGTAACTAAGCCAAGTAATCTTGAGATTGACGAAGTCACCATAGTCGTCTTGACATCAATAAGTACATCGCCTACAACTAAAACTAAAAGAATAACATATGTGAAATCCAAAAATAAATCCTAGAACAACATGAGCAACTGGGTGAGTAGGTTCAACCACAAAATCCCTACTAACTATTTTCTGAATTATGATTTTTTACGCTCAGTTCCCAAAGAGATTGTACTCTTTCTATTGTCAAAGAAGGAATTTACAAGCATAGATCCTTACGCACCACCTAAGGGAACAAATTAAAAGAAAACAAGTCGGTAGCGTTTGGATCTTCTGTCTATCATGCCTCTCACGATACAAAAAAAATAGAAAATACAAAATGTAGGTGGAGCGTAACTTTGTCCCTTGTATTGATAATTCACAATGAAGGGATTAGATTTTTAGTTTGCATGCAAAGGGAACTAAAAATGCATACATGAAACAACACAAAGCAGAGTAGATAACTACTTTAGAAATTTCGAAGTACACATCAAAGGGATCTGACAAGTCATGAATGTCTTCGGAGTAACTGAAACAGTCAAAACTTGCAAATTCAATCTGAGCAGCACTAGAAGCTCGGTTCCCAAAGCGGGAGCATCTTGCGATTATTTTCAGCCCACTTCTTGTTTTGCACTTGATAAGCTTGGCCAACAAGTCTCATGGACTCCAGCACTCGCATTCTTAGAAAGAGCGAGGCAACGGTAACATGTGGGGGCTTGCCTTGACAGGCATTCCGTGCGATCTATGGTCCTTCGTGTCCAATGCATGTTTGAACAACAAAAGGTTATAAAATGTTAATCTGTCTTCATATGCAGGACGATGCAGAAGCAATGTGGTAAACAAAACTGAAACAAAAAAGAAAACTTAAACATAGAAATTTTTTAAGAAGCTAGATTAGGGGAAATAATTTAAATGGTATTGATGGCAAAAGTGGCCAAAAGAGCGCTGATCTGGCTTCGACAGCCGGTCTAACCGCTTGCAGCACAAGGTTAGACCGGCTGGACCCTGTAGCCGGTTTGGCAACGCGGTTAACCGTCTGTCCCTGAGTCCAAGTAGAATTACAGATTTTGTAAGATTTAGATCTGCAAACATATTTCGTGCGGGGCAAGACCTCCCCACCGTATAAATATAAAGGGCCATGACCGATTTAGGTCCTCTACCCAATCATACAAAATATATTTGCCTTTTACGCTTTTTCCTCAAACCCTAGCTTTTCCGACCCATTTGCTTCCTTCTTCGTCTCCACAATGGTTTAGGGCGTTCTAAGTGGCCTAGCCGACCTTAGAACAACCCTAGGTTCATCCCTCTAGGGTGGTGTTCGTAGGTTTTCTCGGCGCATCTGCTACAGGCGGTGTGATCGACTGAGTCCAGAAGCTCAGACGAGGAGATTTCGACGACCGCGCGACCTAGCGATTTTCATGTGTTGACCAGTACTACGTCAACATATTTTGGTGACTCCGCTGGGAAAGAAAATTTGGTTTTCATAACGCATCTACTCGACCCTAGCCCGATGTATACCGACAACACTTCGAGATCAGCAACGACAACGTCATCACCACCGCTATGGAGGACCTCAGCATCAGGAACGAGTTCTTGAAGGGCTTCAAGAAGGGACGCAGAGACACAATGACGCGCGTGCAAGACTTTGTGACGCGGGCTTTCCAGATGAACGACGACAAGACTGGGGTAATCATCACAGTAAGTGCATCATCCTCATGAGGTCCAAAGCCCGCTGCTTCCTAGTCTTTGGCGCAAAGTTGTGATTTTCTTGTTGGGAATGCTGCGAAAATAGAAAAGTTAGAACAGATGGTTAAGGAATAACTTTTGTTTATGGGTTGTACTTCTACTTTTCCAGAGAATAATAGTGTGGTTTTGTATGGTATGCCACCGAATTTCTATGCTAGCTATACACCACCGCCGTTCCATATGCCCTAGCCGAAAACGGCTAATGCGGGAGGTGCGAAGCGGTCGATGCTTGGTTCAACTACTCCCAGTGCAGTCGGTCAGACCGCCTCTGCAGCCGATCTGACCAACTCTACGGCCGGTTTGACCACATATCTCCCACAAACAAACACTTTAGCGCTTGCACTAGAGACTCCCACTCCATTAACTATGATTCCAAATTCAGCCTACCCTAGCCTAGCTGGAGCTATGGCTTCTGCTGGTGCTACATATAGCACCAATGCAAGTGCTACACGTTCGAAGAATCTTATTCCGAATGATGTATTTGATGCTCATAGACTCATGCAAGCTAGAAATGCACCTCATTTAAATTCTATGAACTGGATGCATTTAGCAATGCCTAGATTATGTTATGGCTGAACTTGCTAGGTATAAAGATGAGGTAGGTGGGACTATAAAGAATAAACTTGGAAATGATTTAGGTATTTCTAAGTTATATCAAAATCATTATGATGATTACTTTGATATCGTTCCTTATCTCGTTGGTTGGTGTGTGCCTGACTTTGTTACATTTAGCGGGGATGATGAACATAGTACTTGGGAACACATTAGCCAATATGCAGCACAGTTAGGTGAGGTGGGACATATCATGCTTTGAGAGTGCGCTTGTTTTCTTTATCTCTCACTGGAACTGCATTTGCTTGGTTTTCCTCATTGGGCCCTGGTTCTATTCCATCTTGGGAGTACCTGGAGCGTAAATATCATGATCACTTTTATAGTGGCACTTTCCAGCTTAAGTTATCAGATTTAGCATCGGTTAGGCAAGGCAAAAATGAAACTGTTTGTGCCTATGTCAAAAGATTTAAAGAAGTTAGAAACCGTTGCTTTAATTTGTCACTTTCAGATGTCGATCTTGGTAACTTGTGCTATAGGGGCTTAAGGTCATATATTAGAGAAACTAGATGGCAATGAGCCAATGAGTTTTTTACTATCTCCCAAGTGCAAGTAAGAGCTTTATTCTTAGAGAGGCAGACTAGTAATGAAAAGGATGGCTTTAAATCTCGTCGGTCTAATATGCATGCTATTGATTATGAATCCGTTGTTTCAACCAACGATGATAATGGTGTTTATATTGCTAAATTTCTTGGCCTTCTAAGTTCAAAGATTATTCTTGTGCATCTCTCAAGATGTGTCATAAGAGTCGGCAAGATGAATTTACCTTTGATGTCCAAATGTGATCGTATATTTAATGAATTGCATAGGCTTAGATATATTAAGATATCTCATGTTATACCTCCTATGGAAGAATTAAAGAAGCATGCATGTTGTAAGTTACATAATTCTTTTTTGCATGCTACTAACGATTTTAATGTCTTCTGTCGGCAGGTTCAATCGGTCATAAGTGAAGGCTGTTTGGATTTTCATGAGATGCAAGTTAATAAGTCTCCATTCCCGGTCAATACAATAGAGTTACAACAGCCCAAGGTCTTGGTTTGGCCGCATCAAGCCGAATCTACCAAGGGAAATAATGTGGTGATAGGAGATGAAAGGCCTATCTCAATGGAGAAAGAGTCAGTTCGCGAGGTGACTTATGAAAAGACGGTTGATGGTAAAGAGTCATTTAAAGTCATTGTCAGGTCCTCTGGACATGGGGGGCATAAGTCAATTGTTACACCTAAGCCGCAGCCGTCTGGATCCGTTTTACCACAGGCGGTCAGACCGGATTGCCCCATGGTCGCCTGAAAATGCTGATACCAAAACAACTAGAGGTTGGTACTTGGAAAATGAATGTGGCCAAAGATCAGCGGGTTCAGAAGCCCAAGTCACATTTGTTGTTCTCTTTGATAAATATACCAAACAAAATGTCGTTCCAAGCGATCGGCCGCTAAAAAAAGAACGAGGTTATTTGTTCAGCATGAGTGGCCACCTTCACCCTCCAATGTGAAGTTGGATTTAATATGGGATGTGGGTGCCATATCATTCGACAGTGCATCCTTCCTTTAACCCAGGATGGGGAGGTCCAAGAAGACATGTGTTGGACAGGATTGTGCGTCCCAGTCATGATCGTTTGGTGTTTCGCCAAACAGGTCTTGGGCACTAGACGCAGGCTTCTCACAGGCAGTTCAACTGGCTCATACGGTCAGACCTCCTACACAAGCAGTCAGACTAGGTGACGCGGAGAAGACGCCCGATAATCATTCTTTTGATCCTATGGCTTGTGACAATGAGTTATCATCGGCTCCCATTACTGATGACGATGAAGAACTTGTTGATAATGGTTCTTCTCCGGAGCGTAGGAATCTTGATGTGAATGTGTTACATATGTCGATGAATGGTGATATGCTTTTGGAAGAGGATATTGCTCATCTTAATTTTGGTCCCAAGGAAGCTATATTTCATAAGCCTATAGCTGAAGACAATCACTTGAAGGCTTTATATCTAAAGGGACATATTAATGGGAAGCCTATTTCTTTGATGCTGGTCGATGGAGGGGCAATTGTGAATCTAATGCCCTATTCTTTATTCAAGAAGCTTGATGGTTCAAATGCAGAGCCGATCAAGACCAACATGACCGTCAGCAGCATAGGAGGAGGTGAATGTATTGATGCTAAGGGTGTGAACTTTGATCTCTATGGAGCTTACTGTTGGGAGCAAGACTTTGGCTACTGATTTCTTTGTCTCTGAGACTCAAGGTAACTTTGGTTTAATCTTGGTTCGTGATTGGATTCATGGAAATTAGTGCATTCCTTCTACCTTGCATCAATGCTTAATTCAATGGGAAGATGATGATGTAGAGGTTGTGCATGGTGATACTTCTGTTTGTGTTGCTTTAGCTGATAGCTCTCTCATTGGTATTCATGATGATGTTAAGTGTTTATCAGGCTTATATCTTTTTGAGTTTGAGTTTATTAGCTGCGCTAAGAGGGCTTCGTTCCTGCTGTCATAAAGTCGATTGATAATCGGCTAAACCATCTCATGTGATCTAATGGATCAAAATCTGGAGTGGTTGCAGTAGAGACTTGACCACTATCGGTCGCATAAGAACGATATATGTGAAGCTATTGAAGACTTTGATAATATACGCAAACTAGGATGTGGTTTTATGTCGGCTGATCCTCTTGACGAGGTAGATATTGGTGATGGTTCTATGCTTAGGCCAACATTTGTAAAACAAAATTTGGATCCTACTTTTAAAGTTTAATTAATAAAGTTATCATGAAATGCTTTGCATGGAATTATCATGAAATGCCTGGTTTAAGCCGAGAGCTAGTTGAGCATCGGCTAGTTAATTAGCAAATAAATTGGTTGTCAGAAGCAAAGTTTATTAGGCATTGTTGATATGCCGATTGAATTTCTAATATTGTGCCTGTGGAAAAGAAAGGTATGAGCAAGATTAGAGTTTGTATTGATTTTAGAAATCTTAATAGTGCTACTCCTAAGGATGAATATCCTATGCCTATATCCGATATTCTTTTCGATGCTGCTTCTGGACATAGAATTAATGATTAGTTTTCTTGATGGTAATTCTAGTTACAATAAAATATCTATGGCCGAAGAGGATATATCCTAAACGGCTTTTACAAGTCCAAGCTCCGTTGGTTTGTTTGAGTGGGTTGTCATGACTTTCAGTTTACAGAATGCTGGTGATACTTATCAAAGAGCTATGAATTTGATCTTCCATGATATGCCTAGTGTTATCTTGGATGTATATATTGATGATATTGTAGTCAAATTGGCTAGAAATAATTATTCTCAATTAGTCGATTTAAGACTTGCATTTGAAAGAATACACCGGTATGATTTGAAGATGATTCCACTCAAATGTGCTTTAGGTGTGTTGGCTGGAAAGTTTCTAGGCTTTATTGTTCATGATAATGGCACAGGGATTGATCTGAAGAAGGTTGATTCCATTGACAAGTTGTAGGTGCCCAGCTCCAAGAAGGAGCTGTAGAAATTATTTGAGAAGGTTTATTTGTCATTTGTAACTTTGCTTCGGTTGAAAGATAATGCTGAATTCACTTGGGGGGAACAACAAGAGGCTTTAGATGAAATTAAGCATTATTTACCTTCACCTCCAGTTCTTCGGGCACCTAGGAGAGGGGTTCCATTCAAATTGTATATTCCGGCCGAAGAAAATGTTATTGGAGCTGTTTTGACACAAGAGACCGAAGGAAAGGAGTATATTGTTGCATATGCAAGTAGAAGGTTTTTGGACGCTGAAACAAGGTACACTTTTATTGAAAAGCTACGCTTGTCATTATATAATGCTGGTACAAAGTTGAGGCATTATTTATTATCAAATACTTGTATAGTTGTTTGTCAAGCTGACATAATTAAATACATGTTGCATAGACCAGTATTAAGTGGTAGAATCCGCAAATGGGATTATGCTTTGATTGAGTATGATTTAATCTTTGAACCATTAAAAGTTTTTGAAAGGACAAATCGTAGCCAATTTTATTGTTCAACACAGAATTAAGCAACTTCAATTAAATGTCTGCTGCATTACTTTTACTTCATGGAAATTGTATTTTGATGGATCGGTTTGGAAAAGTGGTTGTGGTGTTGGTGTTATATTATATTACCAAACTGTGTTATTTTTAAGCTCTTAACCGATTAAATCATAAGTGCAGAAATAGCCAAACCGAATATGAAGCATTGTTATTCAGGTCAGCGATTTTACATGACATGGGAGTAAAGCACGTAGAAGTTTATGGTGATCTTTACTAGTGGTACAACAAGTATCCAAAGCTTGTCAATGTTAAGATGAATTTTTGAATGTTTATCTTAACAAATGTTTGGACATTATAACTTGCTTTGATGAATTTGTGATATATCATGTACCAAGAGAAGAGAATCATAAAGCTAATGTATTGGCACAACAAGCTTCAATCTATAATGTTTAGAAAAGAAATTTTCGAGAAAAAAAGCAGATGTTTTACAAAGACAATGTGTTTACTCTAGGCGGTTTGACCGCCTGACAGGGCCGATCTAACTCCCACGATAGCCGGTTAGATAGCCTATACCTCTATAAATCCCGATTCGGCTATGATTGTTCCTCAATCTGCTGAGGCCAATAATGATGATTGGAGGAAACCTCTGGTGGATTAGTTGCATAATACTAGCAGGTCAGTGGGTCGAAAACTCCAATGATGGGCTTTCAAGTTTACTTTAGTTGATGGTTGTTATATCGTCGGACCGTAGATGGTTTGCTCTTAAAGGGTTTAGATCCTAATCTAGCTAGTTTTGCTATGGCAGAGCTTCATGAAGGAATTTGAGGAACGCATCAATTGTCTCGCATGATGAAGTGGCTATCCTTAGGCGGGCTTGCTTTGATTTGCCTACAAGGATGTGAAGAGTGATAGAAGTTCGGGGATATTCAGTTAGCACCTGCTACGTTGGTGCATTCAATCATTAAACCTTAGCCTTTTATAGGATCGGGTCTAGACTTTGTTGCAAAGATTCATCCTCCTACATCAAAACGTCATTGTTTTGTGATTGTGGCCACTGGTTATTTTACTAAGTGGGCTGAAGCTATTCCCCTCACGAATATGACACATTGAGAGGTGATTGAGTCTATTACCAAGCATATTATATATAGATTTAGGATTCCTCAAACATTGAGGACAGATCAAAGGATGTCATTCATATCTAAGGAGGTATGTGAGTTTATTGAATCCTATGGTATTAAATTGCTCAATTCATTTCCATATTATGCTCAAGCTAATGGTCAAGCCGAGTCTAGCAATAAAATTTTGATTAAGCTGATAATGGAGAAGGTTGAGGATCATCCTAAGAGGTGGCATGAGGTTTTATCTGAGGCTTTATGGGTGCATCGTATTTCTAGACATGGTGCTACCAAGCTTACTTCGTTTGAGCTTATTTATGGTGAAGAAGTTGTTTTGCCCGGTGAGGTGAATCTGGATGCTTAGAGATTGACAAAGCAAAACGATCTTGATGTTGGTACATATTGTGCTTTGATGATGGATAATACTGAGGGTGACTGACAAGTGTTTGGAGGCTTTGGAAGATATTGAGAAAGATAAAAGGAGAGTAGCTCTTGCAAACGACAAGGTAAATGTTAAATCTTTCAAGTTGATGATTTCGTTTGGAAGACTATTCTACCTATAGGAACAAAAAGCAACAAGTTTGGTAAGTAGTCTCTAAGTTGGGAAGGACCATATCGTATTGTGAAGATATGTTCTAGGAATTCCTAGTTTGCAGGGATTTCAGTTGCCAAGAGCACTCAATGGGAAGTACTTGAAGAGATATTATCCAAATGTTTGGCAAAGTGCTTGAAAGGATATGGCTGGTATGTAATATAGCCCTTAGAATAAAAATAGCTAACAATACAAGGTCGTTCTTAGGCTGATTTGTTTTATGGTACACATTGCTTTACCAAAAAACTGGGGGGCTTATATTGATGGCAAAAGGAGGCCAAGATCTAATTTGGCTTGGACAGCCGGTCCAACCGCCTGAAGCACACGGTTAGACTGGCTGGACCCTGTAACCAGTCTGGAATGCGCCAGTCTAGAAATGCACTAGGCGGTCCCAAGTCCAAGTAGAATTAGAGATTTTGTAAGATTTAGATCTGCAAAACATATTTCGTGCGGGGTAAGACGTCCCCACCTATAAATATAAAGGGTCATGGCCGATTGAGGACCTAGTTTTTTTCCTCAAGCCCAAGCTTTTCTAACCCAATCGTACAAAACATATTTGTCTTTCACTTTTTTTCCTCAAACCCTAGGTTTTCCAAGCCCTTTGCTACCTCCTTCGTCTCCATGACGGTTTTGGGCATTCTAAGTGGCCTTGCCAACCTTAGAATAACCCTAGGTTCGCCATCCCTGATAGGGTCCCTCCCTGGGTGGTGTTCGTAGGCTTTCGCAGTGCATCTGCTACAGATGGTCTAACCAGCTACTACATGCAGTCTAACCGGCTGCGTCCAGAAGCACCGATGAGGAGATTTCGATGACCGCGCGACCTAGCGCTTTTCATGTGTTGACCAAAACTGTGTCAACAAATGGTTGGTTTTAATTTGATTGATTTTTTTTTTGAAATTATTTTAGAGTCAGCTATCATTGCATTTGATTTTGCACCGTCACAATTTTCTAAACATAGGTTCTTTAATTTGTATCGTGCCCCTTCCAAATATGTTTGGAACTTAGTGTAAGGAAAATGGCCCTAGGCTATTGTTTGTGATCTTGATGATTGATTAACAACATAACCATTGGGACTAACATTTAGTCTAGATAAATATTTGTAGATATTTCTAGGTCCTAAGGATACTTGGCAGCCATCCAAATACTTGTAGTCTGGTGAGACCCTCCAGCCGTGATTGTGGAGAGGCCTCCGGTGATTGTGAGAGGGGCAAAGGTGTTTGGCAATTTGGCTGAAGCTTTACCAAGTGAGGACGGCAGGGAGCATCCAGGAGGGGTGAGTGGAGACTCACTTGCACGTGGGGAAGTCCCATGGCCATCCACAAAGTAACTCGACCAGGGATTTTCTGCCCTCTCGCGGGCGTTCCCTTGATATGCACTCCAACAACAAGGACAGGTCGAAAGCTTACTAGCTTCCAATACCTCGGTACAAATTGCAGTGGTGGAAGTTTACTCTTTTCTACTCTTTACCTTCCACATTTCATATTGCACTACTTTCCACATTCACCTTTCCTAAACTTGCCATCCTAATATAGGATTGGACCTACAGTGTAAAACTTGAAAGCAGCAGAGATAGCAAAACACAAAAAAAACCTAGAGCACATTTAGATAGAAATTGAAATATATTTTCATATGTCATATTAAATATTGGAGCCTTAGTTTTAGAACACCTAATTCAACACCCCCTCTCTCTTAGGGTGTCACAATCCCTTCACTGAGGCACGTACAAACTATATACTATAAACTTGTGAGTATAAACATATAAATTATTAGTTTTTCTGACACATGATTATGACATGTACATCTGAACTAGTATAAATGTATAATACTCCCTCCGGTTTAGTAAAAGAAGTCGTTTGAGATTGTCCTAATTCAATTAAAACATTGATTGCAAATATTTCTTTATATGTTAAGTTTAGAAATATAAAAAAGATATGAGTATCTTTGTATTAAAATATAGTCTCATGGAAGTGCCTTTTAAATATACTTTATAACTATTTTATAACAAAAAAGTATTAGTCAAACTTATGTTTTGCGGACCGTGTCAATGTCCTAAACAACTTCCTTTACCGGGTAATTTTTGTAGTTGCAATAACAATGGTTTTCATACTCAATTTGAAAGGACAAATGGGGTATGAGAACCATTATTGTTGCAACTACAAAAATTACCCAGAAATATGAGGGTCATTAACATGATCTGCGCAATGTATAACCCTCCCTAGTGGGAATGCCACTTAGACAAGCCGGCATCCCAAGAGGACCGGGCTATACACCAACTACCGTCACCCCCTCTTGGCTCTTTCGGCTTTGCCACATACTAGAGTCTCTAATTAATTAGCCAAGACCAGAGCCATGTAGTCCTGTGGTTGAATGGACTTTCTGGGTGGTTCTCCATGTTCCAATTAAAAATTCATATGGTCTTGTGATTAACATTTCATCCGGGAACATAGAGTGAAACCTATTTACCAAACCCGTCGAGCAAGCTAAGCATAAACTACTATCAAATTAATTAATCACCTGGTTTGCAAGGTATGATCAAGAAACTAGGCATCATCCTTAATAGGAACCCATCAAAATTAATGCACACGAAAAATAAATAGTGTAATTAAAATGTTGTTATTTAGGTATAAACAGGAATGACCAAGGAATATTGCCTTCCTCAAAACCCTGTTGCTGTTCAACTTCTTCGTAAGCTTGTTCTTCAACGTACTCCTCGAACGGCCTGCTTTCTACGCATCACGCATTCACATACAAAGAAAACAATACAACAAATATAAAATAATACACCAAACAATAGTAACAGAACTAAACAAGCACAAAATCATATTTTATTTTCTGCAAGGATTGCGTGGGTGCGAGAATTGCTAAAAACAGAATATTTTATTTTCTACAAGGATCGCGTGAGTGTGAGAATCGCTAAAAACAGAGCTAAAGTGAAGAAGATGTGCTACAAACATGATTCAGGAGCTTACTGGCAAAGAAACTAAGCTTTTAAGGGCTTTTCTATAGAAAACCGAGGACTGAAAACATAATTTCCTATAAAAGCGTGAGCACTTACTAGCAAAACTCTAGTCAAGGACTTTGGGTTCTATCTTATAAATGTATAGGGTTAAAGTTGTAAAGAAATGGATTAGTTCGCAATTACTTTTGTACTACGATGGATCTAGAGTTTATTCTATGAAAATCTAGGGTTGTTTATGGAAAAAGTGAATGGTCGACCAGAGTTGACCGGTAAGCCGGCGTGATAGGCTCGATCCAATTCGTGAGATCTGGATCGGACGGCGGTCAGTCATATGGGAGAGTTGACTCGCCGGCGACGACAACCAGCGGCGGCACCGCTCAGATTCACAGCGGGGGATCACCGAAATCAAGTAAAACCGGAGTTAGAGGCCACATTTCAAGCGATCCAAAGCTCTGGAGCAAGATGGGGCCACGAGGAACTCTTTTACGGGGTTGATGTCAAGGATTGGGTGTCGAAGACGGTCGGCGATGAGCTATGGCGGGCGACCAAGTCTGGCGAGGCCCTGATGGCGAGAGAGCAAGAGAAACAGAAAATGTTGTTCCCTGGGCTTCCTCACCTCAACTTGAAGCACCGCAGCAAGTCCTGGGTGGCGGGGAGGTTGCACCCAAGCGAGGTTGGCGGGCGGAGCTAGCTGTTGGCGCTAGAGCGAAGGGTTTAGGGAAACGAAAACTCGAGATGGGGGTATGGCTACGCCTTATATAGGCACCTCGACGTGCGCGCTAGAAAGGGCCACAGCACCCCGACTTGGGCTCGGGCTTGGACCGGAGCCTGGTCTGGTTCGGTGTGTGCGTGCGTGTGTGTGTGAGAGAGAGAGCGCGCGCAAGGAGAGGGATGGCGAATGGGCCGAGCTGGGCCGTCGGTGAAACAGAGATGGAGAAGGGAGAGAGCTGGGCCGCTGGCGATAAATGGGCCGAGCAGAGCATGTTTCGGGCTGAGCAGGCCTAAAGGAAAAAGAATTTAAATATGCTCCAGCACGAGTGCATTACAAAACAGGTGGACCAATAGTTTATTTTAGTTTCTCTAACTAAAGAATTTAAATGCCTAGGACAGACGATAAATCCTAGAAGTTTAATTTTGAACTCTAAATAAAATACAGAATATTCATAATGTTGCTACTATTCATGTTATGCAATTTAGGGTGTCACAATGGTTCGGTATGCAGATCAAATGACAACTTATTTCATTGCTATAAAGCTTGGAAAATCCACCAGGCATATTTATTTTTTAATGTGATGTCTGTGCTTGGAGCCTGGAGGGCACATGATGTCTCCACCTTTTAAAAAAGAATAAGGACGTACCCCCCTCACACTGTATGGGGTCCGGGGAAGGGTGTCAGCGCACAGCCTTACCTGCACAAAACTGCAGAGGTTGGGCTTGAACCCTGGACTTTTCAGTTACACACGGTAAGACACTACCGATGCACCACCTGTAGATAAAAATATAATTATGATCATGACGAATATGAGAAAAATATTCGAACAATAATAAGTCACTAAATCAAAATGAGCACATCAAGAAGTTGTATTCTACTGGTTATGTGGCACTTCCAAAGTAACCATAGCTTAAACCTCAAAAACAGAGTTCCAAACATTTACATGCAAAGGGAACTAAAAATGTATACATGAAACAACACAAAGCAGAGTAAGGGATATGACAACTGATGAATGTCTTGGAGCAACTGTATCAGTGAAAAATTGCAAATTCAATCTCAGTACCACTAGAAGCTCGGTTCCTAGCTGGAGCTTCTTGCGCTGATTTTGAGTCCACTTGTTCTGCACTCCATAAGCTGGAGCAACAAGTTTCATGGACTCCAGCACGCTCCCATTGATTAGAAAGAAGAAGGCAATTTCATCATGTGGTGTCCCCGCCTAGATAAAAGCCCATAACTATTCTCTTAAGATGGAGGTCGAGGCATTTCATGTGATCTATGGGTTTACCAGCCCACTTGTTTTTTTGTGCCCCATGCATACGTCTGAATAACAAAAAGGTTATAAAGAATTAATCTGTCTTCAAAATTCATATGAAGGACGATGCAGAAGTAATTGTTACCATGATGTACAACTTCTCCAAGCATGGAAAGCATCTCAAGAAGTTAATAAGCACATCCAGACTGGCCCTGTTTGGAATTAATGTACGATTAAAAAACACAGGAAAGTAAAAAAAAACACATGAATAGGAATGAGATGTAGTGGGAAAACAAAGGGATGAAACAACAACAACAAGTTTCTTATGGGTTTCAAATCCATTAGAGTAGCTGATATTTTCCGCTGGTTCGCCAAACCTAACGCGGCCCTCCTCCTTTACCCGGGCTTGGGACCGGCTATGTTGAAACGACTCAAGAAAGTCTTCCAATCAACATAGGCGGAGTTAAAACAAAGGGATGAAAAATGTAGGAATTTTAGATGAGTAGGTGTTTGGAGCGCAGGAATAGATGATGGGAAAAACACATGATAAAAATGTTGAAATGAACTGATTTGTTTTTTATTGCTCAAATTGTTATTAACGAGCATGGCTGTTTATTTATCTATAAAGCACAAGAGTTTACCATTCAACAAGCTACCCCACAGTCAGTGGAGCAAACAAGTCCTTGATCTTATCCCCTTCACGTTGCTTTCTTTCTTTTTCCGTTTGACCTTATCTCTTCCTCAACCTCTAGACCTCTCGCTCATCTCACGCGAAGGCACTGCTGCCGCGCATCCAAGTCCTGAGCAGCACCAACCGCAGATCCTGGACGTCTTCCTCTCGGAACGGTCTGCTCCTTTGGAAGACGAGAAGAGGCACATTAATTCCACAGTGAGGTGTTCCAAGTCCAGAGCACCAACTGAATCTCACTTCGGGCAGTGTTCAGTAAAAGAGGAGAAAAAATAATTTTTTTTCTGGGAAGCTTGTTATGTGGCGGGATGAATAGGAAAGGTGAAAAAGAAATTTTCTAGGAAACGTGTTATGTGAGGGGGATGAATAGGAAGAAAAAAATACTTTTTCCATCTGAACATGGCCTCGATGCTGATGGCCGGTGGCCAGGATTTCTGATTTCGCTCTTCTTGGTTCTTTTGCACGCCCGTTTCCTGTTGCAGTACTGCAGACGCGCGTGCGCCTCAGTCTTCCGCCAAAACTTTGAGTCCGAGCGGATGTTTTCATTCCTGTGTTTTGTGAAGGAAGCAAAGCCTTTCCTGAGGAACGCCACCTTCATTTCTCCGTACTAAACAGCATTTGACCGCCACATTCATTCCTCCGTTCCAAACAGGTCAGCAAAACATAGGAAATGTATTCCTTTGTAATTCCTTTGGAATTTCTTCAATCCAAACGACAGTACGAGACCAATAGTATTAGAGAGAGCCACGACCTTCACAGACGTCATAATGGTAGCCATTTTAATGAGGTGCAATTCCTGAATTATGTACGAAGCAACAATGATTATATACAACAGATAGGAAAGGGACAAACATAATCACTATGAATGATCAAGGGCTAAGTGCGGCGCCAAGCGCCAGAGCGGGCGCCACCGGGACGAGAGGGCCTGGGTGCGCCGTGCGCGCGCCGTCCCTGGTGAGGAGGAGCGAGCTATGATAGTATGATCTCGCCGAGAACCTCGTTGGGGAGAAGGCTGATCAGATCGAGCTCCCCTCTTCCTACGCCTTGAGGCAGCGGTACGATCCAACTGCCGGAGTTGGATCGTCAGGAGGAGCGAAAATATGGAGTGGCGGTGGCTAGGGGGGAGATGCGATCCAGGAGGATCGGTGGTCGCCGGCGGCGGCGACGGTGCCGGAGTGGGCGGACAGGTAATGCGATTTAGTGTGTTTTTTTGTTTTTGAGATAAGGGTAATGGGTTTTAGTGCGCTTATTAGGAAAAGATGAAAACTAAAAAGCAAATGCATCAAAGCATCAAAGAGGAAAGGTGTGGCATTGTCCCTAAAAGGCATCAACCTTCTTCAGCTCATACGAAGAATACATTACTCCCTATGTATATTTTTATATGATGTAGTTTAACTATTCAAAATTGTTTGTTGACCATAAATAAATTCCATAGCATTTTTCATTATTAGTAAGAATTTGATAAATCCTTGGCTAGTTTTTTTTAAAACAATATTCCAATGGTAAAATTTTATGGCACATATTTCCTATGCAATTTAATTAATTCCAAGCCAAAGTCTGAACTTAAATGGTCAGTCTACGCCTTAAAATAAAATTAATATTCTTATTTTCGACCAGCAGCATCAAGTAGTGTCAAGGGAATCATGTATCACTTGGTCATGGTTTAATTTAGGGTTGAATATTGAGTATTTTGAGGATTGAAATATATCATTCATATGGCTTGCAACAACCTAGAAAAATTGATAATTGATGTAGGGTCAAATGTCCAATTTAATTCGAATTTTCGAGCTTATTTAAATTCTCCAATTTATACTCAAACAAGTAGACAAGTAGAAAATTTGCCACCCTACTATTCGAAACCTTGATCTAGACAAAGGGTAGGTATTGGTGGTGCACATAGTTGAGAAATATACCTTTGGGGGTATGGTGTAGTCGTGCTTTAATCCCGCATCTTTGTCGGTTACGTTTTGCTAGAAATTTTAGAACCAACTATTCACACTCCTCCCCCTTCTAGTCTACCACCTCTATCCTACAGGTTGATGTAGAAAACAAGGCAGGAGGTGACGTGATTTGTCATGTTTCACCCCCTAAATAATATCATGAAAACTCAACTTCCACCATGTAACTATGATAAAAAGACTTATTTTCGACCCCTTGCTATAAAACCAGACACTAGTGGCCATCAAACTAATGAAATTCTGGCAAACTTGGCAGCCAACAAAGTACTGAAACTTCCCATCCTCCAACTAGCATGATACTCTGATTTCCGACATTGAACAAAAAATCTAGACATTAAATCAAACAATTTTGTCACTTGGTAGTTTTCAAAGGTGATTTTACATGTTACGATATTTTTGAAAGAAACTGGTTTAATTTGAAATAATTTGATAAGTACTATTTGGATATGATGATGTTTGTAAGCGCATTACAAAACCAATACCAATTTTTTTCTAAATATATTTTATCTATCAGTGCTATATTTGGCACATTTGGATATTTTTATTCCAATTTGTAGTTTTTTTTATTTACTTCTCTAGTCAAGCCTAAAAATGGAAACTGCCTAAAGAATAAAATTTCCTCGGCTTAAATTAGTGGATGGCCCTCCATGACCGTTTATAGTTGAGGGTTGAAAAATAAATCTCAGTTTTGCGATAGTTTGAGGGCGGAAATTGGAATTTTACCGTTAAAAGTCTATGATATTAAAATGAGAACATGCACTAATTTTTTTTTGCTGTTTTGAAGTCTAAAAGATGTCTGAGTGAACAATACTTGATGTTGATATATTAGATGTGATATGCTAAATGGTCACGATCAGATCATGGTAAAATAATATATGGAACGCATACTTTTATTAAACTTTCATGAATAGAGAACATTGATCCATAGGATACATTGTTTAGTTACACACTTGGAGATGAAACTACAAGCAGCAACCAAACAAATAATCAATACAATGAATATACTCTTTTATCTTCCAACCAAACGAAGGAAGAAACTCTCAAATGACATTGGTTATTACATGGATCTTATCAGAGCCTTTATTTGAAGAATAACTCTACTTGAAATATGTACCGCAAATTACTAAATCAATTAATCAACGATGATTATTTAGTATTTTTTGGCTTGAAATCTTGCAAACCATATGTTCATATGGCTCACACATTTATTTCCTTAGCACTTGGGCATGGTTGGAGGCCGTGGCATCATTTGAGCATCCGGGGTCTTGCCATTTTTCACAATGAACACAGTCTCCATGCCCCATACCGTGTGACGTTCAACGTGGCAATGCATAAACCACACACCTAACCAAGACAAAATAACATAAAGTTAATGAACCAAGATCCCATAACGTCGTATGTATAATAGCTAGTCATATGAAAATTGTAACAAATTGAAAAATTGCAAACTCTCACCAGGATTTGCGGCACGGAAGCGGATCGTAACCCACCCATAGCGGGGCACCGAGACGGTGTTCTGGTACGGTGGGTCTACCAGGTTGTATGTGGCCGGATCCTTCTTTAGATCAAAGTTTCCCGACCCTCTCCCCACCACATAGAAGCTGTGGCCGTGCAGGTGAATCGGGTGGTCCTCGGGGCCGAGGAATCCCGTCTCCTGGAACACCACCTCCACCACCGTGCCGTACTCCAGCACCTTCACCCTGGTGCCCCTCTTCGTGAAGGAGGTGGTCGGGTTCAGCAGGCTGGCGTCGGTGAAGTTGAAGATTACCGGCGGCTTGTCGGGGAAGTCCGGCTTGTAGTACATACTACTATTGAGATTATTCATGGAGGAGTGGTAGGCGTCGAGCACGTCGACGGACGGGTACTCGAAGCTGGCGTTGTTGAGGCTGGCGGCGAGGCGCTGGCCGTCGGGACCCTGGCACGTCTTGTTGGCGCCGCAGGGGAGCGAGTTCACGGCGACGGCCACGAACATGTGCTCGTCGACGTGCGTCGGCACGTCGACGGGGTGGTCCTTGGTGACCAGTGACCGGAGCTTCTTCAGGTACGCCGTCGCCCCGTCGACGTCGCGGAGGGCCGGCAGGTTGGTGGGGAAGACCGGCGGCGCGGAGGAGGGCGGCGCGTCCTTGTACTCAAGGATGGCCGTGGCGGTGGTGTCGTCGAACTTGACCGTCGCGTTAAGGATGGTCGAGAACGCCCTGGCGGCCATGTAGTACCGGCTGGTGTTGGCTGAGCCGCCGCCGTGGATGGCCTCGAGGAGCACGTCGAAGGTCTGGCCCGGCGAGATCATGATGCTGTCGACGGTGAAGGGCCTGAGGTAGCTACCGTCCATGCCGACGACGGTGAGGTTGTGGCCGGCGACGGCGAAGAACATCTCGTAGGTCAGCCCGGCATGGATGATCCGGAGCAAGTACCTCTTGCCGTGCTCCACGACCGCCCTGAAGGTGCCGTTCTTGGAGCACGGGAACAAGTCGCCCGGCTGCCCATTGATGGTGCTGGCGTCCGAGTAATTGAAGTCGCTACCTGTCTCTAGGGCCTGCTTTAGCACTTGCTCCACGTCTGCCTTCCACCACTCACCTACGTACAGATTTTATTTCAATAATAATAATAATACAATAATAATAACTTGAATTGAATTTGAATAATAATAACAATAATAATAGTAATAATGCTAGAATTGTATGTATTTTTTGGGATGGAGGAAGCCCGAACATACCTAAGATGATGGGTATCTCCTTATGAGGCTTGGGGTAAGGGTAGGTGGAGCCGTGCTTGGGGTGGATGATGATGGCGCCATAGACGGTGGCGCGGTCGTAGTCGCTATGTGCATGCCACCACACGGTGCCCTCCTCCTCGGAGAAGATGATCCGATAGGTGAAGTTGGCGCCGGGCTGGATGGGGCACTGCGTGATGTACTCTGGCCCGTCGAACCACGGGTTCCGAGGCTGGTCAACACCGTGCCAGTGGAGGGTGATGTTCTTGTGGCCCTGGTTGTACACGTTGACAACCACGACGTCGCCCTTTCGCGCGTAGATGGTCGGGCCAGGGAACTGCCCGTTCACCGTGAGCACGGTCTTCTCGTGGCAGAGACGGGTGACGTTCGTCTCCTTTATCTGCAAAACAAAATAATAATACCACCACACGGCGTTAGTTAATTGATTAATTAGATTGTGTTCGTGAAGCTAAGGTCATGTGTATATATATAGCTGTCGCCATCGAGGAGCTTGGACTCGAGCAAAAAGGTGGTGTGGTACGTGTAAGCCCTTTTGGATGCCGGAATAAGAGACTAACAGCAGTTAATAATATAAGACGTGTGATATTAGCGTTGATTTGTAAATTGGTTTTATTTCCAAGTGATGACGTACATCATCACCATTAATTTCACACAACAGAAACGTACGGGAAACATTTCAACTCCATTGTTAGTACATTAGCTGCTACTTATATGGGTTTCAGGACTAAAAAGTAAATCTGCAGTTCTGAACCTATATAGGAACCTACAGTTAGCTAGAGCTAGCATCACTTATCCACACGTTGGTTCATATCTCCTCGATCACATATGCAAATGAAGAAATGCAATAGATCACATTAACCTAGATATTTCAATACCAAAACTTGCAATATTGTTGGGTTTGCCAGTTCAGAAACTGCAAACAGAGTTACGTTAAGAAAAAAGAAACTGCAAACAGTGTAAGTTGAGAGTTGAGACGATAGGATATATGGATCGATCGGCTTACGAAGAAATCATAGTGATGAGCCTTGGAGGCCTGAGCCGGGCTAGCTGCAGCTCCAAAGGCTAACACCACCCCTAGCAGTAACCAACAGAGCCTCGCAGGCATCTTGGTGACCTGCCTCTGCCGTTTGACACCACTCCCTGATGCGTTTGTGTGTGGTCTATCTATCTCGGATGAGCAAAGTTCCGAACGTGTTGATGGCTGAGTTGTGAGCAAAGGTGGTAGCTAGGCAGCTACACTGCGATGTGCTCGATCTCAGATGGTGATTGATGGTCAGATGACGGGCGCGGATGAGCAGGTATTTATAGGCTCTAATGCATGCAGGCTTCGTCATGCATGTCAGATAAAATTCAAAGATCAATTAGTCGTCGGATAATAACTTGCTTGAATTGATATGCGACTTGCCTAAGCTTGGCCACTACTTGTCCATGGATGGAACGGGTCAAGGTCATCGAACTATAGAGATCTATCTCGATCAATGCATGTAAGTTTTCAACGCATTCGATCATGTCCAGGGAAGAGTAAGTTATGACGTCCTTCCGAGAGATATGTCGTTGCCATACAGCATATGGATAGATGATCGAGACTGTTAATAAGTTCCCGTTGGTACTATAGTAGTGGTTAGTGCTATTTAGTTTGTGTACGTCAAGCTCAAGGAACTCTCTCGATCAATGCATGCATCTTTTCGACGCATTCATATGCATAGAGGAGCTACGTTCCGGAAGAGATGTTGCTATTCAGGATATATACAGCGTAGAGATGAAGGCTGTTGTACTATAGCTGGATCTGGACCTAATTTGATGGAAGTTGGTGTCATCAATTTGACTACCAATGAAATTAAATTCGGCTCTAACGAACCCAACTATATGATGACTGTGCAGTCAGCATGGCGTTTGTTAGAGCATTTGTAATGTCAACTGTTAAAATCTGTTTGTTTCAGGGCAGTCGTTAGGGTAAGTAGATTGGTGTCGTCTAATATGCGGTGTCATGCATTGCTATGTCAATATAACAGGTAACTAATATAATGTGTTGTCTTATATGTTGTCTCATAATAAATGCATAATCCTTAATTTATGCATAGAAAATAAAAAATATTATGAGTTGCATGGCAACAACAACTCGTACAATGGTGAGTAAGTCGTCTCATAGTCCTAAATTTTAGCCTACGAGACGGTGAAACAACTAACTTGTTCTCTCTCCTCCCTCCCTCCGCTACCTCATCAAAAATCCTACGTAAACTTACATTAGACGACCTATGAGACTGCTGATGTGTAGCCTTATCGTTCCTCGTATCTGTTACCGCTGTCCACTCCCGCTTGTGATGCAACCTCTGCATGCAGCCATGCATGCGACTCACCCTGCATGCAGCCATGCATGGGAACTTGAGATGGCTCTTTTTTTTTTTAAGAAAGGGAAACTTGAGAGAGCTGATTCCCTTACCTCGGTTGAACCAAACAAAATCTGGTATCCATTACTTCTTTTACATTATAGATGTTTCAGTTTCCATTTACATTTTCATCGCAAAGAACCAAACTCCTAACAACATGCATGGTCTATGGAGATCATTGATTTTCAAATGAACCATGAGATGAACTATGTGTTGGTGAAAACTTCAACGATTGGATTGATAACGTACGAAAGAGATGAATGGCCAAGACAAGTCATGCCGGCACAACTAAATGGGGAGCAGGGGCAGAGCTCAAGCTTGTCACCGGGTCAGTCAATCCAAACAGCTTTGATATATTTGAATGGAAAATCTCTGTATATGGCTGTTAAAAGTCTAAATGACCGCGTTCAGTTTTTACGCTAGACCCCGGTGCTCTCCCGGCTTCGCTCATGATGTGGAGCTGCCTTTGCCATCAAGATGTATCTATCCCTCCATGTTCAAATGCTCAATCGTCAAACTCAAATCTATGAAACGACTGCACGTGCATACTAGTTTCTGGTGCAAGGATATTTTATTAGGTGACCCATCGCTGCATGCATGATGCCTGATTAGGATCAGGCCAATTTAGTACATGTCATGAGAGATTAACTTATTGCAATTCGCCAGCAAGCAAAAGTGAGCTGATCGTCCCGGTGCACTTAATTTGTGTGTTCTTACGTACAATATATGATTATTCCATTAATTTAATTACCTGCACCTCCTTTTTTTCTCCAAGCTTGGCCGTATGGCCGTGCGTCAACATGTCCCAAATTTCAACCTCACATGGTTTTAAACTTGACGCAGTAATCCTCTACTGCGAAGCAAACAAACAAACGTGCTCGCAAGTTTCCATGGCATATCTTGATCCAATCCATGGAGGGCGCCAGAGCATATTCATATGCTGTAGCTAGCGATGCGCGCACATAGACACCTGTTATGTTCTTCATCAGATGGCAGTTCAAAAAGCCGGGTGTTCTACAATTCTTGGCCAGAAGTAACTAGCTAGTACGTCTGCCAGGTTTGTACACAGTACACACGGCGAGTACGTACGTGAGTGAGTACGTGTGCAACAGATGCTTTGACACCAACAGCATGAATATTATGTCCTCTTTCGGGGCCTTGACCTGATCAGCGTTCAGTAGTTTGTCCCTGCCGTCAGAGTATCTCATGTTCCGATCGATTTGACTTCTTTTAATAATACAAACGAATAAAGCAAAGGAATCGATTCCGTTTTGACTTGAAAGTTGAAACCAGGGAAATTCGTGCGCACTGACTTTCCCACTGGTGCATATATGCCATGGCTTACAATTTTTTTGACATACTACAGAGTTTGTCTCTCAATAAAACTTACTTTTGTTTGCTTATTACGTAGGCAAAGGAAAATATAAACGAAGTAAGAAAGGTCAACCACCTGATGGCAGTGCGATGAAAAGTCAATTCCATCTCCGCGTTGACAAATTACGTAAAGGTAAAGCTGAAGATCGATTCAGTAAAGTTAGCTGAGTAATAACCTGTGGGCAGAGGTTTTCAAAGCTTTCTTATTATTTTCTCGTTCCTCAGAAAGAACATTTCAATCCATGCTGTCCTGTAAATAGAGAAATATAATGCATGTTCAGGTCAAATTGCCATTCACTCATATGCTAAGTCAGCAGGAAACACAACAGGTGTCTTTGAACCCTGCTAATGTTCCTGTTGCGACATTGCACCTGGGTCTTTTCTAGATGCGCTACCATGACCTCCGGCTCCGGGCTTTCAATCATTCGTTGAGTCAAAGCCGTGGATCATCGGTTACTTCTTGAAGGATAGAGTCCAAACAAAATTTCGTGTTACACGTGCATGGGAGAAAGAGACCGGCCCACCGTTGAAAAATGCATGCTCATTCGCCGTTTAGTAGGCCATTTTCACCGTGACAGCTTGATTTCACAGTTTTCTATACTGCCACGTCATCAATATTTGAGTTGATGAATAAAACAAACACCCCTCAATGCATAATTTCCTTTCGCAGTTATATAGGATAGCCATAACATTAACTGTGAGTCCCCCGGCCGGTGGGATGAAATAAAACTCCCTAGGCCTCAATGTCAATTTCAGCATATTTCATTGTCTTGGAAAAAGTACACTCCAAGTTTATTCTATCAAACTCTTCCCACCTCTCTCATCAATTTTATAAATAGTATGACATGTCATCATCTACTTTTTATTTGAAACGTTATATATTATAAATTCAAATGAAACTCTTATGCAACTTATATTTAGACATTACTAACAATACCCATCCATGTCTCACAGATCTAGTGTAGGCATTCCCTCCTAAGTATTATCTTTACTAGCTGGGGTGGGAGGGAGAGGAGGAAGGAGGAAGGAGGCGGTGAGGGCTACATTGAATGAAATTCTCATCTCGTAAACGAATGGATGGATGGGCTTTCGTAGAGCCCCAAGCTTGTTCAAGATAAAGGATGTAATAGGGACTCTAAGGACATATACCATCATAGCATCTCCAGCCGGGCCCCTAAATTGGAGCCTCTATACTCCTTTTAGAGGCCAGCCCATAAAAATTTATGGGCTTCCAACTCCAGTGGGAGGACTAATTTTGGAGGGCCTCCATTTCTAGAGGCTTTGTGCCACAATTTGGAGGCCTCCTCAAAATAGGGGCTCATTTAGAGGCCCGGCTGGAGATGATTTCTCTTATGAGAGACTAAAACAAGGGATAGAGGCCCATTTGAGGGCCCGGCTAGAGATGCACTCAGGACTCTTTGCCTTTTTTATTTGTTTTTACCATATTTAATTTTAGGGCCTCTTTGGTAAAGCTCCCAGCCTGTTTCCTCGTGAGAATATGAGAAGCTCTATGAGAGGGAAAAAAATGCTAACTAATTCAGATAGGGATCAGGAGAGAACCAGTTTTCCATTTACAGTCCTAGGAGACGAGAGCTAAAAAACGTGCTTCACCCTGCTCCTTATATATTCTAGTGGGGATCAACAAAGAATTAATTCTCATCAGCTTCCGACCGATCCCCCTCCTAAGAATAACTCCATTGGAGCATCAAAGGTCAGAGCTGAAGAAGTAGGGAGCTCTACTAAGAGAGGCCCTTATATGCACTGTTGAAGTTGTTCTAACATATGTATCTAATGTTGAGACAAAAAAAATGTACTTTCTTGATCTAAAAAAATATGTATATATCTAAACTATTTCTTGTTACTTAATTACCTTTTACTTTGGAAAATAAAAGATACTAAATTTTAATGTTTTGGTCTTATAGTCCTGTACATGGAGAACCATATACCAATATACACACACATATCTTGAATTGGGCAAATGATGACCTATGAGAAAAATACATTTCTTAGAAAACAACTTCACAAATTTATTTTCAGGAATTAAAAGGATTACAACATTCAGGTTCACCGTAACACGTGCATCTATGGGCATATATAGATGGATCATAGAACTTAATTTGTCATGGCGGCCTGTCGACAGTGCGCACACCAGGACACCTAGGCGACTAACAGTACTACAGCACAAATTCTTTCCAGGACAGCTTGCATGCCTTAGCAATCTACTCCACACTACTCCCTCCATTTAAAATTATAGGCCATTTTAACATATTTAGATATTTTTTCCGCTAAAAAAAAGATATATATATGTATTTGGAGTTCAAGCCTCCCCTCCCACGCTCCACGACCACCTCCTGCTAAGTCGTCCGCCATCGCCTCTCCCAATTTGGAGGCGGCGTGGCATCTAGGACACCCCGGCCAAAAGACACCACTTGTCCTGCACGTACCCAAGTACGTATATATGAGCGTGTAGATTCTATACATGCATGCATCCCATATCCACTCAATTTCCTGTCGTAAATGAATGCATGGTATTTGCCAGACGATGATCCATTTCCACTCGACTCGTGATGATCCATCCTCGTGCCCGTGGTTCAGCACATCCTCATAACAGACTTGCCCTTAATGTCTGCATAAAATAGAGGTGCCCCCCTCTGTCAGTTCATCACTTATGCATGTCTTTCTTATGTGTATTTTTGTCCAGCATACCATATCTGCTGCCCAAATCTAACAGAATGTATAAGAACATAAAGTGGCAGAAAAACCTACAAAAGCGCTTCAATACAGAAAGTGCGTACATATAATGGTTAAGGAGTAACATTTCTGTGAATCAGAAAAAAAACGTTTTTACTTATAACATAATAACTTGAAGTATTCATCATTCAATGAGAGGTCAACATTGCTGATAATTTTTTATTCGCAGAGGGAAAGGAATCATGATGCTTTCAAATGTTACACGGCAGATTAACCCTCTAAAGTTTCAAGGTCTCTAGTCAAAAGTGATTATTGACCTAAAAAAATTCAATGATGTTTATTTTATAGGGTGTAGTTTGACTATTCAAAAGTGAGATTGACCTAAAAATTCAATGATACTTTTTATTATAAGTACAAAATCACAATCAGTAGCAAGTTTTTTTAAATATTCCAATGGTATCAATTTTATGGCACATTACTATCATGTTATTTGATTAATTATTGGTCAAAATCTGAACTTATATAGTCATACTATGCCTTATAATAATGTAGAGATCCGCATTTGAATCGATGTGCTTCGCTTTTAGTAATAACATCAAGTAGATCAAAGGATTTGATTTGGAAACCAATCATTTTGTTTGTATATTCACCCCACATGTACCCAAGTCTATCTCAAAGCAACCGTTTCAACTACAAATAGATACAATAAGGATAAACCACTTTTGAATGTGATGCCTTCCATACCAAATTGTAGGCCATATTTCTATATACAATCTTAAGTATGCATTAGATACAGTGCATATCTAAGTACATATTACTAATGATGTATATAAATATTCCAAAATGACCTACAATTTGAAACAGAGGGAGTAGTCATCTTATTTGGAACAGAGAGAGTAGTTATCTATATTGTAGGTTATTCTATCGGGAGTGACTACATATAATAATTTGGCTGGAATTCTATTTTTGTTACCAGTTAATTTACGAATCCACTAGGAGTAAGCCACACCACATAATAGAGAGAACTAAACAGCAACCCAAACACAAAAACCCATGGCCAAATCAACAGATCAGGAGTTGGACCACAGGTCAATGTCATCAAGAGTCAAGAGCATCAAAGTCATCATTGGATCATGCAACTTTAGGCTTGAGCCCTAGAAGATCGGAATGGATTAGTACGGAGTTGTGATGGAGAGCATAGGAAATGTGGATATGTCCTTTTTGAGCTGAAAGCAAAACAAAACACATGCTCATCGCAGTGGTGAAGGAAGTAGCCCATGATGCGGAAGAGGCACAATCACATACACAGTTTCTAGCACTTACTATCTAATGGTCGAAAATACTGACTATTGTTTTTAAAAAATGATTCTAGTTTTTAAGGCAACCAACCAGATTTCCACACCTATCTTGTCCAAAGTCAATTTATATATATTGCCTAAAGAAAATTGAAAGTTTCCTATATAAAGTCAAATCACTATGTGTGCAATATTAAGAGTCAGAGGTTGTCTAGGAAGGGAGTGTACAAAGAAAGATATTGCAAAACCTGGTGAGAGCATAACAAGGCAACAAGGCCATAAATTAAAAAGATCGGAATTTTAATAGCAAACAGACTAGGTACAATATAAACGTTCTGGAGTATTATTTTACTGGATCAAGCATTTTCACTTCTAAATAATAATTAAATAATAAATTGAAGTGTTCTGGATTACACAAAAGATCTAGATTGGTTAAAAAATGCCTTGCTCGTGGATGGAAGGGGACCGTGATGTTCTAAAACATTCTTACAGGGACAGAATAGCCCTCTAAAGTATTGTACAAAGCTTCAAAGAAGAAAGGTTATTTTGTCCTCTGAAAGAAAATCAACATTTGTAGAATCAGATAAATTTGCAATGGATATGTCTTTTTCTTAAAACAAACTACATTTGTGATATTATTTCCAATATTATCAACCCAGTGCTTAAATAACGAGAGAAGAAAGGGTAAAGGACAGGTTGTTATTCAACTTGGCTATCCTTTAGCAAGCCAAGTGCTGTTCAAACCACTGATGAAATGGGTCATCGCTTAGAGAATCATAAATGAGATCTGAGAATTCACTGATGTACTCGCCAGTCGCCACAATAAACATTCTAACGGTACCGAAGTGCAGCACGTGCAAAGCGAAACTTGACATGTTGCGAGCTCTGTTCTTGACATGAGTTGTCTTTGCTGATCTGCAATCCACTCCTTACTCTAGAATTGGTTATCATAATCTCCGTAATCTCTTCTACATCTAAAGATCATTAAATCCAGTATGCATGCCTTGGTAACAAAGAATTTGACCAACTTGATATCTCGTCTTGTACCTTGATAACCATTTACTTCAACCTTTTTGAGATGGTGCTCAAAACACTCAAATAGCCCTGATACAGACACAATGACAGGGCAATAAAATACTAAAAGCAACATTAGTTTGTTGGATAAAGTACTGAAAGAACCACTGATGCATAAACAAATCCAAATTAAATTAAACTATGAGAGCAGACGCAAAGAAAGACTAAGAGGAGCTCACTGATAGTGATACGTAAAGCTTGGTCAAGCACGGAAAACATCTCAGGAATTCTTGGAGGACAAACACCGATGCTATCCACATCTTCCAAAAGCCAAAACTTTCACGGATTTCAGCAACGTGTTACCGGACTAATGGTGCGCATCATCCCTGGACGCTTCACCTGGGTCACAGTTTCACGATCGACGTGGTTGAGTTGACACGGTGGCTGATTTCTTCAAGACCGTGGCACCAAGCTCAAGCTTTGAGATGGTCTTTTGAAATGCTCCTCAAGATGAACCCTCAGTTTGGGAGCGCACTAATCACCTTTAGTCGGTGACCCAATGGCGGAGGGTGACCAGCTCTTCCATTATAT
This sequence comes from Digitaria exilis, assembly GCA_015342445.1. Taxonomy (NCBI): domain Eukaryota; kingdom Viridiplantae; phylum Streptophyta; class Magnoliopsida; order Poales; family Poaceae; genus Digitaria; species Digitaria exilis. The sequence continues at coordinate 104,368 of JACEFO010002599.1, forward strand.
TCGAGGAGCATCCTCGATGTGGTGACCTGCCGCACTGCCATTTCTCCAGGTACAATGGCCGATCGTCAGAACGCAAACACAGATGGCGAAACCAACCAGTCGTCACAACGGAAGAAACAGAGATGGCTAAACCATTTAACCAACCAAACTGGACGAGGTGATCCGGACACTGGCGAAACCGGTGCACTCATCAAGCCCTAGGGTTCTCATCTCAACCTGGGGCAGCCGCCGGCGGCGGCAGCGAGCAAGACGTGGATGTCGCCGCCGTTGCTGCATGTCGAGGCCGCCGGTGCCCGACGGTGACTGCCGCGACCTGGGCTGGCTCCGCCGTTTTGTCCATAGGCATAGGCATGGCACACGGGGCACGCACTAGCCACGTTAGTGCTCTGCCGGAGGGGGCTTTCTATTCATCTACCGAAGATGACCTTAAAGGATCCATCTATAAAACCCATCAAGACTCAACTAATAATGATGGTCCATTCATTCACTATGTTCATATTTTGATTGTGCAAGTTCAACAACTTGGACGATATACTTCAGCATTGGACTTGAACATAGTCAACATTTAATAGTAGCAATGTTGAAATTGAATAAATAAGATGTTGAAACCCAAAGCATCAAATGTGAAAATTACAAATTCAAACTGTTGAATACTTTTTACATGGGAACAACAATGTGAACCTTCTTTTCCTGCCTCAATGGCCAGCAGTGTCAGAGCTTTAAAATAGGTTTTCAAAATAGATGGCTAATCCATCCTTTTTCACGACAGCATTTCCTATCCATTTTTCCGGTAGATCTTGTTAGTTTCCTCAACTTTTAGTGTTTAAAATTCGTGGAAAATAACTAAACCGCTAGACCTCGGCAGCAAACCCTACCCAATACTCTCCTAACCGCTGCCCCTACCTTCTGCATGTGGCACCTCTGCCAAGTGTGCTGCCCTGCCCAGCTTCTTCTCCACAGACCGTCGATACGATTCAAAATTTTCAATTTAGCATTTCAACAGTTTTTGTTTTAGATGTCAACATTGCATCTTTGTAATTTCAACAGTTTGTATATCAAATGCTATACATTTTTAAGATTAAATGTTGAGTGTACTGAAAGTAAATATTTGACATGATCAATTAAATATTGAATATCTGTATTAGCTAATTGGGCCAAGATAGCTTCCATCCAACAGATGGATCGAAAGCTCCCATTCATGATGATGGATAGCAGGCCTCTTTTTTCGGCTGGGCTGGCGAACCCAATTGTCCTCCAATCGCGTGCGCACCAGCAAAGGGAAAACCAACTAAAAGAGGCTTATAAATGGCCGACTGACCCAAGGCAAAGGAAAGCCAACGCCCCAAAGGCCTTTAGGGCATGTTTGGTTTGTGCCCAAGTATATCTTACCGAAATTTGTCATGATTAACATGAGGGCATGAGTGCATGACCAAACTGTTGGTAATGCAGTAAAAGCAATGTTGTTTGGTTTATTACCTTATCAAAATTTGCAATCTCTTAGTATGACATGTGTGTCCTTCTGTCATTATTATTTTTGTAGACAAAATATGACCAAGTGAGATCTTGTTTTGTAGACTTAAATGCAACTAATATAATGGTGGAGACGTATCTTAATTTGGATTAATGGTTTAGGAAATATAATCATTTGAAGCTGGCTTAAACAAAAGGTTGAGCATTTAATTCAGCCAACCATAACTTCTTGCATTTTGGCGGACGCACGCGTTTCGTCCTTGCGTTTGCAGTGGCGCTGCCAAATGTTCCAAGGCACACGCCAACAAACAGTTGTGAACCAAGCACCAGCCAAATTGCATTGGCATGCCAATATTTGGTGGGGTGTGTGTTAGCTTCAATCCAAACGTGACAAATCCCAAATATTGACTCTGCTCCTTTAGACCCAGGGTTGAAAACGGCCGGAAACATTCGAAAACGAAATTATAATGTAGAAAACAAAAGCGGTTGGTACGAGATTTTTCCACATTTATGAAATTAAAGAGAAATAAAAATGATGAAGAATGATTATAAAATTAGTTGAATCTGATAACTTTTATATTTTGCTAAAAACAAAAACGGTCAGAAACAAAATCAGTTTACGTATCAGCTTTGATCTCTCTCCTTGACGGCCGCCCGATGAGCGGTTGTGAGGTAGAAGCACATTTCACTCATCATGTTCCACTTGAATGTTTTGTTCTATAATAAAAGATTGTCTAGTTCTCCATATTATTTTTCCTTTTGAAAGTTTGTTGGAGTTGTTTAAGCTTAAATGGTCACGCTCCAGTGTGATTTTTTTTCATCTTGTGCTATGATTTACATATTGTTCATAGTTATCTGTTTGAGGCTTCCGTGTTCCTCTAATTTCAAAGGAGTTGCTACTGAATTTTCTTTAAAAAACAATCATAATGTTGTCCTATTAGTGGCATTCGAGGGATCATGGCCTGGGGTGTGACAATTGTGCTTCATGCTATGTCCCTTATGGTTACATGGTGAACCCATATGGTTCGGCGATCTAGGTCCTTCAGCAGCATGTTTCGTGATATTGCGTTAATCATCAGGGGTACATGAGAGAGTTGTTTAATTGAATTTTCTTCTTCAACTCCCACCATTAATTACCATGCCGATCCCTTTGGGTTGCAAATGTATCATCATTGTACATATGTGGACAACATTCACAAGCATAAAAGCAAGGTTCCAGTACCATTTCATGAGATAAAAAACTTAGATTGCTAGGAATATATTGAAAGATAGTCAAATACACAAATTTATTTCATCATTTTGAAAATAAAAATAAGATATTTTTGAATTTCAATGTCTCTTCAAAGGTCATCATTAGACATGTAATCTTGAAGCTCTAGTCCAAGATGATCAGCTTCTTCATTTGTATTGGTATTGACTTTGGTATCCTCCTTTTCTCCTGTTGATATGGTGGAGTCAAACAAAGCCAATTAAGAAAGTGCTTCCATATAGTAAAAATTGCATGCTATCTATAACATATGATCATCAAGTCAAGATTATATGTGGCACAATTGTTAGTTAATGCTTAATACTCTATTCATTTTGAAATTATCAGTCGGTTTATCTAGATACATAGTTATCAATATCCATTCAGACATACATTATGTCTAGATACATACACAACTAGACAACCTACCTTTCAGGTAAATAACCAGGACTAAAATGCACCTTTAATCCTGGTTGAAAATAGCAAACATGAAATAAAAAGGGTCACACACACGTAATTTATTCACATGCCTGCACAGTCCATGGCATTCGAACTCGCGACCTCCTTCCTCACGCATATCCTCCTAGCTCTACCCCATCCCACCCACACAACACAGGTGACTAAGTGGGATATTCTATTCTTTTGAAGTAAACTGTGGAGGACCCATTAGTCTAGTTAGAAAAGGGTCAATTTTAGTTTTGTTTGATGGTTCCAACTGGGTCTAAATTGATGCCCTCCAACCGTAACTAAAAGTGACTCTTTTCTCGTCACGGACTACAAAATTTCCATCCTCACCCTTTAGTCCCGGTTGTTTTTAGACCCGGTGCTAAAAGCCTCTTTTAGTCCCATGTCCAAAAACAACCAGACCATAGGATCAGGACAGAAAGTCCTTTCTCTAATAGTGATATTAATAACTATGAATCTAAATATGTACTTAAAGATAAATGCACCCCAGCCAATAAAAAATATAAGAATTATTCGAACAACTAAGTTAGAGTTACATGTCTAACATACAATGCTGTTTATGTTGCATGTTTGGGACTCTTTGGTTTTTTCTCCAATAGATCTGTAACTCATTTGAAACCTTAATCTGCACTAAATCTACATGTTGAAATTCTTATGGTATAGCACCTAACCATGGTAGTTTGAAACCTAAGCTTCAGCCATAAGGGGCAGCACCGCAGCTATAATAATAATAGATGGCAATGTATCAGGTGCAAACTAACCTCTTTGTGCAACCGTGCAAACTTCTAACCTGGACCATACAATGTTGATCCAAGGGGGCGTGTAGGTAAGATGGAACAGATTATTTGCAAAATGTGATTAGCGGCCCTTTTGCACGGAGTTTAGCTTGCGCGGTTGCACGGAGAGGTTGGCTTACATTTGATACATTCCCACAATAATAAATTTGAGTTTATTGCTTTTCTTAAGAAAGAATGCAACTTTATTATCAGAGCCTTGTAGATGAAGTTTGTGGCACTTCGATAGGGGGCAACATTGTAGTATTCCGTTACCTCTCTCTACGTATACGCACCATTTTTTGCAGATAACCGTAGTTCGGTCCTACGAACTAGTAAAACATACGCATGACAAGTATATAATCCATACATAGTGCTAGGGAACTTAAATGCAGCAATTTATTTTTTTTACTTTCTGCGGGAAAAAAGATGTGAATAGTTATAATAAACTCCTCCATGAGAACAATTTGAAAGTGAAGTTATAATTAAATGACAAGAGGATGCATATTCTTCGAGGGCATAACTTGCCTTGGGTGGACACAGTGTTCAAGGGTTGGCCCTGCTTGCTTGGTATTATTTTTTCTTCTCCATAGGATTTCTCTGAACCTGCCACATGAAACATATAAGTGTATATACAAGGATGGAAATGCAATAAGCACTATTTTTTTATAGCACCAAGGCAAATGCCTTCTCAAATTGCCATTTGTGGCTGAACGCCCACCTAGACCAGGGCTTAATAGTGTCACCATGGAAGCTAGCTGCACCAAGGTTCATGCACCGTGCTAGCTTGTCTTCAGTTACCATCGTCCTTATTTATCGAATTTACTGAGGCTTGCCTGACTGACAAATTACATTGAACCGCACCTTCAATACAGCCATAAAAGAGCTATACCCTTTATCTCTCGCTGGCTGAAAAATCGTGCTCTAGTACAACTCTAAACCGTGGTAAGGACGAGTGGCAATACTTTGACACTTTCCAAATTTGTAGTTACCGTGTCATCTAGTATGCTATGTCTCTGTAACGAAAGTAACCCTCAAGACCATTATTTGTGATTTTGGTGATCGACTATTATAGGTCTTTTAGCTCCCATGGACAGATTCCAAGTCCATGGATCCTAATGATCCAAAACACAAGACATCCACATCATAGAAAAACAAGTAAAAGTGTTTTTTACATGCTGTTTAATGTTGGCAATGAGTGGTTTCTAAACGCTATAACAAGAAAAGAGAGGATTTTATACCGTTGTATTGTCTGAAACAACAAACAGTATTGATGAAACAACGTTGCATACTTGCATTGATTGGATCGGAGATCAACCATAGTGTTTGATTCCAAAATTTGTGGTTTTTGAAAGTTCAATTTGGTTTCTGAATCTGTGTTTTATGGAATCTGATTAGTAAGTGAAAGGGGGCAAATTCTTATTTAAAATTTTCAAGGTAAAGCTGAAAAGTTTTAGATTGATCCTGATTTAAATGTAATACAACTTCGAGGTGGGAGTTATATATGAATTTGAGTTGTATTACCTTTCCATGTCAGTCCAAGTTTGAGAAGTAGATCGTTCAATAATGGCTTGAGAATCCCTTTCTGCAAAAGTGAATGTTACTCAGCACACACATGGGATTAGACTATATAAATAATTAAAATGTGAAGCTAGGATTTGATAGAGATCTCACCCTGCAGGCATAGACATCATTGCGCCCGCAAATTAGCCTACCGTTGAGCATATCTGTGGCCTGAAACACTCCTCCACCTTCGCTTCGCTGGAAGTCGATCAACAACAAAGTATTGCGGTTAATTAGGCTCTGGCATCCAATTTCCTATGTTCCATATAAACATATGCCCTGCATGGAGGATACAGTAAGTGACGGAATGCCTACCTTGTAGAAATCTACAGCCAAGAAGTTGGCCCAACGGTTGCCAGCAGCAATATGGCATATTTTCAGCACGTCCACAAGACCATGCGAGTGCTCCGTGGATGCTGTCCATGGAAGGGCAACTGTTCGAAAATAGTTGACAAGAACCAATGATCTGGTCCTGTTATAGAGGAATGGTGATTCTGATCTGTTGTTGCATGCTTCATGGTTCATTCCATCGTCGCCATCTATATATGCATTATTATCATTTATTAATGAACATGGCATGGTATATAGATCATCTATACAATTTCAAGAAATTGACTACAGTATGCGTTGGACATGGCAGCTTACATTGGTTTTCAACCATGTAGTTCCACTGGTAGGCAATTCCTTCGCTTGACTCCTTGGATCTGTTGGAGGTGAATACGAGGAGGCGGCGGTTGTTCCTGATCATGTTGCTAACGATCGGCCAGTCCTCGCCATTCCGTGGCATGTCTTGCACAGGGAACCAGTACTTCCTCAGACCTGACCTATCGAACAACTTGGTGAGACCATCTTGAGAAGTAACGTGGTCCTCAAGAATCAGGGTCACGATCTCAGATGGGTTCATCAGCAGAAACGCCTCTATTTCCCTCAGCGTATATATGGCTGGCTCCTGCAAAATTAGTAAGTATAGACAGAGTAGGATACTTCTGATTCTGTAAGAGAGAAACAGTTCACAAAGCATGATAGCAAAGATGATGCATGGGTGTATTTCAAATTCAGATCACTCACGAAGGCACTACGGCCGTTGCATTCTCTTTTCGAGTGGCACAGCCATATATCATTGTCGTAGTCGTACACATCCAGCATGAGTGCACGGACGCCATTCTGTTACAATTATAAGTATTGGAATGGATGATTATACATATGCTCAGACTGAGAATCAGCAGGGTGCATGGAATACATCAAGGCACCGATCGATTGTTAGAACCATACAACTGGCAAGCAAAAGGGCCATATATATATGCTTACACTTAGCTGTTCGAAGACTTCATCTTCCTGATTGTAGGTTGTTAGGCGTGTGTATCTGGTTTTGGCGAATGAGTTATGCGTTGTCAAGAACGCATACTTGTTGAATGGCAGAGATGTGTCCTAACGGATAGGAAAAAAAAACAGTACCAAAACTTCAGCACTTGTTGGTATTGCATCAGAATATATAGCTGAACTCCATATATTTCTCATTGTATTATACTATTATTATATAAAGACGGATGAAATGGAAATATCTATAGGCTCTTAGAAGTCGTGCATGTAAAATTCCAGTGTCATCAATAAGATATTAACGTAAAACAGAAGCCAATAACTTACAACTGTTTCGAACGGGTTGGTGACTGTTGTCCTGACGCACTTACTGTCAAAGCAGCGTAACCCAGAAGCACAGTCAGCATCAGATGAACATCGACCTCCAACCTGCAAATGTTGATGTTGGCCGAACCACACGTATAATTTTTCTCACGCATATGCATAATATATCACCACAGAATATAAACGGATAAGCAAGGTTTGCAAGGATATGGAGACAAACTATACCTTGGGACCCCTGCTTAGATAATATGCGAATAACATGACGATCACAATGGCTAAAAACAGTGTGCCACCTGAGCGTCTATCTCCGGGCGGTTCGCGAAGCTGTTGGCGCTGGATATGGACGATTAGATCAACTAGTAGAGCAATGGGTGCGATGCCAGCGGCGCCGAATATAATGGTAAGAAGTAGCAACCCTCCAATGACGATGACGAAGGAGAAGATGAGGTGCACAGTGAACTTAATGAAGCCCGCATTGATGTTGAGATAGTCGCATATTGTTCTCGCCCAGGCACGCATTTCAAGGGAGAAGGAGAAGAAGTCATCTGCCTGACCTTTGACCCAGGCCAGAAGGTATTGGGTTGCAGTACCTCGAGCAGTTATAGCAGCCAGAAATGGTGTCACATATCTGAGGCAAGCGAGTATGGAGAAAGCAATGATGTTGAGAGCTCCATGGATGCCCGCGGTTAGCCAGTTCATCACGTCCTTGTTGTGTGTGTGTGTGTATGTGTGTCAGGAAGGATGCCTCTCCTGTTTATATAGGCTGGCTGGCCGGCCGGCTGGGCCGGAGTCTGGATACGCAAGCACACTACTTCATGGTCAATTAGTTGGTCATTATTTACCCAAAGGCCAAAGTTTTTTGGTGAGTGGATCATTGGAAAGCCACAAGCGGCTAGTACGTGGTCAATGAAATGTGCGCGTCCTTAACAAACTCAAATTTTTTGTAGCCAACTTTTATGAATTCAAATAAAATTTCTTCCGGAGCAAGCTTCTCTAACCAAATAGAATTGGTCTTAAAAAAATCATGCACGCACTGGCCAATTAGCTGCGGGGTCAGTCGTTGCTAGCTACAAAAGCTCCATATTCCACCTGCCATGGCCACTAGCCACTAACATTCATTTCTTATGACACCCAAAGAAAGTTCGTCATATATATAGAGTAGAGCTCGGAAGTTTCGTGCAAAGCAAAAACGAGGACAGACCACTAGGCCAAGGCACTACTAAAACACACGCCTCTTTTTATCACGCGGGCCGGCCATTCCTTTACCACTTTATGGAGTCAATTCCTAAATTAAAGCACCCCCCGCCCTCCCCAAATCAACTTGGACAAAAATCAACTAAGGCTAAGGCCCTGTGTTTGTCCATGACAAAATTTTAAACATGGCTAAAATTTAGTTGGCTAAAATTAGACCCGGCTTGTTTCACTGACGGAAAACAGATTATTAATCTCTGTCGGGAAACTTTATGTATCTCGGTTTTCACAACCAGGAATGATTATTCTAGATTAAAAGTCCCATCCTTCAGTCCCGGGTCATTCACCTGAGATTAAAAGCGCACCTTTAGCCCCAGCTAGTGATATATACCAACCGAGACTACAAGGATTTTGCGCCAAAAAATATTAGAAATTCTGGGGGACCTCTTTCTTCCACTTTTGCCCGAATGGGCATTTATGAGTGTTGTGACCATTGTACTGGCCATGAAAGGAGCACGATTGGGACTTTGGACAATACTGCCTCTTCCTCTGCCTCCTCAACCTCTTATTTTGGTGGGTGCTCCGAGGGTTGATGGTCAGGGGCGAAGCTCAGGCTTCCCACTAGGGTTTGCCAACCCCGTCAAAATTTTGCAAACTATAAAGAAATCACTGTTCATCACTGTTTAGTAGGCTTGCTGACCCCATTGATCAATGGCGAAGACCTTGGTGGCTGTTATTTCCGGCTTCGCCCCTGTTGCTGGTAGTGCTATGGTGTGTGACGTTCAGGGGCTTTCGCACTCGCCTTGGGACCCTCCACCGGACATAACCATTGTTGCATAGGCCTTCATTTTCTTCTTCGCATTTAGGATGTCAGTCCTTGACCAACGACCTCGATCTGATTTACAGAATTACAATTGGAAATACCACCTGGCCTAAAGGATTTTGCTCCAACGAAATCTTACAAATTCTCGGGAGCCCCACCCCCCCTGCCCCCAACCACCCACCCATGCATGCACATCACAAGCCGCGCGATGTTTTCACATGTAAATGTGAGTTCCCGCTGCATGGGGTTTGAATCAATGACCTCTGAACTCGTGCAAGCCTTTCTTACCACCCCACGTATATGCAAAACCTCTGACTCAGTATTCATGGTTAAAAAGGCTAAATTTAATCTTCTGAAACTATGAAGCATTTTATCTAAGTGCAATTCCTATCTACAACACAAAATCAAATTCATTTCTGCTCAACCAGGGAAAACTAGTGCGCCCAGTTTCATCCGAAACCGGTCCGCTCGGTTTTTCACTTCTTTTCCCTATACAGCCTATGTTGTGCGATAGAGGCGATATGTCCATTCCTCCAAAGGATTCGCGGGTGGAGGTTGTTTTCCTAGATATTAAAGATCGGTTCACCCGGTTCCTCAAACCTCCCCCCCCCTGTTTTCCTGAGTTGAAGCACTCAAATCCATGTCTCAAGCTATCAAAATCTTAACCCTTCTTGATCTATCGAACTAGGAACTTTCTCTTGGATTCCCTTTACAAATAATCTACATTTGGGTCCTAGAAGTGATGCCTAACACTGGATTTATAAATAATCTACATTTACAAACAATCATCAAGTTTCCATGATTGAAATTACAAATTCCAAGAATTTGGTTGCGTACCGATTTTTTCCAAAACCGGCCGGCCCATTTTATGTACAACCACCCTAATTTTTATGATTCGTGACTGAAATCATGTGAATAATTTTTGTTTGGGCATTGCTTATTTTCTCAATATATTTCCATCTTGTGGATTCGTCAGGACTCTTTACTGAGCATCATTATGTGAGGACGGGAAGAAAGCCCAAGTGATTGGAACTCAGAAGTGATTGCTCAATTTTATGCCACATCCTACTTTGAGGATGTTGAGAGGGTGAGAAATGTGCATTGGATGACTGAGGGCACTTGGTACTACATTTGTCATGCCAACTTTGGCAGGATTCTTTCTTTTGGAGCAGGAGATGCAAACTGTATCAAGGTTCACTTGGGCACTGTCTTGAGCAAGAATGACATGAGTGGCATTTATATGTCATCCTAGCCAGTTTATTATGGAACCATAAAAGATCTTTTACATTTTTATGGATATTTGAACTAGCTCTTTACAAAAACTCTTTTGACACGAGAAGGATACAATACGAATATCTCACAATATGTTAAAATTTTGCTTTGGAGCATGTCATCTTCTTATCCTCCATTTAATTAGTGGGTTTGACTCGTTTGGGAGGAAATTAAGATTATTGCAAATACCCCACAAAAAAAGTTATGGATATGCACCTTATCTCATGCCTATGATTAAGACTGTAACTCACAAGACCTTTGATTATAATCATGTACAGAAGCCTTTTCATATGAAGCTTGATCTCAAAGGTCCAACCTTGGTAGCTTATCTAGGTACATATGCTCCAGCTGATCCCAGTGCTCCAGAGGGAGCCCCTAGTACTGCCGACCCCTCTATGGCAGCAAGGACCAACTCTAGGAGTAGAGGGGCTAGCATTCAACATGAGACCTATAAGCCTTCCTTTCTAATAAAAAAAATATTTAACTTATATATATATATAGTAATACTATACCCTGGGTACCAAATATTATTCGGTACCCGAATCCAACCTACTCCCTCCGTGAGCGCCCCTTCTCCAGGATATTCCTCTGCCAAGCGTCCGACGGTTGGACCCACAACCCCCACGTCGCCCACGTCCGTCCGTTCCGTGGACCGGGAGAGACCTTTCGCTTTCTGCGAATAGATCGTGGGCGAGGATTTGGGTTCCTCCCCGGCGACGCGCCGATCCCCCTGCCGCTGCTCTTCCCCTCGCGTCGCCCCGGTGACCTGCTCCTGTCCTCTCCCTCACGCCTCCCCCGACGAGTCCCTGCTCCGCTGGCTCCCGTACCGCTCCGGCGAGCTGCGGCCTGCAGACCCGCGCCGGGCGCCGTCGCCCCCACTCCTGCCGTCCCGGGCAGTGTCTCCGGCCGCCGCACAGCGTCCACGATGCAGCTTCCTAGCGTTGCCAGGTGATTCAAGCCCATCCGCGCCGATTCATCGCCTCCAGGTTCTCTGCCGCCCACAGCCGTGATAGAGACGAGGGAGAACGGCAGCTCCTTTCTGGTGGCAGCTCCATGTCTCCACCTTCGGCGTTCTTGTCCCCTTCCCCTCACGCACGGTGGTGTCCCTCAGAAGGTCACAGCTGGATCTCATGCCGATCCGGTGGAAGCAGGTCCAGGAGCTCCCTGCTATGATATTCTTGTCGGGCTGCATTTCGTCAGAGCCACTGGTGAGATCGATCTCTGAACCTCCCCTTCCCCTGTTCCTCTGTGTCACAGCTAGATCTCACATTTGAACTGCAATAAAGTATGCTGCTCTCTTGAGAATCTGTTGCAACTGGATCTTACATTGTTGGTATTTATTTATTTTACTATAATTTCTCATTTTAAAACTACGGTTGAAATCTATGTCAGTTTCATATTTATTGTTTTGTCCTATAATTTAGAAAATCGTCGCTCCTCTATAACCTGCTACTTGTCGCTTTATTCCAGTTGTTCAGATGATGTTAGCTTACTGAAATTATAGAATTCAACTGTCAGATATCCTTGAAGGATGCTGGCAGCATGTCATCCAAATACTATAGAATCCTTTTCTGTTCATGTCCTGATTTCTCTTGTTTGACTTTGCAAGCAACTTGTTTCAATCCTCTCCTAATTTCCTCTGATTCGTGCAGTTCAGGGTGTCCCCATAATGTGCCTCGCATTCCTTCAGAGGTGTTGACCTCCATGCACCTCTCATATGTATTCTGCTAATTAATTCCCAACTAGTATCATTGATGGCATTTAAAAATAGTATATTCTCTTAGAAAATGTGCTGTGTCATGCAGTCTCAAGCTTCATTCCAATGATGCATGTTGCTTTTTTCCAGTATATCAATACATGATTCTTCTTTTCTTGTGGACATGCAATTAATCATTTTAGCTTACATAAATGAAAGCATACCCTTCATTTCCCGAACTAGCTTCAGACACATTGAAGATTATATTATTCCTTTTTAACTGTTGTATGCAGTTTTGAGCACTTCATTAACATTGGGGATTATTTCATGAACTTTGCACTTTCCAGTAGTCATTTTTCTGGCAAAAACACCATTGGGTTTTATTACTTGAACGATGCAGTGGTCATTTTCTAGAGGAAGAACAAAAACACATGCAGTTGTGATTATATCGCATCATTTGCTTAATGGTCTAGTAAACCCAACATGTATTTTATAAATTGTATCCACAAGACCTACTGATTTCCTTAAGCCATACAGCATGATATAGTTATACATTTTTTTCAGTTTGACTCCTGGTAATGCCTCATATTATCATTGCGAATAGTGTATATTTTCCCCTTTGAATCAGAATATAGGAGTACTAATTAGGACACAAGATAGCTGTGCATCCTCCTCAGTTGATCATGGCAGTATATTTGTTCGCAGTGGCACCTGCCGCTGTCCACAGCTATTTTGTAGTACTCCTGCTGGTCGTGATTGTCATCTTTTTAAGCTCATTGAGTAGTGAAGTTTTCGGCGGTCCTTGTGGAGTTTTGAATTGCAATTAAAGATTTTCCTGCTTTTATATACCTTCTGCACTGTTTTTGCTGAATTTCAGATGAAGTATCAGTGATGGTTGCTGGTGAAAGAGATCGGGCTAGCAAAATGAGAATGACGCATATTAGCAGAATTGGAGAGACATACTTGACGTGGCTTCCTGAGAATAATGAAGTAGGAAAGTGTACAAAATAGAATCTATGAAAAAAAGCAAGATGTACTTGGGTTTAATAAATATGATTGTATGTACGGCTCATGACATACCAAGCTGTCATTAAATTTTTGAATTAAAACCGAGATGAATCACTAGTTACAAAATTGTTCTTTTCATTTTGCAAATTACAGGTGTACTTATTTGTGGCTTCATCGATTGCTTGGATGGTCATAAATACGAAGCATTTTTTTATGTTGGTGTTTGTATATTTTTTTTTACAAAAGAAACAAAATCAAATGGACGTCATACTGAGTTCCATTCAAAATGAAAATATCAATTTTTAATATGCCGAAACAATAATGTATTCTTTATTGTTGTGTTCGGCTGAAAGCTTAATTTGGTGGTTTTCATTAAACAAATCTGGAAAAAGATATGCACATTTACTACGAGCATTCCTTCGACCGAGGTTGAGTAGTGATTATTATCAGCCGTCCATACAGCATTTCAATCGTATACTTGCAGCTTGTAGGCAAACCGCAACAAAAAGTAATAGTTGTGCGGGTGAAACTGAAAACCCAGAGCAGATGGGAAACCGGGGCAGAGGGAAAAACCGGATAAGTGTGGGGAGGCAGACTCGGCAGGGGGTTGGGTGGCGCGGGGGGACTTCGTCTGGTGGGAGGCTGGATACCATTTAGCGTTGCCCTATATATATATAGCTGATCCTTATGCCTAACTTATGATGCATATGCTCCAGGATCTAGTTCATGACAGCAGCGAGATCTGAATTTGGTTCAATGCCCTTTGGTGGTCCAACTCCATATCCCCCTCAATATCCTTTGGTTCAAGCTCCACCTTCTTTCTTTCCTCAAGGACCTTCTCCATCAGGGAATAATGGTGGTGATGATGATTAGTACATGCTCTCTGAGGTCCCCCTCTTGGAGATGGGATGATAAAGGGGGAGAGAATATCAAAGTTTAGGAATTCAGCCAGCTATTCTATCTAGGCAAAACCTGCACATCCGGTTTTGCAAAACTGGTGGGCCCAGTTTTTGGTTGTTGTATGCAGTGGGTATCTGTAATATAATCTATATTTGCTCTAGTCGATTTGAGAACCCATTGTAATGGTTGATATGTGTGTCATGAACTTGTTTAAGATTTGTAAGACTTAATGCATGATAGTCTATTAATTTTGTGATGATGTATTGTGCTTTAGATAAGTTCTCATACAAGTTCTCAGCCAGGAACCGGTATGCCTCGTTTATGAAAACCAGTGAGCCAGGTTTGGGCCTATTGTGCTCTTGTTTGATTTTATGTATCTATCATGAGCATATTTTAATTCATGCATCACATGTTTAGTATATTCACACACTTATGTACCCAACGGATGCTTGGTTTGAAATGTGCATATTGGCATTTTTTTGGCCAATCTCTTGAAATTCCATGCATTTGGATAAGCTTATCCTAAATCTTAAAGTTCAAAAGCTGCAATGATTATATAACTTTTTGTAAACTTTAATAAGTGTTGTCATCAATCACCAAAAAGGAGGAGATTGAAAGAGCATCTAGCCTCTAGTGGGTTTTGGTGTATTGTGTGACAACATGATTAAAGGCCTAATGATTCGATTCAAGTGCATAAGTAGGTGTAAATATTGTGATAAAAGAATACTCATGAGACAAAATGATGGCTTATGGTATATAGTTGTATATATTTCATGACAAGCAATGAATTCATGATTAGACAAGAACATGATCAAGCTAATTGAAACACAGAGATTGTAAAGTCAAAAGTATATGTGGTTATATTCTATATGATGGTCTTATTATTGGAAGCTAACGTTTAATAGAAATATGATCAAAGACAAATGCTAGAAGCATGAGTCATTGAGTAAAAGAAAGTTATATCTCAAATGATGGCATTGCAAGAATTCAAGGTGTTCATGATACAAGGAGACATGCATATGTGACATACTTTGGTTTCATCATTGGAATGTTGATGTGTATGGAATATTCATTGTAAATCAACAACAAATATTTGAAGATAAACATATTGAGGTGCAGCCCTTTATGAAGTTCAAGTGACCCTAAGGTGAAGGTTGTCTTGATCAAGTGCGCTGGTTCGAGGGACTAAGCAAAGGTGAAGGGCAAGTGTTTACTTTGTCGTGAAGAACCTAGCTAAGTGTTGATGGTCATTTGATCATGTTTTGGCCGTCAACATCTTGGGAATAAATGGAGAAATCACACCATGTTTCATACCTCAAATTTCTTATCACTAATGAATCCCACAAGTTTTGGATGAGTTGTGTTTGTAGGGACATATAGGTAAAAACATGTCTAAATTGTAGGAAAAGCACTTCTAGTCCAGTTGTCCACAGCCAGGCCAATCGTCCAGCTTTCAAAGCCGAAAACCACGTCACTTATCTAGGGCACTAAAATCACATTTTAAGTGATCCTAAGACGTGCACGTTGAGTCGGTTTGATAAGAGGACTTGGAAGCTTCACACTTGTATTGGAGGGCCCAGTTGCATGCAAAACCATGGTACAATCTATGGGAGCTACCACCTGGACAACATCCAATTGTAGAACGTGTTGGTGCAACGGTAGGACAAAATTCATCCCGACCAGGACGACTAGCTTGGAGTAGGCCGCCCGGCTCCAATTTGCCACATTTTCAACAAGTGCCTCAAGCACTAATGTCCCAAAGATATCATGATCGTGCAGTAGAAGGTCGGCGCCAGATGGCAATGATCCTAGGCTAGTCGGCTCCCTGCTGCAAGTACACGTGACCTACTTTGCATGAGAGCAACTCCAAGTGCATGGATTACAAGTGACGCCGGCTGCCGCCCTTGGAAACTATAAAAGGAGACCCCCACTTTCCATCCAACACACACCAAGGAGTTCTCTTTCATTTCAAATTTTTAGTTTAGGACTAATAGTTGGGAGTTAGGGTTTGAGTCCAGCTTGACTCGGGGTTCCAGAAGCTTGTATCTTCTATGGTCTTGAGTAAGCTATACTTTTTCACTACATTTATCCCTTTTGATCTTTGATCCTAAGTGAAGTGGAGTAGTCTATCTTTTGTCTCTTTTAGATTAGCTTTAGAGTCTAGTTAGCTCTGTCAGGAACATATCTTGTGGGTTTTCTTGCCTGGCCCAGGGGCTCTCCTTAGTTCCCTGGGTTGAAGTGGATTTTCATTGATAAGGTCTCAAGCGAAATCCTAGCGTTAGGTGCAGATGTGGTGTCTGGCCTAGTGTTTGATAGGAAGTGTGTTCCACCCCACGGTACCGTTGTGGTAGGCGACCGTTCGTGACAGCTCTATCCGTCCTTCGCAGTTCACCAAATTTGGATGTTTTCATAACAGTAGTTGTTGAGCCTGGAGAAACTCCTCTCTCATCCCACTATGGTTCCTCCCGTTCTAGCTATCAAAGCAAGCTCTAGTTCCTGACATCTAGGTAGAAGTCTAGGCCAAGCTAGGGTGGCTTCTTAGCGTTTTGGAGTGTCATAGGTTCCTTGCTCGCCTGTTTTTTATGCTAGCTTGTTTCCTTTACTCTTTTGGAGTTGAGTCTCTTATGTCGCTGGCCAATCTAGGCCTTCTCTCCGGTCATTCATTTGACCATTATCCTACTACTCTGATATCTTCCCTAAAGTAGATATGAATATTGCTATAAAGGCTATTCATTTATTTCTTCAATATTCTTTAACCATAGTGCTTCCCCGAGGATATAAATATGAAACCCGGGAATACTCCAAGGTGAAATGCTATAGTGGGTTCTTCTGTGCACTTGCAAAATCTAATTCTATAGCCAAAGAAACCCCAACACTAACCAATCTTATGTAAAGAACGGTGAAAGTGAAAAAGTGTACTAGATGGAGCTTATCATTCCAATGTAAAGGAGATTTGAGTTCAAGTCAGTACCTCAAAGGTTAAAGTGCTCATAAGAAAATAAGATAGTTGATGGACATCCTCATGAAGACATATTGATCAAGTATGACTCAAATATGGAAATGGAGCTCAAGTTGGTGAAAATGTATTTATTCTTGATCTTGAGTTAGTCGTACTATCAAGAGAGATGCATCACATTGTGTCTTGACTTAGTCTTAGTGCTCAAAGTAACATATGGAAGTTGATGAGAGGCATACTAGCCTCACTTACACTTAGATTAGGTTGTCTGCATCAAAACCAGTACATCCGGTTTTCCTACAACCAATACACATGCTTTATGTCTGACATGCCAAACGACTAGTTCGTTATTTGAAGTTTTGGTGGACCCAGCTTTGGCAAATCGGTTGGCCTAGTTTATAATAGTGTCTAATGGCTAGCTTCATGGGGAAAGGCTATAAAAGATCTTCTCCCCACTCCTTGGCTGGTTGTTGTTGCTGGTGTTTCCCTAGTGCACCTTGAGCTCACCAAAGTGAAAGAAAGCCACTCTAGCTCTCCCAAACCCCTCTTTGTGAGATATCTTGAACCTTGATCATATCCTTGAGTTGGGTAGTAGAGAGAAACTGTGAGCAAGCATTGTGAGAGCACAAAATCCTTTGAGCACTACTGATTTGTTGAGTTCTACAAGTGTTTCATTAGTTACTTTTGGAGGTTTTGGCTCCTAGACGGTTAGAGGTTTCCCGAGAGCTCTCAAGCGTGTGGTGAGCAGCGAGAAGATTGTGAGGGTTTTGCTTCGCCTACGTAAGGAAAGAAACAAGGTAGTGAAGACACTCAATCTTGATCTTTGTGGTCGATTGAGTAGGGAAATGAATGACGGAGACCCAACTTGGTGGGAGGAGTCGAAAGAGACACGCTCCCTAAAGAATTCCTCTACAGAGAGTAGGATCTTTTGTGCTAGGAGTAGCACGTGGTGGGTCTGAACTTTGGGCAAACAAATCCTTGCGTCTTCCTTCCATTCACTTTTTTGCATTTATTGATAATTGTGATTTTGGTTTATCTACTTAGTTTGTTGTGTTTTGTGTGCAGTAATAGTGTGGACATGCTAATAAACAGCAGGAGCTCACTCTACAAGGTTCATTTAAGCAAGAGCTTAAAAAGGAAGTGTTTGAGCTAAGTGCTAGTTTAAGAGGAAACCGGGTGACCCAGTATGGTAAAACCGGTACCCCGTTTTTGGTGTATCAAGTGCATTTCTATCTAGAAATATTTTCCACTACTATTTTGGTTATAACTTTCTGGTCAACCTATCCCCCCCTTTTTCTAGGCGTCATCAAGGTCCTCTCATATAGGGAGCGGTGATGGGGCAATTTTTTATCACACCCTTGGTGGGGTCAGAATTATATTCAGGTCCTAGGGCTGAATCCTTTTGTGTGCCAAATGGGAGGTTGTTTAGGCCCATATGGGGAACTATTTATTTATTTCCCCAACAATACCATCTGAAGTTAGCTTCAAATACTACTACTCTACAACTTTCTAGTAGTTTAAAACTAGAGAACAATCAGTAACATAGGCTAATCTATTGGTGAACATTAGTCTGAAAGTACACAGCCGCAACAGAATAGTCCAATAAAACTGATAACTGAAACTACAAAATTCATAAGAAATTTTACTTTACAAATTTGAAAGGATTATAAAATTCCCTCTAACTTTATTGTAGATAACAGTACACAATTCTTTTGTTTGGTTGCCTAAACAGCAACTAACTTATTATATACAATATATGTGAGAACAATAATAGGGGTAAAACCTTAACCCTAGGCCTTATCTGCGAAGAGCACAGCAGCATGCACGCACTAAAACATTCAAAACCATAGGAAAACATGATTAACTTTGAGGCAGGAATCACCTAGTGTTTTCCTTTCAAAAGAAAATAAGGACAAAAACAACAAGGATGTTCTCAACACCATTTTCCTTTACCTGGCATCTAGAAGAATGGTAGTGAAGGGACCGCGACACCTTAACCGGGGGTGAATTAGGTGTGTCTAAAAACTAAGGCTCCAATTACACATATGAAAAGCTATCTCAATTTTGATCTAGATGTACTCTAGGTTTTCTCTTTGTGTTGCTATCTCTACCGCTACAAAGTAATGCACCCTAGGTCCAATCCTATACTAGCATGGCAAGTCTAGGAAATGTAAATGTCGAAAGTAATGCGAGTATGAAATGAGGAAGGTAAAGGGTACAGAAGAGCAAACTCCTGGCACGACAATTTTTACCGAGGTGTCGGAAAGCTCACGAGCTTTCCACTAATCCTCATTGTTGGAGCCCCTTTAAAGGGAATGCCCACACAAGGGCATAAACCCCCCGGTCGAGTAACTTCGTGGGTGACCACGGGACTTCCCCACGCGCAAGTGGGTCTCTGCTCGTCTCTCCCCGGATGTTCCTCACCACCTTCACTTGGTAGAGCTTCGGCCAAAATGCTAAGGGCCTCTCCTCCCTTGCACAACCACCGGCAACCACACCACAAACTCGGTTAGAGGGTCTCGCAAGACTACAAGCTCCAAATTTACAACACTTGGCGCGTGCAAGCACCGGTAAGCAAAGAGGTATTTAAACCTCACTAAGCTCTAGGCTAAACACCTAAGAGTTGAGCTAAAGGGTCTAGACTAGCACTAATCACTTTGTTAATCACCTAAATCTTATAATTAGCACTTTGGTGGATTGAGCTCTTGAAAATGTGTGGAACACTTGCCTATAGCTTCTCCCAGCTCATGCACACATCAAATGGTCGTGGGATGGGGCATTTATATCCCCAACCAAAGGAACTAGCCGTTACATAGTTGTTTCACACTTTCTGGGTACCACCGACTCATTCGGTGCCCCTTCTTTTCCACCACCGAATCAATCAGTGGGCTTCAACATTTTGATTTCATAGATTCAACATTTTGTTACTTATGCTTCCACATTTCGTCCGGTCAGTCTCAACAATTCACCGACTGATTCGGTACCTCTTGCATTTCACCACCAAATGAATTGGTCCTCCTCAAAATTTATACAATACCTAACTACCTTTTCTAGGCATAATGACCGACTGATTCGGTCCTCCCTATTTGGCATGGTTTAACATTTTGATTCCGTCAATTCAACATTTTCTAATTTCTGTTTCAACATTTTGTCTGCACAGTCTCAACAACGCACCGATTGATTCGGTGCCCATTTCATGTGACCACCGAATGAATCGGTTTTACATCATTTCTTCGTTGAGATGGAAGCACATTTCTAACCATTTGCATGGCTAAAAACATATCCTCAAAAATCTACAAAAAATACATTTTTGAGACATGTTAGTCCAATGACTATGTTGTCAATAAATCACCAAAATCACAAATAATGGTCTAGGGCCATTTTCCTTACAGGTAGCCGTGTGGATTGCCACCGAGCTGGTTGCATGGTGTGCCGAAGTCTATTGTTTCAAATCCTGATTCTAAATTCAATGTCTAATTTCTAGATGAGTTTGCATAGTGCTTTGAGCACTGGACTTGATCTGTCTACTGTATTTCACCATGAGACACCTGTTATTCCGAGCTATAAACCCTCACTGCATACGGGCATGTGCATGGGGCTAATCCTGACTCCTGTGGCATGTCAGTATACCGAGGGGTGGATTTGAGAGTCTGCGGCATATGTGGTGAGCTGGCAGGGGCATCAACACTGAAGGTGGGTGATTGTAATACCCCATATAAGTCTAGTAGTTCAAGTTGTCAGCCCATGTGACCCCATTATATTTGTAGTTAGTTGGTTGATTTAGTACCACCTTTGGAGTTCAGGGGGTTGAAAGCTCGTTTGTGAACCTCTAAGGTTAACCCCATGTAAATTTACATGAAGCAAGAATTAATTAAGTATAAAAAAGAGATAGTATATGTATGTTGACATATTCCATGTGAGGACCTATGACTGCTAGCGAGAGGGTCTATAGTCACGGTTGGAATTCCTCTCAGTAGTTTTAGTCTCTACCTTTAGTCTTAGTTGTTACCAACTAAGGACTAAAGGGGTTTCACGCCAAAAAGAAAAAGAAAAAATTTTGAACCCCCCACGAGGCCCTCCACAAGCGCACGTCGGAAGTCACAAGTCGTGTGTTTTTTTCATGCGGGGGTTCAATTTTTTTAGGTAGCGTGGGGTTTGAAATTGGGACAAAAGGTATCTCCACATACTAAAAGTTGGTACTAGTCTGGTTTGTAACAGAAATATGGACTAAAACCCCTTCAGTCCCACGCTTATAAATAATTGGGACTAAAAAAGGTAGGATAAAAGGTGGTTTCTCTATCGGTGTATGCTGTAAGCAGATTTGGATACGGGGTGATACAATATCACACGGTGGATATATGCACACGGTTTCATTATAACTGCCCATACGGGTGTGATGTGAGAACAGAATTGGCACAAATCACACACAAAGCCATAAACTACTAGTCAAATAACCTAAAAAGCACGTGGCCATCTATATAGAAGAAAAAAGTCTACCTTACTCGTATAGTCTACGTAATTGGCATTAATAAAAGATGTTTTGAATCTCGATTATTTCAGGCCAAGACATTAGTCTTAGTTTTCTAGTGGCGGTTATTAGAAACACTATAAGAGAATCGATCATTCGTCCCTCACACGTTAGTACCGGTTGTCCTAAAACCTGGTACTAACGTGTCCCTGGGGCTCCTGAGGGCCCTCAGACCATTTAGTACCGGCTGGTAACACCAACCGGTACTAAATAACACTATTTAGTACCGGTTGGTGTTACCAGCCGGTACTAAATGGTCCCGGGGGGTTCCCGAAGCCCCCGTGCATTTAGTACTGGCTCGTAACACCATCCGGTACTAAAATTTGGCATTTAGTACTGGCTGGTATTACGAGCCGGTACTAAATGGGTCCGTAGGGTATAGTTCAAAAGGAAAGCATATCCTACTCAATCATAACTAATGTATAGGTGGGATGGTAGAGGGGGTTACGCGCGAGGCCAGAGGTTGTGAGTTCGAATCCCACGAACCTCGCACGCGCATTTACGCGTGACTTGTGAGCTTACAATTTTTTTCTTTATTTTTTTGGCTCGAAAATTCACGTGACTTGTTATCAGCCGGTACTAACTTGTCCGCCCCGCCGACCCTGCAGCCACGTTAGTACCGGTTGTTGCAGCCAGTACTAACGGGGCTACCTATTTAGTACCTGGAGCTCGATACCGGTTGCATAACCGGTACTAACGTGGCTTTTGGCCCGGTACTACAGGTCGATTCTCTAGTAGTGAAACCAAAATTAAAGATGAGCATCTCTATACTTAGTGACTCGTAGACAGAGGGCATATTTGCAATTGCTGCAGCAGACAAATTAAGAGACACACACATCATGGACAGTTCACTACAATGTGTGCACGCAGGTCCATGACACGTCGTTCCCTGCCTATACGTACGCCATCCATACGTGACTGCGTACGTACGCCCGAAGAAGCCGCGCCACCGCTGTCGCCTCCACCACCCACATCCCCATCGATCAGCGTCGCTTCAACTCGCCACCACCCGTCCTCGTCTCCCTCATGCATTTCCATGCAGCCTATATCTAGCTTGAAATACACAGACACACAAACCTCCATATCTCTTCATCGACGACCCCTGCACATTCCTCGCTCAATCAAACATCCCCTTAATTAATTTCTCCTTGTCTGATCAACACACCATGGCATTGTCACGCGCCGTGCTGCTCCTCCTCGTCGTCGTCTTCGCGGCGGCGGCCGCCATGTCGGCCTCCGCCGCCGATGAGCCCACGGACGCCAAGGCGAGCATCACGACGCCGGTGGCGCACACCCCGGTGGGCTCCTTCGAGGGCGCCGACGGGCCCGTCGCCGACGACGACGCGACGGAGGACAAGGACGCCGCGCCGGTGGGGTCACCCATCGGCACCACCATGACGGAGCCCAAGCCGGAGCTCGCGCCACCGGCGCCTCCCTCCAGCGGGGCCATAGCTGCTTCCGTCCTCGTGGGCCCCGCCGCCGCCGCCGTCGCTGTGGCGGCCGCTGGAATCTTTGTCTTGTGAGAGAATCGGATCGGAGGGCATGCATGACATGGGATTGCACACACGTACCTGCTTGTTCTTCCCTTCCTCTTTCCGTACCATCTTCTTCTTTTTTTCATTTCTCTTTCGGTCAATCACTTGGCGAGTGTCTTTGAGGGACAGAGTGTGAAACCTATTGTTACAGGCTAATTGACGAGAAATTCCTAGTATTTTTTATAGGTAAATATCATTTCTCGGTTATGTAGAAGTATATATGCTACCGAGATGTAGTTAACGTTAACTATGTATGTACACACTTATGGGCCATCTATCAATGGGAACGACTTCATTTGTCGTGATACACCGAGTTCAGTTAATTACCAAGAAATTTCATTCCATTAATCGAAGTATCGTTGTGTTTCTGCAATATTATCCAAAAAATAAAACATATAATACAAACTTTCAGGTACAATCCTGTACACCAACTGATGCTCTAAAAATGAGCAGATCTACAATCAAAGCAAAAGGGGCCAGGCATGTAAAAGGCCAGTTAAGTTTTATTTGAATTCCACCTTGATTTCCTTTTACGATATTAAAAAATAGATATAAATTATTGCTATGATGGAATTTAAAGCTCTTAAAAAGTGTATCATCATTTTACAATAATAAAGAACCCCAAGTTCTTTTGATTCAACTAAACACTGGTTACCGAAAAATGCTATGTATTATTTAAGCTAATTATGGAGAGAAATGTACACATGAATTGAATAAGTTTATCACTAAAGTTTCAAATCATGCGTACAGAAGGCCTGATGAATCATGAAAAGGCCAAATTCCAGAGAGAATTTGGGCCTAGCGCTTGGTGGGCCCAATTATCACCCGTTTTTGCGCTTTTTGCATTAGAAAACATTCCATCTGACTCCCCATGATCTTTTTAATATGGCACATATCAATACTCATTTTTTTCAACTAATAAATTGATATATTGGTCATTTACTCATGTGCATCGGCACAATTTAATGTTATCTATTGTATTTCAAGTTTATAGGTACAACTTACTAGCTTGTTGTTATCTAAAAGTTTAACGTTTCTAAAAATATGTATATGCTCTATTCAAGATATACAAGGCTCATTATTTTCAATCTAAAAAAAAGGCTCATTATTTTCGGTCAGCTTTCAAAGTTGAATAATCTGGATTGTCGATCGACATAATTATCAGTACAAATATATAAACTCGACTTTGTCGAAAGTTGTATCTTCTATTCACAGAATTTTCAGTCGAAATATATAAGCTTAGCTAGTAAGATCTTTGAGTGCTCGACTCGATACGATGGTTGCATTTTCCTAGATTTATTCCTAGAAACTAGAAAGCGACGTGATGTGGCAATAAGGAGGTGTTTAGATGGAGGAAAATCAGCGAAATTCACTATATCAAAATTTTAATGTAGCAAAATTTTATGAGGGGAATCACGGTTTCAATGGAGTGAATAGTTTAGATTACTACTACGTAATATATTTTCGGTGGGGGTCAAAAAAGGGTTTTTGGAGGTGATTTTTGTATCCGAGCTGGTTCTGTTGATAGAAGATTAAAAGAGGCGGTATTCTGTCCGCCTCCGAAAATCAGAAAAAAAAGACAAGAAAAGAAAAAGGACACTGAGCCCATTGGCGTCGTCGCTTCCTTGGACCTCGCCTGTGGTGTCGGTCCGCTGCCATCGCCGCCGGATCTGACTATACCCCACCACCAGATCCAGTTGCCTTGCCACCACCGGCGTCACTCCCACGCCACACGGCCGCCGGGAAGAGTTGTGCGCCAAATCGCCGCCTCGAACCTCGCCTGTGCTGCCCCTCTACCTCCATCGTCCCCACGCGCTCGCACCTCCGTCTCCACGTCGTGCCTCGAACCTCCGCCTCTACGTGTCGCCGCCCCAGATTTGATGGAGGGGAGGTGTAGGATGGGGCCGGCGACGCCCTCGCATGAAGGAGACAGGGAGGGCCCGGCAGTGTCATGGGAGGGAGGCGGCGGACATGGGAGGTGTCGTGTGGAAAGAAGAAGGGGAGAAAGAGAGAAGTGGGAAACCCTAACCCTAAGACTTTATATGAAAGTCTTAGAAATGGGCTGTTGGGCTTGGTTTGGGCCATAGTTTTTTTAGAGGCAGGCCTAATAGGGAGTTCGCCTCTGAAAATCGATTTACGGAGGTGGACACTTTAAAACACCCGCATCCGAAAATAGACGATTTTCAGAGGTGGTTGTTTTAAAATGTCCACCTTCATAAATCGATTTTCAAAGGCGGTTAGGCGCAAACGCCTACTTAAATAAAAAATGCTCGCCTCCGTTAATGTCTAAGATTAATGGAGGCGGACAGATTTTTGTATCCGCCTCTGAGCCCCAAACCGTAGTGTCTCAGAAAATCCTATTTGTAGTAGTGAATGAATAGTGAAGTTTTCCATTCAAATATTTAATCTTTCCAAAAATATGACTCATTACTTTGGCTCAGGCTTCAAGGTTCAATTTTCGGGATTATTCTTGAATAGACATAATTATCAGTCCAAATATATAAACTCAACTTTTTTTTTGAAAATTGACCTTTATTTAACATAATTGTTGATATATATATATAAGCTTAGCTGGTAAGATTCATTATCACATAACCTGTACGTCCATCTAAGTTTGAACTCGATATCGATGTTTGTATTTTCATAAATTTATCTCGGAGGGCGACGTGCTGGGTGGGCAAGGGCAATTAGGCGCTTGTGGTGATTTTATGGACATAAGTCTAAGCCCGCCGGTTCCATCCTTTAAAGGTTCTCAGAGGTGTAGGTTGTGTGTTTGTATTAAGGGAAGTGTACGGACATACATGAGAGTCTACGTTTGTACAGTTGTTTTGTAAAATACGTATTTTTTTCAGAAACAAAATACTCTTGATATGCTTTAATGGTGGGAGTTGCGGTTGGCCTATTTTGCTCACTCGTGCGGTACCAATTAACGAAAGATATTTTGGAGAGAGATAAGACGAGATATTCCTCTGTCCCTGGCCCACCCATCCACTCCCACGCTGCGCGCGTCTCGTCTCCACGTTATTGCTGGCCGCCATGCACACTCTCGAGCCCTTCGTTCTCCGTTCAAACAGCGAGCTAGCAGGGGTCAATCATCGAGAGCCAGCTGTAGGTACGTGAGCCATGGCGGCGAGGGACGACGCGTCGTCGCCGCTGGTGGAGAGGCTGGTGCTGGCGCTGAACGGGCGGCGGTACGAGGTGGCCGCCGCCGAGCTGGAGCCGTCGACGACGCTGCTGGAGTTCATCCGCACCCGGACGCCGTTCAGGGGGCCCAAGCTCGGCTGCGGCGAAGGTGCGTCGTCGATCGTTTTGTTGTCATAGCTTTATCAAGCTCGGCTGCGGACCTTCTTTGCTAAGTTATCATAGTTTTATCTCCTCAAATTGTTGTTATTTCGATCGTTTTGCATTTGCATTTCTCATAGAGGACATTCGGATACTACATGTTTCTTCTTGGCTTCATTTTTGTAGTAGGCTTTTCATTGTATTGATTGATGATTGCTCGACGACGCATAAAGCGATCGAACAGATCTTTGCTTATTTACTTGCACAAATAAAACCATGTAAAAGTATTCTCAAACAGGGCATGACAAAGAGGTTCAAAAAAAAAACACAGGGCATAACAAAACATAGATTGTATTTTGCAAGTTTAAACGATGAGAACATACCTGCACTTGGATGTATTTGTTAGTTACGTGAGAGAGGCTGAAAAAGAGTACGCAAATTTGCCCTAAAGAAAGATATCTAAGTTCATCCATTCAAAATTATAGTTCGTTTAACTTTTTTACACCAAATTTCAAAAAAATTATGCGTAGCCAAATTTATGTCATGTTTGAAGAATTTCAATTAATAAAGCAAGATATAACAAAAATATGATAGTTTACATAATTTTTGGAATAAGACGAGAGATCAAACTGAAGGTAAAAAAAAAATCAAATGAACTATAATGTGATGAAACTGACGGAGTAGTTTTTTTTCGATGGTAAAGCCGTAAAGAAAAATATCTAGTTTTCATAATGAGAAAAAGATATTTGTTGATGTTGGTCCTTTTGATAAATAAGTGTTTGTTTGCTTGTTCTTTTGTCCTTTACAACTTTCAACGTCGCACACACAGCACTGCCACTGGTAGCCAAACTAGCTCATGTCTTCTTTCCAGCGCGGGATGTGCCCTTTATGGCCTTATCCTTTGTTTTTAGTGGCCAGGTCGTGTTTTCTTCGGTTCGCCTGTCACAGGTCACAATTTGTAGCTACTTCTACAGTTGGCGAACGGCCTCCCCAGTAACAGGGTGAAGGTAATCTACAATTTGGTCCAGTTGTGGACGTCACTGTGCTCTTGTTTGAGCTCTGCTTGCTGAGTTGAACAAGACAAAGAGAATTGATGGGCCAACTTGTTATTTGATGGGCTGTCTCAGCCTGTTGATGGGCCGAAATATATTCAGGGAGGATTTGATTGGAATAGTGTGACTTCATACATGGAGATTTTTTTGCTAGAGAGCGGGTTTATACAATCTTTTGGAGACGCTTTTGATCGAAGATGATGGTGCTGGGTCAACAAGTTTAGATACTGCACAACATGTCAACATATTGCCTGGCCAATTCAAGTGGAAAAATTGTCCAGTACACAAAAGTGCAATTATTACTCAGCTTTTGTTGTCACTACTTGATACACCAGTACCAGTACTACGTGAAAGAGAAACCTTACCCTTGAATAAAAGGCGTGTTTACTCAATCCAAATGGAAAAATTGCTCAATTCACACTATTATTGCTCCAATTTCATTCTCATCAAATGTTCATTCTTTTTACCGGTAATAATACCCAAAAGAGACATCGAACAGCACGTCATCCGTGTTGATACATGAGGGGTTCCGAGCGGAAAAGAAGAAGATATGAATATTTTGGTCCATGCCAATATGTGGGGTAGGGAATTGAATAGTAGTGGCACTATGTCTCCGAGTCATAAAAATTATTCCCTCTGTTCAAAAAAATACAACTTTGGTTTTGTAACGAGTTAAACATTTCTTAAGTTTGACCAAACTTATATAAAATATTATTAACTTTTACAAATATAAATATACATGATGTAAACATATATTTTATGATAAACTTAATTATAATCATTTGTAGCATAAATGGTATTAATTTTGCTCTATATATTTTCCATATTGAGATAGCTTGATTTTTTGAAATATGAGAATTGTATTTCTTTTTTTTTATACAGGGAGTATTATAATGGCACCAATCAAATCAACATAAGAACTAAAAACCATTTGCGGGCGTTTAGAAAAAACTAGCGAAAATTGAGGGGGAAAGTTGCTTAATGAAGGAAAGAAGCTTTATGAATAAATGACAAATCGATACACACAGCCAATGATCAATGACACCCCCACGATTACTTAAACCACTTTCTTCTGTTGATTTAACAAATAGTACATCGCGAACCCACAATTATTTAATCGTAGAGGTGGTAAACTAAGTCTAAACCAGCATCTAGTTGGATTTCACTTTGAGGGGACCAAATTGACACGTCAGGAGAACTTACCGGACCAATTTGACTATTTGGGCTCCATTCTCTTCCCCGTCAGCTGTCGCCGCCGTCCGCTCTACATGTTCCTCAGCGCAATGCGGCGGCCGGAACTGGCCGCATCCACGCTGCCGGGGCCACTGGGCTCCTTCGGTGCCTTCCTCTGCTGGCTGCGACCGTGGATCCCGCTTCCGAGACTTCCTCCGCCGCCAAATCCCTCAATCCACAAGGTATAGGACTATAGGTGTCCACATTGCCAGACCTAGACCACATTTGCCAGAGCTAGATTGTAGATTCGAGTAGAACCCAGCTCTCTTAAATCTGCAGTAAACATATTGACCATTTTCGTGTGTCAGTTATTTTGAGTTATGCCATTTTTGCAGAAGAAAAATATACACCCTTCCGTGATATAATAATAAAAAAACTGATATTCAGAATACATGTAGTGAGACCATCTTCATTCTGACGTGCAATACATTTAGATTGCCCACATGGAATATTTTTTTTATACAACTTGTCTAAACCATTGTTTTTGTTAGGTTCTAGACATATTTCTATAGACATCATTGTCACAATTTTGATCATGCTCGTGAACCTAATATCACACCAATCGGCCTTATTCTTTTGTAACTTAGTCAGTTACTGTTTTTTATTGCAGGTGGATGCGGGGCCTGTGTTGTACTTATAGCAAAGTATAACCCAGCAACAGATGAAGTGACCGAGTTTTCAGCGAGTTCATGCCTCACGCTCATTTACAGTCTAAACTACTGTTCTGTTATCACCACTGAGGGTCTTGGGAACACCAGAGATGGTTTTCATGCTATTCAGAAAAGAATGTCTGGGTTCCATGCATCTCAATGTGGCTTCTGCACTCCAGGCATGTGCATGTCCATATTCTCTTCCCTTGTCAATGCTGACAATTCGAAGAGGCCTCAACCGCCAAATGGGTTTTCAAAACTAACCGTATCAGAAGCAGAGAAGTCTTTCTCAGGCAACTTGTGTCGATGCACTGGTTACCGGCCGATTGTTGATGCCTGCAAAAGTTTTGCATCAGATGTTGACTTGGAGGATTTGGGCCTTAATATATTCTGGAAAAAAAGTGATAGGAAACCAGATGTTAGCAAGTTGCCAAGCTACACTTTTGGTGGTGGAATATGCACTTTCCCAGACTTTCTAAGGTCTGAACTCAAATCTCTACAACAACATACCGATGATGTTAACACTACATCCTCCAAGGGGAGTCGGTATCATCCTAGATTTTCAAATTACAATTTTTGTGGTGGAATCTTCACTTTCCTGGATTTTCTAAAGTCTGGCCTTAAATTTCCGGGATATCATCTGAATGATGCTAACAATACATTCTCCAAGGAAGGCTGGTATCAGCCTAGAAGTATTAAACACTATTATGAATTAATAAATTCTACTCTATTCAGTGAATCTTCTGTCAAGGTGGTGATTGGGAACACTAGTGCTGGTGTATACAAGGATCACGACCTATATAATAAGTACATTGACATAGGAGGAATTCCAGAACTGTCGTCCATTGTGAGCAAAAGTGAGGGCATTGAAATTGGAGCAGCAATAACAATTTCTAGGAGCATTGAAATACTTGAGAAGGAAAGTAAATCCATGTCCTCTCCAAATGGAAGTGTGGTTTTCAGAAAACTTGCTGAGCACATGAGCAAGGTGGCCTCGCCATTTGTCCGTAACACAGCAAGCCTTGGAGGAAACATAATGTTAGCACAAAAATACTCATTTCCTTCAGACATTGCAACCATACTTCTTGGTGTTGGTTCAACTGTTTGCATTCAGGTAGTTGGGGAACCGAGACATGTTACTTTGGAGGAGTTCTTGGAGCAGCCTCCTCTGGATCGTATGAGTTTGCTCCTTAGCATATTCATTCCACACTGGATTGCAGATTCTCAGACAGATTCCAGTTTGGTATTTGAAACTTACCGAGCAGCATCTCGTCCTCTTGGAAATGCTATTTCATATGTAAATTCTGCTTTCTTGGGGCATGTTAGTTTTGATGAATCATCTGGTGATCATGTTTTAAATAATCTGCACTTGGCTTTTGGTGCATATGGAACTGAACATGCTATTAGAGCAAGGAAGGTGGAGAAATTCCTAACTGGTAAATCACTCACTGCATCCACTATACATGGAGCGATTCAGTTGCTTAAAGATACAGTTGTACCAGCGAAGGGAACATCACATCCTGAATATAGAGTCAGCGTGGCTGTTGGATTTCTCTTCAGTTTTCTATCTGCACATGTCAAAGGCATAGCGTATCCTGGAAAAACTTTTAGTGCTAGCTCTGCTAATTCTCTGGATATGATTGATATCTATGACTGGCCTTTGTCTTCGCGTCAAGAAACAATTTCTGGTGATGAATATAAACCAGTTGGTGAGCCAGTGAAGAAGTATGGAGTTGAGCTTCAAGCTTCAGGTTTGTGGTCATATTAAATAACCATAAATACTAATACAACCATGATTAAAAAAACAAACTAATTCTTATCAATATTTTGTTAAGTGTCTTTCTTAAAGAACATCACACAAGCTTTGTTTTGCATTATATAGGTGAGGCTGTATATGTAGATGACATTCCAGCTCCAAAGAACTGCCTCCATGGAGAATTTATTTACAGCACACGACCTCTTTCTTTTGTCAAGAATATTACATTCAAGTCTTCATTATCATCACAGAAGATCATCGCAGTAGTTTCTGCTAAGGATATTCCAAAGGACGGACAAAATATTGGATCAATGTCGATGTTTGGTGATGAACCTCTATTTGGTGATCCAATTGCTGAATTTGCCGGACAAGCTCTTGGTGTTGTGGTAACTATCTATTTCATATTTTTATTAGGGATTTCTGTTACAGAACACCTAGCATTTTTTTAAGAAGAGTTTAGGACAGATTAGCTAAAAAATGATGTTTACATCAGATTGCAGAAACACAGAGATATGCTGACATGGCAGCAAAACAGGCTGTTGTTGAGTATGATACTGTGGATTTGAATCCACCAATCTTAACCATGGAACAAGCAGTGCAAAACAATAGCTACTTCAATGTTCCTGCAGTTTTTTATCCCAAGCAAGTTGGTGATTTTTCTATGGGCATGGATGAAGCTGATCACAAGATACTGTCAACCGAAGTATGTTAACTCAATACACTATGATACCTATTAGAATGTCATCTCAATTGCGATACTAAAAAGAGAGTGAACGGAAATTGTGGACTCCTACTTTAAAAGTTTAAACCTATCTATCCTCACTTCTAAATTTATTTCTCTTTTTGGAATCTGTATTGCTGTGAACTTTACCTCTTGTTGCATTATGTCAATATACAGAGCAAATACCCTGTCGACAATTAATTGGAAAAAGGAAAATAACATCAATACTTGTTCATTCCCTGCTTAACACCTACTGATACAACATCCAGGTCGCAGGAGTATCATAATATATTTACATAAACCCTCCTTCCCAAATGCTACTCACAAAATACAAATCTTTGACCTTTACTTCTTCTCATCATGGGTTAGTAAAATTTACATCAAATATGCTAATATCATTCCATATCTTAAGAATAAACATTGTTGTGTATTCTAATATACTGTAAAGTATTTCTTTGTTTTTTTTTGAGGAATCGTAGTAGTGTCTTGAAAAGCCAGCAGAGAATACCTTGTGTCAAGTAATTTGCGTGGCTCTGATATTTGCAGGTAAAACTTGCTTCTCAGTACTACTTCTACATGGAAACACAAACAGCATTGGCAATCCCAGATGAAGATAACAACATGGTTGTCTACAGTTCATCACAATACCCTGAGCTTGCACAGACTGTCATCGCTAAGTGCCTTGGTATTCCACTCGCTAATGTGCGTGTCATTACAAGAAGGGTTGGAGGAGGCTTTGGTGGGAAGGCATATCGATCGTTCCCTGTGAGAATCTGATAAATTACATCAGTGTCTTAGTGATTATGTTATATTTGTGTTCTGTAGTTTTAACTTTTATCTTCTCTTGTCAGTTAAATACTATTCTGTATTTCATAATTCTTTTTGTTTTGTGATTGAAGGCGTGCTTCATAAGATATCCAAATTGATAAAATACAACCAAACTTATCATGTGGTATGTCTGAATATATTATGACATATACTTGACTGCATCACCAATTGCATAATTACTTTTAGCTTATGTCTTAATGAACACGAGTAGAAAACATGCTATGATTTATGTTCTGTTGATAAATTGTGACATGCAGGACTGCTTTTTTTCATTTTTAGGAGTAGTAAGCTAGGAGTAATTTCCTAGTGGCATAAATAAATATATATGATTATATAAATAGTACAAGGTCCAAAGGAAAGAACTGAAACGTTGGCAAGGCAAGAAGATGGGAGATTGCTAAAGAATACATAAATAGTACATGCATGGGGTTTTGCGATATAGGTTACATGAGCATCCATTCCAAGAGTATGTTCTTTTATTTCCTGATGCATTTTTTTGCGGTATGGGCAAGGTAAAATAATATAATTTTTTGAAAGAATTCTAGAATTTGATCATTGATCTGGTAAGGTATCCCAAGATAACAAAACGCAATGAGCACATTTCTTGCTGCTGTCTGATTCAAAATATGCTTTTGTAGGTTGCAACAGCAGCAGCACTCAGTGCATACAAGTTACAACGTCCTGTGAAGATGTATCTGAATCGTAATACTGATATGATCATGGTTGGCAGTAGGCACCCCATGAAGGCGCTATACTCAGTTGGTTTTAAGTCTGATGGAAAGATTACAGCCTTACACCTAGATCTAGTAATTGATGCTGGGATATCTGAAGATTTGAGCCCTGTAATACCTAGTGGTGTTATATCAGCTCTGAAGAAGTACAACTGGGGAGCTCTCTCTTTTGATATCAAGCTTTGCAAAACTAACAATACATCCAAATCAGCAATGCGAGCTCCAGGAGATACACAAGGTTCTTTAATTGCTGAAGCTGTCATTGAGCATGTTGCTTCAGTGCTATCACTGGACTCTAACCATGTCAGGGAAATGAATTTTCACACATATGATAGTCTTGTATTGTTCTACCCAGCTAGCGCAGGCAAGGATTCTACATACACATTACGTTCTATTTTTAACAGACTAGCACTGACTTCAAGCTACCTGCATCGAGCTGATACCATCAAGCAGTTTAACATCTGTAATAAGTGGCGGAAGAGGGGTATCTCTTGTGTCCCCCTGATTTTCAACGTATCACCAAGGCCAGCACCTGGCCGAGTTTCTGTACTCAAGGATGGTTCTATTGTTGTTCAGGTTGGAGGAATTGAAATTGGACAAGGACTTTGGACAAAAGTGCAGCAGATGACAGCTTTTGCTTTGGGGAAGCTGTGGCCTGAGGGGTGTGAAGGCCTTCTGGAGAGAGTGCGAGTTCTTCAGGCTGATACATTGAATTTAGTACAGAGTGGAGTTACTGGTGGTAGCAGCACATCTGAATCTAGTTGCGCAGCAACACTTCAAGCCTGCAAGCTGCTGGTCAGCAGATTAAATCCTGTGATGAATAAGATGCGACTACAGTCAGGCACTGTCTCGTGGGATAATTTGATTTCTCAGGTAAGTTTCTTTATATGTTGTTTCTGGTTATGCCAAATAGAGTGTCTCATGTGGTTAATTTGATCTCGTGGGTATTTTTTATTTATCCTCTGTTTCTGGCTGTGCCAAAAAGAATGTTTTTGTTTCATCCGTGGAAAAGAATTTATTTCACACTGATCTAACCTCGTTTACACACAGGCCTCGCAGGAAAATGTGAATTTGTCAGCAAGTGTGTACTGGGTACCTGAAAAAGGGTCCAATAGCTATTTGAATTATGGAGCTGGAACTAGTGAGGTGTGCCAAATTTTCAGCCAAAAGTTTTCTTAAAAAAAGTCTCCAGCCAAATGGTTCATCGTTATGAAAACTCCTTCTTTAACTCATTTCATTCAAAATCTTCTGAACTATGGCAGGTTGAGATTGATCTTATTACAGGAGCGGTTACAATACTAAGGAGTGATCTTGTATATGATTGTGGCATGAGTTTGAACCCTGCAGTCGATTTGGGCCAGGTTTGCTTGTGTTTTTTCCTATGATTATGTTTCCTCAAACACGCAGAAGAGTTGTGCGTTATTTTATTAAGAAGAAAAGTTCTCTTCTTTGTTGTTCCTTCTATAGTACAAAAGTTTGTGTTCATTCATTTAACATATATTTTACATTTTCTTCTTCTTTAATGCAATGATATGTATTTCTCCAGCTTGTTGGCAAAAGATAATTCTATATTTCAAGTAGATCGCTCTAGTAAATGTCAATGAAACTCCATTGTTTTCTCTAATTTCTTTGATAAAATCAGATCTTTCTCTTTCACAAATCCACTCCAGAGTTTCTTGTGAGATGGCCTAATATCTGATCTGTGTAATCTTTTACAGATTGAGGGTTCCTTTATACAGGGAGTTGGTTTCTTCATATATGAAGAACACCAGACTAACAGTGACGGCCTGGTGATCAGCAACAGCACATGGGACTACAAGATCCCAACCGTTGACACTATCCCAAAGCAGTTCAATGTTGAGGTGCTCAACACTGGATATCATAAAGATCGTGTACTTTCCTCGAAAGGTAACCCCCTCATCTGATCTCCACAATGTAATATGAATCTTGCAGATATAAATGAACGATGTCTGAAATCAACTATTACTTCTGCAGCTTCTGGTGAGCCTGCTGTGGTTCTTGCATCATCCGTTCATTGTGCACTCAGGGAAGCGATCCGAGCAGCGAGAAAGGATTTTGCAAACAGCGCTGAGTCTGGAACCTCTCCGTTAACATTCCAGCTCAATGTCCCTGCACCAATGACAATAGTAAAGGAATTGTGTGGATTCGATATCGTGGAGAAGTACCTAGAAAATTTAGGCCATAAACCAGCAAGTGGAGCTTAATCTTCTGCTATCAACACCAATATTGAGAAAGTATAACCGCAATATTAACTTAATTTGTGATATGAAATTCCAACAAATAGAGACCCCCTTCAGGAGTTCATTAGATCTAAGCTGAGGAATGATCTTTTTCAAGCTACTAAATCCTAAGGGCGGCCTAGATAGAATCATGGAACCCTTCTGAATCCCAAGGGCAGGCTTTGATGGAATCATGGAACCCTTCTCTATCCAGGAGCCAAGGTTTCAATAATGTAATCATGCATAAAGCATTACATATATCGTTAAAGCATGGAAAAAAATATTGCACAACTCAGGCAAAGGCATCCATAGAACGGATTATGTGTATGCATCATATATGCATAGACATTCCATTAAAAATGACTAATGAAAATTGAGCTCCATCAGAAGCTCTGTTCTTCCGCTGCAGTTTCATACACTGTTTAGTCATCAATTGTGCACCACGGCTATGATTGCAGACTGCAAACTCCTGGTTTCTAGCACTCTTGCATTAAAAAAATCTCATGTAAAACGTAGAATCTTTATGTACGCTGTTGATGAGATAAACATAGTTCACTCTATGAGCTCAAACATAGAAATAGGTATATATTCTAACAGTGTGAATGTAAGGATTGATAGTTTTTCTATCAGGGGATTGACTGTTGGTGGTAAAAGGTGAAGGCTATCTGAAGTAATTAGTGGGTCAAAAGAAAAACGATTGCCCAGCTCATACGCTAAAGCAACATAGACATGTTGAAATCAAGGTTTATTTAGTCACAAAGAGAAATCGATATGAGAATGACAGAAATTGATTTGTCCCCATAAAGATGCAGACTTTCCAGAAAATCACCTATGTCACCTGATGTGGTGCATGATTTTTAGTGGAAGGAAAGGTTCTCTCTTGCCTCTTCATGCCTGCTTTGGATAAGATAGTCTGCTAGTCACATGATCATTCCAAGTTTTGGGCATTTCACTGTCAATTAGGTTGGCTGGCAAGTGGCATGAGAAGACGTCTAGTATTGACCATCTACTACAGTGAAGATGATGACTTTGCCACCGCGACTAGGACCTGGAGGAAAGATATGACAATAAAACGTAGGGTGTGCATTGCTTGGTGCTACCATTTTTTCCCCTAAAAAAAGTTGGCACCACCAATTTTTTTTATGTCAAACAGTCCTCTACAATGGAGATTGCTTTCTCTGCATTTTTGGGTGAAATCGCCCATCGATCTGTGTCTTTCTTCCTCGAGAAGCTCTCTAAGGAAGGAGCCGTCCTGCCCATTGATGAGAACCTGCGCCGCAAGCTGCTGCGGCTCCGCGTCATCGTCGAGGAAGCAGAGGGCCGGCATATCACAAATCAGGCCATGCTAGAGCAGCTCAGGGTTATGAGACAGACCATGTACAGAGGCTACTACATGCTGGACACCTTCAAGTGTGGAGCCTACGAAGAGAATAGCTGCAAGGCTGATCATAGGGTGAGTTACTCTTTTGCCCTGTCTAAGTTTAACCCTGCCAAACGGGTCCAATTGAGTAGAGGAGGTGTTCATGGTGAGAAGGAGCTGCATCAAGTTCTTGGCTCTCAAGAAGTACTCATCACTGATGTGAGTGAGTTTGTCTTGCTTTTATCTTCTTGTCCTCCATTGTGCCGCCAGCTATATAGCACATACTTAGTTTTCCAGAAGTGTCTGTTTGGCCGTCATGCTGAAGTGGAACATATCATTAACTTTTTGATGCCAGAGGGATCACCAGGTGCTGTAAATTTGGATGTCCTACCAGTTTTTGGTCCAGAAAAATCTGGTAAGAGCACCCTTATCGAGCACGTGTGCAACGATGAAAGGGTGCATGACGCCTTTTCTCAGATTTTGTTACTTTCAGAAAAGAACCTTCATGGAAGTTTTGCTTCCTTAAGAGATGTTGGCACAATAAAGCATCAAAATCATGCTCCAGACAAAGAAAGGGTTCTGGTTTTTGTTGAGATACATGGGGATATGGAAGTCAGCACATGGAGTAGATTTTACTCAGCATCCAAAAGATGTGCAGAAAATGGTACCAAGATAATAATTTCTAGCAGGTCTGATAAAATTGCAAGATTTGGAACAACTCGAGCTGTTTCTAAGACAAGAAGAATATTGGTACTACTTTAAATCTCTCGCATTTGGTACCACTGACCCTGAGGAGGAACCGAAGCTTGCATCACTGGCTATGCAGATGGCCCTGTACTTGAATAGTTCTTTCATAGCTGGGAATATTGTTGCGAGCATGCTCAGAAATAATTTCAGCGTGAACTTTTGGAGCATGGTTTTGGCATGCATCAAAGAAGTCAGTCAGAGATATAGCTTGTTTGCTGCACATCCAGTGGGTCCTTGGCAAAACACAAAACAAGCATGCATCCCAAGAATAATTGGTTCTAATGAGTACTGCTCGGTGTACAATGACTATCAAATAGTTTCTGCTCAGGATGAAGTTCAGATGATAAGTTTTCAGGAAATTTTGTGCGGAGGTGCTCTACACTATGGGAAATTTGATGTCCTCGCATGGAAATCATCCATACCGCCTTACTACAGCTACATTTTTAGCTGTGAGATACATAAAGCCCAGAATTGGATGTTCAGAAAAAACACAAAGCCTGTTCGGGTGCAGTTATTATGACGGAAGCCATATTTGCCTATGCTCTCCGGCTAGCCATCCTCCGGTTTCTACGCGCTCCTCACGTTGTCGCGTGCCCACCTCCCTCCCTCCCGTGCCCGTCGCCGTACAGCTCAACCAGGCTCGACGATGCTCCTGCGTCCGAGGGGTAGCATGATGAGGATGTGCTCGAAGCTGCTGTCGGTGCCTGTGGACCTCCACCGCTCGACGGGGATGTGTCCGCGGAGTCCATCGCGGCCGCGATGCGGTTCATGTCTCCCATCGCGCGGCGTAGGCGCAGACGCGGCCCGTCCATGCGGGCGATAAGGCGGCACCGTACTACGGCGCCGGCGAATCCCGCACGTCGTCCAGCGCATTCGACGAGGCGCTGCAGCTGTCCAGCTCACGGGCACCAGGAGCAGCAGTAGCCCGCCGCCGCTGCAGCGATGACGTCGAGCCCGAGCAGCATGACGCCAAGAAAGGCTCCCGTCGCGCCGAGCTCGAGCAGCATGCCTGTACAATGAATGGCCTTTGCTTTGCTGCTGAGAAGCTAACGTCTTTGACATCGTCTCCGTATCGCTCAACTTAGTTATGCTTCCCTTAATCAAATATTGTGGACGGTTTCTTCATTTATTTGCTGCTGCTAACACTTTGTGAACTTAGCACTCAAGACAGATTCTTTATAGAATCTCAAATACTACTATATAATGTTCTTGTCCTTCTCATGTTGATTGTTTCCTGAAATCAACCATGCGGAGCATGAAAACATGGATAAGATTTTAGGCCCTTTCACTTACGGCCATCAGTTTTTACTACGGAAACTACAGAGTGGGTACACGCTTCAGTAATTCTAGTCAAAATAGAACATGAACATGGTGGGTATGTTTACATCAAACTACATAACCTGAAAAGTTATCGATAATATCTTATTCCTTCAGATTGTTTAACATTTTGGAGAACAAAAAGAGATTACTGACTGGAGTCCCTGGAAGGGCTATTGCTGCGTAGGTACCATCGCTTACGGAATCACAGTCGCAAGTTCGCAGCCGTTGTGGAATGTCAGGGGAGGCAGTGACGGCCGGTGCTCAGTAGCCAGATCACATTGACGCCTTAATTGCGACCCGCCGCAACGGAATGCCACATGGCCCCAAAGAAAAAAAAAAGGTGTACTCCTATCAAACAAACTGTTATGGAATAAATAAATGAATGAACAGTGTCCCTGAAAAGCAGTTTATGTATTGATGATGGTCATAGTAAAATATCATGTTTGCATGGACACTTTTTCATGGACACTGTTCGTTCATAAACAGCATATACTCTTGGTTTTAACTTTTATCACACACTCCCGATATATTTCCCAGTAAGGTGTTATTGGGATGTCGCAATACCACTTTTATTGATTATTGGGAGAGATCCTTTTGCGGTCTTTCAATAATCAGTTCCCAATAGTAACTACCTACTACTATATTGGGAAAGACTAAACGTTCCATCTATTTAAGCAGAGATGTGGTTGATTATTGGGATGTCCCAATAACTTTTAGAAAAAAGATATGTATTGGGAGACTACTGTAGCATTATTTTTTCATAATCTCTCCAATATGATAGTTGGATTGGGCAAAGGGGAACTGATGGAAATGCTCATCGTAATCAAAGGATGAATTCAAAAGGAAACCATCGACAACAGAAATTAGTTTACCTAAAGACACTATTCATTCTAACTATTCAGTATTCATACTATTCCTCCCACTTACAGAACGCGCTTCCCAAAACTGCTATATATGGACGAGGCAAGATGCCATGTGTTTGAAACCTACGCACTCTACGAGAACATATTTTGTCAAACAATCATGTGACTTGCCATGTGAAACGTTATAGTGACATCTCCAAATTTAAAATATCTTTTTGACGAAAAACCATCAACATGTGCTTCAAGGTGGCGGAGGGGCACTGATTATGGTACACAAGAGCTGCCTACCAAAAACATTCAGCTTCAGCACACTGTTTGCAGTGGATTACTAGAGTATAGAGGCTCTCCCGATTGTCAAACAAGTTACGGTGAGCGTACAAATACGGCAAGTAGCGCGCGTAGTACGTCAGGGACTAAGGGGCCAGCTTATTCTTCCTTGAAAAAGTTCAGCTTTGCAAAGCATATTCTTCTTTTCCATGTATGTTTAAGGCATTAATCACTTCATTAATTGGTTCCACCATGCTAAAAATAGCTCAACGAATGGATGCCAATTAGAATAAATATAAACATGGACATATTGCATAAGGCATGACTCAATGGCGAGTATAACTCGTTCACTACTAGACAGCTACTAGGCAGACATAATCACCACCACTTGGTAAGGAGTTTGCACCGCTAGTTTTGCACCCCGTGGCGAAAAAATTGGAGATGAAAAGAATTACAAACTATATATTTTAAATATTAAGATTTCTAAATAATTTT
This sequence comes from Digitaria exilis, assembly GCA_015342445.1. NCBI lineage: Eukaryota > Viridiplantae > Streptophyta > Magnoliopsida > Poales > Poaceae > Digitaria > Digitaria exilis. The sequence goes on from JACEFO010002599.1 coordinate 144,980, forward strand.
AAATGAAAAACTTATGAGCTATAGAGTTGTTGATCTCGTCGAGACCTATAATTTTGATTTAGAGTTTGTTTTCATCTGATTGAAAATGAAAAGTTGCAATCTTTTGTGCCAATAATAATTCAAGGTTTATTTCCACTGCAAGCAATTCGTGGTTGGAACCAACAGTGAAAACCCCTCCACCAACGACGGCGGTGAAATTCATTGCATTGGGTGAAAACAATGTTTCAGCACAAGTCTATTACCAACCAGAGGTGATGACGCATTGCCGGAAATATTGTTTAAGTAGTTGGTCCTAATTAGAACCTGTGATATGCTACCATAATATGATGTAATTAGCACTAATGTATTTGACTCATTAATTATCTATGATTTGTGTAATTAGTTTTATAATTTGCCTATATTTAATTTAGTCATTCTGATTGTTGTCTATAAAGCTGGAACTAATTTTCTTTATTTAGCTGCTCTGCTCGCCGCTGAAATAAACAAAGCGACAATAGCTGTCGCATCGCGTCCGGCCAATGACACATACACGGTTCGTCGCCAAGATCTGACGATGTGGCATCCGGTGCCATGCAACCTAACACATCCAGCTCGCGCTATATAAAGCTCCCCCATCCCCCTCTCCCCTTTCACTCATTTTCAACGGCCAAATCCGACCACAACACTTCATGGATCCCAAATCCCTCATACCAAAGGCTCACCCACCTGCCTAGCTCCCTACCCAACCCCTCCAACACAATCTCTGGTTGCCGCTCCGCCGGGAATCCACGATTCCGTGGCCACCGTTCGCCATTGTCGCCTGAGCTCCACCTTCATTGCCGTCCATTTGCTGCAGGAGGCGGTGGAGAAGGTATGTCGTCCTCGGGCATGGCGGTGGTGGAGCAATGACCTAGGGTTCGATTGGGAGGGAAGATTCAGTATTTGGGAAGAGGAGGAATGGGATTTGGGGAAGAGAAGGAAGAGTATTTTGGGACGAACCTTGGGCAGCAAAGGAATCCTCTCGCGTGTGCAACAGATCTTCACCTCCGCCGTCTCCCCGCAGAGGTTCCTACAATGCGTTCCGAGCCATCGCCGCCGCCTGAGAGCACGCGCTTCGCTCGTCGACGAACGAGACGATGAGGGCATCGCTGCTGCAGATTGTGGTCGTGGAGGGGGCTTTCCATAAAAAAATCTTGCACGTCAAGGGTTGTCTACGGCGTGTTGTACGTGCCCTAACGTAGATCAACTTACAATCATTTTAGTTTTAACATGGCAATATTTTTTTTCCATCTTTCATTTGTCTCTCTGAAAGATCAACTTTTTTTTTCTGGAGCACACTCTAACAAGAAATTTGTACCGACATATTTTGTCTCGCAATATCTATCAATTGTTAACAAAATTGAAATTAAATACTCTGCAGCAACCAGTTTGGCACGTGCAGATATATAAACTGGTTGCTGCAGATGTACAGCTATTAATAAAGGTAAAGGTGGATGCCAACAATTTTCTAGGATAAAGAAATTTATATTAATTTGCAGGTACAATACATTGAGTTTATATAAAATCTCGAAACACTCTGGAGCTTATAGCGGGTTGCAAACAACCTAAAATAGAGAAGAGAGATCATCAAACATTCTAACAATGATAATCAATCCGATCGTAGATAGACCGCTGCCCCATGCGCCGGCAGGCATTGCAATAACGTAGCAACCAAATCCTGTAAGTCTGGCTTCTGTAGCGTACTAGCAAACTAGATACAGAGCGCTTAAGGTACATGGATATATGCATATAGTAGCATATGTATATTCAATGAAACTTGGCTTTATTATATGCTTGCCCGCTTGGGCATCAACAATTCCCATCAAGATAATGTAGTCCATAGCTTTTAGATGCCACCACGTCTAGGAAGAGTTGGCATGGAGTTGTGGCATTCCTCAACTAGCTTGCCCATGAATATGTGGTTTGAAAACCTAAGACGACGTATACTACACCGTACCAGTCGCTCGCCATCGATGACCCTTTCGGTAGGATGGCAATGACATGACACATACATGGCATAGTCGTACGTTTAGCTAGCTAGGTACAAGTACCATGAAGGCGCGGCGTCTTCCTGTTGAAAATAAATAAACCAGCCTCATCAACAGTCGCAACCAACTTAATTCGATCCCCGTAAGGATAACGACACGTCACCTATCGATGCACGTTATATTTCTTGCATGTATTACACGGCAATAACAACAAGAAGGGGGGGGGGGGGGAAGATGAAGAATGCATATTCCTGCCGGCCGTATTTCAACGGGGACGAAATCTATATGCAGGAGAATATATACGTGCATGTGTGTTTCACAGGAGAATATTTGTTACTTGCGACCCTACAGTGACCTCCTCCTCCAAGTTTAGAAAAAAATTAGACGAAAAACGTCAACATTTACTTAAACGTGAACGTGACGAAGTGGTACCAGATTATGGCAAACGTGTTAGTTCAGCACACTGTTTGCAGTGGATCATTACTACTAAAGGCTCTCCCGATTGTCAAACAAGTGACGGTGAACGTACTAATAATACAGCTACAGCCCTATCACCAGCGCCCGTAGTACGTTAGGGAGGGACTCAGGGGCCAGCTTTTTCCTTGAAATGGAGAGAGCAGGTTACTATTACGGCGACGAGAGGCGGAGTAGTTCGCCGGCTCTAATCTGCCACCAGCGCTGTTGCAGTGCACCGGCTGGCCACCACCAACCAGACGGGAATCGGAGGTCTCGGATCGTCGTATATATCCCTCCACCAGGACCGGCTGATATGCATGATCCCACACTGATGCGACTATACTACACTCATATAATTATTTGATTGATATAGAAAATTTGACATCTTATCGATCAGGAACTAACTATAGTACGGTGCAACCGTGCAGACTAAATATAATGTCCTATTATGCCATTATTGTATAGTACAGTAGTAACTAACAATAGTATTGTACTACTAGAATATAACTAATCTATACTATAAAGGAATGAACAAATTGAAAACAATTTTTACCCACAAACACACCTCCTTACCCTCACAAAGGGGCCCACTTTTCATATCTGAACGATGGGCCTAGGACGACCAAAGGGGAGGGGGAGATTGATTTGGTCGCCCTCCTTAGTTCAAAACCTCTCCTCCCACCTCATCATCTCTAAATTTTTTCACCAATAAATACACCCAAAAGCGAAAGTAAAATAGGAAACATCCTACCACCTCCACCCTAGCGGCAAAGAAAATGGAAAGCCCTTTATCTCAACAAGAGAAAGAAATAAAAGAAAGGAAAGAAAATTAAAGGAGGAGCTATTAATAGGAAATAAAAGACATGCTATTAAACGGAATAAATCTCCACTTGCCCCTGATCTCTCTCCAACGAAAGAAATAAATCTCTCCATGGTCAAAATAAAAGGGATCCTTGCCTACCAAATAAAATGGCCAAGCCACCTATATATGTATCTCTCCTAGCCGCTCCTCAATTCCATCATGCCCCTCGATTACTATCATAGCACTAGCACACACCTCACCTACTAACGCTAGCACACGCCTCGCCTCCAATTCTCTTCAATGATGACATGGGTAGAATGGTTTATTATCCGTTTTTTGTGACTTTGGCAGAGGGTCTTGACATGTATTCGAGGTGGATTTATTTGTTGTTGTGGCGAGCGTTGGCTCAATGACTCACCAATGCTAACTGGATCCATCTGCTACAAGGGAAATCTGCTTGAAGAACATCATGTTCGTGTGTATATCGTTCCTATTGTTTTGAAATTATGTTTTTTCACCAATGCTCACTGGAAAGCTCACTGAGGACGAACTGCAAACATGGTGGTGACTAGGGTTTGTGTAAATCGCGATATAGGTGCGTTAAAAATTTGAACTTGTCTAATATTTTAATATAATATTTTAAATTTATGAACTTTAATATTCAATATTTTGTAGGGTGCTTTGAGGAAACCGAGAACTCTTCAATCACATTGATGGGATGAAGATGATTGAACTATGCAGGTTAGTGCTAATTCATATGCTAATAACACATGCATGCACGATGCTAATAATATGAGTTTTGCATGTAGGCGTGACGGCCACGGATGCTTCATCATCATGTTCTACGACATGCAGAGCTTCCAGGACAAAGAAGCCACACTGGGCGTGGACGAGGAGGATTTCAGCTTCAGCTGGACAACTATGGCTTGGGCACCAGTGTCCTCCTTGCCAAGGGGCCACTGCAGCTGCAAAAAAATTTCCATTAGGCTATGAAGATTATTCGGAGAGATCAGCATTCATCTATATTCCGAGTGACCTCCTTGTATGTTTTTTTGCGGTTGTGTAGTAGTCATAATCATAATTAAGGTTAAATATGTTTGTAATATGTATGCGCTAAAAGATTCCCGATCTAATATATTTTTTTATTATCATCTCTTCTTCCAGTCGATTGTTTCTATGTATATGTGCAAACTGAATAGGTGATTAATAACAAGATTGTTTCCTTATATCATATAACATGATTGTTGGTCTTTAGCTATTTTTGTTGAATTAGTAGGGTGGATCATTTTTTATTCTTCAAATAAAGAAGAATTAACTTTGTTATTTTAACTTGAACTTGAAAAAAATATGTTTTCCTCATTCAAAAACTTCATGTATGCCCGTAATGGTGGGTTTGCTGAGCGAAGCTAAGTAACCAGTAAGAACAATAACATTGACACAAGAACAAGAACATGAACTTGCACTCTAAAGGCACCAAATATTGAGTTATCCTACAAAACATCGGATTAGGCATTAAGGATACTTCAGATACTTTCATTAAAAAATCAGAACATGTTTTATTGCACATATACTTACTAAAATATATGTATAGCTTAATATATGAACTCTAAATGACAAGCAATTAATCAGGTGATTCGACTGCCTACAAAAAGGGAACCATGCTTGTTTCTTATGGGAGATGATCCGGATGTATATGAAAGGAAAATAAAGGATTGAACAAATTGAGGACACTTCTCACCCACAAACACACCCTTTTACCCCTCACAGCGGATCCACCTACCAGGACTGAACGGTGGGCTTAGGACGACCAAAGGGGGAGGGGAGATTGATTTGGTTGTCCTCACCCCGTTAAAAAACTCCCCTCCCACCTCCTCATCCCCAAATTTTTTTCCAACAAATACACCCAACAATGAAAGTAAAATAGGAAACATTCTCCCTACTCTCACTACATCCCATCCCAATGGCAAGAAAAATAGAAAGCCCCTTATATCAATGCGAGAAATAAAAGGAAATAAAAGGTGTGATATTAAAAGGAAATAAAAGGTGTGCTATTAAAAGGAAATAAAATGCACCTCTCCATGGCCACTACTTGTTGTCTCTGCATTCCAACGGCAATAAAAATAGAAAGCCCCTGATCTTCTCTCTAACGCAAGAAATAAATCTCGCAATGACCAAAATAAAAGGAATCTCTCCACGACACAGTTTATGGACGGTCGACGTGGATTGAGGATGCTTTCTAAAATGTTTACACCGATTTCACTCTACGTACTTTTTTCAGCCAACTTTTTGTTTACCTGGCCCACCCACCTTTAACCAAAGTTCCACAACAGGCAGGTTTGGAGGTTCCCTTCAAACAATTTGAATAGTTTCCACACACGACGATGCCTTGTAAAACGCCTCATCCCATGTTAATTACTTTCCTTCTACCTTCTTCGTTTGCCATCTCCTTTTCTTTACCATATCTTCTTTACATCATGTATTGGATTCATCATCCTTGCATATGGATCACGATCACCGGCAACCGCTTGGCGATGTCTTGAACCAACCATCCCGTCGATCTGGACGTATACCCAAGAGGACCAGACAAGATGCAAACTTTGTGTATGATGATGTATATTCTGGTATGTTCTTTGTTGTTAATGATCCATTTAATTTTACGTAGTGTTTAAGTGCTGACCGTGGTGTGTTCAGGTGCTGATCGTGGTGGCCCGATTGATTTTTTGGATGATCGCTGATGTTTGTGTGGATCAAGTACTATCGTGCGCTGATGGTAACAACGAGACGGAGCGTCGATCTGGTCGTATAAGCAAAGGTCCAGAGAAGATGCATAGGACGTTGTTGAGCCCATAATTTCTGGTATGTTCTTTGTAATATAGATTCATCTAGAATGATCCATTAGTTTTTGCTGGTGGTACATGAGACTGATATATGTTGATGTTGGTACACGAGGAGTGCTCGGTCAAGCCTTTAACCATACGGACAATGGAAATCTGGTACGTTAAGCCTCTAGCTATAACTATTGTACGCTGATATGCTCTTTTTTAACACGGACAAATTATGGATCCTGAGAATCGTGGTGCCCGTGCAAAGTTTATATATGCATTCGATTTGGCAGGAGGAAAGAGTTCACGCTGATTTCAAGATGGTATGTATATTTTGTTGCTTTAGAACTCCTCTCAAAATCATTTTAATGCAGAGTTTGCTCGATTTGTGATGTGTTCTTGGTTGATTTGAGTCCGCTTCTTTTTTTTTAAGCTTCCTGTGTGTGGAATACGTGGGCGCTCGAGAGATATTAAAGTTGATATCGCCCCATGAATGAGAGATATTAAAAATATCTCCGATAACACTGTTGCTAGAATTCCATGACAACCCCCCGAAACACGAAATATGAAAGAAGTTTTTGTAAAGTCTAAATACATTTTATATGAGTTTGTGTTTTGATATTAAGGTAAGAAATTCTAGCTTTGAGTTTATTCTTAAATACTCTATAATTTGTCTCACATATCCTTTCATCTATACTATATTTATATATGTTATATATATATATGAGAATTTAAATAAAATATGATGACTCTAAACTTATTTTTTTATTCTATTTTATTTTAATAGCACGTTCGACACCTTTTTTTATTCTATTTTATTTTCATAGCACGTGCGTGTCGCACGTGCCAAAAGACTAGTACTCATAACAAGATTCAAAGGGATCATCATCGGGAGGAAAAGCAAGGCTAGGTTCTGAACTTCATTTTCTTAAAAAAAAAAACAGCAAAGCACTTACTCGGTATTTTGGGTTTCAACTTCAACATGTTTGTTTTCTTTACTACGAAGCTCTTGGTATATTATTTAGGCTCCATCTTTGGAAACCAATTAGCTAAACGTACGTGGACTAATTGTATAAGTCATGACTAATTACTGAGCCCATAGTGATGCTATGATTAATATGAGTTAACCCTAAACACCAAATGGAATCTACTAGTCAATTATTAGTCTGTCATGACTTATACAATTAGTTTCGTAATCGCATATACCATCTCATCACATCTTCAAGTGCTACACATCAACATGCTCCAAACAGCGATCCCTCGAGCTGTAACCGATCGACGACGCTCGATTCAACCAACGACGAGAAGCAATAAAAGTACTCCACCGGGCGCGCGCGAGGCCGTCGATCGTGTTCGCTTCATGGTGGCCTTTTCCGGCGTCATCGATATGATCGTCAAAGAGAGGTGAGACATACGCACAGCGCTTGCACGACGATCTATGTATATCCCCCCACGTGCATCCATGCACGCTTGCATTAAATCGCTGGCGCAGCAACGAAATCGACGTCGGCGGAAACAGACAAAGCGATCGCCGACGCGCGTCGCCGGCCGGGCCGGGGCCGATCTGAGACTATTTGCAGTGAGGCCACCCGCAGCCTGTACATTAGCGTTTATCGAAAAAAAAAAAACTCAGTGCAGCGGCACCCGGAATCGCGACCTGGACTCTACAGGGCCGCTGCGGCCTCCCCCAAATCTCCACAGGAGCGTCGCTCCTCCCCCAAATCTCTCATCGTCACCAGGACTCTCCAGCAGGGCCTCTCGCCGCCGCTTCTCCGTCCCCACCGTCGCCGTCTTGACCTCCTCGTCACCAGGCCAACTCCACCCGCGTTGGCACCGACACAGCACCGCCCTCGACCCTTGCCCCGCTCACAAGAGCTAGCATCCTCATCTGTATCATCAATGCAATTCCGCGAGCTCGCCTTGCAGGTGACCCTAGTCAATATCTCGCCACTGCCAATGCAACAAGTTTGTGGAAGCGATTGAGCTTGCTACATATACCCCCTCCTCCCAACCCAGCTTCAATTCAAGCACCTGTTGCTGCCACTTAGCTGTGGTCCGATGAAAAGGAAAAATGGAGAGATGGAATAGTGGCCATCTACATGCGCTTAGGGCAAGTACATTGCTACATGTGAGCGGTCTCAAAGGCCATCTCATGCAAGTCCACATAGGATTTTTCATAAGGTGTCGGAGAGAGAGGGAGTAGAGAGAACCATGTGGTTCGCAAGGCAACCATCTCATAGGCTAAAATTTAGGACTATGAGATGACTTTCTCACCATTGCACGAGTTGTTGTCGCTATGCAACTTACAATATTTCCTTTTTTTTCTATGGATAAATTAATGATTATGTATTTCTTATGAGAACACTCATTGTATGAGTTACCTGTTATCACCTCAAGATGACGTGGCAATTTATGAGACCGTCTATAAGACTACACCAATATACTTGCCCTTACTAATAGATAATCCGTTACTAAGTATATACTCTCATAGCTATGTTTGGTTACGAATTAAAACATCAAAGTACACACAGGCGGCTAGATAGCTAGCCAGCAGGTCTTAAACTTGAACATGTGAGGGAAAATTCTTCTCTTAGGCTATCCCGAACAACACAACCCAAATCGAAGACCTATTCTCTGAATTGGATCACGCGCACAGTAGATAGGTTACTACCCATTGATTCTTATCTCTAATAGATATCGAAAAAGAGCTCACCCATTCACCCACGCCAACGTGAGAGACGGAGCGAGACGGCGGCTGCGCGAGCTCCGCTGGCCCAGTGTGCTGGTGCCGTGGTCATGGTTGCCGAGCTCCGCAGGCGGACTAGGGAGCTGAGGCGCAGCCGCCACTGCTTTCGCTAGCGGGCCCACCACTGCAGCTTGACGCAGGCAGACGCGGCGGAGGGGTGCGAAGGGTGGAGGAACAGGGAAGGGAGCTGCGGCGGAGACGGCGCCTTGTCCCACGGCGGCTGCAAGCGCGACGCCACCAGCTTACGCTCCATCGCCTGCTCGTGTGACTCGACGACGGCAGCTGCTTTTGGATCTGGAGAAGAGAGATGGGCTGGAGGTCACATCTTTGGGTCTTCGGTGGAGGACGACGCAAAATGGATCATCCGTTTGCTTATTATGTTGGAAAAGGATTTTGCTACCAAAACACTATACATGACCTATTTTTGGGTTTAGGTCACCATATGCCTACTCTGTTGGAGATACTCCAAAGCAAGCAGTACTATATTATATTGTAATCAATGGATTGGAGTTATTATCGAGAGCAGAAAGTCATGTGTACATCAGTTGACTATCGCACAGCACCATCTCGTCATCTAAATTCCAGAGACTCTTGCGTGGTACAGTACACAACATACTGCAACAGCGACCCCTCTCGATCTGCTGAAACCCCTGTAATAACCGACGTTCAAACCAGCGGGAAGAAATAAGAAAAAAACTGTCGCGCTAGTGAGAGCGAGGTCGATCGTGCAAGAGATCTACGTCACGTGCATGCGCACCTACCAAATAATCGACGTCGCGCAAACTGCTCCGCTCGCAGTGGGATTAAACAAAAAGCGATCGCCGTCGCCATCGCCATCAGGGCCGATCTGATGAGGCACCCGGCGTCACGCAACCCAACACGTACGACACGTCCAGTCCAGGCCATCAGCTCGATCGCATTATAAAGCTTCCCCGTTCTCCTCGCCTCTTTTTTTTCAACGGCTTATGCGTGTGCTCTCTTGCTTTTCTGCTGAGCCATGCATCCAGAGTGATCTATCATATCATCAGCTGCCATAGCAAGCTGCCCGCGTAGATCGAATTAGCTACCTAGCTTGAGCTGCGGCTGGTGGTGGTAGATCGAGGGGGGGGGGGGTGGGGGGTATCATCCATGGCGGTGGCGGCGGCGACAGCGGCGACGATGGCGAAGGCGGCGGTGGTGGAGAGGGTGGTGTTCGCGCTGAACGGGCGGCGGTACGAGGTGGCCGGAGCGGACCCGTCGACGAGGCTGCTGGAGTTCATCCGCACACAGACGCCATTCAAGGGCACCAAGCTCGGATGCGGCGAAGGTAACTAAAAACAACACGCTAGCTGCACGATTACTCTTGGCATATATCCATGCTACGTATATACTCCCTCCGTTCTTAAATATATGACACTATTGACTTTTTCCTTCAACTTTGACCAATGATATTTTATTAGTTACTTTGTTAAATAGCATAAAATAGGTACCACTACATCTATTATTGATAATACTTTGGATTTAACTAGTAGACTTATCTAATTGCATAAATATTTGTAGAAAAGACGAATAGTCAAACGAAGAAAAAAAAGTCAATGGTGTCATGTATTCAAGAACGGAGGTAGTATATACCTGAGCTTCGCGCCGTTGTAGTTGTAACAACATGTGCATATATATATACACGTGTACAATTCATCTAGTAGCTAGCTTCTTTTTATTTGCATGATGATTGATTGAGAGTTTAAAACGTGTGCATGCCCTTACTCGATCGCGTGCAGTGCATGCACAGTGTTCAACATGACTACGGCCACTGATTAACCATTAGTTGACCTTGCATTGGCACCATCATCAGGGGTACAAACTCACGCAGATTTGAAATAGGATCAGATCTGGAACAACACCAATAATCATACAATCACTATGACAGTGCGTAGAAATTAAAGCGTAGGTACATCACTTGATTTTTTTTCCAATGATTTTAGATTTATTGGCAACAGTTTTTTCGTTGTCCTTAACTGAGCTCTGTTAAAGATCAACCTTTTTTTTAATCCGGAGCTCATCTAACAAGAAAATACTACCAACATATATTTTTCACAAAATAAATCTATTAATTGTTAATAAAATTGGAACTAAATACTCTGCACCAACCAATAAACGTGGATGCCGTACATATAGCAAACCTTTTTGCCATAAACAAAGTTTTATTTAATTTTTAAGTGCATTACATTGAGTTGGTAAAGTCTTGAAACACTCTCAACCTATGCATAGAGGACAACCTCAAAAAAATGAAGAGGGATTGTCCAAAAATTCCTATGACAATAAATCCGACCGTAGACTAGACCGCACCGTGCGCCACCCATGTGCTGCGGCAAGAGAACTCCTTGGCCACATGTGCCAAACATAAATACCAATGCTGTAGCAACCAAATCATATAAGCCTGGCTTCTGTAATATACTAGCAAACTAGATGCATATAGTGCCATTATGTATATTCAATGAAACTTGACTTTATCATATGCTTGGGCTTGGGCATCAACAATTCTCACCAATGAGATAGTGGAGTGCATAGCTTTTGGATGCCACCACACGTTAGCGAAAAGTTGGCATGCAGTTGTGGCGCGGGCATGCCTCTAGCTTGCTGCTACCTACTAGTCCAGCGCGATGACGGTGACTACGGCATTGACATGCATCTGTGGTTTGAAACCAGTTGCTCTGCACCGAGGCACCGATCCTTTTTGGTAGGATGACAATGACATCATGGCACATACATGGCATAGTCGTACGTTTAGCTGGCTAGCTAAGTAAGCAAGTAACCATGAGGGCGTGGCATTTTCCTGTTGAAAATAAAACCAGGCTCAAGAGTCGCCACCCACTTAATTCCCTTTACTATTTGTATGTACCGTGTACGTGCGGATGGCGACACATCACCGATCGATGCACTTTATCACACGGCAAGTAGGTAGCAACGCGACAAGAAGGGGGAAAAAAGAAAGCACACGCCCTACCGGTATTTTTCACAGGAAAATACCGTGAGTTGTGATTCATGCGACCCGTGCTGTATAATCGCCGGTAGTATTACCTCCATCCTAATTTATAAGTCGTTTGACTTTTTTGACCCCAACTTTGACCACTCGTCTTATTCAAAAAATTTGTGCAAATATAATCAAAATTAAGCCATTCTTCAATAATATTCATTAATAAAGCAAGTCATAACAAAAAATTTGATATTTCACATAATTTTTTTGAATAAGACGAGTAGTCAAAATTGGAGCCAAAAAAGTTAAACGACTTATAAATTAGGATGGAGGGAGTGCTTGATTGGTTATGAGTTTTTTTTTTGTTAAAAAAAGTCCGGCCTCTCAAAAGGTCATATTTTGGGACCTTGCAACGTCTGGTGGTCCTTTCGCAGAGACGACTATATGAACATTGCTTGGTCCGCTACGCAACATTGATGATGCATATGTGGACATATGTAGTTGTTGATTGCACAATATGTACATCTATATAGTACCTATTTATGCATATGCTAGTGACCAGACTACATATATAATATATATAGTGGATAATGTAATATATGATGAATAATATATAGTTGATGGTGACTTATTGCTCTGGACCAAATTATGTTGAATTATGTGATTATATGTCAAGCCTCAGGATAGGTATTCTCTTCATTCCAAGATATAGGTCGTTTTCTCTAGTTTTAGTCAATTCGGAGAAAAAAATACAAATATCTGCAGCATCAGTTAAACTAGTTTCTGTTAGATACCATGTTGCCTCTCCTATAGTTGCTTTTTTTGGCAAAAAAATATTCACGAGGTTTCACAAACTGTCAAGTGAAATTTATGGGTTCCTAAGTGAATATTTCAGTGTTATAACCCATATTTCTCCCATTTGTGGAAAATAAAATTATTCTAGTCAACTTATGTGTGTCAATGCCATACAACCTAACTATAGTAGGATAAACATAGCGAAATTCAAGCTCAATGTTGTTGCCTCTCCTTTTTCATACATTACCATCTCAAACCATAAGATGTTTAGTTTTGTTCTAAGGACACGGATTCAATAGATCTAAATTTGAAGATTGATTGAATATTATATTTTCAAGATTAATTACAGAGCTTTAGTTATTTATAATTCTAAGATTGTAGACATCCAGAAGCTCTAGTTATTTTTTTTTGGGAATCCTTGTGTCCCCGAATATTTTTATTCTTTTGGATTTTTGATAACCTTTAATTTTTCCCCTACCTGTAAACATTTTACTGCAAATCTGGTTTTCCTTATACGTTTGACATACTCCGTACGACTATTTTGTCTCCCGTGGAAAAAAAAATACGACCGGTTGACGCATTTCGTCAAACAGCTTCCGAGTGCTCTCTTCCCCTCCTGCACAGCGTCGGCGAGCGGCTCAGGCTCGATTAGGGCGTGTGGAGACAGGCGGAAAGGAGGGGGCGCAACGAAGGAGCCTTGTAGCCGGTGGCACTAGGCCGCCGTGCACTCTTCTACTCCCAGGCCGCTCCTGTACGTCGCTTTTGCCTCACCTCTGTTCTGGTTGTTTGTCACACCGCTGCCCCTCCCCTGCTTGCGCTTGCCTCTGAATCCATTAGTGACGCGTGCAACGAAGCAATGTGGTGCGACTTTCAGATTCAGGTTAGCTCTAAATTTAGTGACATCGAGAAATTCTGTGGAGCAGGCTATAATAAATTTTTAGGTTACGGTTGTGGGGAGATTGGAGAGTTCAGGAAGTCATTGGGCAAGTTTCATGTGGCTGCATGGGAAGGGGAATCATTCTGATTGATTGTACAGGGTTAGCCCTCCGAAATATAATGAAGTAGTTTAAATAGTATATCTTTTCTAGCAAAAAAATGCAGGTGCGTGTATTCGTATAACTGTAATGCTCATGGCTTCTCAGGTTATGTGATGTAAATGTCTGTCAGTGTTGCTAAATCGGGTGAACTGAATCGGCATGGAAGTATAAAAATGGTTGTTTTGTAAGATAAGTTAATTTGGTCCATGGCAACCATTTTTGTATGACTACCTTGTGTTTCTTTGTGTAATTAAGGCTTCGGATAGAAAACTTTACCAATTGAGATAAATCAAATCTCAACAAATTAGGTTATTTTAGTAATTTAGATAGATTAGATTCGGATCTTCCAGCTTAGCATATCCTTACACACATGTGATGGTTGATTCAAACTAACATGTGTTATACTAATTTATATCACAGGTGGTTGTGGGGCTTGTGTCGTTCTTATAGCAAAGTATAACCCCAAAACAGACGAAGTGACTGAATTTACCGCTAGTTCATGTCTGACACTTCTTTACAGTATACATTTCTGTTCAGTTATCACTACTGAGGGTCTGGGAAATACCCGAGATGGCTTTCATGCTGTTCAGAAAAGGATGTCTGGGTTTCATGCATCTCAGTGTGGCTTCTGCACTCCTGGAATGTGCATGTCTATTTTCACCTCCCTTATCAATGCTGACAAATCCAAGGGGCCTGAACCACCAAAAGGGTTCTCCAAATTAAAAGTATCAGAAGCAGAGAAGGCTTTCTCAGGTAACCTATGTAGATGCACTGGTTACCGCCCGATCATTGATGCCTGCAAAAGTTTTGCATCAGACGTTGACTTGGAGGATTTGGGTCTTAATATATTCTGGAAGAAAGATGATAAGAATCCAGATGTTAGTGAATTGCCAAGCTACACTCTTGGTGGCGGAGTCTGCACTTTCCCAGACTTTCTAAAGTCTGAGATAAAATCTTCCCATGATCATCTTAATGTTGATTCTACTGCAGCATGCAAGGAGGGCTGGTATCATCCAAGAAGTATAAAAGAGTATTATGAGCTAATAAATTCTTGTGTACTTAGTGACTCTGTCAAGGTGATTATTGGGAATACTAGTTCTGGTATACCAGGATACAAGGATGAAGACCTCTACAGTAAGTATATTGACATTGGTGGCATTCCAGAACTTTCAAATATTGTGAAAAGAGAGTCAGGTTTTGAAATTGGAGCATCTACAACAATTTCTAGGACCATTGAGACACTTAAGCAAGAATGTGAATCTATATCATCTCCAAATGGCAGTATGGTTTTCAGCAAACTTGCTGACCACATGAGCAAAGTTGCCACACCATTTGTCCGTAACACAGCTAGTATTGGTGGAAACATAATTTTGGCACAGAAATATCCATTTCCTTCAGACATTGCAACCATACTTCTTGGTGCTGGTGCAACCGTTTGTCTTCAGGTTGTTGAAGAACGGAGACAAATTACTTTAGAAGAGTTCCTAGAGCAGCCCCCAGTGGACCCTACTACATTACTCCTAAGCATATTTATTCCACATTGGAATTCAGATTCTCAGACGGAAACAACTTTGTTATTTGAAACTTACCGTGCAGCACCTCGTCCTCTTGGCAATGCTGTTTCGTATGTAAATTGTGCTTTCTTGGGGCACGCTTCTGTGGATCAACAATCAGATACTCTTGTCTTGAGTAATCTGCACTTGGCTTTCGGTGCATATGGGACAGAACATGCTATTAGAGTAAAGAAGGTGGAGAAATTCTTGACTGGTAAATCACTCACTGCATCGAGTGTACTTGGAGCAATTCAGTTACTTAGAGAAACGATTGTACCAATGGAGGGAACATCACATTCTGAATATAGAGTCAGTGCAGCTATTGGTTTTCTCTTCAGTTTCCTATCTCCACTAGCCAAAGGCATCCCACAGCCTGGGAAAGCTCTGACCAGTGGATCTGCTGATTCAACAGATACAGATTATGCAAGTAATATGCCATGGCCATCACGCCGAGAAACAATTTCCAACAGCGATTATAAACCAGTTGGTGATCCGATTAAGAAGTATGGCGTTGAACTTCAAGCTTCTGGTATGCAGTTACATCTTTAGAAATTTTAGTTTTTGTTTCAATATATTTTCTAAAATATCCTTACAAGGCTAGATTTGAACTTTGCATTGTGTAATACAGGGGAGGCAGTTTATGTGGATGATATTCCTGCTCCAAAGAATTGCCTCTATGGGGAATTTATTTACAGCACAAAACCCCTTGCTTATGTCAAGAGTATTAAATTCAAATCGTCTTTAGCATCAGAGAAGATAATCGATGTTGTTTCTGCGAAGGATATTCCAAGTGGAGGAGAAAATATTGGATCAAGCTTCATATTTGGGGATGAGTCACTGTTTGGTTATCCAATTGCTGAGTATGCTGGTCAAGCTCTTGGCATTGTGGTAGGACTCTTATATATAATATAAGATAGTCATGGATATTACTGACCGTACTCAATATCGCTAAAATATTACCTTTACCAGATTGCAGAAACACAGAGGTATGCTGACATGGCAGCCAAGCAGGTTATTGTTGAATATGACACAGAAGGTTTGAGTCCACCAATCTTAACTGTGGAACAAGCTGTGGAAAACAGTAGCTACTTCAATGTTCCCTCAGAATATTATCCTAATGAAGTTGGTGATGTCTCGAAGGGCATGGCAGAAGCTGATCACAAGATCCCAGCAGCAGAAGTATTTAATTCAATAAACTTTCAGAATTATTTCATTAAATTTCACTTGCATCTAAAGAATGAGTGGAAATTATATAGCACGCAGAACTATACCCTATACACTGTAGCATTAATGTATCAATAGAGAAAGAAACATTAGCAAAATATACATTATTAACTGTAAGCTGGTGAAGAAATACAACCTACACTATTACTGAACTAAAACTTTAGGATTACTAAGTCATTGGGGTAATGATGTTCATTAATGAGTCAGTAGCGGCTACCAACAGTATTCTGAAAATCGCAGATGCAAAATTAGTAACTTAAACTATTGTGGTATAACAGCATATGTACTGTTTTGTGTTTTTTTCCATATATTACATCTGCAAACAGACGTTGCAATGCTAATACACGCCCTCTGCTTCACCCACCCACCAAAGTTTTTCCTTACCTGATTGTTTCGACTTAGGTGTGACTTGATCATTGCTGTACATTACTTTGTAGATCCAACTTTGATTATTTGAAATATAAATGCTAAATAATAATTTGGGATTTCACCACATAGATTCTTAAGTGCTACGAATATGGAACTTCCAAATTGAAGCAATGCATTTTTCTCTAAAATATACACCACTGTACTTTTCTCTTGTACTAAAAATCCTTCTTTCCTTTAATTTTCGTGGAAGCTAAGAGAGCACACCACATCTCATCTGATTTTGATGACTGCAGGTGAAATTTGCCTCTGAGTACTACTTCTACATGGAACCACAGACAGCACTAGCAATTCCAGATGAGGATAACACCTTGATAGTATACAGTTCGTCCCAGTACCCTGAGTTTGCACAGAGTGTCATAGCAAGGTGCCTGGGCATTCCACTCAGTAACGTACGTGTCATTACAAGAAGGGTTGGAGGAGGTTTTGGAGGAAAGGCACTCAGATCATTCCAAGTGAGAATCCAAAAAACCTGATAATTACTTTAATAATTCAAGTCTTATTTTTCTTGAAACTGAATAATATAAAAGTTCACTATGAAAGAGAAATTGCTGTCTTCTGTAGCTTTATGAACTTGTGAGGCCGAACTAGTGCTTGAAAGCGTTCTTGTATGCAGTTTTATTATTTATCATTTATCACTTGAAGGCTTTTTCTTTGGATTCCAAACTGAAAAAACACATCCAATGTTTACATATGTTGTACAGTTAACTTCATTAATGGTTGTATTATATATCTGCCATTTAGACATGAATATACAATCTAATGCATGAATATTGCATTGATAGTTGTAACTATGAGATTGGCTCTGCATTATGTTTTAAGGAAAGCCATTTAAAATTCTCTTGGTGTTTCAAACAATCAAATAACTTTTGAATATTTATTATGGGGTGAACAATATTTATCCAGTGTCCAGATAACCCGTCCCCTAAGCTAATTCTTTTGTTTAGTTTACCCATAAGATATGTGATTTGGTATATTTACAATCTAATACAATTTTTTATTTCTCCATGCAGAAGTGGGTATTTCTTAATTCATACTAGAAAAATACATAACGGGTTTTTTTATCATTAGTTTAATAGGATCGGACATTTAATAATAAATAGTCATTAGGATACAACATTATACAAAGATGTCGATAAACTCATAATATATTTTTTTACATACATTGTGATGTTGTGGACACCTTCGGCTGGAAATTCCAGCACTGAACAAGCAGCCAACGTTCACATGATATGGCTCTTCTTTTATTGATGATTAACAGATGACTGTAACAGCAAATCCTAACACACATGGCCAGGTAACCCAGATCGCCCTCCCTAGGAGGCTCTGATCTTGTTTGGGATTACTTAAGCTTAACCAAAGTATGAACTAACCTAAATCTGAACTAACCTATCGGCTTATATAGCTGCCGATCCTAACAACTTTCAGCTAATCTAGGAGAGCTAATCCAGGAGGCAAATCCTCCAACTAACTATTCCTGAGCCGCACAGCCAACAACTGCTTCTTCTTTAGGCGCGTCCTATAGTATTGCTTTCCGATGAATGCGTCCACAACACTTCCGCCCTCCTTGTGAAACAGCTTGTCCTCAAGCTGGAAGTCTGGATGCTCCTGAGTGAACTCGGACACCAGCTCCCACGAAACGTCACCAGCTGAACGACCCACCCATTGGATCAAGACCTCCCAATTGCCCTGATTGAGGCGAGCACGAAGAGCAGCGGCAGGTGTAGGAAGAACACGACCATGCTTGATAGGTGGCAGCTGTGGAGGCAGCGCAGGTGGCTCCACTTCATGCTTCTTGGCGCGAGGGGACAGCTCCAAGTGATATGCCACCGTGCCGATCCGTTCCAGGACTTTAAAGGGCCCGTAGTGCATGGAGCAAGCTTCCCTGCGGACTTGCTGACGATGGCGGCAGCCAAGCGCTGATGGAGGCGGAGCCACACCCAATCACTAACTTGGAACTCGACCTCCCGATGTCGACGATCGTACTGAGCATGCATGAGATCCTGGGAAGCAGCCGATCCTTGATGGCGGCGTCCTCGTCGCGGCGAGATAGAGCGTCCGCCACCGTGTTGGTCTTGCCTGGGTTGAATTCAACGGTAAAATATACCCAAAGAGTTTGCTTACCCAAGTATGTTGTGGGATGGTGTACAAGCGCTGATCCAACAAGAACTTGAGGGAGTAGAGGTCGGTGCGGACAACGAACAGCCGTGCCCACAGGTAGGGTCGCTATTGGCGCACCGCCTGTACAAGACCGATGAGCTCGCGCTCGTACGCCGCAAGCTTGGCATGGTGGGGTGCCACGAGATGGCTATAGAAGGCGATGGGGCCGTCGTCTTCATGCAGGACTGCGCCGAATTCCAACCCGGAGGCGTCGCAATTGACGATGAAGTGACGATCGAAATCCGGCAGCTGGAGCGCCGGGCCGATGGTGAGCGCGTGCTTCAGGAGGGTGAACGCCGCGTCCGCCTCAGGAGACTAGACGAAGGACTCTAGCTTGAGCAATTGGGTGCGGGCGCACACGACGACGCCATAGTCCCGCACAAACTTGCAGTAGTAGCTCGTGAGCCCCAGGAAGCCGTGGAGCGCCCTCACCGTCGTCGGCGTTGGCCAGGCCACGACGGCGTCGACCTTCGTCGGATCCATTGAGACGCCGGCAGAGGAGATGATGTGGCCGAGGTAAGCGACCTCAGGATGTCGTCGAAGAAGACGAGGACGAAACGGCGCGTTGGTGAGCTAGAACGCCATCACCACGAACTCGAAATGGCCGTGGTGGGTGCGGAATGCCGTCTTGGCGATGTCGTCAGGGTGCATGAGCACCTGATGACAGTCGCTGCGGAGGTCGAGTTTGGTGAAGAAGCGAGCGCCGTGAAGTTCATCGAGAAGTTCCTCGACCACCGGGATCGGGAATTTGCCCTTGACGGTCTTGGTGTGAGCACGCGGTAGTCCACGCAGAACCGTCATGAACCGTCCTTCTTGCAGACGAGCAGCACGGGCGTTGAGAACGGCGACGTGCTGGCGCGGATGATCCCCTGCTGCAGCATGGCGTTGCATTGCCTCTCAATCTCATCCTTGAGCAGCTGCAGGTAGCGGTACGGCCGCACTGCAATCGGCGGCGTGTCGGGGAGAAGGTGAATGCGGTGGTCGATGGTTCTGCGAAGATGGCAGCGAACTCGGCAAGAAGCAGGGGCAGGAGGGTGTCGACATCGGCCGTGCGCGTGTGCGTTCCACCGGTGGGCTCGAGGCCGAACCTGCGAACGCGGTGGTCGATGTGCCAGAAGGACATGGAGAGGCAGTAGAAGTCCCACATGATGGGTCCGAGGGTGCGGAGCCAGGGACACCCCAGGACGACCTCGTAACCACCCAGCGGGATGGCGAAGAAGTCGATGAAGAAGTGCTCGTCACCGATGCGGACGGGAACGACAGCGCAGACGCCGTCGCGGGCCACGCGGTCGCCATTGGCCACGCCCACCATCATGCCAAGCCGGGGTGTAGGCACCAGGCCCAGGCGGAGCGCCACGGGTGTGGCGACGAAGCAGTGAGTGGAGCCGGAGTCGACGAGAGCTCGGAGCCCCGCGATCAGGATGCCGAGGTGCATCGTTGTGGCAGAAGCGAGGCCGGTGATGGTGTGGGAGGAAATCTGGACGTCGTCGACGGCCTCCTCCACGATGGCCGTCTCACCGTCGACCTCTAGTAAGTAGATGCCACGCATGGTGCACTCCTTGAGGTGTTCACGCGTGAACATGGCTGGATAGTTGAAGCAGAGGCCCTCTTCGCGGCGACGGGCCATCTCTTCTAGCGTTAGGCGCAAAAAGCGGGCGCCGGGTGCTGGACGGTGTCGTGGCGGAGCCAGGGAGGATGTCGCGCCGGCGGTGGAAGTAGCAGATCCCGCAGCGTATCGCTGAGGGGGCGACGTCGCAGGTTGAGCACATGTAGGAGGAACGCGACTGGTGGCCCGCGGGTCCGAGACGACGAGGCGTCGTTCGAACGCACGGGTGAGGCCCATGGTGTCCTCCAGCGATGTCGGTCGCTGCAGCTCAACGTCGGTCTTGAGGGGATCTCCGAGGCCGTTGATGAAGGAGATCTGTTGCGGCTTGGTGACGTCCTTGTAGCAGGCCAGGTGTGTGAGGATCTGCGCCTGGTAGTCCGCGACCGAACCCGTGCGCCGGACGTCGACGAGTCCGCCACCAAACCCGTGCGTCAGCGGCCTGAAGCGTAGGTTGATGAGCTCGACGAAGCGATCCTAGGTCGAAACGCCCTGGTTGTGCTCGAGGGCATAGTACCACTGCTGGGCGGAGCCCTGTAGGTGGTACGTGGCGAGCCTGACCTTGTCGTCGTCGGTGGACTGTCCTTGCCGGAAGAATTGCTCACAGCGGTGAACCCAAGTGATGGGGTCGGAGGAGCCATCGAACAAGGGGAAACGGAGCTTGTGCGGTGTGGAGGACGTGAGGGTCGCAGCAGCGGCTTGCTTGTCCTTAGCGCCCTTGGCGCCCCCGGCGGCGGACGTCTCTGATGTGTCCATCCGGGAGGAGTGGACGTTGTTGACGGCGACGTGAAGGCATGCTTGATCAACCTTCAAGGAGGAGATGTCTCCTTCCACCGTGGTGAGCTTGGCGACGACGGTGGACAGCTTCTCCTTCAGCTCGGCGATGGCGGGCTCAGCCATGACGGCCAAGGGGTTGGGTGGGTGGGCTGTGTTGGCGGCGTGGAAGCAGGTGGGGGTGGGGGTGGCGGCGGCAGGGAAGGTGGATGCATAGGAGATGGCTGTGAATACCAAATGATATGGCTCTCCTTTTATTGATGATTAACAAATGACTGTAACTGCAAATCCTAACACACACGGCCAGGTAACCCAGATCACCCTCCCTAGGAGGCTCTGATCTTGTTTGGGATTACTTAGGTTTAGCCCAAATCTGAACTAACCTATCGGCTTATATAGCTGCCGATCCTAACAACTTTCAACTATTCCTGAGCCGGCGCAGCCAACAACTGCTTCTTCTCCAGGCGCTTCCTATAGTATTGCTTTCCGATGAATGCGTCCACAACATCACAACTACATAGCTTTAGTTTAGCTCAGTTTGTTTGAGTTTGTTGCGCCAGCTGAAGATTAGCTTGGCTTAGAGATAGGGAATAGTTTGTTGAGTGTGAACCTCTTTTAGCTGCGAGCCAGTTCTCAGTTAGTTTTTCAAGCAGAAGATAATCCTTGAGAACTCAGAGCGTCCTAGGGAGGGCTAGTTAGGGTGTTATCAATCTGCTCATGTTCTTAGGTGTTCATCAATCCAATAAATAAGCCATAACAGTGATGCCCACTACACATGCAAAATTATAAATTAAAATTCAACTCGTGCATGGATAAACATAAAAAGGATAAATTGCATTATGGAGTAAATTGAACCAAATGGTATAGTTCAGAGGTAAATTGAACAATTCAGGGGGTTATGTGGACTTTTGCTATACTTGAGGGGAGTAATTGGGACTTCTTTCTTATTTAGGCTCTGCAGTTATGAAGTCTTACTCCAAATTCAACTTAACTCTCAGAAAGTTCCTTCTCAAGATCTGGTCCAATTGACATAATTCCATTTTTGGTGATTGTAGTATCTGGAAATCTAATAATGTTCTCATGAATCATAAAGGTCTAGTATACATAGCCAGTTGTTCCTCACAGATATTATACATGCTCGTGCAGGTTGCAACGGCAGCTGCACTTTGTGCATACAAGCTACAACGCCCTGTACAAATGTACCTTAATCGCAACACCGATATGGTTATGATTGGTGGTAGGCACCCAGTGAAAGCTCATTATTCTGTTGGATTCAAATCTGATGGGAAAATTACGGCCTTACATTTAGATTTATTAATTAATGCGGGGATATCTGAAGATGCAAGCCCCACTATACCACGCACTATTATATCTAGTGTCAAGAAGTACAATTGGGGTGCTCTTTCGTTTGACATCAAGCTCTGCAAAACAAATAGCACATCTAAATCTATAATGCGTGCTCCAGGAGATACACAAGGCTCTCTAATTGCTGACGCCATAATTGAACATGTCGCGTCCGTGCTTTCATTGGATGCTAACAGCGTGAGGGAAAAGAATTTTCACACCTATGATACTCTTCAGTTGTTCTACCCAGACAGTGCAGGCGACGCTTCTACATACACATTACATTCTATTTTTGATAGGTTGGTATCAACTTCAAGCTATTTTGATCGAGCTGAATCCATAAAGCAGTTTAACAGTAGCAACAAGTGGCGGAAACGAGGCATCTCTTGCATGCCCCTCATTTTCAAAGTTGAACCAAGAGCAGCACCAGGACGGGTTTCTGTGCTCAATGATGGCTCTATAGTGGTGGAGGTTGGAGGAATTGAAATCGGACAAGGACTGTGGACCAAAGTACAGCAGATGACGGCCTTTGCTCTAGGACAATTATGGCCAAATGGGGATGAAGGTCTCCTTGAGAGAGTGCGTGTTCTACAGGCTGACACCTTGAACTTAATACAAGGCGGATTTACTGCTGGTAGCACTACATCTGAATCTAGTTGTTCAGCAACCATGCAGGCGTGCAATTTGCTGGTTGACAGATTGAAGCCAGTCTTGAATAGGTTACAACAGCAATCCAAAGATGTATCATGGGATATTTTGATTTCCCAGGTAAGTTTACCCTCCTCAAGTTGTCACATGCTGTGTGCAATATGGTTTCTTCCTATAACACAGTATTCCGATGCAGGCCTCTGAAGAAAATGTTAATTTATCTGCGAGTGCATACTGGGTACCTGGACAAGATTCTAATAAGTATCTGAACTATGGAGCTGGTATAAGTGAGGTGCGACAAAATTTTATTTTTAAGGCTAATTAAGATAATGATGTTTAATCATATTAGGATATCTTATTGTTAATGGTTTTTCTGTTCATTCTGAAAGTGCAGGTGGAGATTGACCTTCTTACAGGAGCAATTACTTTGTTAAGGGGCGATCTCGTGTATGACTGTGGGAAGAGCTTGAACACTGCAGTGGACTTGGGCCAGGTTTGCAGTCTATCCTTTATGTTTCTGTCCAAATTTAATTTTTAATTTAATTTATTTATTTACATAACAAGGTCGTAAGTTAAATACAAGATCAGGACAACATAACTTAAGTGCACGAGAATAATGAATCGCATGTTCTGTTCATTGTTAATTTGCTGTATACATGAAAATTAACTCGGTAGCATTTCTAGAGAAAATGGGCTAAGTACTGGAAATTTATTTATTTTTATTTACTAGCATTGTTTCGATTTGTTGCAGATGTATTTAAAAAAATTATGTTCACGAATGTTGTATATTTCCAAATGTTGCAACATTCAGTTTTGCAACGTTTGTGAACTCCATATGTTTCTGACTAGTTATATGACAGATATGCTAACAACAAGATGAAACTAACTGACAGAATCAACTTTTAGCTATGTGGGTGTTGCCCTTGTCAAGCTTGCTCTGTTGAGCGCCATGTTGATCCTTTATTTAGACTCATTACTATAAAGAAATAGTTGCATATGTTTGCCACATACTTATTGGGCTCAGGTACATTGATATGATGGCGCCATATCTTTCTTATCCATGGCATTTATCTTGCAGATTGAAGGTTCCTTTATACAGGGAATTGGCTTCTTCATATACGAAGAATATATTACGAACAGTGACGGCCTGATGATTAGCAACAGCACATGGGACTACAAGATCCCAAGCGTAGACATAATCCCGAAGCAGTTTAATGCTGAGATTCTGAACACTGGATACCATAAGAACCGTGTGCTTTCTTCCAAAGGTATGCACTTCAGTGATTTCCTCAATGCAATACAGACCGTAATAAAATTGGTATATATTAATAATCAACTACTATATCTCTGCCAGCTTCTGGTGAACCTGCCTTGGTTCTTGCCTCATCCGTTCATTGTGCACTAAGGGAAGCTATCAGAGCAGCGAGAAAGGAGTTTTCAAAAAGTGGATCTGGAAGGTCACCTCTTGAATTCCAGATGGATGTCCCCGCGCCAATGACACTGGTGAAAGAACTATGTGGTTTTGATATTGTGGAGAACTACTTGGAAACTCTATCTACCTATGAACTTGCAGATGGGGCATAAATGCATAATCTATACTCTTGCTATCTCATATATATATGGAGTGATGTCATCGGTTTACAATAAAGGGTGTGGTAAACTAGGCATATATATTTCAGTGATTTAAACAAGAGTAAAATTGTGGTGTTTCAATTTGTCCATCGGATTTTTAGAGAAGTTATATCATGGCCATTAAATTGGTTTGACTATATCGGTACGATGATTAGCTCTCTAACCTTACATATTCGAGGATGTGATGGCTAGCATGGCATGATTAAGTTTTTTTTCTTTGCAGAAACCCACTTATTACCTCCATTCCAAATTACTAGAAAAAGGTTGCGGCGTTGCCGCGTGTGCCAGTGGATATACCTGTGGTATGTTTTTTTTCCCTGCCGCATATGGTTGTATAAACATTTTTTGAAAATGAATAGTCAAAGATGTTGAATTTAAAAGTGTGCTCTGTAGAAATATTTAGACTATGAATGGTTGAATACATTTTATTTTCCAAACATATTTTGTATTGAAATGTAAAATTTGTGCAAAAGAATTAGAAATGGGGACTCCCTAAGGTTTTATCTGATTTCAGTGTGTGTTCTACTAAACTATGAGTTTGCTCCTTCGCTACTATAATTGTTTATTTTTGCCATGTCTCTGCGACTCTGCCACCTGACTATATCCACTTCCGTATGCATTAGTTCTGCACCTGCTCATGGAGAAAAACACCTTCACCAAATGTACATACTGTAAAGAGTAAATGACATGGCCGGTACAACAACTTGTACGGTGGGTGCAACTAGGTCATACTTCTTGTAAAATGCTCATACATGTCACATATCTTGTTTAAGTGGTGCAATTGTGGTCAAAATAGCACTTTATGGCTGATTTGTTTTGCCACGTCACTTCCAATGTGGATATATTTTTTTGCAAAAGCCCCCTTGTCTCTACCTTATTTGTCTTCTTAATAAATGCCTGCTACGTAACATTAGTTTTGGCTTCTCTATGGTATTGTCGTTTTCTCTTCTTCTTTTTTTCACGGATGCCTATGAGTCCATTTTCTTCTACAAAGAAAGTTTGGAATAATCAAATACAATGCATGGTTTTCTCGACCCAAATTATCAATAACCTAATTGTAATCATAACTCAAAAGCAAAGTAGTTCACATCTTTGTGCACACAAGAAACACAGAAAAGCAACATGTTCCATTCTTAAACGAAAGGGAATAAGGCACATCCTTTAATTTATTAGACAACAAAGCTTATGATTTCACGACTGAACTAAAAGCTGCTACTTCTTGACATTTTTCTTTTTTGGTGCTGCCTTCTTCTTCTTCTTAATTATTGCTCTTCCTTCCCTTGTTGCTGTAGTCAGAGGTGGCTGCAGACCATCTCTCCTAAGTGTAGCAATGAAAGCACATTCTGGTAATTCTGGAGGTGGTAATTGTATTATGTTGGAGACAGAGGGCTTGCTTTCTACAAAGATACACCCACGTTGGAGATGATATGGCAAGACAAATCAGCAATGGAGGCGCTTTTGACCATCGTTGCACCACTTAAACAAGATATGTGACCTGTTTGAGCATTTTACAAGAAGTATGACCTAGTTGCACCCACCATACAAGTTGTTGTACTTGCCATGTCATTTACTCTATTGTAAAATATTTGCTGGAAATATTGGTAAATAAAAAGTTTTATGAATTGAAAGAATAATTTGTCATTCGTGATAGTCAGCTACTAACGAAATCTATTCTCTCCATATGTCAAAAAAATAGCTCCAAATAGAACACTCAGAATCAAAGATGGTAACAACAAATAGGTTCCTTTTTTTCATCTGGATACCCTCTTTGTACTGAGTCTGTCCCCAACGATTCATGTATCAAATTGTAAACACTGAATGAAGGTAACATTAGTCTAGTTATCCATCCACTGCTTTAGCAGTAACGGGCTCCTCTTCTTCTGCAGTAGTATTCACAAAACAGAGACCAAAATGATACTGCATGCTAATTAATAAGGGCGGCTTCTACAAGGTACCTGCATCGTTGATGTTTGCAGGTATCCTACAGCTTAGGAAATGTTTCTGAAGGGTCTCAATAACCTGTTCAAAAAATTATGATATACCATTTGATAAATATCTATGGATACAATAATTATAGTTGCTTTTTTTACATGGTGTATCCGTGTTGAATTATATGTCATGTAAGATCTTTGTTGGGGATGCAATGGCTAACACAGGAATTGATGGATATCAAGCATAGTTAGTTGGATGCTAAAATCATTAGGCTATCAATTGCTACTATGACAGGAAAATTATGGTCTTCCAGATCAGGAATCATTTCAGAAAAAAATTCATAAGACAATCCTTTTTTTTTTTGAAAGGTTACATAAGACAATCCTAATGACAGAGATATGCATATTGGTTAGCAATAGAGATATGTGAACTAATAGAAAATAAGACAATCCTAATGACATAGATATGCATATTGGTAAGCAACAGAGATATGTGAACTAATAGAACGAAGTAATAATATAGATATTTCTCTGAACACATGGCAAGAAAACTCATAGGGAGGTCAAGAAGCCACGCAAGGGAATTGAAAATGAAATTGCACTGAACCTGGAAGTGGCAGTATACGAGTGTTTGATCACTTCATGGTGCTTCTGCTGTTCTTTTACAAATGCCTCAGCCACTGCACCAAGCGGCTGATGACAGTGAGAAGCAAAGCCACTAAATACAAACTAATAAAATGTCGGAAACCAGGCTTACCATGTGGGACTGAGACTTACTGGCGGTGTCGTTCTGTCACACGGGGTCTTCAATCGCCAGATGAGATACCGCTTTCGTATGCCAGCAGCCGACCTCCTAGCCTGCAGCGAAATCGCCACATGCAACATATGCACAATTCAGCGAGTTCGACAAACTGTTTGCTTATCGAATACTCTAACAACAATCGGCACCCCGTGGGCAGTAGTTACAGCAGGCAGGGAGCACGCGGCCGCCGCGAACTTGGCCAGCAGGGAGAACGCGAACGGGGGAACAGGAGCTCGCCAGACGGAAGGTTTCCAGGGCCGGCCACGTGAGGTGCGCGAAGCGGCTAGAGAAGCGCGGTGGAGAGGAAGGGGTCGGGCAGCGAGACAAAGGAGAAGACGGCGGCCGCGTAGCGGAGCGGGGCGCACGAGGCGGCGGAGCATGCGGGGCAGGAGCCGGTGGAGGCGGAACGGAATTGAATTCGATCTTCCCCGAAGCGCACCGTGGCCTGAGCGGTTGGAGCGATCTCAGCTGTTGGCGCTTGGTCCAACAGGCGAGATTTGAGATCGACGTGGCGCAATGAGAAGCTCTCTTTTGGTACCAGAATTCGTGTGAAGAGATAGGCCATTTGACTTTTTTTACTCTAACTTTGTTCGCTCGTCTTATTAAAAAAAAATGCAAATATAGTAAAATTGAAGTCATTTTTGAAGAACTTTGATTAATTTAAAGAATTTGCACAATTTTTTGAATAAGGCGAGTGGTCAAACTTGGGGTTAAAAAAGTCCAGCGAACTACATTTTGGGTGCTAGTAGATGGGTCCTATAACCCTCTTCCAGCTCAACCATTCATTTACAAAGAGGGTTACAGAGGGTGTTTGAATCTAACTAACTTGTTTTCCCTTCTCTTCTGCGAGCTCTTCAAGTGAAAACCTAGACCAAGTTTGGTCGGGCAACGGTGGCGACAGTAACATCATTCCCTCCTTTGAGGCATTGCTGATGTGCTCTGCCGACTTTGGGGCTATGGGCTTCCATCTAGTTCAGGCATCAACCCTTGGTGGCGGCTGCAGCAACTATCACCTTATCCTCCAATCCTACCTTCGCTTCATCTTCCACACCATCACTTTGGTTGCTCAGGTTGCTTTAGTTAGGCGGGTGCTTTGCTGCCTCAATGATTGAAATTCATTAAGGGTGGATGCTTTGCCTCCATGGGCGTGGTCCTAGGTGGATGCTTTGCTACCTCTTGCGATTCGGGCGGATGTGCCGACTTGGTCATGCTTTCTTAGTGGATGCTTGTCCACCATGGTTCTTCTTCAACTTTGGTGGGTGCATTGCCGCCGGAGTTCTTGGTGTTGTGGCAGGCGTTGTGCATCCATGGTGCCATCCCCGTGTTGCTTGCTATTTTCTGTGTTGTATGTTTTTCGCTTGTGTGTCTCTTTTATGTTTCCATGATGTTAGATCTTTGTTCTCTTGTATTGGTCAAACTCTGTTTGGCTGCATCAAGATTGTGTATATAACATAACGACCAATCCTGAAAGACAACTCTTTCGTCTAAGGATGCCTAACCGCCGCATCGATCATTCAGGGGGGTGGGGGTGGGGGACACTGCGAGGTGGGTAGTTTATCTGGGGCCGATGCCTCCTAAAGAGTAACAAAGGTGTGCGAAGGTAAGGTGCTAAGACACAGTCGCTTAAAAGAATAGCTAATTTTAGCCTGGTCTTTGGAGTCCAATCAGATAGACTAACCATGATGAGTTAATTGTTAAACTAATGGAGGAAGACTAAGGCCCTATTGGAATCCACCTTATTAAGGTTTAACAAAATGTTAACATTTAACAACCTAAAAAAAGAAGTGTTAAAATTTAACACTCATCTGTTTGGATCCATGTTACAGTTTAACACTTCACTTTAGCAATATAGGTGTACAAAAGACTTTTTGCCCCTCATTAGCTCTTGCTCAAACCAGCCACCTTTTAACAATGGAGGTACAAAAGTCCTTTTTCTCAAACCAGCTAACTTTTAACAAGTTAACCACCTCAAAACCAGCTAAGGATTTTGGGGGTGTTAAACTTTAACACATCGCTTTAACAGGGGTGTTTGGATGACTTTCTGTTAAAACTTGTTAAAAAATAGGTGTTAAACTTTAACAAGGTGGATCCAAACACCCCCTAACTATGATGAGTTAATTGTTAAACTAATTGTGGAAGAGTAACTATGATGAGTTAATTGTTAAACTAATTGCAGAAGTTATGGTTAACTAGGAGAGATGAGCACGCGACTTGTTATATGGATTAAGATTCAAAAATATGTTTTTCCACTACATAATTATTTAATGCCAAAAAATTATGTGTTAGAGTGTGCTACCTAACCAAAGCACTCAACTTATTATCCAGAACAGCGATAATCAGCTGGCGCTCGCACAGTAGGTCAACATATATATACATGTAAACCGCCAGCTTTTGATAATAAGCTAGCTAGTACTATATATACACTATATATACTACTACACGCTTACCCCAAAACAGTGGAAAAGAAATGAGTTGCCACGCCCACACCTCTGGTCGAGAGTTGACCAACATTTCGTTGTCATCTCATCGATCAGACGTGCTACGAAGGCGAAGTGTCAAAGCCTGTAATTATCGTGGGAGGAGGAAATGAAATTCCGAGCGACGTCGTGCACGCTTCCTGCTGGCCTTAATTAGTTTCCAGCCCCCCTGCTCAGCGATTGTCAAAAAGATGGAGAGGTGATCGTACTATGTCATGTCCACGACGTAATAAATCAATATCTCACGTGTGTTCTTGCACCAACAATCAACCAAATATTGATAAAAAAAAACAACCAACCAATCGATGTCGCACTCGTCCACTCGCTCGGCAATAAACAAAAAAATGATATCGCGATCTCGCCAATGTTGCTGCCAGCGACCTGAGTCAACGACCCATACGTCGCCGGCCGGGCCGGCCCGGCCGGTGTCCGGCCCGATCCGATCCGTTCTAACAAGGCACCCGGCGTCACGCAACCGATCGCGAACACGTCCACCTCGTATATATGTATATAAAGCCCTCCCATTCTCCTCTCCTCCATTGTCAACCACACTACCACTGTGAAGGTACGTCGTCAATGGCGGCCGCGGCGGCGATGCCGGTGGAGAGGGTGGTGTTCGCGCTGAACGGGCGGCGGTACGAGGTGGCCGGAGCGGACCCATCGACGAGGCTGCTGGAGTTCATCCGAACCCAGACGCCATTCAAGGGCACCAAGCTCGGCTGCGGCGAAGGTACGGACGTACGTACGGTGCAAGCGAGCTCTCGCCTACATTTTCAGTACTCTTCACTCGATCTCCAGGCCTTTTTTATGATCAATTACCTGGCCCAGGAGCTGCATATACCATCTTTGTAGGATGGTGGCTGCATTAATTGTTTATACGCGTACTAGAGAAAACACATCACCACGGGAAAACCAAAGTTTGTCGTGTACCAGGGGCGTTTGCCGAGTGCAAATCATCGAGCTACTCGGCAAACGAACATGTTTGCCGAGTGTCCGCCAGGAGGTACTAGGAAAAAATCTGAGCCCCGTAGTGCATTGTCCATGTCAGCTCTTGCAAGTTGGCCGCATGGATACTCTCTGCTGACTCTGTGGAGTATGTATCGTTCCAATT
The DNA here is from genome assembly GCA_015342445.1 of Digitaria exilis. Classification (NCBI taxonomy): domain Eukaryota; kingdom Viridiplantae; phylum Streptophyta; class Magnoliopsida; order Poales; family Poaceae; genus Digitaria; species Digitaria exilis. Next base: position 176,282 of record JACEFO010002599.1, read on the forward strand.
TTATCAGATGTCTCCGAAGAGACTGACTCTGTGGAGTCTGTTCAGAGCCGGCAGGACAGACAAACTTTCCCTCTTTGCAATTTGAATTTTAGGTCATAGTAAGAAATTCGTAAGTTTACATATACAAACTGGGTTGGAAACATTGCTAGTTGACAATTGCAACATAAAGGATACAAAACCATATATTTAAAACCAGACTGGAGTTGATATCTCTTGAAAGTAAATCATGTATACAAATATTTGTTCAGAGCAATACAAGTCCAAAAGTCACATATATTCCCTTGCTATCGAAATATTTATCATTGTTACTCTTTTATAACATGGACATATTCATCTTATACATAAAGTTATTGTAATTATATGAAACAATATGTTATCTTTCAGAATTAAAATAACTTTGATGATAAAATAAATTGTAATAAAAATCAATAATTTTATTTAATGTTTAAATAAAACAAATGGTTAAATGTGGTGACCAAAACTTCGCGGTGATGAAATAATATTTTGACACAGAAGACGTGAACACCAATACTACATCCAATAGCCATAGCCAAAAACAGAACACGGCGGAGAAAATATTTTTTCTTTTATTTTTGAGATGTATCTAGAAAACTTAGCCAACATATTATTGATAATAATATATCATGAATTATGAAACTAGATAGAGTACCATCATCAATTCATATGTTCCCATCGCGTCCGGGCCGGTTGATGTTTGCGTCGTCTCGCATTCATGCCGTGTGCGTGTGTTTTTCCAGCCAAGCAGTATACACTGAACTTTGAAAAAGAGTGTCGATTCCATCCCCATCCCATCCCATATTACCATCACACTCACCCGTTGGAGGTGTGGAGCCTTGGAGGAAACCACGACGCATCCATTATCTCGCCTGTTGGAGTAGGACTTACTGTAGGAAGAAAGAGGCCGGCCGGGCATAGTGTACCATGAAATATGTGGTGGTGTGCTGCCAGACAATTAACAAGTGTATGGAAGGCAGAAGGCCACGAAAATGACCGATTTGTCGAAGATCGACGTATGGGCCGGGTGATCTGGCACCATGTTACTACTATATCTGTATTCCTAATTTCCTATGCTAGTAGGGCGTCACACAACCAAGCACTCAAGCAACAATTTTAATAGTTACTCCAGCCCTCGATCAATTGGCCATGATCTCTTGCTGAGTCCATTACGCAAGCTGGATATATGGCGTTTATGTAAGGACATATAGAGTCGCCGTTGATTGCACGATATGTGCATCTATAAATAAATAGGAGTATATAGTACGGTTGTTATATATAAATATGTGATAGTCGGTTTTTCTTTATGAAATGGATAATATTGTTGATTGCACGATATATATAATATATAGATAAATCCATTATCCAGGGTCAACATGTTCTGAGTGTACATCATTTTTCTTTTTGGAAGAGTATCCTCGCGACAGTGACTGGACTTATATAATATATATATTACATAACATGATATGCTTAGCGATACATATCGACGACGATGACTTGCCGTGTACATTCTAAGCCTCACAAGAATAGTTAGTTGATCCTCTTTATCTGTACGGGTGCTAGAGATGTATCGTTGCACATTGTACATATCACACACGCCAAGAAGGGGTAAATAACATCTTTTTATATTGGACTAGCAGAGACGCACGTGCGACACGTACATGATACAAAATTGATACATTTTCTCTTGATAACGATTATGTCATTATAAATGTGTGGATACATAAATTCAAAAGAACAAGCACAAAAAAAAAGTTTATCAACATATCCAACACATTAGTAAATGTAAAAATAGTGTATACTTCAATATATGGTAGTTGAATATGAACTTAGAACTTAATAAGTAAATAGAGGCTTAACGTCCAAACAGAATATTCTAATAAAAAAGTCACTATGTTTTTTTAGACAATGCAAAGGGAAGAGTTATATACGTACACAAGGATTTTGGCTAGCAAATAAAGCCTCCTGATGTACAGTCAGTCCAGACGCACTTCTTTTATCCAGTGGAAGGAGTTAATTATGTAGTTATGTACGTCGTTGTGAAAGACCTTGGATTATAGTAGTTGCTAGACAAACTAACCTCACCATCCACGCGTGAAAATATTGTGTACGTGAAGCCGTGAAGGACAAGGACTACGTGAACGTGTCCCTTCCAACTGATGTGTCGTGAAGTACAAGAACCTAGACCATGGGGAAAAATAAGAGAAACATCATTGATGCGTAAAAAGGGGCAGGTAGAGGTTGATGCGGCCCGGGTATCAAGAGCCGAGGTGACAAACATATTAAGAAAATGGCAGAAACATTTTGAAAATATCAGTTTTGGTGGGTTTGACCCCCTCCACACCTTTGTTGACCCTTACAGGTGGGTCCAGCGTGAGGGGTACCGCGGGCCCGATTTGGGTGAGAAACATTTTTAATTGTACTCGTTCTTTTATATATTGGATAAAAAAGAGGATGTCAATTGTGATGGTATAAATATATAGTCAACATTTCCATATCAAAGTCATTTATTCCAAATATGTAGAAATGGAAATTATTCTGGTATGCTTTAATGTCATAGCCAATTCTAATTTACTTTATTCAGCGGCTTTGTGCTCCTGCTGGGGCTTGTGTATGCTGCGGTGGCTGGTGCAACTCTCCATCCGGCTGCTAGGGCAAGCCATCAAGGGCTCAAACAGCCGGGTGTGGGGTGTTGTTGTTGCAGCACCGACGGTCATGGATCTTCTCATCGGTGTTGTTGTTGGGAGCAGGGAGCCTTGGCGAGAGCTATGCCCAACCTTGTGTTGGTACGGACGACGGTGACATTCATGTCATTGGAGGCATCATTTGTATTCCCCTCCTTCCAGTAATCATGGTGATCTTCTGGTGAAAACTCTGCTCCACTTCTGACTGGGTGGCAGCGGCGTCTCCGATGTCGTACCCTACTTGTAGGAATCGCTTTTGAAGGTCTCCACCAATGTTTTGTTGCACCAGTCTATTCTCCTATGCTTGAGGATTTTTGCGGGCTTTTGTCACTGGCTCTGTCATGGTTAGATGATTGTCCTCCATTGACACCTCTTGTCTGTCGATAATCTTCTTTTTAGTTGTATCGTTGCATCTTGTGTCGGGTAGTCTCTATTTATCTCTTTTGCCATTCCCCTTCAACGGCAGTTGATAGTGGTACGTAGAGCTCAGATGTGCTTTGAACAGCATTGCCATCAACTCTATGGGAAGTAGTCGTGTCTGGTGAGTTGTGGCTTGTGTGCCTATGCTTGAGGATTTTTGTGGGCTTTGGTCACCAACTCTGTCATCGTTAGATGATTGTCCTCCATTGACACCTCTTCTCCGTCGATAATCTTCTTTTTGGTTGTGCCGTTGCATCTTATGCCGGACAGTTTCTATCTACATCTTCTGCCATACCCCTTCAACGGCGGTTGATAGTGGTACATAGAGCTCATATGTGCTTTGAACAACATTGCCATCAACTCTATGGGAGGTAGTCGTGTCTGGTGAATTGTGGCTAGTGTGCCTCCCTCACCTGAAGTCCCAATTTCATTGAATGATCCCTTAGATGGAGGATGGCAGAAGAGTGGTGTAGATATGAGGGGTGGATTGGAAGTGCATTAGCCATGGCAAATCTTGCGAGTACGTTGCTCGGTGGTGGTTTCAAGTGGCTACTGATGGTCGCCTTCGATCTTTGCTTTAGGTTGAACTTACCCTTTATGTGTATTTCTCTCTGTCTTAATGCTTCTATGGTGTTGTAATTTAATTTGCTGTACAATCAGTGGTTTGCCATAATTTTAGTGGAAAGTTCAGGCCGGCAATTCACTTATCGTAGTACTCTTCAAAAAAAAAATATTGAAGTCCTACCTAGAGATCAAAGTTATTTTCCTAGCTGTGCAAGATTGGAGGATTCATCAAGTTATTCGGCAAATCTCTTATAATTGTGTGGGAAGGAAATTTCCATGGATTGATTGTGTTGAGTCAGACCACTAATGCAATGTTTGAAATGTTTTACGAGTACATCTTTTGAACAGAAGCATGCTGGTACTTGTACTCATATTAGCCTAATGATCCTGGCTTTTTTCATGACTGAGTGTTCCTAAATAGGGAGAGTCCAGTAGACATTGAACTCTAAAAATGACTGTTCTACAAACTGAATTAATGTGAATGGGTCTCTAGTTAAATTGGTTAGATGACCTTGGTAGCACTCCTAGCTCGACTGCCTGTGGGTGTGAATTTTAGGCAACGGTGCCACAATGTAAGGGTGGGGCAGGGGTTCGGCGGTTTTCTCCACCTGTGTGAAAAGGTCTTCTCTCTCAAATGAAAACCGTGGGAGCGGTCTTACCCTCTGCAGGTCGAGTTCCTTTATAAACTGAATTAATTCTGTCCATCTAAAAACTTTTAGGATGTGTTTCTAGGTTTGATTAATGGTTAGGAAAAAAATATTTACCGATTTGGCGAAATCAAATCACAACAGATTCGGTTATTTTAGCAAATTTGATTCGAATCTTGCTGTTGAGCATATATTTAAGCTCATGTGTGATGGCAGATTTAATTTAACATGTTTACTAATCTGTATTGTAGGCGGTTGTGGGGCTTGTGTTGTCCTTATAGCAAAGTATAACCCCAAGACTGAGGAGGTGACTGAATTCACTGCAAGTTCTTGTCTGACACTTCTTTACAGTATACATTTCTGTTCCATTATCACTACTGAGGGCCTGGGGAATACCCGAGATGGCTTTCATGCTGTTCAGAAAAGGATGTCTGGGTTTCATGCATCTCAGTGTGGCTTCTGCACTCCTGGTATGTGCATGTCTATTTTCACGTCCCTTGTCAATGCTGACAAATCCAAGGGACCTAAACCACCGAAAGGGTTCTCAAAACTAAAAGTATCGGAAGCAGAAAAGGCTTTCTCTGGTAACTTGTGTAGATGCACTGGTTACCGCCCAATTGTTGATGCCTGCAAAAGTTTTGCATCAGATGTTGACTTGGAAGATCTGGGCCTTAATATATTCTGGAAGAGAAGTGATAAGAATCCAGATGTTAGTGAATTACCAAGTTACACCCTTGGTGGTGGAGTCTGCACCTTCCCAGACTTTCTAAAGTCTGAAATAAAATCTTCCCATGGTCACCTGAATGTTGATTGTATCGCAGCATCCAGGGAGGGTTGGTATCATCCGAGAAGTATCAAAGAGTATTATGATCTAATAAATTCTAGTTTGTGGAATGACTCTGTCAAAGTGGTCGTTGGGAATACTAGTACTGGCGTACCAGGATATAAGGATCAAGACCTGTACAAAAACTATATTGACATAGGTGGCATTCCGGAACTTTCTAATATTGTAAAAAAAGAGTCAGGCATTCAAATTGGAGCAGCTACAACAATTTCTAGGACCATTGAGATACTTAAGCAAGAATGTGAATCTATATCATCTCCAAATGGCAGTGTGGTTTTCATGAAACTTGCTGACCACATGAGCAAAGTTGCCACTCCGTTTGTCCGTAACACTGCTAGTATTGGTGGAAACATTATTTTGGCACAAAGACGCACATTTCCCTCAGACATTGCAACTATACTTCTCGGTGCAGGTGCAACTGTTTGTCTTCAGGTTGTTGCAGAACTTATAGAAATTACGCTGGAAGAATTCTTAGAGCAGTCTCCCCTGGATCCTACTACTTTACTCCTAAGCATATTTATTCCACATTGTGTTTCAGATAATCAGCCAGAAACAAGTTTGTTATTTGAAACTTACCGAGCAGCAGCTCGTCCTCTTGGCAATGCTGTTTCATATGTAAACTGTGCTTTCTTGGGGCACTCTTCTGTGGATCAACAATCAGATACTCTTGTGTTATCTAAGCTGCGCTTGGCTTTTGGTGCATATGGGACGGAACATGCTATCAGAGCAAAGAAGGTGGAGAAATTCGTAACCGGTAAATCACTCACTGCATCAGTTGTACTTACAGCAATTCAGTTACTTAGAGAAACGATTGTGCCAATGGATGGAATATCACATCGTGAATATAGAGTCAGTGCAGCCATTGGATTTCTCTTCAGTTTCCTATCTCCCCTTGCCAAAGACATTACAGAGCCTGGAAAAGCTCTGACCAGCGGTTCCGCTGATTCAGCAGATAGAGATGATGTTCGTAACCTGCCCGTATCATCCCGTCGAGAAACAATTCCCAATGATGATTATAAACCAGTTGGCGAGCCGCTTAAGAAGTATGCTGTAGAACTTCAAACTTCTGGTATGTGTTCACATCATTAGAATTTTTAATATTTCTGTCAACATATTTTGCTTTTTTCAGGGCTAGATTTGACCTCTGTGTTGTGTAATACAGGGGAGGCAGTTTATGTGGATGATATTCCGGCTCCAAAAAATTGCCTGTTTGGAGAATTTATTTACAGCACACAAGCTCTTGCTTATGTCAAGAGTATAAAATTCAAGTCTTCATTAGCGTCAGAGAAGATCATCGATGTTGTTTCTGCTAAGGATATTCCAAGTGGTGGAGAAAATATTGGATCAACCTTCACGTATGGGGATGAACCACTGTTTGGTGATCCGATTGCAGAGTATGCTGGACAGGCCCTTGGTGTCGTGGTAAGATTCACTTCCACGGATTACCCGCTGACTTAAAACACTATATAAACTATAACAGAAGATAGACATGAATAATATCATATTTCTAAACCATTGCCATTATCTCAGATTGCAGAAACCCAGAGGTATGCTGATATGGCAGCCAAGCAGGTTATTATTGAATATGACACTGAAGATTTGGGCCCACCAATCTTAACTGTGGAAGAAGCAGTGGAAAAGAGCAGCTACTTCGAAGTCCCCCCGGATTTGTATCCTAAAGAAGTTGGCGATGTTTCCAAGGGCATGTCAGAAGCTGATCACAGGATCCCATCAACAGAAGTATTTAGTTCAACAGCCTTCCAGATCTTTTCATTATTTATTTTCACTTGCATCCTTATAAGTGAACAAAAATTGTAGCATGCGGTTCTTGCTTGCTCTAAAATTTGAAATTTTTGTTCTGTATGAATACCATACATATTACCTCATTAATGTATCACTAGGAAGGAAGCCTTATCACAATGTAGAGACTAAAAGTAGTCTGTCCATTGAACAGAACATAAACTATCACCGTTAATGGGTACGGAATACTAACTGAAAATTCAGAATTTATGAGTCAATATGGTAATTGAATTCAGTAATGATATGCAGTAAAACACAGCTTACTTTTACTATTCGGTGGTCTGGGTGTCTTAGTTTTGTTAAATCGATAACTAACTTCTTTTGCATCATACTGCTTTGCAATTATTGTTTTTCCATTGAATCTGCAACTATACTAATACACCCCCCCCCCTCAACACTCCCACTATAATTCTTCCTTACATGATGATTTTGATCTTTTCGTGATCTATGTGCAACTTTGGCCATTACTATATATAACTTTGCATCAACAATGTTCAGATTTCAAAATTATTTTTTTATAGCGCATTAGGTCACGCTTGTTTTGTATATCCATCTTTGACGATTGGAAACATATACATGTTAAAAAATGATTCTTCACATGGATTGTAAAGCATTAATTACACTGGGACAATCAAATGTGGAAAATTGAAATTGAAGCGACACAGGCTTTCTATGATAAGACCAATCACTGCATGTTTTTCTAGCACTAGTCATACTTTTTTTTTTTTGTAGAAATCAAGAGACCATACCAATGTTTAGGGATTTTGATGACTGCAGGTAAAACTTGCCTCTGAGTACTACTTCTACATGGAAACACAGACTGCACTAGCAATTCCAGATGAGGATAACACCATGGTGGTCTACAGTTCATCGCAGTACCCTGAACTTGCACAAAGTGTCATAGCAAGGTGCCTGGGAATTCCATTCAGCAATGTCCGTGTCATTACAAGAAGGGTTGGTGGGGGATTTGGTGGAAAGGCATTCAGATCATTCCAGGTTGCAATCTACCAAACTAAATCATTAGCCTAATAATTCAAATTATATTTCTTAACCTAAATAGCAAAGAGATTTTTAAGGATTCAGAATCTTTAGAACTTTGTGAGATCAATGCATGTTTACATCAGGACTAGTCCTGTGCATATGCAAATCTTTATTATTCCTCATTCTTTTTTAGACATTCAGGTTGAAAAAGGCATTTATGAAACAAATTAATTTGGTGAAGTTGAAAATGTGTTTCCCTTATCTTACATATTTACAGATTACAGATTTATACTGTAACACATAGTCAACTGCATATTATTTCTGGAGTGTAATATACGTCCAACATTAATATGAACCTTGCAGTGACCAAGATTTGTTTTCTTTCATCCCTTTTCTCCTTTCCCATTGTTGTATTTTCAGTAGGATCATTCCCCTCCTATCTTTTCAATAAGTACATTGAAAGATAGCTACTGCTTCTCATAGATGTGATACATGCTTGTGTAGGTTGCAACAGCGGCTGCACTTTGTGCATACAAGTTACGACGCCCTGTACGGATGTTCCTTAATCGGAACACCGATATGGTTATGATTGGTGGTAGGCACCCAGTGAAAGCTAATTACTCTGTTGGATTCAAGTCTAATGGGGAAATTACTGCCTTGCACCTAGAGCTATTAATTAATGCCGGGATATCTCCAGATGCAAGCCCATTGATCCCAGGAACAATTATATCAAGCGCGAAGAAGTACAATTGGGGTGCTCTATCATTTGACATCAAGGTCTGCAAAACTAACAATACGTCCAAATCTGTAATGCGGGCTCCTGGGGATACACAAGGCTCTCTAATTGCTGATGCTGTCATTGAGCATGTTGCAACAGTTCTTTCAGTTGATGCTAACAGTATCAGGGAAAAGAATTTTCATACCTATGATAGTCTTCAGTTGTACTACCCAGATAGTGCAGGTGAAGCTTCTACGTATACATTACATTCTATATTCGACAGGCTGATCTCAACTTCGAGCTATGTGGATCGAGCTGAATCCATCAAACAGTTTAACATTAGCAATAAGTGGAGGAAACGGGGCATCTCTTGTGTGCCCGGTATATTCAGAGCTGAACAAAGGGCAGCCCCTGGAAGGGTTTCTGTTCTCAATGATGGTTCCATAGTGGTGGAAGTTGGAGGAATTGAACTTGGTCAAGGACTTTGGACTAAAATTCAACAGATGACTGCATTTGCTCTGGGAAAATTATGGCCTGATGGGATTGAAGGTCTTCTTGAGAGAGTGCGCATCCTACAGGCTGACACCTTGAACTTAATACAAGGTGGACTTACTGCTGGTAGCACTACATCTGAATCTAGTTGTGCTGCAACCCTTCAGGCGTGCAATATGCTGATTGACAGGTTAAAGCCAGTCTTGGATAAGCTGCAGCAGCAATCCAAAAATGTCTCATGGGATACTTTGATTGCTCAGGTAAATTTATCCCCCTCTAGATTTCCCCATGCTTTGTACAAACTGTTTCTTCATATAATGCAGTGTTCCCAAACAGGCCATTAAAGAAAATGTTAATTTATCTGCGAGTGCATACTCGGTGCCTGGCCAAGATTCTAGCAAGTATCTGAACTATGGAGCTGGTATCAGTGAGGTGCGACAATAGTTTGTTTAAAAGAATGATTTACAAAAATGCAGTTTAATCATGTTTGAAGGTGATACTCACTCTGTTCAAAATATTCTGAAACGTGCAGGTGGAGATTGATCTTCTTACAGGAGCGATTACTTTATTAAGGGGTGATCTTGTGTATGACTGTGGGAAGAGTTTGAACCCTGCAGTGGACCTTGGCCAGGTTTGCAGTCCATCCTTTTACTAATTTCTAATTTTGAATGTAGTCCATTGATATACAAAACATACTTTGTCTTATGTGAATACAGAATGATGACAGCATAATCGATATTCATGAAACATATAATTTTTATAAATCACATATTAATTGTTCCATGTATGTTGGGGAATTAACTTATCTGGTGGCCTTTCTAGTGAAAATGAGCGTAGTGCTGGTAGTTTTTCTTCTTTTTTTCTCATGGTTTCGTTTATTGCAGGCGTAGTTTTGAATTTTTGTCGTTTGTCAATGTTGCATGCTTCCAAATGTTGGGACGTTGTCTTCGCAACGTCTGCAAACACCTTATGTTTCTGACTAGTATATGATGGATATGCTAACAATGCGATGCAACTGACATAATCATCGTTTAGCTTTCTCTGTTGCACACCAAGCTGACCCTTTGGACTTGTTACTGAAACTAAATATTTCCATATTGGTTCTGCAACATATATGCTTATTGGGCTCTAGGACATTAACATGATGGCACCATATCTTATCGACGACATTTATCTTGCAGATTGAAGGTTCCTTTATACAGGGAATTGGGTTCTTCATATATGAAGAATATATTACAAACAGTGACGGTCTGATGATTAGCAACAGCACATGGGACTACAAAATCCCAAGCGTTGACATAATCCCAAAGAAGTTTAATGCTGAGATTCTGAACACTGGATACCATAAGAACCGTGTGCTTTCTTCCAAAGGTATGCACTTTAGTTACTACCACAATGCGACTTAAATTGTAATAAACTTGATATATATTATCAATTACCAACTGTTTCTGCCAGCTTCTGGTGAACCTGCCGTGGTTCTTGCCTCATCCGTTCATTGCGCACTGAGGGAAGCTATCCGAGCAGCGAGAAAGGAGTTTGCAAACAGCAATGGATCTGGAAGCTCTCCTCTTGGATTCCAGATGGATGTCCCTGCACCAATGACACTGGTCAAGGAACTATGTGGTTTTGATATCGTGGAGAAGTACTTGAGAAGTCTATCAACATATGAACGTTCTGCTGAGGAGTAATAATATATACTCTTGTTATCGTCTCATATAGAAAGGTCTAAAAGGCTGTGCGTGTGTGCCTCCATGCTATCTGGAATTCAAACAATCTATATTCGTGTATATCCTTATTTGTTATTATGGTCATTATTGCTGAACAATTTCATTTATCATTCTCCTGTTGACTTAGTTAAACAAAGTGCAAGCCGGATCAGAATCAGTTTATTTGAGAACAAACATTTTCATGACTTACCCGCAAAAAAAAAAACATTTTCATGACTTAGAGGAAAGCTGTTGGCATAAAAAGATTAGTTTCCGATCATATTAGATGGACCGTCAATCTACATAGTAGTTTAAAAGAGTTTTTAAGTAAAAGTGATCACACTTGCCAGTCTCCCTAAATATATCACATGCTAGGCTAATTGAGTGATTGTATAGTGTAATACTATGAGTACTTCCACAAATGTTTACTTTTAGACGCACACAATCACTTCTCTTTTTTTAGTTTGTTGCAAAAGCAAATGGCAACTACGAGTCATTATATTTTTTCGCGGAAACTACAAGTAATCCTCACCATGCTCATTGTAAAAAATATACCCTCATTTAGATATTTTTTTATGAAAAGTAAATTAGTTTTTAGCCAATTAATTTAAAAATAAACCAATTAGCATATCATTAAACATTATATACCCTTTTTTAGGAAAAGGCGAGGCAATAGTTAGCCTTTCTTTCTCAACAAACCAAACTTGCAAGCGGGGCACATATAGCTGGACCTTATTATCGTCATGAGTCATGACCTCATCAAAGTAGTGCCTTATTATCCCCCTCGTCAATCTAGTGCATGTTCGACAGAGGTACCAGCTGTGACTTGAACCCATTGTAAAGCGGTGACTTAGTACGAATACTTCGGTGGTCCCATCACGATCTGATTTTTTTTTTCTGCAGTCAATAGAAGATGTTAGACTTGTATGGGTGGAACCAAGTTAATTTAGAAGAACTTTGAGCTCGGAAACAAGTTAATTTTGTTTGAGCAACTTGGTCAATATATAATTGGTGGCAGGAATTAATCACTCATCAGGCATGCATATGCGCCTCGATCGACGACTGACACTGGCCGGGCGCCATTTGCACGTGCAGAGTTGATTGATCATTTGCACCAGCGGCCACGTCGGAAACAAAGAAACAAACACAAAAAGCATCACCCCACGGTGTTCCGACCGCCGTCACCATCGGCCGATCCGATCCGATCTGATTCTATGAGGCGCGCGGCGTCACGCAACCAAAAATGCCAGATCAGCGTATTGTGAATCTGTTGATCGATGATACAGCTGACCCGATATGGACCATTGCTGTATGCTTACATCTGCAAAGCAGTTATGGCAGCCAGCTGTGTACGTATGTAAATAACTGACATATTGGTCCTGGCTACTTAAACATGTGGAGGCCGGCGTAAAACTTTCGATATACAGTACTATGATGGTTTTGTCAAAGTACTCGATTTCACATATACAGTACTTTGTTCTTTTTGTCAAAAAGTCCTCTGTTTCACATACAGTACACCAATATTCATAAAACCGCCAGATTTTCGTGATTAAGGATGTACTATAACTATAGACGTGTGCTTACACTAAGACAGTGAAGAAGAAAACAAAGTTGCCAAGTGATGATAGCTAGTTGTAAGTCTGTAACCACCGGGCCAGCCGGCGTTCAATAGGCGAACGAAAAAGAAATCGAGCGAGAGGTCGTTCGCATATTTGTCAGAGAGAGCTGACGATCGACACACACAAGCCCAATTATTTTGACGCGAGGTGTCATATGAAAAATAATCTCTTCGTGAAAACTATAGAAACTAAAATCTAGTCCACACGATGTTAATCCAAGAACACGACCAGATCATGTGGGAGAGATGATTTGCAAAATCATCTTGCAAATCACACCTCCCACCTTCCCTGAGTTTTGCAAATCACTCCTTCCATCTGATCTGGACGCGCCCATCAACATCTACTGCCTATATATCGATCGCACGTGCGGTTGCACCTACCAATCAACGTCGCGCTGCTCCACTTGCTCGGGTATAAACAAAGCGATCCACAGCGACACGTGGCACGTCGCCGGTGCCAGGGCCCGATCGGTCTTTTACTCTGGCACCCGGCGTCACGCCACCGAACACAGTACAGCTGCGCATTTATAAGCAGTCCACTCACTCTCCATCGATCGCCTCTGCAACTGCAAGCACACCAGCAACTGCAAGCACACGGCACCACAGCTTAGGCATTCTGTTGGACCAGCAGCTAGCTAGAGTGATATCGATCATCGATCACAGGTAGCCTAATCCATCCATGGCGGCCGCGGCGGTGGATAAACTGGTGTTCGCGGTGAACGGGCGGCGGTACGAGGTGGCCGGAGCGGACCCGTCGACGAGGCTGCTGGAGTTCATCCGCACCCAGACGCCATTCAAGGGCACCAAGCTCGGCTGCGGCGAAGGTACGGTACACGGTGCCTCTCGTAATAACATTAATTCAACAGCTTCTTCATTCTCTCACGATCTATATATATACACCCTGCTTGTACACTGATTAATTGCATCAGGCTTATTAATACTTATTCACCTAGCGCGCCATCACGGGTACGGTGGAAAATCACAAATTTAAAATTCGCATATCAGCTGGCAAACCATGCGTGCATGCATGCTGGCTGGAGTTGCAACATTTTTTTTTGTGTTTCACTCATAAGTAAATAAGACCTATTCCTTTTTTCCGATTTAGCTCAAGGTAGCAAGCTTTTTTTTTTGCCTTTTTTTCATTTTGCAATTTTTTTTCCTATACCTCTAACAAATTGTAGTAATACCGGCAAAAAAATGTACTATTAATGCTAAATATTAACAATTCTGCGACTAAATACACAAACAAAAACCTACCCCTAGAAGTTTGAAAGTATCTGGGTGCACCGTGAATTGTAGTCAGTAGAGTAGGCCAGGTGACTGACGAACATATATGGTTAGAAAAAACATCAAGCGTTTCATTTCTTTGTGTGCGTTTCTGTCTGAATGAAATATTTGAATCATGATTTGAGGCGTACCTAGTAAGAACAACCATACTAGGGGGTGTTTAGATTGGGAAAGATTCCCCAAAAAACATTGTAGATCCAAAAAAACACTGTAGATGAATAGTGTTCTGTGTGTGGGAGGGATGGGATGAATAGTAAAAAATTGGATGAATAGTGTATTTTGAGGGAAATAGTTTGAATCTAAACGCACCCTAATCCGGACACTGCCAAGTCCATGTAGTTACTGTACTGTAATTCACCTTTTGTTGAGGATGACACAGACGACACTACATATACAAAATATATTTTCAATGTATAATTTCTTCAAAATAAGTTACAATCCAACCTCTTTCGTTTTCTCTCTACCTTAGTTTTTATGAACACATTATTTCGTTAAATGCGCAGCTGCCATATATCCCAACGCTGCTGATATCGTCGTTTTTCAGCCAAGCGAGGTTGAGACTCTGGAGGGTTCCACCGGTCCCTCTCTTTCGGTTGGATGACCACGACGACACACATACATATACACATCACACACATAGTAGGAAGTGGCCGGTGCCGTGTTGCTGTTGCAAAAATCAAATAGAAGCATGCTGTAACAGCCAATGTTGAAACCCCTCTGCCGTGTCCTGGCAAAGAAAGAAAGAAGGTTTGGAAGGCCACGATCTGACACAGACGGCTAGCCTAGTAGCCTTTTATTGCCGGATTTGTTTGTCAAAGAGGTACGGTGTACTCGCGTCGTACAATGTCCTTTAGGAAAGCACATACACATAGTATATGCCTGTAAGCCACGTAAGCAAGCAATACTCCGTTTCAGATTATAATTCATTTGATTTTTTTACATCAAGTTTGACCACTTTTCTTATTCAGAATATTGTACAAAATATCACAACTTTCATTATGGCTTGCTTATTAATATTTGTTGAAGAATAACTTAAATTTGACTATATTATATATTTTTTAATAAGATGAGCGGTCAAACTTTATGTAAATAAAACTCAAATGAATTATCGGAGGACGTACATATAGTGCTTTTACAGATATAAATCAACTTAATATGCATTCTTTGGGGCGTGGGGGTCTACGTCCAATCAATTGTCAAGTGAAATTCATGGTTTCGACAAGGTTGGTAAATAGTTAAAGTTTCGGTAACAGAGCCAGATCAACCCATCCTTTTTCCATAGTTAGGCTTCGTTTGGATGTAGATATTAGAAGGTGTAGCATTGAATTATCCCAGAATACCAATGCTGAGAGGAATTAGAAATGGCCTCAAATACCAATGCTATTGTTTGGATGTGCAAGTATTTGAGAGCTGGAATCAAAGAAAATAACCAATTCCAATTCATGTTTGGATGTACAAAGGTGGAATTGTAGATTGTGTTGTTTACAATGGTGTAAATGCATTACAAAATATATTTCACAACATGCATATTTATTTCCTGATAATATATATTACTTTTCAATTTAAATACACCATAATATTAAAAAAAATAATAGTGCACATTGCCATAATATGGTAAAAAAAAGAAAAAAATGATGAAAAGACCATTACTTTTTCTTTTATTTCTTTTTTTCTCCCTCCCCCTTCCCTTTCTTTTCCTCTCTCTATTTTTTCTCTCCGCACCGTAGCAAACCATCTCGATCCCATCTCTCTTTTCCTCTCTCTCCCTCCGCACCCCTTCTGCTCTCTCCCCGATGAAGCCCAGGGCTACTGCAGGTGGAGGTGAGGAGGCGAGCAGGACGGCTGCTGCAAGACGGCGTGAGGCAATGTGGAGGCCGTGCAGCAGATCCTGGCGCCGTGGGTGGGTGCACGCAACATCTGTGGAGGGAGGAAGAAGGGGAGATCCTAGAAGCAGGGGAGGAAGAAGGAGGTAGGGTCCCTGAGTGAGGAGGCGACGGGCGCCCTCCTCCGGTATCCCCCCCCCCTCCCTCCTCTTCCGCCGACGAGCGCCAAGCAGCCCTCCTCCTTCGCTGGTGTTTTTTCGCGGAGTGAAGGGTCAAGCGGTACGAGACTACGCTCACGAGGGGAGGGGGGCGAGCACGATTCAGACCAAATCGGAGGTGGGAGACTCTGAATCGTGGGCAGGCTGGGGGTAGTGGCTGCGAATGCCGCCGGCATTCGGTCTTCAATTCCGCCCGCCAATGCCGAACGCTTCTAAACAAATGCATTGGGGCTGCTCAATGCCAATGCCAAATTTAAGCCTTCAATACCAACTTCCAAACGGGGGCTTATAGTCATCTTAGACCCCGTTTGAATCTTTCAAGATTTTGAGAATCCAAAATCTAGAAGCTAAGCTGCTTTCAATCAGGACAAATTTTGCTTTGAATATGAAAATTTTCATATGATAAATTTTAGTGTTACCACTATCTGTCCTAGAATACTATTTGTGTTGACATTCTTAGGTATCTAGGACCTAGATTCTTACCAACGTGTTCACTACGAATGTGCAGCAGGAAAACATCTAAAATGATCAATTGTTGTATTATACATGGGCTATGAAATTTGGGTTGTGAGTTGCTATTTGGAATTTGGAAAACCTATGCTTGATTTTGGGCTCGCGGGCTGATTTAGTTGCGGCTAAAATGAGGCCTGTTTAGGATATATATAGCCGATTAATAGCGCTATTGGCCCTGAAGCTAAGGATGTGGTTAAAATTAACCGTATATCCTAAAACTGAAAATCGTCGTGTGCTTTCTAACAGGGCCCCTCGTGGGCCATGGCTCAACCTGTTATGCTGGCGCTTGGCCGTTGGTGCCCTTCACCCAACAAAGAATTAAACTTAGATGGCATTGTTTGGAAGAAGGAACCTCAGCCTTCAACCGGCCAAGAAACCACCTGAACCATTTCAGCTCAGACTCTATAGGGCCACACCAATAATCTAGACTGGCAGTCAGCTACCCCGCCCCTAGGTAGGAGGTCCCAAACCAAACCACAGTTTGGTGACTGCCAACCAGGCCGTTGGCCTCCCATTATTTTGTGGGTTTCCTGTGAGGATTTTTTTTTAACCATCCCTGAAAGTCATTCCCTTGGGAAGTCAAACCCATGTGCTCTGGTGCTAAGCAGATATTACAACCACTAGCCTAACTGCCTAAGAACCCTTCTGCCCCTTCGCCTAACAGATTTGCTAGATTTTTTTGCTCCGATTGATTGATTTCCTCCAACAAATTAGAATCTTCGCTTGCCGGTACTCCGTCCGGACCAGAGGGGAGGTCCAGCCATGGAAGACGATGCGATGGCCAAGAGGATAAGGTTCGATGCGGAATCCCGCCGCCAAGAACTGCCGGTCGGGGGAGGCGGAGGAGAAGGCGGCGTCCCGGATCTGATCAGCCGCCTCCCCGACGAGGTCCTCGGGGAAATCATCTCCCTCCTCCCGACCAGGGACGGCGCCCGCACCCAAGCAATCTCCCGCCGCTGGAGGCCACTCTGGCGCGCCGCGCCTCTCAACCTCGATGTCGATGACCTCTCTGATGAGGACCACAAGCGCATCATCTTCGCCACCAAGATCCTCTCCGAACACACTGGCCCCGGCAGGCGGTTCTCCCTCACTGGCTTCCGCCTCCACAACCGCTTCGCCAAGATCGACGGCTGGTTGAGATCCCGAGCACTGACCGGCCTCCGCGAGATTGAGTTCAGCTACGAGTTCCAGATTTCGCCGCTGCCGCGCCCGATGCCGCAGTCTGCGTTACGGTTCGCGCCCACCCTATGCGTTGCCGAGTTTGCATGCTGCAGTTTTCCTAATGAGATAGTGTCGGAGTTGAATTTTCCCCACCTTAAGATGCTTTCCCTTCGCAGCGTCACCGTATCTGAGAACGCCCTTCACAGCCTGCTCTCTGGCTGCTCTGTTCTGGAGAGCCTCTCTCTACGGTATATTGCCGGCATTGGCCGCCTGCACATTAGCTCGCAAACTCTTAGGAGCATTGGTGTCAGTACTGCTTGGTCGTACTCAGATACCAATCCTGTCATACCCGGTTTCAGAGAGAAAACCGAGTACATCTCATATGTGTGCCAGATCAAATTTCACACATATGATAGACCGTGAGTGAATAGCAGAAACAGTACTCAAACGAATATTTAATAAACAAAGTATTTATTACACTCACGAATAAGGCACAAAGGCCAAAATAAACTGGTTCACACGATAACTAAGACGATATCTCCAAAAGCACTCCACAGGCAACTGACTGGTGGAACACACGCCTAGAACTCATCCAGATCGCTTAGGTACTCTGCTCCATTATTACCTTCTGATCTAATATAAGCAAGGGTGAGTACACTTATGGTTGGTACTCAACAAGTGGGGGAAATATGCAAGCTATCAAGGAAAGGCTTGGTTTGCAGCGGTTAGCATTTTAGTTGGTCAAGTTTTATTAACAAGCAACTATTTACTAAGATATAAGTATATACCAACCCACTTATTAACAATAAAAATAAGCATAAAGTAAATCATAAACATAACCAATAACATATGCATGCGATGATTTGATTACATGTTTCGATAATTTAATCACGTGAGGGTCCAGGCCGTTCATGACCGCGAACACGGCTGTTATAACAGTTTTACACTCTGCAGAGGTTGTACACTTTCACCACAATTTGCGTAAAAGCTCCGAAGAACTTTAAACCCAACCATGCTGTGCTGATCAGGCACGTACCACACTTCCAAGGTGTGACTGCATAGGGACGCTACGAGGCCTTTACAAAGATTCCCTAGTTAGAAACAATCCGCTAAGGTTTCCGGATCGGAAGCAGGCATAACCCTCCCTAACGGGTATAGTGTCTTAGCCAAGCCCACTTCCCGAGAGAACCGGGCTATACACCGTCAACCGCCACCCCCATGCCCTTTCGGTAAGATCATTCCTAACCAAGGTTTCTAATTAATTCGCCAAGACCAGAGCCATATAGTATTGTGGTTGTACGGTTAATCCTGGGTGGTTCTCCATGTTCCGATTAACATGGTGATCTTGTATTAACATAACAAGATATAAATAATAAGAATATTCATCAATGTTGGATAGAACCCATCATGAACCAAGGTTAAGCATCTAGCATAGCTACCCAACATAAAAGTAAACCCGGTTTATCAAGGCTTGGGTGTAAAAGACTAGTCATCCTTAAATAGGACCATCAAATTAATGCATCGCGAATAAAAATATAAACTTTGGTGTCATGCAATGTGTATGGGTTCAAAAGAGTATGCTGAGGGGGAAATCCACTTGCCTTGCTCGAAGTACTGCGGTGGCTCCTCCTCGAAGATTTGATCTTGATCTCCCTCGAACGGACCGTTCTCTATACGTTTCACACAAGCATTCAATCAATAAAAGCAAAACAATACACCAAACAACTTTTAAAGACGCAAAGACGTATCTAGAACTGTTCTTGATGAAGAGACGATCGCGTGAGCGCAAAGATCACTCAAAACGGATTTAAAACGGTTAAGATATGGCTAAAACAAGGTTTAGGGGCTTCTTTGAACTAAATCTAACCTTCCAGGGCTTAAACAGAAGAAACCAGGGACCTAAAACGTAATTTTATATAAAAACCAAAGGACTTTTGTGAAAAACGACGCGGCAGGACGGCGGGTTAGATTTTTAGAAAGCTCAGGGGCTAAAACAAAAAGAAAAGGACCTAGATCTAATTATTTTTGAACTGTCTTGGACCGCGGGTTGATACTAAGAAAACCGAGGGGCTCTTTTGCAAAAACGCGCGGCTGACTCAGCACTGACCCATACCGGTTCGACTGGATCTAATCACGGCCGTCGGATTTAGATCTAACGGCTGGAAACGAACGAGCGACTCCGGCGACCTGAAGACGGCGGCGCACGGCGGAGCTCGGCCGGGAACTCGCCGGACTTGAGCAAACAAGGGCTAGGGAGCTCGGTTTTGGACGATTCAAGGCTCGGGAGAAAGCTTAGGATGTGGGGAGTCGGTTTTAGGGGATCTAAACGAGAGTTGATCAACGGTGGGAACTCACGGCGGCGAGCGGCGGCTCGGCCATGGCGGCGATGTCGCACGAGCACGAGAGAGCGCGAGAGAGAGGGGAAAGAGGCCCTGCGCGCTCCTTACCTCCACGCGAAGCCTTGCGACGAACTTGGAGCGACGGAAACAGATCCGAGAGCTCGAATCGAAGCGGCGGCGCAAAGCTAGGGTTTGCGGCTATGGCGGCTATGGCGACGCGGAGAGCTCGGATTTTGGGTTGGGGAAACCAAGGGGCTTAGACGGCGGCTTATGAAGGCCGGAGAGTCCTAGGCTTGCGCGCCAAGAAGCGACACGGAGACGGCGGCGCCATGGACTCGACGGAGTCCTGCTCGAACTCGGCTCGGGGAAGAAGACGACCTGACATGCGGGGCCCACATGTCAGCGGAAGGAAGAGAAAGAGAACGGGCTGGCCACGGCGCGCGCGAGCTGGGCCGCAGACTGGGCCGGAAACTGAGGTTGGGCCGCGGCCGCGCGCTAGGAAAAAGAAAAGGCCGAAAAAGAAACTGGGCCAGAAAGAGATGGGTTGGGCTGGAAAAAAAAAGAGGGAAAAAGAAAGGTTTTGAATTTAAGTTTAAACTTTTTCAAACCTTTTCAAAATTCAAACAACATTCAAAATATATACAACAGCATGAATTGCAACAAAGACTTTAATGACTCTAATTTAAATGTTGTTTAAATATTTAAGAGCCAAAATTTAACTTTGAAATTTAATATTTCCTAAAAACAACCTAGGAAAAATAGTTGCCTAAGTAAATTTTAATGTGATGAAATTAGGGTGTTACAAATCCCATCAAGTTCCAAGAGCTGGTTATCAAGGACGCTCCTTGCCTTGAAAGATTGATACCACTAGACCATGGCCTTGTGCCAGCAACCATCCGCGTCATGCATGCTCCTAAACTTGAGATAGTGGGTATGTTATCTGTTGGTATCTCCAATCTCGTGCTTTGAACCACTGTTTTTCAGGTTGCTACAAATCTTGTTTCATCTGGTCTTCTGCTTTTCTATCTCCTGGCTATTAATTTTTCCTGATCTGTATTTTTTTTTTGCAGGAAATGATTGCCCTAAAATTGACAACCTCAATACGCACAGTAAAGGTTTTGGCACTTGACTCATTGGGCCCTAACCTCGGCTCTGTTGTTGACTTCCTCAAGTGCTTCCCCTGTGTGGAGAAACTCTATGTCACAGTCAGCATTTTTCTTTTTCATTTATTTATTTGAACAGCAATATGAACATTTGGGACACAGTATAATATAGTTTTTTCTCACTCTTTATGCAGTGTACCCTACAGAAGACTATGAAAAACACGCTAACCTATAATTCACTGGATCCAATAGAATGTCTTGAGGTTCATCTTAGAAAGGTTATCATAAATAATTATCATGGCATGAAACCTGATGTTGGCTTTGCCAAATTCTTTGTTTTGAATGCAAAAGTGCTGGAGGAGATGGATTTTGGACTCAGCTGCAGCTACAATGATAAGTGGATGGCCAATCAGCGTAGACGACTTCAAGTGGACAACAAAGCTTCACCAGGTGCTCGATTTGCATTTGGACATAGTTATGCCTATGGAATAACCTTCCCCATATTTTCAAAGCCTGATCCTTTTGAATGGAAGAATCGGAGACTTTTTCTTAGGTTTGCCAGCTTGTTGAATTAATCAAGGGGGCCAACTAACGGTCTGCCAGATTCTTGAATTAATCAAGGTGGCCAGCTAGCTTGTGGTATTTTGTGATGCAATAGATATATGCACGGTGTAGCGGGGAGGCAATCCTCCACATTGTTTTTATCATCTCCTTGTCAAAATGATGCTGGGGAATTTGATGGATTTTTGGAAGATCGTGTTTTTTTGGTCCTTTGTCTAAACTAATACTTAGCTCTTGTAGTCTAAATGTCTTAGTTATGTCAACAGACATTTTCCAGTAAATCACCTAGTTACCTATAGCTGAAGGTCCAAACATGTAAATCACCTAATTTCCTAGCTGAAGGTCCAAACATGTTTACCTTGTTTCAACAAGTTTCAGTTAGCAAAACAACCTCTTATTTAGTTTCTTGTGGAATCTACTTAAATGAACTCACATAAACTTAATATACTCTTTATCTAGAAAAATCTGCGTAGGAAAGCTTACCAATTAACTAGCTCATTATATTTTGGCATGGTAAAATATGGGTGATATATCTAATGCAATTATACTATGGTATGCAGTTGTGCAGTTACCATTATCTAGCACATGTAGTAGGTTGTATTTCATGTTGCAGTTTATGCCATTCTCTGATTTGATTTGGTGTGTTTTCTATAAATATTACAACACTTCTCAACTTTAGTGCTGTGCTTCTCATGCAAGTTGTCTCAAATTCAGTAGATGTTCCATGCGGTTCTGTATTGTGGTATTCCCGTGTTCGACCACATGCTCCTATTTCCCAGTCTCTCCAAGCAGCTAACGTGGCATCACTCTATATCACGTTTGTACTCGAATCATTAATTTATTCATCCAGTCCAAATAATTATTTGAAATGCACTTGCATTCAGACAGGATCACAGGACCGTGAAACAAACAACGGTAACTTCCAGAATCACAATACCGACGCCTCTCCCCTCTACGTTAAAAGTTTGTGGTATACCAAAATGCTTCTGCATGTGCTCTTTTATGCAGTATGCAGGGCTGGCTGACATATTGGCCCCGGGCTATAAATATGCTAGCAATTTTAGCAAGAAGTCATCAAGTCCAGGCTGGCGACCTAAACCTCTTATGCTTTGGTTGCCAATTTTCTCGAGCCCAATAATTTGAATCAGGCAAATATATGATGACACTTAATAGTTGTGAAGTTCATATCTACAATAATAATCTTTTGTAGTCTCTGTATACTTACATTTTCTACGCCACGTTTGGGTGCGGAAGGTGGTTTTTTTCCGAAAAATTTCCTGGTGGGCACTGCACTTTGGTGAAATTAGCGGTGACACACTAATACTATTCTTTGCTGTAACACACTATTTTCCTTACTGAAACACACTGCCTAGTGTGTTGTGGCCAATTTTTTTTATAGTGTCCCACAGCAATATTGAAATCGAGCAGTGTTCTACAGCAAAATTTTTTTTTTCACCCTCGGATACAAACCCAAATAAATCGCATTAAGCAGTAAGGCTGTTTGTTGTCATGCCAGAAACGTTTGATTATTGAAGAGCCGCCGTATGAAGTTACGTGGACTGTGGGTGACGAATAAAGGCAGATTGCGAAAACTCGAAGGGTCTTGCATGTCATGTCCTGGCTCATATTTGTAAAGCCAAGCTCAGCTCAACCAGGCTGAGTACATGCAATGGCATGTTATTTGGTTGGCTGAATGCATGCAGTGGCATGTTATTTGGTTGGTTATATCAGTTAGCCTGGTTGATGGGAGATGTTGTTTGGTTGCCTGCGTGAAGATATGTCGAATGAGATAAAAAATCATGAAAAACTACTATCTTGATATTTATATTGTCTAAACATGTTTTTATGATTGCTATTTTCTCATATTGTGGCTTAATCTTCTTTAAAATATTTTAATACAGTTTGATATGAGCTAATGATACACTAAAACATCAAGAGACCCTAGCTCCAGAGAAATTGCCCAAAAGGGTGTTGTACTGCTGTGAGGCCCCTTTTGCATCTGGAGAGCGAGGCTCAGGAGGAAGAGCAAGCAACCAAACAACATCATCCTATATCCCATGAACCCGGTTTAGTCATATACAGGGAACCAAACGCACTCTCACACGTGGTTATGGTATTGTGCCACATGGGTTTATGTTGGAAACTGATTTTTTATGTTTTGTATGTATTGGCCTGCAAGTTGATATTTCAGTTACATTGCCATTTTTTTTCATTATTGAAAATCCCGCTCAGCAAGCTGCTTTGTTGTGTGTTCCATGATCCAACTAATTAGCTTTTCTTTCTCACATGAAAAGTCCAATAGAAATTGTGGTTTTAAAGGTTTGCCTCAATATCTCGTAAAGAATCCCCCCAACTGTACTATTTATTTAAGTGTTTCTGGTTTGTAGATTAGATTGCAGATATAAAAGCATCCAAGGATTTCTATAAAATGTAGAGTCAAACGGAATCTGTGATAGTTGGGATTTTTTTCAATTATATTCTGGAAATAAACCTGAAATATTTATGTGCTATTCTAATTTGACATCTTTTAGAATGATTGGCAAGGATCAGCTTGTACTTACATGTACTTGAACTACTTTTGCTAGTACTTAATGGTACTTACGAGAAAATAAAATTAAATTACCTCTTGGACCACTTAAGTGATACTTGGTCCCGCAATTTTAGTATTTTTAGGTACTTAATATATTTATCACTGTCTGATTTAGTAGTAGAACTCACTTTTAATATATCTGGTGAGAAGCCTTGCCTTTTGAGCTGTCTAGTGTTGGAACTGTTACTTGGATCACGATCTGTTACTTGGTAGTTGATAATTCATTTCTCATTAGAAATCCCATATCAGTCCAACGATTTTTTTTTTGTTTAATTGGTATATACCCTCTTCGTTTCAACTTATTAGTCATCCTGGGTGCCATTTTGAGTGCCTAAATTAATGACATCTTCTATGAACATAGACATATATTTGTCTAAATTCATAACATCTTTAATGCATCTAGTAAAATGCTATGATAACTAATAATTTAGAATGGAGGGAGCATGAGACATTAGCGACTTCTAAGTGAATCAAATGTCTACATATGTTTCTCCCTTTCGAATTGTTTTGTGGTGATCATTTTCCTTCTATCCTCCGTCTAAATATCGTAGGTTTCCAAGCCTGCAATTTTGCTTGTGTATAGTACGGGTGGACCGCCGCATGCAGCCGTAAAAAAGTAATGTTCACGTGCACAAAAAAAATAAGTTACAGTGATTTGTTGAGACAATCAAAGCAAATTGTTTGCGCAAGACATGGATTAACTTTGCTTTAGAGGAAACAAAACAACACGTCTCAACTATAAATATATGGAACCTTTTAAGAAAATCTACTGACTCTTCAGGGGGGAAAAATCCATCGAATCTACTATAATCTTCAGAGGAAACAACGATCTCGACGTATGCCCTCCCCGCGCGCCGCCGCACGCACGCTTTCCTATCCTCCAATTTCCACAACAGGCGAATTCGCTCTCTCCCATCGCCGGCGGAGAAGCCAAGATCGTCTGTCTGTCTGTTTGGTTTGACACCAAACGGGCGTAAGGGCAACCGTCTAAACAAGGCGAGAATCTTCTGGTTAGGGTCTGGTCGTCTTTGTCTCTTTTTATTTTGTCCCTAATATCAAATAATTCATTTATACGGTTTGGGAGGAGTTACTGTTTGTCCCTTTGACAGCGTTGAATTCCAATTTCTAACTAGCAGATTTACTGCCAGCAGTTTGTAGTGAAGCCCAACCCCAATCCTCTATATTCCTTGTCTAAACTCTGGGGAACCTTACAGAATTGAGACTGACAAGAGTCTCCTTTTTTTTTAACCTTATAAAATCCTACAGAATCTCTGAACCTGATTTTTACAGAGAAAGGAAGAGAGACAGGAGAATCTCTGAACCTGATTTTTACAGAGAAGGAAGAGAGACCGGTCTCAAGGCCCATGAAGAGGAAGCTGGACATTGAACCCTCCTGCCAAGAACCCCTACACCGACCAGAAGGGGAAGACGCCGGAGGCCCCGACCTTATAAGCTGCCTCAGTGATGACATCCTTGGTGACATCATCACCCTCCTCCCTACCAAGGACGGTGCCCGCACCCGGGTACTCTCGCGGCGGTGGCGCCGCCTCTGGCGCTGCGCACCTCTCAATTTTGAGGCTATGGTTGCCGGCAGCAATGCCAATGTGGGTGTGGCCACCATTCTCAGCACTCTGCAAGCCCACAAGGGCATTGTTCGTCGATTGTCCCTCACCTGGCACTACAACTACTTTTCCATGATTGATTCCTTACTGGAATCCCCAAGGCTCAACAACCTCCAAGAGTTTGAGCTGTTCTTCAGTTACAATGTCAATGAATATCAAGTTCCTCGGTCTGTACTCCGCTGGTCGCCTACTCTAGGTGTCCTCAACATTTTTACGGTTGGTGAGGTACTTAGATTTCCTATGGAGACTGCTTGCTGCTTCCATTTCCCACACCTCAAGCAGCTCACTCTCAACGCCGTCAGCATCTCAGAGGGCACTATCCATGCAATTCTGTCCGGATGCCCGATTTTGGAGAGCTTGGTGCTAGATGGGAACATTGGTTATCGGTGTCTTCGTATCAGCTCTGCAACACTTAGGAGCCTTGGAGTGTCAGATGCTTGGAATTACAAAGAGGTAAGACTTGAACAAGTCATAATCGAGGATGCCCCACAGCTAGAAAGGCTTGTACCCCGCCCTCCAAAGTGTGATGACCTAGAGATTCGTATTGTTAAGGCACCCAGACTGAAGACGTTGGGCTATCTAAGTAAAAGGATCTCCACATGTGAGATGGGAACCATGATTTTTCAGGTGCAAACACATTTGTGTCTAGAACTCATATATTTCTATGCTAAGGTTACTCCCCTCTGTTCATGCAGATCCTTTTTTTATTTTATTTCAGAAAATGGTGCTCGTTGGCCATCCTAATCCGACACGTACTGTGAAAATTTTGGCCCTCAACACTAATCCTAATCTAGATATTGTTGTTAAATTTTTGAAATGCTTTCCATGCCTGGAGAAGCTATACATCATGGTGAGATTTTTTTCTTTGTTAAGCTTCATTGATTAACCACACATTATGTTCAACTATGCCAGTGCACCAACCCTTGTGTTGAATTTTTATTTGCATCATGATTCTATCAACTATTTTTTTTGCGTGTCAGGCGTTCATTCAAGGGAGGTTCAAGAATGTAAGACACTATGTTTCACTTGAATGCCTTGATCTACATCTTAAGATGGTGGAATTTATAAATTATCAGGGAAGCATGTCAGATGTGAAATTCATCAAGTTCTTTCTATTAAACTCTCGAGTGCTAGAATCTATGAAGTTTGTAGCCCGTCGTCATGAATGTGATGCAAAATGAGAGAGCTTCACAAGGTGTTACATTTGATTTTCGTGCTGATTACAGGTCATCCTGTTTGGTACACTTGAAGCACATCAACGATTTAACTACAGATGATCCCTTTGATACATCATTATGCAGATGCACTGATGAAGATTTCATCTGAAGCTGCTTATCAGATAAGCATGAAGCACATGATTGTTTTTTGTACTTTAATTTATGCAATAAGCGTGAACAATGCCATAGAAGTTTGTTACGTCAATCTTGTTTGTACTTTAAGTTTCTGTTATGTGTTTATTACTGAGCCGGTAACAATTGTTGTCACAGAAGTTTGAACAATGTTGATCTGTTTTGTTTTTATTACTATTTTCATTTTGGTTATTTTGCTCAGGGACACCGACCTTCCTTTGATTTGGCCAAAACACATCAGGAAACAAAAAGTTGGTTCGGTACCATTGCAAAAACACATTCATTTGCTACAGGACACCGCCAGAAAGAAAGGAGTTTTTTTTTTCAAGAACAACGCATGAGAGTTGCGTCTTATTTCATTATGGTAAAAAAAGAGTACACATGCCTGACGGATCATCTGTAGTGCAAATTTCAGCACAACTGAAACTTGGTTAACGTTCATAAGTTTTTGACCCAATGTTCAAATTAATCGATCTTTGACAATATGGAAAGCTTATTAGAAAACTACACATCCCAACTGAATGCTCGACTCAAAACACATTGGATGAAATCAGTATTGTAATACAAGATCACCACATTCCATTACCATCAACTATTAGTAAGAGACTTTTGAAAACTACCGCTTCCTAGTCAAAGTTAGTATGTATCTGCGAGATTGAACTTTCAACACATAACAAAGACTCAAGCATCATCAAGACTCGTCTTAATAGTACGACATTTTATCTTATAAATTTGGTCTTTTCTCCACTAATCACTAAGATCATAAAAAAGAAATACCCTACATGGCATACATTTGCCTTGCACAAATCCATTTAGGTTTGTCACTGATGATCATATGCAATAGAATGTCAATTACCATTATTTCTTCAAGGCACTTGATTCATCAACATACGAAGCCCGCCTCACATTTCATCAACGCTTGATGCCTCACTTGATGATACTTATCAACACACAATAGAAATATCATTTAAAACCTTAAAACTAAAATTCACCAAAATACGCTACAACTTTCAAGATTATTATGTGCTTTTGTAGAGCATAATTTGTTTTCCAAAAAAAATACATAAAAAGTGCCCAATATCCCTAACACATGATGAAGTAATTTATAAATTACTTACAGGAATCATGTATGAAATGATACATGTATGAATAATCATGTAACCAAACAAGATCACTCCTGGCAGGATATTTTTTTTTTTGAAATAAAAGGCAGGAATACCGCCACATTATATAACAAGAAGAAGAAGCATCCATACATAACGCGCCGAAGTGAACACCACCACTACACAGACAACTCACCCAACATAACATTACACCACCACAAACTGGGAGAGAAGCCGAAATAAGCCACCTCGACCTGCGCTGTTGTCACCAACGTCTCCGGCCCGCTGCAAGTCTAAGCGGCACCACGAACTCCTCCACCATGGGAATACCACCCTTAAGCCACACACCGGGTCGTCGACCCTACTGTCCCAGAGAAGCATCACACTGAACCAGGTCACTCTGCGTGGGGGGCCTCGCCTCTCCCACCACCTCGTACTCCTGTGCTAAGGATTCAGATATATAGAGATGCTATGAGAGCGATACCGTTGCCCAGCTCGCCCAGCCATAACCGGGGACACCACAACACCAAGCATGCCTGCTCAAGACCTCTAGCCCCCATGGGTCCTCTGCACCCCCTGCCAACACGGACCTCCTCTGCCATTGTGCATGAGTCTCAGATACGGCGCCTCCAAGGAGGGCATGACGCTAATTGCGCCGACATCACACGTCCAGAGCCCGGCACAGCCTGAAACACTACCACCGCGCCACCAGCATGCACCAGCCAGCCCCCACGCCACCACCAAGGCGGTCTCGGACAAGCATCACCGTGGAGGAGCACCCAACCACCTCACCTCAGATCCCGTCACCCATGCGTCGGCCGGGCAGCCACAGCCAGCCATGGCCTGCCTCCGGCCAATCATGGCCGGCCATCAGCTAGTTAGAGCCAGCCACGACCGGCCACAGCCCGCCCTGTGTCGTGCCAGCCCCCGACGGTGCGACCGGTCCATGCCGATCAGGCACCGGATCCGGCCAGGGCAGGGTCGGATCTGTGGCCAGACGCAGCCGCCGCCACCGCTGCAGAGGGCCATCACACCACAAGAAACCGGAGAGAAGGGGGGAGAGCCACGCCTCCCCCATCCCCACGAGACGCGCAAGCTCTCGACAGCCTATTCAGGAGGCGCGCGCGGCTGGGAAAATACGGGAGGACGGGCAGTGACTAGGGTTTGGGCGTCACCGGCGACGGGAGCGACCGAACCTTTGTTTTCTTCCTAGCAGGAATCAAACATGGGTCTGACGACCTTGGTTCCGTATCCACCGTAAATATAGCGCTTGGTACTGATTGAAACCCTGGTCGCGTAAATACATGTACTGGTCAATATAATGGGCCCTGTTGGTGTTTAATTATGGGACTTGCTAGCGCCCGGACGTCCGACGTCCGAACGTAGCAACGGGCGGTGGAAGTGAAACATTGGGAAACAATATTGCAACATTAACGATGAAAGTGAAACATTGGAACAAAAACATTGTAACATTAAAGGTGAAAGTGAAACACTAAAACAAAAACATTGCAACATTGATGGTCCATTGCAAAACCGAGCATGCCATATGCAACATCAAAAGTTGTACTTTGTAACATTGACGGTGTCCGATATTTTTATCTAGCATCAGACGTCCTAGGTGTAGCATTACCGTTTAATTATTCATGCTAGCGGCTGCCCTCGGACTCGTGGTCGTGGCGCGTCGCACCGGGCGGCCGGTTCACGCACCCAGGCGCGCTCTCTTTGCTTCTCTTCTCCTTCTTCCCACGCAGCCACGCTCAGTCCCATCGGCCGGTGGCGGTGGCGGTAAGATTAATCTCCTTGGATGGATCGCGCCGTGCTGGTCGAGGAGACAACTGCCTCGGAGATTATCTGGTTCGGCTTTTAATTCTCCTTCCCTCCCCTGATTTTCCATCTCCAACTCCACCGACACTTGTCTCTCTCTCATGGTCCAGAAACCCTGATCCGGCGGCACTGACTAACATAATCTCTCCGTTTCCTCCAGAATTTCGAGCCGCAAGAAAGAGATCATCGGCTCCCGGCGGCTCGACGCAGAATCCGGCGGCCGCTCAGGGCCATGTCTGCGGCCGCGGGGATCCACCAGTGGCCGCTCGAGGTGGAATCTGGCGGCCGCCGCCCGTCAGCGAAGAAGTAGATGAAGTTGGTGAACACCCCCACCTCATCAGTGGCCGCCAGGACGATCTCCTCAGCAAGATCATCACCCCGGGTTCACATTAT
Organism: Digitaria exilis; assembly: GCA_015342445.1. Classification (NCBI taxonomy): domain Eukaryota; kingdom Viridiplantae; phylum Streptophyta; class Magnoliopsida; order Poales; family Poaceae; genus Digitaria; species Digitaria exilis. The sequence continues at coordinate 206,657 of JACEFO010002599.1, forward strand.
CGGTTCCGATATTCCGATATTTCTGTATCATTAATGGGTACCGATAAATTTAAATTTATCACCGATAAATTTTGTGATTTTGAAATTTGGCCTGATTTTGAAAATTGTTTCATCTAAGAACTTAACATGCAATGATATAGCTTTATGGTGTCAAATCCAACGTGATACCTGGAATCTGTGCTATGAAAGGGTGATATTTTCTTATTTTCTTCATGATTACATAAGAAAAAAGTTTTTGTCTAAATTTTGACCGAAACAATTTATTTATCACCGATAAGATTTCGATATATCCGATATCGCGAACCGCCGATAAATAATTTTTATTGATAATGTAAACCCTACTGCTCTCTCGCCGGTGGCGCCTTCTTTGGCGTGCTGCCCCCCTCAACCTTAAGGCCATGGTCAAACACCTCAACGAGGATGAGGGCGTGGCCGCCATCACCGGCATGCTGCGAGCGCACGGGGGACCCGTCCGTCGCGTCTCCCGCGCCTGGCGTGGGGATTGCCACCAGTTTCTAGAGCTTGATTGCGTGCTGATCCAGTCCTCCCCTGGGCTCAACAACCTTCAGGAATTTGATCTGCACTACGTTCCCCGGATCGAGTACTACAGTCAGTTGCCTCTAGTTCCTCATTCTGTGGCATCTGTGGTCAGCTTCTCGTCCACCCTCCGTGTTCTCAGGATTAGGTCGAGCTCGAGCAAAGAGAAGTTTCTTCAATTCCCCATGAGGAGTGCTTGCACGCTCAGTTCCCACGTGTCGATCGAGCAGCTCAGGTTCTCCCATGTAAACTTATCAGAGAGCACTCTCCATGGCCTTCTGTCCGGAAGCCCTGTCCTGGTGAGCTTGGTGCTGGCAGGAAACACGGGTCTTGGGCCCCTCCACCGGTCCGGCGGCCGGCGGCGGTCGGCGCGGCGATGTCGATGGCGGCAGCTAGCAGCCCCTCCTCCGGGCGGGCGGTCGGCGGCGGTTGGCGTGGCAATGTCGACGGAGGGGGCGTGCGGCCCGCAGCGCGCTCGTGCGGCGGAGGCGGACTGGCGGCGCGCTCGGTTGGTGGGCGGGGCGGCAACGGATCCAGATTCGTGAAGTAAAGGTCGGGAAACAAGGGATTAAAATGGGCCCACACAGATCTTTTTGACCGTGAAAAAATGACAAAAAAAAAGGTTCACCATGAATCGAACTCGGAACCTCAACTGTGAGTTAAAAGAAATCAAACTGCAGAATCGAAAATACACATGGAGCAATGAACGCCGACAGCCGACCCTAGCACGGCTAGATAGATTTTTCTGCAACGAGAGCTGGGACCTCGCCTTCGCAGACCATGCCTTGCATGCTTTATCCTCCACCCACTCTGATCACTGCCCGCTAATACTCTGTAAGCAATCCGGACCTAGACGGCCGACACCCTTCCGTTTCGAGAACTTCTGGACAAAACTCCCACGCTTCATGGAGGTGGTTCAAGAGACACGGAGTAAGCCAACCACGCATATGGAGCCCTTCCATCGCCACAGGCACAAGCTCCACCAAACAGCCATTGCGCTGCGCCAATGGAGCAGGACCATAATATCGGATGCCCATCTCAAACTGCACATGGCCTAGGAGGTCATACTACGCTTAGACGAAGCTCAAGACAATCGTGAAGTATCAGATGAGGAATTCTCGCTACGGAGCAAATTGAAAAAAGATTGCTGGGATGGGCAGTAATTGAAAAGGCTCGAAGCAAACAATCTGCGAGAATAAACTACCTAAAAGAGGGGGATGCGAACACGAAATTTTTCCACCTACGAGCGAATGTGCGAAGGAGAAAGAACTTCATCCAAAGGCTAAAGACGGGCACAAGGTGGGCGCATTGTCATGATGACAAAAGCCGAATAATTCAAGATCACTTTGAAAAGATGATGACGCGGCCTGACGCACGCACAAAGGACTTCAACTGGGATGACTTACAACTACCTGAAGTCGACCTGTCCGGCCTTGATGATCCCTTCTCAGAGGACAAGATCTTACAAGCGGTCACCCAGATCCCGCTAGACAAGGCCCCAGGGCCGGACGCTTCACTGGTCTCTTCTACAAGACATGTTGGCACATTATCAAGCAGGACATCATCGCGGCAGTTAACTCAATCTATGCCCAAAGATGCCGAGATTATGACTTGCTGAACAAAGCCAACATCATCTGTGGGGGTCATGAATTAGGGGGCCCACTGTCAGGACGCCCGCTAACGGCACACGAACAAGGAAGAGCCCAGACAATGGTGGGAAACGGCATTAGGCTCGACCGGTCAGAGAACTCCGTCTGGCCCGACCCTCAAAGGGCCCGGAAGACTCAAGGATGGACGCCTCCGTCCCGTCCGACCCCCGACCCTCATGACGACCAGGGGATAAAGGGGTCGGACACGTCCGTCTCGCCCGACCCCCGACCCTCCGGGGCGGAAGGGTAGACCCTCGTGAGAGGTCCCTTCCATTGACAAAGGGAGTCCCGAAGACCCTCCCTAAGTCAAATCTGGCTTGTGAGGGAGAAGGCGTGCGGCCTACGCCTTCTCCCGACCGACACCCGACATCACCTGCACGCCTGCCAACTGAAAAAGCTGATCTGCAGCCCTACGCTCGGGAAAAGGTAGCTGCATGCGCTCCGCTGCACTAGCGGCCAAGAAGGAAGCTACCGCGAAGCTGCGGTGGGAAGGCGAAGGACACGCGGCAGCCAAAGAAGAGGTCGCCAAGACGCACTAGGCCGCCAACGAGCAACCGTCGGAGGCGCCGGGCCCTCGAGGGTAGATAGGTAAAACGACATTGTATAGTTGCCCTCCTCTTGAGCTATAAAAGAGGAGGGCGTCCTCCTGCGAGAGGATTCTGATTTCTGGACTCTCGATCTCTAGAGCACTTAGTCCCCTACACGCATTCATACTCACAAGGCTTGAACCGGCCTTCGTTGTAATCCGCTGCAAAGAGAGCAATACATTCGAGAACTTGTTTCACTAGACGTAGGGATCACTCCCGAACCAGTGTAAACTCTTTGTCTTGCGTCTCTTGAACCATTCTCCACAGAGGCGTGCGTGTTCTGTGATCGACACTTGCCGGCGTGAGGCACCCCGTGTGTCACCCGCCGACATCATCCTCATCCCGAAGAGCGATGGTGCTGAAGGTATCACGGACTACCGGTCGATCAGCTTGATCCATGGTGTGGCGAAGATTGTCTCCAAAATTCTATCACTACGTCTCGCCCCATACCTGAACCGGCTGATATCTCCATGCCAAAGCGCGTTCATCAAGGGGTGCAGCATCCATGATAACTTCCTCTATGTTCGAAACTTAGCCCATCGCTTTCACAGGACAAAGAAGCCAGCTCTGTTCCTCAAGCTCGATATCTTAAAAGCCTTTGGCTCAGTACGTTGGGACTACCTGCTAGTGATGCTAAGGAAGAGGGGCTTCCCCCCCAGGTGGTGTAGCTGGCTAGCAACCATGCTCGCCTCATCGTCGTCGAGAGTGCTACTCAATGGAATTTCGCTTAAACCCATATAGCATGGGCGGGGCCTTCGGCAAGGAGAGCCACTCTCACCACTCTTGTTCATACTAGCAATTGAGCCGCTGCATAGTCTAATCGTGGATGCTACGAACAGAGGCCACCTAAGTAGGGTGGGTGGCCGTGAAGTGCGTTTCTGAATCTCCATGTATGCAGATGATGTCGCCATCTTCATTAAGCCTACAGCAAGAGACATACAAAATACCATGCAATTGTTGAAGCTCTTCGGGGAGGTCACGGGGCTGTGCACGAACATCCACAAAACGAGCATCACGCCAATAAGATGCGAAAACATTGACCTCGCCAACATCCTGCAAGATCTACCAGTAAAGCGTGCTGATTTTCCTTTGAAATACCTCGGCCTCCCACTATCAACTAGGCGTCTTAAACGAATACATTTCCAGCCGCTGGTGGATAAAGTGGTGGGAAAGCTCTCTGCCTGGAACGGACGCAACCTCATGACTGCAGGCCACACATACCTAGTCAACACGGTACTGACATCCCAGCCTGTCTTCCTCCTGACGGCTTTGAAGCCGCCATATGAGACTATAGACAAACTAGACAAGATGCGGCAAAGCTTCCTCTGGCCGGGCAAAAGTGCAATAACTGGTGGCAAGTGCAAGGTCAACTGGACCTGATCCTGCGTCCCAAAGTAGAATGGCGGCCTCGGCATCCTAAGTCTGTGCCAATTCGCACGTGCTCTGCGTCTTAGATGGCTATTGCACGAATGGGTATCACCAGAAAAAACGTGGGTTGGTACTAAGCCACCGTGTGATTCCATAGATCGCCTGCTCTTCATGGCTTGTACCACCATCACAGTGGGGAACAACTGACGTACAAGATTCTAGGAGGACAGTTGGCTTCAGGGCCACAGGCCAAGAGACATTGCCCCACTATTATACAGCAAATCCAGGCGGAAGGGAAGGACGGTTGCCAATGCACTCCAAAATAGCAACTGGATCAGGGATCTCAACCTACGGGCGAGCACAACAGTAAGCCAATTCTACGAATTTGCATGCCTTTGGCAAATGGTCAGCCACGTGAATACAAATGCGGCGCAAGAAGACCAAATCGAGTGGAAATTAACGGCAACCGGCAAATACACTGCATCGTCAGCATATAAAGCACAATTCATAGGATGTACCAGGGCCCCACACCTAAACGCAATATGGAAAGCATGGGCGCCTCCAAAATGCAAGCACTTCACCTGGCTCATTGTGCAGAACCGCGTTTGGACATCAGACCGGCTCACCAGCCGCAACTGGGATCATAGCCCGACATGCCCCTTGTGTCGGCAAACGATGGAGACTGCGCACCACCTCCTAGCTGAATGCCGATACACACGCCGGATCTGGGATCTCGTCGCGCGGTGGGTGCAACACCCACAACTACGGCCAACGGAATGGAGACCCACCACCATGAGGGTAGAATGGTGGACTACTATTACGGCTTTGGAGGGTGTACCAAAGAAAACGGCAGCCACTATAGCCATGTTAATCATATGGGAAATTTGGAAAGAGCGAAATGGCCAAGTATTCCGCAACATAGAGCACTCAACACAGGTACTCCTTGCCAAAATCAAGAACGAGGCAGCGGCCTAGAGGCAGGCTGGGGCAAAACCGCTAGTTTTTTTGGCTACGAGAATAATCTCATAAGCATGTAATCCCGCCTTAGCGGCCCTCTGTAAACTATTCCTATTTATCAATTAAACAAGCACAATCTCGTGCTGTTCGTTCAAAAAAAAGAAACACGGGTCTTGGCAGTCGTCTCCATATTAGCTCTCCGATCCTAAGGAGACTTGGTGTGTCAGCTAGTTGGGAATCGAGACACGAAGGGCTCCAAGAAATCGTTATTGCCAATGTTCCACAACTAGAAAGGCGTGTCCCGCTCTTAGTCACACGGAATGCGGAACGAGCCATAGTTCCGCGTCCCGGGAACTTCGTTCCAAATCACGGAACCGGGACGAAGCGCGGAACGTCGTGGTACGCAAATGGAACGACGCATGGATCGACGTCTCTCTTGCAAGCGGAACATGAATCAATGACATCGCCGGCGGTCGATTGGAACGCGTACCGAACACAGGGCGGAACAAGAAGTGGAAGACGAAAGCCTCATGTGTGAGCCTAAACTTGGCATCTCGGCCTCGGCAGGTCGGCATCCTCGACGGCTTGGCATCCTCGACGGCATCCTCGGGCGGCAGCCAGCAGCCCCTCCTCCGGTCTGGCGGCCGGTGGCGGTCTGCGCGGCGATGTCGACGGCGGCAGCCAGCAGCCCCTCCTCCGGGCTGGCGGTCGGCGGCGCTTGGCGTGGCAATGTCGACGGCGGGGGCGTGCGGCGTGCAGCGCGCTCGTGTGGCGGAGGCGGACTGGCGGCGCGCTTGGTTGGTGGGCGTTGGGCGGCGACGGATCCAGATTCGCGAAGTAAAGGTCGGGGAACAAGGGATTAAAATGGGCCCACACAGATCTTTTTGACTGTGGAAAAATGACAACAAAGAAGGTTCACCATGAATTGAACTTGGAACCTCAACTCCAACAAGTTATGACACCCTGTAACCACTATGACACATCGTTCCTTCTTGCCGTTCCTGGAACGTTGTTCCAAAAGGATTAGGACACTACTATAGAATCACCTAAATCAAACGTCTCATCACAGCCGGTTTTGTTGCAACCGGCTGTGAAGGGGCATCACAGCCGGTTGGATTACCAACCGGCTGCGTTGCTCTTATCACATCCGGTTTGTATTACCAACCGGCTGTGATGAGGCGTGAGGGCAACGCAGCCGGTTCCAGCTACGAACCGGCTGCGTTGAGTAGCAACGCAGCCGGTTGGTGGTTGGAACCGGCTGCGTTGAGGTCTCATCAACACAGCCGGTTCTAGCCACGGACCGGCTGCGTTGCTACTCATCGCAGCCGGTTGGAGCTACGAACCGTGTGTGTTGATCAACGCAGCCGGTTCTATATGCATAGGCACTTGGCAAATACAATTTTTGAAGCCCTAAACGTTGTCAAATTGAAATGTGTTGAACTACAAAGTTGTATAATGTCTCAAGATGTAAAACTTTTATATTGGTCATTTGTTCATATGGCAAAGTGATATTAAAAGTATTCACAAATCCTACATCTCTCATATAGGGTTTAGGGTATGAAACTAGAAGAGAGATGTAGGATTAGTGAACACTTTTATTATCACTATGTGGTATGACCAAATGAACAAAATAAAAGTTGTAAAACTCGAAAAGTTATGAAACATTGTAGTTGACAACATTTTCATTTGAATTCGTATTGTCAACGAAAACCATGTTTGAAATTATTCAAATTTAAAATTCAAATTTTGCAAACAACCTCTGATGGAAAAATGGACAACATAAAAGTTGTAGTGTTTGAAAAGTTACGAAACTCTGTAGTCGACAAGTTTTTAATTTGAATTTGTTTAGGCCCTCAAATAAGTCATTTACACTTGGGTTCGTATAATATGTGGTGAATGAAAATGTGATATGGTCACATATAGCCGTGTAGCGTAGTGGTAAGGGAGGGTACGCGCGAGGGGGAGGTCGTGGGTTCGAATCCCAGCTACCGTGCGCGAAAAATCTTGCGACTGGGCAGGGCTTGGGTGGCTGTCCGGTGGGTCCCTCCCCTAATTAAAAAAAAGTTTTTGCTATTTTTTCGAGCCCCCGTAAGCCATCCTGGACACCCCATCACAGCCGGTTCTAGCCACCAACCGGCTGTGATGAGGGTGTATCACAGCCGGTTGGGAACCGGCTGTGTTGCCCGAAGCAACACAGCCGCTGGGAATCAAACGGTTCCCAAAACCGGCTGCGATGGGGTTTCCCAACCGGCTGTGATGAGTATTCTGTAGTAGTGGGAACGCGATCCAAATCCATTTGGTACGTCACACCGAGGTATACCCCATCGTTCCAAGCATTGACAGAGGCAGCGTACCCCATTCCTCGTTCCGGTTCCTGGACCCGGTCGACCCGGGAACCTTGTGACTATGGTCCCGCTCTCTCTTCACTGCCATGAGCAGCTGAGGGTTATTCATGCACCCAAATTGAAGGCATTGGGTTATCTAAGTCATAAATTCCCCATGTTTTTCAATATAGTTGCAGACACATTTGAACCAAAGCAAGGCATATATTTTCATGACTAGCTATGTTGTTGTGTTCCAACTTTTCCATGCATGCTTCCATATTCAGTTCATTTTTCCATGTTTATTTCAGAAAATGGTGCCAGCAGTTAGCCTGCACTACAGGAAACCCCATCGTAGCCGAGTGTCCATGACACTCGGCAAAGGCCCAAATACACTCGGCAATGACTATTTATTATTCACTTTGTTTTACCTCTCCTTTCTCTACTAAACCCTTCATTAGAGTCACTAAACATCGGGTATGATACTCAAAGAGAGTTTCCAATTTAAAGTTCTACCTCCTTTTGTTTGGGGAGTAAAATATTATTTTAACTTAAAGTTAAGACATGGACACATGGAAATGATTAGCTTATTAATTCCATGTGTTAAACTTTAATTGTGTTGTTAAGCAAACTTGAAATTTACTAAAATATTAATTAACAACTTTTGTATTTTTATATTTGCAAGTTTAGATATAAATTGGGTTTATAAGGAATGAGTAAAAAACAACTTTTCTAAGTTAACTAAGCTTAGGGCCGTCATCATTTTCATGTGATCAAGGCATTAGCTTTTTATCATTCCATTGTTATGGTGGGTTAAATGTCAGAGATGTCATACGTGATAGATTTTATCCTAATGAAAGCTACAACCTCTATATTGACCGAAAGCTTATGTTATGAATAAAAACTCATTCTAAAACCAAGAGATTGCCCTAAACAGTCATGATTAGAAATGCAAGCTTTATTAGTCCAAGTGTTTAACTCTAACGTTAAATCATTAACAATTATTTTATTAAAGAACATTAGGAGCACTCTAAATATTATTTTATTTATAGCCCAAGGTAAGCTCCTTTAAAAAAAAGGTGTGTGACATTGTGCTTTTCATCTAATGTTTATATCATTTAAATTTGATTGGGCGCATTTAAGTGAAATGGTTTGACATGTACGAAAGTTTTTGACATGGTGCCTTTTGTCATGACTATTAACATGTGCATGTAGCTGGCAGCTCATATCTAGTGTATGGCAAGTACTTATGGTCTTTGAAAAGTTCTTTGGTGATGATTCCTTTTCAAGGTTCATTAAGTCTTTTAATTAAGTTTAAATTTCCTCTCTTGATTGTCCTAAACATATTTAAAGCTCAGAGGTGCTACGTGTCACCAAAGGTCAATAGGCCACCAGAGCTCCAGAAGATGAGAGGACACGAAAGAGAGAGAAGTAAGAGATCGAGGGGCGTCGCGGCGAAGAGAGGAGAGCGGGAATTTTATAGGTGGGGGGACGCATGGGCAGGTCATGGGCTGGCCGCTCCCCAACGGATAGCGTGTCGACACCGTGGCAACCGTTGGAGCCGTGGCGTGCCCACGGTGAAATTGTGGTATGGGATGGCGGCCTAGGCAGGGCACTACCCAGCCCGGGCCGGTCACAAGTGCTAACAATATCGGGCCAGTCTGGGCTAGTGCCTTGCTTTCTAGGTTTGAGGCTACGGCGGCGGCGGCGGCGGATGCGGATGGATCGCACGCTCGTCGAGGAGATTATCTGGTTAGGTTTTTGCCCCCCGACTCCCCTGCTTTTCCATCCTAATCCCCGAGGCACTGATGAAACTATCTTGCGTTCCTCCAGAATTTCGCGCCGCAAGAAAAAGAGAGTGGTTTCCGGCCGGCCATGTCGGCGGCCGCGGGGACCCTGTGCGTCGAGGCGGAATCCGGCAGCCGCGGAGGGCCGTGTCCGCCGCCGCCCGGCGAAGTAGCAGATGAAGGCACCGACCTCATCAGCCGCCTCCCCGACGATCTCCTCGGTGAGATCATCAACCCGCCTCCCCACCAAGGACGGCGCCCGCACCCAGGCGCTCTCCCGCCGGTGGCACCCTCTCTGGCGCGCCGCCCCCCTCAACCTCGAGGCCGCCGTCGAGCACCGCAGCGAGGAAAACCATGTGGCCGCCATCGCCGGCGCGCTGCGGGCCCACGGTGGTCGCGTCCGTCGCGTCTCCCTCGCCTGGCGCGGGTACTGCCACCGCTTTCCCGAGCTCGATTGCGTGCTCCGGTCCCCCATGCTCGTGAACCTCCATGAATTTGACCTGCTCCACGCTCCCTGGCAGCCATGGGTCGAGACTCACAGCCAGCGGATTCCTCATTCTGTGCTCAGTTCCTCCTCGACCCTCCGCGTCCTCCGCATCTGGTCGAACTCCAGTGAGAAGCTTCAATTCCCCATGGAGAGTGCTCGCACGCTCAGTTTCCCATGCCTCAAGCAGCTCACCCTCTCCGATGTGAACTTATCAGAGAGCACTCTCCATGGCCCATGCCTTGAGCAGCTCACCCTCTCCAGTGTGAACTTGTCAGAGAGCACTTTCCATGACCTTTTGTCTGGAAGCCCTGTCCTTGTGAGCTTGGTGCTGGCAGGAAACACGGGTCTTGGCAGCCGTCTGCATATTAGGAGCCTTGGTGTGTCAGCTAGTTGGGAATTCTGGCAGAAAGAGCGGCAAAAAATCATTATTACGGATGTTCCTCACCTAGAAAGGCTTGTCCCTCTCTCAACTCACTGTCATGAGCAGCTGAGGGTTATTCATGCACCCAAATTGAAAGCATTGGGTTATCTGAGTTCTGAAATGCCCATGCTTCAGCTTGGAAACATGGTTTTCAAGGTTATTTGCAGACACAGGCATATATTTTCATGACTAGCTATGTTGTTGTACTCCTGCTTCCTTATTCAGTTCATTTTCTTTGTTTATTAATTTCAGAAATTGGTGCCAGTTAGCCTGTCTAGCGTGGCGTCTACTGTGAAGATTTTAGCCCTCGCTACCCGTCCTAATCTGGATCTTGTTATTCGCTTCTTGAAATGTTTTCCATCTGTGGAGAAGCTATATATCAAGGTCACATTTATCCATCATTAATATTCATTGCATAGACAATAAATTTTTTTTTCTGTTCAACTGTATTGCAGTATCACCCATCATGATCAATCTTTCTTGATATTGTGTCTCTTTACACCATCCTTTTGGCCCATTTCAGTTTTATCTGGGTTACACCAAGAATGTGCGCCGCTATGCTTCACTCAAATGCCTTGATCTACATCTTAAGATGGTGCACTTGATACGTTATCAGAACAATGTCGCATATGCGAGCTTCGTCAAGTTCTTTGTCTTAAATGCTAGAGTTCTGGAATATATGAAGTTTGCAGTCGCTCGTGGCGAATGTGATGCAAAATGGATTTCCTATCAACATAATGAGCTACGGCTGAGCGACAGAGCCTCTCAATGTGCTAGATTTGATTTTGAAGCTGATTATCTTGACTCACGTGGTTCTGTATGTATCCAGGCCATAAATGATTTGGCTACTGATGATCCCTTTGGCAGATAAAAATGTACAAGCCTTGATGATGATTTCCTTTAATTTGAAGATGTTTTATCAATTGTCTACTTTAGTAAGAATTAAACTCATGTTTATTTTTCATGCATGAACATTCCTATTGCAAGCATGGAACATTTTATTTTGCCCAATAAATAATTATATTGATATATCGTAGTTTTTATTAATCGTTTCCATTTAGTACGACAATGTTTGCATGGTTGAATGAAATTTTTCGGTACCATCTTGGTATCAGATTAGACACTAGTGATTTAGTAAATTTTACAGTGGTCCTTAAACTTGTCTTAAGTACTCTTCCCGGTCACTATACTCTCATAACGGTTCATAAACTTGTCTCAAACACTCATCTAGGTCCTTGAACTTATTCGAAGTTTCTCATCGCAGTCGTTACTCTCAAAAAGCGCACATTGGTCGTCAAATTTGTCGCACTTGGATTTAAATTTGTTCCACACTCTTGTCAAGGTTCATATACCTGTAGAGTGCATTCCATTATTTGGGAAAAAAATGTTTTGTGAATTGTTTAACATAAGTTCCAATCCCACCCAAAACTCATCCCAAAAATCATGAAGAAATCTTCACAAACACATTGGTGACTAAGAATCTTGGATACAAGATTTGGTGTTTTTTTAGATTTATTATTTCAACAAATATTTAGCCTTCATAAAAAATTTATAGAGAAAATAATAAAAATAATTTGACTATTACTTTAGAGATAATATTTTACACTCAACTTGTGATGATTCTCCATGAATTTTGGATCAATTTTGAGTGAAGTTCAAATTTGGTTTGAAATCGTACGTGTTTGAAACAATTTACAATGTTTTCTATAAATAAATAAATAAATACATTTTCGAAGTAAATGGACCTAGATGAGAACGCAAGATAAGTTTAAGGACCGATATGCGCATTTCAAGAGTAATGGAACCGAGATGAGATTGAGGGATAAGTTTATGAATCATTATATTATGTGCATTTTTTAATGTACCAGGACTAAGATGAGAACTTCAAACAAGTTTAAGCATGCATTGTTAGTGGAATTTACTCTTAGTGATTTGTGATTAACGTGCTGCATGCATAGCCTTTGTTTTACTTGTTTTTTCTTAACAATTTCCTGCAATTTCGATCTTCTATCTTTTAACCTGTTTTTGTTAGTCTCTTTGATCGAACCGCATGTAGGCTACGTACTTTAGCGATAAGGTTCTTTTGATTTATCTTGAGCATAAATGGCAATATATAGGTGTTTGTCTAGATTGTTGTTTAGTTGAGGTCTTGAGGAGGATTTATCCATGTCAGTTTTTTTATTTGGTGTGAGAGACTACAGACTAGGTTCGTGTTTTGGCCAGGTTAACCACTGCGAACTGATCGTATATCAGTTGGTAGGGTTTTTTTTGTGTAACCTACCCACCAGGGTTCAAATCCTCGATTTGGCACCGGTACTCGTATTTTCCTGGGTTTATTTAAGGATTTACCGGTGCTATGCATCAGTAGTTGGCAACGTCCCCGTCAATAGCGAGGTGCATGTGGTGACTCCATGAATCTTAAGATCTACTGGCTCAGTCTTCAGAGGAGCTCATAGGGATAGGGTTCGCGTACGTGTATTCATAAGGGTGAGTATGCTTGTGTGTTGAGTGTCTTCGTTGTATTGTGTAATTTAAAAAAAAACCCACTGCACTCTCAGCGTGACCCATGTGTCAACCTAATTTTTAGATCTTTTTCTTGCTTCCCTCCGGATACATGAAATCAACCAGAAAACCCTTTTCATGACTTACAAAAATGAGCTAGGAGTAAGCGTCCATGATTTTAAAACCAATAATAATATACCATAAATGCCCTGGTTCTAACTAAATTACATATATTCTGAAGACCACAAGAATCGTCTTGATCCAACATGTCTCCACCGCCAACCTAAACTGATTTTGGCTGTGTTCGTTTGTGATGGCTGCAGCGCTGTTGCTGTAGCTGCCGCTACCCTTGAGGCTGGTTTGTGGACCCTTATGGTGGTGTGCAACGCTGTTGCCGCACAACCATCACGCTTTTTGACTTAGTCATTAAGGGGTGTGCAATCCATATTTTTTTTCATTCCTTACGAAGTGAATGTTAGTCCATTTGCCACTACGTGAGAAGGATAAATGTGATAGGGATTAAGTGCAACCCGTCCATGGGTGGCGACAAAAAATAAATAACCTTAATATTTGTCCATATGGATACTTAAGAGTTACGATGAAGTAGTTTCAAGCATTATTTGATGTATCACGTAAAAACTCATTATTTAATAAACTCTGATGCCGAAAGGACCGTTGTGATGCCTAGAGGGGGAGGGGGTGAATAGGCGTTTCTTCAAATTTCCTGAAAAATACTCAGCAGCGGTAAAGTTCCTCGAAACTTCCGAAGTTCCTCGAAACTTCCGAAGCTCTACGGAACTTCCGATGGTAGGTGTGTTCTTCACGAAATTCAAAATTTAAAGTGAGATCAGAAATTCCATATGAATCAAAAGTTGCGCAATGATGCCAGGAGATGATACAATGTGATCTTTTCAAGTGGAACAACTTGTAGAGATAGATCGGGTCACTTAAAGGTCTAAACCTAGATGAGCAATATGAACATGTATGAACAACAAGAACAAAAAATGTAAATGGACAAGAGACAAGTATTTGTTCCGAAGTTCACTCCCACTAAGGAAGCTACGTCTCCATTGAGGAGCTCACAAAGAGCAAGGTTGTCAACTAACCTTTTCCTCCCTCAAATCAACCACAAAGGAAGTTTGAGTCACTTACTAGATTTTCCACAAAGGAATGAGTAATACAAACTTCCCGGGGAGCTCACAATCCGTTGAGCACTCCAACGGGCGACGCCAAACCGTTTAGGAGCAAGCTCCAAGAGTAATGAACGCGAATCAATCACCGGAGATGCTTCAAGTGCTCAAGAGACCAAATGTTTTCCTTCCCCAACTCAAATCTCAAGGCTCTCAACTCAATCTTGCTTTATCCCAAGCCCTAGCTCAAAGAGGATGAAGGAATGGCTCAAGAGAAGGTTTGGGAAGAGGGAAGAGAGCTTGAGGAAGTGTGCAGTTCGAATGGGGTCAGCAGCTAGTGAAGGAGGGGTGAGGGGGTATTTATACCCGCCCCTCCAAAAACTAGCCGTTATGTGCTGTCTAAGTGTCTGTCGGAACTTTCGATGAGCTTAGGAAGTTCCGAAGAATAAATTAATTCAAGTTGGAAAAGGGCTGAGCGATCCCAGCGGAAGTATCACCAAACTTCCGAAGGTGCCTGTAGGAACTTCCGAAGCACTTCGGAACTTCCGACAGAAGGCTGTTTTTCAGGATAAGTGAAGTGTGTTAGCCTTTGTGTCTCTCATAGGTTGTTAGCATCTCTACTAAGCACTTTTGAGCATCTCCAAGTAATTTTCCACATAGTACGGATTCTCCTATACTCAATTTCAAAATAGAAAATGATAAAAGATCTTCAACAAAGCGTATCACCTTCCATCCTTTTTTTAAAGAGGGACTTCCTTTCTCCAAAATATGTCTCTTGCAGCTCTAAACCTTTCAACATCTTAAATAATCTCATTAGCTCCTTAATTGTTTGTCTCATCAACACCAAAACCCACATAGGGGGCCAATGCACTTTCAGATACTCAAGTGACTTCATTATTTGGTAGATAGCATCACCCTTATGCCAGTCTCAGTGGGGGTTTTATGAGCATTAAATTACATGACACATCAGCAAAATTGCTTATGTGGTAAGGTAATTATAAAGAAAGAGGACAAGGGAGTGTCATCACCATGACACTCACCATGTGCAGTTACAAAGACATGAAACTTGCATTGAGTGTCATTTTGTTTCATCCTAGGCACATTTGACAATACAACATACGAGAATTAAATGTTGCAGCTTGTATATGAAATTGTGCCATGAAACTATGGACTGAGAGAGAGAGTTTCATCCCATGATAAATGTGACGTGACAGTCTTGGTAACTGGTTGATGAAACTATGCATTGAGACTGGCCTTAAGCCCTCCCAACGTTTATTTCCATTACCGATGACTTTTATTTATTACCATTTACCAATATTATTTTTAAATAGCTACAATGCATGTTTATATTAATAATGAATCTTGACATAGCGTATATCTATATTCGTAACAAAACCTATGAACTTTGAAAAATGAGGACTACCCCTCCGTTCTAAAATGTAGCATGTGTGACTTTTCAGCTCCAACTTTGACCACTCGTCTTATTAAAAAATTTTACATAATATCATATTTTTTTGTTACAGCTAGCTTTAGTAATACATAAATTTCAATAATGACCTAAATTTGTCTATATTTTTTGAATAAGACGAGTGATCAAAGTTGAGGCTGAAAAAATCAAACGACCTGTATTTTGAAACGGAGGCAGTAGATATGTGAGTACTAGAATAAACCCGTTCAAAATTGAACATTAAATAAAACTTCAAAATTGAAAATAATAAGATCTCCGGTATTATGGGCCGCGGCTGCCGCTTGTGCACCTGTGTTGGCGACTGACCCTTCTTTTCCCAAAATGACCAATGACACAGCGAACCCAATCGCCGCCGCCGCCGCCACCGCCGCCGCCGGCGTTGACGGTGACCCCGATTATATCAGCCTCCTACCCGACTGCATCCTCACCACCATCCTCTCGCTCCTCCCCCTACCCGCCGCCGCGCGCACCCAGATCCTCTCCCGCCGCTGGCGGCGCCTCTGGCCCTCGTCGCCGCTCCACCTCCACGACTCCCTCCTTCCCGTCCCCACCTCCTCCTCCCTCCCCGCCGTGGTCTCCCGGATCTTCGCCTCCCACCTCGGCAACGCCGTGCGGTTTCACCTCATCAACGCCCGCCCCTCCGCCGCCGACCTCGACTCCTGGCTCCGCTCCCTCGCCGCCAAGCACCTCCAGGAACTCGTCCTCCGCATCCCCTCCGACGACCCCTTCCCCCTCCCGCCGTCACTCCTCTCCTGCCGCTCCCTCCGCTCCGCTGAGCTCACCAATTGCCGCCTCCCGGTCCCGGAGGAGGATGCCACGGCCGCCGCCGTCGGGGAAATCTACTTCCCCCTTCTCGCGGAGCTCACCCTCCGCCTCTCGCTGGTCCCCTCCGCCGCCGCACTCCACGGCCTCCTGGCTGGCTGCCCCGAGCTCGCGAGCCTGTCGCTCGATCGCGTCTTAGGCTGCAGGACACTCCGCGTGCGGTCCCGGAGCCTGCGCAGCCTTACGGTGTCGGTCTCCCTGATGCGGCGGGAGGTGGAGGACGCCGACGAGCTGGATCACCTCGTCATCGAGGACGCACCCTTGCTGGAGAGGCTGCTCGCACACGACATCAACCGGGGCCCATCGATAAATGTGGTACATGCACCGAGGCTGGAAATGCTCGGGTACTTGGGGGTCGGGATCCCGGAGCTGCAGCTTGGCTCGGCATTGTTTCACTCGATGTGTGCGGTTAAACTGGCGGCGGAGATGCGGTGTGTGAGGACGCTTGCGCTGGAGATGGCAGATCCGCAAGTGAAGCCTGTGGCAGACTTCCTCCGGTGCTTCCCCTGCTTGGAGACGCTATATGTCACGGTACGGCCTCTGAATATAAGGTTGATTGTTTGTACCTGCTTAATGCTTATGCTGATGAAGTTTACTGTTGAGGAGCAGTCTCACATGGTTCTTCCCCAGAGCATGACAATATTGAATTATGAGATGGATGGTACCATAGAATGCCTCAACTATCGTCTCAAGACAGTGGTGCTGAAAGGTTACAGAGGGCGAAAGCATGAGCTCCAGCTAGCCATGTTTCTTGTTCGTAGTGCAAGAGTTCTAGAGTTCATGAAATTCTTGTGTGACAATGACTGCAACCCTTCATGGCTGACAAACCAAAAAAGGCGATTACTGGACAACAGAGCATCATTAGGAGTTCAATTTGTATTTCAGAAGTTCACGAAGAGCTACATCAGGTTTCAAAAGCAAGCAAATAACATTTCTTTAGTTGATCCCTTTGATACTTAAACAAAGATTCTTACTGAATGTGCTCTCCATTTTCATATCTTTAATTTTATCACAAAGATAAACAAATGTGGCCCTTTTCTGTACATGGATGAAGACAATGCGTAACCATGATTTGAATTAAACTTGTCTGAAACTTTTATGAATTCTCTTTGACATCTGTATGAAACTATTGCGAAACTGTGGTTGTATGCTATCCTGCTCCCATCAGATCCTACCTGATAGTTGGGATATTGCCATGATAATGCAGAAGGGCATCAGAATTCTGCTCTGCTTGTTCTATCAGTGATTCTGATTTGACTGTTGGTAAATGCTTTAGTTTCAATTTACTAAAGGCAATAGAGTCATTGAAAGGATTCTTTCGCTTAATTGTTATCATCTGAGTTCATTTTTTGTTTCGGTAGGCCGAATTTTAAATTATCATCATTTGTGCATGATGCCTTCTGAAGCAGTTCTCAATGAAAGGTGTCAGGTGTGAAACATTTTCTTTTTGACACCTGTCTCATCTATCCCATTTCTGTACTACATATTTTTCTCTGAGGTATCCATTGTATGCTGCTTGCAGTTGACTGTGCATGCTAGGCCCTCATTAAGTGCATTTGTCTGTTTGAATTGAGATGTTCTACATTTTTTTTTCTGATCGCTAACCTGTGATTCTGTCCAAGTGCTACTATGAGATTTATTGTCTTATCTGTGAATATCTTGTGCCATACAAGTCCTTTATATCCGACACTCATGCCTTTTCTTCTTATGATCGTTTTAATTGCATTTGCTGGAAGCCTGGAAGAGTTAGCTTTTCAATTCTAGGGTGACATAGCTTCCACGATGATCTTGTTGCCCTTTTTAATTGATCTTGTTTAGGTAATATAAAGATTCTTAACTTTTTGAAAGAGAAGTTTTTAGTGTAGTAGATTCAAGATATGTTGGAGCGTAAGAATTTGATAGGCATCACTTCAATCCCAATAAGTGATTTTTTTTCCCAAACAGGGTGTTGAATGGAATTCATTGCTTTGGTACCTGGTACTGAAATAGCCAAATAGTTCCTATTTGACTTCCCAAAAATAAATAATGCATATTTTATTCTGGCCAAGCTAGAGTGGATCCATGAGTGATTTTGGAGTAGCCATAATTTGTTATGAAAAATCGATCTCTTCAGAAATCCAATGAGAATGTATTTTATGACATGATGTGGAACATGCTAAGGTCATATTATTGAATGGTATTAATCGGACTTCTTCTGACGCTTTAAAATCTTGCGTTTAAATAGTTGTTTTATGGGTTAGTCTTGTATGTTAAGGGAGCTATATTTTAGTGCTATGCAAAATATATTTTTAGCATCTTTTGCTTTGGATATGTTCTGAAGCAATGCTTACCTTATGTGAGACAATTCATGATTTCTATATGAGTAACTCAGTAAAGACAAACCACAAAGAAAAAAAAAACAATTATTGGGGAATGGACACTGACCATACTGTAAGTTATAACATGGAAAAAAATGTATACTGTAACATTGAGAAATGCACTAGCAAAGAAAGTTCGTAAAGTTGTAGTATGCAGGCCTTACTGAAAATTGTCAAATAACAAATTTAGGAAATAACATACATCTGTATTTCATTTTATTCTATTTGTTAAATGGAAGCAAGACGATACTTTTCAGTGTCCTTGATGCCTTGTTAAGTCCTTACAATTTTACACCGCTTACTAATACAAAAGCATTTTGTCAAGACAATTGCGGAAAATCCAATGCCAAAGCCAGCACTAGAAAATAGATATAAGATAAATCAATTTTCTTAGATGGCTTACTCCAATTTGTCTCGCTTCGAGCACCTGAGCTTTTGCATTGTTTAGGTGCACCACACAGTCCTTCATTATCTTCGAATGAACTGCTCTGGAACGTTCCAAATTGGTGTGATTCTGGTGTTCTGCCAACCAATTGGTTGCTGCTCAAGTTCAAGGTGCTAAGAAAAGTGAGATTTGTCAATTCTTGTGGAATCTCACCATAATGCTGGTTTTAAGATAAGTCTAGTGCTTCCAGATCCGTTATCCTTCCAATTTGTTTAGGAATTTTTAATATACTTAATTGGACATCTTCTATAAGGCAGGGTGGTATTGGTCCACTAAAATTGTTGTATGAGAAGTCAAGAACTTTGCAAATGGTGTCTGGAAGCTGTCTGCTTAGTTTGTTTCTTGCAAAGCTAAGATACAAAGTTTGGGTAAGATATGAAAAGTTTTCTGGGACAGGGATTTTTCCTTGAATAAGAAAGGTATACCTACAACAAAGTCATTAACACAGAGCAAGGGACACAAGAGTATGGCAATAGAAGACAAACAGTTCACATATTCTTCCAATGCTTGCAGAAAATTGTGTGATATGGCCTGTGTGTGAAGGAAGCCTTGGTGTGGGATAGGGAAGTGAGTTTTATTACACTGGTTGCCTGCCAGGGGAAGAAACTATGATTTTGGGGCTTTTACTTTTGCTGCAGCTGTCTAGGTTTTCTGGGAACGAGGAGTGGAATGACAATTGAGATCATCTTTTAGGACTTCTCGACTGATGTTTTGTGATAAATTATGTTTCTCCTGCAGAAATTGAGTATCACTGTGATCCGGACTTGAACAGCTGGATGAAGTCCTATGCATCTATGATCTTGTCGTCAGGTAGGCAAGAGCAAGGTTACACTTGAGGATCAGATGGTCTGCACCTACCATCTAGTCTCATGTAAGTTGGTAGGACAAGCTGATAATCCTAGTGTACACTGAGCTGACCATTCTTCTCTGGCACCTCCAGACTTGATTACTTTCTTTGTTTGGAACCTGGAGCATCTCAATGCTTCATACACCAGCTAGCTGAATTTGGTTAATTCATAGTTCAAAAATCCATCTTATCTGCTCCTTCTGGTCATTTTACCTCCTCAGCATACACACATTTGACGGTTGAACGCTGAACGATACGTTCATCTGATATGGCTAATGCCTTCAGCGAGGTCACCGATTTTCATCTTAGGTGTTAATCAGTTATCACACACACACAGAATTTGTTCTGCAAATCTGTACTATGTGTAGGTGGTTTGGAGAGCAGCTGCTGGCCGTGCAGCCAGCACAGCCGTCAATATCTTTTGGTTCCCTGCAATAATCCACACCAAGTGAATCACCTTCAGTTCTGCATAGTCTTCCTATAACATGGTTTAATATGGGAAGGCATATGCCCACTAATTGGAGATCATGGGCCGATGGAGGTGCTGGTGTAGCTTATTATCACTGCTGCTTCCATATTGTTGCTTATTTCGCCAACCTGTCCTCTGGAGGCATGAGCATGATTGCACATATCAAACATTATAAACTTGACAGCTTACATTGCATTTGCAGTTAAAAATACAGAGTTGGAATTTGGAACATAAAGTTCACTGGACACTTGTATCGCAGCAACTATTATTAGTTCCATTTTCATTCTCCGACTATGGGTTTACAACAAAATTTTAGCATGTACGCCTGCTGGTAAGTACTATGCCATGTACACAATAATATATCCTCCTCCAATGCTGTGCCTACTTCAGGATCCACATGAAGATTGTGGACCAAATGGTGAGCGCCAAGGCGGCGACCAGGTATGTCCACAGCAAAATAACCGAGCACTCCTCTTGCCCAACATCGTACAACTGAGACATGGTTCCTGCGATAGGTTAATTATAAACATTTGTGAGAGATCTGGGGATGATTCTTGTGAGCTGCCATGCAGTGACAGAGATGCACACATATGGAACTTACCAATGCTCATTGCAGGCGGGACGGCGAAGTGCAGCATGAGCGTGTACTGGTAGAGCGGGTCAGGTGGCAGGAACCCCATGTCGCGGGCGGCCCTCACAACTACCACACCGATGAGCGGCAGGATCACATACCTTACGCAGATGATCGCCACCACAACAGCTGGGGGCACCTTCGTCTTGCGTGCACCTGGCCTTGACAACACTTGATGTAAGTATATACGTTCATCGGAGGGGAAGGATTGTTAAACTATGTGATGAATCTGCATCAGCATTCACCTTTTGTCAGGTTTCCACCAAGGATGAGCATCAGGCATGGGATCGTGCCATCTCTGCATCTCACAGGAATTAACTATATCAATCAGATGACAAAGCTAATAGAGAAATTGCAGCTAGGCGTCTATTGGCTGGATCTTTTGACTTGTTGGCATGCAAAAGAGGCATACCCCAATAGCTTGAGGGAGTCCTGCACAGCTCGTAGGGGAGCGTTGCTGCCCACAAATACTGACCGGAGCCATGGCACTGTTCCGATAACCAGGCCTATGACCTGACAAACATCCAACGAGCACAGAAAGGGTCATGAAACAGATAAGGTCATCTCTTGGATCATATGGATGGGCGTAGATTGGATGGACATGGATTGTAAACATACTGCACCTGTGGTAGGAGGTGAGGTTAACTCCTGGGCCATTTGGTGTGTTCCTTTCTTCAACTTCTCCCACAAGTTCTTGCTCTCAGCACTTTGGTGATGGTTGTTCAAACCTGACAGAAGTGGAACCGTCTGCTTGCATCGCATCACAGGCCAGAATTCAGTTGGGAGTGACACTAGTAGGCCACTTTAGGAGCTGTTCGTTTACAAAATAATCCAGGTGGATTGAATCCTGAAGTTGTTTCCTGGATTAGTTTGGAACCGAACGACCCCTCAGGGATTGAAGAAATATAAACAAAGAGGAGAGAAACGAAGAACTGTGCTCACAATTTGGTGCTCTCCACCCTTTTCCACATCAGATTGAGATGATCGTGAGATGGCGCCATGGCCATCATTCCCACGGTGCTCTTTGTCGTCTTCAGGTATGGCGGATTCCTTGTTAGGATCAGCTAGGCAGGCCACAGGACTGTCGACGCTTCCAGCCTGTCTCATCCTTCGGTATGCTTCGCCAGACCTCTTCATCAGGCTGTGGGTGTACGTCCAGATGTACACACCTCCGAGCTGTCATGGGGAGACATTCGAGGAACATGTATAAGAAGGTAACCTGAAACAGGTAATGGGAGAGAGAGATTGGAAGATAGAGAGAGTGGGTAATTACCGCCATGGAGAACGAAGCGTAGCAGAGGCCATGGCCAGTGCAGATGTTCTTGTCCAGGCCAAACGGGTTGCAATCCTGCCCGCACACGGCCGGGATCACCACTAGGAGCAGGTTGCCGAAGTTGGCTTCAATTTACAGACGAGACAGAGGCACAACCGAAGGTTAGTGAGTTTCTCCACTTCCAAATGAATTAACTGTTCGTCAACTTTGAAGAGATAAGAGCTAAGCCCAGCTGCACTAAACATACCAGCAGAACTGGAGGCGATGACCGGTCCCCTGAGCTGCTGGGGCGGCCGCAGGAGGAGCACCACCACCCACCCGAGAGCCCCTCCGGCGAAGAAGGCGATCCCGATGTTCACCGGCATGAACCACCTGACATAGACGTGTTATTTGATCACTGAGATCGATGAACGTGGCAACATTGCAGGAGAAGGAAATGAATGAAAGCAGAGGCAGACAGTGAAACAGACAGTCAGTGAGTCTCTGAGCGTACCAGGCGACGACGTCCCTGAGCGTGACGGTGCTGGCGAGGCTGGCGAGCATGAGCGCCGGCGTGAAGACGGCGTAGACGACGCGGTTGACGTCGGCGAGGGCGGAGGGCGTGAGCACGCCGCAGCGTGCCGTGGCGAGGTACGCCCCCGCGACGGCGACGAGCAGCAGCTCCGCCACCGGCGTCGACGACACCGCCAGCAGGGACAAGAACTCGCTGGCGGCCATCATGACGGTCAATCAGTTGTATGGATGCTGACACGTGACACGCTCACAGAGTCAGAGATGGATCGAGATATATATAACCAATAAGTAACCTGAGCGATCGATGCTCTAGTTAATGAAGTCCGGTCCGGCATGCGAAGCGAGGCCTGCGCGCGCGCGTTTTATTTTAGTTACTATTTCCCGGGTTTAATTTCTGATCACACCGTGCGTCGATACAAGTGTGTAGTGCGGCTGCAGACTCCAGTAGCACGTGCGTGTTATTTTGACCCGCTAGCTACACGTGAAAGGGAGCGAGAGGTCAACGTGAAATTTAATGCATGGATGTATTCTCGGATGCGATCTACCTAACCTATACCGTGTTTTCCAGTAAATCTCAAGTTGCAAATGATCGTGATCGACAAGATATACGGGACCCGACCATCAGAAGCTTGTGGTGGTTGTTACACATTGTTTCTTCATCCCATAGTTTCTAAACGGTGTCCGGAATGAAAAAGCTTTCTCCACTCCATAGTTTCTTCATCCCTGAACCCGGCCAGCTGAGTGCGTGGATTAAAAGAAAAGAGCTTGTGGTGGTTTTTACATGCACGATTGCCAAAACGGTGTCTGCAACGAAACAGCTCTTCTCTACTCCATATATAGTTTCTCCATCCGTGTACCAAGGTGAGCAGATTTAACTGTAAGAATACTCTAACCAACTATATATAATAGTAATTGACGTTTGGATAGATCCGACGACCTACCAGTTATTTTCTGATAAACTCAATACTGTAACCATTAGAGATGATCAGCCCCAGTGTGTCGCTTTCTGGGCCAGATCTGAGATAAAACAAGGGTGTGGATCTGGACGCGGCGGGCAGGGGAAGCTGGCGCCACGCCAGCAGCATCCTGATCGATTCCTGCCACCAGCGCATCTCTGCGCATGCATGATGCCTATAATTAATAATGATCATGGATCCTAATCCCAGGTAGCTCGAAGGTTGAAGCTTGGCCGGTAGAGTGGCAGGTCATCCTCCGATCCTTAGGTTCGGCACGACATCGGGGAACATGAATTTTTTTTTTCAGAATACGTTGAACATGGGATTCAGGTTGAAGAAAAAAGGAAACATGCATATGGACGGATATGATCTATTCGGTACAATAACGATGATACAGAAGGCAACTTGCATCTGTATAATAAAATTCAATGAAGACAAGAAAGCAGAACTATTGTATATGTTGACAGTTGAAATAACATATTCGAGCGAGTCCTAGATATTGTAAAGGACAGCTAGCTAACGACTTGTAATTAATAGGTAATTAGAAATACTCTATCTGCGTACAACTTGCACAAGTCGTATCCGTGTCAAGATATCAACTAGTATACACGCATGAGCGATCAAGCTTTGGATAAAAAAAAGTCAAACGAACCACGTTTTGGAACGAAGGAAGTACTTATGAAGTCATGAACCCTTCCAACATCATGCTTGAACCCCTACCGTACACTATGCTTTTATATCATATTATATAGGCAAAGCATGCGAGAATTATGAGATGTGGTTATTGCGCGCGGATGTCTCTTCTTTTTTTTATTTGTTTGCTTTCGATGGATCCATACCTTGTAATTGAATAAAAAAAATTTCTTGGTGAGTATACCATATGTACACACTGTCGTGTGGCCACAATGATTCTTGGATAGAAACTACATTCCAAAGGTTCAACTTTCAAGGCGCGCATGTAGCACGAGAGCAGTTTTTGTGGTTGATGCAATGATTAAGAAGGACCCAACTATGAAGCTCCTCCGATCCTGATGCAAATTAAGTATTAGTAATTTGTAAAGAGTTAATTGCGTCGTTAATACATAAACTTGGCGAGTGGGTGCATTTAGGTACGCTATCTTTTAAATTGCTCATTTGGGAACAACAACTTGGCATGTGAGTGCATATAGGTCACCTGGATGGCATGTGGGGAAAAAAAACCATGTGGATGCTTATGTGTACAATAATCATAGTGACCATTATTACAAATAGACCCTTAGTGTATTTGCTCATTGGTTTATCCGCCAATTTTTCTCCGTGTGTTTACGGGAGATGGTTTTTACAGAGGGTTTCGGCCTCACGTAACAATTTCAAGGTGAAGGTTGACATCGCACAACACGTAGGCAGATGATCTTTCACGATTACAATGAGTTATCAATTATCTTCATACTCCGCTAATTAGGATTTTTCATATTTCTTTTAGCGTTGTTGATAAAAGAAGATTTGGTTTAGAGTTAGGTCAACGGCTGTAATATTTCATTTTTCTTTTTACTAATTGAGATAAAAGTTATCTAAGTTTTCTCCAATGAAAATGAAGCAGAGTAGGAGTGTGCCATGGTTAAATATAAACTCAAAAGAATGGAACGAAGAGTAGAATCGATATCTCAAGCTTGAGAATAAAAAGATTAGGGAGGGTAAGCTGGTTTTTATGATAAATTAGAGGATATGTAAGGATTTTTTCAATAAAGTACCAAATAACATGTCCACATGATTTTTTTTCCCATATGCCATCCATGTGACCTATATGCACCCACATGCCAAGTTGTTGTTTCTAAATAAACAACTTGAAAGAAAAAAAAGAAAGATGATGTACCTATATGCACCCACGTACCAAGTTGTTGTTTCTAAATAAGC
This sequence comes from Digitaria exilis, assembly GCA_015342445.1. Classification (NCBI taxonomy): domain Eukaryota; kingdom Viridiplantae; phylum Streptophyta; class Magnoliopsida; order Poales; family Poaceae; genus Digitaria; species Digitaria exilis. The sequence continues at coordinate 232,077 of JACEFO010002599.1, forward strand.
AATTTGGAAGATGATGTACCTAAGTGTACCCACTCATCAAGTTTATGTACTAATAACGCAGTTAACTCATTTGTAAATCATGTACCACGTTTGTTGATGAACGAAACACAACTCCTTCAATATGTGCCATTTTGTTGTTTCTAGGATGATATTTAATGCATGCGCACATAATTGGAAAATCAAGGGATAAATACCCTGATAGATAAAGCTTAATGTGGATGCTAAGACTTGGCTACATTGCCAGAGATCATTTGGGCAATGTTGCTTTCTCTAGCTACTCTAGTGACCAAGGTCGCCTAAAGAGGCTGAATGTCTAGCTACCATGACAGTAATTGGTCGAGCTCCAACTATTTTCCAAAACCTATATGGTTGGAATCTGATTGTCTGGTTTTGACTCATTAACTCAATGTTCATTCTCCAAACCGATCAGCAAGATGCTTTATCGTAGAAGATACAAAAAATAATTTTGTTTTCTTTCAAGACTTCAAAAGTTTCATTTTGCCATTGAAATGCTAATGGGGTGGCGCACATGTTAAGCCAGTTAAGTAGGAGAGAGAGCTTTTTTGTTTTGTTTTGTTTCTAAAGGTGTTTCGGCATGCACATTGGCAGCTTTGGATCATGATTGAGTTCTCTCTACTTTTTTAAAAAACAAGAAATCATCATGGGATGAATGAGACCTTTTGCTCCCAATTCGTTGGTGAGATGAGGGCCGTGCCTCGGATGAATGAATTTAGTGATTAGCTGAGATCATTATCCAACATATATAATGAGTTCCACTTAAGTCTAGAATTTGAACCTGTGAACAGTTTCAGTGGTGCAAAGGAAAATCTAAACAATTCCATCCGATCCGTTGCGCAAGGTCTAATTTTATTACGTCCTTGTGTGGCATGAGGTGACGATGAATAATCAGCCCATCATTTCACTATTCGCACACAAAAGAAAAAAAAAGAGAAGGTGACACGTCGCCATATTCTTTTTTAAAAAACACTTTATTAGTTTCCGTGGTCCAAATTTGAGGCAACCTTCCGGTTGGTTGGTGTCGCAATGTAATATGTCGTTTTACTCATGCCCCCCCGGCCCCTTATTCCATCACAAGATGTTGATTCACAACGCATGATGAAGCCCGTACACGATTGTCTATCAAGGGATGCTCATAAGCCTCACACATATTGGATGGAATTGGTTGGTGCAAAGTTATTTTTAATTTGGTTGTCTTGGTCTAACACATATTATACACTCAAATTAGTACGAGTAACATCTTTCTTTAGGCAGCCATGGGCTGCCTGTCTTTTTCTTTCTTTTACTTTATTTTTTCTCATTACGATATGGTGGATGCATCTACATAGTGCACACTTGGCTTTGATTTAATATAGCAAGAAATCCATGTGGGCACATATCGCATATCGTGGCCGAAATGACAGTCTTGGATGGGATAATAATCTACCTTCCGAAGGTCAAATTTTCAAGGGGCGCATAAAAAGTGTGCGATTATTAGGCCAACTAATAAACTCGATGTAGAATTAAGCTGTGATCTAGCGCGGTACACAAAAACATTACCTCGTTGGTCTTTGTAAAAAAAAAAAATTTGGACAATTACCCCGTTCTGTTCACGCACCGTGTCAAGACGATAGAGGCATTTTCACAATTTCACCGGCTTTTGTTTTCGGAGCACCGGCTCTACAATGGCCGTCCGGGTCCCGGTCTTCCATTAATTAATGACATTTTTCACATGAGTAGTCGAGAGAAGACGAAGCTTCCCTAGCTGTCGACAGTTTTAAGACTAATCCCAGTGCAAAGATTTAATGAGGTTTCATGCATATGATTATGGTGTCATGTCAGCTCCTTTGGTGACGTGACAATTAGTTAATGAAGAAAGAGGAGAGGGGTTTCATCTAGATGAAACTATGTATACACGTTATTATCTACACAATTTGTGTCTAGCATGTAGTGAGTCTAGTGACTATGAAATCCCGCTATGAAACTTTGCATTATAGATGTAGTTTCAAATACCATGATATCTTCGAAACACCCACCCACCCCACCCACTCAGATTAGCCTAACTTTCCCCGAACGTCGTCGAAGGGTTGACATGCATGCATTGTTTATTTCTTGGGGATTGATGGTTAACTAATTCGGTAGGTCATTATGTAGCCATTGTGAACGTTGAGCGCAGCTTCTATGCTGTGTTTAGATGCAAAAGTTCTTTTGGACCTTACTATTCATCCCTTTTAGAAAACACGCTTTCTAGAAAAGTTTCCCTTCAATTCTTTTCAACTTTTCTATTCATCCCTCTCACAGAACACGCTTCCCAGAAAAAGTTCTTTTTCTCCCCTCCCAACTAAACACGCCATACCTTAATTAGGTTCACGTTGAAGATAAGGATCCACACATGTATTTTTTTTTGTCAGTTTCAAGCTACACACATATTTTAGAATATGACTAGCAACAATTGAAATTTGAGCACGCCGGACCTTGAAGAACAAATCAATATTTATACTCCCTCCATTCCAAAATGTAGATTGTTTGATTTTTTTAGCCCCAAGTTTAACTGCTCGTCTTATCCAAAAAATTTATGCAGATGTAGTCAAGTTTAGGTTATTCTTGAAATTTATTTATTACTAAAGCTAGCCATAACAAAAAAAAAGTATGATATTTTGTAAAAAAATTAAATAAGACGAGCGGTCAAAGTAGGGGCTGAAAAAGTCAAACGACCTACATTTTGGAACGAATGGAGTAGTTGTGACTTATGAACCTATCCAACTTGATGTGAGTACTAGATTTAGCATCAATGCTTGTTTCATGATAATAATGCTTTTTTTCCAGTGTTAAACGACATGTATAAATGCCAATAACGAGACGTGCTTGGTGATTTCAGAAATCATAAAGAAATATTAGTCGGTCTCAAGAATATGATCAAATGGATAGAAATATAAAAAGTGAATATGTTCGTTAACAATAGCGAGTACCAGTGGACATGTATATCTGAGAATTACGATAATCTACACTATGTTTAAAAAGAAAATAAGCATAAATATGTACCGAACCATTTATATTCGGCTGTAGCTAACGAAAGAACGAAGATAAAGCCAAACCTTTATAAACACGATACGATGAAAAAAAAACCTAAAGTTGGGCTGCGTCGGAGCAACATGACAATACGGCCCAACATGAAGTCGTATGGGATGAAGTTGCAAGGCCTGTGTATATCTGGGCCGACATTGCTTGTTTGTATTATTGGGCCTTGAATTCACGGAGCCGCCGAGTGTGGAAAGCAAATTTGTGTCTATCAGGCCGCATGCTGCTTTCAGCCCATCGATGGACTCCGCTCGACAAAATTAATGGTTAGCGATCAATTTAAACAAACCGTCGTAACTCATAAATTGTCTGTTCAAATTAAATTTTGTTCGCACACTATATTTATTATGTTAAGATTTCAAAACGAAATCACACGTCAGTTTATTTAAATAATTTGTCAGCAAGAAAAAGTTTGACTACTAAGGAAGGAAAACTAAACTCTCAAAACAAAACGACCTCGATCTAATTCACCTGTATTGTATAATAATGACATAATCCACGTACACGAACGGTTAATTTTCCTCCCCTCCGATCCCATTTGGAAGCAGCAGACTCCGCGGCGCGGCCAGCAGTGCGCGCGCGGTTCCAAGAAGCCAAGCGGTTGTTGTATCCGCCATTCCACCCTCCAGGCCTCCTTTACGTCCTTTTCCTAGACTAGACTAGAAGCGCGCGCCGCCAGTAACAAGTAGCAACTGCCATGGCTCCGACTCCTCGCTCACCTCTCCGCGCCGCCGCCCTCTTCGTCCTCCTCGTCGGCGTCGCGTTCCTCGCCGGCGCCGGCGGCACGGAGGTCCTGTCCAAGTCCCGCCTGGAGCGCTGCGAGCGCGACTCCGACGCCGGCGGCGCCCTCTCCTGCAAGCAGAAGCTCGTCCTCAACCTCGCCGTCCCCGCCGGCTCCGTGAGCACACACACACACACACACACACACACACACACACACACACACACACACACACACACACACACACACACACACACACACACATATATATATATCCTTCCCTCCGCGGCATTCTGATGTAGGTGCTCTGACGACCGTGCAGAGCGGCGGGGAGGCGTCGCTGGTGACCAAGGTGGTGGACGCGGAGAACGGCACGGAGGCGGCGACGCGGAGCATACAGGATCCCCCCGTCATCACCATCGAGAAGACCGCCGTGTCCGCCGTCTACGCCATCAACTACCTCATGGTCAGTTTCAATTTGAAGTTTTTTCAACCCTCTTTATTATTTACCCTTTTCGCTCACATGCATGTTCTAGCTCAGGCAGGCCTACTAGTTCTCAAATCTCGATCAACACTACAACAGTCTGTTTGTAATTGTGAAAATTTTCCTTTTGCGGATTGCGGCGGAAGTTTTCCCAAATCATATCAGTCTGATCCGTTGAGTTACGTGTGCTCATCATTCAAGCCCCTTCATTCCCTTTTTTGTTGTTTGCCTCTCAGGATGTTGCTTACCGACCTGAGGAGCGTGTTGTGGAGACACGCAAATGTGAACCAGATGCTGGTGCTAACGTCGTTGGAGGTTGTGAAAGGTAAACCCTTCTTCCCCCCCCCCCCCCCTATTAATCACTGTTACCTCTCACAATTCCAGTTACTTGTATATGTAATCAAATAACCGTATTTCGGGAAAATTAGTTGTGTATCATGAAAAAACACTATTTATGTAAAATACCATTAAAAGATGTCGGCCAGGTAAAATAACACTGAAAGAATGATCCGTTATATGGAAATAGCATTCCGTCCAGCTGATGCCCATGAACTCTCCCGAGATCTGCCTAGAAAAAAATACATTGTGAGGCGCCGTCGCCGTTCTCTCAAGCGCCGCAGCACAGCTCGATGCCTCTCACAGATGCCCATGAGAGGCTTGACCTCTGCCTGGTGGAGTTCGTTGATGACTGACGAGGACAGCGTGCGCGCCAGGCCAGACGAAGACGAATTTTATAGCGTTAATAACTCCAAAGCGTGATAACTTCATGTAACGGATCAATCTTTTGCTGGTACTTTCTGTGGCCAATGTCTTCCATGGTATTTTCCAAAAATAACGTTGTTTCAGTGTTACAGATCCAGTTTTCCCAACTCTTAAAAACTTTGATGGCTCTATCTATGGACTCTCTTTCACTTGATTTTATTTAGCATTTCTAATGTTGTGCCAATAATGTTTTTTCCATGACTATGTTTAGGTTATGGAATGGGAACGGTGCCGTAATTGAGCACACGGAGGTGAGAAATATTGTACCTGTATGCATCTCATTGTTTCAGACTCTGAAGTATATGGACGTGTTGTAACGTTAAACCTCCTTTTATCCTTTCCTCAAAATTCGACCCCAACTTTAGTAACTATGCTTTTCCATGTTCCCACAGTTGTCTCTAGTACTCAAAATTGAATGCTAAAAGATATTTAGTACTCAAAAGATATCATTGTTAGGCACAATTTGATTTCAACGGGAGAGGTTAGTCAAAACGTATACATCTTTTGAAGAAAAGAAAATGCATGTTTGAATTGCACACTTTAAAAGACAAATAAGTAGTTTAGACTTGTTGACTGCCAGTGGGCATCATTTAAATGTGGTAGATATCCTAGTAGGGAACGTATGGCATGAGAACTGAGTTCCCATGAGAACTATGAGAACTCAAATCTTGGCCGTATGATCTTCATCCAAGGGGAAAGTGAGAGGGGGGATTTACAAAGGATAATTAAGGGGGTGGTGATTTTACAAATTCCCCCTCCTATCTCTCCCTACGCGCTCTCCTTGGATGAAGATCATGCGACCTAGATTTGAGTTCTCACAGTTCTCACGAGAATTGAGTTCTCATAGAATATCTTGCCATCCTAGTAGTAATCAAAAGAAAGGCATGCATATATGGACATGCATTTGTTTATGTAGTTACTTCTATATATGGATATATAGTTTGTAACGCCTTATGGTGCTGACCTTTTATTTCATTTTGTGTCTTGCCCTAGCCCGTTTGTTGTCCCTGTGGGCCTTATCAACGTGCACCATCATCTTGTGGAAACTTTTGTAAGTTTAGAAATAATTATTATCCCATCTCTTTTTTGCTTCAGTACAATACCTAACTCTTCTTTCACACTTGTCCACTTTGTAGTTGATAAAATGGTAAAAGGAAAACGTAATACGGCTCACTGCTTACGATTTCAAGATGACTGGTATGATATATTTGTTATGTACTCTTATTCTGTACTATTAATTATGATCATTACTTGAATTATACCTTCACCTAGTGTTCTGTTTTTGAACTTGGCAGTGGATTGCCTAAACTTGATTAGTAGCTAACTTTCTTAGTTACACGATATATAATCTGTTATATCAAGTAGAGTTCTAGACATAATTGGTTTTGATGTTTGTCTTTACTGAACTATTCATTTCAATTCTAAAAGAAATGAAGTATTCCTTTCAGAAAGATAAGAACTTGACCTGCGGAAGTAGGAAAGTCCCTTGCATTTTACTAAGAAAATGACCTTCACACGGAGGTCGAGAAAATACTCAAACAATGCCCCACCCTTACAATGTGGCACCATAGCACCTGAGCACCCGTGTGAGATAACCAATGGCCTCAGACCAGTGCTTTGGCAGGAGATGGACGAGGGGGTTTTTTTAACACCATCGTGAAATTCACTCCCACCGGGAGTCAAAGCTAACCAACTCAGCTACTAAAGATCCATTCACTTCCTCTCATATTATAAAAAGAGTAAATTTCAAGGGTGGTCCTTAAACTATTGGACGATTCTCATCCCGGTCCCTAAACTATAAAATTGCATTTTTGGGCCCCTAAACTATCTAAAAGGTTCATCTAGGTCCAAATCAACCACGCCATACCTCAGAAGTTGACATGACAGGGACATGGACCCTTGCATGTAGGCCCTATATGTCGTCTCCTCCCTCCCTCGTCCCTTCTTCTTATGCCCGATCTCGCTGAAGGGGTCTTCACCGACGGCCATAGCAACTGCCCTATCACCAAGCTATCGCTGGGTGGCGAGAACCTTGAGCCCACCCACAACCACACCCTGCACCACCTCATCCAACTCCTGGTGCACCACCCATGCCGTCGAGAGCTTCCCCACCCCTCGCCCCCATCGACGCCGACCATGTCGCTGCCATTGTCGACATCGAGAGCTTGCTGACATCGTCGCCGAGAGCGACCATAATTGCCCGTGGGGCCAGAACCGCACCAGGGCGGTGGAGGCCAGCGCCATGGCCACACTCGTGGAGCTTCTCCTCAACAAGGGGTGCAACGACAGGAACGGTGGCGGCGTCAGAGGGATGAGGGCTAGCAAGCTCGTGGCGGTGGCGAGGGCGGCCGACGGGCACCGAGAGTGCGGTGCGCACGCTGCACGCTGTGGCGAGATGGGGAAGAAGAAGAAGAGATGAGACAGAGGAGAATGATATATAGGACCCACATGTAAGGGTCCACATCACTGCAGAGTCAGCTTGCCAAGTCAGCTTCTAAGGTATGGCATGGCTAATTTGGACCTAGATGACCCATTTAGATATTTTAGGGATCCAAAAATGTAATTTTATAGTTTAGGGACCGGGATGAGAATCGTCCAATAGTTTAGGGATCGCCCATGAGATTTACTCTTGTAAAAAGTATGTTTACTTCTTTCAAGTTTGGGGATACTTACTCATTTCAATTTGAAACTTACATACTTTTCTACAACTCCATTGGTGTCCTTTGTTAGTTCAGGTCCAGTTAGAGTTAATAAGTAGCTATGATTTCAATAATATCCAATGAACAGGTTTCATGTGTGGGAAATTGATCAAAGAAGATCATCACTTGGGTTCAGCATCAAAGTTCAAGTGAAGAAAAGATCTTCTGTGTCGGTAGGATTTAAAGTTCTGCATTCAGGGTTCCAAATAGTGTCACTGATGACTCGAACAAAATACCAGATGAATACTCATGCCAACTCTGGTTACAAGCATGTTTTCTAATTAATTCCTAATTTGCCATAGATTTATTTGTTTGCCATGCAATTCATAGATTTTTATCCTGATTGCACGGCAGGAGGTGGTTGTTACTCCAGAAAATAAAACAGTTGTTTCTAGCGACAACTTTCTGAGAGTAAATCTTATTGGCGAATTTGGTGGTTATGACCATATCCCAGCATTTGAGAACATGTATCTTGTGACTCCACGGAAGGTATATCATCAAATTATGATGGATAGTTGGATATCCTGGTACTACCTACAGGTTTGCAATTTTCAATTATGTGACTTCAAAACATTTTTAAATCTGCTACGTTGAAGGGTGCTGGAAGTGGTCAGCCGCAAGACCTTGGTGATGAAAAGTCCAGGTGGATGCTGTTGGAGAGAATTCGTTTTGGTCCTGAATGCAATAAGATAGGTGTCGGTTACGAGGCTTTCCAAAACCAACCTAGTTTTTGTTATGCACCACTTTCGAGCTGCGTGAATGATCAGCTTTGGAACTATTTGGAGGTAATTATAGAATTAATGTAAGCAGCACGTGGGTTTTTATTTTCTCCAATAGAGGAAATTATGTTGTATTGCCTTATAAAAGATCACAAAGCAAAAAGATCACCCTTATTGGCCACAATTGGTAATGGAAAATCCAATGTTGCAAATAGACCATACTGAACATCTCACCTTATTGAATCCTGAATCATATTTTAAATTTAAACTGTTTGTCATTAACTTCATTTCGTTTGTCTGAAAATTACCATAACAGTGCAAGTGTCAATTGCCTACATATTAATCAAAATAAAACTACTCTCTATGTTTGACTGAATCTTGAAAGATTGTTACCATTTGTTTCAGAGTGACAAAAATCGAGTGAACAGGAATCAAGTTCCCCAGTATGTTGTGGAGGGAAGGTTTCAACGGATCAATCAACATCCAGTTATATTTCCATAGCTTCTCTTGTCTTTTCTCACATTTAATTGTGCTAGATAACGCTTTTGATACACCCCCAACAGAATGCAGGTGTTCATAGTTTTTCTGTGGGAGTCACAGAAGCTCTTTCTTCCAATTTATTGCTAGAGTTGCATGCTGATGATATTGAATACTTCTATCAGAGGTAGTAACAATATTTACCTGTTTCAATTTAACGACTACATCCAAGTTTATAACAGTAGACCATACACCCACTTAAAGTCAGATGCTATCCAAATTACTGGCCCTCGTGCTGACGAAGTGTGGAGAAACAAATACATTGTCAGATGCTATCCAAATTACTACTCCATGTTTTATTTCTAGTCCTGCAATTGTGCAGTTTGTTATTTAATTCAAGAAAAAATGTCTAATGTGCCGCATTTTCATATCAGGAGTCCAGGAAAGATTATTAGCATTGACGTGCCACCATTTGAAGCACTGAGTCAAATTGGTAATGCAACGGTCACTACTAAGAATATTGGCAAACTTGAGTCTTCATACACATTGACGGTATGCATTCACTCATAGAACTTGCACCTTTTCCTTCCTTGACGTTATGTTGTTAACTAATTTCCCCATTTTACTGGAATTATCTATTAGGACTCAATATCTTTCAGTATTATCCGTGCTCCATTTCAATCCTGCTTGATTTTTTTTAGTGGTGCCTTTGTTGAGTATGAACTATTTAGTCTTCTGTGTAGTCCAGGTATAAAGTGGTAGCTGAGATCATCTGTAAACACTGATTTTTTTAAATTAACCAATGGTTTGTATTTTGTAGTTCAAATGCTTAACTGGCATCAGTAACATGGAGGTAATATATACTATCACCGGCGTAGTTGTTGCTTGAGTGCATTGTTGGTTTCCAGACTAGTACTATTTTGGTTCATTCCAAATTTTAGTTACAGCAAACCCTTTTTTTATGATTTTTAATTTCTTGAACTTGTTAGTAGTTAACAACACAACACCACCATCATAGCCTTTAGTCCCAAGCGAGTTGGAGTAGGCTAGAGATGAAACCCAAAAGAAACAAAAGTCACGGTTCAGGCACGTTGATAGCTAGTCTCCAAGCGATTCTATCTCTATGGATATTCCACTCCTTAAGGTCTCTTAACCGACTCAACCTAAGTCACTTTAGGTCTACCTCTACCCCCTCTTAACATTATCGACCTGCTTTAAAACCCCACTATGCATCGGTGCCTCAGGAGGCCACTGTTGGACATGTTGGGTTAGTTTCTCCTCAATAGTGCCACCTCAAAAATATCCCGAATATCTTCATTCTAGACTCTATCCCTTCTTGTGTGCTCGTAGAATGACCAAATCTCTGCTGCACTTAGTTGCTAGACATGTTGCCTTTTTTAGACCAACACTCAACGGTATATAACAGCGTCAGGTGAATAGTTGTCTTATAGGATTTACCTTGTAGCTTTTGTGTCACCCTATTGTCACAGAGGACACCAAGAACTTGATGCTATTTCAACCAGTGAGCTGAGATTCTATGCCTAACGTCCTCGCCAATGCCTCCATCCTTTTGTAGCATCAATTCTAAATATCAAAACAAATCCTTCTTGGCCACCACTTGCCCATCAAGGCTAACATCTCCATAATAATGGATAGTCAGGCTGAAATCACACATCATGTACTCGGTCTTGGTCCTACTAAGTCAGAACTTGTTATGGCAGTGGGCTGGGCCTGATATGAGCCGAGTAGAGCCCATAGGGACGCCCATAGTGAACAGTACCCATGGGTGATTAGGGTTTAGCAAGGGCTCCTAGTCTATAAAGGTGGCCTAAGTCCTAGGGTTAGAGTCATCGAAGAAGAATATAACCAACCTTTAGACGGCCTGCTCTTCGGCAATCTGGCCAGGTTTCCTGCCTAGCTAGCTGTTCGAGTGTAGTTATCCTCCTCCTGTTCGAGTCATTCCCTAACAAAACTCTTTCGACTCTAATGTGTGTCTCCGCACCGTCAACTTGCACCACATCAACAACAAAGAACATACAACAAGGGATATCACCTTGTACGTCCCTTATGACCTCATCCGACACCAAAGCAAATAAATAAGGGCTCAATACTGATTTCAGTAGGCCTATTTTAATAGGAAAGTCACTGGTGTCGCCCATGACATATCTGGACACACGTCATCCCGTCCTTGTACATATCCTTGATGAGGTTAATGTACTTAGTTGGTACTTTGTGCTTCGCCAAGGCCCACCACATGACATTTCTTGGTACTTTGTCTTACGCCTTCTCGAGGTCAATAAAGACCATGTGTAAGTCCTTCTTCTCCTCCCTATATCCCTGCATCAACCATCATATTAAGAAAATCGCCTCCATGGTCGACCTTCGATGCATGAACCCATACTATTTTTGGGTCACACTTGTCACTCTTTTTAGGCGGTGCTCGATACCCTCTCACAATGCTTCATATGGCTCATCAGCTTAATCTTGCGATAGTTAGTACATCTTTGAAGATCTCATTGTTCTTGAAGATATGTACTAATATACTTCTCCATTTTTCGGACATCTTGATCGAAAAATGATGTTAAAAAGCTTAGTTAGCCATATTATCGCTCTGGCACCCGGGCATCTCCACACCTCAAGGCCCATCCCTTTACCTCCATTCATCCTGTTCAAAGCCTACCCGAACTAGTTATTAGTCAATCAAGTAAATATAGAATATTATTTGAGATCAACAAAGCTTGTAAATAATATTAGTTTGTTTTTTAGAGGACAATTCGAACATTCTGTTCCTACTTTGTGTAAGTTTTATGTCTATTTTACTGTTAATTATCCATGCATACTTTTCTGCTCCATAGTTGTCTTCTTATTGAATGCATTCTCCTGAAACTGAAATTTCACTGACATCATTTTCAGGAGCAGTACTATATCATGAAACCAGGAGAAGTGACTATTCGCTCATTCGATCTGCGCTCGTCAACAGATAGAGCAGAAACATATCAATGTACAGGTGGGCTAGAAATTGTGCTAGAGCGATCATCAGTTGCATTGTAAACGTTACATATTAGGACTTAAGCTACATTCATTTATGTTTCATTTCAGCTATTCTAAAGGCGTCAGATTTTACTGAAGTCGACAGAGGACAATGTCAGTTCTCTACTACAGCTACAGTTTTCAATAATGGATCACAGGTTCTGAAAAGTCTGTTTCTTAAGTGATTCTTTTGGAATTAATTAGCTTAGTTTCCTATTAGAATAATGAGGTCAGGAAAACATGACTATCTCAAATCTGCAAATAATCAGTCTGTAAGCTCCTTTGCCTATGATTAAGTAACCTCATCTACAATATTTTATCCTTTATTGAGAAATCTTTTCGTCATGCCCTGAACAATTGAATCCGTTAACTTTTTCTCTGCAAAATTCTGGTGCCTTTCCTACCCTGACAAGGATATGGGTGTTTGTCGCAAAATTCCATGCTCACTTCTTGCCTTCGAAACCTTGCAGATTGGTTCAACGAATGACCTAAAGGAGACTGGCATCTGGGAGGCCATCAAAGCTTTTTGTGTCAACTTCTGGGATTTTGTGATCAATTTCTTGACCGGCAGATCGTGCAGGTACTTAAATTCCTTCCAGTTTGGTCATTATCTTTGGCAGCAGGTTTCTTGTCCCAGTTGCCACGAACAGCAAACATTTAATTTTGTTGCAATTTCTGACTCCTACCATATCATCTGTGAGCAGCTGGACCAAATGTTCGAGCCTTCTCGACTTCGCCTGCCATTTCCAGTACATATGCATCGGCTGGGTTATCATTATTTGCCTGCTGCTCACTATGGTACCCACAGGTACGAACCCTTTTCGCCATTTCAATGTCTAGTAACACTTAACTGCATGATGTTTGTCAATGCTCAGGAAACAAAATTCTCTTCATGTGGTTTGCAGGTGCAGTGACCCTATGGCTTCTGCATCAGAAGGGCTTCTTCGACCCACTGTGCGACTGGTGGGAGGACCTGTGGGGTCTGGACACGCACGATTACCGTGATCACCATCACCGGAGGCACAAGAAAGGTCACCACCACCACCACCACCACCACCGTCACTCGCACCACCACCATGCACTCAAGAGCGAGCATGGTCACCACCATGTCCTGCACAGGCACCGCGAGCAGCAGCCGGAGGCGGCAGCAGAGGACGAAGGCCACCACTGGCGGCACGGGCACGACACAGCTCTCGGCGTGCAGCACAGGGGTGTAGCCGAACACAAGTACCGGCACGGCAAGGCGGTAGCCCAGTATTTCGATGGGCCGAGTCTGCCGCGTGGGGCGGAGGAAGCCCTGGAGTTCAGGGAGCGGAGGCCGGACGAGGTCAGGCACGCCCAGCACGGCCTGCACGATGGAGAACGTCGCCACTCCCGGGCTCCTGGCTATGAGAGGTTTTGATGCATATGTAATTATGTCTACTACCTAACGGTCTCCTTATGGGGAAGCCGTCAATTGTAGGGTCTCATGAACTGTGTGAAAGAAAAAAAATGCACATTATTAGTACCGGTTACTGGATTTCAGGTACTACTGGTCGAAAGACCTTGATAATATGTCTTGAATCTTGATTGAATGTTACATATATGAATGTACAAAATATCAAGGGGAAAGCATGTAGTAATGGCAATGTCATGAACCCATTATCTTCCACCTGAGATGCTAGAAAATGTGCCGATGCTTGATGACAATATATATGGGTCTAACCCTTCATCTTGCATTAGGGAGAGCACGCTGAAGCTCATATCTGCATGTGTCAACGCTGGTAATGGCAAATCGTAGTCAAGCTAGGTACTGCATGATCTGCTGCATGGTAGACATTAGTAAATGGATGCGAGCATAATAGCCCAAGTTTCAGCACCAGGCGTTGCGGCGCAGGAGGTGGCCCAGTGGCTAGCTGCGGCAGTAGCATGGGCGACTGTCGGGCGCGGTGGTGCGTGTGAGGGCCAGCAGCAGCAGCACGTAGGAAGGATCACGCCGTGCCGCACTTTGATTGGCACCCAACCCAGCCGGCAACGGAGGCGAGGGTGCACAGGAGAGGCGTCAGGCGACCGGAGACAGCCTCATCCCCTTTGTCATCCTTCCCCAGTCCATCTTCTTCCTCTCTTCTTCCCACGATAGCCATCCCTTCTAGGCTCCACCTCCATCATACCTCGGTCCAACGCCCATTCCTGCTCCGCCATGAGGCCGCAGCTTACTCCTCACTCTGTTACCTAATCTCCTCAACTACCCCAATCTATATCGGTCCTGATTCCACTATCCTCACCAACCTCCAATTTCCAGCGTTGATGAGCACCTCCAGCTGGTCGTCCATGATGCCCAGGTCCTCCTACAGAGGGAGGGCATGGAAGAGGCGGAGTAGTAGGCGGCAGAGTAGAAGCTGGCAGAGGTGTTGCCTGGCGAGTAGTGGTTCCGTAGGGTGGAAGAGGCATCGGTGGCGACCGCCATGGTGGAGGAGGGGTGGAGCGGTGGTGACAATGGGAACTAAGAAGAAGACGGGAGGAAGGAGATAAGGTGTGGGGCATGTGCGTCGGAGAGATGGGTGACATTGGGAGGATTTTTTTTAGATAATGGAAACAGAGTTTCCGGCCTCTGCATAGCACGCAACCCGGTTTTTTGTTATGATTATTATAAGAAAAGTCAGTTCACAGACTGACACAAGGAGCATAAATAAAACACAAATTAAGGAGGATCGAGTCTATTATTAAAACGCCATCCATGGGAAGCATAAATTTCTAGTGCAGTCGTCTCAAGGGCTACACTTGTCTCCTGAATGCATCCTCTAATCTCCTCAGGCTGCAGTAGCGACCAATACCTCAGCCAATATGCTCCTCTGAATAAAGCCTGCAAAAACTATGTATACTTAAGATTATTAAAACATATATCATTCCTGCAAGCCATATCGCCCAACACATGGCAGCTGCACCCACTAGAATAATATCACGCTTTCCACTATCAAAATAGGAGAGCCAATCGCCCACTGTATGGGTTATAGATCTAGGTGGGTTAAGACCTGTGGCTGTATGAACTGTTCTCCAGATGTTTCTAGCATGGTGGCACTAAAAAAGGAGATGTTGAATTGTCTCATTTGAGTTACAGAAACAACAATTTTGACTACCTAACCAGTTTCTTTTTGCTAGATTGTCCTTTGTTAAAATGACACCTCTAGCTAGATATCAGAGGAAAATCTTAATCTTTAGAGGGAATTTTAGCTTCCATATCAATTTATGTCGGAAAGGGGTATCATAGTTCATTAGTTTAAGGTACATAGAACGAGTGGAAAATTGACCGTTCTATGTAAGTCCCAGGATACAGTATCCCTTTCACCTGATAGCCTAAAGCCTCCTATTTTGGCCATGAGGTCATTATACTCACTAAGTTTCACCCCTACTAACGAACGCCTAAAAGAAAGGTTGTAAGGCATATTTCCCATAACTTGAGCCACTGAATTATGTGGCTCATAGCAGATATGGTATAAGTTGGGGTAAATATCACGGAAAGGCCTCGGTCCACACCATGTATCCTATCAAAATCTTATTTGAGAGCCATCTTTCGTATTAAAAGATACACATGAGAGGAATTCATCCTTGACATTTAACAACCCTCTCCAAAAATGAGAGTCGTTCTGTTTAATCCTAACTTGCGACAATGTTTTTTATTCCAGATATTTATTCCAGATTAAAGATTGCCACATGTCATCCTCGTTTAGCAGTTTGAACAACCATTTGCTCAATAAGCATTTGTTTTGGATCTCCAGGTCAATAATACCGAGGCCACCTTGGTCTTTTGGGCGACATAAAAGGTCCCATCTAGCAAGGCGATACTTTTGTTTAATCGTACCTCCTTGCTAGAAGAACCTGGATCTATAAAAATCCAGTTTAGAGCGCACACCTTTCGGGATCTCAAAGAAAGACATCATAAACATTGGAAGGCTGCTAAGTACCGAGTTTAATAGGGTTAGGCGTCCTCCATAGGAGAGGTGTTTTGCCTTCCAGCAGTTCAACTTCTTTTCAAATCTCTCTTCGATCATTTTCCAATCACTATTAAGGAGTTTTCTATGATGCATGAGAATCCCCAGGTACCGGAATGGGTATTCCCCCATGCCACAGCCAAAAAGGTCCATATATTCCTCCTCATAGTTGGTAGCTTCACCATAACAGAACACCTTGTGAAAATTGATTTTTAGTCCTGATAACTGTTCAAAGACGGTAAGCAGAAGCTTCATATTCCTAGCCATTTCCAAGTCATGGTCCATAAAAAGAATGGTGTCATCCGCGTATTGCAGGATAGCCAATCCATCATCAACAAGGTGAGGTATTATGCCACTAATTTGTCCATCATCCTTAGCTCTTTGAATGAGCACAACTAGCATATCAGTCACGATGTTAAACAAGATAGGTGACATGGTATCGCCTTGGCGAAGTCCCTTTTTCGTTTGAAAGAAATGTCCAATATCATCATTAACTTTAATACCGACACTCCCTCCCTCAACGAAATTTTCAATCCATCGGCACCATTTCGGAGAGAAGCCTTTCATGCGAAGGGCTTGCTGAAGGAATGACCATTTTACTTTGTCATAGGCCTTCTTGAAGTCAATTTTAAATAAGACCCCGTCAAGCTTTTTAGTATGGAGCTCATGGATCGTCTCATGAAGGACAACTACTCCCTCCAAAATATTTCTCTCTGGAATGAACGCTGTCTGGGATGGTTTGACCACAATATCCGCTACTGTGTTCATCCGATTAGTGCCAACTTTAGTAATAATCTTAAAGCTGACGTTTAGAACACAAATAGGGCGGTACTGTTGAATCTGTTTCGCATCATTAGTCTTCGGTATAAGGGTAATAATACCAAAGTTTAAACTAAAGAGAGGCAAAGTTTCATCATGAAAATCTTTAAAAAGAGCCATTAAATCTTCTTTTAAGATTTCCCAGAAAACTTGGTAAAATTCAGCTGGGAATCCATCCGGACCAGGGGACTTGTTATGTTCCATCTGGAATACAGCAGTTTTAATCTCCGTCTCCATGAAAGGTGTTGTTAATATATCATTTTCAGCTGAAGTCACCTGGTTTATGTCTTCAATCTAATCCTCCCTCAAAGTGATATCACACTCATCAGGGGAACCAAACAAGCCCTTGTAATAGTTTGTTATGTAGGATTTGAGTTGATCATCACCAACCACTACCTCACCTTCCTGTTCTAACCGGAAGATGTGTTGTTTACGATGCTTCCCATTCGTTACTAGATGGAAAAATTTGGTATTATTATCCCCTTCCAATAGCGTGTTAACCTTAGCACGTTCGTACCATTTTATCTCCTCCTCTCTTAAAAGGGTAGCAAGACTCTCCTTAAGATAATGTTTCATATTTAACTCATTATCTGAGAGGCGAGATTGTTCCGCTTTTTTTATCAAGAACATCAATTAACGAGATGAGCTTTCTCTTTTCCTTCTTAAAGTGACCAGCTGTATGTTTCGCCCACCCCCTGAGGTGTTTCCAGACAGCTCTGATCTTGTTCTACCACCGCTGGAGGCTGGTTGTCCCTTGGTTTGTAGATTGCCAGACATTGGCAACCATATCAAACCATCCCTAAGGAATGACATTGGGAGGATACACTGACATGTTGGACCCGCGAGCCACACATGTGTCACGTCATTTAAACCACTTGAGAAACCACCATGAAATGGTCCAGGGGGGTTATGTTGTCTGGTTTTGGGAGTTAAAGTGTGTAATATTTCTGGTTTTTTTAGTTCCGGGGTATTTTTCAGACTCGGTGACAAGTTCAGGGGTAAAATAGAATTTACTCTGAAGTTTTATACATCATACTGTAATTTCTTACTATTTACATCTAATCTAATTTCAAATATGTAGTTTGCTTTAAAGGCTCTGATCGACCACTCACCCAGGGCCGGATTCCTCATAAACACCATTACAAACTAAAAACAATGTAATCTTTAAATCAGTCAACCATTTGTCTCGTGACACATGTATATCATAAACTCTGCTTACAGTAACATTACATTCACCATGTCATCAATACATTATACATTTCTGTATATAATAAAGAAGTGCGGTTTTCAAAATTCTTGGAATTTCATCTGCCTCCTGAGATGTCAGATACTGCGGAGCTAGTCATCCCTGATAATGAGTTTGCCATGGTCCCTGGATTGAAACCTTTCTGCATCAAGGAAAGCATGTTGAAGCTTACATCTTCTGGCATTAGCTGATCTGATAGTGGTGTATTACCATTGAGATACTGCATGACTTGCCTCATTTTTGGCCTTACACTGATAAAAGGGTGAGAGCACAGCAATCCTAGCTTTAGTAGCAGGCATACCTCACCAACATCGTAGGCACCTTGAAGCCGGGCATCCACGGCGCCGGTAGGTATTCCTTTATGCCAAAAATCTAGGACCCAATCGACCACATCAGATGGCAATCTTGTGCAGTTTGCTCAATCGGTTTTCGGCCACAAATGACCTCAAGAACAAATATACCAAATGAAAATACATCAGTAAGTGGTGTTGCCTTGCTAGTGCGTGCCAATTCTGGAGCTAGGTATCCTATGGTACCTACAACATGTGTGGTTTGAGGATCTGCACCATGGTCATATAATCTTGCTAGACCAAAATCACCTAAACGTCCATTCATTTCATCATCAAGGAGTACATTGCTTGGCTTGATGTCCCGATGGAGCACTACTTTCTCCCATTCCTCATGGAGGTAAAGCAAGCCAGAAGCAATGTCTCTGATTATTTGGAGTCTTTGCTGCCAACTCAAAGTTGGCTTGTCTTGATCATACAAATACTTGTCCAGACTTCCACTTGACATGTATTCATACACCAAAATAAGTTCGCCTTTTCTACGACAATAACCTTTCAACTGGACAATATTACGGTGTTGGAGGCGACCAATGCTTACAACCTCGGCAACAAATTCCTTTATGCCCTGGTTAGAGTCATGGGAAATTTTTTTCACTGCAACCTGCAGTTTCGATAAAGGAAGAACTCCTTTATAAACCCTTCCAAAACCCCCAATGCCTAGTAGATTGTTGTCCTTAAATCCTTCAGTGGCATGAAACAAGTCCTTATATGAGAATCTGTGTGGTCCAAACTCGATTTCCCAATCTTCTCGTAGTTCAGCATACCGTAGTTGCCGTCGAATGAGAAGAATGATACTGGTGCCTAAACAAATAACCAATGATGCAGTGGCTATTGGCAGTATGATATACAAAACCTTGGATGGCTTTCTCGGGCCTTCATGGGGCAGCTTTGGCAGCTTGGTTATATCAATAGGCGGAGCAGGCTTGTTGATGCCAAAACTCCAACCAAGCACATAGTGTCGTGCGATGAATGAACCTGTCGACGATGAGAAGCCGATATATGCCTTATTTGTGAGCACACTTGATATATTATAGGTAGTAGAGAGGAGCGGTTTGGAAGGTTTTGCCATGTTTAGGGGAGCTAAGGTCACATTGATCTGGGTACTATCCCCATCGTATTCCACCCAAACTTGCATCATGTTGTAGCTTGCTAGAGTCAAGTTGTGGAAGTTACCATTACTGTCGTCGTAGTAGCCGGCGTTGCTGGAGTTCACAGAATTTAGCCCGTTGATGTTGACCCCAACATGATTGTTGTTTATGTCCTTGAACTCATCATTTTTGTTAGTGTCGAGCTCAACAGCAAAGAAGTGGTTGGTCGCGTTGCCATCGTTGTTTCCGTTAGCGAGACCCATGTACTGAGCCTGCAGTGCATCTGAGAAATTTGTTCCTGCAGCAATAAGAAACGCGATGCCATGGCCACAGATGTTAGATTCGATGCAGTAAATGGCAAAGACGTATGTGACAGCAAATGACTGCACTGTCCCACTGGGCTTCTTGTGGAAGTGGAATGGAGTTAGGTGGAAAGCATGGCCTTTGAGCCGGAGGGTGCCATTGGTCAGTTGAAGTAGGCCATTTGGTGTGATAGAGGCCATGCCGTCAAGGGTGAGATTAACACCAGTGAAGCTGGAGTAGACAAATTGGTGCTCGGCAGTAGAAAATGATGGAATAATTTTGCAGAGAAGTAAGAACATGAGGATGTGCAGATTCGTAAGGCAAAACAAGTGATTCATCTCAAATATGAGAGCATTAGCTAGCTAGCTAGTGACTGGATGAAGAAGATGCAAGGAACTAGGCTTGAATACTGAACTTGAACTGGCTTCAGCAGTTTATATTTTCATAGTGGATCCAGACATTTAATAATTTGTTACCAAGTCTACACGGTGTGGAGTCAGTCCTACCATTTCATTTTCATGGGAGTCAGTGATGGCCTTGACTGAAAGGGGAAGGCTCTACTTTTATGATTCACCACCATGAAAATTCTATCTATGTCAAGATGTCAAGATTGGTGAATACCATCTTTTGACCATATACAGCGATGTCATTGAAAGTTGTGGCTGGTGGAAGTTACCTAGAACTTGCTTGTGCACTCGAATGCTCACGCTAAATGTCACGAGTTTTTTTATTGCATCAGATTACTTTATTGAAAAATTCATAGACAGGGATAGATATCCAATCTTTCACTTGGTGCTTCAGAATCCTTCTGTGAGACTCAGTTGTGATCTCCTCTGGTCATAATAGAATAGAAATCCAGAATGACCATTAGGATCCTTTTTGTCGAGCAAGTGGCTTGCTGTCTACCTCCAACTTTCAACAACAGGGACCTGAGCTCCAAAAAATTCTCCGTGCTGACTGGTCATATATTGAGATAGCTTTTGAGTTGTGGCGGGTGAGGATTACCTCAAATTCATGAAACCTTGAATGATCCAGTGCTCGTATTGTGACCACATTATTTTCCACGACTATGTCCTTGACTGGGATACCTTGATGTGATCTTCTCTGGTCGGGTTGGTCGATCAGGATTAACCTTTAATGTTGCTTGATGTAAAGGACATAATTAAATAAAGGAAAAAATGCCGATAGGTATGACCAAATCAAGTGTCGTGAACACGACAATGACTTCAATGCCATCATCGGTACGCTCTCAACCCGAGTATACTTTTGTAATCATTTTTTACTATTTATTACCTATTATTCAAGACAATAACAAATTAATGGATCTCTAGCACTTGTCACCAATATTGCACCTAATACCCTAGTTGATGAAATCTATCAAAGTCATTTAGTGTATCCAATATGGGCATACTTCCACCAGTCTTCTAGTTGTGCTAGAGTCATTTATGCAAGCATCTTTTATGTTGCAACCGTAATAAGTGTGTTATACCATGACCTAGAAACTATTAGTAGTCAATAGTCAGGTAGCATTGGCCACTAGATATACAACCCTGGATAATCTAAGCCTTTAACAAATATTACATGAAGGTACTAATAAATATCAAGACAAGGACAGGTGGCAATGATATATATAACATCAAAAAACAAACACGAAAATTATCTTCCTCCTGAGATGCTAGATACCGTGCCAATGCTTGATGATAGTGTAAATGGATCGAAGCCTTCATCTTGCATTAGGGACAGCATATCGAAGCTCAAATCTGCATGTGTCAACTCCGGCAGTGGCAACTCACTGTCAAGGTACTGCATGACCTGCTGCATGTTAGGTCTCTCGTTAGTAAATGGATGTGAGCATAACAGCCCAAGCTTTAGTGCAAAGCATGCCTCATCAACATTATAATCACCATGTAGCCTGGTGTCTACTGCCTCAGTTAATGATCCTTCACGCAAGTGCTTAAGAACCCAGTCAACTAACACTGCTCGATCATCATCCATGTTGTGGTCTACTGGCCTCTTCCCACAAGTGACCTCAAGAAGGAAGATACCGAAGGCGAACACGTCTGTGAGAGGTGATGCCTTGCCTGTGCATATCAATTCTGGGGCCATGTATCCCATGGTACCAACTGCGTGAGTGGTCTGTAGGTCAGTGCCATGATCATATAATCTTGCAAGGCCAAAGTCGCCTAGGCGTCCATTCATTTCACTATCAAGGAGCACATTGCTTGCCTTAATGTCACGGTGAATAACAACTTTTTCCCATTTCTCATGTAGGTACAGTAATCCTGATGCAATGCCTTTGATTATCCTAAACCTTTCGTTCCAGTTCAAAGTGACCTTACCCTCAACACAGTACAAATACTTATCAAGGCTTCCATTTGGCATGTAGTCATATACCAAAAGAAGTTCACCTTTTCTTCTGCAATATCCAAGTAACTGAACAAGGTTGCGGTGCCGAATGCGTCCAATGCTTACAACCTCACTAATAAACTCCTTCATGCCCTGCCTCGATTCATGAGAAACCTTCTTAACAGCAATTTCCAATTTAGATGACTTGAGTACTCCTTTGTATACCTTCCCAAATCCTCCTGCACCAAGTAGGTTCTTGTTCTTAAATCCTTCTGTAGCATGGTATAAATCCTTGTATGAGAACCTGTGTGGTCCAAACTCAACCTCCCAATCTTCTTTTAGTTCAATATAACGCATCCTCCTCCTTAGAAGTATAATGATGCCAGCCCCCACAAGAGTTACGAATGATGCGGTTGCTATTGGTAGAATGATTTCCAATAACTTTGAATGAGGCTTTTTGCCATTTGGAGGTAGCTTGGGTAATTTGGCAACATCGATCTTTGGAGCCTGTCTGTTCATGCTAAAGCTCCAGCCAAGAATATAGTGCCGTGAGTCAATTTCATCAGTTGATGATGAGAAACCAATGTATGCTGACTCTGTGATTACTGTTGATAGGTCATAGGTGTATGAGATCAACGACCTTGCAGGTTTCTCCATTTCCAGGGAAGCCATGGTCACATTGATCTGCCTAGCTTCTCCACTGTAGTCCACCCATACTTGCATAGCATTGCCACTATTAAGGCTTAGATTATGAAAGGTGCCACTGATGTCATCATAATATCCTACAGTGTGTGCCTCTATGGATGTGAGGCCATTGATGTCAATTCCAAC
The DNA here is from genome assembly GCA_015342445.1 of Digitaria exilis. Classification (NCBI taxonomy): domain Eukaryota; kingdom Viridiplantae; phylum Streptophyta; class Magnoliopsida; order Poales; family Poaceae; genus Digitaria; species Digitaria exilis. The sequence goes on from JACEFO010002599.1 coordinate 254,992, forward strand.
ATGGTTGCTATCGATGTCCTTGAACTCGACGTTTTGGACTGTATCGAGCTCGATTGCAAAGAAATGGTTTGTTGGGTTGTTGTTCTTTGCAATATTTGTGAGACCGAGGTATTGGTTTGCTAGTGCATCTGAGAAGTTCATGTTTGGTGCAACAACAAAAGCCAGACCTTGCCGGGTCATGCTAAGGTAGCTAGAGCGAATGCCAAATACAAAGGCAACTGAGAAGGACTGCACCATACCATTGGGTTTGCGGAAGTGCAATGGATTTGGGTAGAAGGCATGGCCTTTACTACCAAGTGTGCCATTGGTAAGCTCAAGGAGTCCATTTGTTGTTATTGCGGCAGTTCCATCCACCGAGAGGTTAGTACCTACGAAGCCAAGGTAGAGGAACTGGATATCACCATGGCTATCACCAGTGCTGATGGATGCAAGGTGAAGTCCAAGGGAAAGCAGGAGCCAGGGGAGGAAGAACTTCATGTCAGGTATGTGGAATATTTGTAAACACTCAGAGAAGGGAAGGGAAGGGAGAGGAAGAGGAAGAGCCATTTTATAGGATATTGACAGTGCACTTGTAGCAGACTTTCTAGTGATTTAAATTTAATTGGAGACCAACTTGTCACCCTGCTAGTTTTCTCCACACGCCATCAATGTCTGAAAGTGCTGCAAGTAAATTAAATTCTGAGAATGGGATGTTTAGTGACAATTAGCATATCTTGCAACCTGCTGAGCCATGAAAATAGCCTAAAGCAAAAGTTGGAAAATAAGACCAGCATGTACACAATTGATTAAATTATTTGCAAATATTGTATTCAAACGGATGTTTTGATAAACATAGTATTTTGCAGATTTGGATGTTCGGTTAAACGTTGCTATATTAAAAAAAACTTTTGCTCCAGAATATTATATATGCCATTTTAGATGGATATTTACATAACTACAGAAAAAAAATCTTTTGGTCAGTTGGAGTAGACGATTTGATGTGACGGAAACCCTGTGTATGAGGGTGAGGTTAAAACCAGTGAAGCCATAATAGACAAACTGATGCTTAGTTTAGCATATTATGGAACTATATATCTTGGAGACAAGGAAGAACATTAGTATATTTAAGTTCAATGGTTCATAAGGCAAAGCCATGGATTATTCATCTCAAATATGTGTATTGTGACCTGATGAAGGAGATGCAAGGAAGTAGGCTCGAATACTGAACTTGCAATTGAACTGCCTTCAGAAGTTTATAACAAGAAATTTACCCCCTCCGTTTCAAGTTATAATTCATTTGACTTTTTTTGTACTTCAGTGTGACTGCGCCTTGTTCAAAAAATTTATGCAACCATAGTTAAATTTAAGTCATTCTTGGACAACTTTTATTATATAAAATAAGACACAACAAAAAAATGATAGTTCACATATTTTTTTAACAAGACAAGTGATCAAACTTGGGTAAAAAAGTCAAACTAACTATATTTGAAACAGGAAGCAGTTTTCTACAAAGTATACACTATACACGAACGGTATACTAGTCAAAGTCCTACACTTTCATTTTCATGGGCGCCATTATCAATCTAGAAGCACGTACAGTGACCTCAACTAGATAGTGCTAGCAAGCATTCTTCCGTTTACCGTCAAGAAAATGATACCGTAGAAAGTTGAGGCTGGTGGAGGTTACCTACTCTACGCAATGAATGCTAACTGTTTCGATTGCATTAGAAGTAATCAATAGACAGGATAGATATCAAATCTTTCAGTTGGTGCTGCAGAATCCTTGTCTGATACTCAGATGTAATCTCCTCTGACCATAGTTGAACAGAAGTGAGAAGTTCAGAATTACCCTTTGGACCATACTGTCAAGGGAAAATTGGATTTGTAGCATCCAAAGATCCACAACTTAGAAATATACCACCAAGATCTCTAGTTAATATTTAGCATCGAAAGTTTACACGTTATGGAAATATAGCATTCCATTCACTTCCATTTACTTCCGCTGTTAACTTTTTCTTCTCGGTGTTCACTAGGCCTGCAAGGGGATCAAGTCCGCCATGGTCGCTGGGGAGAAGCTAGAGCTCGCCTGCGCCAAGGCTGCTAGGCTCCCGGCACCACCCTTTGTGCTCTCCGTGGCAGAGGAGCCACAAAAGCCGTGGTAGAGTGCCGGTGGAGGGCGCGGCTGCAGGATGGCACAGCGGCGAACGGCGCAGGGGCCGTGAAAGAGGATCGTGGTGGTCGATGGAAGGGGGGAGATGGAGACAAAAACCATTGTTACTGTACTTGGCTTGTTGCCTTGCTGCGAGGATAGGGCCCTCTAAGTTGTTGCTTGATGGAGAGGATAACTTTCTTTTCAAAAAAGGTGAAAAGGTCTAAGGCATGAAGTTCTAAGCCATGAACACGTGATCAAGTGTCAGGAACATGTCCGCCATAGCGATGCCGGTGCCAATGAGTTTCGTACCATTGTCAGTACCCTGCCTAGCATGCGTTCGTACTATGAATAAAATACTGACATCCATAAAGTAACCCCCAGCCTATGAAACTAGCTTTTTTATCCCTTGAAATTTTCAAAACCGGGCAAATCCCTTGAAGAAATTTTGGACGGTGGGTTGCTATAGTAACGTTGGTTTTGTCTTTTTTTTTATTTCAGCTGAATATTTGGAAAATCACAATAAAACACAGAAAAATCATAAATAGAAAATCCAATTTTGTTTGACTCCACATAAGTAGATCTACATAGTGAAATATACTATGGCATGCTTTATAACATTTTGTTTGCCATAGATTAGATCTATGCTTTTTTTATAATTAATTTACAGCTATAAAAAATGTTTAAGCCTGCAGGTGGCTACTACTATCAACTCTTCTTCTTGCTTTCTCCCACACAAAAGAAATACACACGCAAGACGCACACGAGCCTGATAATTCTCAATTGAGGCTAAATCCGATGTATAGTCTCACAAATTAAAGCTAACTCTTCAATTAAGAATTGACCAACAATTCGTATTCAAAATTAGTTTCCCCAAATCAGATCGAAATCGCCCATCTCCACACGTCGCCCGTGATGGTGCCTATTGCCCAGCTCCACACGTCGCCCACGAGGGTGCGTACCCTTGCAGAAAGTACATATGGGTTGATTCTTGGTCGTCCACCGGCACTCATGGCCGTATGAGGAGACGAGCTAGCAGGCCACCACCAGAGAAGGTTGTCTCGCTTAGGTTTTCAGGATTGAGGAACCAACTAGATAGCAACCAGGTGAATCGGTTGTACAGGCAAGACAGAAAAGGAATTGGAGACGAAGATCCCATAGCGATACGGCGGCGGAACGGCGGCCCTCCCGTGACGTCAAACCGCCGTGAAGGGACTCGGGAGACGAAGCAGGCACACAGGCATCTGGATATTGATGCGGAGAAGACCGTGTGGTGGGCAGTATAGTAGGCTCTTGCGAGCTGATGGTGTAGAGTCCTGATGGACTAAACAACCCTGGCAGGCCATCCTATGGGCCGGCCCACAGTATAAGACTTGACGCACAAGACAAGGATTAGTCCTAGTCGATTAGGATAGGCTGTATTAGGAAATTAGAGATTAACTTGTAAAAGTCTCCTGATCCTATACGGTTTCCATGTAACTCTGTCCTCCGGCATATATAAGGGGAGACAGGGACCCCCCTCAAAACATCTCATCTATACAAGATACACCATACAGGACGTAGGGTATTATGCGTATTGCGGCCCGAACCTGTCTAAATCGTCTCTTGTCACCTCCGATTCTAAATTCTCGACGACTTCTTCTCCAACCCTTCTCTCGGGGCATCCCCTCGAGAACCTAGGCAGCATAACTCGCCGACACTTTGGCGCCGTCTGTGGGATCTACTCGTCGAGAACTCGTTAAAGAGTCTATGGCATCCTTCAGCGCCTCCATCGTCATCGAGTTCGAAGAAGGCGCGACATTCATCTTCGGTTCCTGGCTTTGCACCGCAAACCAGGACGGCAAGCTCCGGCGCGAGTTGCGCGGTGAGATGGTGGCGTCAGCTCCACCACTCGAGCGGGTCGCACCGCGAGGATCGCGGAGAACTCCAAATTTAGACACGATCTTCGGATAGTATCCTACTCGGAGGAGTAGATGGCGCTCGAAGCAGACTCCAATTCGGGCACACAACAACACCGACCCTGCCCCTGTCAAGCGGCAGGTTCGACCCACGCGTCCACGACTCCCTGGTGGACTCCAGATCATCTCTGACTTCCATCGGGGCTCTACGATTAGGACCGTGACAACTACTCCACGGGTCCCTAGGGGCTCCAATCCAAGTTCCCGTGGAGCGAAGATTTCAAACTCTCCACTGCGTAGATCGCGCGCGCCTCAGTTTCCCTTCGGGTTGGAAAATTCAGCCGCGACCTATCAGACTCTTCGGGCGAAGAAGCTTCATCAAACCCGCTAGGCCAACTCAGATCTTGTCATGACCACAACTCCCTCGGGGGTTATCGTTCACTGGCCTGACACGGATCCGGTCTCCATTCTCCAAGAAGCACACAACCCCTTCAAAGTACAGGGTACTTCCTCTCCGCTTCCGTTCCAGGAAGGCAGAGAACTTTCCGTTGTCTCCAACAACGAACAGACTGGGCCTAACAACCCTGCTCGACAACTCTGCGCAACCATTCACGACGGAAGCGACGACGAGGTGGTCTCCGACGACACCCCAACAGCCGATGGAGAAACGTAGGCCGACAGGGAACTCCGGATTGAGCGTAATCGCTCTGGTGCTCTCAGGCGTCGCCATATCAGGATGAAAAACCTCAACAAAGAGTTCGACAATGAAGGCATCTTCAAGTCACCTGCGGCCAACATCATGTTCACCGTGGGTGTCCTACAGGGATTCCAAGCGACTCCCAACATCGGCCTCGCCAAAGCCCGCCTTGAAGCTACGGCAGTCATGGTTGATCGTCTGGACGGCAGCCACTCCACTTCAAAGAGCAAGAGTTCTTCCCATCGCCAAACGCCATCAGCAAGACAACAGAGCAGCCACTACGGCAGTTCTGCCCAGAAATCCAAAGGCACGAATAGGCCCCACGAGGATACACCTCGCCCGGCTCGTTCTCAAGGCCCTCCGCCAACTGATGCGCGTCTTGACATCAACAAGATTCGTGCGGGAAGGACGCAAGCTACATCATACACCGCAGATTCTGCAGGAGGGCATGACACGCCCAACCCAGACACCTTGCCATGCTACACGCGCGCTATTCACATCAGTGCTTTCCCCCAAAAATTCAAGCCATGAGGCATTACTAATTTCGACGGAAAACAAGACCCCACCATCTGGCTACGCCGATACTCTTCAGCAATTGAAGCAGCAGGAGGCGACGACATTTCAAAACTGTTGTATTTCCCTGTTGCCATGGAGCAAGGCCCACTTACCTGGCTTGAATCCCTATGCCCAGACTCCATTGACAGCTGGCACACACTGAAGAAGGCTTTCGTCTCAAACTATCAGGGTTCTTACGAGCGCCCCGGTAGCAAATATGAACTCCGAGCTTGCAAGCAGAAGTCGGATGAGTCCCTGCGCGACTACAACCGACGATTCTTCGCCATAAAGGCATCCTGCGTTCCCATCCCCGATTCGAAGGTCATCGACTATTTTTAAGAAGGGATGATCGATCGTAGTCTTTTCTGTGACTTTGGTCACAATCACCCTCACAACCTAGAAGAATTTCGCGAATTGGTGGCCAATGGATGGACACCGATGACCAAGAATGGGAGCGCTACGACAAACGCCCCACCAACACTGGGCGAGGGCACCAGGACGACAACAAGGACCAGCCTCGCGACTCCTTCAAGCGCAATGGCAACAATCCACGAAAACGACCAAACAACACGGTCGCAACCGTTCAGTCCGTCCGCGCCGCTCAGACTACGCAACAAAGAAAGGAGGAATTCAACAAACTCCTCAAAAAGCGTTGCCCATACCATCCAGATAGCAAGCACACCATGGGCAACTGCTGGCTCCTCTTGGAAACCTTCAGCAAGCCCAACAAGAAAAAAAAAGACAGGTGGCGATGGCGAAGACAAGCAGGACAAGGGAGACAAAGGTTTCCCAGACGTCAACAACACTATCAATGTCATCTTCGGAGGCTTGGCAGTCAGCGATACCTCGCGCAATCGCAAGAACGCACGACGCGAGGCATATGCAGCAGAACCAGCGGTGGTCACACCTCTGCGGTGGTCAGACACCCCCCATAACTTGGTCCAGAGAAGACCAATGGGCAGAGATTACTTGCCCCGGGCGATACCCTCTCGTCCTAGAAACCGTGGTGGCAAATAGCAAGCTCACCAAGGTCCTGATTGATGGAGGCAGTGGCCTCAACCTTATCTTCGCGAAGACCCTCAGACAAATGGGGCTTGATACAAGCAAGTTGCAGTCAGCTGATTCCCCGGCATTGTACCCGGGAAATCTGCAATCCCCCTTGGACAAATCACCTTGCCCGTCACATTCGGTACTGCATCAAATTACCACACCGAGTACATCAAGTTCGAGGTCGCGAATTTTGAAACATCGTACCCCGCCATCTTCGGACGTCCAGCACTGGCCAAATTCATGGCCATCCCCCACTAGACCTACCTGGTACTAAAAATGCCGGGACCTCATGGTGTTCTCTCTCTTCGGGGCGACATCAAACGCTCCTACGTCTGCGACAAAGAAGCAGTAGAGTACGCTGTCAAGGCCGCCTCCACTATCGATCAACCAGAACTCCACCCCCTGGCAGCAACTATTACTGATGAAGACGGTGACCCCCGATGCAGAAGAAGACACGAGCCATTAAGCCTGCAGACCAAATTGCTACAAAGACAGTTGATATCCTGACAGGAGACCCAACGAAGACGGCAGTGATCGGCTCCAACCTTACTCCTGCATAGGAAAGCACGCTCATCAACTTCCTGCGGCCCAAGCAGACATTTTTTGCAACTAAGCCTTCTGACATGCCCGGGGTTCCCAGAGAGTTGATCGAGCACAAGCTGGACCTCAATGAGAGCGCGAAGCCGAAGAAGCAACGACTCCGTAGATTCGCCACCGAGCGTCGGGAGGCTATGAAGAAAGAACTAGCTAAGTTATTAGCAGCCGACTTCATTAAAGAAGTCTTTTATCTGGATTGGTTAGCCAACCCAATTCTTGTAAATAAAAAGAATTCTATTGAATGGAGAATGTGTGTTGATTATACCGATCTCAATAAACATTGCAAAAAGGATCCATTCGGGCTTCCTCGCATCGATCAAGTCATTGATACCACCGCGGGATGTACCCTTCTCTGTTTCCTCGATTGTTACTCAGGATATCATCAGATATCTTTGAAAGAAGAGGATCAGACTAAAACTTCATTTATCACACCATATGGCGCGTATTGCTATACAACCATGCCCTTTGGTTCGAAAAATGCAGGTGCTACCTATCAGTGGGCGATACAGGGTTGCCTTCAAGACCAACTCCATCGTAATGTTGAAGCATATATTTATGATGTGGTCGTCAAGACAAGGAGCCCCGAGGACCTAATCGTCGATCTCACCGAGACGTTTGACAATTTGCGCAAGTGGCGTTGGAAGCTCAATCCCGCCAAATGTGTCTTTGGCGTTCCGTTAGGAAAGCTTCTCGGGTTCATCATCAGCGAGCGCGGCATCGAGGCTAATCCAGAAAAGATAGCAACTATCATGAACATGGAGCTGTCGCGCACTATCAAGGATGTCATGAAGCTTACAGGCTGCATGGCTGCACTCAACTGTTTCATCTCCAAAATCGAAGAACGCGGGACTGAGTTCTTCAAACTCCTCAAGAAGCAGGACAGATTCCAGTGGACACAAGAGGCCCAACACGCCTTTGACAAGCTCAAAGTTTTCCTTACTACACCACCTGTGCTCACTGCACCACTCCCGGGTGAGGATCTCCTGCTCTACATCTCCGCGACTACCAATGTCGTTAGTGCTGCAATTGTTGTTGAACGAGACGAAGAAGGTCATCTCCAGAAGATTCAAAGGCATGTGTACTTTGTGAGCGAAGTCCTTTCAGACTCCAAATCAAGGTACACCCAAGTTTAAAAGATTTTATATGTCGTCTTAATGACATCTAGGAAATTACGGCACTATTTCGACTCCTATAAGATCATTGTGGTTATTGGATACCCTATTGGCGAGATTATTCATAGTCAACATGCCACGGGTCGTATCGCCAAATGGGCTGTTGAGCTCGGAACCTACAACATTGAGTTTCGATCGCACACGGCCATGAAGTCTCAAGTTCTTACTGATTTTATATTTGAATGGACTGAGCACAACCTTCCTGTCGCCACAACAAAGCCTGAGCACTGGATCATGTACTTTGACGGTTCTCTCAAGCTGGAAGGTGGCGGCGCAGGAATTCTATTGATTTCACCTTGAGGAGATCAACTCAAGTATATTCTGCAGATTCAATTCGCCGGCTCAACAACGCTGCAGAATACGAAGCTCTTCTTCACGGATTGAAAATGGCCATCACCCTCAGCATTAAGCGCCTACTGGTATACGGGGATTCAATGTTGGTCATCAAACAAGTCAATAAGTACTGGAATCGGAACCATGAGAACATGGACACATACTGTGAAGAAGTTCGAAAGTTGGAAAAGCACTTTCTTGGCATTGAATTTTATCATGTTGAGAGAGATTATAATGTTGCTGCAGACGTCTTATCCAAACTGGGTTCTTCCCGAGCAGAAGTACCCAGCGGTGTGTTCGTTAATGAACTCTCCAAGCCATCCATTCCTGAAGCAACATCCTCTGCCACTACAACCTCAGCTCCTGAGGTTATACTTATCGACGCAACTTGGAGTGCGTCAATCATTGATTATATCTTGCACGACAAACTTCCCAAAGAAAAGCAGAAGCTCAGCAGGTCGTTCGCCGTAGCAAGTCCTACGTAATAATCGGGGACACATTATACCGACGCGGTGCATGCTCTGGCGCACTAATGAAATGTGTCTCTCCACAAGATGGAATCAGTATTCTAGAAGAAATCCATGCGGGCGAATGTGGCAATCACGCAGCATCTCGTACCATCGTGGGCAAAGCCTTCCGTACCGGGTTCTATTGGCCTACGGCTTTACATGACGCAGAAGAAATTGTTTGCCACTGCAAGGGATGTCAGTATTTCGCTCATCATTCACATCAGCCTGCGCACAGGATCAAATTGATACCTCTGTCATGGCCCTTCGCATGCTGGGGGCTCGGTATGATTGGGAAACTACCCAGAGCACCTGGGGGCTTTGAGTATTGCTTTGTTGCAATTGACAAATTCTCGAAGTGGATAGAAGTCTTTCCGATTGTCAAACCAACATTTGAGAAAGCAGTCGAATTCCTTCAAGAGTTGAATTTACGCTTTGGGATACCGCATCAAATCATTACAGGTTTAGGTACCACTTTCACAGGCAGCAAGTTTTGGCATTATTGTGGAGATCGTTGCATCGAGGTATGTTATGCCTCTGTTGCTCATCCACGGGCTAATGGTCAAGTAGAACGAGCCAATGTCATGTTACTTGATGGACTTAAAGCTCGGATGGAACGAACCTTGAAGAAGCTGAAGGCCGTTGGATGAAAGAACTCTTTCCGGTTGTTTGGGGCCTCTGGTCTCAACCTAGTAAGGCAACAGGACAATCTCCTTTCTTCTTGGTCTACGGATCTAAGGCAGTTTTACCTGTGGACGTCATGCATGGCGCTCCTCGGGTTGAAGAATTTCAAGAAGCTACGGCGGATGAGCAACGGATGATTGAGGTTGATACGGCTGAGGAGGCATGACTGGCGGCTTTATTACATAATGCGGCATACCTTCAGGGCATCTGTCGATTTCATGACAAAAATGTGAAGACGAGGTCATTCTAGATTGACGATTTGGTGTTACGTCGGATCCAGAACACAGCCGGTCACACTATGCTCACATCGCCTTGGGATGGTCCATTTATTGTATATAAGGTTCTCAAGCCAGGCACATACAGACTTCAAACAGAGGATGACAATGATTTACCAAATCCCTGGAATATAGAACACTTACGCAAATTCTATGCGTAGTCTATTCATTGTACCGTTGCTTCGGTAACGCGATCTTTTTTGTACCGTTGCTTCGGTAACGCGATCTTTTTTGTACCGTTGTTTCGGCAACGAGATATAATTCAATAAATGAAATTCTCCCTTTACTGGGTTGTTTGTGTTCAATTTGCTTTGTCTTCGCGACATCGTTCAAATCTTACCCGGGTTCTTTCGAGACTTGGAAAGTTTGTTTTTCTTACGCTATGAATTCGGAGCAATTAAATGATGTCTATCCAGGTTCCTTCGGGGCCGCTAACAGATTTGTTCCTAAGTTTTCGCTACATCGTGACACTATTCAGCTTAAAGCTGCCGCTCCATGGGTCTTACTGGGTTCTTATTTAGCAAACCACATACAGTTCGTTTCCATTGCCCCCTTCTAGGGTACATTTATTTTACAAGGTAGCTTATGCTACATAAATCTCCCTGGGTTCCTTTGGGTCCTTCACAGGGTTGTTTTTCGATAGTTAAAATTTACAAAATTCGTAAATTTTTAACTAAGTCCTGGTGTTATATACAGAGACACTCAAGGGTTCTTAGAAACTCTTGGTTTGTTTTTCATATGGGGAAATATGTACACTTAGTGCTTGCAAATTCAAGAGTATTATTTATTACATGACTACTTGTTCAGCTTACAATTTCAGGCTCTACGCAATTGCTTCGGCAATTGGCTCGGCCTCCTGTTTTAGGCCCCTGAAGACTTCTTCTGTACAATTTGGCTCTGCGCCTTCTATAAGTTTACCTATATCTACTTCAGGGTACCTGGATTTCACAACAGCTAGCACATGCACAAGACAGGTTTAGGAGGATTTTTTGATGTACGCCTTCAACTGTCGAGGCATGGCCTTCAGACGCTCCAGGAAAGATTGCGGAGCAGCAGGGTGTTCAGGGACCAAGGCTTTCACCACCGGATTCGCCGCCTTCTCCAGCAGCGCAATCCGCTTCAGAGCTTCGGCCAGGTCTTCATCAGATTTCTTCATTTGCTGCATGCTTTGTTCGAGTTCCGTCATCCTCCTGGTTGTCTGCTCAAGCTTCTCATCCAGCGTCTTCTTATCCGTAAGATTTTCGCGGAGCTGGACGAGCTCTTCAGATAGTTGCCTATTATCTTCACGCGCATCCTCAAGATCCTTGGCTGCCTTCTTTTGTTGCTCGATGATCTGAATCAGCTGCGTATCAGCATCCTTGCGTTGTTGCACAGCCACTCTGAGTTGTTCTTTCAACTTTTCACACTCTGCAGAGATGGTCTTCAACATTTGTTCATGACAGTTGGCCAAGTTAGACCGGTCCGTCATCTTGCTTTGGGTTGCTGATAACTTCTGCTGCACATCTGCTCCAAAGCTCATGACAGAATTCATATTACAGCTACATATTGGTGACATATTGCAAGATATAAACAGGGCCAGGGTACCTTTGAGCTCTGCTTTTGCAGCCGTCAGCTTCTTCTTCATCTCTTCCTTCTCTGCGGATAGTTCCTTAGTCCACAGATGTAGGGTGCGGATCATATTGGCATCTTCTGCTTCTTGGGCTTGGCGATCTTCACGCTCTCGATTCAATTCCTTTTGGAGGCGCTCTGCCTTGGCATGCATCAAGGAGATATTACGGATGTACTCGGTCTTCTACCTTGATGCTTCACCAACGGCCTACAGAATACAATTGTGAGTATGCCACTGCCCTCTCGACATGGTACAGACCCCTGTTGATGTGCCCTTCATCCTCCTCCGCATCCAAGACATGTTCGAATGCTTGCGGATTTGGATTCAACATTGGGTCGTAACTTCCAATACGAAAGATTCTGATATCGTCTTCGGTGGCAGCAGTTGTGGGTTCCCGGGGGATTTCTTCAATCACTTGCTCTTGGGTTGATTGTTCCACTTGTTTACCCCTCGAGCGCTCAGCTTCCGTTACAGATTCCGCTCGAACAGCTTGGGAGGTACCCACGTTGCTCGGGGGCTTCGCAACGTCCTGGACATGGCGTTCTACTTCAGTCTCTTCTATTACTGCCTGTGTTACCAGTTTCTCAATACCCTCCAGAACTTCAGCAATTGTTTCTTCTACTTGAATGTCTGCTGGTCCTGGTTGGTTCACAGCTTGCGCGGTCGGCTGGACATCAGGCAGAGTTGTTTGCGGGCTTTTACCAGGTTCTTCTTGCACTGTGGCTTCTGGTGCACTCACTACTACTGGTGCAGCCTCCTCAGCTCTGCAGTATTGGTTTCGCAGTTAGAGTGGATTTTTATGACTACAGATCTTATTGACAAGTAAAGGTCTTCAGACTACTTACATAATGGTGGGTCGCATTGGGATTTCAGGCTCTCCCAGCGTGAACTCCTCCTCTGGCTCTTGCTCCATCACAACTGGACCGGTAGGGTTGTTCTCTTCTACAACTGGTACTGAACCAGTATATGGAGCCAAGGCAGGGTTGAAGAAATTGTGTATAATCTCTTCTTCTGATAATGGCTTGTGCGTGGTGCTGCCTTGCTGTAGCCGGCTGGTACCGATTTTTCCAATAACTATCCCTGCGGATGATGGCATCTTTGGTTGCGGGGATATCATTTACTTCTCCTCGGGGATGATTTTTACCCGAGGTCTGGCTATTGTCCGTGCTCTCTTGGGCACTGGAGCACTAAGCTCTGACGCTGTGATCCTTTTTGAGCATTCTCCTCTCTTGGAGGTTGCCCCTACTTTGACACGGGGTTCTTCTGATTCCTACTCCTTAACATTGGAACGCTGTTCGTCAGTTTCTTCATCTGCAGTTGACTTGTCAGAATATGGATTTCGTTTACCCACCTGATCACTGATTTTCGGGTCTGGGCATCGGGCTATCACATCAGCCTCTTTTGCATTTGATGGATCTAGAGGAGGAAGACTGATATATAGCGCTCGCCTGGCTTCATACTGCACAATAACACAGATGGTCAGTAATAATGATTTGTTGGCACATTACAAAGATACACTGGCTGCATTGGACTATATTTCACAAATTACAGCTCCTACCTCAGGAGTCATGGTGATTTTGGAAATCTCCATGATTTCTGGCATATCTTCATTACTAATAGCCATATACTTCTTCAGTAACTGCATGGCTCTCTTCTCAGTAAAGGCTCCTGTGGCATTCCGTGAGGCATCAGTTTCTCCAGAGTAAGAGTACCCTAGGTTGTAGCGTTGTTTGCAAGGATCCTCCTCATCAAGAAAGATTTGTAGACGCCAGCTCCTGTCAATCCTTGCGACTTCAGATCTTGGATCATGTTCAATAATTCTGGGATCTGCATCGCTTGATTAACTCCGACCGATTCACTCCAGTTCGGCTTCATTACTAGAGGTTGCCCTGAGTGGCCAGGTAGTTGAGGTTGGTGGTTCCATGCATAAAATCATTCCTTCTGCTAATCCTTCAGACTTCCTTTGGTGGTATAATCCAGATATAATGGCTTCATGCCTTGGCGGAACTAGATCACCACCTTGCCAACCACTTGGGATGGTCCGCTTGATGCCTTGACTCTGAATATGTGGCAGAACAAAGCAAAGTGTGGGTCTATTCCTAGGAACGCCTCACACACATGAATGTATATGGACAAATTGAGGATGGAGTTGGGGCTCAAGTGGCACAGTTCTATTCCATAAAAACGTAGGATGTGACGGAAGAAATCACAAGTGGGCATGCCAAATTCAACTTCATAAAATGCCTTCCATACCGTGATTTCTTCTGTTTCTTCTGTGGGGTATTCATGCCCATGAGCACTCCTCCACCGACTGATTTCTTTGGTTGCGATGAATCCATCAGCTTCAAGATTCTTGATATGCTTCTCTTTTAGTGTACTGGTTGGCCAGTCACTAATTGGATCTTCCAGACAGGGGTTTTCTCCAACAGGCGCCGCCTCATCAGTCACAGCCACTTCCTTCATTGCTTCGGCCTTTCTCTTGGCGCTCTTGCTTCAGCTGGATCCTTCACCACCGGCCATTGTGGTTTCTCGAGGCTTGGTGTGGTGGGGCTTAGGGCTTGAGGAGGTTGTGGAAGTGTTTGTGTGGTTCTTGGATTGCTAACAGAGCAACTGTTGCTAACCCTAGATCTATTTCGCAAACAAGCGTATGGATACAAGGGAGGCGAACGGTTTATATTGATTTTTCGAATCGTTACTTCGGTACTTTTCAACTTTGGTCCGTCTTTGATCCTATATTTGAATTCGTTCAAATTTAGGCTCGGGGGCTGCGGGGATATTTTCAGGAAATATATTTCTGAAATTTTTTTTGTCTCAATTGATAAATTCAAAGGAGTTCTAAAAGAACTCGGACTTCTTCGGAAATTGATTCTCTTCAGATTCGGACTTCGAAAGAGCCTCGAATTTCTTCTTCAAAGAAAGACGAGGCTCGGGGGCTGCCCAATTGGGCGCACCTATTCGGTGCGCACCAATCCGAACTTCAGAAAGGTTTATGAGCACTTCATTGCCTATTGAACAGCATGGTTGCAACTTCCAAAAGCAAAGAACCCTGTGGGCTTCAAACAACCCTAGCGGGTCTCAAAGAACTCTGTATTTTCAACAACACTGTTCTTCAGGAGATAAGGTGCTCAGGGGCTTGGTGGTGTAGAGTCCTGATGGACTATACAACCCTGGCAGGCCATCCTATGGGTCGGCCCAAAGTATAAGACTTGACGCACAAGACAAGGATTAGTCCTAGTCGGTTAGGATAGGCTGTATTAGGAAATTAGAGATTAACTTGTAAAAGTCTCCTGGTTTCCATGTAACCCTGTCCTCCGGCATATATAAGGGGAGACAGGGACCCCTCTCAAAACATCTCATCTATACAAGATACATCATACAGGACGTAGGGTATTACACGTATTGCGGCCCGAACCTGTCTAAATCGTCTCTTGTCACCTCCGATTCTAAATTCTCGACGACTTCTTCCCAAACCCTTCTCTGGGGGCATCCCCTCGAGAACCTAGTCAGCATAACTCGCCGACACGGGCCTTGCAGGCGTGCCCATTTAAGTCCATTGGTCTTCGTAGGCCTACCTTCTTAAGCCTGTGAAACAAACGCAGGCACCTACTGACGTCCGCTGGGCCATGTTTTGCATGCGGGCCTGGCAGGTTTGCAGCTTTCCAGCGCCCATTTGCATCCCATAGTGGTGGTCGGGCTGGCCAGAAAATGGCTACGCTTGTGCCGTCGTGCGGTGCATCCGCTCCTATCCAGTATCCGTTTGCTGATGCAATTTTTTCTCCAGGGAAAGAAACTTGGCTCCGGTCGCCGTCCTGCACTGCCACCTTGCGTTGCATGCCGATGGGCACCGCCGCTCTCCTAGCACCGGTATCTGAACCATCCTCCCTTCTCTCCCTTTCTCCTTCTCCTTCCAGCTGCCTTAGGTTTCTTTCGGTTTTGTTTGTTGAGCTCACAAGTCGCCAGACGTGCGATCTCATATGTAGTTGCCACATGTTCTGCCATGGAGAAAAATGGCCCGAACCAAGGTGCTCATCAAAGGGGTGGTGCTTCCATCGAGTTCTGTTTTGGGCATATATCTCTGACGCATCGGGGGAAACCAAAGGATTGAAAATTTGAGCATAAATCAGATTAGAAAATTGAGAGGTTAATGGGTCCAAGCCCAGCTAATGGCCTGAAAAAAAAAATGTGGCTTAGCCCAGCAGTGCTGTATCGGCCTATAGCTGGACTTGTTGCTTTGTTTTCATGTACTGGGACTAGGATCCCAAACCTTAGAGCTTCCCATTCTCATTCCGCCGCCTCCTATGATCCGCCAGCTAATGATGATAAGAACAAGGATGGGAACAAGGATGGTGCACAACAAAACATTACAAATGGGTCTGTACCAAAACCTGGAGTTGTTGCTCATCAGGCGCACGACGCATTGGATATAGGCACTAGGAAAAAGCCTATGGTGGTGCTCTCTATTCCTGACATCGAGCTGGGGGCAGCAACACGCAAGGGGAGCTCGGCTGCGCTTGTGGCCATTC
The DNA here is from genome assembly GCA_015342445.1 of Digitaria exilis. Classification (NCBI taxonomy): domain Eukaryota; kingdom Viridiplantae; phylum Streptophyta; class Magnoliopsida; order Poales; family Poaceae; genus Digitaria; species Digitaria exilis. The sequence continues at coordinate 271,019 of JACEFO010002599.1, forward strand.
CTGAAGCGGTAGCCTCGAACCTTCATGGAAGCAAGTGAAGGGCTAACAACTGCGACGAGGTGGTAAAGAACCATGCCTCTAAGCTGAAGGCTAGCAAGGACATGGACGCTAAGCATTCTAGCTTTAGTCTCGAATAGATGACATTCTCCAAGTCACGAGTGATGAAAATGAGATCCTAACTGCCTAATTCACAAAGAGAGAGGTGAGAGAGGCGATATTTCAAATGGAAAATAATAAAGCCTCTGGGCCTGATGGTTTCTCTGCGAAATTCTATCAGGCGTTCTAGGACACAATTAAGGGCGATTTAATGTCTCTGTTTTCATAGTTCCACAAAGGAGAATTACCTCTCTAAAGCCTTAACTTTAGAACAATTATTTTTGTTACCAAAATGCAAAGAAGCCATCAAAATACAACAATGCAAACCAATTTGTTTGGTTAATGTTAGCTTCAAAATATTTACGAAAGTGGCACCTAATAGGATCTAAATGGTGGCACAAAAAGTTATAGTCATACACAGACTACTTTTCTCCCTAGTAGGAATATCATGGAAGGTGTTATTGTTTTACATGAATCCATCCATGAACTGCATATGAAAAAAATAAAAGGGAGTTATATTTAAAATTGATTTTGAGAAAGCATATGACAAAGTGAAGTGGACCTTTGTACAACAAACACCGAGAATGAAAGGCTTCTAACAAAAGTGGTGCAAATATGACAAAGTGAAGTGGACCTTTGTACAACAAACACCGAGAATGAAAGACTTATAACAAAAGTGGTGCAAATGGATTCAGGCTTTCATACAAGGGGTTCATGTGGGTATCAAAATCAATGATCGAGTAGGAAAAATTTTTGAAACCTTGAAAGGACTAAGGCAAGGCGACCACTATCACACATCTTGTTTAATATTGTCGTTTACATGCTAGTTATCCTAATAAATAGAGCTAAGGATGATGGTCAAGTAATAGGGATCATTCCCCATCTTGTAGATGGTGGCTTGTTCATCTTGTAATATGTTGACGTCACCATTCTTTTTATGAACCATGATATTGAAAAAGTCACTAATATGAAATTGCTATTGTGTGCTTTTGAGAAACTATCCAGTCTTAAGATCAATTTTCACAAAAGTGAAGTATTTTATTTTGGAAAAGCTAAAGAAATGGAAAAACAATATTCACAACTATTTGGTTACAAATGAGGGAAATATCCTTTTAGATACCTTGGTATTCCAATGCACTTTAGAAAGCTTAATAATGCAGACTGGCGGATCATAGAAGACAAGTTTGAGAAAAAAAATTAAGTAGTTGGAAAGCGAAGCATATGTCTATAGGGGGGCGAATGGTTCTGATAAATTCGGTTCTAGCTAGTGTTGCTATTTTCATGTATCTTTCTTTGAGGTTTCCGTAAGAGTATTAGAAATATTGGATTACTATCGTTCTCGGTTCTTTTGGCAATCTGATGAACACAAGTATAGATTAGCAAAACGGAACATATTATGCCAACCAAAAGAGATTGGGGGTTAGGTATTAAAAACTTAGTGAAGTACAAAAAAAAACGTTTGCTAAGTAAATGGATTTTTAAGCTCATAAATGAAGAGGGCATATGGCAAAATTTGTTAAAGAACAAGTACCTAAAGAACCAGACTATTGCTCAAGTGGAAAAGAAACTAGGAGACTCTCATTACTTTATAATTTATCTGATGTAATATTAAGTTTCAAATGGATTGTTTGTGACCATATTCTACTTATAACCTAAGTCAGTTTTGACATAACTAGGATAAAAATATCTATCAAAGTGATTTTTTCTTTAATATATAATTTAAAGTATTACATTACATATCTTCTAGAAACAGAGGAGTATAAGATTTTTTAGTGGGATAATATGCTATAATATATTATTTGAGATGGTGTGACGATGACTTTATATTTATGTATGTTGATTAATAAAATTCAAAAAGTTGAGTTTAATATATTTCTTTGAGATTTAGTTATAGGTTATGAAGCAACTATGTGTAGGGATGGCAATAGGTTAGGCAATATGCGTGTGAATCATTTGCCCACCCGCGGTGTGAAACTTTGCTCGCCCACAAACATGCTTGCGAGCAAAATTCTTTGTCCATGCCCGCTGTGCTTTTAGCGCTGACATGGCATTTCAGACATCCTCCTAGACCTGAGAGCCGAGATGTGGTGATTGCCGGTGTGAACAGCACGACAGCACGGAACGGCAAAGGTCGTTGAGGAATACAATAGTGTTGACACCTCTTAACACCCTTGATAGGTCTACCCCTGGAAACAATGTCAGAAATGGTTATTAGCATTAATAAAGGTAAGTGCAATGTCTCATGTCTAAGTAACAATGCTAAAAGATAATCGAAGTATGTCTTACTCAATTTTTGGTAAATTAAAGGAAAAAGTTTAAATTACTCCTCTCAACTATATGCAAAGTCTATATAACCCCCTAGACTATTTTTTGTTTATTTTACCCCTAAACTATGTCATTTGACCTATTTTACCCCCTAATACAATTTGTATTTTTTATTTTACTAGAAAAATACCCGTGGCGTTGCTACGGACGAACTATGTATGTATATATTTTGAGAACTTAATAGATTGTTTGGATCATTTTGAGATTGACACGTAGGTGGTGAAGCATGTACAGTTTTTTACTTATCTTTTATTGTTAGGCAGTCCAATGTATGACCAGAAAGCGTTCGACTCATTCTAACTTCCAAGGCATCAAAATCATGTGTGCCTAGAGAACTTAACAAAGTGGCATATGCTTTACGTGCTTTTGGTGTTGAGTGCAAACTGGAGCCGAGTCCACTCTTGAACGATCTGTCAACTTGTATTCGACTATTCGTGATTCAGTTGTCACTAATTCCGCATTACAATAGTAATAATGTGCTTTATACTGGGTCTAACAAGTATTCTTTTTACTGCAAACAATAAAAAGCTCATAGTATTACACTATGTGCTTTTGCTACTTGAAGCCCACGAGGCCCATCCCAGTTTTGGGTTCAGTTCCTATCACGAAAAGAGACGGAATTGCTGCTGCTGCTATAGTATTCCAAATGGGTTGCCCACCCGGGCCTGATCTGGCCCGGTCCGACGCTAATGGGCCCGGTGAGTTTTTAGTGCTGAGCCGGCCGGCTCATGGGCCGAACTGCCAGCCCAGACCTGGCACTATGACCTTTTTTTTTAGTGTCGGACCGGCCCGACGGCCCAATCAGCCCACCGTGCTCGGACAGCTCGCTGGGCCATCAAAAGAGATGAGGGACGAAATTCGTGTTCTCAAAAGAAACGAGGGAGGATATTTGCGCTGTCTAAAGAGATGACGGCGGAGAATCACATCATCACATAGACAAAGGAGGAGATTCGCATCGTTTAGGAGATAAAGGGAGTGTTATGGTATGGGCTGGTAGTACTTTTGTCGGACCTCTGTCAGGCCACCAAAAGCTAGGTGGTGGTCCAAGCACTAACAACCTATCAGGGGCCGAGCCAGCCCATAGCCCAATCAACCGTGCCTAGGGCTGGTGTAGGGCCGTGTCTTGAGCCGCCCATCGTGCCCAGCCCTTTTGGAATACTATAGCGGCTGCCGTGCCACTTTTTACACCTACATGCTTATCTAAAAAAATTAGACCTGCGGTCCCAGTCACCTGTGTCTCTCAAATCACTTCCTTGGTAAAAGATCGACAATCTTTCTTCCTCCACCGTGCATGCGGCCTACGCGTGCGCTCGCCAGAACTGGCGGTTGCACAAGCGTGACAAGCCAATTGCTGACCAAACCAGAAAGTCTAGCCGTCCACGAGACCCGAGTGGTGCGGTGCTCAGAGAGATAGAGACAGAGAGAGAGAGGAGAGGCTGGAGAAACGGCTGAAGCTCAGCTTTGCGGTCAGCTCACCGGAAGTGGTGATGGAAGCTGAGCCTCGCTAACTGCGTCGGCCCTGCCTCTCCCTAGACAGTCGACGCTTCTTCATCTCCCAAGTCGGCCCTGCCCCAAGGTCCTTGTCGCTCGGACTACAGCAATGCTCGTCGTCGCCGCCGGTGGTCGCCATTGCTCGTGCTCTCAAGCTTGGCCATGTCCGAGCTCAATTCGGCTCGTCTGCCTCCACCTACCGCCGTCCTCGAGCTTGGCCCCGTCCACATCGCCATCGCTCGAGCTCTGTAGATCTTGATCCGCAGATTCAGGCACCAAACATCAGACGTTCAGACTCCGACACGAAGACGGATGAAGCATGTGGACCCCACAAAAGTTAATACCAAAATCAGGCAGAAACAGTCCTCTCTTTAGAAATAGGTAAAGACTAGGTACAAGTGTCATATTACATTCAAATTTTGTACGATGATAGTAAACATCATAATGCATGATAGAAAAATATAAAATAGTATTTTGTCGTTATTTTGATGGGTAAGATATTTAAGAATTAATTAATCTTTTGGTTATAAAATTATAAAAAACTAATGAAGATAAATTTATAATATAATTCTTTGACATACATTATGATGTCCACTACAACCATACAAATTTTAAAATTAACATTCAACTTATGCATGAAAAAAATAAAAAAGACAAATTATATTATGGGTAGAATAAACCAAATGATATAGTTTAGGTGGTAAAATGAATGAGATAGTTTAAGGGTTATGTAGACTTTGCTTATACTTGAGGGGAGTAATATAGATTTTTTCACATACTCAAAAACTTTGTGTGACAAATAAAAACAGAGTTTTTTTTTCTCTTTCACCAATCTTTAAAGAAAAAGCTATTTTTTTTATTACGTGCCCCCCGTGTGCCTGACTGCCTGCTCCTTGTTGCCCGTCGCGGATCAGGCGCTCCTCCCGTGCCCGTGCCCGTGGCCTCCCTCCCTCATCCTTGCGCCGCCTCCACCAACCACACGCCGTCCCTCCCCTTCACCTCGCTGCCGCCGCCGTCCTTGCGTTCCTCCCTCTCACTCTCGCAATCCCGTCGCCTCCCCTCCCGCACGCCGTCCCTCCCTTCCACCTCGCCGTCGCAGCCGTACCTCCTTCCTCTTTTCCTGCTGTCGCGCCGTCGCCCGGCCGAGGGGACTCCCATGTCCAATGCTGGGTTCGCCCCTGCTCTCCATGTGACCCACAGGGCATTCAGTTTTCGATGCTTCGCCGCCAATGGGCGTGGCTTTGGCGCAGATTCGGCTAATAAGAGGAAAGTAGGTAGCCTCAGTGACCCATTTCCCTCCCTGCTTCATTTCATCTGCTTATGTACTACATGTTTGATAAGCGCTAGCGTGAGAAAAAAAAAGACCATCTTCTGACACTACAAGAGATTTGTATTTCTGTTAAATTTCATCCATGACGTTGTGCATATTGTCCAGTAATTAGGAAATCCAACTTGCACTGTTCTGACGGAATAGGAGTCTCTGATGGTCTTTTACGCCTTCCTTTTTCTCCCAGTTTAAAGGCAGGAGGAAGCAAAAAGATGTCACTGTGGAACCAAGGTAACTCACATTGAGCTGTATTATAGGATTTATTTTCTTTGCAACAAAAACAATGTATGTATCAGGGACTTTATAGTTTGAGGATTGGTGTACTATTATCATTCCCAAATGTCTCTTTTATTTTGCAACAGCTTCAGTTAATTATGTGATGGATTATTGAATCATGCATCTAAATCTTGAACTTTGTTTTTTTTTTTGTTTAATGGCCTTACTTTTTTTATAGTCTATTGTTCAAATTCAACTAAAGATTTGATAAACTCTTTGATTAAATCAGTTTGCTGAAAGTGTCAAACTAAAGATGTGAGCAGTGTTACTCGCTCCTATTTTTTTTATACAACTTTAAAGTAGTGTTAAGTTTGGTTTTTTATATATAATAACATTATTTGTTTCTTTAATTATTAATTATTAAAAAATTTCGTTTCATGCAGCCAGGGAATATCTGGAAATCCAAAGAACATGGACCAATGTAAGTTGACTTCAATTTTAAGGCAGCTGCATGCATTGTGGCACCTATTCCTTGCAAAAAGTTCTCTTGCACTCCTGCGTCTTTTTTACGCATTCATTAATCGTAGGTCCTAAGGTCTTTCCTGAAATTGCAAAAATATTTCATCTTTTGACTAAAGTCCATTTAGGATCTAGCTTGTCCGTCTTATTGTCCAAGTCTAGATGGGATGACACAATTGTTTATTGTCTCGCGTGAATGAGAATGATTCCCCTACTATATTTTGCTTTTGTTGATCACGAGGCCTTTGCTTTTCAGTTAACCTAATCGCAGAGTTGTAAAAGCCTTTGCGCGGGTTGGTTTATCCCCCTTTTTTAACATTTAGCTTATATGAATAATGACTACAATCATTTTTGTCGTATTGTGACGTAGTTCTATCTCATTGACCTAGGTTTAGTGTACTTGAATCCTCTACAATTTCATAGATTGGCAAATGATTGCAAAAGTTTTTCGAATAGTATTTCTACAGAAATGTATAGTAATTTACTGATGGTCTACCACTAAGATTTAAAACCATGTTCCTGCTTTCAGCTTTGATGTTTGGTAGATGTCTATATTTTGTCACCTTACCTATTTTTCCCTTGTCTTTATGCTGAACTCTGCTAAATTTACTTTTACCAGTTGCATGTCTCAATACTTGGTCATTCATCTAATGTTACTTTTACCAATTGCATGCCTCAATACTTGGTCATTCACCCAATATTACTTTTACCAGTTGCATGTCTCAATACTTAGTCATTCGTTGTCTTTAGGGATGCCAGAACTAAGAACTGGAAGCGAAAACAGATCTGGTAAACAAGTCATGGATAAGCAATTTCTGGAAAAAGTGGAAGCAGTTAGAAGGTACTGACGCATGTCATTGATCACCATGCTTGATCTAGTTAAAAAGAAGTTTTATTTTTGGAACTTGTAAGTACAAATTTTACTAAATTTTGATGATACACTCATAATGCTTGTGTATTGACAAATAGTTTCTTTAATTGGACTATACAGGCATAAATGTTTCTGATACTGACAATTTATTAATAGGACTCTGAAGGCTTAGCTATTTTATTACGAAGTATAAAAATAATAGTTTAAGGTGTTTGCCTGAGCATTTCACATGTAGCCAGTTCCACCACGGCATGTTGCTTAGTATCTTTGGTCCTTTATTTTGGAACTTTTCTTCAGCTTCTATGATTTTATTCAGAGAGATTCCTTGTTTGAAGGCATGTGTACTTCAATGCAATTTCGATAATATTTCATACCTTGCACCATGATAATAGCTTCACTTCAATTTATTATTTATGCAAAGTATTATTTGGTATACTGCTTGTAAGCATCCTCCTACCTTTAGCAGTTTCCGTGTTCTCAACTTGGTCGCTTGTGTTCTGTTTAGGTCTGCACTTGAGAAAAAGAAAGGTGAAGATAAGAAAGATTATCAAGCTATCGATTATGACGCTCCAATTGATTCAGATAAAAGTACAATTGGCTTTAGTACAAGGGTCTGTGTTTATTTTATGGACCTTCCCATCTCATATTTCCTTCAGTTATCAATCTTCAGATATGCTTATCAAAATTCTCTCAGTAGGTTGGAATTGGCGTCGCAGTTGTTGTCTTTGGACTAGTCTTCGCTTTTGGAGATTTCCTTCCTTATGGAAGGTGAGTCTTCATCTGCTACACAAATGGGTCACCAATAGTGTGCTCCTTAATTACTGTTCTCTCTATAGCCTTTGCATTTCATATTAACTTTCTTATTTGTGAGGGGTAGTAATGATTTTCACTTGCGAAGATAGCGCAATTCCTTATATAACTGACGTAACCAAGAAGTTTAATGTCCTTGCTAAATGATACCATGCAGAAAACTGGGGTCGTCTTTTTATCTTGCAAAATAGGATTATAGGAATAAGGACCTGAGGGCTTCCAAATAAAAGTTTTCAAAAAATGTAATTGAAGTCAAATTTCTCAAGTTGAAAATTTGGAATTGTTGAGTGAAAGCTCCAGCCTCAGTCTAATGTTTTGCTGCTGTACTGTTAAAACCTCAATTTGTTTTTTTATTCCTTTAAAAGTGAAAACTGGAAGATTTGAATGAGGACTGAAAAGGAGAAAGGTGTTCGTTCCTAAGCAACCAGCATATGATTTTAGTAATGGAATAGTTACACTTGTAATACATATTTTCTTACTCATATTGTGAATATGTTGTAACTTCTACACTTCCTTTTCAGTGTTAGCCCTAGCAAAGAAAGCTCAGTAGTTAAACAAAAGCTTTCTCAAGAGGAAGAAGCAAAATTTAAGGTAACAATTTTCCCAGATGTTGTATGTTTCATTTGTTAACTTTAATATGGAAAAGGAAATACATTAATTAGAAGGTAATGTCCATGAACATGCAATATTTCCATTGAGGTTGGAATTTTGTTGTTCTATTAGCTGTTCACCTGAACTATATTAGTGTTCCGGTAAGATGTTACAGTGAAGAAAACCTTTGAACTAAATGACATATAGCAGAGTATCAACGAAGCATATCATGAATCTAGGGCTATTTAAAAATTCAGTATTCCCACCCTACAAGTACTCAGCTATTGTGCCAAAGAACTGTAGTCTTTTTCATTCTTATTCAATTTGCTTTCCGATTATTTCTTATCTTATTATGATATTGTCAGTTTTTCTTACTAGGATGCACTACAAGGTTTTGAAGCAACACTGAGCAAGTCACCTGATGACCCTACTGCTCTTGAGGTGAGCTATTATTTCCCTATGGCTTGTTGAACTGTTTACCTTTTGTTGACATATCAAATTAGTACTGAGGGATTTGATATGGGGGCACATGTGCATAAAAGCTATGTAGTCAAGTATGTGTATGAATCTTTAATTTTTAGGCGCTTAGACGATTCTCATGATATAAGCTTTTACTTTCTCCCTCAACATTGTCTAATCTTGTCTGATCATTCTTTCAAAATTCAAATATATTCGTGGCTCTAATAGATACATAGTTGTGATCGTGATTAGAATGTGGACACAGCACTATTGGTCCATGATTCGTTTATGTTCCCTGGATTCCATCTCCTCAGAACTGTTACTTCAGTAAAGGACATGGATTCATGGAACGGTTAAGGGTATGATAGTCAAAGATAGTATTGTAATATCCTGTCACACCAGGATATTACAATACTACCCTTGACTATCATACCCTTAACAGGAACATCATCTAATTCTTGATGCAATGGAGGCAAATTGATAGTTGGGAATTGGGAGTGTGGGGGCAAAGCAGCAAGTGGGGATAGTATGTCTGAATGGAAATTTTCAGAATGGCAACACACATTTGAATAAATTTGGATAACATCTATTTAACTACTCCATTTTTCACTCCTTTTGTTCCATCTTATGCATATTCAGTTTTCATATGGCTACACAGGGTGCGGCAGTATCATTGGTTGAACTAGGTGAGTATGAGAAGGCATCAACGTTCCTTGAGAAGCTTGTTAAGGTATATTTTCCTACTTGTTATCGTTTAGATGGTCTGTCAAGCTTTATGGATTTGTTTCTCCTGATGAAGGTAATCCCTGATAAAGCAGAAGCGTACCGTTTACTTGGTGAAGTAAAGTTTGAGCTCAAAGATTACGAAGGGAGTTCATCATCATACAAAAGCGCTTTATCTGTAAGTAAATCTGTATGCACTCTTGTTTTCTAACTATATGCTGCTGCCTTTTCAATTACACCTTGTTTTATTCTCGTACTAACATTTCTGAAACAGTCATCAGATAATATTGACTTTGAAGTTCTACGCGGGCTGACAAATGCATTACTTGCTGCTAAGAAGCCGGATCAGGTGTGTAAGATACTATTCAGCATCATTATAGCTGTACAGAAACTTCTCAAATTCCGCCATCTGGGATGATTATTAGTGGACCTTGTATATTTGGAAGCATTGACATTTAGTGGACCTTGTATATTTGGAAGCATTGACATGAAAATCTTTCTATAATTACTGGTGAGTAACTATCACTAATTATGGTGAGGAGAAGCCAATAGAGATTGCTTAAGTTACTGGAAAAGCAATTATACTTCTTAACTAAGCTATGTTATCTAGTCGTCTGACTAATCATGATTAGTATGGCTTGTCACTTCTAGGGTCACTGAGTAGGTCTATGAGTAACTAGAAAGCTAATCATCCGATTAGGAGGGAAAACGATCACATCCAACCCATCTGGCTATTCCTCGAGTTTCTGACATGTGCACGCTAGCTTAAGATGAAAGGTCCAACCCATCTGACTATTTTTAGTTGCTGTTCCAAAAAATACCTCTACTGAATGATTGTAGTTCTGCTGGCTTCAATTCTACTTTTATTGATACTTCACTAAAGGAAAAACATATGCCGCTTCTGATAAATTAATACTTTGCCCAAATATCTGAAGGCAGTTGATGTAATTTTGTCATGCCGTCAAAAATTGAATGAAAAGAGCCAAACACGGCTTGCTAATTTGGAGGCTGCAAATGACAATGGTGACCAGAAACCTCAGGATATTGACCCAATCCAAGTAAGTTTGTGGTAGTGTATCATCTTCTCTTACTACTAGTGCTTTTTGTCAAAAAACTAGCTAAATCCTTGTGTATTGCAGTTGAAAACTACACTCATGTATGACAGCATAGGTTTGGACTTACGGATTAGTTACATAACTAGTTCACACAGTTGAGATATTAGATAAGACTCCAGACCAGAATGCTTATTTACTGTATAACCTTTGTGACTTTAGTGTGCTTTGTGTAATTATTCTTAATAAGAGAACTACAATTTTTAAGTGCAATGCTCTTTTCTAATTTTATCACAGGTCGACTTGCTTTTAGGGAAGGCTTATTCTGATTGGGGACATATCAGTGATGCTGTTTCTGTCTATGATAAGTTGATCACCGAACATCCTGAAGACTTCCGTGGTTATTTAGCGAAGGTATTGATGAAATTGCCACGGGGTTTATGATATACCTTGGAGTTTCAGTAATTCTTTGTAGCTCCATAAAGATCTGGAAGGACCTTAATTGTTCAAATAGATTTGAGGATGCTGATTAGACAACCAATTTTAACTTTAAATACTTTAGTTTTGCACTACTATTTTCTTAGCAGATTATGTTGTTCTGTTATTAAGAAATGCCAAGCAAAGACTACATTCATAGCAGTGAAATACTTATACGCCAAGCAATCATAACAGTTTTGTTCGTATCCTATTTTAGGGAATTATATTGAAGGAAAATGGTAAAGCAGGGGATGCAGAAAGAATGTTTATTCAGGTACCACTTTCCTTTGTGGTGTGACATTTGATAATACTAGGAGCAGTTGTTTCATATTTTATCAGTATTAAAAAAAAAGATATACATCTGGGATAGGGATCAGCATATTTGGTTGTCAGTCCTTGTGCAGCGAGGCCACAGGCTAACTGTGCCTTCGTATGCCGTCAAAGCTGTTTGGATAGGGGATCTAGATCCCAATCCATTAGACTAAATTCAGTTAGAATTAAATCCCAAATCCTTCTCCACCTCATACTAACAGGCTACAAGAGGTAAAAGTAAACTGAGATGTGGAGCAGTCAACTGAACCAAATGTTGTCATATTGTAATGTATGACTTGAGACTTGACCTTCCATGCAGGCAAAATTCTTTGCCCCCGAGGCAGCAAAGGCGCTAGTTGATCGCTATGCACAAAGGTAGTCAATGAGATTTCAGTGGAGCAGAGTATAATTATTGAAATTGTTCCATCCATTTTTAGGTGCAAATGTATCTGTACCGTTAGAAGGAAATTTTTAGTAATTTTACCCACTGTGTCTATGCCTTACCCGTGGATCCAGAGCCAAATGGGACAAAATTAGACATTTCTTAGCAAATGTATCTGAGATAGGTCACTGTTGCATTGGAAAGGACATAATTTTCTTTTTTCCAACCATCAGCATGTTAGGAACCTTTTGTATCATAGCAATGTTAAAGCATCGTGAGATAGTTTATATTGTATTGTTAAGTTGTTTGGAATAGAACAAGAAAAATATATTTAAAAATGCTGGAAGGAACAAATCAAGGACCTGGCCTTTGAGATATGGAAGATGGGTTAAAATGATAACATATTTCAATTTCAACCAGCGTGGACACTACATATGTGCTTCTATGTTTTTTATTTTTGAAATTTGTTCATTCCTTTGTCATTTCAGTTCCTCCTTTAATTTGCATTAGAATTTAAATTTAAGGCAGCAACTCCTGCTTTTTCGTAATTGGAGCTTGAACATGCCATCTTTTTTTCCCCATTTATTTCGGTCTTTCTTGGACTCATCAATCATATAATCTAAGTAAAATAAGTATATATGATTTAGCAAATCTTTTCAATAATCCGGCCTATTTCTATGGAATCATTTTCTCTGTTTGTCGTGGGTCCAAAATATAAGAATAAAAATCGGATTATCTTACACGTTTGTTGCATTTTCTTTTTTTTTTCCCCCCCGAAAGAGGTTTGTTGCGTTCAACAATCACTTGACAACCGTGTCTTGGAAAAGAACATTGCACTTAAATGTAAGTTCTCTTACGAACCCTTATGAATGTACCAAGAACATATTGTAAAAAAGGATGGTAGGTTGGCCCAGCGGCCGTATGAGGAGTAGAGTGAGTCTCATTGGTTGATAGTGGATTACATACCCCTGTATATTGTCCAAAATTGGGACGGAAGACAAACTAATTTTTGGTGGAGTCTAGGCCGCCGGCCGCCGTAGTGCCACGTACTGGCCAGCTCCGGGTGGGCCCGTCTTGCCACGTCATCGGATCCCGGGAGCTCTCTCGGCCACGAGTTCCGAGTGGGGCCGGCGCTCCTGTTGCTCCCGTGAACCTGATCATGCATGATGATCCACCGGTGGGTACAAAGTACAAACAGACAGGGGACCTTCACGGGCTGCGCCTGCCTGCCTGCCTGCCCTGGATTTGCATTTGCTACCGAGGGCCTGGATTCTCATGATATTTGCACATCAGCACACTCCATGAGCTTTAGCATGCTAAACCGTACGTAACCCGACGACCCTTCCTGAAAATCTTAAATTCCCAGGTGCTACTACCTAAAACTCCAATCACGTCGGCTACAAATACCCCCACAGGGAGCTAGACCCATCAGCCATCGCAACAAGGCCATCTTCTAGCCACGAAAAACCACTTCGATTCGATCCAGTCCAGGGAGTTCAAAACCACACACACCAAGAACCTGCACACAACACACTCAGCAGGGAGAGTTCGATCGATCGACATGGCCACGAAAAGGTCGCAGCTGCTGTTGGTCGCGGCGCTCCTCTTCCTGGCGGTGGTGGCGGCGGCGGAGGCGGTGTGCAACATGAGCAACGAGCAGTTCATGTCGTGCCAGCCGGCGGCGGCGAAGACGACGGAGCCACCGGCAGCGCCGACGCAGGCGTGCTGCGACGCGCTGGGTGGGGCCGACCTCGACTGCCTCTGCGGCTACAAGGACTCGCCATGGATGAGCATCTACAACATCGACCCCAAGCGTGCCATGGAGCTGCCCGCCAAGTGCGGCCTCCGCACCCCCGACAACTGCTAAGGCTAGGCTAGCTAGGATCCATCTGAAATTAAGGTCTCTCGTACGTACGACTACGTGCGTATATATATGTAGCTGCGCATGCGTTCTTGAGAGTTGAGACTCGTTGTGATGATGTGCTCGACCGTGTGCATGTCTTGTGTGTCTCGGTGACGTCGTCATATATGCATATGGTATATATCCATGTGCCCTCTTTCTAGCTAGTATTATGCAATTGTGCGTGGTTTGATTCACAAATTGTCACTGCATTCTTGTGGGCTTGTCTGCTTCTTTTTTTTTAATGAAATTTGTGCTTGCTTCTCTTAAAATGGGAGCTATCGTTGTCTAAAGAAGGAATTCAACTAGCAATAAGGTGCTGTCGGTGCAAAGCCTCTCTGCATGTACGAGACACACTGTCTGATTGGGCTGCTTACATGGAGCTATATATACAAGAGAAAATTAATTAGGATGAACTGATTATCTTGGGGGAAGGAAGACAACGATCAGTTAAGCAAGATGCTTGCGCTAAGATGATGTTTACGTGTCGTCGTCACGTTTAAGACAGCTAATAAGGGGCACTCCTGATAGATGGTCCATGTTTCTATCTGCTCGCTAGCGTACATGCAGTCCGTGACCAAGAGTCACGTACTTTTCGGCTCGATGCTCATGCAGGCGGCACACGTTTTTGTCGAGCTATTTGCATGCCACCAAGTGTGAAAAGGCCGATATCTGCTCTTATTGGGCCATGCACTCGGACCTCCTGGTCCAGATATAACAACCACATGTGGGCCGTCCGACACGAACTTTTTTTTTCAAAGTCTGACATGAAGAAAATATTCAGGCTAGCATGTGATAATGCAAGCATGATCAAGAACTAAGACGATTCAGGTATATGGGCATCTATGGTCACTGCATTCATGTGGGCTTGTGGGCATCTATGGTCACTGCATTCTTGTGGGCTTGTCTGCTTCTATTTTTTTTTTATGAAACTTGTGCTTGCTTCTCTTAAAAGGGAAGTTATCGTTGTCTAAAGAAGGAACTAGCATGCTGTCGGTGCGAAGCCTCTCTGCATGTACGAGACACCACTGCAGAAAAACCAGCATTCATCCCTCTCACATTTATACTGGTTGCATTTTAAATTGGTATTAACATAAAAAAACAGGCAATCGTCAACGTCCCCGGACCAATTTAGTATCGTCTGGGAGACACCAACTGGTATTAAATGGCGTCACCTAACACCGGGGTGTTAGATGCAACTGCTAGATCCATTTAGTACTGGTTGGTGTATCCAACCGGTACTAAATGCGTGCACTTAGCACCGGGTCATGCTCCCACCTGCTGCAAGGTATTTAATACCGGCTGGAAACACTAGCCGGTACTAAATGACGACCATTAGTACAGACTTGTGTTTACAACCGGTACTAAATGCCATTCTATAAAAAGGGTTTCTTCCTTCTCTAGCAGACAGCCACACTCACTCCATTCCACCACCCAAGAGAAAGCTCTTCTTCAATTCCATGGCGACCTAGGGGAGGTGCTGCCCATTTTTCTCAAAAATTTGTGGAGAGGTGCTGCCCATTTTTCTCAAAAATATGTGGAGATTTCACATATCCAAGTATTCTAAAGGTTAGTAACTTCTCTCTCCCTTCTCTAGCTAGAGAAATTTGTGATTTTCTTAGAATAAGGGAGAGAGAGGAGAGGGATTTTGTAGATGTCATGATTTCTGTTAGCTAGCGTTTGGATGTTGGTATCGTGGCGTGGAATTCCGAATTGGAATTTGGGGGGACCAATTCCACCGTTTGGATGTTCAAGGAATTGTGAGATAGAATCGAAGACGAATACTGAGCGGCATTGGTTTCCTTTGCTAGTGTCTTCCCCTAATTCGGAGCCTCCACCCTCCGAATCGTGATGCATTCACCCATCGCCGGCCTCCTCGTCTACCTCCATCTCCTTCCCCCGTGCCCCGCCGTCACCGGCCTGGGCGGAGCTCCCGCCAACAGCAGACTGGACGGAGCTCCCAACGCCTCACCGTCGCTTCCTACGCTCCGCCGTCGCGGGCCTGGGCGGAGCTCCCACCGCCGCCGGCCTGTGTAGAGCTCCCGTTGCCGAGCTCCCGTCCAAGTCTGGCGCCTCCTTCCGTCGGCATGACAAACTGAGGCCTGGGTTCGGCTCAACAGCGGACCTTCATGTGTCTTCTGAGGCTCTGAGTCCCAACTGCGGTGATGGCAGCAAAGCTTTGAGAAGCCACAGGCGGGAGGTGCTCGAGCGACGCAAGGGGGTGCTTCCTGTGCGGTGGCCGTGGAAAAGATGCAGGAGTTCGTCGAGACACTTATGTATTCATTGAGTTCGTTATGGGCTAAAAAATGGGAGTTCGTGAGAGTTCTGATTTCGTTCTAGATATGAAATTACAGGAGTTCGTGGGGAAGAACCAATCAATTTTCAATTCCAAGGCATACACATCCAAACGTGAATTGGATTTGGCTATCTCACAAAACTCCATCCAGTAATTCTATGTTCATCCAAACAATGGTTTTGGTATTGTAACACAATACCAATACTAGTCTGATTTCGCATTTGTTCCAATTCAATGCCAAAGTTCCCAATATCAACATCCAAACAAAGCCTTATTAATTTCTATAGCCTATTGTGAAATGGAAAAAGTCTATTTTTGCCCATCCAACTCTTGCCTCAGTTTGGTTTTGCCCATCAAACTCCAAAACCGGGTATATTTAACCATCCAACTATCAAAACCTTTCAAATTTGGCCATCGGGCTGTTTTGAGGAGTGGTTTTAACTTTTCGTATTTACAATTTAGTCCTTAGATCTTAAAATGATTATTACTTTTTGCTCGTACCTCCGATTTAGGTGATTGTTATGGTCACGTGTTAGTAACGGTGAGCACTATATTTTAAAGTGATCTTTATCCTAACTTATCACTATGTTATATTATTTTTTTGGTCGTTGTGTAGAAAAAATAATATAAGAAAATTGATCAAACAATTATAAAATAATACAATCAATATTTTAAAATGTGAAGCTCAACGTCACAACGCACGACCACTAGAATCACTTAAACCGGAGATGCAAGAAAAACATAGTAATCATTTTAACATCCAAGGACTAAAAAGCACTAAATTAGTCCACTTTAATCCTTTGATCTCAAAATGATTATTTTTTTTCTCCTATCTCTGATTTAAGTGATTCTAGTGGTCATGCATTCATAACGATGAACTTTATCTTTTAAAATGTTGATCATATTATTTTATAATTGTTTGTTTTATTTTTCTTATATTGTTGTTTGTACACAATGACAAAAAAATAATATAACAAATAGTGATAAAATAGTAACTTGATTTCACTAGTCTTGTAATAATGCATAATTGATTTTTTATTTTTTTCATATAATAATTATTTTTATTCATGCTTTTTCATGTAATGTCTAGATAATGTTTTTCTTTTGTTAGTGCTAAAATTTATTTGATTATAAAATTTAATATTAGACAATAGAAGTATTATATGTTAGCCCGTGGATTTTTAGTTTATTTACATACTAGCGCCTGGAATCTTTACATTTTTATAAGTTAGCCACTAGATTTTTAATTTTATTAGAAACTAGCTCATGGAATCTCTATATTCTTATAAGTTAACCCCTAAATTTTTAGTTTAATTATAAACTAAGCCCTGGAATCTTTATATTCTTATAAGGTGGCCCTTGGACTTTTACTTCAATTATAAACTAGCCCCTTGAATCCTTATATTCTTATAAGCTAGCACCTAGATTTTTAGTTTAATCATAAACTAGCCCCTAGAAACATTTATATTCTTATAAGTTCACCCCTGGATTTTTAGTTTATGATAAACTAGCCCTAGAAACCTTTATATTCTTTAATTTAGCCCTTGGATTTTAGTTCAATTATAAACTAGCCCTGGAACCTTTATGTTCTTATAAGTTGGCCCCTGCCTTTTTTGTTTAATTAGAAACTAGCCCCTGGAATCTTTATATTCTTATATGTTAGCCCATAGATTTTTAGATTAATTAGAAACTAGCGATTAGAATATTTATTTGTTAGCCCTTGAATTTTTATTTTACTAATAACAATTTTTTCTATATAAAAATTAAAAGTATTATCTGCGCTAGAGGTAGCGGTGGTGAGCGGGACAATCGTCGTTCGCCTCGTGGAAAGGGCAAAATCAAGTAGGCCCTAAAGAGGACAAAAATTGGTTGACAACACAACTTCGTTATTTGGAAGTATCACATGAGAAATATGTTGCAGCGGGAGAAGAATCTCCATTTAATATTGAGAGTTTGACGATGCCAACACCACCAAACCCGGTGACTACAACTACACCATCCTCTTCTACGGAAGGAAAAAAAATCCTCCAGTGCATTCTAATGGCCCACCCAAGGATGATTGAAGACCTTTGTCATGTTGGTTGTTCATTAATGTTTTCGGCTTATGAATGTGTGTTTAATAAATTATGTATTTCATGGATAGATGTGTACCAAATGTTAAGAACATTGTATTTTTGCATGTTAAGGAATATTTTGCACATCATGATAAAATCATTGTGTTTTTAGCAGATTTTAAATGTGAAATTATATTCCACACTCACTAATATAATCATCCCTCGTAGGAATTGGTTCATATAGGTTAGTTCTATTTTGTACGAAAGGACAATAATTGGAAATTGTAGATGTAGCAACGGGCATAGTTACTAATATGGTCTCAGATGGACCGCGGATAGATGTATGGCAAGCAAAGCACTAGTGCGTGGATTACTGGGATGAATACCTTTTCTGATATTGCAGAGGCCAACCGGTCGACGAAGGGGTTCATGTGCTGTCCATGCAAATTGTGCAAAAATGAAAAAGAATACTCTAAGCGAAAGTCACTCCATGCACACATTGTCGTTAACGGTTTCATGACTAAACATGGTAAACTTGGAGTCGTGATGGATGAGGAAGAAGAAGAAGATGTCATTCCTAGCTAGGTTCACTTAGCAAAGAGGAGAAGAAGAGCATGTTTGATTGCTTGAACAGTATCAAGGTATCTTCTGGGTACTCGTCCAATATTAAGAAAATAATAAAGATGAAAGAAAATAAATTCACAAATCTATGTCCCACGACTGTCATGTCTTGCTGATACAATTGCTTCTGGTTGCATTGAGGGGTATTCTACCAGAATGTAAGATTGGCAATTTCTGGTAAAAAAAAAGTAAGATTGCCAGTCGTAAAGCTATGTGTGTTTGTCAATGAAATCTCCTAGAATATAATAGATCTAAACAAACTTAAAGGATGTAGAATGTCGTGATCCAATATCTTGCCTATTTTGAGATGGTCTTTCCACCTTCATTATTCAATATTACGACCCATCTCCTTACTCAGCTTACGGAGGTGTTCTAGTATTCCTACACAATATGTTCCCTTTTGAGAGATACATGACAGTCTTAGAGAAGTACGTTCGCAATCGTGCTCGCCCAGAAGGATCCATCGCTAATGGCTATGCAACAAAGGATGTCATAGAGTTCTATGCTAATTTTATATGAAGTTTGTGCTATACTTATGGTATCTTTCTTTACATATTTTGCTTCCATGAGTCATATCTACTCTATTCTTAGTTCAATCACCTATGCTATTATATTACTCTGGAGTGCTTTATGCTTGATTCTAGCTAGTCCTTAGCTTGATCATCCGTAGGGTGGGAGTCACCAGTGGGATTAGCCTAGTTTTCCAGTAGGTGCCTGGATATAAGAATTCACCAATCTCTACCAGATTTGTGGGGTAGGCAAATAGGTGTGACAGACTTGTTTGCCCGACTTCTTAATAAATTTTGTGTAATCCACCTTGCTAGACTTTGGAGTAGGTGTTTTATAGATGGTTGGGCCAATGAGTTGGATTGAGTTCTGTTATGATAGGCTTTTAAACTCGGGTTTGATCATATGATTGAGTTGACCTTTACTAATATTGATATGTTCTATGGAGATTCTTTAGACTTGCTCCAATGATAGTCTTAGATGCTAGTTTATTCTCTTGTGAGGTAGCTTTATAATTTATTATTTATCTTATTTTATCTGATCACTATCTATTGATTAACTTGATTGTCTTTTAACTCTTTATCTTGTGACAACTCACCCCTATTATAATGAGCAGTTGACTATGACCTATGAGTTGGATAATTAATTATGTAGATGAGAGTCTTATAGTTTATAAGTTGGCAAGAAGAAACCACTTTGTCAACTTTTTACTTGAGTTCTATACACTCCAAAGTGGCCTCCGTAAGCTGTTGTATGACATCTCTCGATAATCTGTATTTCCTTAACTAGAACACATCTTCGGAGTAATCCGTCGGCACATATTCTATACATGTATGAATTATCCCAAAGGTGGTGACAGTTTCCATAAATGAGTTTCTTCTTGTCCCCTCTTGGTGGTACATATCCTGAGTTCACAATGTGTACGTACCACGGAGTTGCATCTGTCAGCTTGGGCGGCATGTCATCGCGTAGGAAGTCATTAATAGGAAGTTCCTCATGTTAGTGACATGCATACGCTATAAATGGTTTGTAACTATATTCTCTACCCCTTTCTTATCCTTAATTTCTTAGTCAATCTCTTGGAGTAAGAGAATCCATTGTAGAAGGCGAAGTTTAGCATTCCTTCTTGGTGAGCAAATATTTTAAGGCTGCATGGTCTGTATAGACTATGACCTTTGCTCCTATCAAATAAGATCTAAACTTATCAATGGCGAAGACTATGCCTCAACAGAATGCTTCCTCCACAACCAAGGTCTCTGTGCTAATGTCTCATGCCTGCCAATATGCTCATCAAAACCAATAATGGAATGTCACAAAGCAACAAGAATTCACAGCTTGGTGCAGCCTTTTTCTGTCCATGTGTGTGGCATTATTTTTCTATTGATCAATTTTCGCATTTTTTTATGATTCTTTGGAAATGGAAAGGACCACAAAAGGTAATGGTTACAGGTACAATATCTCTCAATGTGGATCCTTTTGGCATTTGATGATATCATTACAGCAACAGAAAATTTCAGTGTAGTCCCTCTCCTGACTGAACCCCCCCCCCCCCCCAACCCACCCACGCCCCCAAAAAAGGCTTTATGGGTTACTGCTGCCACACAGAACAGGTTGGTCGCGAGACATCAACCACGGTACGTTGTTGCAAACAGGCAAGCAAAGGTACTCGGCCCAAATCACTATCATACCTAACTAGTCATGTGACAAATGTTTCACCGTCGATTCATTTTAATTAAACCAGCGGTGAGGAACACGATGACGAAATTATCTTTTGTATAGCAGAGATATAAGATCCCCTACGGACAAGAGCTGACGGAGTGCTTGTCCATACATATATAACGAACGAATCCAACCATCAGGTCCAAATCATTGCAGCCGGATGCGAGATAACATGGACACACAGTACAACCAACGCTTCGTGTGGACATCAAAGAGATAGCTAGTACGTGCATGCGCTTCTGTGTTCTGAATGGGGCAGCAATTTGTGGACTTGGGAGACTCACCAGGCTGCTGGCAGCACGCGCACACGCCTCGTCCAGGGCACGCACGCAGTTGACCGCAATTGACCAGAGCAGTAGCCCACGAACAAAGTGGACAACACAGGCCATGCCATTACTGACTGGTTGGGCAGGCTAATGAGTGCCATCAACTCAGCTTTAATTTATGCATGATATACACACCACCACTCTCCAGCCAAACTGTACGTTCATCAAGCCATGCCATTGCATGCACCAATGGAATCCATATATAGTCCACAAATACCAACACCGTCTTCACAACAAGCCAGCTGCTAACGTCACAAGAAAGCAAAAAAAAAAAAAAAACCATGGCGATGATAGTCTTCTTGCTCTGTTCATGCCTTCTCTTCCCCTTCGCAGATGCAGCGGGGCGCGTGCACCTAGGGTCCCAGGAAGCGGCCCTCCTCCGGTGGAAGTCCAGCTTGCAGAGCCCGCCGCCGGCTCTGGACACGTGGCGGCACGGGACGAGCCCCTGCACCGGCAACTGGACGAGCGTGGCGTGCGGCGTCGTGCGCCGTGGCAACCGTGCACCCCTCGTGGTGACTGAAATCTCCCTGTCGAACGCTGGCATCGACGGCCACCTCGGTGAGCTCAACTTCTCGGCACTGCCGTTCCTCACGTACAGTACATGGACCTCAGCTACAACAACCTTCATGGGGAAATCCCACCAGCCATTGCCTCCCTTCAACTGCTCTCCTACCTCGACCTCAGTGTCAACGAGCTCCACCGAAACATACCACCTGAGCTTGGCAACATGTTGTGCCTCACCCAGCTGGGACTCAACTTCAACAATCTAATTGGGCCAATCCCAGAGGAGTTAGGGAAGCTCACGAGTCTAGAAAATTTAGAACTGAGTGGCAACCTGTTAAGCGGCCAGATACCTAAAAGCTTTGCCAACTTGACCACATTAAACATCCTCTTCCTTTACAGCAACAACCTATCCGGGCCCATACCGTCTTCTCTCAGCAAGCTCAACAAACTGATGAAACTTGACCTAAGTGATAACCCCTTGAGTGCTGGAATCCATGTTTTGTTAAATCTTACTGAGCTGACCACACTTGGCCTCGCGATGAACGAGCTCGCAGATTCCATTCCTCGTGAGATTGGTTTGCTGCTCAATCTATGGTCGTTAGATTTATCTACAAACAAGTTGAATGGCCCCATTCCTCCGAGTTTGGGGAACCTTACTTTTCTAAAGTACCTTAACCTCTATGACAACCAGTTGGCTGGATCCATCCCTGCTGAGGTCGGTGCTTTAGTGAATCTCCATGTCATGTGTTTGTCCTCAAACAAGATTTCAGGCTCGATTCCTGTAACTTTCAAGAACCTTACAAGCATACGAGTTCTATACCTTTCCGATAACAAGCTGTCGGGTCCTTTGCCTCGAGAATTCGCTAGTAATTTCTCACACTTGATAGAAATAGAAATTGGAAACAACTCTCTGTAAGGGGAACTGCCCTCGGATATATGCAAAGGGGTGAGCCTTGAGAAGTTCGTAGTTTCTGTGAACATGTTCACTGGCCCTTTCCCAACTAGCCTGAAAACATGTAGGAGCCTAAGACATCTTTATCTTGCTGACAACCAAATCACAGGAGATGTATCAAGTTTGGGGCCATACCCACGACTTGTACAAGCAGCATTAGGGGAAAATAACTTTTCCGGGGGCTTGTCGAAAACCTGGGCTTCAAGCATCAATTTAACCATCTTTCGTATGCAGAAAAGTATGATAACTGGAAGCTTGCCCCCAGAGTTTTCAAATCTTGAAAAACTAGAGGAATTTGTAATCTACGGCAACAACCTAACAGGAAAGATACCACCAGAATTAAGCAGTCTTGTCAACATGTGCATACTGGATTTATCGCAAAACCAGTTTTCAGGTCATATACCACCAGAATTGGGTCAAATGAGAAATTTGCAATACCTCAATATATCTACAAATAAGTTGAGCGGCTCGATACCTCAAGAACTCGGGAATTGTTTTAAGCTAATTTCGTTGGCACTTGACCACAACAGCTTGAGTGGAGATTTGCCAAAGACTATTGGTAATATGAGAAGTCTACAGATTGTGTTGGACGTCAGCAACAACAAACTCACCGGCAGGTTACCTGCAGAACTTGGGAACCTAGCACTACTGGAGCTGCTAAATCTCTCCCACAATGAATTCACTGGAAGCATTCCTCCGTCCATTGGCAGCATGGATAGCCTGTCAACACTTGATGTGTCTTACAATAACTTGGAAGGGGCTATCCCAACAGGTCGACTACTCGGTAATGCCTCAATTCAATGGTTCCTCCACAACAGAGATCTCTGTGGTAATCTCTCTGGCCTGCCGTTATGCTCTTCAATTCCAATAATGAGGCGTCACAATCATGCAAGAATTCACAGATGGGCCCTAGCTATATCTATCCCTGTGTGCATTGTCATTACACTCTTGATTTCTATAACTATGATTCCCCACAAAAGAAAAGCACTACGGAAAAATACAGGCACAGCTGGTACAAGAGATGTCCTGTCATCAATATGGAATTTTGATGGGAAACTTGCTTTTGAGGATATCATTGGGGCGACAGAAAATTTCAGTGATAAGTACATCATTGGGTCAGGGGGGTATGGAACTGTCTACAAAGCTCAGCTTCAAGGAGGGAGATTAGTTGCCGTGAAAAAGCTTCACCCATCTGAAGAAGAGATGAGTGAGGAAAAGAGATTCCTTAGTGAGATTGAAGTGTTGACGAAGATCCGGCACAGAAGCATCGTCAAGCTATATGGGTTTTGCTCCCATTCAAGGTATAAATTTATGGTATATGATTACATTGATAGAGGAAATCTTCACTGTATCTTGGAAAATGAGGAACTTGCGAAGGAGTTAGAGTGGCAGAAGCGAGTTGCCATTGTAAAAGACGTTGCTCAAGCTATCTTCTATTTGCACCATGAATGCAACGCACCAATAATCCATCGTGATATAAAATGTAACAACATCTTGCTAGATGGAGATTTCAAGGCTTATGTTTCAGATTTTGGAATAGCAAGGATGCTAAAACCTGATTCATCCAATTGGAGTGAACTAGCAGGAACATATGGTTATATAGCACCAGGTAAGTGCATGGTTAATTAGTTTCTTCTACATAGAAAATATAATCTCGTTGCCACTTGCAAATTTCAAATCTAATGTGGTTTGGTTCGACATTTGATTATTGATCCGGGTTCTTTATTTTGATTCAGAGCTTTCTTACACATCAGTAGTGACAACAAAATGTGATGTATATAGCTTCGGTGTCATTGTGCTAGAGATTATGATGGGGATGTACCCCACAGAGCTGCTGTCCCTTGTTTCCATGGGACAGCATCAAGAGCTTGCCATGGAGGATAGGGTGGACACGCGCCCATCATTGCCGACAATTGTGGAGAAGAAAGAAATTGATCTTCTTGTGGAAGTGGCATTTGCTTGCCTGCAAACTTCTCCTCAGTTTAGGCCAGAGATGCAGGATGTCTATCAGAAACTGGTTATGTACAAACATCATCCTTTTGCCTCGCCTACTGATGAATTTACACCCGAAGAAATTAGAGAAGTGTAATGTCATCTATGTTATGTCAAGGAGCTATTATGCATTCATAGTGTGTAGTTGTAGTTCTGAACAGCACCCGTATTGGATGATATGCCTAAGGGTATAGTGTCGGTGGAATAACATTGCATTTGAAATTTAGTCAATGAACATTCTACTTTAAAAATAATTTAGAATTGAAGTAGCATATTTTGTTATATTGGTATAGTCCGAGGACCCTCCAGGTTTCTACTGATGTGAAAGTATCTATAGTGGCTCTCATTCGGACGACTCCAAGAACATCATTGCGTTGTAGCACTCAACCACACACTCAGCATTTCAAGACACTACGTATAAACGTATCAACTAAGAAATTGGAGGATTCCAAAAGTCTAAATAATTTTTTTTTTGCGAATCAAAAGTCTAAATAATTGATTGATGTATTATTGTGCATGCTTTGATTATAGGCCCAATTTTGCTAGGAAACACAAGTATTGATGATCTCAAGCACGTTCCTCGGCTCCTCCAATATGCAGATGCTAGTATGTATAACATCGCGACACGGTATCATAACTTATAACCAAGGTCCATTCTGCATTCAATTTTTCTATACAATACAGGTTTCGAGTTATAGCAACTGTCTGCCACTTCAGCACAGAACCGTGCACGGTTACATTTTGTTTGGGCCATATTGGGCTTACAGTTTCTGGTGGCGGAGTGGATAGTTGTGGGCTTAGCTATCGTAATGGGTTTTGGGCCTTTGACTTTGTGGGCGGAATACTTGTTGGGCTATTTTGCTGTTGCTGTTGCTGTTGGGCACATTGTGCAACAAATAATGCATGTCGATCGGCCAAGCAAAAACACAAGTTAAGAACATCACTTTCCATAAAGTTCACTCTTTCTAGAGAGAAAAAAAAATGAAAAAAAAATCTAAAAGAGCGGTACCTTATCATGGATGCAGCGGAAGGACGCATACTTGATCAACAAATGACCATGCGAGCGACATGATCGGCAAACGACGAAGCAAAAGAAAAACTCCGGCAGCTGCGTAAAGTTTTGCACGGTGGCAATTAATTGCAAAACACCATTAACTAGACAATTCCGTCCCGGTATACCACAAAACTCCAGTTCATCACAGAGGTTTAGTTTTTCATCCAACTTACAAGCAAACTCAAGTTTCTTAACAAGACTCCAGTAATAAACAAAAAGAAAACACACAAGCTTGTACACATCGCGCTTATATGGCCAGCTGCGTCCCTAACTTCATCTATAGTATATGTACGTAAGTTTGTGCTCGAAAGGGCCTAAGGAAATCGATCGAAGAAACCAGCTGCAAAAATGGCGTCCGGCCAGAGTCTTCTCCTCCCGGCCGCCATCCTCTACTCGCCCTCGCCACGAACGCCGCCACCACAGACCCGACCGTGTGCACTCCAGGGACGATGGCCATCTCGATCCTACCAGTGCCATGCTGGCCGCATTTACGCGGTAAGACGGGCCTGTGGGCTAGGCGGGCCCTATGGCCCCGGGACGACCCGTCGCCGGTGCTGAAGGTGAGGTGCTGCCGAGCATGGGCCGAGGCAGCACAATGGCAATGGTATTCACATGAATGAATACCCATAGGTCTGCTAATGGGGCGGGTTGGGATGGGTTTTTTTGGGTCGGGTTCTTAGGTGGGGCTTGGGTTTATGAGACTCGCGGGGCAGGTATGCTATGGATGCGGGTTGGGGCGGGTTAGGTGGAATGGGTGCTCTGCTATAGTGCTATCTCGACTTTGTCGCTCCGTTCCCTGGTGAAAGGTACCGCCAGCGGCCGCCGCCGCTTACATGCGTCCGCCTCCACCGTGATGGTGGAGCAGGCTATACGTCCTCTAGCTCTCCTCCCCAATCTCCTCCACCACCGTATCCCTTTCCTCAGCAAGGCACAGCCATCTGCTGTGCCACCGACTGAAATTTGCACTTGCATCAGCATGTACAAACCTTTGGACCGTGATACTGGTACTGGATTTCTTGGCAAAGGAGAACAGTTGAGGGAATTTCCACTTGAGGACCCCAAGTTCCAATAAGTCAGATTAAAAAGAAACTGGCAATCATGAAACAATTAGTGCTAAAGGACATGATATCTCCACCAAAAGGAACCAGCATTCTTTCTTTCATGGGGAGGCTTGGAGGTTTTGTAAAGGCATTTCCAAGTGAGGTGCACCCATGGCAAATAGAATCTGTGGAGAAATTTGAGTAGCAATGCTGCATTCTGAGTTTTCATATTAATTACCCCTAAGCCACAAGTAGGAAGCTTCTATGCACACGGATGGCATATCGAAGACAATTTCAAGGCTGTAGGCTATCTCCAACAATGAAGACCCAAATCAGAGACCCATTTGCCAATTTGGGTTGCGAACAGTTAAAAGACATGTAACCCAAAATTCTTATCTCCAACAGACACGACCCATTCACCCATCCTCTTCCGGTCTTCCCTTCCTCCTCTCGCAAGCTACACCGACCGTGGGCCATTGCGCCGCCTCGCGAGCTCCGCCGGAGAGCTACACCGGCCGCGGGCCCCGCCGAGCACGAGCCCCCCCCCGGCTGCGGGCTCCGTCGAGCGCGAGCTCCGTCGGACGCGCAGACCCACGGCCTCCTGCGCGCATTGGGTACTCCTCCCGCGTGCGGGAGAGGGCGCCGGCGTCTCTAGGTTGGTCGGGGCAATGGGGAGGTGGGCCGTCGGAAGAGGAAGGAGGAAGAGGTGGGGGCAAATACTTGAGCGGCCTGGCGGTGCTCCCCGTGCCGCTCGAGCTCGTTCTGTCGGGCCTCCACGGAGAAGAGGCGGAACGGGAACGCCGCGGCGGCGACGGGCCGTGGCGCCATGGTCGAGCGCGAGCCGAGGTGAAGAGTCGTCTCCCCTTCCCCAACCTCATCTCCGCCGGTTTGCCCAGGAAGAGGAGGCGCGACCGCGCGAGGCGTGCGGGCCCCACCTGTCGTGGTTTAGGTCGAGGAGAGAGAGAGATGCAAAGATGGGTTGCTCGTGGATGAGACCCCAAAATGGGTCATGTGTTTAGAGGTTTGGAGACCAATTTTCTACCCAAATTCACTGTGCAAAACCCTATATATAGGTTTGGGTAGCTGGATAGGTGTCCCGTTGGAGATAGTTAAGGATTCAAAAGTTACACAAAAAGTGATGACAAAAAATTACTGGATGCGTATCACTTAGAAAAAAGGTGATTATATTAGAGGTCCACAGGATTGGATAAATGAGGGGACAAAAGCATTCTGGATTGCAAAAGAACATTGAGCAAAGAAACAATCACATGATCATTATTTTCATAAAAAGCTTCCTCAAATAATCCATCTGCCGCATGAACAATGCTACACTAGGAGCTCCGATCCACTTGAATATGCAACAATACTTTTATTTGTAATGTGGTATATATGCAAAAGGAGTAAAGAATGAAAACATCAATCGGAGCAAAATTTTGTTTAAAGTACAGAAACCATCAAACCAATATAAAAAATTACAATATATTATTGTTTCTTCCCTTCATAATTCTAGATAAGATATACACCTGCAGTTTTCTCTACAAAAAGGGTTATCGCAAGGACAAATAATAATCCGATCGATGAGTGTATATAGTGACTCATTTCATGTGAAATACACACCTTAATTGTCATCATTGTGCAAGGCTCCATACTTAATCATTTCAAACATCATCACATATATTCAAAACTAAAAATAAGCATGTTTGTTTAAATATCCCATGGTTAGCGGCAATAGAGTACTTGAAATAGTAGAAACACAAGAACTAATTGTCTGGACAAATCACAATCTGACATAGACAATACTGGCTTATGCAATGGAATACACCAAAGCAAGCAAAATTTTCAACATTTTATCGATAGGGATCGGGTATAGACAAATCACGGACATGTTTAATGGGTAGAAGATAGTAATCACATCTGTGCGTTGTAAAATCCAACCGAGCACCCCTTAAAGCCCTTTTCTCCATTTGAAGCGCCACATGCTGTTGTGCAAAAAAATGGTCATTGTAGTTCTCAATTCGAACCTCAAGTCTCAGAACCTCTAACTCTTTCGCATTCAATACAAAAAATGAGGCAAAGTTAACTTGTCCATTGAGGCCCCGGTAACAGCCCAAAACAACTGTCTTGAGACAGATGTCAAAGTCTTTTAAAAAGAGCCTGTGTTTACGACGCCAGAAATTTGCTTCAGCTGATTGGCATTGCTAGAAAAGGACAGACAACAGATAAAATCAAACACGTCATTACAAGGATTGACATAAGAGTTTGTAGATCAATGAGCAATTGGAATTTTCTGAATCATCACAGAATCTGTACCTTCACGTACAGCTTCTCCAAACATGGAAAGCATTTCATTAAGTCAATAACTTTGTCCAGATCAAAAACACGCAAATTGACAGCTAAAATCTTGACATTGCGCACCACTGTCATCAAGCTTTCAGCACGTAACCCCTGAATCAAACATAGAACAAAAATACTAAGCTGTTAGCTAATGCCGATGATATGAAATTCCCCTGTAACAGAAATGCAGCTTAGCAATCAAGTGAAAGCAAGAAGCAAACAATATCACAACTACCTGGAATGCAGTGTCGCCAAACAAGACCCTGGAGCTAATACCGAAATTTGACAGACAACCTAATGTTGCCAATTTAGGGGCGGAAATTACAGATAGATTGAGGCCGGCAATGGATTCTGCATAGAGCAACTTTTCAAGTCGAGGGGCATCCTCGATGATGAGTTCTTTGAACCACGGCAAGGGACCACGGTAATGCTCATAACCCAACCCAATGCTCCTGAGGCAACTGGAGTTGATCCAGAGGCAAGAAAATCCGAAGCTCTTGTTAAGGAACAAGCACTCCAGAGCAGCGCAGCTGGAAATCAGGCTCTGCAGCGCGGCCTCGGAGATGCGGACACTTTCGATTCCGAGGTGCGCGAGCTCGGGGAAGCGAAGCGTTTCGGCGAGGCCGTCGAGGATATGGCACTTGCCAATGGTGGCAACGCGCAG
Source organism: Digitaria exilis (assembly GCA_015342445.1). Lineage (NCBI taxonomy): Eukaryota > Viridiplantae > Streptophyta > Magnoliopsida > Poales > Poaceae > Digitaria > Digitaria exilis. The sequence goes on from JACEFO010002599.1 coordinate 300,633, forward strand.
GCTGCCGGAGAAGCGGAAGACAGACGCCGGCGGCGGCAACGGGTCCTGCACGACCACCCTCGCTTCGAAACTTGTGTGGTAGAAGTCAATCTCCTGGAGGTTGTCGAGGGCCGGGGACCTGAGCCAGGCGTCCATGGTGTCGGGGACGCGGTGGATGAGCTGCGCGGGGACGCGGAAGCAGCGGCCGGGGCCCTGGTGGGCGGAGAGGATTTGCGTGACGATGCCGGCGATGTCCGCTTGGTTGTTGCGGAAGCCTTGGCAGTCGAGGTTGAGAGGGGCGGAGCGCCAGAGGTGGCGCCACCGCCGGGCGAGGATCTGGGTGCGGACGCCGTCGTTGGTGGGGAGGAGGGAGATGATGTCACCGAGGACGGCGTCGGGGAGGCCGCTGATGCGGTCGACACCGCCGCCGCCGCCCCTGCCTTCCCCTCCGTCGGGTATCTCCAGCCTCCTCCTCTGGGCTGCTGCACCCATCTCCATGTTCACGCTGCTGCCGCCAAGCATTCGAAGCCGCCGCCGCCCAGCAGAGGAAGCCGCCGCCGTAAGCGGCTGGGAGGAGGAGGACTGGAAGTTTTTTTTTTTTTTTTTTGAGCGAAAGGAGGACTGGAAGTGGAAGTGCAACTAGAGGTTTGCGGTGCCCGCTTTCCCGGCCCATTTTAAGTCGCCAAAGTGCTGATGAGTGACCCACACGGACGTGTGTTTTTTTTTTTTTTGAACAAGGAAGGCCAGCGTTGTACGTGGTTAACAGAAGTCCAAATCATTTTATTGCTGTAATTCGGGTGCCTCTACTGAAGGAGAGGCTCCAACTCCAAATTATTTTAATCAAAATCTGTTGTTTAAGATGCAGCTTTAGAAGAGCGAATGGAGTTTCCAACTCAAGAAGAGGTTCTTCAGATCGGAAAACAAAGCAAGTGCCTGTATTCCACGTTTCCAAACTGGAGGATGAGGACTACTCCGTACCATTTATCTAATCAAGCAACCAAATCAAATTTCAGAAGATATTTTTCAGCGTGTTACCCAGATATCTAAACACTGTTGCTGATAGTTTTCATTAGGAGCTTTCGAATGAGCTAAGACTACTACATCATCTTTCAAAGGTAATGCACTAATGCATCAGGATGGTTACCCGATAATTACAATATCTTGTACAGCACCATTTCGGGCAAAACTCTTCAAAGCAACTCGCATTTGGATAAATTCTTAACTCCTCAACGGATCTCCTTAAGAATTGGCTAGCTAACTTAAGAATGTTATAGTTGGTCGACCCTTTCAAGCATAGAGACAATTTTACTTATATGGTGACACATTAAAAAAAAAAGAAAATCACCATCAAGACATAGTATGATTTGAATATAGTAACGAGATGATTAACTGGCCACAGTTTCTTGGGCTTTATGCGCTCCACACATCCAAATAAAGAGTAGAGGGCAGACTGAACTTTTATACATAGATGGAACTCCATATGATGCATGAAATCGTTTCAGTAAAGTTACCGAAGAAAATCAAAATAAAAATATGCATTATATTAGTTGTAGCACTATCAAATATGCCATGAAGTTAACAATGTGCATATTTGCTTACATATCCTAAGGATTTAGGGCAATAAAATCTTGGAAAGATTACACACACAAGAACTGGTTTGGAAAGAACATGCGATAGGGCATGAAACGACACCAATGCCAACATCTACATCTGCAATCAAAGGGATCAGTTACAGATAAATCCCAGACATGATTGACAAGTTGAAAACTGCACCTGCACCTGCACCTGTTTGTTGAAAAATGTAACCGGGCATCTCTAGAAGACCTGTTCTCCATCTGAAGCATCCTATGTTGTTCCGCAAAAAATGCCTCGTTGTAATATCTGCGTCCAACCTCAAGTCTTATTAACTCTAACTGTCTTGCATTAAGAACAAAGAAAGAGGCAAAATTTGCTTGTGACTTGATGCCTTGATAATCCTCAAAAACTATTGTCTTAAGACAGATGTCAAAGCAACGAATAAAATTCCTGTGTTTACGACGCCACATATTCATTCCCCTTGATATACGACACTGAAATAGAAGATAGACAAAAAGAAAGAAAACTCAACCAAATTGATAAAGATTGATGTAATAGTAAAGTCAATTACAAAGGCAGCTGAACACTAGTAACCATCAGTGGAGAAGTATCACCTTTATGTACAATTTCTCCAAACATGGAAAGCACTTCATCAAATCAATAACCATATCCAGAGTAATTGATGGAGGGCACCACCATCATCACCATGCTAACATGCAATCCCCAGATCAAGCATAGGACAAACCATTAGTCCATCTATAAATGCAAAAGATATGTAATTTCTCTGTAACATAATTACTGCTTAGCAACCATCTGAAGGCAAGAAAAAAGAATGCCACAGGTACCTTAATAGCAGTGGTGCCAAACACAGTTTCGGAACCGCGCCAATCAGAAAGGCAACCTAAGGTCACCAACTTAGGTGCAGAGATCACAGATACAAGAAGACCCATCCGATCACGAAGATATAGCAACCTTTCAAGACAAGGGGCATCGACGATGACGAGTTTACGAAACATGGGCTCGTTGAAGTAAAGATCAACACCCACAGCGATGCTTTGAAGGCGTCTGCAGCTTACTCGCAAGCATTCAAACCCAAAGCTGCCGTCGAGCAGCAAGCACTCCAGGACAGGGCAGCTGGAAATCATGTTGTGCAGGGAGCCCTCCGTGATCCTGACCTCTACAAGTGCGAGGTGCGTGAGCTTGGGGAATTGTAGCGCTTCAACGGTGCCATCCAGGAGCTGGAAATTACTGAAGGTGGCAACGTGGAGGGTGGCACAGAACCGGAAAGTGGATGCCGGCGGCGGCGCCAGCTGATTCACCGGGCAGCGCAAATATCTTCGTCTCCCACAGAAATCAAGCTCCTTAAGGTTCTCGAGGGCGGGGGAGCGGAGCCAGGCATCGACGGTGGCGCGGCGGTCGTAGAGGTGGTACGGCTGGACGCAAAAGCGGCGGCAGGGTCCGGGGTGGGCAGAGAGGATGCGGGACACCGCACCGGCGAGGGCCTGCTCGTTGACGGGCCAGCCCTTCCCTTCGAGGTCGGTGGCGTCGAGGACGAGAGGGGCCCCGCGCCAGACGTGGCGCCACCGGGATGCGACCACCTGGGTGCGCGCAGCTTCCTTGGTGGAGAGGAGGGAGACCACCTCACCGAGGATGGCGTCGGGGAGGCCGCTGATGCGGTCCGGAGCTCCGTCGCCGGATTCATCCCCTTCGGCTCCCGGCGGCGCCGGTTCCCGGAAGCGGGATTGCTCCGGCTCGAATGGCTTCCCGGAACCGGATAACTCGCCGGATTCCGCTGCAGCAAGCTGCGGTGGGTTCGCCTCCGGTGATTCGCGCCTGCTCCTCTTGGCACAGGGGAGGGGAGCGCCGCCTCTGTGTCTCCCTCTCGCAGACAGGGCAGCAAGCCGATGGGCCGGAGACATTACGGCCCATTTCGTAATGTCAGTTTATTTGTTTTGCTGGTTCTCAAAAAAGTTTATTTATTCATGCTCAAAATTTTTTATTTATTTCAAAATTATGTTATCAGTTTTTTCCCCTTCCGTAAGTTATGTTTCCATCTCAATAGAAGTTTGTTGATTTTTCTTTTCTTTTGCCATCTCTCGCAACAATGGATATGTCGCCAGCTTCGATGAAAGAATGATTATGAGGGGTCAACAATGAGCGCTGCAATTGAATGAGTTGCACGCAAGGGTGCATTGTACGGTGGGAAGAAAAATCAATGAAGAAACCTAGCCTTATGGATGGCTCTCTACCATATTATAAATATAATGTGTTTCCAATACTATACAGTTATTAATTAGCAAAATAAGGATAAAATCCTCATGCAATAAGAAAATGCAAAGAGTACAAGTACATCTGACTAATGTTGCCTTATCAGGAGCTCAACAAGAAAAATGAACATGATGAAGAAGATTGCGTAATTATGGCATGTGCCTAAGAATTATTTGTGTTCACCTGGCCGAAACACTTAAATAAGTGCAACGAAGCATTTCACCTAACATCTTGACTTCCATTGTAACGACCTAGGCTAGAAAAAACAACTCTGATCCACTCTACACATTGAGCAAACCACACCTACACTACAAGTTTTACACTTTCATTCTAGCTTCACATAAAAGAATTAACCAAAGGTTGCAATGCTTCGGAGCCCTCAACTCCACAAAACTTGTTGCCAACCACATCTATCCACAAACTTCAGATCTAGAAGCAGGGTTTAGATCCATGTTTTTTTAAGCACCTCAAGAGCTGCTCCAAAAACCCCAAATTAAGATCTCCTCATGGAGTTGGAGGGTAATTACCCACCAATGTCACTGGTTACACAAAGATAGTGTTTCAATTGAAAAAAAAAATCACATCCTCGCTTGGTCCCCGACTCCCTGTCGCACCCATCGCCGCCTGCCAGACCTCGCCAACCCTGACGGACCGCGCGCCCACCGAATCGTGTAGTCCTCACTGGACCATGTTGTCTCGTTGAATTGTGTTGCCCATGAGGAGATCTTAATTTGGCACAAGCAGAGGAAGATAGAAGCAAGAAGAGAGAAGAGAAAGAGGAGAGACAAAATAGAGGAGGATGACATACTCAGTTGGATAGTAAGACACACTAATGCACAACACTTTCACACTAGTTGCTCAATTCGTTGCTTGCATCTCTTCTGTCTTGGAAAAGTGAGGATTTTCTATCCGATCCAAGGGAAGGAAGAGAGGTGGAAAGTGTTGTTGTGTCAAGTCGAGATTGTGTGTGTGTTTAGTCTACCACTCATGTTCGATGCTATTAAAAATCATTGAATAGATGCCCGGGCATTGAGAAGGAACGCTTTCAGAGCCAAAAGGCCATAGGGAGAGAGAGCATATGTGGTCCATGGACTTCCGATCAGAAAACTATATCCAAGATGTGGCTAGTCAGCACTCTTTAGACTTTTCAAACTTAGCGAGCTGAAATATTTGAGTAGCTAAAAGAAGGAAAATCAAGCTGGACCCGTTAGTAGTGGCGAGCTGCGAGAACGGAACAAGGGTTTTCATCAAAAGAAACCCAAAGTGGTTTCATTTTGTTGTGGATTGGAGAAATACGTACATCAATAAGGGTGCACAAAAAACTCGGGCTCGTGAGCTCGGCTCGGGCTCGGCTCGAGCTCGCCTAGCTCGGCTCAGCTTGATTGCCAAACGAGCCGAGCCCAAGCCAATGCTTTAGCTCGTTTGCAAAACGAGCGAAGCCTGAGTCGGCTCGCGAGCTAAAACAAGCTCGATGGTGGCTTATTAAACAAGAGCTCAACTTAACCCATAAACTAATATTCCAACTAGCCAACTAGGTAAAACCCTTGTCTCTGCCACTGAAGAAGGACAATTGGACATATAGATTCGGGGAGTCGTGACATGGACAATTGAGAATAGAAATTTGAGGAGTGACCAATTTAGTATCTTGTTACTATTTATTATTTAGCAAACCGAATATTTAGATTTCTTTTACTATTGTAAAACCATATTATTATAAGACCATGTTTTCAATGCTCTTGGAACATATTTTTGAAAACCTACTTTTGATTTTTAAATAATTATAATGCATGTCATGTTTTTTCTATTGTCGAGCTCTCGAGCTTGTCAACGAGCCGAGCCGAGTCGAGCCTCAAGTTTGGCTTGTTTATTAAACCAAGCCGAGCCGAGCCACCTCTGCATCAAGCTTTCATGAGCCAAGCCTGGCTCGGCTCAGCTCCTTTCCACCCCTATACATCAACTTTATATTTTTTTTAGAGTTGGTGGAGTAGAGCTTTTTTTTTATTTTTTTGAAATGGAGTGTCCTTAAGCCGGTCATGGTCACTTTAGGCTAGCAAGGCAGGACTAAATCCCACAAACACTTGCTACCATGGTGGAGCGAGCTATCCCATGCCACATTTGCTTTGGTCAATCTGCTTGAGGTTGTCGAGGGCCAGAGACCGGAGCTAGGTGTCCACGGGAATCGGAAGCGGCGGCCAGGCCACCGAGGCCCGTAGGCCGGGGGAGAGTATGTGCGAGACAACACCGAAGATTACCGTTTGTGTTTGGTCAGCATGAAAGTCTTGGCAGTCGGGAGGTGGCGCCGCCGGGGGCTATGATCTGCGTGCAAGCGCCGCTTTTGGTGGGGAGGAGGGAGATGATGTTGCCGAGGATGAAGTTAGGGAGGCCCATGATGCGGTCGATGCACCGATCGCTGCCACTACTTCCCCCTCCTTCGGGTGGCTCTGGCCTCCTCCTCTGGGCTGCCGCACTCATCTCCATGTTCACGGAGCTTGCCACCACCTAGTAGAGGAAGCCGCCTCACTCATCACCATATACATAGTATTTTTCTTACTAATGCGCTTTCACATAATTCATATGCAATCAGTACAAAATTTGCATATCCGTATTCACAGGCATTGGTGGCTTCACGGAGGCCGAAAACAGGTTCGTTGGCGGCTGTATGATTCCCCATTAAACTTGTTCCTATCGAGTCAATAATAGCTATCAACCCCCGGGATATCTTTTTCTCTCTTGTCAATTTTCTCCCTTGGTATCCTCACAAGTCACAACTGTAGATCGTGTAGGCTCTTAATAATCAGGCCTTCCTTCCTTACCCAGCCTGGGCAGTTGGGCAGTTGGGCTAGCTACTCCCTATAAAATTGTTACACAGAAACGTACGCATGGGCTATGCCAAAGTACCAAAACACGTTGCTGCCAAATCACCTCATCAGCATATCCTTTTTTCAAGTATTTAAGAGTCTCATTACCCCAACTATAGCAGCACAAGTCTCTAACCACAATTACAAAACCCAGAGTACCGGCAGACCATAGTGATCATCGATCAATGGCAGCCTCACCGCTGCCGAGATGGGCTCCGACACCAAGCCCATCCAGACCACTCAGGTCGTCGTCGATGACGCCCGGCCAAACGTTGATGTCTTCATGTAGTAGCTGGAGCTGCTGGCCGGTGTGTGGCGGCCGGCCAGCAGACGGTGCTCCTGTGGCCAATGCGGCGGACGGCGGCGATGGCGCGCGCCGAGTCGGCTGTCACCCACTCGACTGTGTTGGGGCAATAGGCCGTGGCCTTCGCCCAGAGGATGCCAGCCCTGTGGCGTTGCTGACATGGGAGGACCTCTCGGTGACAGCTGCTAGTGGAGCTGTGATACTTGACAAGCTCAGCGGGCACGCGCGCCCTGGTGAAGTCTGGCTCTTATGGGGCCTTCAGGTTGTGGCAAGACCACCCTGCTTGATGCCCTGGCTGGTAAGTTACGTTGGATATAATGATTTTCATCGTGCGTGGTAATGTCTTTATAATTTGGTACTCCCTCAGTTGCAAATCGCAATTTGTATGATTTTCTTGACCCTAAGTTTGATCACTTATCTTATCCAAAGCATTTGTATAAACATAGTCAAATTTCAATTATTATTCTTGAATAACTTTTATTACTAATAAAGCAAATAAGAAAAATATGATATTTTGCAATTTCTTTTATTATGTTTGTGCTTGCTTCTCTTTCTATTTATAACAATATATACAAACCTTTGTTTGTCGTTTTGACATGTGAATAAGATGATCTGGTATTCTAGTGCCATGATGACGGTCTGCACTACATGGCAGGCTGGCAGCGTCCATTTCAGCGAATGGCGGCAATGTTGTATTGCTGGAATTCTCCTAATATTGTTTAAATCGTAACAAAACACTACCAATAGCCGTCATAGCACATGAAAACTCTCACTACGAGGAATCTGAAGTTTATACAAAATTTAAAATGCTATAAAACACTAGGAGAATCTCACATCCCTATGAGAAGTTTCAAATTCTGGTTGTATTGCACCTTGATGTTGGTTTTGCACTTCCCATGTTGGCATGGTGGTAGATTGTTGTTTGGTGTTGCATTGCCCAATCTGAGATGGATCGCGGGTCTTCTCCTTAGCTTTTTTTTTTTAAAGAATGAGTGAGTATATACCTATAGAAATATATATAATTAATGTCTAACATCTTCAGTTAGCAAGCCTAAATAGTAGGTTAGTGAGTAGTGACTAGTGAGCAGGTTTTAGGACGGTTAGGTTTATCGCCTGGTCTTGAAGCATGCACGCCGCTCACGCCTTGAATTCGATGACTTGGTCGAGTGATATATATGCCAAGTGTTCATGTTGTAGGGCGACTTGCTGGGACCGACAAGAAAACGACAGGTGACATCTTCATCAATGGCCGACGAGAGAAGCTCGCTTTCGGAACATCCGTAAGTTTCCTGTCCACGGAACACATTCAACACAGAAGCAACAAAGCGTTCTACATACGTGTCCACACAATGACACAAAACTAACAGCATATACCCATGCCTGCACTGCATTGATCGCATGTCAAAGGCCTACGTGACCCAAGAGACCTTGCTGATGGCGACGCTGACAGTGACAGAGGCCGTCCACTGCTCGGCGCAGCTCCAGCTGCCGGACTCGGTGCCGGTGGCCGAGAAGAAGGCGCGCGCCGACCGCGCGATCCGGCAGATGGGGCTCGCCGCGGTGGCCGGCCGCCGGATCGGCGGCCGCGTGTGCAAGGGCATCAGCGGCGGCCAGCGGCGGCGGGTGAGCATCTGCGTCGAGCTGCTGGCCTCGCCGGCGTTGGCTTTCCTCGACGAGCCCACCAGCGGGCTCGACAGCGCGGCCTCGCTCCACGTCATCAGCCGCATCGTCAGGCTCGCCGAGGAAGAGGGGATGACCGTCGTGGCCGCCGTGCACCAGCCCAGCAGTGAGGTGTTCCAGCTCTTCCATGGCCTCTGCCTCCTGGCTTATGGGACGATGGTGTATTTTGGGCCAGCGGCAGATGCAATCGAGGTGAGTAGTATTTTTTTTTTCTTTCCATGTGAACCTGGATTTGATAAAAAGTAACTGTTATTTCAAATTATAGTTTGTTTAACTTTTTTTACCTTAAGTTTAACAACTCGTCTTATTCAAAAAAATTATAAATACTATATATGGTTAAATAAATGTTTTTCATGAATAATTTAAATTTGACTATATTTCGACAATTTTTTTTAATGAGACGACCGGTCAAACTTTGGATAAAAAGGTGAAACAAACTATAATTTAGAATGAGGATAGTAATTAGTTAATTTCAGAATTACAATTTTAAAATTTGTTTAAAGTATTTTTTTTATCTGTAAACCTGTCCTATAATTTGAACTTCTTTTGAAATAATGTTAGACTAACAAAGGAAAATTTTATTTTGTTTAAAATATCATCAATATGTTTGGTGTATTATCATTCTAAAAAGAAATTAACATAAAGGCACTTCATCAAAGGAGAAAACAACGAATCAAGACACTACATTAAAAATTTTAATAGGTGGATAGCAATTCTCCTAGTATTGACCTGAGTATATATCTTAGATATAGTTCATGTTTCTGTAATACTTCACGTGAGGAACAGAAATGTTTGCCTGAATATAATTCTGAGTTGTTATATAGTACAGAAATGTTGTAATATATCGTCTGATTAGAATACTTTGATAGCATCAATGTTCTCTACGGCCTATGCTTTCTTCTTCACTATCCTCATAATTCGAACCATTAATTAGAATTCCAGCTGTTAGTTGTGGGTTACTTCAGAAAATTAGCTTGCAACACTAATAAATGTATGTATTAAATGTCGTGCTTATGTTGTTCATATAAAGCCACAAGGGCTAACTGCCTAACTGGTATACGTGGATGGCTGTGTTCATATCCTGAACAAGACAGATGCATCGGTCATGCTTGGACCATTCAGGACATTCACAAAATGTGGTCATCTTTTAATATAGTACTATCTGGTATAGGGATTATTGGCGTGTAACGTGTTGCTCAATGACATCTCTTTCTTTTTCTTGGGCCAACATTCGAAGTTTCAGAGCATTAAATTATGAGTTCAAACTTTCTTTATCTTTCCCAGACTAGTACAATATTTTAAGACATTTAGTATTAGACCAGTCTTAATGGGTATTAAACTGTATGACACATTAGCAAAATTACTTATAAGGCAGTGTCGTTACGAAGAAGACAAGAAATGAGTCTCGTACTCTCGTCACCATGACACCCACCATGCAGAGCTACCAAGATATGAAACTTGCGCTCGTACTTATCTTTTTTTTCATCCCTAGACACATTTGTATATACAATACCATAGAAGAATTAAATGCTCAGCTTATCTATGAAATTATGTATTGAGAACCGAGATAGCTTGTTTTCTTCCATCCAAAAGATAACATGACACACTCTTGGTAATTGTGTGATGAAACCATGGACTGAGACTGACCTTACGTGCCAAACGAATATTAGCTAGTTAAAAAACCATACTTTTCCTATAAAACAAATGCAATGTTTTTTTAATCAGTTCAAACCTAGCCACACAAGCAACGCATGAGCAAACGTTTACACACTTTGTTGGTGTAATATATGCATGCTATGTTTACTGGATAAACACATGCAATTGCCGTTCGTGTACATTTTACATATGGATTGTTTGATCTGTGTAGTTCTTTGAGGCTAATGGCTATCCATGCCCCTTGAGAAGGAACCCTTCAGATCACTTCTTAAACATGATAAATAAAGATTTTGAGGTATCTATCTGGTATCAATGGTATGCTTTGTGCATTGTTGTCACATTTGCTTTTGTTCTTTCAGTGTTTTTCTTATGCTTCAATTAAAACGTTTGATTAGGATCTTGAGGAAGGGTCCACACTTATGTTACCATCTGCGTCCGAAGTCATACAAACATTAGCAGATTCCTTAATAACTCAGGGGACTTTAGGAATGAAAAATGAAGCATTCACAACTGAGAAGGTGAGTCTCTATGTTTAGAATAACAAGTTACCATGGATACATATCGATGATGACTGGTATTCTTACATGACCTTTGAAATAATTCTCCAGGATACACCTTTAAGGAAGAAAAGGCAAGCCACTTTCTTTACCAAATGTGCAGTGTTAACCAAAAGATCATGTATGAACATGCATCGAGATATGGGCTACTATTGGTTGCGCTTTGGTATCTATATAGGCATTTGTGTTAGCATTGGCACCATTTTCTTCAATGTTGGCTACGGTTTTGCATCAATCCAAGTAAGAAGTGTAAACCTTTTTTTAGACTACTAAGAAGCGTAAACCATTATATGCATATATACTTATATAGTAAAAGCATGAGAAAACTTGTGTATTTGATAGCATGTCACTCTTTGAGTGTTTCAGGCAAGGGCCTCTATGTTAATGTTTACATCAACTCTATTGACAATGATGTCAATCGGAGGTTTCCCATCATTTGTTGAGGACATGAAGGTATAAATATTGATACCAATAGAGATATGTCATAGCTAGCTTTCATGGATAGTGTTGCAGACCTGTATTTAATCCTTCTATTTGCAAATGCAGATATTCAGACAAGAGCAGCTGAATGGTCATTATGGTGCTACTGCGTTTGTAATCTCTAACACACTATCATCAACACCATACTTAGGGATCATCTCCATAATACCTGGTGCAATTTCTTATTACCTGACTGGGCTTCAAAGAGGGTTTGATCACTTCGTCTACTTTGCGGCAGTGCTTTGGGCTTGCACAATGCTGGTTGAGGGATTGATGATGATTGTTGCAGCCATTGTGCCAGATTTTCTGCTGGGCATAATCACTGGTTCTGGAATCCAAGGACTGCTAATGCTCAATGCTGGTTTCTTCAGGCTTCCAAGTGACCTCCCAAAACCCATATGGAAGTATCCAACATATTATATCTCCTACCACAAATATGCCACTCAAGGACTTTACAAGAATGAGTTCCTGGGTTTAGCATTTGAAGATTTAGGAGGAGGGGGGCTCACTGTTAGTGGTGATTACATCCTGAGGACCCACTTACAAGTGGAGATGAGTTACTCAAAGTGGGTGGATCTTGCCATACTGCTTGCCATGGTCGTGATATATAGGGTGCTTTTCTTAGTTATTATAAGGGTAGGTGAAGCAGTAAAACCCATGATAAAATGTATATCACTTAATTTGTAATATTTCCTTACCTACATATTATGGTAGGATCATAAATAGGATCCTTGGTCCCTATGACATGATAGGATTCCCAGAGGAAGGGGATGGCCAAAATAAGAGTGTAAATGGATTGCGCTAAGGGAATACAATACCCATTTTAGTATACCAAATAATACTTGTTTTAAAAAGACGGAACAACCCTATCAGTGATGTAATTTTTCTGTCTGTAGTGCACATGCTCACAAAGAAATTCACATTAATTAGCCTATGAGGTTTCTTGATTTTAGGCAAATTAGAACCCTTTCCAGAGGTGGTTCAGGTATGGGTTCTACAAAGGTGGTGTTTTATGTGAAACTGCCTCTGGAAATGGTTCTACTCTGTCTAAAATAATTATAGTTTATAACTTTTTAATTAGGTTGAGTTTGGCAGTGAACTTTGTGGAGGGATATCATATCATATCCATTCCCATCTCTAGTAAAATTTATATTTTTTTGCAAACTTTTTGGGACTATAGCGAAATTAGAATGTATGCCATTGAGACGTCAATACACCACAACACCAAATTAGCGACAGACTCCCGTTGGTTAAAGTCTGGTATTACTAATGAATAGTCAGTCGGTAAAGCGCCTCGATGCACGCACCATTAGTCGGTAATGCTTGTTTTCTAGTAACCGTCAGTGAAGTGTACCAAAAATTTTTCAAACATTTAAAGTAGTTGTTGGGTAGGACTATAGAATTATTTTTGAAAATGAATCTACTGATATCAATTTGTTTCATAAAAATAATGTTTTAATAAGTAAGTGTTCACCAAAAAGAGCCTTATATATGGTTTTAAACTGAGGGAGCAGGACCCAACCGATGCCCCCCTACAGGTAACCTACTAAAATCTGACTATTTCATCCTTTGAGATGTTCAGTTATCTTTCTAGGATCGTAAAATTTTCTTCTAGGGATGATGGTGGGGAGTGGAGACTGAACCACCACTAATTTTCCTTTTCAAGAAGAAAAATGAGTAAAGTTTCTTAGTGCTGAAATCCACTGCCATAACACTCCTAATTTTCAAGCTTTCACATGTGCGTTTTACCGGGAAACGACGACCTCTTCATGTTTGAGTGGCCATGAACTCCAAACAAGTTGTGGAGGACGAAGGGATCTCATCATATAATATCTTAAAAAGGCAGCTACTACTCAGCAAAGCTACAAATTTTTTCCTATAAAAAGGAGCCCCGAACCAAACACTCCTCATAACTCCAAAACAACCAAATCCCCGAGCTTCTTCCCAAAGCTGCAACTTTTGATCGAACACATATAGTAACTCAATCAGCCATGGCAAAGGCACAGGCAATGGGCGCCCTCCTCACTATCCTGGTGGTCCTCGCCACTTCTGCCGAGATGGCACAAGCCATCTGCAACCTGTCGAGCAATGGCATCAAGGCATGCCAGCCGGCGGCCGCCATCCGCAACCCGACCGACCAGCCCTCCACCGAGTGCTGTGCCGCGCTGGCGGGGGCCGATCTGTCGTGCCTGTGCCGGTATAAGAGCGCTGCCGGTGTGTGGGTGAGGTTCTACAGGATCGACATCAACCGTGCCATGGGACTCCCCGGGAAGTGCGGCCTCACCATGCCGGCCAACTGCTGATGATCGTTCACATCTATGTTCTATCAAGACATGCGTATAGTACTACGAATGTATGATATACACATAGCTATAAGAGATCGAATAAATGAAGCATGTAAAAGACTGATATGTCTGTGCTTGATGTCCTGCTGCAATGTAATATTGAGCTGTGAGTGTAAGAACTGTATTATGCAACACATGCCCCGGCCGTCCAATGCAAAGTTGTATTGGACGCATGAATTTGAATGGAGGATCTTTCATGCATCTGAGCTGTTTTATGCCTGTCGATCAATCCTTAATGGAAGTCAAGTCATACTAGCTAGTGAAATTAATGCTTTTATGTTCAGGAGAGAGAGCAAGAAATTGTAAGCTTAGTTAGATGCATGCTTATATAAGGGATCCGTATTCCTTAAATTGTTTCAAAGATGTTGAGGCAGTGTGAACTTGGAGTAGATTATTGATTGCAGCTAGTGGGTAATTCTTCATACATAGATTTTTCATTTCATTTCTGAATTACTTTAGAGAATGCGGTTGCCACGGTCTATGTGTGGAATTAACACTCTCGGCCGGACAGGAAGCTAACTACAGTGCAACGCCACAAACCTACTGCTTCAATTGCGCTTGCTAGCTTTCTTTCTCCGCGGTGTCTATGAAATATATTTAGCATGTTTTGATCAATTCGTCAAATTAATAATGGTTGCTGGTAATTGGGCGGTACTAGTAAGAAAAATGATTAATAACCACAGAAGAAATGTAGTGCCTGTCGACATCTGCATCAACCTTTTTTGATCCCTGATGCTCAAATGCTATCATGTATGCACGACCACCAATAGGACCTGAGCTACGGGTCCATTGAACACTCGATCATGGGTGTTTGCCCAACCCAACAGCACTACTGAAGTCGGCTGAGTACATATTTACTGAACAAAACTATAGCACCATACTGAACTTCTTACAGCCAATTAAGCTAGTACTCCTTCCATTTCAAATTATAGTTCATTTGACTTTTCAACCCTAAAATTGAGCACTCTTCTTATTCAAAAAATTATGCAAAACATTATCTTTTTTTGTTATGTCTTGCTTTTATTAATAAAAGTTTGTCACGAATGACTTAAATATGACTATGTTTGCACAAATCTTTTGAACAAAACAAGCGGTCAAACTTGGGGTAAAAAAGGCATACATATTATAATTTGGAACATAGAGTATTAATTAACCCCCTTCTAGGTTTAACCTACAAAAGCAATAGCCGAGCAACAGTCGGGCATTATAGTTGTGCCTCTGTTTTTTTCTTTTTATCTCTCTCCAGCGTTAGTCTCTCTATTGAATTGCATAGTTGCTCTGTTATAGAACTCAGAAAACTGAGCCATTGCATTTGCATGTTCCCATAATCCCATTGCTTACTTCATCCAATCTTTGAAAAGTGCACAAAAGTAGAAGGCCAGGAAACTAATAAACAAAGAAATTCATGCTTTAGTGTGTCCAAAAAGTACAGTTTGCTATGCTGATCTGACAAAGAAGAACTGCGCTTTACAGCCTGGCATCCCATCTAAGCTTTGCACGCGCATATCACGAGCTGTGCAGACATTATGAAGAGAGGTCGGCATATATTATCTCTGTTACTTTTTTGTTCGCTTTTATTGATCAATGATCATGATATTTTTGCTACATGTGGCTGTCCCCATCGTTCAGCACAACTGATCCGAAGAGCACGATATCTATTAGCAGCAGCTGCTAGAGATCGTATCGATCTCAGAATGGACTTTGGATTTTTTTTCGCCATGACAGTATAGTGCTACAATATGTTGACGAATTTGTCAAGGAAAGCTGCCCAGGCTTTACTGCATGTATGAGGTGCCTAGGTGGAATCATGTCCATACACCAAAAAAATGCAATGCAGTTAAGTACATATGGATTGATCAATCAAATGGTACAGGAAAATCCAAAGTTGAATCACTGCTAAGTGGTCTGCTGCACACCACAGAAACTAAAAAACTGTATAAAAAAAAAACTACAGTTACAAGTACTCCATTTGCATGCTACAAACTGACAGTGAAAAAATCCAAAGTTGAATCACTGCTAAGTGGTCTGCTGCACACCACAGAAACTAAAAAACTGTATAAAAAAAAACTACAGTTACAAGTACTCCATTTGCATGCTACAAACTGACAGTGAAACAGTGACATCGTCACCGTCGTTTTGAATTATAGGCTCGCGATTATTATAAATGTAATTACCACTGCTTTGTTAGTCTATCTGGTTGTCATTGGTCTTGATTCTCGATGAACCAATGATGAAAGTTTCTCATCCCTCAGTCGGCAAACTGACAGTAACACTGTTGATTTAAATCTAACACCTCCCTCCCCTCCAAACCGTTAAATCTAACACCTCCCTCCCCTCCAAACCGGCAGTGTAGGGGTTCGGACCCAACGGTGATAACGTTTCTATAGTAGTTACAAAGCTTTGAAAGTTGAACTTTTTTTATGTATTCCATTTCAAAACTAAAGCTCTTAAACATTACCCCTATCCGACTTTAAATTTATCTGTGGTAAAAGTTCCATTTACACCATTTAATTATCATAAAACTCTTATTCTGAACACACAACTATAAAACTACATGCCGAGAACTATCCAACTATCGAAACCAGACAAAATTTTCTCTTTAGGTGGTCTTTTATTTTATGAAAATATAAAGAATTTTTTTAACATTAAAATTTAATAGCTAATTCATTCTAAATTTGAAATATGAAATTGTTGCCAATTTTTTTAAAAAATATAACCTATATGAGCATACACTATTTAAAGTTAATCATGAATTATTTATTCATATTCCGGGTGTTTTGTGCTTTATTCATATTCCGGGTGAAAATATGAACAGATATTTTTTAAATGCTATTTAAAGATATGCATTTCGATGTTTCCTTGTGAAACTATGAGTACTTGTCAGGGTCAAGACGACAACTTTGTTACTAATATATATTGAGATAAGATACAATTCCTCCACTTACTGGAATGAATGGGAAATGTATTTAACTATTATATAACATCGATTGAAGTGATTAGTTACCACTAAGAATTGTTGGATTGTATAGTGGATTACTACCACAACATTTTAAAGAGCAATATTGTTTAGCTTGCTAGTGCTGAAAATCATGGTGAACAATCAGGCACTACTTTTTTTTTTCTTCCTTTTTGACATGTTTATTTTACTACTGGAAATTAAACCAAACCTCTTTTTTTCTCCAGGGCCATGGCAATGTACTCAAAAACAAGGATGAAAAAGGATGACTCTGCAATATCTAAAACCGGCCGCCTGTATTGCTGAAAACCATCAAATGTTTACCCTATAAATAAGACCCAAAACCAAATGCTCTCCTCACAACTCCAAAACAACCAAATCCACAACTTCGACCTAACAACCACCCAAAGCTACAACTTGAGCCGCACATTACCATGGCAAAGTCACACGCAATGGGCGCCCTCCTGACCATCCTGTTTGTCCTGGCCACTTCTGCCGAGATGGCACACGGCATCTGCAAGCTGTCGAGCAATGGCATCAAGGAATGCCAGCCAGCGGCCGCAATCCGCAACCCGACCGACCGGCCCTCGGCCGAGTGCTGCGCCGCGCTGGCGGGGGCCGACCTGTCGTGCCTGTGCCGGTACAAGAACGCCGCTGGTGTGTGGGTGAGGTTCTACAGGATCGACATCAACCGCGCCATGGGGTTGCCCGGCAAGTGTGGCCTCTCCATGCCGGCCAACTGTTGATAAGTCACCCAAGTGCCTTGCTGCGCGGTTCATCGTTACGACTACTATTTAGCTACGAGATTGAATAAATGAAGCACGTAAAAGACTGATATGTCTGTGCTTGTCCTGTGCACTGCTATATTTGAGCTATGAATGAGCTTGTTTATCAGTGCAGAAGTAAGTGTCGGAATTAACTGTCTTTTGTACACTGCTATCCTGGGCATATAATGAATGTGTGAAACTATGAATGGGGAACTCTGATGACTGAGCTTTTGTATGTGGATCAGTTCCTAGTGAAAGCAGTTTATCCAAGTATCTGTGTATGTTCAAGTCGTGGGATTAGTGTTGGAAGTCCGATTGAAGCTAGGATGAAATGTGATGCTCAAGTGAAGAAATAATGTGATTTTACATATCTTCTTGACATTGTTTTACATAATATTCTGATACGGTCATCTGAATGGAATTGTGTCATTAGCATGCATTTGGACATATGCCTATCATCCTAGAAAAATTGCATTATATTTATACAAACACATGCTTTTCACATATTGGTCCTGTTTGCCATCCTAGCAAATTGCATTGCCAGCCACTCTACAGTTCCAAGGTAGAGATAGAGATGAGAAATCCATATAACTGGAATTGTTTTGAAGTTGTCGTGGGAGGTGAAATTATTAGAATATCGTAATGATTTCAGTCAATGGGTTATTTTTCTGTATATAGATATTTGCGTTCTCTTTCCTGAATTACTATCAAGATACATGGTTGCCATGCATAGTCCATCTTAATTGCTAGGTATATATGCTCTGGGACTTGAAGTTAACTGGGCATGTCGCATGTATGCACCTGCTGGGTGCTGCTAATATTTTGATTGCTGTCACTTTTATCTATATGTGGTAGCCAGAAATTTATAATAAGGTCAACAAACCAAGCAACTTAGAGAACTTAAATCCAATCTCACAATGGTTATTAAATTTGAACAGATGAAATGCAGCCTTTCATGAGATTTAAATATTGATGACTGGTAAGACTTGTTTTCCACAGAAGATCCCAGGGTATCGTTTTTTAGTAGTTTTTGTGCTACGTGTACTTCACACTGAGTCGAAGCCACATCTTGGAGCTGATTCAGGATTTGGAAGCTATCTTCTCCTTGTAATTTGTAAATAGACTCCATAACAGTGAAACAACCATCTATCGACAACCACATTTATTACGGTTCATATAGGAATTCTCGACACACACACACATATATAAGATCCATCATTTCCATATAACCACATGTGACTTACGTCTCAACATCTCAAGATCAGTTATAGCAACTCACAAGTCTATTTCATAAACACAAGTAATAGAGTAATACACTCAAACTTGTTGTTAACTGGAGTGTAACACATTAATACAAACACATATAGATATTGTAATACATTCTTAAAACACATTAATATTGTGATTGCTCTCGCTTTCTTTTGTACGCCTAGAAATAATAAGCCCAACAGAACAAGAAAGTATCTAATTCATAGCTTATTAATAGATACTCAGTCTACCAAATTTGAATAGATGAGACACAAAGGTATCTAAAATATTAGTCTGCTCATAAAGTCTTGTTTTCCACAATGGACTTAATTATAACCTGGGAATTTTAATTAAGCCCCCCTTTTTTGCGAGGGCCCAGAGCTTGAAATTTTAACCTTATTCTCGATATTATCATTGTAGTTTTTACTGTATTCTAAGGTAAATGTACGATCACTCTCTGAAGCATGGCTAATATGAGTGAAGAAACACATGAAACCACCTTACACGACTTCACCCCGCTTCAAACTACTATAGAGTAAACATGAAAAATTGGGTAACTTTAAGATGTTTAATGGGGCTGGTATAATTTCGACATACATACTGAGCTATTACCGGTGACTTGACAAAATCATCCAGGTTAAGTAATTAAAATCAAAATCTAGGCAGGAAAATTAAGATAGGCATTCACGTTTGGAAAAGAAAAATATTACATAGTGCATGTCTACATCCGCATCCAGCTTTTGGAGTCCTGATTCTCAAATACTATCGTGCACCACCAGTTAATCCTGAGCTATCTAGCCTCAAAAACTATCATGGGTGCCCACCAAACCCAATGGCACTACAGCAGTGTTGGATGGCGAGATATCAACACAACCATTTCGACAGTGCAGTGTGATTCTTTTCCACTTCAGACACACAGAGCTCTATTAAATCCCAGCAAATATGCACTGTAAATTAAACATAAAGCAATGCTATTGTGTTTTGAAAGGATTCATTTAGCACCCTGCATTAAATTATATGAGGTACGGAACTGGAAGAATTATAGAGTATACTAATTTTACACTGAATTTGATTGGAGTAGCATCTATCAACCACCATGGCCGGATATATTGCTGCTGATGTAGAGGCCCAAATATTGAACTATTCCTTTACTAAAAAAGAGGTCAGTGTATCAACCAAAATAACCACAGAATGAATAAAAATTGTTGTAAACAACAATGTTAAACTAGTATTCTTGTACAACAAATTGGTACGAATGCGACTACGACTAATTTCATTGGAACCTCTTATAACTAATATGACAAAGATTATTATAGCATGGTACTGTCATTTCCAACAGGCTTCAATAGCACCATGCCAATGGTAAATAATCTCTAGGGAAAAGCTTTTTCAGCAGACACAAGTTGTAATTACCCTGGTGACGTCCATGGAGGATGAAACTGTCTGGAATTCGCTGAAGTTTTTCTTTTTGCATGGACGAGCTCCCTCAAATTAGGTAGCTCGTTAATTAAAATAATAATCAATGCAAGGACAACATGTTGTGGACCACTTGCGTTTTTATCTTGACATCGAACTTGCGTACAGCTGGGAATCACGTAGATCAAAGAAATATATCTTGCGAAAATTTTAGCAATAATATACACATAAGTGCATGAGTACACCATGGTTCCACACTGTGCTCCTATAAATAGGACCTCACACCAAACTCTCCCCTCACAACAGCTCAAGCACAACATAGAGCCCAAAACTCAAAACAACCAAAACAGTAGCACTAGCTACAAAACTAGCATTAGTTCCAATGGCAAAAGCACAGGCATTAGCTGCGCTGCTCCTTGCCATGGTGATCGCCCTCGCCGCAATGGAGGGCGCCCATGCCATCTGCGGCATAGCGAACGAGGACTTCAAGCTCTGCCAGCCCGCAGCGGCGGTCAATGACCCGACCGACAGCCCGTCGGCGGAGTGCTGCGCCGTCCTTGGCAAGGCCGACCTGGGGTGCATCTGCCGCTACAAGGGCGTCGCTGGCATATGGTTGAGGATGTACCACATCGACCCCAGCCGCGCCATGGCGCTTCCGGGCAAGTGCGGCCTCACCATGCCCAGCAACTGCTCGTGATGATCGATGAATTTCATGAATAATCACACTCACATGGCGCCGGCCAGAAGTTGTGTGAATCCATGATATGGGGAACTAAATAAGTGGAGTGCACGAAAGGCCCTGTGTGCTCCTAGCTAGCTTGATATGGCTTAGCTTGGTTTACTTTCAGCGTGAGTGATTATATTATTGTTCGTGAGGTGAAACCTGAAAGGTGAAGCCTCAATACGTCTGTACGTTTGTTGCCTGATGATCAGTGTTGTTTGTGAGTGTCGGTAACTTTTGTACCCTATAGTGTGTCAGTGCACAAAATGGATATATATGAGCTTGTTCTTGGCAAATATTTGGGTTAAACATGGCTTCAGAAGTAAGCATATGCGGGTGCTACTATGATCGATACAGCGACTATCGAAAGTACAAAATATCATCGCAGGATTAATAATCCTGCGCATATGGCATTTATGTGGACGTTCCAAAATATTCCCTCCAGTTTGAGTCAATGCAAGGCAATATTATCAGCTGCACATAATAGAAATATGCACAAAAGATTGGAACCATCGCGATTGGTCAAGGATAAAAGTTCATGTACAATTTCAATCATGTAGAGCTAACCAGTATTGATCACTGTGCTCCAAACAAGGACTGGAAAAAGTGAAAAAAAAGTAAAGAGGTCCATTATCATCACAAAAAATTACCTCAGCTATATTATTGTGATCAATAACTGCAATTCTTTTTCTTTTGAGATGCGAATATGTTATCGAAGGGATTGCAATGCTTCCCCTCAAAAAGGCATTGTGTTATTTCTAAATGTATCTTAGTATTGTACAAACACAGCTCTATCCTAAGGAAAAAATAAAGAAGCACTAGATCGTACAAGCCAAGTGGTGTTGCAGCGGCACAATGGCGGATTGGCGGAGGGTCCCGCATGGTGGTTGCCTTTCCGGTGTGTTGCAGTCTTCTTCCTTCGGTTCTTGCTGCGGTGCCGTGACATGTATGTGAGAGGATCTTGGAGATGCCGGGGGGGTGAATAGGCGTACCTAATAAAACCTGAAAATTCTTTCTCCACAAGTTGTCAGTGAAACCGGATCTTCTGAGTACCTCTAGGAAGATCCGATGACCGGATCTTCCGAGACTTACTAGGAAGTTCCGATGTGAAAATAACCTTTGCTCGAGATTCAAAATCTAACAAGTTATTCGCAATTCCACTTGAATAGAAAGTTCACAGAGGTACTCTAAGAGCTATATATAATGATCAAATACAGCGGAAACCTTTATAGAGATAGATCGGGCAATATATAGCAAATATAAGAATATATGAACAAAATGAAGTAAGCAACACAAAGAGACACGAGATTTGTTACCGGAGTTCACTCCCAAGGGAGCTACGTCTCCGTTGAGGTACCCACAAAGGGTAGAGTCTCTTTCAACTTGTTTCCTCCCTCAATCGACCACAAAGATCAAGATTGAGTCACTTACTAGATCGTTCCACACAAGGAACGGGTGATACAATCCTCCAAGGTGCTCCCACAAGCTAGGTGCTGCACTTGGTGACCTCTAACCATCTAGGAGCAAGCTCACAGAGTAACAAACGCGAATCACAAGCCAAGGATGCTTCAAGTGCTTCTTGAGATGAACAAATGCTTCTCCTCACTCAAAGTCAACACCCAAACCACAAATCTTCTCTCTCACTCAATCGCCAAATGAATCTTGGCTAGGGCAATGATTGAAAGGGAGTGGAGTGAAGGGGAGAGAGCTCAAGAAGTGTTTTTCTGTTCAGTTTTGCGAGCTAGGGTTGAAGGGTAAGAGAGGGGGTATTTATACCCATCCCCAAAATCTAACCGTTATGTTCTGAATCGGGCAAACCGGAACTTCCGAGTACTACTCGGATCTTCCGGATAGGCTTAGGTTAGCTGTAAAAATCCTAAGTGTACTGCCAAACCGGAACTTCCGATTCACAAAATCGGAACTTCCGATTTTGCCAAATTTTACTCAGTACCTTTCCGGATCTTCCGATTCACAAAATCGGATCTTCCGGTTTTGCCATTTTCTACTCAGTACCATTTCGGATCTTCCGATGAAGAAAACCGGATCTTCCGGTTTTACGCAGAACCGAACCCGAAGTTCCGAAGAACAACCGGATCTTCCGGAATTCTCTGAGAAAGTGAGTTTTGCCCCTTTTGTCTCTCAAAGTTAGTTTTCATCTCAATATAGCACTTTAGCAACCTTGATTCATCAGACACGTCCCCCTTGATAGTACGGTGTTTCCTATACTCAAATTCAAAGAATAAACTCAATTTAAATCCTCCACATGAGCTTCACACCATATAATTTGAATTGGGCACCTCCTTTGTATATATTCTTTTTCTTATTTCATTTAGCACCTGCACATGTCTTAATAAAAGTATGAAACCTCCAAATTATGGTTGTTATCACCACCAAAACCACTAGGGGGCCAAATGCTCAGTATGTACGTAGGTTCCCCAGGTGAATACATGTGTGTGGATGTTTGGTGTGTCACAGAGGCTTTGATTATGCTACGTTTACCGTGCAACATTTTCTGACTGGCCAGGATTGTCTGGTAGATGAGTTGTACGGCTTGTGTCAATATCCCAATCTGATCAGCTTGAGTTGTCAGTAGCGTCGGGTTTGGCATGTGTTGATACCCCAATCCAACCCGCTGGTGTTGCCTTTTCTTTTCATTTGGCTGGTTATGGCCTCTCAGGGTGCCTGCTATATCAATGAAACACGATCGTTGTTCATTTATTTTTTAGATTGTACAATCCACCTGTTCCTCATGTAAGCAGGTGTTCAGGCCTCAGTAAGAAAAAAAAATGTTATTGGTGCTTTCATCGTAGTAAATTGTTTGTGTGTTCTTCGTTTGTCTGGTTAAGCAAAAGTTTCTGACTGGAACCATTGGAATTTCCTGCACCGTACCGCTGTTACTTTAATATGAAAATTGTTACGTATTACTCCTGTTCAGTTTTTTCCTTGTCAAACTCAACGTCAAACTGTTTAGCTACATTGATAACTTTTTAACCCTAGTTTGTGCTTTATTTATTTTTTTCTAAAAATAATTTTAGTTTTCCTCTCAAATAATTGATGAAGCAAATTACCATCCAATTATTTCCTGTATGGAAGTTCACACCAAATTATATTCAATCAACAAATTAACCATGGCATTTAATTTGTTAGTTAAAGACAACAAGTTGCAAACTGAACTGGCCTGCTAAAACCTCTGCAAACTGATCCACTTGCATTTTCCCATTTCAATCACTCAACAAGCAATCATGAAAGTTATAGTTCTTTTTCAATATACAAAAGTAGGGCAAAAGGTTAAAAGGAAAACCATTGCATGCTATTTGTCAAAAAAGAACAATTTTCTTTGGTGGCTGAGAACTTCACTTTGCGGCGTGGCATGCCATGTAAGCTAGTGCGCAAGCATCTATCCGTAGTGGAGGCACACAATAGAGAGGTCGACACTCGGCAGATAGTTTTCTGTTACCTTTTTGTTTGCTTCTTTTTCAAAAGATATTTCTGCTACATGTGGCTGTCCCTATCGTTCAGCACAATCGACTGATCAGCACAGCACAATCTGCCGTTTGTTTGGAGATCGACCATGAAATGGAGTGTTTGCCATGATAGTAGTGCTTCAATATCAGGATGAATTGGTCAAGGAAAGCTGCCAAGCCATTAGTGCTTGCATGGATGTCTAGGAAAAATTAGGTCGGTAGAGGACTATTTGCTCCTTATGATGAGCAGTGAGCACTAGAAAGAAAACTTTGCTTGTGTGTAGCTTTAAGTGTGATATCTTTATCTTGTTTTATTTACTCCAGATTTCCAGACAGTGTACTGAATTGGATGGAGATCATGAAAGAATCATTAGCAAGCGGCAAAACGCCTGTCAGATCCCATGTATGTGCTACACATGATGGACAAGATAATCATATTTTTTTCAATCCATATTTTGGTACTAAAAAATGTTGTGAAAAGGCATGAACTTGTATTGCATGATATGTATGTCAGAAAGATCGGATCAAATCCACTCGAGGGACGCACTACATTGTATATATTCGGAAGTGTAAATCCAAATAAAGGGTTAGAATGGTGTATATGTTTTTAATTAAACTCAGTGAAGCAAGTAACTATGAGAAACAGGATTTTCAAGTTCCAGAACCTTTGGTCCATTTCAGAAAATCGACTCTGTGTTTGCCTCTCTGCAAAATGTTGTTTGGCAGTAGTAGATGATTTATAGGGAATCAACCAAAGAGCCCGATAGATTTGGATTCCTCAAGTTAACCAACCACACAATTACGAGTCCACTTTCTATCCCAACAAAAGCAGAGTTAAAGCCCCATTTCTAAACTGATCAGTATCACGAATTCAAACATCCGTTTACATTATTCTTTTTTAAATTCCTAATATATCATAAAAATGGATAAGGACGAAATTGCAAAGTTGGAATAATGGGTTTGTTTTGACAATATAAATGTTAGAAATACAATTATACAATCAAGTTGATGTTTCTAATTTTCCAGCAGAAAGTTTATTTTATAAGTTTAAGTTCCCTATCATATGAGAACTCAAATATGAACCATATGATCTTGATCCAAGGGTGATCCAAGGGGAAGGTGGGAGGGGGGGATTTACAAAAATTAATCATACTTTTGTAAATCCACCCTCCCACATTTCCATACGCGCTCCTCTTGGATCAAGATCATGTGGCTCAGATTTGAGTTCTCATAGTTCTCATAGGAATTGAGTTATCCATACGTTACTTGCAGTAGTCAGTAGAAGGTTAAATGAAGAATAGTAGGCCCATAAACATATGCAGCCCATGGACCATTATGTTTCAAAAATAGTCGGCCCAATCTGTAATCACAGGACAAGGAGATACCTTACCCACAAGCCCCAACATACTATTTTTGTGTTTATAAAAATCTAGCCTGATTGATGAATTTCCATAGAAGAATTTTGTCCACCTTTGAAGATACATAATCAAAATAAAGAGATGAGGTAGGCCTTGAAAGCAAAGTGATATAGAGCAAACCTATATCTTGTGTCATGTATGCCACGAATTCGATCATCCCCAATTCATAATTATACTAATTTGTTGTACTGGAGTTGTTCTATATAAAAAGCCAACTCCTATGTTAAGTTAAAAGTTTTAAAAATATATAATAATATTATTTAGTCCATATTACGTTGTGATGACTTGTAATTTGGAATAGAGGTCCAGAGCTTCTTAGGAAAGTTGTGGGCTATCTTATGTTTGATGAGAAAAAATATTACCGCTTGTGTTTAACAGGTGGAAAATTTTACATTACGAAATTCCGATTAACATGGGCCTTTGATTGGGTCCATAAGCCCCACTTATTAGTAAAGTGGGCCAACTCAGGCTCTCGAATTGAGCCCATGAAACAAAAGTTACCCAAAAACCCTTGTGCTCGTCGTCTTCTTCCTTCCCCATCCGGCCGTGCTCCCCTGCTTGCCTCCGCTCCGCTGCCGTCACCTACCACCGCCGTCGGCCGTCGCCATGCCCTTCCAATTCCAGTTCCCATGGCTGAAGAACCCCACCACCACCACCACCACCACCTCCAGCCCGAACCCAAACCCTAGCCCCAGCATCCCCAATCCTTTCCTCCCAATCCAAGCCCACCTCACCTCCTTCCTCTCCTCCCTCCCCCGTGCTCTCCCACCGCCGCCGCCCTGGGCACGCATACGTTCCCCCTCCCCGGCCTCGGCCACGGGATCCTCCTCGACCGCCCTCCCGTCCTCCGAGATCGAGGAGCGGCTCGCCGGGGTGCCCGTGTACGCGCTCGCCAACGCCGCCCACGAGTTCGTGCTCGTGTCGTCCGCCCGCGCGGGAGGGCACGGGGGTGAGGGCGCGAGGCCACCGCCGGCGCTCGGGCTGCTCTGCTTCCGGAAGGAGGACGCCGACGCGCTGCTCGAGCAGATGGAGGGCGACATGCGCGCCGGCTCCAACGTCGTGCCCGTCGCGCTCAACAAGGTCCGCATGCTGCTTTCTCCTTCTTCGTTTTGGAATGCCTCCTGCTACTTCCGTTGATGCCTTTGAGACCATGTGCTTATACATGTTAAATTCTTGTTTCTCGTCTTCCTTGAAAAAATGTCTTGTTTCTCATATGACCGTGCGCCTTGAAGTTGTTCGACGGAATGCCTGAGCGCAATGTCGTCTGAGTAGTGTCTTTGGGCGCATATTAGGTTATGGACTGTCCACCTGTGCCTTTTTTTTTGCCTTGTATTTAGGTTATTAGGTATGTGGAACGGCTGATTGTGTGCTTCCCAATAGCACATACGTCTCATTATAATATTGTATCTAGTGTGGTTATAATTGGCTTGATGAAATATTTGGGAGTTACTCCCAATTCTTAAACAAATTGCACTTCATGGTTCATGGATTATTTCTTCTATAGGATGCTTACAGAGGACTTATGGGCTTCATTTTAATGTAATTATTCTTTCGACTAAAAAAAAGGACTTGGGCTTCATTTTAGTTACTTAGTTGTACGCAGGTTTACGGGTTACCCATAGTATGAAAGCTTTCTCATATCTGATCTGAAATGTATTTTAGTATAATGAAGGCAATGGTTGGATGTACAAGAGCCTGGTATTATTATATTTTTAGTGTACAAGTGTCAGTAGGTCAAGCATCCACAATGTTGGCAAAGCAGATGTCACCGAATTGCATTGTCTTCTATCAACATACCTTATGCCTGTGTGTAATCATACATAACCATTGGCTGGTGTCCAACACTGCTGCCCCAAAAATAATTATTATGAAACTAGCAACTATTTTGTACTTATTGGTGCTATTTTTTTTTTTGAGGGAATACATCTTTACTATCCATCTTGGTGCTTCAAATATATGGCAGTTCCTTTGTTAAATTGAATATTCTAATATGTTTTTTGTTTTCAGGTTATCCAACTAAAGTCTGATGGTGTGGCATTTAGATTCCTCCCTGATTCATCTCAGGTGGCTAATGCAGTTAAGGTGGCAATCTTTTCTTATAGATGGTATTGCATGTGCCAATCTTTCCTCCATAATTTTTCTGTTGTGGTTATTTTGCACAAATAGATGATTATATGAGAAAAAGAGATCCTTTGTTGACTGCATTTTTTTCCCAAAAAGAAGTGATAAAAATAGACAACACAGGTTATCTTGACGATGCATTGTGCTTACTGCTTGTTCCTTTAAATTTCTGTATAGAGCCGCATACAGTATGATTCACCAGCTTTACTTAGGTGACCGAGAATTTAAGAGATATCATCAGTAGAGTTGATTGACATGTCCTGCATTCTTGTCTTGTAGTACTGCAAGAAGTCTTTTGTGATAACATATCAAAAGAGCTTAGTTTGAGACAAACTCTGTGGAGCTTATGGAGTTGATCTCTTTCTAAGAAGCCACAACTCATCTTGTGAAAACAAATCCATTTCCTCAATGGTAGCATACAATTTGGTGTCTACTTAGTGAATAGTGATTATGATTACACCTCCTTTTCTGAAATTTCATCAACATTATGATGAATGGCTACATATAAAGAATGCATTGTACCTTTGCAGTTGATGCAAGATGAAGGGCTGTATGCCACAGAGGGATTTCCAGGAGTTCCAGTTTTTCAGGTTTGAATAATTTTGCCTAATTTGCAAAAAATTTCAATTCTACCATGCATATAAGAGTAATGAAGTGGTATTGACCTAGACAAAACAAATCTGGATTAGCCTTGTATGGTCTCTATCAGCAGTATCTGGTATATGTAGTTAACAAAGCAAAATATAACATTTATATTGAACTTATGAAAAACATAATGGGAAGACGAATATACTTATTATACTACTTTTGGAAACACATAAGATAACAGTGCAGCATTTGATCAACAAAATCAGCATGTAAAGTTATTCTTCTGTGCATATACGGAATTGACTTTGGTGGTGGCAAATCATCATGCTGCAAGACCCTCTGTTCACATTGTCTTTTTTTTTTGTCAAATGAAAATAAGAGAAGTCTTTGCTTTGTGCATGGCATTTCTTCAAATATTTTGTGCATGGCATTTCTTCAAATATTTTGTGCATGGCATTGACCAACATATACTTTTTTAGTCAAGGAGCTTGGTCCTGATGAGTGACAACAAGAGATATCGCCCAGTTTTCTTCAGAAAGGTTGGGGATCTTTTTTCACTTTTACCCTCTTGAACATTGACCTGCCACCCTGTTCAGAGTTTGAATTTCTTCTCTATCATATTTTTAGGAGGACCTTGATAACTCACTGTACCGGACCTCTCGTGATCAGCAAAAACCTAATCCTGCTGTTAGGCTCGGTGATACTCATGTAGTACATATTTATTGCCTTATTTTTCCAGACTTGAAACTGAAATTGCATATTGATGTGCTCTACTTTTCAGGTTTCTTCTTTGGAGGATATCATCAAATCTATGAAGGTATGCTTAAGCTTGCTAAAACAGAATTCAAGTATGGTTTTTTTTTTCGTATTCTAGAACCTGGTTATCCTAGGCTTGAAACTAGTATAAGACTTCACCACTTAATCATCATTCAGACCCATTGGGCTCCTGAGTACCTTGCACACTTGATCATCTTTGCATGTCTTTGTGACCCTAGGGTAGATTTTTACTCCGGATAGAATCATTATTCATTAGTTTCCATACTCTGTTTATTTCCCTGTAGTTCTACTAAAATGTATGGCATATTGCAGGATAGCTCCTCCTCGAAATGGGATGATGTTGTATTTATTCCTCCTGGATTTGACCTTGCTACTGGCTCGAAGCCATCACATTCCAAACAGTAGATCTTTCTGTGGAAGGTTGGTAACAGCGTCATTCTTAGGCTGGCAACATTATATCTGATATGACATCTAGAAGTACAATTATATATACATGTCTTTGACAAAGTGTGTGCTTCTATGTCCCTACTTGCGCTATTGTTAGTTTCTGTGTTAGTTGTATGTAGTGCGGCATTACTCAACAGGAAACTGATAGCATGTAGTTAGCATGCAGTTTTTCTATGCTATTTTGCTATGCCTCAAATCCTGAAGCCTTCACATACTTTGTTGATCTGATCAATGATCATCTAATTATTTGAGTTATACTATAGTTATTGCTAATTGAGTGTTCTATAGGCAGTGATTTACTACTAAAATTCAAATACACTAAGGTAAATTGAATTTGGACCAGCCATTTTTGCATTAGCATCTAATGCCATCTATGAAGACCAGCAGCCTCCTATTCAAATTACTAAATTACAAGACAGTTTAAAAGTTTTTAATTTCTTGAAGGCATCTAATAAATCCATAACACGAAATATGATAGCTAAAAGGGATAATGTACATAGCAGGTCGAATCGGATCCTCGAATAATAATTACAGACCACTACCCAAAATCACACAGGTACTTAGGTGAAATGCTCACACTGTCACACAGCACAAGAAACATGCAGGAAAACGTACACCAGACACCAGCGGCAATCCCACTTAAACATCACTCTTGACTGAGGAACTGTAGTCATCTTGGTCATCATAGTACTTGGACCACAGCATGATACCACCATACTTTCCAGAGCTCTTGATCAATGGTAGAACCTGGGACTTCAGATCATCAGATGGTATGAACCCACTTCCTGCTGCCTCAGGCGAAGCTGGAAGGCCGAGAAAGATCTGCTTTGCCGGAATTGACAGCCATTGCTTCCATGCATCTGCAAGGTCAGTAGTGCTTCCTGAGCTGTACTGGCAGGGAGGGTTGTTGTAGAACTGCACCCAGACATAGTCAAACAGGCCAGTGTTGAGGGCGCCACCCACCCAGGCATCAGGAAATGGGCACTGAGGTGCAGCAGTCAGGTACACCCTCCTGCCAGAGTTGCTGTACCCTTTCAAGTACCTTGCAAGATCATCCCAGTGCTGGTTGGTGCCGCCTTCGATGTCAAAGTCTATGCCGTCAAGAACCGCATCACCCAGGGGCCTAGAGGATGACTTCCCCCCTAAGAAATTGTTCCACAGGTATGTCGCAACATCCTTGGCATCCGCGGCTGAGGAAAGGTAGTAACTTC
Organism: Digitaria exilis; assembly: GCA_015342445.1. Lineage (NCBI taxonomy): Eukaryota > Viridiplantae > Streptophyta > Magnoliopsida > Poales > Poaceae > Digitaria > Digitaria exilis. Next base: position 331,469 of record JACEFO010002599.1, read on the forward strand.
CTGCACCGCCACCAATGGATAGAATGACCTTGACACCGCTGCTCTGGCACGACTTGATGTCAGCGCTCAGGCTGGTGCAGCCACCACTGGTTGGGTCACAGTGACCTGCCAGATTGAGCTCCGGGGTCTGGCCATTGCCAAAGACTGCGAGGAAGGCTAGGTTGACGAACTTGTAGTTGCCGGTGGCACAGGTGTCGGCCAGTGTGCCCTCGCCACCATTCTGACCCCAATATATGGCTATGCCGCCAGCTTGTGAGCCCACAATCTGTGCAACAGCTACTGCTATGAGCAGCAGTTGCACCAGGGATGATCTGGTTGCCATATGTAGAGAACTGTTGCTTCCTGTTATTGTTGTGCCACTCTGGTGGTTGTTTTGCTGTGTGTTGTGAGATTGTAGGCTGCATTGGCTATCTTATATACTGGATAGAATGAAAGTGTCAAAGTGTGAAACTGGTTATGTTCCTGCGTGCCCTTTGGGCAGTCATACTGTCATTTCTCTTAATAAAAAGAGGCTAGTGAACACATCTGAAAGCAGGCAGGTTTCAAACTAACGTGAACGTTACGCTGATTTGACTAAGTTGAAAAAAAGAGCTTCATATGAAATCATTCTGTTGTGCACCATCGAAAATATGCATCGTCTCTGTCGCTAAGAAGAATGGAAGATGGCAAATGGGTTAAAATCTGGGTAACATACTAACATCAAATGTTTATTAAGAAGAATCAAGCAAAAGAAGGAACAGTAAGCTGGTAATTGACATGTAGGGCATGTAGCAATTCTGCCGGCTTCAAATAATTGGCAGTCCTATATAGCTAAATTTGTTTTCAACTGTTCGAGAAATCTGACCTGTAGAATTTTAAGGTAATTTGTAAAATGTTAAACATGCATACCCCGCGTTATAAATTTTCTAGGAGACATCACTCAAATATCCGTGTGCTTTTGTGGTTTGGGGCTTTGGGCGCTTTCACTCCAGAAGGCCATTGAACTATAAATTCTCATAAATTAATTCGGCATCACATCCAAGTTCAAGTCTTATTATTCGTATCGTGATTTGTATATTTCATTTCGTTCCAATAACAGAGTGGCATGCGATGGGTTGAAAGTTATGGGCTCAACTTGTAATATAACTAGTAACCTGTAGCTGTAGAAATTGAATTTACCATACTTTTTCTGGGGACAAAGCTGGGCCGGTCTATCGACTAGGACCCCAAAATGGGGGATTGCAGGCTTGTAGTTATGACTGGGCTGGACTACATCCGCAACTGGCCCAAGACTAGCGCTCCTAGTTGAAAATCCGCTACTGCCTACGGCTACTCCCTTCGTATGGCGCCAATTGGACTACTCTAAAAAAATGGATCAAATGAATTGTCTTATGCCTATGGCTTTCTCCCTGACTTGATTGGAACCAGAAGTAAAAGATGTTCTTTCAATGTTGTTGGTTTCCCCGCTGATCAGGACATTTTGTTTATGTAATTAGAAACTACTACTAAAAAGTCTCGCAATGTGAAACAAACTGGATAATGCATTGATGTGACACGAAAAGCATGGCACAGAAATTCGATACAATCCAATTAACAATATTTACAACTGCACAAACCTCTCCAGAACCAAACACTGCTCGATCAATACAAACTCTCACACCGTACCGTCACACATCACAATGGAAATAGCACACAAAGCAATTCTTCACACAGTTCATCATCCTGCCCTTAAACATCAGTCTTAACCGAAGAGCTGTAGTCATCCTGGTCATCATAGTACTTGGACCACAGCATGATCCCTCCATACTTCCCAGAGCCCTTGATCAGCGGGAGCACCTGGGACTTGAGGTCATCGGCCGGGATGAACCCGCTCCCGGCCGCCTCCGGCGACGCCGGCAAGCCGAGGAAGATCCTCTTCGCCGGGACCGTCAGCCACTGCTTCCACGCGTTGGCAAGGTTGGTGCTGCTGCCTGCACTGTACTGGCATGGTGGGTTGTTGTAGAACTGCACCCACACGTAGTCGAACAGCCCGGTGCTCAGTGCGCCGCCGATCCACGCATCCGGGAATGGACACTGTGGCGCGGCGGTCAGGTACACCTTCTTCCCAGATTTACTGTAGGCTTTCAGGTACCTGGTTGCATATGATCGTTTTAGTTTGTCTGGCTATAATAATAAGTATTCAGAGAACTACATGCATTGGTCGCTGCAGAGTCTAGAATATTAAAATATATTTTATTTACCTGGCGAGGTCGTCCCAGTGCAGGGGTGTGCCACCCTCGATGTCGAAGTCGATGCCATCAAGGACGGCGTCGCCGAGGGGGCGAGAAGAGGACTGGCCACCGAGGAAGTTGTCCCAGAGGTAGGTGGCAACGTTCCGGGCATCGTCGGAGGAGTTGAGGTAGTAGCTGCCGGCGCCGCCGCCGATGGAGAGCATCACCTTAACGCCGCGGCTCTGGCACGACTTGATGTCGGGGCTCTGGTTTGCGCACCCGCCGTTGGTGGGGTCGCAGTGGCCGGCGAGGTTGAAGACGGGGAGGCTGGCCGTTGCCGAAGGCGGCTAGGAAGGCGATGTTGACGAACTTGTAGTTGCCCGTGGCGCAGGTATCTGCTAGTGAACCCTCGCCTTCGTTTTGGCCCCAGTAGATGGAGATGCTGCCGGCGTGGGCTGTCACGACGAGCAGCGCTGCCGCGGCGAAGAAGACGAGCAGTGGCCCTGGCAGTGGGGATTTGGTCGCCATTGCTATGCGTTGAGCACTTGAGCAATGCAATGTAGCTTTGCTTCAAGTGGATGTGGGATTACTTTGAATGGTAGTGCGATGATGCTGAGAAGTAGGAGTTGGTCTCTTTATATAGTGATTAGTAATAAGTCAACTGGAAGTGTGAAACTGTGGCGACTACCGGCAATTATTTCTGTGATTTTTTATGCTACTCAGCGTGCCTTGCTGCGGTGATCCCACTGATTGCATACAATTTGATTGAGATAGATGAACAAATATGAACTCGTTTATTATTTAGAGCCTGCAGACAACGATGGGCCCGTATTTGCAACGGGATGTCTCAATGAGTTTATTTTGCTATAGTATACATGAACCGAAGGCCGTGCAAGGCATCGTACTACAGATAATAATTACTCTGCATTTGCCCCGAACAGAAGTGAGAATAGGATCTGGTACGGTTCAAAGCATAAACCATAGAATGTGTTGAAAACTTGCATAATATAAATGCCCAAATGCAGAAATGAAATGTGAAGTGATGACAGCATGACATCTTTAGATATGTACAAGCTCGAATATAATGCTCAATGCTAAGGAGCTCTTATCAGCAAAAGATTTGTTGGATTTTAATTTGTCAGTATTAAATCTCAAGACATATCCACAAATACCACAAAATTGATATTTCATATGCTTTTAATATTTTTAATATTATAAACGATTACTCTGTTGAGATCATGCTAGAATTTATTACTCTCCCCATATCTATGGTAGGAATGCAACTGATATTTATTTTGGGTTACTGGGTCAACCCAATGAACTATGATGGCATTGATTAGATAAAAATGCAGTCATTAATTGTTTCTCTGTAATCAAGGTTGCAATACCAATTTTTAAAGAGAAAAAGAGAGCTTAGGTAGAGGCCAACCCAAATGGGCCAAAGGTTACCCAACCAGCTCATTCCTTGGCCCAAATACAAATCCAATCCCTCTTAAATCTAGGAGGAGACCAAACCCCTCCCCAACGCCTCCCTCTCTCTCGTGTTTGTGGTTTTCCTCCTCCCTGTACGCTCTCTCCCTCTCCCTCTCCCCCCTCTCCTCAGCACCTTCCTCTAGGATCTACTCCACAACACCAATAAGCATTGGAGAAGGAGAAAGATGGATTGAGGAGGAGAGGATCAATATGAGGTGTTTCTTTGGAGTAGATTTGAGCTTCCCCATCCCAATCTTGCTACCCTAGGTTTGGGGAAAAGCAAAGACGGTAGAATCCATTTTAGCCCTTGGTAATTGATGCTTTTAGATGGTTTTTGGTGTTGGGGGATTAGTGGATTGGTGTGGGGGGGCGGGGGGCGGGGAGGGGGGTGGATTGAAGGTCGATTTGAGTTCTGCTGTCTTGTAGCTTGGGCACTACTGTTGTTTGTATAGATTTGGCAACCAAAACGATTTTCCTCTAAAAATGGATAATAAGAAAGTTGTAGGGGATTGAGAGATCTAACTGTTGTTAAAGTTTCGCATTGTTTCGTGGAGTATATCTTCAGTTATGATTTATTCTTTGAGGTGCAGTTTCTGAATATTCAGACTTGATAGTAGAAGCTCACACATATGTTTAGGTGACCTTAAAGGAGGAATGAGAGAAAACATGTAATAACAAAGTTTTAGATTGGCCAAAGATGTACACATGTCAAAATTTCAGAATATTTGGACATGAGATCTAGGGATATGGATTTTATATGTTGCTGCCCGAAGCTTCAGGCAGATTCTGTACTTCTAATTCAAGTGTTATTTTACCCTTTTGGGGATCATTTTAAAAATATAGGATCTGAACGAAGTTGTAATATATTCCCTTTAGGTTTCTTATTAGAACCCATAATATAAGACCTATTTGAGGTTTGGGTCACTGTGAAACATATAGGTCACGTACCTAAACATTGTCTTCCCTAACAGCAGACCCAAAGGAAGTCTTGGCAACATTGATGCCCCGGGCGGCCCCACTTTCTCCTCGTTGTGAAGATTTGGGTCAAGGGTAGAGAGAGACAGAGGGGTTTTGGGTTCCCAGTTGAGTGAGACCTAAAATAGGTCTCTGGTTTAGGTACCTTGTTGGAGGCCAGATTTTTTTCTCCAGAAGAACTATGCAGGACCCATATTTAAGTTTGGGTAGCACGATGGGTATGCTGTTGGAGATACAAAAGGTGAAGCATCGTTGCTGCTGCTAGCTTAGGCTTGGTTCAACATTGTCGTTTCCTCATAGCTCCCAAGCCTAACATGTGGTAGATCGAGTGGACTGAGGCAAAATCCGTGCTAGGATATGTATGTATATGTTACTTCATAGGATCTTGAGCATGTGTAACAAAAGTGCATAAACAAGGAGAGAAGTGACTGAAATGCCTGTCTTATATAGGTGAGCAAGAGTGAGAATTTGAATGATCACCACAATAGTATGTAACCAGCAGTTCAGTATCCAACCACGTTTATTGATCGATGCGTCTCTTTTTAATTGGAAACTACACCTGCTTCAAAAAACGATTTGCATGTGCCCATTTGTAGAGGAAATTAATTTATCTGTCTTTTTCTTCGTATTAATCCCTAAACTAGTACATCTGATTTCAAATTAGAATTAATTCCACCAAGCAGCATAATATCAACCATGTTGTTGTTCCCTGTAGTACAATTTATATTATTCCTTGGAACACGTATCATGCACTGTCCAGAAGAAACCGAAACCACTAGACCAAGAACTTAATTTTAACATATATCGCCCAGGAGAAGTCTCAAGTTACTCCAAGTCCTATTAATATTGTTGCATTTGTAGCTTGTATTTCAAGGGGTTTTGAATGGATGTTACTAGCACCCACGAATAGCATGAAGCGTGGGCTACAGCTCTCCCTACGGTGGGTGAAAAGCTTGAAGCTGCCTCCCAGAAGTCTGCATTCAGGCCATCTTGGACAAGAGACTCTTGGAAAACCTGGAAAGTGGTAATGCATCTGGAATCGCATGAGCTCACGAGCCAGCTCAGTTACGGCATGCCTCTTGCCTGCTAACCCATTGAACCTGCGATGCGCCTTCCTCACAGCCCCCAAGCCTAAGATAGATGGAGATGGATAGTTTTGGGATGCATTCCAACGAGCTATGCATATGACCCAATTATACAGAACTATACATAGAAACTTTGAGCATTTGTAACGAAACTGATGATGTCTGAACAAGGAGATGACATGCATACCTGATTCTTATATAGGGGAGAAAGAGTAGGTGGTTGTTGATTTAAAATGTGAACATGACAGCATTATCAATCCAACCAGCGCAGTTCAGCTAATAGCAGTGTTAATATGATCCATGTGTCTCTTTAGGACTCTACCACATTCTCAGAAATTAATGTGTATGCTGAGTACAATTTTTTTTTTTCCGTCCGGTTCCTGAAAGCAAGTCACTTTTCCATTTGCAGAGATTTTATATTGTCTGCCTTAACTACTTTGTTGATTCTTCATGATCCGTTGAGATTGCTTGTGATGCCCCTTTAAATTAATGTTACACCAATATTTGAAGAGCACTATACATTAATATTATATAAACAAAGATGATGTGGCGTTCCTTCTCTATTTGCACATACAAGAACATATGCATCGGCACCAAAATTTGAAGTAGTGTTTCCATGACAAATAATCCTTCACATTCTGCTTCTGCTGTCAACATATCAAAGTAGTAATCACGTTTTGCTAGTAACTACTAACTTGTGCTGTATTGTGACCTGAAATCCTCGATGTCCGCGCGTGTAATTCACCTGGTTTCATGCAACATGTACCGTTCATCACCTAGGAGAAATCTGAACCACTAGACCGCCTACGTATTTCAACATGCATTGCCTAGGAGATTAGTATCCAAGAGAGACAAGATCCAATGCCATTGCATCTCCGGTTCTTCAAGAATAAAACCTACGAGTACGTTCCCAATACCTGCAGGGCCTATTGTATTTTCTGACTTAAGAAGAAATATATATACCCATGTGGAATAAGGTCTACTCGTGCTACAGTGCGTCCTCTTATGGAAAAAGACTATGAACCATATAATGTATCGTGAGCAATCCTCATATATTTTAATGGCATTTTGTAATGCCAACAATGAAATTGATCATGTAATGATGTTGGCCACCAGCACACAGCATTACTTGATCCTGACCTGAACAGAGAAGTTCAGCAAGCATGTTGCATTGTTATGGATAACTGCAAGTATATCAATCACTGTACTTACATTGTACATGGATAAAAGACAATTAAATCCTTGAGTGAGAAAATGCTAAATCAAGTAACTTTCATCGTATAGGGGAAGACTAGATAATATCCAGTAGATCCCGGTATCTTCTTTTTTTTTTGGTTGTTTCTTGATGTCTTGCTTTCTGAACTACCGACCAGGAAGAGCATGCATCGTGCAGTCAGAAAAGTTTAACAGTGATGGAGACCGATATGAACCTGCAAAAGTTATTTTTCCTGACAGCTAGACTCTCAGAGTCCTGATGGAGGGTGATGTCTGAAGTTTCCTTGATGACTGGATGTTAGCTAGCTGCTTCCACCATATTCTCTTCTTTTATAATCATGCCTTTCTCTTGACAACTTTTTCGCTGATATACAATCATGCGAGGAGCAGTCGATAGGAGATTAGTCATCTTTCTCTTGCTTAACTCTTCCTTTATCTAATTAATGAATGCACTGGAGACGCATAAATGTCAACAGTAGGTGGTTGTTGTTTCTCCATTGCATGCACCTCAATTTACTTCTAATAAATACTTACAATATTAATTAAACTCTACTCTATCATTACTGATTTATAATTGTATAAACAAGTTGACATTTCCCCCTTGTGAAAATTTGATTATATTTTACTTGTATTAACATGTTGGCATTTCTCTCATGTCGAAGAGTATCTGTGTTGTGTCTGTATGCCATCCAAATTCCGAACTCTTAGCCCTGTGACGCAAATGTTCTAAGGACACAAGTTTGTATGTGTATATTATAGCCCCATGTCCTTCTATGCATACGAGGTAACCGGAATGGCTTCGTGAAACAAATATGTTTCATCAAACACTCATGCTGAAGTTTACAAGCAGGAGTTACACGAGGTGGTACTGTTTTTTATATTTAGAAAAAAGTAACCCTGTTATATCATATTTATGTGGCTGTAGTAAACATTCTTATCACTTATAATTAATGTCAACTTTACAATAAGTGCGCATCATGAACATTTTGCCATCACATTATTTATCCTTCCATTGCGCAAAGTGAAACTTAGTATGTTCTTCGATTCAGTGATATACAGAGTGTTGACGCATTTTTTGGCCAACACACGAATACACTAGATCGTGCGGCGCGCAAAGGAGCTCGCTGCAGCACCTCTGCGACGGGCGGTCAGACCCCCTGTTACGGGCGGTCGAACTCCCTGTGACAGGTGGTCAGACTCCCTGTACAGGCGGTTAGACTCCCTGTGACAGCCCAGTGAAGAAACCAACGAATGCCCACCCGGGAGGGACCCCGTCAGGGTAGACGCACGTAGGGTTGCCCTAGGCTCGGCAGGGCAGCTAGGGCGCCTCCTCATGCCATGAAGACAAGAAAATAACATCACATGGGGTTGGAAAAGTAGAGGCAAAGGGATAAAAGGTGTGGGACCGGACTGGGTGACCAGAGGGGGAGGGGTGAATGGGAGCCCTTAAAAAATTCTTCGGATGAAGAACTAAGCCTATGTCCCGATTGCCATCCGAACACACCTCTATTTTAGTCGTTAAGCTGACACGAGTCAGCTAGTGACAAGCTCACCTTAGGAACGACTTGGAAATCACCAAGCAAAGCGAGTTCTCAGATTAATGCAGAAGCGATACGAATTAGACAAAAAGAGAACCGCTCTATCACTCGGAGAAGCACTTCTTCTAATCAAGCTTATGAGGTAATTAATTCATTGTTAATCATGAGACAGAACAGAGCCAGCGACCATGAAATGAAAACACAATTAACATCCACCAGCACGCAAAGACTGTTTTAGTGTTGCTCAGTTCAGGTAACCGATCAAGCATGCAGGCAAGCAACCAAAGAAAATTCTAAGAGAAATGATCAGCTCTTGCAAGCATTATCTAATGATTAATCACTGTAGCTTGATAGCAACCAGGAGCAAATAATCAGAACTCGTGTGCTCACCTGCACACACAAGTAAAACAGAGCAGAGCTCACCTTGCGTTAACTGCTTGCCGAGCTGCTTGCACGTGCCTGGCCGAGCTGCTTGCTGCTGCCGGCGAACAGCAGGTGGCGCGCCTGGACCTCACCGCTGTGCATGTGCTGGCCAACTGGGCCGAGGACGAGCAAGCCTGCCTGCGGTGGGCCGCTGGCCAAGCTGTGCTGCGTCGCTCGCGTGCGTGCGCGTGGTCTGCTGCGCTCCCCCAACACCTGCACGAGTCGCGCGAGCAGAAACAAGACATAAGCTACAATAAAGAACGCGTGAACTTCAGACCAAAATTACTCCATCAATACTTGAAGATTCGAAACAAAACTTAAGCCAAGGATGCGCCACAATATGCTGTAGCAGATCTATGAGTGGATTTGAAAAAGCTCAAGGAAATCTTGCGAATTTTGGATGGAATCAAAACCCTAAGATGAACAACAATTTCGGGGAAAACTCAAATTGAAGCCAAATCCGTATGAGATTCGAGGGGCATCACATCAAGATTGCTCACAAGATTCCTAGCATCCCACGTCCCCAACAAATCTCACGAATTTCGCAGCCAAATTGCACGAACGAAAAATCCCAAAAATAGCTCCGAAAATACACCGAAAATGATAAATTCGGGACGAAAAGATTAGGCACGAGATAAATGATTTGATTCACTCCAAAGGTTCGGTTACAAGCCACTCCTAACAATAATCAAAGCTAAGATGGCTATAACCTCAAATCAAAGAGCCTCATCCTCTCTCCTCTCTCCTCTCTCCCAAAGGCTCTCCCAAAACAAACGAGAAGCCCACCTCTACACTAGCCAAAAGAGATGTGGCTGAAATTTCAACCCCTCATATATATAGGCATTTGGCCGAAAGACCAAAATGCCCTATATGAAGCATACAACACAAATACCCCTCAAGGGTAAAATCGTCCAACTTTTTATCGGTATACCGGACGGACCCGACGTCTTCACGACTTCGCTTCGCCTCGACGCAAGCTTCGCGATGATGCCACGCGTCCTCCGATCCGACGCCGCCCGACCGCATCGGAGTCGCCCCTAGTTTTGAGGTCCAAACCGGAAAACCCGCCGCCTCGGTGGTTTTGTGGTCAAACCACCTAAACCCTTCCATCCGACGCCGCACGCCGCGATGAAGCCCCGGTTTTGAGGCCCAAACCGGTCAAACCAGCCTCTGTGGTGGTTTTATGGAAAACCCCCGAAACCCCTCAGTTAGTCGCCGCACGACTTGCCGAAGCCCCGGTTTTGAGGCGAAACCGGTCAAACCCTCGGTGTAGATGCGTGTCCGGCCTCCGCCAAGTGCCACGACACCTTCGAGCTCTTTCACGCCTCCGCCGCAACAGCAAGCCTACTCGACACTCGCCATCGTCATCCTTCTTGACTTCACCGACGCCATCTTCACCATGTACTCTTGCTCGTCCGTCCACCATGCGAGCCGCCCGTGACTCCGCCCGGTATCCTTGGGTCCCTCGGCCCAAGCCTACTCGTGTCACCCTTCACCGTCTCGGTCCTTCGGCCTGAACCTTTCGCTTGTCCTCCATGGCCCAAGCCTACTTCCTCAGCCTTCACCACGGTCCATCGCGCGTGACCTTTCACGCGTGACCTTCACCACGCACCGTCGACCGCCACGTCGCACCCTACACCTGCACATCAAAGGCAAGAGCACATCACACACGACGGTTGTCAATCACTCATCATCTCAGGGTGACCACCACTGGTCCTCAAAAGGTAAAACGTAAAAGATAGATTTGTTTATGATTCGATTGGATGCCCTCAATCGGCCATAGCCCTTTATATTTATAGGGTGGGGAGGTCTTGCCCCGCAAGGAATCAAGAAATCCTAAAGAAATCCCATCAAAATACAACTCTAACTCGGTTTGCCCAGGCACAACCGGTCTAACCTCTTGTACGAGCGGTCTAACCGCCTGTCGTATGATGCAGAACTTCCCAAGATCATAACTCGCTCGTCCGAACTCCAAATCGGACGTTCTATATATGGATTTTGATCTACTTGACGAATGAAATCCATTGGTGAAGTCCAATTTGCAATTTAAGGACTTTGTACAGCCAGCCATGACTGGTTGTGACAGGCGGTCTAACCGCCTGTAGCAAGCCTGCCAAGTTTGGTCGTCAACATATGCCCCCCTGTTTTCTGGCAAAGCATGCGTGCCAGAAAATACACTTCTGGACCAAAATTGACTAAATACAATGATGAACAATACATCGGCCACATAACAGTCTCTAAATTCTCTATAGATGCTTTTGTAGCTGAAACAAAGTTCTCATGAATGACAAATTGTATTTCGGCTTTCTGAATAGCACATCTAAAAACTGAAGGTTTGATGTGGCCATGGTGACAAATTGTGACTCCTTGGTAAATCATAAGCATAATATTGATAATCATAAGCCGAGAACCAAGGATTATACCAAAACCATGGAATATAATTAGACATACCTGAATATGCATTCCATGGTATATGCATCGACGGGATGAATTATGAAGACCAATGAGATGACCGTTGATGTTTCTTTGCTCTTGGTGATGAAGAATTGTTACTTTGATCATCTCCTAGCCGATTGTTTTTTTTCGCGGCTATTTTCTGATATTTCTCTAACAAATAGATTCGATTAGATCGTAACCACCAAGTACATACCAACGACGACTCCACACACGCCCAGCGACAATGACAAGAGGAGCGACCATGGCGACCTAGATTTGAAAGACGGACAGGAGAGAGGAGCACTACTTAAAAAAAACAGAAAAGCTCCCAGTATCGATTGCTAGGCATCCATCGGTGGGCGCCCATCAGTACCGGTCGGTACTAAATGATTTTGAGCCCAAACAAATGGGAAAAAAATTTGAACTTGCTGCGTTCGCGTAAATGCGCGTTCGCGGTCCATGGGACTCAACCTCGCGACCTCCCTCCTCGCACGATTCTTCCTTAGTCATCCCACCAATAGAGCACTTGTGGTTGCCACAAGGATGCTATCCTTTTAAAGAAACCCTGTGTGGTGCATTAGGTATCGGTTGGTAACACCAACGGTACTGAATGGTGTTACCAACCGGTACCAAATGCAAAAGGGGCCTCGGGAACCCCCGGGATTATTTGGTACCGGCTCATAACACCAACCGGTACTAAATACAATCATTTAGTACCGATTGGTGTTACGAGCCGGTACTAAATGATCTTCGGGGGTACTGTGCTTACCAACCAGTACTAAATGGTCTTTAGTACCGGTTGGTAAGAAACCGGTACTGATTGGACGGGGACGAATGTTTGTTTTTCCTCTAGTGGAGGGAGTGATGGAGGGCGGGCGGGCTGGCTTCGGCACTGCCACAGTGCCACAGATTGCCACCGCCGAGGGTGAGGTTGCCGGCAGAGGCGGTGGTCACAGGGGCGCGGCTGGAGGGGTCGACCTTCGAGTTGCCCGAGAGCGACCTAAGGGTCCTGTGAGCACACAAGTGGTGACTTTAGAATCCTTACATAGACTACCATGTTTACATACTTTTCATGCAGACAATTTATGATGATGATGACACGGAGTTCACGATGCATGATCTGGTGCATGACTTGGCAACCACACTCCTCGGTGAAAAAATTCTGGACCAGAGTAAACAAGGCAGCACTGGGGGCAGCAGCTGCGACTTTGCATTGCTCACTGACTGTAGCAAGCCACTGCAGTCATGCATGAAGGACGAGGAGGTAGTGCAGCAGCTGGAGCATGTCCACCTCAACGGCGACATTGAGCAATCACCCCCTGAATTGAGGCAGCAGCAACCTCAAGACCTCTTCCAGGTTAGTGGCCTTCCTGGTTCATCAGATGGCTTTATGGAAAGCCTGCACTCCTTATTATGAAATCATTCCAGTTGTGTGTTTAATTCCATGCAATCCAAACTAATTAATGACTTCTATTTCCTTTTGATTGAGTAATAAATAACCTGATATCTCTTCTTGTCTATGGAACAACTACCAAGATTGAAAATAATGGTTGGTGCCTGATCGTGCATGGTTTTGGCAATAAGAGGTTTAGAGGATGGGTATTCATTTTATTAATTCATCTCATGCAACCTATGGTGGTTTTTGCTAAATACATTGCAGGAAAGCAGTATGGATCATCCCTCATGTGGTGGGTTGCCAAGGGGTATACCATTCCACTTATTAGAAGAAATTACAAATGGTTTCTCTGAGGAACGCGAACTTGGTAGCGGTGCATTTGGAAAAGTCTATATGGTATGGTTGTTCTAAAAAAAAAAAGAGTACTCGGCCTGTACAATTGGCAGAAAGAGTGACAACATCCTGAATACAACAAACACCGCACATTATATAACTGATTATTCACTTTACTACTCTATTCATAACTATGAGCTGGTTCGAAAGGGCAAATGAGCTACATTAATGGAACCAATTACATTTCAAATATTTTCTCAGGTTCTCATAGGGTAACATAAGACATTGTTATAATAATTTGTTATCCTTTTTTTCTAGAAAAATGGCAACAATTTGTTCTCTAGTAGACTCATTACAATCTCGTCTAAAATGATGAAACATAACATTAGCAACAACGAATATGGCTGTGCTGTGTTCAAACCCAAGTTTTAATCGTTTGTTGAAGTGCTAGAAAGGCCTACCTTCCAAATTGGGCAGCCTAGGAAAACTTTTGTTACTAGCTTTTATACATATTATATATCACCCATAAGGAGAAAATTAATTAGACAATAATGTGAGATTCTGATCAGGGCGTGCATAAGGATGGAGAGAAGATTGCTGTCAAGATTCTTTATGACATGCCAGGACTTGATGAGAAGCAATTTCTAAATGAGTTTAGCAACCTTTCAAGGCTCCAGCATCCAAATGTTGTGCGACTTGTTGGCTATAGCCATGAAATTCAGAAAACATATGTTGAGCACAATGGAAGATATATTTTTGCTGAAAGAATTCGTATGGCACTCTGTTTTGAGTATATGCCCTCTGGTAGCCTTGACAAGTATCTTTCTGGTATGATGGAGCTCTGCTTGTACCGTTATCTAGCAAGTTAGGGAACCATCCTTAAACTTTACTTATTATATGAGAATATACTCACTTTTGATGCTGCAGATGAGGACAATGGACTTGATTGGAACGTACGCTACACACTAATTAAAGGGATTTGCAAGGGTTTGAAATACCTTCATGAGGAACTGAGATCTCCTATTTATCATTTGGACTTAAAACCAGCTAATATATTGCTAGATGAGAATATGCTGCCAAAAATTGCAGATTTCGGTTTATCAAGGTTCTTTGCAGATGGACGCTCACAAATCACAACGAGCCCTATAGGAACACTGTAAGTTTCAACTGTGTCATGTGTACTGAAATTTTTTGTAAGAAGAATACATTGGGTTTGCACTAATGGATAGTGTAATGCAGCGGATACTTGCCTCCAGAATACATAGAGAGACAAATAATATCAGATAAGTTTGACATATTTAGCTTGGGTGTTGTAATCATAAAGATCGTGACAGGGCCTACGGGCTACAAAAGAAGTGTTGAGATGGCTCCCCAAGAATTTATTGAGCTTGTAAGAAAAAAACAATTTTTATTATCTGCAATAATTTCCAAGAGGTGCTTCGGTTTTTTATAATAATAAGAAAATTTTGCTAATACAATATATTTATTTATTCTCTGAATTGACAGGCACACGAAAACTGGAGGAAAAGACTACAGACAACACCAATTGACTTGTTGGAGTCATATTCAAAACAAGTGAAGAAATGCGTGGAAATAGCTTTAAGCTCGCTTGTGACCGACAGACATAATAGGCCAAGTATAGGTGATATTGTCAGAAATCTGGAAGACGACACAGAAACTGATTCACAAATCCTGACAACAACCTCACAGGTCATGGAATGACCAAGGGTCGTCGATGGAGCAGGTGTGGTGGAGAAAAAGTACCTTTTTACTGGAATGCGTTGTGTGAGGGAATGAATAGGAAAGATAAAAAATAAATTTTTGGAGATACGTTTATGTGAGGAGGATGAATAGGAAACTGAACACAGCATACCGAGCTGAAGATGGGTTTCTTTACAGCGGCTCATCAATGGAAGCTATAAATGGCCTACCGAGCTCTGAATGGTTCTTGAATTCCTCTAGATCACGTACTCCATCCTCAAGGGCAGGACCTCCCGGGCCAGACGATGCTCACAGTGTATCAATCCACCTGGACCTCTCCATCACCCCTTTCAGACGCGCCCCGGCATCCGTAACAACGGGAGTACCATGGTCTGCATCCCTGTTAGCTCTGGTGTCCTGGAGCCTGGCTTCACTAACATCGTCACCTCCAGACCACCCAGAGCATTGTTGCCAAGAGCCCAAAATCCTCTCGCTCCTTTCTATTAACTGTAGCAATAGTTCTGTGTCCATATTTTGTGCCAGATTTAATTTGTCGAGTACGTCATACAGTGTTGAGATATATAGATCTGAATTCGGTGCTGCCCGTGAATTGGTTTCTCCATACTTTAATATGTGGATGACACTATCTTGTTCATGGACCATAACCTAGATGAAGCCAAAAAATTAGTCTGTTTTAATCTGTTTTAACCTAGATCGGAGCACCTACGGCGCAAATTATTATGGCGCAAAAAAATGTTTACTTACTATTAACTTTGCACAGGGGTTCTGTTTTAATCTAAATCCTTGGTATTGTTTAGTAAGCACTGCAATGTTTTCTTAGCACGGAAAAAGCAACTAAATAATCTGGGAGCCATATATATACTCTGGCAAAATATTAGTTATATTTGGCTAACTTTACATTACACTAGGATCGTGCCCGTGTGTTGCTACGGGACGACAAAAATTATATAAAGAACATAGAACATCGCGAAAGACAACTATAACTGAATCTAATTCGGTACAAATGCCACATTACTACATTACTATCGGTACTAATGAGGTTCTTGGATGAAGTACCTTCCATCCGCTTCTTCTTTGACGCTGGGACGCTCCGCTGCTCTTCTGCTCCTCCAACTGCTCTACTGCCCCGCTGCTCCGCCTGCTGGCTGCTGCTATGCAAATCGAGATGTCGATGGAAATTGAAGTCTGCCAAGCCTTTTCCAGCTGAGTTTTGCTAAATGGCTTTCCATAGCTGGAATAATTGGAGAAATCTGTCCCTCTAGCAAGAAAACCCAGCCTAGTGAAGTCATTTGCCATTTCAGTATAGTCTTCATTAACAGCATGAACAACAGCATCAATATTGAACTCACAATTGAACCAGAAGGTTGCGCTCATTCTTAATTCTACGACCCAGCCATGATCCCATCTTATTGATCAAAGCAATTACAAAAATATTGTTTCCTAAAAATAAATGAATCGTTTTCTAAAATCTCCATGCATGTGGACTGAGTATTGTACCTTGTTGTGGAAATGGCAATCGGCACAATCTCCAAACAGTACACACACCACAAACCGGCGGAATGTATGTCATGGATCAGTAGACACCTCTAATGCAACTTGAGATAAAATCATAAATGATCTCGAGACATTGATATAAGAACAGTGGGTGCAACAATAAAGAGTAAATAGCACCCACCATACAACAACTTGTATGGTTGTATCACTTTAGTCCAACAAGTTGCAAAGTGTGCAAGCAGATACACGAACTTGTCAATTGTGTGCATATATGGTCATATATGCATGTAGATGTATTTTGGTCCCGTCATGGATGAGCGCCAAATAGATGCACCCTAAACCCATGCACCTCACGCCCCTACATGGATGCATGCATGCAAGAAGCACGTGTCCTGCCACCTCTCCACCTCCCATGCCTCTAACACATACATGCATTCAAACCACCTTTTCCTCTTAGTTTTGTGTCTTTAATTTTTCACTCAAAGATCCAACTCACAAACAGTTTTCACCATAAGATTCGTGGCATTTTTATACATAGTTTGAGATCCATTTTGAATAATTTTTTTTAATTTTTTGAATTCAAAATATGTGTGGCCATACAAACATACTGACATGACCATATAAATTGTGTCGAGTATAGAAACATATGGACATGATCATACAAACATAGTGCCACGAGCATAGAATATGTTCGAGCATAGAAACATACAAGCATGAGCATAGAAACATATGTACTCAGGCATATAAAGTGTTTGTGCCTAATATTTTGAATTCAAAATTTACACGGTCATAGAAACATACTATTAGGACTATAGAAACAGTTTCAAGTGTAAAAACGTACGATCATAATAGAAACCGTCAACTCTTTTTTTGTCTACTAAAAATGTCTATCATAGAAAGTTCCGCTCTGATCGTATATATGTCACGATTAATCATATATTAAAGCTAAGACTCTATATACCAGACCAACCCCCCCTACCAAGCAAGGTTTTGGAGTTCCGTGGTTTATGGCTCTATACTGTACATAATATACATAATAGAAGCCAGAAACGCTTTTTTCCTACTTAAAATGTATGTCATATAAAATACCGCTATGATCATATATATGTCACGGCTAATCATATATTCAAGCTATTGTCATAGAAAGTACCACTCTAATCATATATATGTCACGACTAATCATATATTCAAGCTAAGACTCTCTATCCTAGACTTAACCTCCCCCCTACCAGATAAGGATTTGGGGTTCTAGGGTCTAGGGCTCTATGTTGTACATAATAAAAGCTAGAAACTCTATTTTCCTACTTAAAATACCTGCCATAGAAAGTATCGCTCTGATGATGTATATGTCACGACTAATCATATACTGAAGCTGAGACTTTGTATACTAGACCAACCCTCCCCCCCTGCCAGGAAAGGTTTTGGGGTTGCAGGGTTTAGGGCTGTACTGTACACAATAGAAGTCATACAATCTTTTTTTTACATAAAATGTCTATCATAGAAAATATCGCTCTGATCATATGTATGATACGAGTAATCGTATATTCATCTCAGCTTGAAATGTTTGTCATAGAAAGTATCGCTTTGATCATATATATATGTTACGACTAATCATATATTCAATCTGAGATTATATGAATGTGAACCAAGGTTTTAATGACCACGAATAAAGGTTTTAATGACTAGGTTGGTTCGTATGAGCCGACACATAGGTTTCTACGCTGGTATCGCTACATTTGTATGATCATGTCCACATGTTTCTACGCTCGATTAGCTGACTTGAGACGGCTAATTGCTGAAAAGTGAATGGCCTTCGTGTTGAAGACCGTAGCTCACTTGTGACTTGTACATACTGAAACTCTGGGAGGGAGGCATTACTTCGGCATTTATACGAAGGGTTAGTATATATATAGACAATCAAAACTAATACGTGAAACCTGAGCGCCATGGCAAAAAGCAATCCGAAGGTTGCATAAAGAAATTTGACTAGATAGCCACGAATAAAATAATGGTGTTTGAGTATAAATTGACCCTTCGGCACTAGGCGGAGGGTTTGAGAAATCAAAATTAGCTGGCACTTCGGTAATGAAGAGGAAAGATAATGCTAGAACGTCCATACTATAATGCTAATTTGTCTTATTTCAATAATCAATGAAGCAACCTGTTCTCTGAACCTGCGCGCTTGACATGCCGAAGTGGGCTTCGGCCGAGTTTCGAAGTGAGCGGAGGTTGCCGACGTGATGGCTGATTGCGTCGGGGTGACGCAGGCCAGCAGTCAACCACCGAAGCCATTTTTACCTGGGCGCTGACTTTGCTGCGGAGTAGCTGTGCAAAGATACTCACGACATATTTATTAGTAGTGTGCGAGACAAGAATGTATTGCTCGCACCCAATTAAAAATACACAATTATTGCATTGACGAAGGTACTTGAAGCTTGATGCACCAAGCATAGAATCATAGTAATTTGACCAAAATAAACGAGGCCCATGCAAACGAGCAGACAAGGGAAAGCCAGCCCGAGGTGTCGTCTCAGCCCACTGGCCGTGGCTGGACCAAGTAGAACCTGGGCCTCGTCGTGGCCGTGACATGGGTCGACGAAGTATCTGAAATGGGCCGAGCGGCTGACGACAGAACATCGTATTTTTGCTTGCGGTGCGACCTGTCCGAGAGGTGCCAGCTGCTTTTTATTATAGAGTAAAATGCACCCACCATACAACAACTTGTTAAACTTGTGCATATATATACTCTATATATAGACGTATTTTTCTAAACCATGACACCTAACATGGATGGTTTTATGTATGTAACACGTATCTTTCTCCCTTCTACATCTATATATGCAATAAACACGTATACAACTCCTATTCCATTGACAAATGTGAAAAGATGGAAAATAACTAACAATATCACCAAGACACTAATTGAACTGTCTTTTTTTATTTCTAAATCCAACTTAGAATTACGTGTATTTAATATATATACGAAGCCCTAAGTTAGTTTTTATAATTCTTCATATTTTATATAGTTGATTGGTTGAACAAGATCAAACTTAACATCAGTATGTTATGATTATTGATTTTTTAAACAGTTATTTGATGTCTATGATGGCAATATTGTTTCCTTTAAATCTGTTGTATATCCGTCATCAAAATTTTAAAAAGGCATGCTAGTAAATTCTTTTTTTAAAATATTTTCAATTCTGAACAAGAGTAAACAAAATGTACATGCGACACAATATAATGACTTTATCATACTTTTTTTAAAAAAAACTGTATATGTGGTCATCCATAGTTGAAGTTTTTTTAAAAAGAATATTTTACCCATATAAAAAGAAATAAGAGTTGTGCACGTGTTTATGATATAGATGAGAAGGGGATAAGGGTTAATAAAACCATCCACGTTACACCTAATGTTGGCAAAATACTTCTACATGCAGTACATGTGACCGTATATGCACGCATTTAACAAGTTTATATATCCATTTGCATGTTTTGCTACTTGTTGGACCAAAATGATACAAGGTCACAAGTTGTTGTATGGTAGATGTAATTTACTCTTTCTTATATCAGCCCCAAATCAATGAGTGTGGCACCGAAGGTCAGCCACTTCTTCATTCGAGCCTCGTGAAGGACCCACCGAGGGAGGGAGCTAGCTTCGCTCCAAGGCATTTCAGTAACTGACGAAGGTGTGATTAGCCATATTTTGAAGACAAATTGAACACATCCAATTCACGTGAAAAAGTGTCCTTAGCCATATTTTGAAGCATCCAAAACATGTAGAAAAGATGGCAAAGAAGATAGATCAAAAGCCCGTGAAGAAAGAAGCAAATTCAACGTCACGCATTGATCATCGACTAATTTGATGGTGGGCTGAGAATACCACCGAATCAGTCGGTGACCAAGGGGCTGAGAAGATGAAGAAGACCATCGACTAATTTGATGATGCAAAAGCATGAGCACCAAATTTGTCAATGATGATCAGAGAGCCAGTCAGCAGTGGTTGTGTAACCGTCGATTAATTCGACGGTGCCAAAAGTTGGCATCGAATTAGTTGGTGATGGCATCCAGAGGTGCAGTTCGGTACTGTATGGATTTTGGCGGTCATCGACTACTTCGATGGTGTCAAGAAGAGGGCATCGAATCAGTCGATAGAGTTCAGAAGCTGGTTTGTCTCTAGAATGCACCGATCAATTTGATAGTCGTGAAGAAGGTGGCGTCGAATCAGTCGGTGCTGGTGAGAAGGCCGAAGGCCTCTCTGTGTGGAAACCATTGACCAATTCAATGGTACCAGAGAGCAGGCACCGAATCAATTAGTGGTTGGGCTGGCCCACATATCAGTAACACAAGGATTCAAACGGCTGGTTGAACGGCTAGCTGAGGTGGCACCATCGACTAATTCAATGGTCCCCTCCTGCACCCATCGATTTAGTCGGTGGTTCGCAGGGAAGTTGCAACGGCTAGTTCCTTTGGTTGGGGCTATAAATATGGGTTGCCTCGGCCATTTGAAGAGTGCTTGAGCTCCGTGAAGATATTGACAAGTGTTTTTACACATTCTTGAGAGCTCAATCCACCAAAGTGCTAAATAGAAGATCTAGGTGATTAGCCAAGTGCTTAGTGCTAGTCTAGACCCTTCAGCGCATCTTTTAGGTGCTTAGCCTAGAGTTTGGCGTTTTGGCCGAAGCTCTACCAAGTGAAGGCGGCGGGGGGCATCCGGGGAGGGACGAGCGGAGACCCACTTGCACGTAGGGAAGTACCGTGGTCACCCACGGAGTTACTCGACCGGGGAGTTTATGCCCTTGCGTGGGCATTCCTTTTGAGAGGGGCTCCAACAACGAGGATTAGTGGAAAGCTCGTGAGCTTTACGATACCTCGGTAAAAATCACCGTGCCGGAAGTTTGCTCTTATCTACCCTTTACCTTCCGCATTTCATACTTGTACTATTTTCTGCATTTATCTTTCCTAGACTTGCCATGCTAGTATAGGATTGGACCTAGGGTGCAAAACTTTGTAGCGATAGAGATAGCAACACATAGAGAAAACCTAGAGCAAATTTAGATAGAAATTGAAATAGGTTTTTATATGTGCTTATTGCCTTAGTGTTTAGAGGTACCTAATTCACCCCACGGTGTCACGGTTGTCGGGTGCGAAGCCCTCACAAGCCTCGGCGATGGAGAATGTTATGTGTAGGAGACCAGAATGCTTCGTCGGTCATGTAGAAAACATATGGTTAGCATAAGAGTATCAACAGACATATTAGCATGTAGAACAGTGAAAAACGGCACACCATGTAATTAGATAGTAGCCTTTATCCGTGTCCAAGACATGTGAATACATTTTGACTTATGAGCACCGAATGAAAAATCTAAACCCTGTCGTCCCAACGAAAGTACTTTTCGCGACCGCGAAGGTATTTAAGCTCCTACCTGGGATGAGACCGAAGGTACTCCCTCCGGTTTAACAATAGAAGTCCATCTGGGCGCCGCGTCGAGTGCAAAAAAGAAGTCCTTCTGCGCTTGTTAACGGTGTTTTGGACTACAATGCCCTGAGTAATTCCGCTTTGGTCTCGTCGCCCGTTCCAGGTCCTTGCGTATTAAGGCTGTGTTCACTTTTGGACTTTTCACTTCCTATTCATCTCCGTGGAGTCGAACCGGAGGCCTCAGGCCTGCAGTGCATCAGGACATGTCCTGCTAGCCAGTCAGCCAAGATACCTTAGGTAATTGCAAGGCACCCTTCGCCTTATTTATTAGAGGCAAATAAGGAAAAATTACCCCTAATAAAGGGCTCTTGGTATGTGTTGACGACCAAAAATGGCTTAAAGCCGATCAGGCTGGGACAGCCGGTCTAGACCGCCTGTATAGGCGGTTAGACCGGCTGTGCCCTGTAGCCGATCTGGCAATGTGCCAGGCGGTCTAACCGCCTGTCACATGCGGTCTGACCGCCTGTCCCCGAGTACGAGTAGAATCAGGTTTTTGCACGTTTTTAGATTTGTACAAGGACTTTCTTGCGGGGCAAGACCTCCCCACCCTATAAATATAAAGGGCCGTGGCCGATTGAGGACCTCTACCCAATCGTACAAATTATTGTCTTACTTTTTATCTCCATACCCTAGCTTTTCCAACCCTTTGCTTTCCTTCTTCGTCTCCGCGACGTTTTAGGACGTTCTAAGTGGCCTTGCCGACCTTAGAACAACTCTAGGTTCGCAGCCTCCGACGGGGTCCCTCCCGAGGTTGTGATCGTAGGCTTTTGCGGCGCCTCTGCTACAGGCGGTCTGACCGACCCCTACAGGCGATCTGACCGGCTGCGTCCAGGAGCTCCGACGAGGAGAGTTCGATGACCACGCGATCTAGCGCTTTCGTGTGTTGACCAAAAGTGCGTCAACATATTTTGGCGACTCCACTGGGGATAGAAATCTGATTTTTGAAGACCGATCTACTATCTCTAGCACTATGGGCTTTGACGTTGGAGAAGACAACATCGTGACGGCCTCGCTTGAAGATCTTGCTGCTGAAGATCATGAGAGGTTTATGGCACTCCAGAAGCACATCGAGACGGAGTTCTTGAAGACGTTTCGGAAGGGTCGCGAAGACCGTTCGGCGAAAATTATTCAAGACTTTGTAATGTCTTCCTTTAAGATGAGTAAGGGCCAGATTGAGGTAATTGACAATGTAAGCACTTCTGCACCTGACCCTACTGCATCTACTCCTGTGACTTTGGGTTTTTCGGATCGTGATGCATTATTTGAACAAGTACTGGAACGAGTCGGAAAATTAGAGGGTAAATCTATATATACTCGCAAATTACCTGAGCATAATATTTTTTATGGTATGCCACCAAATTACTTTGCTGGACAGACCCAACCACCACCCAACATGTTCAGACCGAACACGGTCAATGCAAGTGGGTCGGCTGCAGTTGGATCTACAGCCGGTCAGACCGCCAGCATGGCCGGTCAGACCACGACAGGCGGTCAGACCGGGCCTACAGGCGGTCAGACCGCCTTTCTGGTGGTCAGACAAATTCGACCAATGCTATGGTGTTCGTGCCGGAGCAACCTTTGCCGCTGTCTACTGTTCCAAACTCGGTCTCCGCTGGCCGTGCTGGTCCAATAGCTATAGCAGGCGCTACTTATTCCACGACTATGCATACCGCAAATTCGGGTGGTATTCCCGATGATGTTTTTAATACACATAGAGATATGCAGAATAGGCAATCACCTCACTTGAATTCTATGCAATCTTCGGCTCAACAAAACCCCCAATGGGCCGAATTTAATAGATTCAGGGATGAATTGTCTGATGTGATGAGAAACAAGCTAGGCGTTGATTTTGTTAATATTAGAATATATCAAAAACCTTATCATTCTAGCTTTGATACTGTTCCTTTTCCCAATGGGTGGCGCTTGCCCGATTTTGTAAAGTTTAGTGGAGATGATGAGCGCACCACTTGGGAACATGTTAGTCAATATGTGGCTCAATTAGGGGAAGCTGGAAACTATGAAGCATATAGAGTACATTTGTTTTCATTATCACTTACTGGTACTGCTTTTGCTTGGTTCTCTTCATTAGCCCCTGGTTCTATTACAAGTTGGAATCAACTAGAGCGTAAGTTTCATGATCATTTTTATAGTGGCAATCATGAAATGAAGTTAGTAGATTTGGCATCGGTTAGACAGGGTCGAGATGAAACTGTTTATCAATATATGAGAAGGTTTAAAGATATTAAGAACCGTTGTTTTAATTTGTCTATTTCTAAGGTTGATCTTGCTGGCTTGTGCTTTAGAGGTTTGAAGTCTTCCATTAGAGAGAAGATAGATAATTTTGATTATTATTCAGTCGCACAAGTGCATATTAGAGCTGAAGTAACTGAAGGCCGAATGAACAAAGAAAAAGAAAGTTTTAAGTCACGTCGGTCTAATGTACATGTAGTTAATTATGAATCCGATGATTCGACCGATAATGATAATGATGTTTATTTAACATAATTTGTATGGCCTGCTAATAAGAAAACTGTGTCATGCTCATCCCTTAAGCCGATTCATAAGAATCGTCAAGAAGACATTAAGTTTACTTTTGATGTGTCCAAATGTGATCGTATATTTGATGAATTGCTTAAATGGTTACATTAAGATTTCTCATGTCATACCACCTATGGAAGAATTGAGGAAGCGTGCTTATTGTAAGTTTCATAATTCTTTCTCGCACGCTACTAATGATTGCAATGTCTTCCGTCGACAGGTTCAATCGGCTATTAACGAGAGCCGTTTGAAGTTTCTTGAGATGCAAGTTGATGAGACCCATTTTCCAGTCAACACCATGGAGTTGCAGCAGCCCAAGGTCTTGGTTCGGCCGCATCAAGAACGTGGTGATTGGAGAAGAAAGACCGTCTTCGAAAGAATCGGTTAGAGAAGTGACTTATGAGAAGACAGCTGATGGTAAAGAGTCTTTCAAGGTCACGGTGAAATCCTCTGGACAAGGGGGGCAAGGGCCGGTCACTACTTCTGAACTGTTGGCGCCCGGGTCTAGTCGGCCACAGGCGGTCAGACTGGCTGCGCCAGGCGGTCTGACGGCCTGTCCCCATGGACGCCCAAAGATGCTAATTCCGAAGCGTCCATAAGTTGGTACTTGGAAGATGAATGTGGCAAAGGAGCAGGGTGTTCAGAAGCCCAAAGTCACGTTTGATATGCTCTTTGACAAGTACACCAAACAAAAGGCCATTCCGAGCGATCGGCTATTAAAAAAAAAGAATGAGATCACCGATTCAGCATGAGAGGATTCCTTCGCCTCCTCGCATTAACTTGGATCCGGTGTGAGATGATAATGGAGTGATGTGGGTGCCATATCATTCAACAATACAGCCTTCATTTCATCCTGGCTGGGAAGGTCCAAGAAGACGCATTCAGGACAGGATTGTATATCCTAGACGTAACCGATCGGTTTTCCGCCAATCTGGTCCAGGACACTGGACACAGACTGTTAGACCGCCTGTTGCAGGCGGTCAAACCGACCGTCAGGGTCAGCTGCCAAGGGCTCCTCCGAAGCAGGTTTATCGACCCAAGAAGAAGGAGGAGATGCAGAGCATGGATGTGGACTCAGAGAGGACTACTGAGTTCGATATCATTTAAGTTGGAACTATGGATGTTCCTATTGAGAAGAGTCTGGCTATGAAGCCGACTTCCAATGAAAAGGTAATAGAAGATCAGGGGTCTAGTGCTACCAAGACTCAGCAATGCTTTCTTCCGAAGTGGTGTCCCGATGGGTTGACTCGTACTCAAAAGAGGAAGCTCCAGAGACTTCGTTTTCGGGAGAAACAAGAGCAAGAGTTGGAGAAGCAGAGAGATGAATTATTCAACCAAATCAAGCCTATGATTCCGCAGAAGAAGGAGTGGAAGCCGAAGGAGGACCGACAGGCGGTCCAACCGGCTGTACAGGCAGTCCAGACCGCCTGTCACCCAGAGCCCGCAGCCCAGGCGGTCAGACCGCCTGTACAGGCGGTCAGACCGGGTGATGCAGAAGCGCCCGGTGTTTCTTCTTCTAGTTCTTCGGCTCGTGATGACAAGTTGACATCGGTTCCCACTGCTGAGGATGATGAAGAGCTTGTTGATTACAGTTCTTCTCCGGAGCGCATGAATCTTGATGTGAATGTGCTTTATATGTCCATGGATGGGGACATGCTTTCGGAGGAGGAGGTTGCTCATCTTGACTTTGGTCCCATGGAGGCTATATTCCAGAAGCCTAAGGCTAAAGACAATCATTTGAAGGCTTTATATATGAAGGGGCATATCACTGGGAAGCCAATCTCGCGGATGTTGGTCGATGGAGGGGCTATTGTGAACTTAATGCCCTATTCTTTGTACAAGAAGCTTGGCGGTTCAGATTCGGAGCTCATCAAGACCAACATGACCATCAGCGGCATTGGAAGAGGAGAGCCTATTGGTGCCAAGGGGGTGATTTCTATGGAGCTCACTATTGGGAGCAAGACCTTGGCTACTGCCTTCTTTGTCGCTGAGACACAAGGTAACTTTAGTTTAGTCTTGGGTCGTGATTGGATACATGCAAATCAATACATTTCTTCTACTTTGCATCACTGTTTAATTCAATGGGTAGATGATGATGTAGAAGTTGTGCATGGTGATACTTCTGCTTGTGTTGCTTTAGCTGATAGCTCTTTGGTTGGCATTCATGATGATGTTAGATGTTTGTCAGGCTTAGATCTTTCTGAATTTGAGTTTATCAGTTGTACTAAGAATGGCTTTCTCCCTGCTGTCATAAAGCCGATGAATAATCGGTTGAATCATCTCGTATGATCTAATGGATAATAGAGAGTGGTTGCAGCAGAGACTTGAACACTATCGGTCGCATCAGAACGATATGTGTGAAGCCATTGAAGATTTTGATGATATAAGCAAGCTAGGATGTGGTTTTACGTCGGCCGATCCTCTTGAGGAGGTAGACATTGGTGATGGTTCTTTGCCTACGCTGACGTTTGTAAATAAGAATTTAGATCCTTCTTTTAAATCTGAATTAATAAAGTTATTAAAGGAGTATGTTGATTGCTTTGCTTGGAATTATTATGAGATGCCTGGTTTAAGCCGAGAGCTTGTTGAGCATCGGTTGCCTATTAAGTCTGGTTTTAGGCCTTATAAGCAACCAACTAAGCGTTGAAATCCTGAAATTTATGACCGAGTTAAGGAGGAAATAAATCGGTTATTAGAAGCAAAGTTTATCAGACCTTATCGATATGCTGAGTGGATTTCTAATATTGTGCCCATAGAAAAGAAGGGAACGTGTAAGATTAGAGTGTGTATTGATTTCAGAAATCTTAATCGTGCTACTCCTAAAGATGAATATCCTATGCCAATAGCCGATATGCTTATCGATGTTGCGTCTGGACATAGAATGATTAGCTTTCTTGATGGTAATGCTGGTTCAATCAAATATTTATGGCTGAAGAGGATATATCCAAAACGGCTTTTGTATGTCCAAGCTTTGTTGGTTTGTTTGAGTGGATTGTTATGACTTTTGGTTTAAAGAATGCCGGTGCTACTTATCAAAGGGCGATGAATTTAATCTTTCATGATTTGCTTGGTATTATCTTGGAAGTTTATATTGATGATATTGTTGTTAAATCGGCTGGAAGTGTTTATCATTTGGCTGATTTGAGACTTGCATTTGAAAGAATGTGTCGGTATGGTTTGAAGATGAATCCACTCAAGTGTGCTTTTGGTGTGTCGGCTGAGAAGTTTTTGGGTTTCATAGTTCATGAGAATGGCATAGAGGTTGATCCAAAGAAGGCCGACACTATTGGCAAGTTGCAGGCGCCTATTTCTAAGAAAGAGTTGCAGAAATTCTTGGGCAAGGTGAATTATTTGAGAAGATTTATTTGCAACTTGTCGGGAAAGGTGAATGCTTTTACTCCTTTACTTTGGTTGAAAGATGATGCTGAATTTACTTGGGGGGCAAAACAGCAACAGGCATTTGATGAGATTAAGCATTATTTGTCTTCACCACCGGTTCTTCGGGCACCTAGGAGAGGAGTTCCTTTTAAATTATATATCGCGGCCGAAGAAGTGTTATTGGAGCTGTTTTGATCCAAGAGACCGAAGGAAAGGAATATATTATTGCATATGCAAGTAGAAGATTATTGGATGCCGAAACGAGGTATACTTTCATTAAAAAGTTATGCTTATCATTATATAATGCTTGCACAAAGTTGAGGCATTATTTGTTACTAAATACTTACATAGTTGCTAGTCAAGCCGACATAAGTAAATATATGTTGCATAGACCTATATTGAGTGGTAGAATCGGCAAATGGGCTTATGCTTTAATTGAATATGATTTAGTCTTTGAGCCATTGAAATCTATAAAAGGACAAATCGTTGCCGATTTTATTGTTGAACATAGGATTGATGAGCATCTTGATTTAAATGTCGGCTAAATTACTTTTACTCCATGGAAATTGCATTTTGATGGTTCGGTTTGCAAAAGTGGTTGTGGAGTTGGTGTTATTTTTATATCAACAAATGGTGTTGTTTTTGAGGCTCTTAACCGATTAGATCATAAATGCACTAATAACCAAACCGAATATGAAGCTTTATTATTTGGGTTGGATATTTTACATGATATGGGAGTAAAGAATGTTGAAGCATATGGGGATTCTCTTTTGGTAGTGCAGCAAGTATCTAAGGTTTGTCAATGTTTAGATGGATTTTTGAATGCTTATCTTGATAAGTGTTTAGATATTATATCTTGCTTTGATGAGTTTGTCATTTATCATGTACCAAGAGAAGAGAATCCTAGAGCTAATGCATTGGCACAGCAAGCATCAGGCTATAATGTTCAGAAAAGAAATTTTTTTCTAAAGAGGCCGATGTTTCGTGAAGCTGACGTTTCTGCTCTGGAACAGGCGGTTCGACCGCCTGTTACAGCCGGTCTGACCGGCTCGGCCGGTCTAACCGCCAGCACAGGCGGTCTGACCGTCTGTACATCTGAAAACACCAATTTGGCCGTTAATGATTTTCAATCTATTGTGGCTGATGCTGCTGATTGGAGAGAGCCTCTGGTGAAGTATTTGCAGGATACTAGCAGGTCAGTGGATTGAAAAGTCCGACGATGGGCTTTCAAGTTTACTTTGGTTGATGGTGAACTATATCGTCGGACCATAGATGGATTGCTTTTGAAATGTTTAGATCCTGATCAAGCTAGATTGGCTATGGCAGTGGTTCATGAAGGAATTTATGGTACACATCAATCGGCTCGAATGATGAAGTGGCTCCTTAGGCGGGCTTGCTTTTATTGGCTTATGATGATAGCCGATTGTTTTCGTTACTATAAAGGGTGTGAAGAGTGTCAAAAGTTTGGGGATATTCAGATTGCACCTGCTGCGTTGATGCATCCGATCATTAAACCGTGGCCTTTTAGAGGGTGGGGTTTAGATTTCGTTGGTAAGATTCATCCTCCTTCATCAAAGGGTCATTGTTTTGTGATTGTAGCTACTGATTATTTTACCAAGTGGACTGAAGCAATTCCCCTCAAGAACATGACACATAAGGATGTGATTGAGTTTATTACTGAGCATATTATTCATAGATTTAGGATTCCTCAAATATTGACGACGGATCAAGGGACGTCGTTTATTTCTAAAGAGGTACGTGAGTTTGTTGGATCCTATGGTATTAAATTGCTCAATTCATCTCCATATTATGCTCAAGCCAATGGTCAAGCCGAGTCTAGCAACAAGATTTTGATCAAGCTCATAAAGAAGAAGATTGAAGATCATCCTAAGCGGTGGTACGAGGTATTATCTGAAGCATTATGGGCGCATCGTATTTCTAGACATGGTGCTACTAAGGTTACTCCATTTGAGCTCATTTATGGTCAAGAGGTCGTTTTGCCTGTCGAGGTAAATCTGGCTGCTTATAGATTGGCTAAGCAAAATGATCTTGATGCTAGCACATATTGTGCTTTGATGATGGATAATATCGATGAGGTGACCGACAAACGTTTGGAGGCCTTGGAGGAAATTGAAAAGGATAAAAGAAGAGTGGCTCGAGCATATAACAAGAAGGTAAAGCTCAAATCCTTTCAAGTTGGTGATTTAGTGTGGAAGACTATTTTACCTATAGGAACAAAGAGCAACAAGTTTGGTAAATGGTCGCTGAATTGGGAAGGACCATATCGTATTGTGAAGGTTTGTTCTGGGAATTCCTATATGGTGGAGACTTTGCAAGGATTTCAGTTGCCAAGGGCACTCAATGGGAAGTATTTGAAGAAATATCATCCAAGTGTTTGGCAACATGCTTGAAAGGATATGGCCGATATGTGATATCGCCCTTAGGGAAAAAATGGCCAACAATAGAGGGTCGTCCTTAGTCTGTTTAAATGTTTTGTGGTAAACAAAGTTTTACCAAAAAACAGGGGGGCATATGTTGACGACCAAAAATGGCTTAAGCCGATCAGGCTGGGACAGCCGGTGTAGACCGCCTGTACAAGCGGTTAGACCGGCTGTGCCCTATAGCCGATCTGGCAATGTGCCAGGCGGTCTAACCGCCTGTCACAGACGGTCTAATCGCCTGTCCCCGAGTCCGAGTAGAATCAGGTTTTTGCACGTTTTTAGATCTGTACAAGGACTTCCTTGCGGGGCAAGACCTCCCCACCCTATCGCTTGAGTAGACGCTGCCTTGCTTCGCGCGAACCCGAGGCCTTGCCGGTGCATTAGGGTCCCTTCGCCAGGGGTGGCCACGGCTTTATCCCGCGGCTGTCGCTGAATCTGGTCCACGCCTCGTATCGACGAAGGCTCCAAGAAAAACCTAACAAGGGTATGCTCAAAACTCCAGGAAGGTATTATGTTAGCGTAAGGGTACTAATGAGGATAGTTTTGGTTAAAAGTTAGAGAGGCCAACGAAGGTGTTCTGACGGAGTTTAAAAGGCTTTGGTCTGCGAAGGCGATTTTAATGAGATTAGGAGGGTAAATCGTTCTGCGAAGGTCTCTCATGAATTTTTTGTCAATGTTGTGGTCATGGAATAAAACCACAAGATGGGCGCCAAATGTTGGGCATGAGATTCCACCAAACATTAGAGAGAGAGTGAGAGTGTAGTAGACACACAAAACAAGGGAACAAGTATGGAGTGCTGAAGGGACCGCGACACCCTAAGAGGGGGGTGAATTAGGTATCTCTAAAAACTAAGGCTCTAAGCACATATAAAAACCTATTTCAATTTCTACCTAAATGTGCTCTAGGTTTTCTCTATGTGTTGCTATCTCTACCGCTACATAGTTTTGCACCCTAGGTCCAATCCTATACTAGCATGGCAAGTCTAGCAAAGGTAAATGCGGAAAGTAGTGCAAGTATGAAATGCGGAAACTTAAAGGGTAGAGAAGAGCAAACTCCCGGCACGGCGATTTTTACCGAGGTATCGGAAAGCTCACGAGCTTTCCACTAGTCCTCGTTGTTGGAGCCCCTCTCAAAGGGAATGCCCGCGCAAGGGCATAAACTCCCCGGTCGAGTAACTCCGTGGGTGACCACGGGACTTCCCCACGCGCAAGTGGGTCTCCGCTCGTCCCTCCCTGGATGCTCCTCGCTGCCTTCACTTGGTAGAGCTTCGGCCAAAATGCCAAGGGCCTCTCCTCCCTTGCACAACCACCGGCGGCCACTCCACAAACTCGGTTGAAGGGTCTCGCGAGACTACAAGCCCCTGATTTACAACACTTGGTGTGTGCAAGCACCGGTAAGCAAAGAGGTATGCAAACCTCGCTAAACTCTAGGCTAAACACCTAAGAGATGCGCTAAAGGGTCTAGAGTAGCACTAAGCACTTTGCTAATCACCTAGATCTTCTATTTAGCACTTTGGTGGATTGAGCACTTAAGAATGTGTAGAACACTTGCCAATAGCTTCTCCCAGCTCAAGCACACTTCAAATGGCCGGGGAACCTCTTATTTATAGCCCCAACCAAAGAAACTAGCCGTTGCTGGTCGTTGCCAGTTTTCTGCGTACCGTCGACTAATTCGATGGGTGCAAATGAGGGACCATCGAATTAGTCGTCGCCCCCTTTTCTCTTTGAATCTTTGAACTCCAACGGCTACTTGCACCATCGACTAATTCGACGGTCACCCCGTCGAAATAGTCGTCGCCCACCAGAGCCGAACGACGCCGGTCTTCAGTCACAATCGACTAATTCGACGGGCACACCATCGATTTAGTCGACGCCTCTGCGTTTTGCAATTCTTCATTGCTTCTATGCGGGTCTTTTCTTCTATCTTCATTGCCATCTTTTGGATAACCATCATTTGGATATTGGTTATATAGGCATTTGGATGGCTTCCAAAATATCCTTGGGACCTAGAAATATCTACAAATATCATCTCGACAAATTGTTAGTCCCAATGATTATGTTGTCAATCAATCGCCAAAATGTAACACCCTAATTTTATTTCATCACAAAGAAATCAATATAAGCAACCTCTTATTTTAGTTTTATCGTTTTAAGGCTATATTTAAATTGATAAAATAAATATCATCTTTAAATAGATAAACATCACTTAAATGATAGTCCAATCAAGTTCATGTTGCATCCATGCTGCTGCATATATTTTTTTGTGTGAAGTTTTGAAGTTTAAACAAAGCTCCACATAGGTTTAAACATTTCAAACCTTCTATCTCTCGTTTCTCACTTTTTCTAGCCCAGCCCAAACTCCCTGCAGCCGGCCCATCTTCTTCCCCCGCTCAGCCCATTAACCAGCCGCCGGCCCAGCTCTCCCCCTCCACCTTTCCTTTCTTTCTCTCTCGCTGCGAGTGGGCGCCACTTATCGGGGGCGTCGCCTTCGTTTCCCCGGCCGCGCAGCCAAGCCAAGCTCGCGCAGCGCCGCCTCTCAGCGCTCCGCGTCCTCGCGCCTGGGCCTGCAGGCCAGAGCCGCCCTAGCCACCTTTATAAGCCGCCGCCATCGCAGTTTTCCCCCTCCACAACCCTAGATGCAGCCTCCACCCGATCTCGCCACCGCCATCGACAACTGAGCCCCGATGCCGCCGCCGTTCTGCCGCCTTGCCGTCTCTCCTTCGAGTTTGAGTCGTTGTCAAGCTTCGCACGGGGGTAAGGAACACGCCGAGCCTTCCCCCTCGCGCAATTGGCACCTAGAACCCCCGCTTCGCACACACCGTGGCCGCCGGTCGCCATGGCTCGCCGCGAGCCGCGTACGCCGGCCAATCCCACTCGCTTAGGCCACAATTGGATTCACCGCGTCCCAATCTAGGTCTAGGGCTTGGATCTGCTCGATTTGGCCACCCCGAGCCCCCGTTTCGCTCTACTCCGGCGAAAGCGCCGCCGCGCGCCGCCGCCAGCTGACGTCTCCGGCGAACCATAGCGCCGCATGAAACCCTAGCCGTTAGATCCGCATCCGACGGCTCAGATCGGGTCAGACCCGAGTCAAATAGGGATCGTACCAGTCAGCTCTGGTAGTTTTGCAGAAAACCCCCTGTGTTTTCCTAGATTCAACCCGCGGTCCAGTGTAGTTCAAAAGTATTTAGATTTAGGTCCTTTTTCTTTCAGTTTAGCCCCTGCGCTTTCATAAATTAGAACCCGCCGTCCTAGGAGGCCTTTTTACGCATTAGACCTTCGGTTTATACGCGTACTTATGCAGAGAGCCCTCAGGTTTTTCTGTTTAGGTCCCTGGAAGTCTAATTTCATCGCAGAATAGCCCCTGAGTCCTATTTTAAGCCTGTTTTCACTGTTTTAAATCCATTTTGAGAGATCTTTGCGTCCGTAGGTTCATAATTTCATGAACAGGAAACATGTTTACGTTATTTTAAAGTTGGATGGTGTATTGTTTGTTTGTTTATTTATTGTATGTTTGTGATGTGTGTGCGTGTAGAGAACGTGTCGTATGAGGAGGAAGATCAAGAGCAGTACTACGAAGAAGAGCCACCATTCGTAGCTGAGGAAGGCAAGTGGATTTCCCCCTCTGCATTCTCTTTTTGATGCCTATCACATGTCATTACATTAAAGTTTATTATTACTTATGTCTCGCATTAATTTTGATGGGAACGTATCTAAGGATGCCTAGCTTTTACTCTCATGCCTTGAAACACTTGGGTTTATATTCATGTCGGGTAGCCACACTAGATGCATAACTTTGGGCTTATGGTGGGTCACTACTTGAACAAATGTTGATGAATTTGTTATACTTATGATGAACTTTTTAAACAAGAGCACTATTGTTAATTGGAACATGGAGCGGCCACCTGGGATTATTACGTACAACCATACTATCACATTGGCTCTGATCTTGGCTAAATAATTAGAAGACCTATATGTTGTGTTCTCGCTGCAAGTAGGTGGGTTATTGGGTCCGAAGCTTGGATGAGTAGTGTCGGTGCCTGATTTGGTCGCACCGGCACCAACAAGTGATTGCGGTGCTAAACCACTCGTTTCCCTGATGGCGAGAGTAAGAGACGGGGATTTATCCTGGTTCCGGCCACGAGACCGTACGTCCAGCAATGGTGTGATGCACCGGTTTGCGTGTTGCTCGTAGTAGGGGTTTACAAGCAAGGTGGGAGAAGGAGATGAGCTCCTAAGTCCCCAGCTATGTGGTGCGTGTTCTGGTGTGTATGAACTTGTGTGTGTGCTTGTTGTCTATGTCTATCCCTCTCCTTGCCTGGGCTTCCCTTCCCCTTTTATAGACCAAGAGGGGAGGGTGCGAGTACATGGGTTCGTGGTGTTCGTTGCTAAGTGCACTGTTCGTCCATGCCGCGCACTGTGCGAGCGGGAATCGCGCCTTCCAACTCCGGCTGACGACATGGCAGTGGCTGACGTGATGTCCTTTCTTCTGGTGACGGCTCACGGCGTCGAGGGTGGTGACTTGCGTACGGCGTCCAGTTCGAGCCTCCGTGGCCTCCTTCGAGGGTCGCCTTCGAGGATGGGGGCGTGCCCGAGGCGAGCGAAGTCAAAGGAGTGGTTGGCATAGTGCCGCTGCCAAGGTTAGGTCTGGCCGTTCAGCATGGCGCTCAGAAGTCCACTGTTGCGGGTGGATTTGACCGGTGTCTTCTCCGGGGCGTGGGTGGTTGCGTGGCGCAGTGATTCCCTGCTTTTTGACTGCAGAGCAGCGTCATGATGACTCTGATGGGTCACGAAGCCTTGGGCGTTGTTCCTGGCGAGGCCGGCTCGAGTTTGGACCACAAGCTCGAGCTCGCCGGGCCTCGAACGAGACGGAAAGGCTGGCTCGAGGGTGGAAATCTCCCTCGAGGCCGCCGAGCCTCGAACGAGGCGGAAACCCCTGCTCGAGGGTGGTCGTCCACCTCGAGCGGGATGGGCGCCGAGGAGTGGTCGCGACGGTGGGCCTTTGCTGGGCTTGTAGAGCCAGGCCGATGTCGTTGTGGGCCTTCTCGCCGAGTTGTTTTCGGCCCAAGTTAGGGTACCCCTTTTGTAAGTACCCGACAGTCGCCCCCGAGCTTTCGCAGGAATGAGGTTCAATCCTGCGAAGGTTGGTGTTCGTCGAGGCTTTCGAGGCCTTTGTCTCTTCGCGAGTTCTGGGAATCCGTGGGGGCGCGCTAGCGCACCCGCGGGTGTAGCCCCCGAGGCCTTGGGAGAGTGGTTGACACTCTCTCAAGGTCTCAACTTGATGTGCAGAGCATTCGCTGCTTTCTCAGGTGTGGGTCCGTCCACTTCGCCTGAGGTAGGGAAGATTTCGAGCTTTCTTCGTGCCTCGTGCTCCCTGTTCGAGGGGGTTGAGAAGGAGGCGACCCGTGCTTCCCTCGATGGGATCGAGCCATGGATGCCTGGTTGATCTGGTAACGGGTGATTCGAGCGGACGTCCATGTCCCGTTTGATAAGGGTAGGCTCGTGGTCATAGGACACGCCCGTAAAAGCTTTTCGCAAAAGTATGCTAGATGGGACTCGACCTCATTCGATAGAGGTCGAGGGCTCGATGCTCCCCCTCGAGGGGTCCCTCGATCTAGGCACTTTGCCTGGCCTCGAACATAATCGGTTGGTTTCCTCGAGCGTTCGAGCTTCGAGGGTACCGTCGATTATCCCTGACTCGGTTGATCTGGGGCCCTTGTCGAAACCCTTCGAAGGTCCAAGGTCCGAACCCCTGATCAGTAACACGATGGCTTCTTCACTTCGAGGAGGAAGCCTCGAGCGTTGATTCCATGGGTTCCGCTCCGCGCGGGGTAACGAGGCTTTCGAGACCTCTGTCCCTCGAAGGGGCTTCCTCGAGCCTTCGAGCTTCGAGGCTTTTCCTTCGAGGGTGGGCGCCTTGAATGCGCCCTTCCTTGTTCCGTGTGGGTTATGATGACCACCAACGAAAATTTCGTGGTTTCGTGGGAGGAGTGGGCGCGTCTTTTCAGGCGAGGCGTGCGGGCGCAGTTTGACACGACCGCACGTCTGCCGCGCCAGAGTCCTCGAAAATTACGGCGCAATCAAAACGGTTGTGCGGTTGACGCGGCCCGCGCCGTTACGTCTCCCGGGGCGGGCCTGGCTGTCAGCCTAGGGGGCTGTCGCGTCAATGCCGCAGTATTGCCGCGCCTTGCTCCGTGGGAGGAGTATAAATAGCACGGCAGTGCTCATGCCAAGGGTACGCCTCCCCTAGCTTTCGCTTTCAGACTTTTGCCCTGGCCTTTGCCTTCATCTTCTTCCTTCGCCTAAGCTTCCCCTCGCCGCCATGGCCCAATTCGTCGACCCCGCGCCGTGGAAGCCATCGAATGCCACCAAGACCTGCCTAGAGAGGCTCGTGGAGGTTGGAGTGCTGCCGCCGAACGTTGACGGCGAACCGCCCGTTTGGATCTCGCCGGGGGCCGCTGCGGAGCCCGACCC
Organism: Digitaria exilis; assembly: GCA_015342445.1. Lineage (NCBI taxonomy): Eukaryota > Viridiplantae > Streptophyta > Magnoliopsida > Poales > Poaceae > Digitaria > Digitaria exilis. The sequence goes on from JACEFO010002599.1 coordinate 368,052, forward strand.
GCCGGCGGGCTACGTTGTCAGCCTTGTTCGTTTCCACGAGCGGGGACTCGGCGTTCCGGTGGGGAGATTTATGCGGGCGTTGTGCTTCCACTACAAGGTGGAGCTGCACAATTTCTCGCCTAACGCGATCTCGCAGGCGGCGGTGTTCGCCGCCGTCTGCGAGGGTTATCTAGGCATCGAGGCCCACTAGGACCTTTGGCGCCACCTCTTCTTCGGCGAGCTCTTCTCAGAGGGCGTCTCCAAGGGGGTTCGCCGTCCCGCTCGCGCTGGTGGCCTCGTGCTCCAAGTCCGGAGGAGCCGCCGGGATCTTTACATCCCTTGTTCCATGGTTTCCAACAACCAAGATTGGGATAAGGGGTGGTTTTACCTCCGCAACGACGGAGGGCGTCTGCCGCCCTACACCGGCAAGCTGCTGTCGAAGAAGCAGGACTACTGGTACTACGGGGTGTCACCGCCGGAGCAGAAAGACAAGCTCGCTCCGTTGATCGAGGCACTCGAGCGCCTTTCGAGGCACGACCTCACCGCCGGTGGGGTCATCGCCAACTTCCACCGGCGGCGGGTGCTTCCCCTCATGCAGAGGAGGCTCCCGCTGTTCAGGATGACCCCTGGCGCCGACGTCACCGGCACGGCGATGGCGGCGGAGGCATTGCCTGTCGCTACCACCGTTCAACGGGCGCGGCGCGCCGTCGACAAGCTGCCGGACGACCCGTGGGCGGTGCCGATGCGGCCCGAGGATGGCCACCTGAGCTTCGTAAGTTATCTTTCGTCCCTCGTTTTTGCTTTTTGTTTTGTTTTCGTGTTTTTGACCTTGCGAATGGTGCTTCGCAGGGCCTGTCCCGCGGCCACTACTCCAAGCCCCCTGTCCCCGAGGACAAGGCCGTTAATCGCGCCCTCGCCGAGAAGGCGAAGGAGGACATGGATCGGAGGGAGGCGCGGCGGAAGCGGAAGGACCGGAAGAGGAAGAAGCACTTGGCGGAGAATCGCGAGCGGGAGGAGCAGGGGCTCTCACCGCTCCCGACGCCGGAGTCTTCCCCTGATCCCGATGGATCCGAGTAAGACGGTGGGGCGAGGAGTCCGTCTCCTTTCGAGCTTCCCGTCTCCTCGCGGGCTTCCCCAAGTCGGGCCGCCCAGGCCGCATCGTCTGGGGGCGGCGGCGGAGAGATCGTCGACCTCGAGGCTCCTCCGTCGACCGTGGTGCCTACCTCTGGGAGCCCGTCGGGGGTAGCGACGGCTGCTCTCGAGGAGCCCTAGGATCGAGGCGAGGCTCCCGAGCGACCGAGCGTTGTCGAGGAGGCCCCAGCCCGTGGGCCGGGAGTGGAGGTCCCCCAAGTAGACTCCGTCGTCTCTACGGGGGGCGAGGAGACCTCGAGGGTGGCCCCTCAAGGGGAGGCCGACGCCTCCACGGGAGGCGAGGCCTCGAGGGCGGCTCCTCAAGGGGAGGCCGGCGCATCTACGGGAGACGAGGTCCCGGGGGTGGCTCCCGTCTCATCCTCGAGGCCGAAACGGAAGCTCCCCATCGTGCGGTAAGTTTTCTTCGTTGCTCGCTTATCGTTGATACTTCGCTTTTGTCTCTAATCGAGCTTTTTTCGTGTCGCAGTCGATCTGGGGGGCGGAGCGTGCCTTCCCTCGTGCCGACCAAGGCCCTCAAGGTCGGGCCAAGCTCGTCGCCTCACCCGTCCTCGCAGCTCCTGGGCCCGACGAACGAGGTCGTGCAGGACTTCGTCACCTTCTTCGACGCTCAGGCGGAGCTGCAGGTCGAGCAGCTGCCGCGCGAGGACGCGCCCCAGGTCCTCGAGGAGCCAAGGCCGCCTCAACTCCTCGAGGGTGCTGCCGAGCCCCGGGCCGAGGTTGCCCGGTCCGAGGATGCCACCCCCGCGCCTGGGGAGTCTCTTCGCGTCGAGGAACCGTCTGCGGCGCCCGTGGAGGCGGACGCTGCGGTGGCCCCCCCGCATGAGGGGGGAGAGGGACGAACCCTTGGCGGCGGGTTTCCCCATCTGAAGGAGCTGGCAGAGGCTCTGGGGGTGGGGGCCCCCGTGACGCAGGGGCGCGAGAGCGGCGGGGCCGCGCCGTCGACTCTCGTCGTGGCTCCGCAGGGGCCAGCGTCGGCCGGATCCTTCAGGACGCATGCCCGTGGATCCGCTGAGATGTGGCAATCCCGCCGCGAGCTTCCCGAGCAGTTCGTCGATGAAGCCGTGGCGGAGGAGCGCCTATGGGACGGTCAATCGTCGCACGGTCGGGACGTTCGCAGGGCGCTGCAAGACGTCCTCCGCCTTCACGATGAGGCCGGCAAGATCCACCAGGTGCGTTTCGGTGCAGCCAGTGTTTTGTCGTAATCCTTCTTCAAAAGGGGACTTAGCTCGTTTTTCGCAGGAACTCCGCCATCAGGCGTTCGCAAAGAACGACCAGATTGCGGCGCTGTTATTGGAGCTCCGCCGCTTGTTGGGGGCGCTTGAGGTTCGAGACCACCAGCTGGCCGACCTCCGAGACACTCAGGACCGGGTTGTCGCCGAGTGTCGGGAAAAGGGCAAAGTCATCACCCGCCTAGATGGCTCGGTCGGCGCCCTGCACGAGCAGCTCGCGAACAGCAGCACCTGGCTGGATAACGAGCGAGCTGCGCGCAGTGCGGCGGAGTCGGCGGTCGAGGAGGAGCGGCGTCTCGTGGTCGAGACTCGAGACCAGCTCGAGCTGGAGCAGGGGGCTCGGGCTGCGGCGGAGCGGCAGGCTCGAGAGGGGGAGAAGGCCCTCGAGGCTGCCCAGGGCCAAGTCGAGGGTAAGCCGATTTGGCTCGGGTTTCGACCTTGCTTTGCTTTGTTATTCTTTCGTTTCTGACAGCCTTGTTGGTGCAGCGTTGAAGCAGGCGCTCCAGGCCGAGATGGAGTCGAAGGAGGCCGTGCTGGTGGCACATTCGGCGACCCAGCGCGAGCTCGATGAGCTGGTGCAGGCAGCTTCGGCGGCCTGCAACGAGATTGCTGGCGCCGATGTGCAGTCCGGCAGCTCCCTCGCCAGTCGCCTTCGAGCGCTTGGGGGGCACTTCACCTCGCTTGTGAAGGAGGCCCTTCTGCTCGGGGTTCGGAAGGCGCTTGGAGTGGTCACGACCCACTACCAAGCGGACCTCTCGAAGCTCGCCGCCGGGTATGTCGTTGCCGACGACCTTAACGACGAGGAGGCAGTGGTGGCAATGGAGGAAGCCGATGCTGCCGCCGACGGGACGGCGCGAGTGCTTGCTGGCCACTTCGAGGGCGTCCTTTTTCCTGGCGAGGACGGCGGCGGCTGGGACGACCTTGGCGGCGGGGGCGATCCCTGAAAGTCTTGGGCCATCGAGCCCGAATGTAAAAAGTAGTTTAGAGATTTAGACTTTTTTATGTAATACTAATTCGCTTTATTTCGCTAAACATCGTTTATTTTGCTTTAAACACGATGTTATTTTTATGCGGCGTCTTCGCGACGTGCATTGTGTCCGATGCTTGTGCCTCGAGAGGAAAACGTCACTAGGATCGATCGTACGTGAATGACTTAGGCGGAGGGAAGTGAGGTGTTGCCGTAGCCTCGAGGCGTAGGCGAACACTCGGCTCAGGCGACCCTGCCCTTGTCCGTTTCATGCCTAGTGTGTTTCCTTCGAGGTTTCGCAAAGGATTTTTGAAAAAAGTGACGATTTTTTCGGGGGTTCCTCCCCATTTAGCCCCCGAGGGAGGGATGGCTCTACCGAGGGCAGAGCCAATCCTTCCTCGAAGCGCGAATGGAATAAAAGTTCGTTTTATTTACTTCCAAACTGTGGGGGTAAAACATCGACACTTGATTCAAAAGATTTGTACAAATTCTGGAGTATGTACAAAGGTTTCGAGGGCCAAGGGCCACTCTAGGGATAGAAACAACGTAGCTGTTGGATGTTCCAGGCGTTAGTGAGGATCTCCCATCCTCGTCAGCTAGCTTGTATGTCCCGGGCTTGAGGACTTCAGCGACGATGTACGGCCCCTCCCATGGGGGTGAAAGCTTGTGCCATCCTCGGTTGTCCTGTCGAAGCCTTAACACGAGGTCTCCTTTGCAGAGATCTCGATGCTGGACCCTTCGAGCCTGTTGTCGCCGCAGGCTTTGCTGGTACCTTGCCGAGTGGAGTAGAGCCACGTCTCGAGCTTCGTCGACCTGGTCGAGCGAGTCCTCTCGAGCCTGGCAGTTTCGCTGCTCTTGGTACGCTCGGAGCCTAGGGGACCCGTATTCCAAATCCGTGGGGAGGATGGCCTCTGCCCCAAAGACGAGGAAGTACGGGGAGAACCCTGTCGCTCTGCTTGGGGTCGTTCTCAGACTCCAAATCACCGATGGTAGCTCTTGTACCCACTTGTGCCCAAACTTCTTCAGCTTGTTGTGAATTCTAGGCTTTAGGCCTTGTAGAATCATGCCGTTGGCACGTTCTACTTGACCGTTCGTTTGCGGGTGAGCCACCGCCGACCAATCCACCCGGATGTGCAAATCATCGCAGAATTTTAAGAACTTCTTTCCCGTGAACTGGGTGCCGTTGTCGGTGATGATGGAGTTGGGAACCCCAAACCGATGGATTATGTCGGTGAAGAAGAGCACTGCCTGCTCAGACTTGATTCTGCTGATGGGTCGAGCTTCGATCCATTTGGAGAATTTGTCGACCGCCACCAGTAGGTGCGTGAAGCCCCCGGGCGCTTTCGCCATTGGCCCGACAAGGTCGAGGCCCCATACAGCAAAAGGCCATGTAATGGGGATGGTTTGCAGCGCTTGAGCAGGCAGGTGCGTCTTGCGTGCGTAGAACTGGCACCCTTCGCAGGTTCGTACCACCTCCGTGGCGTCCGCCACGGCAGTGGGCCAGTAGAAACCTTGTCGAAAGGCGTTGCCTACAAGCGTTCGTGGGGCGGCGTGGTGTCCGCATACGCCCGCATGAATGTCGAGGATGAGCTCTTTTCAATCGGGTATTGGGATGCAGCGTTGCAAGACCCCGAGGTTCCCCGTCGGTATAGTTCCCCCTCGATGATGAGGAACCGTTTAGCTTTCCTCGCAACGCGCCTTGCCTCCATTCGATCGTTAGGCAAGACGCCTTGATCGAGCCAGTCGAGGTACGGGTTCCGCCAGTCTCGAGGCGCCGGGGCCTCGTCGATTTCCATCGCCTCTGCCTCGTCCTCTTCTCCCGAGCAAGCCTCGTACCCCATGGGCTCGTCCTCATCCTCCAAGAGCTCCGCGCTCGTGGAGTCGAGGGCGGCTGCTCGAGCGTCGTGTGCGGTCGAGGCTCGGGAAGAGGTGGCAACGGCAATCGAGGGTCCGTCGATATCCTTGTCGAATACGTTCGGCGGAACGGTGGCTCGCCCTGACGCGATCTTTGCCAATTCGTCGGCCTCCTCATTGTATCTTCGAGGTTACGTACCGCCTGGCAGTATGCCACCATTTTTTCGTCGTGGCAGCTGGATTCCTTCATCACCTGATCAACGACCAGTTGCGAGTCGCCGCGGATGTCGAGGCGCTTAATGCCGAGCTCGAGCGCGATTTTCAAGCCAGCAAGAAGCGCTTCATACTCCACCATGTTGTTGGACGCGGGGAAGTTGAGTCGTACGACATATCGAAGGTGCTCCCCGCGGGGTGAAATGAAAAGCAGGCCGGCGCCGGCGCCGGTCTTCATCACCGATCCATCGAAGTACATTTCCCAGCAGTCGAGGCTGGACTTCGAGGGGGGAGCTGGGTGTCGGTCCATTCGGCTACGAAGTCTGCCAAAGTCTGGGACTTGATGGCTTTCCTTGGCGCATAAGCGAGGGTCTCCCCCATCAGCTCTGTTGACCATTTCGAGATTCGCCCAGAGACCTCGCGGTTCTGGACGATTTCGCCCAGCGGAAAAGACGACACGACGGTCACCGGGTGAGCCTCGAAGTAATGTCGCAGTTTTCGTCGGGCCAACACGATGGCGTAGATCAGCTTCTGGATGTGGGGATACCTCGTTTTGGTTTCAGACAGGACCTCGCTGATGTAGTACACCGGTCGCTGGACCGGCAGAGAGTGTCCTTCCTTGGTCCTTTCCACCACTATGACCGCGCTGACAACTTGAGTGATCGCTGCGACATAGAGGAGGAGAGGTTCGCCCTCTTTCGGTGAGGTAAGGATCGGCGTGTTCGTTAACGCAGTTTTGAGTCGATCGAGAGCTTCCTGGGCCTCCGCGGTCCAGGTAAAGTGCTCTGACTTCCTCAAAAGTCGATACAGAGGCAACCCCTTCTCCCCGAGACGAGAGATGAAGCGGCTCAGGGATGCCAGGCATCCCATCACCCTCTGCACACCCTTTAGGTCACGGATCGGTTCCATCTGCTGGATGGCCGCGACCTTTTCGGGGTTGGGCTCGATGCCTCGTTCGGAGACAATAAAGCCCAGGAGTATACCTCGAGGCACACCGAAGACACACTTCTCAGGGTTGAGTCTTACTCCGTGCGCCCTGAGGCAGCCAAACACGACCTCGAGGTCGCGTACCAGGTCGTCCGCCTTCCTGGTTTTTACGACGATGTCATCGACATATGCTTCTACGATACGACCTATATGATCCCCGAAGACGTGGAACATACAGCGTTGGTACGTGGCCCCGGCGTTTCGAAGGCCGAAGGGCATCGTAACGTAGCAGTACATGCCAAAAGGGGTGATAAAGGAAGTTGCGAGCTGGTCAGACTCCTTCATCTTGATCTGATGGTAGCCGGAGTACGCATCAAGGAAACATAAAAGTTCACATCCCATCATGGAATCCATAATTTGATCTATACGTGGCAAAGGAAATGGGACTTTTGGGCATGCTTTATTCAAGCTGGTGTAATCTACACACATTCTCCACTTCCCACTTTTCTTTTTCTCTAGTACAGGATTAGCTAGCCATTCGGGATAAAAGACTTCCTTGATGAATCCAGCCTCCAAAAGCTTGCGTACCTCTTCGCCGATCGCCCGCCGTTTCACTTCGTCGAAACGGCGGAGACGTTGTTTGACCGGCTTGGAGTGGGGGCGGATATCAAGAGAGTGCTCGGCGACCTCCCTCGGGATGCTGGCATGTCCGAGGGGCTCCACGCGAAGATGTCAGCGTGGGCGCGGAGACAGTCGACGAGCACCACTTCCTATTTGTCACTGAGGGAAGAGCTGATCCTCAACACCCTGCCGTCGTGGCTGTCGGGGTCGAGGGGGACAGTCTTGGTGTCCTCAGCGGGCGTGAAGCTCCCCGGTTGCCATTCGTTGGCGTCAGGGAGCGTGTTGACGATCGCTTCCAGGTCCGCTACGAGGGTTTCGTCGAGGGCGAGAGCCTCCGCGAGCTCAATGCTCTCGACGTCGCACGCGTAGGCGTGCTCGACCGTTGGTCCGACCGTGATGATTCCATGAGGCCCTGGCATCTTCATCTTGAGGTAGGTATAGTTAGGGATGGCCATGAACTTGGCGCAGCATGGTCTTCCCAAAATGGCGTGGTAGGCCCCTTTGAAGCCTACTACCTCGAAGGTGAGTACTTCCTTGCGGAAGTTTGCGGGGTTCCGAAACAGACGGGCAGGTCGATCTACCCGAGAGTTTGGACGCGTTTTCCGGGCGCAACTCCATGGAAGGAGGACTTGTTGGGCCGCAGCTCGCTGGTGCTGATCCCCATAAGCTCCAAGGTTGGAGCGTATAGGATGTTGAGGCTGCTGCCGCCGTCCATGAGCACCTTGGAGAAACGCGTGTTGCCGATGACGGGGTCGACGACGAGGGGATACTGTCCGGGGTTCGGGATATGGTCGGGATGGTCTTCGCGACCGAACGAGATGGTCTCTGAAGACCAGTCGAGATATGAGGGGGTCGCTGGCCGGACCAGCATGACCTCCCTGCGTTCCCTCCTCCGCTGTCGAGGTTTTAGGGTTGCCGCGGGGCCTCCCGTGATGAAGAACACGTGTTCCACCTCGGGGTATCCGTCGTCATCCTTGCCGGCGCCATCCTTGGGCTGACCGCTATCCTTTCGAGGGATGCGGTTGTAAAACTTCCGCAGCATCTCACACTGCTCGAGGGTGTGAGCCACTGCGGTCTTGTGATACGGGCACGGCTTCTTGAGGAGGTCGTCGAAAACGCCCCCACCACGCGGGGGGCCTCGAGGTCCCTTGTGGTTAGGGTCGACCGCGAGGGCCTCATCTTCGACGTCGCCCGCTCCGCGGGGCGCTCGGAGCTTCTTTCCCTTCTTGCCATGCTTCCGTTTCTTCGAGGGACCCTTTGCCTTGTCGTCCTCCGCGGATGCCTCCTCGGGACGCTTTCCCTTCTTGTCATTAAAAATGGCGTTGGCCGCCTCCTCCCCCGAGGCGTACTTCGAGGCCACCTCGAATAACCGGTTTGCGTCGGGGGGTGGGCTCCTCCCCAATTTGCACACCAGGCTATAGCATGTGGTGCTCTCGAGGAAGGAGTGGATGATCTGATGGTCGGTGATGTTGGGAAGCTCGGTGCAGCGCTTGGAGAAGCGCCGGATGAAGTCCCTCAAGGATTCGTTGGGTTTTTGTCTGCACCCTCGAAGGTCCCACGTGTTCCCAGGGCGCACGTAGGTGCCCTGGAAATTCCCCACGAAGGTCTCGACCAGGTCGTCCCAGTCGCGGATCCGGTTCGGGGGCAGATGCTCGAGCCATGTCCGCGCGGAATCTGCCAGGTGGAGTGGTAGATTGCGGATGATCATGGCGTCATCTGTAGCGCCGCCGAGCTGACATGCTAGGCGGTAGTCGTTCAGCCATACCCTGGGGTCCGTTTCCCCAGAGTATTTGGTGATGGTGGTAGGTTGTCGGAAGCGGGGGGGAATCGGGGCGGTGCGGATGTTATGGCTAAACACCCGCGTTCCCGCTGGTTCCGGGGCCGCATCCCGGTTCCACCCGACGTCGGTGCGCCCGCGTTGGTGGGCCCGGGCTCTCTCTCGCTGCCTTATTTGGTTCAACATGTTGCGGGCGTCGCCATCGTCGACCGTGCCTCGAGTGTCCCGGAGGCGTGACCTCGCGGGCACCCTCGCTGGAAGCGTTCTTGCTTCGGGTGCACGTGGTTCGTTGGCGTGGCGTCGTGCCATGTTCCGGTGGGAGTCACCCCGGGACTGTGCTCGTGCCCTGCCGTTAGGCCGGGGTGAGCGTACCGATGACTCCCCTCCTCGTTCGCCCTTCGAGGCTGAGGAGCGTCGAAGGCGGAAGGCTGAGCTTTCGGCCTGTTGTCGGGCGGCATTCTCGACCAACTTTTGGGCCTCGAGATGCAGCTTCCGCCCCTCGGGGATAGCTTCTTCCGGCATGGCTCGGAGCAGCGCGGCCGCCGCAATGAGCTTTTGGCTCGTTCTGGGAGCGAGGTCGTCATCTTTTCCTTCGGCAAGGATGCGAGCCTGAGCCACTCGCCCTGCAAGCCGTGCGTCCGTGCCGTGCTCGTGGCCTTGTTTGGCTGGCTCGTGGTCGGAGCGCGCCGGTGGTGAGACGTCACCACTTCCCAAGTCGTGGGGGCGAGCAGCTCATGGCAGGTGGTGCGGATGCCGCTCGTCCTCGGAAGGAAAGTGGTCCGATGGGTCCGATGGCTGCGCGCCTATCGGATCTATGCCATTGTTGCCCCCCTGGTCATCACCCTCGCCGTCGTCGTCCGGTGTTGATCCCTCGCTGACCCGCCCGTCGCTGATGACGAAACACTCCCTGGTTTGGATCATACTCATCATCGGAATAGCCGAAGCAATAATCCGCCGCTGTTTGGAAGGCCACAAAAGCCTCTGGGTCGCGGAGACCTGAGTAGTCCCAACCAGGGTGTTCACGCATAAAAGCATATCCGTCTTCGGACTCCATGCGGGGATCGTCGGGTGCTGGAGTGGTGAAGTCTTGCTCCAAGGTTGGATGACAACCTGGCTGGCCGTCATACGCGCTCATGGCAGTGCGGACGAACGAGGCGTCCGTGACCGTAGAGCCGCGTAGCCCGTAGGGATAGGGACGTGCCGTCGTGGCACGTGGTGCAGACATGGGTCCCGGGAGGAAGGGAGTAGCCCTCTCCTGTGACCCTGACCGCAGGGCGTCCCCTTCCCTTGCGGGAGGGGGGGCGCTGTCGTCGGCGGCGCGCCTTGCAGCGCGCGCTCGTCGTACACGAGGTCCGAGACAACTCCGCCGTCGCGGTGCCGCCGGTAGCGGATGATGGGGCTCCGGTCGGTCGCTTGGATCCTCCTGGAGGATGCGCATGTGGTAATCATCGCCACATGTCTGGAACCGCAAGCTCCCGAACTGGATCTCCTACCCCGCTGGGAGCAGATTGCTCTCGCCCAGCGGGGGTCGTCGTTCGCCGAAGTTCGCCATCGGGAACGAGAGTTGCGCAGCGCTGGTCCCCTACCTGGCGCGCCAACTGTCGGTGCCTGATTTGGTCGCACCGGCACCAACAAGTGATTGCGGTGCTAAACCACTCGTTTCTCTGATGACGAGAGTAAGAGACGGGGATTTATCCTGGTTCCGGCCACGAGGCCGTACGTCCAGCAATGGTGCGATGCACCGGTTTGCGTGTTGCTCGTAGTAGGGGTTTATAAGAAAGGTGGGAGAAGGAGATGAGCTCCTAAGTCCCCAGCTATGTGGTGCGTGTTCTGGTGTGTATGAACTTGTCTGTGTGCTTGTTGTCTATGTCTATCCCTCTCCTTGTCTGGGCTTTCCTTCCCCTTTTATAGACCAAGAGGGGAGGGTGCGAGTACATGGGTTCGTGGTGTTCGTTGCTAAGTGCACTGTTCGTCCATGCCGCGCACTGTGCGAGCGGGAATCGCGCCTTCCAACTCCGGCTGACGACATGGCAGTGGCTGACGTGATGTCCTTTCTTCTGGTGACGGCTCACGGCGTCGAGGGTGGTGACTTGCGTACAGCGTCCAGTTCGAGCCTCCGTGGCCTCCTTCGAGGGTCGCCTTCGAGGATGGGGGCGTGCCCGAGGCGAGCGAAGTCAAAGGAGTGGTTGGCATAGTGCCGCTGCCAAGGTTAGGTCTGGCCGTTCAGCATGGCGCTCAGAAGTCCACTGTTGCGGGTGGATTTGACCGGTGTCTTCTCTGGGGCGTGGGTGGTTGCGTGGCGCAGTGATTCCCTGCTTTTTGACTGCAGAGGAGCGTCATGATGACTCTGATGGGTCACGAAGCCTTGGGCGTCGTTCCTGGCGAGGCCGGCTCGAGCTTGGACCACAAGCTCGAGCTCGCCGGGCCTCGAACGAGACGGCAAGGCTGGCTCGAGGGTGGAAATCTCCCTCGAGGCCGCCGAGCCTCGAACGAGGCGGAAATCCCTGCTCGAGGGTGGTCGTCCACCTCAAGCGGGATGGGCGCCGAGGAGTGGTCGCGACGGTGGGCCTTTGCTGGGCTTGTAGAGCCAGGCCGATGTCGTTGTGGGCCTTCTCGCCGAGTTGTTTTCGGCCCAAGTTAGGGTACCCCTTTTGTAAGTACCCGACAAGTAGCGAACGAATGCTTCGGCTTCCGAAGTACCGCGGATAACGGGGAGCGGACATATACATATAGGGATTCTTTGGAAAAGCCTCGTAGTGCATGCTGCGCCACTCACCTAGGAAGTGTTTAAGGGCCTTGCAAACCCGAGCGAGAAGGAAACACGAAGTATGGTGAAAGTGTACAACCTCTGCAGAGTGTTAAAATCTATTGCAATAGTCGTGTTCGCGGTTATGAACGGCCCGGATCCTCACATGAGTAATATATCGAAACCTTGAATCAAATTGTGGTTACTTGGACATGATGATGATGGTATTTATGATGTTACTATTTAATTGGGTTGGTATATACTTTTACTCTAGTAAATAGGTGCTTGCTTAATAAAACTTGACCAACTAAAATGTTGACAGCTGAAACCAAGCCTCTCCTTGGTAGCTTGCATCTTTTTTCCCACTTGCTGAGTACTAACCATAAGTGTACTCATCCTTGCTTACTTTGGATCAGAAGGATGGAATGGTGCAGAGTACACTAGTGATCTGGATGATACCTAGGCGAGTGCTTCACCAGTCAGCTGCCTGTGGATGAAGTACATCGCCGCTGCTATTTATCTTTAAGACTATCGTGTTGGACCATTTAGGCCTTCGTGCCTCTTCGAGAGTGTAATAAATACTTTATTTGTTCTTACGTTAAAGCACTGTGCTACTGTTATTCACTTAATGTCGATCATATGTGTGTAAATCTTAATCCTGGCGCACAAATGAGATGCATTCGGTTTTCTCTCTAAAACCGGGTGTGACCCAAAATCACAAACTATGGACTAGGGCATTTTCCTTACAAGTGCCCAAAGTGAGTCCCCTCCTTTGGACCTCTTGGATCTTTTACACATAGAATGGAGGTTGGCAATTTACATCTGGACCCTTGATGAGTTTAATATTTACATACGAGCGCTAAGACATTTACAAAGGGGCCCATTTTTTACGTGGGCTGGGCCAGTTCCCCCAACACCCAACTTCTAACTGTCTTCAGATCCTTAAAGTTTAAGGATGGTTCCCTAACTTGCTAGATAACGGTACAAGCAGAGCTCCATCATACCAGAAAGATACTTGTCAAGGCTACCAAAGGGCATATACTCAAAGCAAAGTGCTAGGCATGTTCACTAGTTTTGTCCAAACCACTCAACCCGGCAAACCAGTCAGACCAAACCGTCGTTTCTGGTTTTGCACGGGTTGCTTCAGCCCATGGGCTAAAACCAGTGAAACCGCATCACCATCCCTAGCAATTGCACCTCGCATCACGAACCCTCTCTCCCCCGGTCTCTCTTCTCGATCACCCTCCGCCATGTCTCCCCCGGTCTGTCTCTCTCTCGATCTCCACCAGCGGAAGTCCTCCTCTTCCGGTCTTTCTCTCCCTCCCCTTCTCCTCCACTGTGGGCGCACTTGGATCCCACCTCTCGCGGAATTGAGGCCTCGAGGCGTGTGAGCGGCAGCAAGCTCGTGGGCGGCAACGGAGCGAGCAACAATAGGAGCTCCTCCGGGCGGCGAGCATGTAGATCCGGCGAGGAGGTGTGCTGCGCGTGCCTCGTGAGGAGGTGCGGCGTGCTGTTGCGGGCAGGCTCCACGGGATGCTGCTGCTTGCGGCCGCCGGCGTGCTGCTGCTCAAGCTGTTGCTTGCCGGCTCCATGGCTTGCTGGTGCTGGTGGCTGAGCGGCAGCAGGATTTGTGTTTTTTTGTTTGCTCGATTTGCCATCTCGAGGAGCACGAACGTCGCATTATTGATATCCCGGTTTGAAACCATAGGAACCATCAAACCAGACCGCATAACCCGTTGTTTTACGGGTTGGTTCTCTAACCCACCTGAAACCGTGTTAACCCGGCGTTGAACACCCCTACACCATACGAATTCTTTCAGCAAAAATAAATCTTCCATTGTGCTCAACATATGTTTTCCGAACTTCATGGCTATAGCCAACAAGTCACACAACATTTGGATGCTGGAGCCTTGAAAGGTTGCTAAACTCATTTAACCATTTTTTGAAAACATTTTTTTGGGTCATGATAATTTGCACTTGTTTCCTTCCGCGTTTCAAAATAACATCTGACTGTGGAAGAAACCTTTCACAACACATTTGTGGAGCTTGATGAAGTTATCAGTACACTTTTACATGCAGTGTTAATTCATGATATAATTGGATATTTACCATTAAAAGATCACAAAGTTGGATATATATCATTGACCACATGTCATTGACCCATGTGAACCCCACATGTAAGTGAGATAGTAATGGTATTTATCCAACTTTGTGATCTTCTAATAGTACGGATCCAATTTTAGTTCATTCATATTAGTTAATGGGTCTGGACAAAGGGATCAAGGCCAAACGTTTAATCAAGTTGCTTACCGTAAGAGGTAAATAAGGTCAAGTACTCCTGCGTGGTCCAATCATATGAGAGCTATTATAGCTGACTACTCAACAAAACCTTGTTTACTCTGCATGGGACAGGAAAAGAGGAGGGAGATCAGGACCAAATTATAGAATTGCTCCTGCAGAACAGAGTGCAATGACAAGGGCAATTCAGATTTTCAGATTTCTAGTACAAGGAAGCATCCTCAGAACAGAGTGCAATGACAAGATCACACTACACCAATGCCATGCCGAACTGAAGTCTACAACCACAAGTCCACAACTATAAAGACGAATTAGGTGTGTTTCCTCGTGAACTCAACACAAGAATTCACTGGATTATTTACTCGGGTTTACGATTGCAGCAAGCTAATTGACATTTTCAGCGGATGCCCAAGGATGGTGGTGCACAATGACACATCAAAGCGGGAGATAACTACTACGTGTCCTCCAAACAAAGAATCATACAACATTTTCTTGTAACAAGAATAATATAAAATATCTGTAGTTCCTCAACTCATCAAAAATATTTTAGTCTACAACTATAGACACGACATAAGAAAACTTATGGTTAGTGATTCGTTGGCAAGTGTAGTTCTTGAAAATATAGTGAACATTGTACAGTCACTTTGAACTCAAAATGTAGCAAGTTATCAGCAGATGCTCAAGAATGTGGAAAAGCAATCCTAAGTTTCAGAACATTAATGTAACCTTTTACTATAAGCCTACTAACAATGGTAAATTTGGTGGACAGAAGACATTAATGCTTATGTCAGTACGAAGACAAGAGCCAATGACTTTATACCAAGTCAATAAATGCAAATGAGGCAATCAAGAATGAGCATGTTGTCAAGCCTTCTAGCATCAGTAAATTAGGAGGACAGAAGATAATAATGCCTATGCCTAACCCTAGAGTACGTATCCAATGGTTCAAGATGTCACTCTAAAATCTAAACTGAATGAGGCAGTTAAGAATGTACAGTACATCTTGTCAACTGTTCATTCACCTAGCACACACAATAAACTCATAACCCAAGTATACGAAAACATTTTTAAACAATATGTGTGGCTAGAAAATTGCAAATTACCTCGTAATCACTGTGTGAATAAAATGATGCAGAAAAATGAATAAATTGTACCACCTAACAGAATATTAAAATTGTATATATGGCACGCGATGAAATTACTATGCTAGATTTCATTTAATAAGCATGCATCATATAAAAGGACTAGCCAAGCTCAACACACACAGTTGACATGTGGAGTCTCAAGCTCTCAAACGAGGCGTTCTCGTCACCAATCTCCTCCCTCACGGCGCCGGCGAAACGCAGCAGCCGGAACGGCCTCGCCGCGGCTCCTCCTGCACCCAACTCCGACCGGCAATAAGCAAACAGCGCCGCCACTGCGCATTGGCTCCCAAATTCCTTCTGAACGACCCGGCCATCGTGCAGCCTGACCCTCATCTTGCATACCTTCCCCACCAACGCCGGTTGATGGCCCCCCGCCGCCGCCGCCACCACCGCCGCGACAGGCTCATCCGGTTTCCTCACCGGCAATGCCTGTTCATGTCGGGTCTGATCTGTAGGAACCGCCACCGGTTTTCTCACCGTCGGTGCCGGTTCTTGCCGGCTCGCCGGAGAAGTAGCAGTTGCCGGTTTCTGATTGCTCTGCGCGGCGGCGGCGATGGTAGATGCAGTGGCGGCGGCGGCTCTGACGGCGAAAGGCAAGGCGGGCTTCATGTTGGTGTAGGGTGCCATGGAAACGAGAAAGTCGTTGGGATCGGTGCCGTGGAGCCTATCGATGGCCTGGCCGGTGACGGGGTCGACGACGAGCACGACGGGGAGCCTGTCGCGTGGGACCTTGTGGTAGCAGAGCACCTTGGCGGCCTCCTCCCCCTCCTCGTCGCCGCCTCCGGCGAAGGCCTGCCAGAGGACGAAGTGGTCCCTGACGCACTGCGCCACGAGGTCGCTCCCCCACACGTCCCGGTTCTCCGCCAGCGACGCCAGCTCCATGCACTGCACGTTCGCCAGCAGCCACCGCGCTCGCCGCCCCGCCTCCGCCTTGGCGCCGTGGAAGGTGGCCGAGCTGCAGCGGAGCCCGTGTGGGACCCGGAATAGCTCGTCCTTGTCCAACTTCTTCTTCTTCTTCCTGCTCTCCGGCGGCTGCTCGGAGGAGGAGTCGTCCTCTTTCTTCTTCTTCTTCTTCTCCTTCTCCTTCTCCTTTCCGCGGCCGCCGCCGCCGACCTCCGTGTCGTCGTCGGAGATGACGACTAGGCGGCGGAAGCAGCTGGTGGTGCTGTTGCTGCCTTCCTCTTTCTTAACCTCCTCCACGTTCTCTTTGGGGTTGAGGCGGCGGCGGCGGAGGTGGTGGCGATTGTTTTTGGCTCCCTCATCGGAGGAGCTTGATGCATAGATATCCACACCGGAGGGTGGACGGCGGCGGCGACGGTTGCTCTGCCTCGTGTCCACGTCGCCACTGTCCTCGCGGAAGCGCCGGCGGCCGATCTGCTGCTGGGCGTTCTGCTCGCCGCCGGGACCGCCCTGGCTACCGGACGCCTTCTTCTCCTTCTCACGGCGATCGCGGGCGCGGCGGCGGCGGCGGCTGCTCTTGCTGGCGCGGCCACCGCCACCTCTCGCCCCGCCGTCGTCGTCCCATCTCGTCGCCCTCGGGGAGGACGAGGGACCAGACGGCAGAGATCTCCCGCGAGCGCCGCCGGAACGGACCCACGGGACAGGAGCGCGCGGCGCGGGGGCCACGTCGTCGTCGTCGTCCGAGTCGTCGGAGTCGGAGTCGGAGGCCGGCGTACGGGAGGGGCCGGCGTCGATGGAGAAGAAGCGGTTGATGGCGTTGCCGAGGTGGCCGCCGCAGCTGGCGAGGCGGTGGAAGGCGTCGTCATAGCCGCAGCCGGTCACGTCCATGAACGCGGCCAGGGTTTCGTCGGCCATGCTGTGATGATCCCGACGGACGACGACGGCGGCGGCGGATGTAGGGAGATGGAGTAGCGGCCACGGAAACGTGGAGGGGCGTGGCTGTCCTTAATCCTTATAGACCTCGTGCGCTCGCAGCCCGAGTCGGTTCCGACTCCAACTCCTCTCTCAAGAATCTACAGCGATTGCGTTTCTGATTTTTTTTTTTTTGCTTTCGGCTCTGTTTTTATTTATCGATTTGTGTATTTATTGCTCGCGATCTTCTGTTGGTTTTTTTCGTTCCGTTATATCTCTAAGAACATGTGAACGGTAGAACGGACTTGCCACATCATTAATAACGGTAATGTTATGATAAAGACGTCCAATATGAAGGAAAAAAAATCGGACGCATGTTGCATGTTTACTTGAATGGTGTAAAAATTTTACATGGATGTTTCATGAATCGATATATTTCAATATTTCATTTGAATGTCGCAAATATTATTTATCGTGGATGTTTCAGAAAAACCAACATGTTGCAATGTTTCAACGTAACTATGTTTTCATATCAAATTTGCACAAAATTCAAAATCTAAAACTTTACAATAGAACAAGCATTTAATTCAAAAAAAAATACTTGAGATCCATCATGCCTATGATTCAGCACCGAAAAGTCTTCAAACTAAAAAGTGCTCAATACAAAAACTGCTCAAAATTTAAAAAACTAAAGCTTTGCTACATGATAAAATTTCTAATTCAGGGCATCTGTAATTCATTCGTATAATGTTTATATGTCTGTTGCCCCCATGATCCAGACAACGAAATGTCTTTGAATTAAAAAATGATGAATATTGAAGTAGCTCAAATTTTCAAAATCAATAAATTTGTTATGGAACAAACGACATTAAAATGCTAAGCTCTTTTCCAATTCATTAATTAAACCTAACATCCAAACAACGAAACACTTTGAACTTCAAAACTTTTCAACATAAATGTTGTTCCAAATCCCAAAACCTTTTATACATAGCAAAATTATTTGTATGACAACGGGCATATCCACTTGCTTCTCGTGGCAATGCTGCGAGCTTTTCTACTATCCATATTAGGTGTGGATACAGATATATATGCAAAAATAATTGGACAACCATTTCCACATTTCCATCCCTAACCATAACAAGGCTTTTGCATGTCCATGGTTGCTACAACGCATAAGGATTATGCCTTTTTTTGGTCTGTCCGACAGGTGGGCCCCAACTAACTGTCATATGCGAGCGAGCGCAAGTTGTGCGTTGTCTCCGCTTCCCTTTCGCAATTCCCACTCCTCTCTCCGCCTCCCTCCCACCTCCCACTCCTCCTACACCTCTCTCTGCTTCCATCCCACCTTCGGCTCCTCTCTCGATGGTAGCCAGAGAGACCTAGGGCACCACCCACCTCTCCCTCACTTCCTCCCTTCCCCTCGACTAAATCATCATTTCCAAATCCATCTCGGGAGGTAATAAAGTAATAAAAGAAAAGGAAACATCAATAGCAATTAAACAAGACTAATGCAAGCGGTGACTGATGTTTATCCCACCAAAATCCAATGTAGTTTCATAACTTCAAGCCAAATTCTCAAGTACGAATCAACCATTTGGAATCCAATATAGTTTCCTGAAATTAAAGCTAAATCGTCAACCACTAATTGACTAACAAGCAGCAAGGATGTGAAGACAGAAGATTCAAGACAAATCATAACATCTACGTGCTGTGAATCCAGGCCTGGCCCTATAGTCTTAGGGGGAGGGGAGACCGCCCTGGGCCCCAAATTGTAGGCCCCGATCATGATGCAGGCAGAAGTCATAATATGACCTAGATTGTAATAAGTTGTTACAAACTAAGTGATCAAATGTTAGCCCAATAAAAAATCCAAACAATCAGCCCATCGACTCAATTGTCCGTTTGATGTTTATGTTCAGGTTATTCTCAACCCTCCATGTAGGATGGTTTCTATAACATTAAATATACAGCCATATAGGACTAATAGCTTATGAGGCACTGCAATAAATGAGATAAGAGCATGTAAGACCCAGTTTCAACACGAAAACCTATACATTGGACACTATCAAACTTTGCATTGGGAAGGATAATGTAAGAGGATAGAGATCAAATTTTTATTCAGGACCCATATGTAGAAAACTTTGGTTGTAAATATAGTTTCTAGAGTGGGTGTATAGATGATATGGCAACATAGACACCATCAATGGACACCACAGATTGGGACACATCTTAGAAATAATTTCTTATATGCCGCCGCTTAAACCTATAACCCCTCAGCTGCCACTAGACTGTGGCGGGTCCCATGTGCCATAATCACATCAATGACATATGAGGGATTACAAGTTTTTTTATGGCAAACAAAAAAAATTATCTTATGTTTATTAGGGCCTTTTAATTTTGGTTTTGCCCTGGACCCCAAAAAGCATAGGACCAGCCAGAGCTATAATAAGTGCAGATGCCGAAGCGGAGGTCGGTGATCGCTGAAATCAATGAAACTATTTATCACTTTTAATGAACTGGATGGCCTACTGTCATGACCAAAGTGACTCTACATGCCATGTGAGGCATCAATTTATGTTTCAAAGTTGTTGCTTCACTTGACGCCTTCAGACTTATCTCTTCTTTCCTTAGTCCTTGGTTTTCTTGTTCGAAGCTGCCTCTGTATCTTTATCCGAGGTTTCCTACATTTATATGGTAATGGGAATGACGATCTCAAGAACTAATATGCAAAAGAAAGTATAGTGCAATTATATCAGTAACATATATAGGATTGTCACGAAATACATTGTCAGTCTTGACGGGGTAAACCTGTCGTAGAAGGTCATAAAATTCTCATTTCAATAATACTTATATTACAGCATTGGCCAAAATGTTACTTGTCCTGCATTTATTGACATACTTAATATATATTTGAATATTTTAAGACTATAGAGAAGGCTCACCATAAATATAATTGTATAAGCATGGTACGTAAGGTGACATTTTGTCAGCGGTACCTTTCATTTTGGCTTCAATACGTTATCAATTCTGGTCACATGAGATCAAAGTAAGTACACTAGGATCAACTTCGACTAGTAAAATATGTGCACAGGCACTCCATTGAAGATGCATCATAGTGCTCACCTTCATAGGGATGAGCTCCAACCAAATTTATCTTTTTTATAGCCTACACACACGCACGCACGCACGGTCAAAGCATTCCATGAGTGCATTGCAAGATAAGTTATTCAGTTTATAATCCTCTAGAAGTTGCATGTTAGGATTTCATATCCTCTAACTCCAGAAAAAGTTAAAACTCACATGAAAACTGAAGTGTTAGAGAAGATATGAAATTAAGTCTATGATATAGCATCTTATCTTTTCTATAGCTCTTACATTGATTCACATGTAGATTAAAGCTGAAGTACGGTGTTGTTACTGTATAAATTTTCAGATATTTAATTAACTGGGTCTACTTTCAAGCCATGCCATGGTCACATATAGTTGAATAGTTTTTGCTTCTACTGCCGAGTATAAGTTATATTTTCAATGGAGGCACACCATAGCATGTTGGAGTTCATAAAATTTTCAATGGAGGTAAAATGTTTTGTGGTAATTTGGCATGATGAAAAATTATGCACACCATAGAATGTTGGAGTTCATAATATTACATATTTGATATTAATCTGTAAGATACATTGTTATCAGAAAATGCCTTCCATTTGGAGAGCATTTTTACAGCCATTACATTTCAGATGGTGGTCTGCATGCTAAAGTTGGAAAAAAAATGTTGCTCACAAAAACAACCTAAGATTATATAGCTCCAAGGGTACATACTAATCCGCTTATTCTCTAATCATCAACAGGACACATGTGAATACAAATCTCAGCCTTTTCCTTGGGCTGATGCCTTCATTTTAAGGAAGACAGTGTTAGGACTACACTTTGTGCCACTTTGCCTTGTATTACTGCTTGTTTAATATTAGTAGTACTCTGTGGTATTGCTGTTGACGGCGCTTAGCCGCGCCAATTCGTATCGCAAGCGCACGGGTTGGTTGTAGTTTTTCCCTTAGAAAATTCCCCCAAGGTTTTCAATCCGCGGAACAAGAACGGCACCTTCCCTTCCTTTCTTTGTCCAAGAGCGGCACCCACGGCCACATGATCTCGAAAGGTAGGTTCCAATCTGGAGGTTGCATAATTGGTGCACTCACCAATGCCTTTTTGAGGGAGTGGAAGGCATCGAGGCATTCTTGATCGAAGTAGAATTCCACCTCTTTTTGAAGTAGTTGGGTCAATGGCTTTGTGATCTTCGAGAAATCCCGAATGAATCTCCTATAAAATCCCGCATGGACAAGGAAACTCCTCAAAGACTTGATATCGGTGGGTGGCGGGAGCTTCTCGATGGTTTCAATCTTCGCCTTGTCCACTTCTATCCCCCTCTCAGAAATGACATGTCCAAGCACAATGCCTTGCTTCACCATAAAGTGACACGTTTCCCAATTTAACACCAAGTCCACTTCTTCACACCGTGCGAACACCTTCTCTAGGTTTCTCAAGCAATCATCAAAGCTCGTCCCATGAACCGAGAACTCATCCATAAATACCTCCATGATTTCTTCGATGAAGTCCGAAAATATGGCCATCATGCACCTTTGAAATGATGCGGGTGCATTACATAACCCAAAGGGCATCCTCCGGTATGTGAAAGTTCCATAAGGGCAAGTGAAGGTTGTCTTGTGTTTATAATCCGGATGAATGGGGATTTGAAAGAAACCGTAATATCCATCTAGGTAGCAAAAATGTGAATGTTTCGCTAACCTCTCAAGCATCTCATCAATGAATGGTAGGGGAAAGTGATCTTTTCTTGTTTTGCCTTGTTCAACTTTCTATAATCAATGCACATCCTCCATCCCGTGACGGTCCTTTGTGGGATTAATTGGTCCTTGTCATTTTTCACGACCGTTAATCCTCCCTTTTTAGGCACACAATGGACCAGACTCACCCATTCACTATGTGGTACGGGGTAGGTAATGCCGGCATCCAACAACTTGATTACTTCCTTCTTCACCACATCTCGCATAGCGTGGCTCAATCTTCTTTGATGCTCCACTACAGGCTTGTGTTGATCTTCTAGTTCATTCCGGTGGGTACAAAATGCCGGATTAATCCCCCTCAAGTCATTAATGGAGTAACCGATTGCCTTCTTGTGCTTTCTCAATAATTTCAGCAGCTTATCTACCTCCTCGGGCTTCAATTCATCACTAGTAATCACCTGGAAGGTCTTGTCTTCTCCCAAAAATTAGAGGCTTCAAGTCAACTTCAGGAACTCCCTTCTCTTAATGAGGTATTTCTCCTATGTCTTCAATCTTTTCTCCGTTCAAGGTCCCCAAGTGTCCGTCCAAATCCTCAGTTTCCTTTGCCAACTCTTGATAATGATATTCTTGAGAACAATAGCCCTCCAAGGCTCGTTGGAGAGGGTCCCTGAAAGAGTCAACAAAACAACTACTCTCCACCTCTTCGTTATCAAGAGGTAGAGGTGAAGTGTCGCAACAGTGTGAACGGAAATAAAATTCATGCTTGACCCCATCAATTTCCAAAGTTGTGATAACCTTTCCAACATCTAAGATAGTGTTTACCAATTTTAGAAAGGGTTTGCCAAGGATTATATCATCATGCTCATCTTCACAAGAATTTACCACAAAGAACTCGATTGGAATAGTTTTATTCATGATGGTGACTCCTAGGTTTTCAATCACCCCTAAAGGCTTAGTGGTTCTACCATCTCCCACAATCAATCTATGTTTGTAGGATCTAGAATAGAATTTTCAGCAAAGAGGTCATAATAAATTCTAGAAGTCATGACACTAAAATGGGCGCCAATGTCGCACAAAGCTCTATGTACAAATTTTCCATCAATCATACAACTCAAGTGTGGAGTGGGCAACGTCATACCTTCGTCGCGGTTACTCCCTATTGCGTAGACCTTGGCTATGCGTACAAAGGGGGACGACTCGGGCTTTACCCCTAAGATTCATCTCGCCTCCTCTACGTGGTTGTCATCCATCTCTCCTTCCTCTTCAAAGAGTTTCCGAATAATCTCTCCGGTCGACGCCTTCTCTAGCACATACCAGGTTTGTGGGTATCGAGGAAAATCCATCTCAATCGCTCGTATCGATCTTCTTTTGTTGAATAGATCCCCAAAGTCACTCGACATCCAATCCATTGGTTCGAACTCCTTAAGCAATCTCACACTTCCCAAGCTCCTCTTTTCTCCCCCCCCCTCCCCCCCCTGAATCTTCACTTGTTGATTCTTGGAGCAATGTGTCTTCACATAGTGTTACTCCCATATCGTTTCCGTACTTAGGATGATCTTCTTTGGACCTTGAGGTATTCTTTTCGTGAATTTCAGCAAGCCTCTCCACATGGACTTCTTGCCTATCCTTTTTCGCAAGACACTCTTCCCAATCTCTTTGAATGGCTGCCCCCTTAATATTCTTTGAAAAATTTGGGCGGCCTCCGAGAGCGTCTTCTCCGTTATGTCTCCTTATGTGCTTATGCGAAAAAATTCATGCACTCGGGGGTTAGAGAAAAATAGAATGCATGTAAGAGTACATCACCGCCTTGGTCCTTGCATTATCAACATGTTGAATCTTTCCCAAGCTTGATCTATCCCTTCGTCCTTCCCTTGCTTGAAAGTTATCACCTCCGCACGGACGTGGTGGACCTTACTTGGCGGGAAGTCTCCATAGAAGCTTCGCATCAACTCGTCCCAATTCCCTTTTGCATCAAAATAGGCGGATGCATACCACCTATTTGCTCTGTCCGCCAGTGAGTACGGGAAGAGATTCCATTTGAACCAATCTAGAGGAACTCCATCTTGCCGCACCGTGTTGCATATCATCGTGAAGCGCTCGATGTGCTTGTATGGATTTTCCATCTCTTCCCCCCTAAAAGGATTTTCTGCCGCCATGTTGATGATCTTTGCCTTGATTTCATATTCCTTGGCTTCGGGCACCAAATCTGAATTTTGCACGATTATGTCCTCCGGTTGCGGCCTTATATAATCCCTTAGAGTTCTTTCCTCTCCACCCGCGGGTGGAACGAAGAGAGCCATCTAGCAAAACAAACAAAAACAAAAACAAAAATTAATGCAAAGATAACCGTAGAAAAAAAATCTTGCTCCCCGGCAACGGTGCCAAATAAGCTTGTTGATGGCGCTTAGCCACGTTAATTTCGTACCACAAGCACACGGGTCAGTTGTAGCTTTTCCCTTTGAGAATTCCCCCAAGGTTATCAATCTGCAGAACAAGAAAATTGCTATGCTTATCTAAGCACTAATTAAGGTGGTTAAGTAATCTTTTAAAGGTTTATTTAGGAATGAGTCTAACCTAATCAAATCTGAATTAAGAGGAAATGAACGAAGATCAAGTTTATGTAGAGATTAAGATGTGGAGAGCATTTGCCCATGGGATCCCCGGATCACTAGGATAAGTAATTGCCGAATTAATGCGCCAACCTAATCTACTAAATTCCGAAAGCCGATGTCATTTCCCCCACACTCGTCACACAGGACTAGGGGTAGAAGCACATCAAACCTAGGGAACCAATATTTATGTACAAGATAGATTTAGGTTCACAAAGTATGTCGATGATTACAAATAGATTTAGGTTCACAAAGTATGTCGATGATTACAAATCCGATGTCACCTTACATTCCCATGGACAAATGTAGGATTGTACCCCATGAAGCTAGTCATCATGGCAAGGTTCATGGTGTGGAAGCCGACGGCGAAGGATGAGTCTTGTTGTCCTTCGTCTTCATCTCGGGGTTTCCTTCAATGTCAGGTATCTTCTCCGATCCCGACTGCCCCTCAATGATGACGGGTCTGCTCCTTTTCTACCTCTGTCTGGCCGAAAGTTTCAACATCACGGCGGCTAGGGTTGATGAGGGCATCGTGCACGCGAAAGGGGGCCACCCTTGGGCCCAGGGACGGACCAGGCCAGCTGACTAGTAGGGTCTTGGGTCGGCCGGCCTGGGCTCCTTTTAGCCCGGCTCGGCATCTTCTTCCACGAGTCGATTCACCTCTTAAATCCTCAGTCGTGTCCTGTTACAACTTCGTGCAGAAATCCATAGGAAGTGTCTTATTTCCTGCAAACAGCAATATGCTCCAAAACACGAGACACAATTGAAAACAGAGTTATTTCGGGTGTCAAATGGCGGGTTAATATAATATTGTTCCCGAAAATGTCATGAAAGCACTATGAGAAGGTTGTAACTAAGGAGTGCCAACAATTGCTACCTACTAATCTCTATTATTAAATGCTCCATGTCCTTTAGATTCAATTATTATGCCTACCTATTAGAACTGCATTGTAATATGATGACGTAATCTGCAGCAATAACATATTAATCTATGTATGGTATATGTATATTTATAATTAAAGTCAAGATATGTGTTATCTCTATATCATACCCACTTCCAACTTGATTTATCTAATTCACTTACAAATTAAGTTGCGCGCAGGGGCGCGCGCAAATCACTGGTGCACACTATACTAGTACATGGGCTCTAGGATGTTGCCACATGGAAACATTTCACACTTTTATAACCAAATATCTAACTTTACAATATTTTCATCCTTATCCTAATATCTAGATATTTCTTGCCATATAAACATATCAAGTTTCTAGACTCTTCTTTTTACTTTGACGTGATGAAATAGTTCTAGACTCTTCCATGACAAATATCTTCTCTCCTGTACATTCTAAAATGTTCTAAAATATTTCTAGTATGCATTGTCATAACTTAACAATACTTTGACACAACAAATTTATTTTAC
The DNA here is from genome assembly GCA_015342445.1 of Digitaria exilis. Lineage (NCBI taxonomy): Eukaryota > Viridiplantae > Streptophyta > Magnoliopsida > Poales > Poaceae > Digitaria > Digitaria exilis. Next base: position 393,592 of record JACEFO010002599.1, read on the forward strand.
AAGTTCTTCACTGGAACTGCTAACATTCATAAGGACCTTAGAGCCCCAAATGTAAGAGAGTCTGAATTTTTTTTAAGGCAACACCATATACCTAAATAATAGAGAACACTTAATAATAAAGTGAAATAAAGGTAAGGAAACATGGTGAATGTGCATTTAAAAAGATATTTTGCCATCTTAGCAGAGGTGAGAGCATTGTGATTGTGCTTCACTAGGTGCCTATTAGTACCACAACGAAGATGTCACTGAATTTAGAACTGATGATCTAAATACTTGACAGATCATAGCCATTAACCCAGCAGTGAATGTTACAATAATTCTTTATTAGAATACAATGATTATATGTTTACTCTTTCCTCCCTTATAATAACAGCATAACATGGAAAACTTAATTTACATGTATAACTGCAACCCCTTATTAGGTAGAGGAGCAGTTTATAATTATTATAGTGCTTTCTTGTGACATGTTCATCTAGGCAAGAAAAGATGGAAGCCAAAGCTTACTCTCAAAACAATAAATCTCCCATCTTAATATCATATTATGCTGTGAAATAATCTGATGGGCTTCCAAAAACATATTAAATAGAGAAACTTAACAAGAACAGTGAACAAATTTTAATAAAGAAACTATCCGCTCACTTCAACTATCTTTACATCTTCTCTCTGCATTTCTGAAAATAATAGTGTTCTGATTTAAACATGGATAATTTATACGCAAGTCCAAATAGTGTATGAATAATCCAAGGATGAATGTCTAGGGTTTCAGGAGCAAACTGTAATCTCTTGTCAACTTAAGTGGCGATCTATTTAAGATGAAGAATACCTTTACGAATGTCTAAATCAAATATTATGATAAAAATTAATAAATGAGTAAATGTTTACACGAGCCTCTAGAAACTTAGTACTTTGGTCGAACATGCCAACAAGATGATTGTATAAGAAAACCAAAATAAAGATGGAAATTTTGTATACAAAACTTGATATATTAAGAATGCTTGAAATATATTTATGATTTGTACCTAGTATCTTCATCATTATCGTTATTCAGAGGTTTGTTTCCTCATTGCGGTCTCTTAAACAGAGCATAAGATAGCTATCACAACTTCCACGACAATAGGTAACTGGTTTGGTAGTATCTCAAGATACAAAATATATGCAATGTTGCAAGTTTCTTTTATCTTTATTTCATTTTATTTCAAAAAAATGCACAATGCTAGAGGCAGCTAGGGGCAAGTCAAGAAAAATGTTATCAGTATATTAGGACAATCTAAAAAAGGAAATTCATAAGTCCTCCAATTATCTTCCAACTAGAAATAAAGAAACTATCACATGGTTTTACGATACACCCTAAACAAATTAATTGCAAAAATTACGAAGTAGCTCCCTAACATTATTAGCACAAGAGACACAGACGAACGAGGGTTATATTGGGGCGTAGCACGCTAGAAATTGGTAAATGCTCTAGGGAGATAGGTTTATCCACCTCATACAAGCCTTATTAGAGATAGATGGTAAAAGAGGTCTTTTATATTGAGCTGAAACATTAGCTGAGCCGAGCGGGCTAACAAGCTATGAGCATTTCATCCAGCCATGTTTGCGAGGACTAATCCTTTGAAAAAAATAATTATTATATAACATAATTACAGACAAGGTCATGGTATAGTAATTGTTATATTATTATTCTCTAGAATTATTTTGCTAAAATAACAAAAGTTGGAGATGTAATAAGTTCTTGAATATAGAGGATAAGATTGTGTATTTACTTCTAATAGAATTATAAGTTTGTTAAAATCACAAAGGTTGAAGATGTAATAAATTCTTAATTACATGGAATAAGATTGTGTATTTATAACTCATAGAAGTATAATGATAACATCAAATTATTAAAACAAGGTCCGTTGTGATCTTACTAAAACACTAGCATTTCATATGTTGCCTCCCTTTGGTATCTTATTCCTAAAGTTGAATCCAAACATAGTTGCCATCGTGTCAGTCCATGACACCATTGACTCATACGTGCCGTTGATACATGATTACATGAATCCAACTGCGGTCCTGGCAACCTTGACTCACGCGTGTCGACAATGCATGATGACATTGGAGGTGTTGTTTCCTTATTTTCTCGTTGTTTCCTACTTCTCACGTGTGAAAATGGAGAATGAAGAGACACTGGGAGGTGGTTTGAATATGCCGCTTATTCTAATTTATAATGTTAATGCAATATACTTTTATAAAATTTTGTGAAACTATATACGTATGATTTAAGCCCGTAGCAACACACAGAAATATTTGCTAGTGGCGAAAAAAAGATAGGTCCACTGATTTGTGTGATTTATTGAGGAGACAGGTCGACGCATGACATTATTAGCACCGGATTCCTCGTGAATAATAGAGATACTCGTACTGCCGTGGGAACGTGTTTGTTGAGTCAAATATTGTGGAATGGCTCTTAGAGTCTTGGTGTGAATACATTGACTAGATCTGAATCTCATCGCAAGTGTCAATATAATGGGAGCATGGCCGACAAACTGACATAAAATGTTTAGGCATATAAACAAGGCACAACATATATTGTACAGTAATTTAGTAATATAGGAACATCGTGTGAATGAGAACTGAGAACTTACCATACGAAATAACAAAAATAGCCCAGAGCATCATGAAATTCAATTCTTATTGCAAGAGAAATGAACCACCCAAATGGAGCAATAACATCAGGTATCCTCACAGAGAGGATAATCGAATACACATTACTCTTTTTTCCATAGAAACATTTTTCTACAGTTGTCGTTACAAGGAAAAGCAGAGAGGATAGAAACACAGAGCAACACACGTGAAAGCAAAAAAAAGAAGAATAATAGCATGTCCTTGCGGCACTAATTTTCAGAAGATAGCGGCAATTTGGTCAGGGGTGCGGCTTGATCTGGCCGGATCCCTCAACCGGAGGGCCAGCTGGGGACGTTGCTGTTGGCCGCGAGCACCAGCGGCATCAGGTTGCTCGTCCTGTCCGGCCTGATCACATCCTTCAGGGGCCACTAGTTCAAAGCCTGCACCACCCTAAATAATTCAGGGGTCAGATAGATCCAAGCATCAGAGAACGAAGAAACAGAGAGGAAGGAGTATTAAATATGAATCAACGTGAGGGCCAAGAGAGATCAATCGTAGATACATTCACGATGATTGAATGGAGTTTAATGGCAAGTAAGCTAGGTCTCTAGGTGTAATGCTTCATCATATTTAATCTATTATAGTTACAACACAGGAACATGTAAATTAACTTTATTATACTTAAATAGGCATCGAGTTTCTTTGTATGGCCAATTATTAAGAAATTATTAATTGCTGCATATATACATGCATCACAAATAAAGCAGCATTGAACATCAGACTGACAAACACACATAATTTTATTAGAGAAATAACATAGAAATTTGATATTGCCTAAAAACACGGAAAGTTTAAAGCTGATAAATTCAGCCAATACTATAGTGCCTTGATGGTAAATTTAGTATAATCATTGATATAATGATAATAGTTAAATCTTTAATATATTTAAATGGATAAGCTTATATTTACATATATTTTAGTGATATCACCAACTTATTATGTTGCGGGTTTTGAAGTAAATTAAATAATTTGTGTGTTCGTTGTGGATGTGACTATTATGGTAGCATCGAATGTATCCTATCTAGATTCTCTTTCATTCCACAATATGTCAATTATATTCTTGCTATACAAAAACATTTTAGCTTGTGAGACATATGTTTTTCCCAACTTTCTATTCTTGTTTGTCCATCAGACATTAAGCACCAAGAATGATAAATCTAATTCACCAATATGGATCTATAGAGACCTTCACCTACCCACTAATATGGGAGACTAACTCCATAAAAACAGCTCAATCTTTATTCACACAAAATGTGATACAATATAGACACTTCTTTTGGGTGGCTAACTCACCATGACACCTACACACTAGTGCACCATGACAGTTTTGTCATGCTACCTAGGACTCAAATGTCATGGTACCTTGGTAGAGGTTATGCACTCTATTTTTATTAGTACATGGTCTCTAGGATGTTGCCACATGACAACATTCCACACTCTTCTAACCAAAATAACTAATTTTAAAATATTCTTATCTTTATCCTAATATTTATATATTTCTTGCCATACAGAAATATCCGATATCTAGACTCTTCTTTACTTTGCCATGAAGGAATAGTTCTAGAATCTTCCATGGCAAAATCTTCTCTCTTGTACTTTCTCAAATGTTCTAAAATATTCTAAGTATGCATTGTCATAACTTAATAATACTTTGTCATAATAAAATTCATTTACAAGTTCTTCATTGGAGTAGTTAACATTCATAATGACCCTTGAGCCCTAAAGGTAAGAGAGTTTGAATTTTCTGACGCAACAACATATACCTAAATATATAAACAACACTTAATAATAAAGTGAAAGGAAGGGAAGAAAACACGGTGGAGGTCCTTTTAAAAAGGTACTTTGCCATCTTTGCAAAGGTGAGAGCACTATGCTTGTGCTTTACTAGGTGCCTATTAGTACCACAAGGAAGAGGCCACTGAATTAGAATTGATAATGTAAATACTTGAAAGATCAAAAACATTAACCTAACATTGAAAGGTCCAATAAATCTTTATAAGAATACAATGATTATATGTTAACTCTTTCCTCCTTTATAGTAGCATGATAACATGGAAAGATTAATTTACATGTATAACGGGAACCCCACATGAGCTGCAGGATCCATTTATATCAATTATAGTGTTTTCTTGTGATTTATTCATCTAGGTAAGAGAAGATGGAAGCCAAAAATTACTCTCACAACAATATATCTTGCATCTTAATATCAGATTATGTTGTGAAAGAATCTGAAGAGTTTTCAAAAACATATTAAATCGAAGAACTTAACAAGAACAGTGAACAAACTTTGATAAAGAAATTATCAGTTTACTTCAACTGCCCTAGTCAAATATTCTTTCTTTGCATCTTCTCTCTATTTTTCTACAAACAATACTGATTTAAACATTGATTATTTATACGCAAGACCAAATAGTGTATGAATGTCATCACATCTTTTAGCAGGATCTTGCTTTTTCATATTAGGAGGCGTGCCATAAAAACATAACTACAAAGAAATTAGCGATCCATTTAATAGAGAGCATACTTTTGTACAATATAAATCAAATAATGTGATAGAAATTAGTGAATGGGTAATGTTTACATGGGCTCTATCATAGCCTCATACTTAGCAATTTGGTTGAACATGCCAACAATATAACTATATATCAAAACCAAAACAAAGATAGAAATGTTACCTCCCCTAATATTAGCACATGAGACACAGATGAATAAGGGTTGTGTTAGGGCGCTGCATGCCATAAATTGGTAGATGCTCTAGGGAGACAGGTTGATGAGCCCAAGGCTCCTCAAAATTATGCAGCATGTGAACTTGAAAAGGAGTGCAGCAATTCAAATACTTCAGATAATAATACTAGGAATATTATTCCTATTCAGTTTGGTGGTATTCCTTTTGATGAGAAAAACTGCAGGAATTCAGGGAAATTTAATGGCACTGGTCTATCGTCAAAGATATTTTTTAGAGGTGCAATATTGCGCATGAAAGAGGAGAAAAAGGAGTCAAGAAATTATATAAACATTGGTTCCCTGCAAGTGGAAATTGAGTGATGTCAAACCAAGGATATATGAAGCCACGCACACATTTTGGCTGTTCTCAGTCAATGGTATTCCTAATAGAGTCATTAGCAACAATGTGGCCAGACTATTTTATATTATTTGCATGCGTAAGTTCCCTAGCTAGCTCTAGTCGGTCTATTGGTTTTAACTGGTGCAGCCCAATTAGAGTCAGGTTCAGGTGCGCCATGTATTTTGTTTGGTCGAGTCCAAAGTGGACACGTCTCCTATGTGCCTGCGTGCACTTAAAGGGCTCAAGCAGCCATGTATTAGGCAGGTTTTTTGGTGAATCGTGGATTATCCCCTGTCGAGGGTTTCCTCAGGAACGCAGCGGCGGCGCCGCCATTGTTCCTGCTGAGGTGACGGCAATTATCATATCCTTCTTGGATTAAGGAGCACGTGACCAGGCGAGTCTGCCCTTGGCTACGTGCTTGGATTTTTTATCCTCTACTTCTGATCATAGTCCTTGTTGGCCACGGGTGGAAGTTTATTTAGGGTTTGGGTTCTATCCCTAATCATTTATCTTGTTGCTACTGGAGTGTATTTGGACTCAAAGAATTGTTTTGAGAATTAATCTGCGACTTGCCTGAGAGAATATTTTACTTCGGTCCATTTTGTTTTACTGGACATTGACGTGGGATTATATTGGTTGCTGTTGTGCTACCATCTGGAGATCGATTAAAATAATACTACCCATAGCTGTTCTGCCTATTAGTGTCTGTGTTCTCGTGAGAAGATTTTTTTATAGAAAACTAATTGGTGGACCTACTGGGTTGCTGACGTGAGGGCAAAAAACTAGCTGTTGGAAATTCAGAGTTGTTCGTGCTTGCCGTTCATATTAGAATCCAAGTTCGTTAGCTGCCTAATTCAAATAAAATTAAGAGAAGGCACGTTGAGCTAATTGTGAGTATAGTGAAAGATTGGGACAAATCTCCAGACACGTCGTCGTGTCATTATCATTTGGTATCAGTTTAGCTGGGTTGCTCACGGTACTCTGGTAATTTGTGGGGATGGATTTCTATGATCTTGATATATTCGCTGAGTTTGTGCCAGTGCTATATCCCACAGCTTCTCGATCTGAGTACTTTAAGTGGGAGGATGCTATACTAGATTGTTATAAGATTGGTGAATTGCCATTAAATCAGTTGGTCAACTTGGCAAGACAAAGTTTCTCTATTCCTGTGAAATTATGGTTTCGGAGAATGCAGTTGGAACATGGTGGCACTTATGCTACTTCTTGGTATGAGATGAAGGAGGTTTTACGACATCGATTTGCTCCTTGTCTCGAGCCAATGAAGCATATATTCTCTAGTGGTGCAAGTTTTTCGTTGGATGCTTCTAAATTTTCTGGTTCCAAACAATGTGTTACACCTCTGCAGTCTGGTGAAATAAACAAGTGTATTGCTTCTAACATTGACGTTTCTGCTAAACATATTGAAAATAAACCAGCCAGTGTTATGGTTCAACCATCATCTCCTATGACATTACTAGAGGGGTCTGTAAGTGATATGGCTGCTCCTAATCCAAAGGAGGAGTGTAACCATGTAAAGTTGAATAATCACGAGCAGAAAAGAATAGTTGTAAGTGATGGAACTTCTTCTACACCTGAGAATCAGGTAGTGAGATCTGCTTGTGATATTGGTATGGAATCTCCGACTGGCAATGTCGATGATGCTTCTCGTGGATTATCCTTGATGTCTTATGAAGTGCAACGTGATGGAATCATTACTAACGTGAAGGGGCAGCGTTCTAATATTTTTCAGTCCGAATGCACAATCAAAGATACGGTATGCAAGCTAATTATTGATGGTGGTAGCTTTACAAATGCTGTTAGTTCAGATTTGGTGCATGCTTTATCATTGTCTACACGAAGGCTGCCAACACCACATTATATGTGGTGGATGAATGAAAGTGGTACATTAAAAATTACTCACAAGGCGAGAGTTAAATTCTCCATTGGAAATTATATGGATACCGTGGATTGTGATGTTGCACCCATGAGTGCATGTCATTTGTTGTTGGGTAGACCATGGCAGTTTGATCTTGATGCTACTCATAGTGGTCGTTCCAATAATTATTCGTTTGTGCACAATGGAGTTCATCATGTGCTCAAACCAATGTCTGAGCATGCAATCAAGGCTGAGGTGTTTACTTTAGTGAAAAAGAAGAAAGTGGCTTCTCAGATTACCTCAAAGCCGAGGACGGCTTTGTTTCAAGAGGGGGAGAGTGATGTGGTAATACACACTCTAATAGCTAATGCTAGCAGTTTTGATGCTCCAATAATTACAGCTAGTGTTAACCAGGAGAGCGATAAGCTAGATGTTCCTGAACCCATGACATGCAAGGACTCAAAAGAAATACCAGAGACTAAGGTTGTTCTATTTCACGGAGGCAAGGATGATATGGTTATCAGGCCTCCAAATATTGCATCAGAAACTTCGTATGATGAATCACATACTATGGTCAGTAATTCCTCAAAAACATCCGCAAATGAGATTGGTTATGTTTCTGTTGACTTGAAAGAGGCTAGGAAAGTCTTGGTCGACAATGCTGAGCAGTGCCAACCAATAATGTGTGGCATTGATCCAAATTTTACGTCAAAGCCGAGGACGGCTTTGATTCAAGGGAGAGAGGATGATGAGCCCAAGGCTCCTCAAAATTATGCAGCATGTGAACTTGAAAAGGAGTGCAGCAATTCAAATACTTCAGATAATAATACTAGGAATATTATTCCTATTCAGTTTGGTGGTATTCCTTTTGATGAGAAAAACTGCAGGAATTCAGGGAAATTTAATGGCACTGGTCTATCGTCAAAGATATTTTTTAGAGGTGCAATATTGCGCATGAAAGAGGAGAAAAAGGAGTCAAGAAATTATATAAACATTGGTTCCCTGCAAGTGGAAATTGAGTGATGTCAAACCAAGGATATATGAAGCCACGCACACATTTTGGCTGTTCTCAGTCAATGGTATTCCTAATAGAGTCATTAGCAACAATGTGGCCAGACTATTTTATATTATTTGCATGCGTAAGTTCCCTAGCTAGCTCTAGTCGGTCTATTGGTTTTAACTGGTGCAGCCCAATTAGAGTCAGGTTCAGGTGCGCCATGTATTTTGTTTGGTCGAGTCCAAAGTGGACACGTCTCCTATGTGCCTGCGTGCACTTAAAGGGCTCAAGCAGCCATGTATTAGGCAGGTTTTTTGGTGAATCGTGGATTATCCCCTGTCGAGGGTTTCCTCAGGAACGCAGCGGCGGCGCCGCCATTGTTCCTGCTGAGGTGACGGCAATTATCATATCCTTCTTGGATTAAGGAGCACGTGACCAGGCGAGTCTGCCCTTGGCTACGTGCTTGGATTTTTTATCCTCTACTTCTGATCATAGTCCTTGTTGGCCACGGGTGGAAGTTTATTTAGGGTTTGGGTTCTATCCCTAATCATTTATCTTGTTGCTACTGGAGTGTATTTGGACTCAAAGAATTGTTTTGAGAATTAATCTGCGACTTGCCTGAGAGAATATTTTACTTCGGTCCATTTTGTTTTACTGGACATTGACGTGGGATTATATTGGTTGCTGTTGTGCTACCATCTGGAGATCGATTAAAATAATACTACCCATAGCTGTTCTGCCTATTAGTGTCTGTGTTCTCGTGAGAAGATTTTTTTATAGAAAACTAATTGGTGGACCTACTGGGTTGCTGACGTGAGGGCAAAAAACTAGCTGTTGGAAATTCAGAGTTGTTCGTGCTTGCCGTTCATATTAGAATCCAAGTTCGTTAGCTGCCTAATTCAAATAAAATTAAGAGAAGGCACGTTGAGCTAATTGTGAGTATAGTGAAAGATTGGGACAAATCTCCAGACACGTCGTCGTGTCATTATCATTTGGTATCAGTTTAGCTGGGTTGCTCACGGTACTCTGGTAATTTGTGGGGATGGATTTCTATGATCTTGATATATTCGCTGAGTTTGTGCCAGTGCTATATCCCACAGCTTCTCGATCTGAGTACTTTAAGTGGGAGGATGCTATACTAGATTGTTATAAGATTGGTGAATTGCCATTAAATCAGTTGGTCAACTTGGCAAGACAAAGTTTCTCTATTCCTGTGAAATTATGGTTTCGGAGAATGCAGTTGGAACATGGTGGCACTTATGCTACTTCTTGGTATGAGATGAAGGAGGTTTTACGACATCGATTTGCTCCTTGTCTCGAGCCAATGAAGCATATATTCTCTAGTGGTGCAAGTTTTTCGTTGGATGCTTCTAAATTTTCTGGTTCCAAACAATGTGTTACACCTCTGCAGTCTGGTGAAATAAACAAGTGTATTGCTTCTAACATTGACGTTTCTGCTAAACATATTGAAAATAAACCAGCCAGTGTTATGGTTCAACCATCATCTCCTATGACATTACTAGAGGGGTCTGTAAGTGATATGGCTGCTCCTAATCCAAAGGAGGAGTGTAACCATGTAAAGTTGAATAATCACGAGCAGAAAAGAATAGTTGTAAGTGATGGAACTTCTTCTACACCTGAGAATCAGGTAGTGAGATCTGCTTGTGATATTGGTATGGAATCTCCGACTGGCAATGTCGATGATGCTTCTCGTGGATTATCCTTGATGTCTTATGAAGTGCAACGTGATGGAATCATTACTAACGTGAAGGGGCAGCGTTCTAATATTTTTCAGTCCGAATGCACAATCAAAGATACGGTATGCAAGCTAATTATTGATGGTGGTAGCTTTACAAATGTTGTTAGTTCAGATTTGGTGCATGCTTTATCATTGTCTACACGAAGGCTGCCAACACCACATTATATGTGGTGGATGAATGAAAGTGGTACATTAAAAATTACTCACAAGGCGAGAGTTAAATTCTCCATTGGAAATTATATGGATACCGTGGATTGTGATGTTGCACCCATGAGTGCATGTCATTTGTTGTTGGGTAGACCATGGCAGTTTGATCTTGATGCTACTCATAGTGGTCGTTCCAATAATTATTCGTTTGTGCACAATGGAGTTCATCATGTGCTCAAACCAATGTCTGAGCATGCAATCAAGGCTGAGGTGTTTACTTTAGTGAAAAAGAAGAAAGTGGCTTCTCAGATTACCTCAAAGCCGAGGACGGCTTTGTTTCAAGAGGGGGAGAGTGATGTGGTAATACACACTCTAATAGCTAATGCTAGCAGTTTTGATGCTCCAATAATTACAGCTAGTGTTAACCAGGAGAGCGATAAGCTAGATGTTCCTGAACCCATGACATGCAAGGACTCAAAAGAAATACCAGAGACTAAGGTTGTTCTATTTCACGGAGGCAAGGATGATATGGTTATCAGGCCTCCAAATATTGCATCAGAAACTTCGTATGATGAATCACATACTATGGTCAGTAATTCCTCAAAAACATCCGCAAATGAGATTGGTTATGTTTCTGTTGACTTGAAAGAGGCTAGGAAAGTCTTGGTCGACAATGCTGAGCAGTGCCAACCAATAATGTGTGGCATTGATCCAAATTTTACGTCAAAGCCGAGGACGGCTTTGATTCAAGGGAGAGAGGATGATGAGCCCAAGGCTCCTCAAAATTATGCAGCATGTGAACTTGAAAAGGAGTGCAGCAATTCAAATACTTCAGATAATAATACTAGGAATATTATTCCTATTCAGTTTGGTGGTATTCCTTTTGATGAGAAAAACTGCAGGAATTCAGGGAAATTTAATGGCACTGGTCTATCGTCAAAGATATTTTTTAGAGGTGCAATATTGCGCATGAAAGAGGAGAAAAAGGAGTCAAGAAATTATATAAACATTGGTTCCCTGCAAGTGGAAATTGAGTGATGTCAAACCAAGGATATATGAAGCCACGCACACATTTTGGCTGTTCTCAGTCAATGGTATTCCTAATAGAGTCATTAGCAACAATGTGGCCAGACTATTTTATATTATTTGCATGCGTAAGTTCCCTAGCTAGCTCTAGTCGGTCTATTGGTTTTAACTGGTGCAGCCCAATTAGAGTCAGGTTCAGGTGCGCCATGTATTTTGTTTGGTCGAGTCCAAAGTGGACACGTCTCCTATGTGCCTGCGTGCACTTAAAGGGCTCAAGCAGCCATGTATTAGGCAGGTTTTTTGGTGAATCGTGGATTATCCCCTGTCGAGGGTTTCCTCAGGAACGCAGCGGCGGCGCCGCCATTGTTCCTGCTGAGGTGACGGCAATTATCATATCCTTCTTGGATTAAGGAGCACGTGACCAGGCGAGTCTGCCCTTGGCTACGTGCTTGGATTTTTTATCCTCTACTTCTGATCATAGTCCTTGTTGGCCACGGGTGGAAGTTTATTTAGGGTTTGGGTTCTATCCCTAATCATTTATCTTGTTGCTACTGGAGTGTATTTGGACTCAAAGAATTGTTTTGAGAATTAATCTGCGACTTGCCTGAGAGAATATTTTACTTCGGTCCATTTTGTTTTACTGGACATTGACGTGGGATTATATTGGTTGCTGTTGTGCTACCATCTGGAGATCGATTAAAATAATACTACCCATAGCTGTTCTGCCTATTAGTGTCTGTGTTCTCGTGAGAAGATTTTTTTATAGAAAACTAATTGGTGGACCTACTGGGTTGCTGACGTGAGGGCAAAAAACTAGCTGTTGGAAATTCAGAGTTGTTCGTGCTTGCCGTTCATATTAGAATCCAAGTTCGTTAGCTGCCTAATTCAAATAAAATTAAGAGAAGGCACGTTGAGCTAATTGTGAGTATAGTGAAAGATTGGGACAAATCTCCAGACACGTCGTCGTGTCATTATCATTTGGTATCAGTTTAGCTGGGTTGCTCACGGTACTCTGGTAATTTGTGGGGATGGATTTCTATGATCTTGATATATTCGCTGAGTTTGTGCCAGTGCTATATCCCACAGCTTCTCGATCTGAGTACTTTAAGTGGGAGGATGCTATACTAGATTGTTATAAGATTGGTGAATTGCCATTAAATCAGTTGGTCAACTTGGCAAGACAAAGTTTCTCTATTCCTGTGAAATTATGGTTTCGGAGAATGCAGTTGGAACATGGTGGCACTTATGCTACTTCTTGGTATGAGATGAAGGAGGTTTTACGACATCGATTTGCTCCTTGTCTCGAGCCAATGAAGCATATATTCTCTAGTGGTGCAAGTTTTTCGTTGGATGCTTCTAAATTTTCTGGTTCCAAACAATGTGTTACACCTCTGCAGTCTGGTGAAATAAACAAGTGTATTGCTTCTAACATTGACGTTTCTGCTAAACATATTGAAAATAAACCAGCCAGTGTTATGGTTCAACCATCATCTCCTATGACATTACTAGAGGGGTCTGTAAGTGATATGGCTGCTCCTAATCCAAAGGAGGAGTGTAACCATGTAAAGTTGAATAATCACGAGCAGAAAAGAATAGTTGTAAGTGATGGAACTTCTTCTACACCTGAGAATCAGGTAGTGAGATCTGCTTGTGATATTGGTATGGAATCTCCGACTGGCAATGTCGATGATGCTTCTCGTGGATTATCCTTGATGTCTTATGAAGTGCAACGTGATGGAATCATTACTAACGTGAAGGGGCAGCGTTCTAATATTTTTCAGTCCGAATGCACAATCAAAGATACGGTATGCAAGCTAATTATTGATGGTGGTAGCTTTACAAATGCTGTTAGTTCAGATTTGGTGCATGCTTTATCATTGTCTACACGAAGGCTGCCAACACCACATTATATGTGGTGGATGAATGAAAGTGGTACATTAAAAATTACTCACAAGGCGAGAGTTAAATTCTCCATTGGAAATTATATGGATACCGTGGATTGTGATGTTGCACCCATGAGTGCATGTCATTTGTTGTTGGGTAGACCATGGCAGTTTGATCTTGATGCTACTCATAGTGGTCGTTCCAATAATTATTCGTTTGTGCACAATGGAGTTCATCATGTGCTCAAACCAATGTCTGAGCATGCAATCAAGGCTGAGGTGTTTACTTTAGTGAAAAAGAAGAAAGTGGCTTCTCAGATTACCTCAAAGCCGAGGACGGCTTTGTTTCAAGAGGGGGAGAGTGATGTGGTAATACACACTCTAATAGCTAATGCTAGCAGTTTTGATGCTCCAATAATTACAGCTAGTGTTAACCAGGAGAGCGATAAGCTAGATGTTCCTGAACCCATGACATGCAAGGACTCAAAAGAAATACCAGAGACTAAGGTTGTTCTATTTCACGGAGGCAAGGATGATATGGTTATCAGGCCTCCAAATATTGCATCAGAAACTTCGTATGATGAATCACATACTATGGTCAGTAATTCCTCAAAAACATCCGCAAATGAGATTGGTTATGTTTCTGTTGACTTGAAAGAGGCTAGGAAAGTCTTGGTCGACAATGCTGAGCAGTGCCAACCAATAATGTGTGGCATTGATCCAAATTTTACGTCAAAGCCGAGGACGGCTTTGATTCAAGGGAGAGAGGATGATGAGCCCAAGGCTCCTCAAAATTATGCAGCATGTGAACTTGAAAAGGAGTGCAGCAATTCAAATACTTCAGATAATAATACTAGGAATATTATTCCTATTCAGTTTGGTGGTATTCCTTTTGATGAGAAAAACTGCAGGAATTCAGGGAAATTTAATGGCACTGGTCTATCGTCAAAGATATTTTTTAGAGGTGCAATATTGCGCATGAAAGAGGAGAAAAAGGAGTCAAGAAATTATATAAACATTGGTTCCCTGCAAGTGGAAATTGAGTGATGTCAAACCAAGGATATATGAAGCCACGCACACATTTTGGCTGTTCTCAGTCAATGGTATTCCTAATAGAGTCATTAGCAACAATGTGGCCAGACTATTTTATATTATTTGCATGCGTAAGTTCCCTAGCTAGCTCTAGTCGGTCTATTGGTTTTAACTGGTGCAGCCCAATTAGAGTCAGGTTCAGGTGCGCCATGTATTTTGTTTGGTCGAGTCCAAAGTGGACACGTCTCCTATGTGCCTGCGTGCACTTAAAGGGCTCAAGCAGCCATGTATTAGGCAGGTTTTTTGGTGAATCGTGGATTATCCCCTGTCGAGGGTTTCCTCAGGAACGCAGCGGCGGCGCCGCCATTGTTCCTGCTGAGGTGACGGCAATTATCAGATCCTTCTTGGATTAAGGAGCACGTGACCAGGCGAGTCTGCCCTTGGCTACGTGCTTGGATTTTTTATCCTCTACTTCTGATCATAGTCCTTGTTGGCCACGGGTGGAAGTTTATTTAGGGTTTGGGTTCTATCCCTAATCATTTATCTTGTTGCTACTGGAGTGTATTTGGACTCAAGGAATTGTTTTGGGAATTAATCTGCAACTTGCCTGAGAAAATATTTTACTTCGGTCCATTTCGTTTTACTGGACATTGACGTGGGATTATATTGGTTGCTGTTGTGCTACCATCTGGAGATCGATTAAAATAATACTACCCATAGCTGTTCTGCCTATTAGTGTCTGTGTTCTCGTGAGAAGATTTTTTTATAGAAAACTAATTGGTGGACCTACTGGGTTGCTGACGTGAGGGCAGAAAACTAGCCGTTGGAAATTCAGAGTTGTTCGTGCTTGCCGTTCATATTAGAATCCAAGTTCATTAGCTGTCTAATTCAAATAAAATTAAGAGAAGGCACGTTGAGCTAATTGTGAGTATCGTGAAAGATTGGGACAAATCTCCAGACATGTCGTCGTGTCATTATCATTTGGTATCAGAGCTTCAGTAGCCGCCGCCTTGTTTGGATGATTCCCGACGACTCACGGTATATTTGGGCTTCAAACCAACGCCATTATAAGCTCTATGAAATCTTCTTTTCAACCATATGTGGATCGTCGAAATCGGACTCCGTATGTGGTCTGGGCGTCCATTTTACCAAAAGCAGCTCCTGGACTCCGAGGTGGACTCGAACTCGAGTTGTAATGGCCTCCATTTTGACTTGAGCGCCCTTGCTGGTCTCCTAAGGTGGCGGCCAAGGTGGAGGACGTCCTTGAACATCTTTGAAGCTCTCTCTATAAGTCTGGAGTCTACTCCATCTTAGGCCTGGGTCCCATGTGCGAATAACAAGCCCACGAAGACATTGTAATAATGCATTTGTACCTTCAGTCAAATAATGACATGGACATGTAGAACCAAGTGAATTGTATAACAAATCATTATGCAAATGGGGAAATAAATTCACCTTATGACCAATGTTTGTATCCGATGGTGTCATGTTCTCATCACAGGTTTAGGCTCCACATACAAGTCTTATTATAGATAGATGATAAAATAAGTTTTTTATGTTAAGCTGAAACATTTGCCGACCCGAGCAGGCTAACGAGCTATGAGCATTTCATCTAGACTTGTTTGCGAGAACGAATCCATTGAAAAAAAATAATGATTATATATCATAATTACAGACAAGGTCATATGGTATGGTAATTGTTATTTTATTTTTTCTAGAATTCTTTTGCAACAATAACAAAAGTTGTATTTGTAATAAGTTCTTGAATACATGGAATAAATTACTTCTAGTAGAAGTAAGTTTTTTAAAATAACAAAAGTCGAAGATATAATAAATTCTCAAGTACATGGAGTTTCATATGTTGCCTCCCTTTAATATCTTATTTCCAAACATGAATCCAACATCAGTTGTCATCGTGTCAGTCCCTGGCACCCTTGACTTATAGGTGTGCACAATGCATGATTACATGAATGGACTTGCTAGCGCCCGTACGTGCACGTTCGGGCACAGTATCAAATGTTGCGTTAACAAGGAAAACTTCACATTGCAACATGTAGTTGAAACATGCAACTTACTCAAATATTCAAACATGCAACATTGCTAGTTGCAACATGGGACACATGTTAGTGCAACATAGGATCGATTATTCAAACATGCAACATTCGGGTAAAATATGCAACATTGAAACAGCCATATCTTAGTTTTGCAACATTCAAATAAGCAATTTGCAACATTGCTTGAAACATATGATTGCAACATTAAATCACTTTCAGCCACATGAGAAAAAAAAACATGCAACATGTCAATTCATAGACTGCAAGACCTGGGATGAACAAATGAAACATCAACGTTTAACAACTGAAATGTTAAATCAAACATGGAAACATTTGAATAATACATGTGACATCAAGTATCATCACTAAAACATCTCAAATACGATATTGTAATATTAAAAAGCAAACATGGAAAAAAATCACTTTCCTGCCGCATGGAAAAAGAAAAGGCATGCAACATGCAAAGTGATAGGCTACAACATCTAGTGGAAACCATAGGATAGCTTGGTTTCCATGGGATACATTGCCCAACAAGGGACATATCTGGTGGAAACCAAGCTCTCTTGGAAACTATAGAAACTTCAATCTAGATCACACGATGTTGATCTAAGGGCAAGTTCAGGGGAGGTGGGAGGAGTGATTTGCAAAGTTCAGGGGAGGTGGGAAGGGTCATTTGCGAAGTCACTTTTGCAAATCACTCCCCCCACCTCCTCTAAGCATGCCCTTGGATCAACATCATGTGGTGCAGATCGGAGTTTTCATAGTTTTCACGGAGACGTTGGCTTCCATAGGATACGTTGGCTTCCATAGGATACGTTGCCCAACATCTAACCTCAACATAACCAGGCTTTCAAGTCCATGACAATAATCATCAAAATGCATCATCCAAAACATCACAAATTGTAACATGCAAAGATCTCTTGTTACAACACAAAGAAACAACAAACACAAACACAAACACAATATCCTAAATTTATCTACTGCAACATCTCCGATGTGGCCTCAGCCTCACCTACCAATGGGCCTAGATATGCAACAACAAAAGGAGATGGGTACGGCTCCTGCAAGGGAGAACAAGTCGATGAGGATTGAGGAGGAGCGCCTTGGGTGCGTCGGGCCACCGCGCGTTGGATCGTCGTGTCTGGCCACGCCGCTGCGGGCTGCTGCGCCTGGCCGCGCTGGTGCAGGCTGCCGTACCAGACCACCGCTACAAGCTGTCGCTTCGGGCCGCCGCATCTGTGGCCGCACCGCTGCGAGCTGCCATCCAAAGCCTACGCCAGTGTGCTTCCCTCTCTAGAGGGAGGAGGGGAGGTGGTGGACTGTGGAGCAAGTCACCGCGAGGATCCACTGGCCGTGGGAGCAGGAGGTATGGGGAAGATGAGCAGAAGGAGGAGTGGGGCAAGAATGGAGGAGGACGCATGCGGGAGAAGGCCATGTGAAGAAGGGACATGTGAGGAGATTGTGCCAGTGGAGGTGATTGCGCCATGTCATCGTCCGGAGGAAGGGCGCACGCCTAGACGGCCGATCTATAGCAATGCTGTTACACGAATCCAACTGCAGTCTTGGCGCCCTTGACTCACACGTGTTGATGGTGCACGATGACATTGAAGGTGTGATTTTCTTATTTTCTCGTCGTTTGCTACTTCTTACATGTGAAAACAGAGAATGGAGAGACATTTGGAGGTGGTTTGAATATACCACTTATTCTAATTTATAACGTTAATATGATATATTTTATAAAATCATGTAACACTATGTATGTATATGATTTTAGCCCATAGTAACATACGGACATATTTGCTAGCGACGAAAAAAAAAAAGATAGGTCCATTGATTTGTGTGATTGATTGAGAAGATAGGTCCACACATGACGTTATTAGCAGCAGATTCCTCATGAATAATAGAAATACTCGTACCGTCGTGGGAACGCGTTTGTTGAGTCAAATACCGTGGAATGGCTCTTGGAGTCTTGGTGTGAATACATTGACTATATCCGAATCTCGTCGCAAGTGTCAATATAATGGGAGCACGGACGACAGACTGACAAAAAAAATGTTTAGGCATATAAACAAGATACAAAATATACTGTAGTGATCGAGAACTTAGCATACGAAATAATGAAAATAACCCAGAGCATCATGAAATTCAATTCTGATTGGAAGAGAAATGAACCCACCCACATGGAGCAATAACATCGACATCAATCCTCACAGACAGGATAACCGAATACAAATTACTCTTTTTTCCACTGAAACATACCAGTCGTCGTTACGAGGAGAAGCAGAGAGGATAGAAACACACTGTAACACACATGAAAGCACGAAGAATAATATCATGTCCTCGCGGCACTGATTTTCAGAAGATAACGGCGATTGGTCATGGGTGTGGCTCTCGAACTGGCCGGATCTGTCAGCCCGAGGGCCCGCCGGGGACATTGCTGTTGGCCGTAGGCGCCGGTGGAGCCTGCTCGCTCGTCCTGTCCGGCCTGATCACATCCTTCCGCCACGCCCCTAGTTCAGAGCCTACGCCACCTTAATTAATTCAGGGGTCAGATCGATCGAGGCATCAGAGAACGAAATTGCTTGCAAAGAAAAAGAGAGCAAGGAGAGTGAATCGACGTGAGGGCTAAGAGAGAGATCAATCAGGAAATTAGAGAGAGATCTACGCCTCTACCTCTTCGGCCGGTGAATGAGGGGGTGAGCCCCTGATGGTGGCGGGAGTGAACTGGAGTGGCGGCCGACAGCAAGAGAGCGAGAAGGAGGAGGGAGAGGGCGAGCCGTGCAGTGTTCTTGCCTCTCTGTGTAGAAGCCATGGATGTGGATGGTTGCTTCGCGTTTGGCCTCTGGTTAGGCAGGCGACGGGAAGATACTAGCAGCAGTATATAAGTAGCCTCGCTCAGCGAACGCGCTTAGTGCTACTCTGATGGTCAGTGTCATTGTTTATGTCGCTTTCACATTTTCGGTATGGAAATCGGTGCACGCAACTGCCCACCGTCTCTGACCACTTCTCGTGTCCGGGCAACTGAGCACCCAGGGTGGCACTATTTTTCTGTTAAGCCAATACTTCAGTTCCTGTTCAACATAACCAACCTTGTTCAAATCAAAAGTATAGCAATTGAAATCCTCCTGGCTACAAAATTTAATGGTGTAACAAAAATCTATTATATTTACAGGCAGCTTGATAATAAGTGAACCCGATGTTGAGTCGCCGGTCGACTGATGGCAGCGGCCCTAGCAGCCGGCGTGCATCGGGAACACCCTCATATATGTCATATATGGGCCCTACAGACGTGCTTTTTTTTCCTCCTCCCAGCTCTAGTACCGGTCATTCTTTTCCTCTCCTTTCCTTTTTCTCACTGTTTTTCCTCTCCCTCCAAGTTGGTGAAAATTGAAAGTTGGTGGCAAGTTAGCGTTTTCTGTTAGGGGATACGATTGTCGGTGTGGTAAATTGGTAGACAGTTGGAAACTAAACAAGACCTCTATCTCCTCCCCTTCCCTTTCCTCGTGTTAGGGCGAGGCGGCATAGCTAGGCGACGGCCGGCCATTTCTTTATGCAAAAGTTTTATTTTTTAAAAGGTTTTTATTGTATGTTTGTATATATTTGATATAAAAGTTTTTACAAATGATTTTTTCACACTAATGTTTTTTACTATAATTACCAATATGAAAAAAATAGGTTATCATGTTCAACATACTACATTTCTCGGTTATTTTCATGCCACTTTGCACAATCGGGGGCGGGTGGTGGAGATTCTAGGTGACCACAATTCTGCTAGCCTGGAAAGTGAAGCGGCTGCGGCTTCTGTGTCTCCTAACCCGTGTCTCCATCCGTGTCTCCGAAACAATTAACGACAAATAAATTATTCAAATTTAATTTTGATCACACCATTGTGTTTCTTATGATTAGATCTTCAAAACTAAACCGCACTTCATCATGTTTGGACTATATATTCTTTTTGGAATATTTTTTAGGTTAAACAAATTATTTTAATACAAAAATATTCTATATATGTATATAATCTAAATATGGTCAAGTGTGGTTTAGTTTTGAAGATCTTATTATAACAAACACAATGGTGTGATTAAAATTGAATTTGGATGATTTATTTGGCGTCAATTGCTATGGAGACACGGATGGGGACACAGGTTAGGAGACACACAAGTCGCAGCCAAGTGAAGCGGGTTAGAGGTGTTATACATATCTTTTTATAACGACATTAGTGTGGTAGCTCTTTTTTTCCCCTTCGATTGCGCATACATAATGATCTAAGTAGATGGGTACAAAGCTCTCCACAAGGGGTTTTTTTTTTGTCGAACTCTCCACCAGGGTTATGCTTGATCTATGGTAAATAACCACCTCCTTCTCTATTAGAATTATTCATCATAAACCCAAAAAACACACACAATAGTGAGTCGAGACTTGAGAGTGAGATGGGCTAAGAGAATCTAATAGGATCGGAGTTAGGTCCTCTTATGCTGAGGAACAAATCGTTTTACTACTTTTTCATGTTATTGCTCCTAATTTTATAGTTCTACAAGTTCATATTATCTCCCTCCATTCTAAAATTTAGGTAGTTTGACTTTTTTTAACCTAATTGTGACCGCTCGTCTTATTCAAAGCATTTTGCAAAACATCTTTTTTTTTGTTATCGCTAGCTTTAGTAATAAATGAATTTATAGAATGGCCTAAATTTGACTACATTTGCACAAATTTTTTTAATAAGATGAGTGGTTAAACTTGAGTAAAAAAAAGTCAAATGACCTACTTTTTGGAACGGATAGAGTAGTTCCTTCTATATGAACAACCACAAATCAATTTTTTACTCGAGAGAGAAAGATACATTGCATCCAGGAATACCGCAACCTAAAGCATGAAACTATTAAACTCTATTGTTTACATTATCAAAATAATATATTTAATATGTCGCTATAAGTTCTAAGCTCTTAAATAAATTTAAGATCTATTTTTTACTTGATTTCGAAAGGATTGTTATGTATGAGTGGAGATCGCTTAGATTAAGATCTAAAGGCCAGCGATCTAACTTTACTCTAGACTATGCTTTGTGATTTTTTTTCCTTGCCAATTGCCATAACGAAGAATAGAGAATGAGCTAGCGCTCTAACTTATGTATGTTACAATTATCTTAGGTACGTATTTTAATAATCCTTTTAACATGATGGAGCTCAAATTTAAGTTGTTCTTCATTAACATCTTAAAAATGCGAACTGAGCTGTAGCTCAGCTGGCAAGGTTTATTGTGGTGGAACCAGCCCACCAGGGTTCGAGTCATCGACTCGGCACTGGTGCTCGCATTTTCCTGGATTTATTCCATAATTTAACCGGCGCTATTCTTTCAGTGGTAGGCGACGTGCCCGTCGATAGCGAGGCGCCTGTGGTGACTTCGTCAATTTGGAGGATTTGCCGGCCCAGTCTTTCGGAGGTGCTCATAGGGGTAGGGTTGCGTGCGTATGTTTGTAGGGGCAAGTGTGCGTGCGTGTATGTGAGAAAAAAAAACATCTTAAAAATGCTTTATTTTGGTGATGGTGGTTGGTGAATGAATAATGACGATAGAAATTCCCATTATTTGTATATATCATGCTGATTAAATATGTCTAGGAAGACATCTATTTAGATACATAAATCATCTAGTCATTTAAACTTTTTATGAAGTACAGATTAAGATCAATAAAATGTCTATTCAACAATTATTTTGATGTTTCTTTTTAGACTTGTTGACTTAACTTTATTTTTTGTTGATTTAGTAC
The DNA here is from genome assembly GCA_015342445.1 of Digitaria exilis. NCBI lineage: Eukaryota > Viridiplantae > Streptophyta > Magnoliopsida > Poales > Poaceae > Digitaria > Digitaria exilis. The sequence goes on from JACEFO010002599.1 coordinate 415,861, forward strand.
TTTAATCTCTAGAAATGCTCAGTTTGATTTTAGAAACAATTAACGAATAGCGCTATAATAATTTAGATCCTGGAAATCCTCACTTGCCAATTGCCATTGTGGTTTTTTTTTTTCTAAATCTAAAAAAATAAAGAGGTGAGTTTGTCACGAGTGTCTCCTCCATACTTCAATACCTCCAGTAATGTCCGCCGCGGCGGCGCTCTCACCACGGCCGCCGCCGCCAAATCCTAGTGCCGCCGCCGGCGACGACGACTCTATAAATTCCCTCCTCGCCTCCCTCTCCGACGCGTCCGCCCTCCGCCTCCTCCCCGCCCCGCTCCTCGCCTTCTCCCGCCTCCGCCTCCTCCTGCCGTCCGCCGCCGCCACCTCCCGCTTCCTCCTCCGGCCCATCGCCTCCCTCCTCCACCTCCACCGCTCCGACCTCCGCATCGGCCTCCAGCTCCACGCGCTCTCCTTCTCCCTCGGCCTCTCCCGCCACGGGCTCCTCCTGCCCCGCCTCGTCTCCTTCTACGCCCACCACCCCTCCCTCCTCCCGGCTGCCTCCTCCCTCGCCGCGGGGTCCACGTGCGCCCAGCCGTACAATGTCCTCATCTCCTCGTGCCTCAGCCATGGCCTCCCGCGCCACGCGCTCGCCGCGTACCAGGAGATGGTGGGCAAGGACGCGGTGGCCCCGGACACCTTCACGTACCCCTCCGTGCTCCGCGCCTGCGCCGAGGCCGGGGACCTCGCGCTTGGGCGCGCCGTGCACGTGCGTGCCGCGGACGCTGGCATGGACGGGCACTTGTTTTTCCAGAACGCGCTGGTGTCCATGTACGCCAAGTGCGGGGACCTTGTCGCCGCGCGCAGGGTGTTCGACGGAATGGGCCATAGGGATGTGGTGTCGTGGAACTCGATGATCTCTGGCTACGCTGCATCTGGGCTGTGGAGAGAGGCGGTGGATCTATTTAGTCGGATGCGGGCGGAGGGTGCGGAGGTGAACTCGGTGACATGGAACACAGTTGCCGGCGGTTACATTCAGATGCGCGATTATAAGGCAGCAATTGGGTTGATTCATGATATGGTAAGAGGTGGTGCTGGGATCGACTTTGTCACTTTGGTGATTGGATCGAATGCTTGCTCGCGGGCAGGATGGTTGAGGCTTGGGAAGGAGATACATGGGTTGGCAGTCCGCATGCACTGTGACGGAATCGAGAGCGTGAGCAATGCGGTGATCACGATGTACGCCAGGTGCAAGGATATGGAGCGTGCTCTCATGCTGTTCAAAATGCTGAGGTGCCCAGGCCTGGTGACATGGAATACGATGGTAGCTGGTTTTGCGTTGTCGGATGATGCTGAAGAGGCTTCTAGGCTTTTCCGGGAAATGATATGCAGTGATGTGGAACCTAATTATGTTACTGTTGTCACCTACCTTGCACTCTGTGCTCGTGTTGCTAATCTTCAGCATGGGAGGGAGCTTCACACCCACATTGTTAAGCATGGCTTCAAAGGGTATCGTTTGTTGTGGAACTCTCTTATAGATATGTACTCCAAGTCAGGCAGGCTTCCAGTGGCACAAAATGTCTTTGATACTATGGATGACCGTGATATGATATCCTACACTTCAATGATTGCGGGATATGGAATGCAAGGAAAAGGGGCAGTTGCCCTGCGGATTTTCAACCAGATGGTCGACAGTGGGATCGTGCCAGATGCCATAATCATGGTGACTGTACTCTCTGCTTGTAGCCATTCTGGGCTTGTGGATGAAGGAGAAGAGCTTTTTGACAAGATGGTCAATACATTTGGTATAAAGCCCCAGATGGAGCACTATTCTTGCATGGTTGATCTATACGCACGTGCTGGATTATTGGAAAAGGCAGAGGAATTGCTTAGTAAGACTCCCTTCCCTCCAACATCCACAATGTGGGCAGCATTAGTGGGAGCATGCCATGAGCGAGGTAACATAATAATTGGTGAAAGATCAGCAAGGAGGCTCTTGGAGATGAAAACAGAGAATGCTGGGCACTATGTTCTTGTTGCTAACATGTATGCAGCTGCAGGTTGCTGGAATGAGCTAGCAACAGTCAGAAAACTGATGAGGGACTTGGGTGTCACAAAAGCACCTGGGTTAGCATGGGCTGATCTTGGTAACGGGTTTACCCCCTTTCTTGTTGGGGATAGGTCCAACCCACTAGCTCCAGAAATCTATGAGGTTTTGGATGAACTAACTGAACAGATGAGGGATATGGATGATTGCAGTGATCTGGACATAATATCCACAGAGGAACTGATGGAGTAAACTGGTTATTGTAGTACAGGAGGGAAAGGCTCCTGCTTTGGTGTAAAATGGAGCTCATTATAAACTCTAAAATGAAATCTCACCATGAAGCATGGGGATTAAGGAAAAAAAAGATATGTCTTTAAAGAAGCACTTCGTGCAAGTGCTGCTGTGCTAGAAGATGGACTGCTCAACATACACTGAGCAATGCAGATTTTAAGCAGCACACCTATTGCAGTGATTGGCCTTGAGTTTGAAACCGTCACATATATTTCTTTGATTGGCAAATTCAAAGCAGTGTCTTGAGTTCCTTCATGAGAGTGTTACTTTTATTGACAAGTGATGGCTGTACATATCACTCACACCACATATATTACACCAATGCAACTACTGCCTAATCGTCTCTCTTTGATCGCCTGCAAAACATGGTTACCCTTTTCTGGCAACCATAACAAAAATGTCAAGCGTCCCTTGATCAAAATGTTTCTTCCAAGTGGTAAGCCCTTCTTCATGTGTGTTACTATGTTTCCCTTTACTCATAGGATTCAAAAAATTCGGCTGTTGAATATTGATCATAAGAAAAAAGAAAGGATGTTGTTTAATACGAGCTTTTAAATAGAAGAATCGCTAGTACCCTGACTTACAAAACTGCAGGTTCTTTTTCATTTTTCATACATCACAAGTTTCTTGTCTGAAAGACTGCACTATGCTTTGCTAGACTCCAACAAGAAAATTCGTTATTTGCCACTGGCTAACTCCAGGTTGGCTTGCCATCTAATAGCGCACCTTCGTCACATATGTCTGAATACCTGGAGTCGGCATCCAGGTTTTCTTATTCATTTTATGCCAGGAAGACTGATTTTCAATGCAAATCGTAGAAGCAGGAGTTATTCTGCAGTAGGAGTTATTCAGCCGTAAATAATCTTAAATCAATTTTCTGCCAAATTATCTAATGTTGAAACCAATAGCCTGTTGGTGAGTACACCAAGGCAAAAGGATTTGACTACCATTCGACAGAATGTGAATCACCTTTATTTTAATAGGTTCGTGGTATAAAGTATAAACAGGCATTAGGCCAGAAATTAAAAGACTTTCTCAGTTACTCCATCTAGTTAAACTTACTCTCATTGCAAGTTTTATATATCTACAGATTCAGTGTACTAGTTAATAAGGCAAACTAATTCCTTATGATTTAGTGTTTCCCTTACCCATTTTGTTATCCAAACTCTCACATTTGATCAACTTTTGAAACAAAATTCTCATTGTTGGTGTTAACAGCATTATATTCACTTCCACGTCCCAAGATTTATAGACAAGTGTATGATGTGGGTATGAATTTCTAGTAGGCGCATTTTCCTAGGTGAGCCTAGGTGCACTTTTTGTGTAGCATTAGTAGTGTTATTAAGTTTTATATTTCCATCCCCCAATACAGTGGCTTAGCTTAGCCTATTGGTTCATCGCACTAATATCCATATTTTGTATTTCTAATATGCATGTGCTAGCACTTACATTGCACCATCATTACAAGATAAGGGGATAAGGCTATCCTCCTATATACGACTGTGATTTGCGCAAGTGGATGAGCAATTTTTGCTGACATGTCATATGTCAACTTTATGCATTTTCATTTAGAGCATACGTCATTTTAAGTTGATTTGGTAGTGTTGTTGCATAAGTAATATGTTGTCTATTTCCTGTTACTTGGGCAAGGTAGTTTGGTTCGAAGCGCAACGAAAGCATGTGGGTTGATGGAGCCTGGTGTACATGAGTAAACACAACAGTTCTTGGAACTGGACGTGACGCCTGACAGATTTGGAGCATCAAATGCGCTGGAAACCTCAATCTTCCAGCATTGTACATGATTGTACATGCGTGATGCATTTTCAAGACTGGGATGGGCCAATGGTGCTGGTATTACGGTAGCCGTGACAACAGAGGCGAGGGTCGGGGGCCATGAGACATGGTGGGGGGGGGGGGGGGGCGCATCATCTCATACGCATACAGAGCGATATAGCTATACAGGTGTACAACACAATGACGCATTGGATAAGATTGATATTTCATAGTGATTTTGCCCCCCAAAAAACATGTTGTAATGAGTCACGTGGTTTAATTATTATTTGAGGTAATCATAATGGTTTTATTTTATGGTTTTTTACATTTGCATAATCGACAATGTTCTTTAAGAAATAATATATGTTAGTATTATGATATATTTTAATATACTATCACAAGTGAAAAAATAGTGTCTATTTGGATGGTCGAAAACTAAAGTTTAGTCATACCTAACTTTAGCCTAAATACTAAAGTAAATTTCATGGAATGCATTAGGAAGAGATAATGTTTTGTTGAGATGACAATTTAGACTTGGAAAAAGTCCTATTGAGGTCCCTCAACTATCCCCCAAGTTCGATTTAGGTCCCTAGACTCCAAAACCGGGTAAAAATCCTTCAACTTGCAAAACCGTTTATATTACATCCCTGAGCGGTTTTGGATAGCGGTTTTGCTACAATAGTAGTGGTTTTGTCATTTCCTTTTACTTATTTATTTCGCCAAATCTTTCAAAAATTATAGTAAATCATAGAAAAGCTATATAATGAAAATCTATTTTTTTACCCTTCTAAATATATAATTTTTATTACAGTTTAACATAAAAATTTCACCACAATTAGAATATAGAAACAACAGCTATAAATTCTTCCAATTAATTATTAAAAATCATAATATTATATCATATATATAACTTAGTTATTTTATTTATAGAAAGCATAGATCTAAAGGTGAAATAAAAATTTTGTACTAAACGATACCATAGTATATATTTAACGGGTAGATCTACTCATATGGAGTACGATAAAATTATTTATAATTTTTCTATGGTTTTTAAGAATTTTTAAATAACATTAGCAGAAATAAATAGGATGAACAAAACAAAACCACGTTGCAACCGCTCTTCCAAACCACCCAGGGATGTAATATGGACAGTTTTAAAAGTTGAAGGATGCGCTTTACCTAGTTTTGGAGTTCAAGGATCTAAATCGAACTTGGTCATTAGTTGAGGGACCTAAATAGGACTTTTTCCTTTAGACTTTTAGATCCAAGCCCATAAAGTCTAGGCCGCTCAGGGGCCCAAAAAGTTAGCCGGCCCGCAGCCAGGTCCGTGGCTGAAACTGGTTGAGCCCCTCCCTAGTTTGTAGCTCATCTTTGCCCATTTGCAGGCAGACACGGTGCGAAAAGCCTGGACAGTGGACGTGCTCTCTTCCCTTCGTCGTACGTGTTACATATATGCACTGCCGTCCATGTCGTTTACCACGACACGTCATCGACTGATTCAATCGCGCGCTCGAGTTTTGCTTCGACTTGGTCGCCAGGAGACTAGAGGAAGTGAGGAACTACCTGGTGAATGGTGTTCCAAACCGGAGCAGACGCGCGCCTCCTTGGCCGAATCGCTGTCACGTCCACGACTACTAGTCCTAGTCCGGTAGTCCCCTCCTCCCGGGCGGCCGGATGGTTCGTTTCACAGCCATTCCGTCCGCACACGCCTCCCCACCAAGTCAGAATTGCCCTCCCAACCAACAAACCCCAACGGAGAGAGGATCAGAAGCCACCTCTCCTTCCGTTCCTTCCTTCCCGGGCTGCTGCTACCCTGGCCAAGAAGCCAATCATTTCATTTGGCTCGTTCATGGCCTTCGCCTCGCGCACATGACACGCCAACGCCACGGGTGGCTGGCTCTGCTCTTCGCCTTCTTTCTTGCTATATAGCCACGGACGGACGGGTGGTGGCCATGACGAGGCCGCCGCAGAAGCCCGGCCTGGTGCTGCTCCTGCTCCGGCCGCTACGAGGAGTGCTCGCCGTGGGACCCGCGCGCCCGGCGGCCATGAGATCCGCCACCTCGCTCCTCCTCGGCGCCGCGCTCGCCACCGCCTTCTTCCTCCTCTACACCTCCCTCTGCCGCGACCTCGGCGGTGCCCCGCCCGGGTCGCCGCCGCCGCCGCGGTGGGACCACCGTGCTGCTGGGCAGGGCTCCGGTGGTGATCGGCTCCTCGACAACAACCCCAAGAAGCAACAAGAAGGGATCACCAAGAAAGAAGAGGAGAGGAAAGCGGAGGTGACGCGTAGCGATGGCGACGGCGGGGGTGGCGCAACAAAAGCAGCAGGGGAGAGAGGCCGGGACACGACGGCGGCGGACGACAAGCGCCAGCAGCCGCGGATCGTGATGCCAGCTTCGACTTCGACTTCCACCCAGCAGGTGACTTGTTGTCTTACTTTTTACCCTCACGCGTCATCAATTAATTCAGCTAACTAGCAGATGATAATTGGATTCGTTCAAAAAAAAAAAAAAAGCTGCACAGCCATGTAAAAAACGCAAACTGCTAACCGAGGAACACGTTGTCATGTACTGCCCGCAATTCCTGCTCTTAGCAACGCTAGCAGCTAGTACCGACTTACCAAACACATGGCGCAACACAACAGATACGTCATGTTAAATGAGTAGTGGTACTATGCATGCAAGAGTGACATCAACTTGTTCTAGAACATTAATTGTTTCACTTTCACCTAAAGGCTGCATAAAGCCCATGGGTTCCAAATCAAATGAACCTTTGTTTCTCTGTTATCCCACCCAAACAGAAGCCAAAAAAAAAAATGATTCGACTTGCACTTCAGAAGCAATGGTTGGTCACTGCCTTTTTTTTTTTTTACATTTGCCCATCACGCACCAGCACTGTTCCAGTGAAAAATCGTTTTCTAAGAAAAAAGAAGGCATTGTTAAGTTAGCTTTCCGTATCCTCCGCTGAATGTGTCGTCACATTTTCAAGCTTGATATGGCAACAAGTCTACCCGATAGAGACAAGGCCCACTAGCAAAACTATCCTAGCATCCCTATTCAAGCCATATCACTCAGACAACACGTTAACTGACGCGGGTACACCACACCAATCCTGTAACATGGCCAGCTACCTAACGCTATTCTGAAGAACGCTTCTGTCATTTAGCGATCATTGTGCACAACTGAAGAGCGCTAATGTTCATTTGATCATAAGAATTAATCATTCCAATTCGTCCCTATCATTGTTGCTCCAAGAGTCTTTTTGGACGGTTAGGTGTTCAGACCGCCATGTGGCGGATGCAAATAGGAAGTAGCTTACTACAGTCCAAACAGAAAGAATGAACAAATGAACTCTCAATCAGAGTGCTTGCTTTGCTTCAGAATTCACTAATCTTGATTCAGATTTCATTGCATTCTTTTTCCAAGGTAAATGTAACGTTAATTATTCTAGAATTCCATGCCTCTTATGATCAAACAGCAGCCGCAGCAGGAGACCCCATCCCAGGATCTGGCGGAGCTCCTCCGGCGAGCGGCGACGTCAGACAAGACGGTGCTGATGACGGCGATCAACGAGGCGTGGGCGTCGCCGGGGTCATTCCTGGACCTATTCCTGGAGAGCTTCCGTCACGGCGAGGGCACGTCGGGCCTGCCACGTCACCTCCTCATCGTGTCCATGGACGGCAAGGCCCACGCGCGGTGCCTCGCCGTGCACCCGTTCTGCTACTGGCTCCACGTCGACGGCATGGACTTCGCCGGCGAGCAAAAATACATGAAGGGCGACTACCTGGAGATGATGTGGCGCCGGAACAGGTTTCAACAACACGTCCTCGAGCTCGGATACAGCTTCCTCTTCACCGACGTCGACATCCTCTGGCTCCGGCCGCCGTTCCAGCGCCTCCCCGGCGGAGACGTCGCCGACGTGGTGATGTCGTCGGACTTCTTCGTCGGCGACCCGGCCTCGCCGGGGAACTACCCCAACGGTGGCCTCCTCTACGTCCGCTCGTCGCCGGCCGCCGTCGCGTTCTACGAGCACTGGCAGGCGTCGAGGGCGAGGTTCCCCGGGAAGCACGAGCAGTTCGTGTTCGACAGGATCGTCAAGGAGGGTGTCCCGGCGAGCGTCGGCGCCCGGGTGAGGTTCTTGGACACGGCCGTGTTCGGTGGCTTCTGCCAGCATGGCAAGGACCTGGGAAAGGTGGCCACCATGCACGCCAACTGCTGCGTCGGCATGGAGAACAAGCTCTTCGACCTCAGGAACGTGCTTGAGGATTGGAAGGAGTACAGGGCGCGCCTCGCCGGCGGCGGCGACGTGCAGGGATTCTCGTGGAGGGTGCCCGGGAGATGCATACACTGAGACGAAGAGGCTCTGAGATTATTCTCTGGTCTTGTGGAGGGGTTGAGATCATTCTTTTGATCCGATGTGCGAACTGAAATCAACATTGTTGGTCTGATATAGCTATTGTAGTTCAGTTTTTCTAGTGATGAAGTATATATACATTTGCAACTATCTTTTTCACATAACAAAACTGGAACATCAAGGAGTAGTCGAGTAGGCATGTGGATAAAAGTTCAAGCGAGGCTACAGACATGGCTGACCTACAGCATCTGGAAAGTATATTACAACACAAGCATTACATCCACTCGTGATCGAGGGCTCAGTCCATCTAACGACACCATCCCCATGGGAAATGTTACAGGAGCTCAGCAGCACAGGTTGTAGTTTCCACCATTTGACAACACTCAAAATGTAGTTAGACAAAGTTCCAAGAATACCGCTTCATTTCAACACACAATCTACCTGACCAAGTGACCATGGTTAGCTTCCAAAAGAATACAGAATCAACGCTTGCCTCCAGCAGATACACAGTAGATTTCTCTAGCCGATACTCCAAAACCATTTGGAGACTCGGATCCTTGTACGACGATGGACCTCCCTTTCCATCACTCTCTGCTTATTCGTAGCTACACGAAGACATTGCTCCAATCTTATATCTTCAGTGCCCTTCTCCCAACAGTGTCTTCAGCCATATCTGTGTCTTCTGTCTGCATGATCTCCAGGTCTCTGATATCCCTCTTCAACACATTACCTAACTTGGCAACTGCCTCCGTTTGTTGTTGCAAGGCCTGTGATGCAGGTAGTAACAAGTTAGATTTGACACATGACATGGCTATCTAACGAGGATAAAACTGCACCACTTACCTCAAGAAGCTCTGTAACACTACGTTCATCAACTTTGGCTGAACTGGGAATATATACAGGGCCACCAGCACCACCAGTGTTAGCCAGAAGACGTGATGCCGAAACAAGTGTATTAACTCTTTTAGACAGATCAGCACTAGGTCCTTTTAGCTGCAAACAAACGACAAAAACTGAATAAACTTCCTTAATCGGATTAAATGTAGGACAATGGATGGGCAGAGGGAAACCTAACCCGCTTTAATATAGCGACCAATCTTTCATATAAGTCAGCTTCCTCCTTTGTTAAAGGAGTGCGGTAACCCCGATTCTCCAATGCTTCCACTATTCTCACAAACTTTTATCAGTCCACAAAATAAAAAATAAGTGTTAGATACATCAGCAATCAGGTATTAGAAGTGAATTGGAACCCCTAAAAATTATTAGGAAACATGGAGACAAAATATCACCCTTAAAAGGCGTCTCTGAATAACCAGCTCTTGCTGCTTCAATCGTTGGATCCATGGATATGTGTCAGCTTGGAAATGCCTTTGCAGCTGTAATTAAAAATATGAGAGGCAAAGCGATTCATGAAGCACATATGAAAATGTTCATATCAACCCATACCTTTTTAACATTAGAGTGAGTCATGCTCAATCTATCAGTATCTGAAACAAGAACTTCATCTTGAAGCTGAAATTGAAAAAAAAAAATAAAGGGTACTGAGGCTTGCTCAAATTTTAAAAACCTCAAAAATAGTACCATCTCTACTTCAAATATCTCCAGGCTAAAATACAACAAAGCAAAGTATGTTTTACCAGAGCATTACAGATACTAAGACAATAAGATTGATTCAAGATAATAAATGCCATCAGTATAGATGAAGACATCAATCATACAGATATAGAAATATGTAATACAGATGTGCAAGATCACAAGGAGCACAAGTAAACACTAAACAGAGGCAGAGGAAAATAAATAAATTGATGAAAACGGTGCAAATTAGCAAGACAGTAAATGAAGATATTAGGCATCAGTATGTTCGTAAATGTATCATTTGTTAATTGCAATTACAAATTTGAACGACTCTTATCAATGTTTACTTGTTCAGTTGAGTAAACACAAAGGTATTTGATATCAATGATTTATGACAGAAAAAAAAAAGATTCATCTTGGTCAAGAATTAGCATGCATTCGAGAATTAAAGAAAAATTATCACGCACTAGTTCTCACCAAATCACATGCACATAATTTAGCAATTCTAAAGCTGATACACAAGATATCCAATATGAGTTACGTCAATGACTAATTTAGCATGATAGCATCCTAACCATGTCCATATGGTATACTCAGTTAAGGAGGCAGATTTATTTGGTTGCTTTCTAAAAAGAGTGTACTCTTGTGGTTCCTCGGAGAGAGAACATCAAATGCTTTACATACATTTTTTTCACAACTACCATCAAGTGGTTGTAGTACCAAATTTTGAGCATTAAACAAAATGTGCAGGCAGGCTCAGCTTTGATTTGTTGAAGATTTTCTTCGAGGGGTAGAACAATAATATGTTTATATCTGATGAATCTAATACATTAGTATTGCTAAAGTTATATTCTAATCGTAAAGATAGATTGAGACAGTTATAAGTGAATCTGGAAGAAGGGGAAGTATGACAGAAGAACTTATTAAAGCAAATTCAGCGAGTTTTATCTCTTAACTATAAAAGTAGATGAGTTATAAGTGAATTTGGGGAGAGGGGGAGTATGACAGAAAGCAAGAAAACAAACTTATTACAGCAGACATTCTCTGAACTTAGCAAAATGTAGTACTTTGCAGAGAAAATAGTTGTAGCTACAGAATTAGTTGGATACAAGCCAAGAACAGCTGACTGCATACATTATGTTATGATATGTATGCAAATTTCTACCACATGTTCACATATAGTGTACAAGAGGTATTGGGAGCTTAGCAGGTCAAATCAGCTGCTATAACTAAGCAGCCTAAGACCAAGGTACTGTAATTTGACACTTTGCCCAAACACGCAATGCCACATGAGTGACAGGACTAACTAGTGTATGGTTTGAGACTAACATCATGCACAGGTTAGGAATTAGTTACAGGCACATATTTGGCACCTATAATGAGGTTCTTAATAATACAAACTAGCCCAATTCTGAAGTTACAAAGTACTAACTACATAACTTGTTGATGCCATTTACTTGCTATGGATTGTTATGAGACAAATGACCATATTGCTGTACTGTTCCAGATTATCAAAAGAAGGAATAAAGAAATATGCCCTTTACAGCATCACATACTACGACCTTATTCTGAGATTATTCACATTACAAATTTCTGGAGCTTATACCTATTAGGCTATTACCTTAGACAAATAACTAAATATTTCATAAAATTATGTGAACAATAAATTAGAAATGCAAATACAGTTAAACCATGTATAGAAATGTATAAAGTGGTCAGTTACTCAGTTTGATTTTTTTTATTTAAGCTACAAGCTAACTATCTGATTTCATTCTTGGTTCTAACACAGCCAGTAAGCCCAGTATGTCAAACACAATGCAAAACTTCAGACAGAATGGTTGGAATTCAGAGAAATGAAGCCATGGACAACATTGTTTGCAAAAAGATTTGACACATTACAGATAGAACACTATGCTATTCCTTATAATAGTCAGAGAACAAGCTGTTCCGAACTGATCTAGGATTTCATATATCAGCATGCTTGTTATAAGTTCAAATGTCATCATACTCTAACCACTGAAATTAAAAAAAAAAAGACAGTACTATAGCACAGAAAACATATTTCCAACACTATACCAGTATACCTTAAGCCGGTTGGAAAGGTCTTTAAACCCCTGTACAAGCTGCGGCCACAGCCTCTCCCTATCTGCACTATCCATGCACTCAAGCTTCCCCATTGCTTCAGCCCACATAATCTAAGTAAAAGTAACAGGTTATCAGCTGACAATGCAACGAAACAAAAGGTTAGCAAATTACTTGAACAAATTCATACAGCTGCTTACATCTGATGCTGCAACTGGCTTCACCCTTTGCGAAGGATCTGTCACGCTGAACAATAGATGCTGCCCAGATCAAAAGACTGAAACAGATCAGCCAAATTGCATTAACCTGAATCTCGTGGAGCACAAAGGAGAACGTATCTAGAAGAAAACCTCACCCTGAAAGCATACCGGGGGTTCCCGGGGTCCTCCTTGTACGCATCCACGATAGCCTGAATTAATTAATTCAGAAACAACACACTTCATTCACAAATTGCTCCTCAAAATTAAAGGCGCATTTGAGAGGGATTCGACCGTTGCTTACTTGGATGTCGCGGTCGGACGCAGAGAGTGGCAGCGGAGCGACGGGGGCCATTTGGGTGGTGATTTGCCCGCCCCCTCCCCCGAGCATGCCGAACGGCGACGGGGACGGCGTCGCCTGCTGCTGGAACCCGAATGGCGAGGGCGAAGGAGTCGCGCCGAACGCCGGTGTCGTAGACGGCGCGCCGAACGCCGGTGTCGTGGAGGGCGCGCCGAAGGCCGGGGTCGAAGAGATCGTCCCGAAAGCCGACAGCCCGCCGAACGCTGGGGTGGACCCGGTCCCGAAAGCGGGCGTCGACGCCGGGGTCCCGAACGACGGCATCGAAGAAGGGGCCCCGAAGGCGGGCGTCGTCGAGGGGGTGCCGAAGGCCGGGGTCGACGGCGTCGCGCCGAATGCGGGGGTGGAGGAAGGCGTGCCGAAGGCCGGGGTGGTGGAGGGGGTTCCGAAGGCTGGTGTGGAGGATGGGGTCCCAAAGAGGGGAGAGGAGGATGGGGTCCCGAACATGGCGGCGGCGGAGATCGCCGGCGGCGAGGTTGGGATGGGGGTTTAGGGTTTTTTTCGGTGGGAGAGAGAGATGGAGCGGCCGAGCGGGGGAAGAAGGAAAGGGGAAAGCGAAACACTGGGGCCAATTCCAATTTCCAAAACTTTAGGGGCAGGCCGAGAAAAGTTTGTACATAACATACGCATTCGACGTTCAAACAATGGAATTATGGAAAGATAAGGCCAAAATAGCAAAATTCGTCCCTAAACTATCATCGAAAGATAATTTCGTCCCTAAACTACGAAAACAGTTGTTTTCGTTCTCAAACTTTTACTTATGGGTCAATTTGGTCCCTGGTCTAACGTGGACAACCACGGTGGCACGTCTTCTCATCACCCGCTAAAGGATGTGAATTTCTATTTTTACCCTTGCCCATTGCTTTCTAGTATTTAATCATTGTTTTATAACCATTAGCCAACAACCTAGTCTCCTAGATTAAATGTCATTGTAACGTAAATGTGATCCTCAGCTGAGAACTGCAAACATCGTGTCCAAGTCTCACTAGCATACGAAGCAAGGAGGAGCGCCTAACTATGGAATGTAAAATAGATGACCATAGGCAAGGCTAAAAACTGAAATTCATAGCCTCTAGCTGAATGTGTGATGACAAGGCGCGTCATCGTGGCTGTCCACGTCGCACCAAGGACCATATTGAGGCAGATACAAAAGTTTAAGGACAAAAATGGCCATTTTCGTAGTTTAGGGACGAAATTGAACTTTCGATGATAGTTCTGAGACGAATTTGACTATTTCACTGAAAAATAAAGAAATTATGAAGCACTTTAGTTTTGAACTCCTCTATTCATTTAGTATATGGTCTACATTTTAGTTGTGAGAACATATATATGATTCTATCAGCACACTTCACTGGACAATATAGATAAATAGAAAAAAATATATGTTACAACCCTCTGAGAACTAAAAATCCAGGTAACATTTTAAACAAGTTTTTGTTTATTTTGCCTATTAAATTATACCATTTAATTCGACTTAACTCTTAATAAAGTTTTTATTTTTTATACACAATTTGAATTTTAAATTAAAATTTGCTAGTTATAGTGGATATCACAATGCTTATAAATAAATATTATGAGATTATGTCATAATTTCCTTGTAACGTTATTTCACCCGGATTACTTTATTATTAAATATCTTACCCTATTAAAGTAATACAAGAATTGTGTTATATTTTTCTAACATATGCTACGTAATCATCTAACAAAATTTAAACCTAATACCACACATATACATGGAGAAATAAAAAAGAACAAATTGTATTATGGAGTAAATTAAACCAAATATCATAGTTTAGGGGTAACATTAACAACAAAAAATGTTAGGAGATTATGTGAAAGTTGAGTAAACTTGACCGGAGCAATTTGGATGTTTCCATAACATTATATATGCAACACAAATACAAATGCAATGACAATTCTACAAGTGGATAATATTTATTTCTAAAAAATAGACCGTACAAATGAGTTACAAATAAAAACATGGATCCAAAACACTTTATGCTCACCGGTTGATGTTATTCCTTGTTGTGATATGATAACTAAGTTTATAATGTATGATGAGCATACACTGATTTAAAATAAATGTTGGATTCAATGTAATGTATATAAGTTTTAAGAGACATTAGTATCATGTTGTTTGCGACCTTTTATATTTCAGAGTCCCCATAAATATAGTAGCAAGTATCATCATCCGCGCTCATTACTTGCTTAGATACTTTTCTTTAATAAAGTACCCTCCCTATACTTGTGAGCTACAACTTTTAGTTGCTTATAGATATTCTCAACTAGGAACATTCACCAAATTCAAAAACTTTGTACATGGTGTGTCGTGTTTCACATTAAAGGCGTAGATAAAAAAAAGCCTTGAAAAGCGACAAAGGTAGGATTTGAGAGTTGGGTACTCCCATTTGAAGCCAATCCTCTTCGCATTTGTGTTAAAGGCCATGAAGTATGCAATGGTCTCATGTCTATAACTTGAAAGAAAAATTCACCCACAACAAATATAGTCAAGACTAATTGGTTCTGGTGTAGCCGAGGAAACAAGAATAGGTGCCTTAACATCTACTCCATCCGTCCCAAAAAGCATGCAATTCTAGCTATGCTATTGGGTGTCCAGATTCATAGCATCTCCAATGAATCTGGATAATCTCTTGTCTAGATGCATTGAAGATGCTATGAATCTAGTGAATGGCGAGAATTGCATGCTTTTTGGGACAGAGGGAGTAATTCTCATTAAGATTTTAAGTCACTTGATTTCTACCTCATTGTCTAAACTCTAAAGTATATAGTGCAACATTTGAAATTCACATACTAAACAATTTCACAAAAGGACACCCAAAAATTATTGATATGACAAACATTTTCACAAAAGGACACCCCAAATTTTCTTAATAAATTGTAACAAAATTACATTGTCTATTGGATGTGACTACAATGAGCTCCCTAGATAAGTTTACGTTGAGAGGGTCGGTCCACTTTTGTTTTATGTCTCTCCCTACCTCCTTCCCTGCCACCGCCATCCGCAGCCGGCGACGACCTCGTTGTCGGTCGTCCGCCCACAACCTACTATAACCCTCTTCCCAACTCCTCTTCCCCGCCCTTGCCGGCCCAACCCACAGGAGCTTTCCCGCTGCCAGACTGCGGCGGTGCCGGTCCACCGCCTTCTCCCACCACCATCGGCCCAACCGCCTCCCCGGCTATCTTCTGCTCCTAGATCAACTGGTCATGGAGCCCTCTTCCACAACTTTCAATCTCGAAACCCTCGAAACCACAAATCCGGTCGGCCGCCTCGCTAACAACCCATCAAAATGGTGTTGTTTTTCTTTTCTTTCGTTGTTCTTTGTCATGAAAGAAATACCTTTGTGTTAAAAAATTAACATGGGAGGGGCCTCTCTATTTTCATTTTCTGCTAACCCACAAGTTTTCACCAATATTCCGCACCAGGTCAACAACGGGTCAGCACCGATTGAGCGCAACGCCTCCCTCACCATCGTCCAGCCAGTCCAACTCGCCGCTGCGCTCTCCTCCCCTTTCCCGCGGCGCCGCCACTCCTTTCTTCCACCGGAGGCGACAACTCGGACCCCTCTTCCAGGCGCGGGCGTGGCCGCCCCATCTCGACCGCCTCCGCCTGGGTATCCCCCCTCTGCCTGGCCCCCCTGAAGGGGCCTTGAAGGCTACTTGCCTTGCCTCTTGATTCGCGCGGCGGCGGCGGAGAGGGAGGGAAGATGCCGAAGCGGACGACGCACACGTACTCGAGCGAGGACGCGCTGCCGGAGGGCCCCGAGTCCGACCTGTTCGTCTACTACTGCAAGCACTGCGCGTCCCACGTCCTCATCACCGGTCAGCTCCTCCTCCCCCCACTCGGTTAATTTTTCCAGATCTATGCAGTTTCGCTAGGATTGTCAAGGTAGAAGGGTGTCTCCGATTCTAGCGGCTTGGAACTGTTTGAGGGGGTAGTTTTTATGCAATCCCTGCGTAGGCGTAGCTACAAGTTTCAGACCATGCAACAGCATTTATCTGCATACTAGAAATTTTCTTCGTCTGTATTGTAGCTCTGGATCATATTTCCGTAGCACTAGGGTATGTTTGTCAGTGAGCATGAGAAAGTGAACTTATGACTATCTGATTTGGTTGCGGAGTAGTAGCTAGCAAAAAGAATTTTCAAACTAATTGAGGCGGTGTCTTCCATTTGAGGTGCGTTTTGATCCTAATGATGTTAGAACTGCTTCACCTATACCATTCTAAAAGTTGTGATAATGCTGTATGAACATTTCAAGGTATCACTCAAAGAGACGTGACATCAGATTCTCAATTCAAATTCTGAGGCTTCACTCTTTGCCATGTTGAAATTTGAGATCGCAAAACTATAATTACAGTGGCCTGCCATTTTTGAAACTCTGATCCATAAATAGCAGGCCATGATTTATACTTTCGAATAAGCCAAAAGCAAGTGATAGACTAATTTAGCATTTCAAGTTGACACAATGTGTTTTTAAAGTTTGTATTTCATCAACGCTAGCAGATTGTTTATAATTTCTTGTCAAGAGGAGTTGCTACTGTTTGTCTTCTTTTGTAATAACTAGTTTGAGCGATTCAAGAATGAAATTTTTGTATATTCAAGTCTGATATGTTTGTTCTGAAGATACCCAATTGCAGAAAATGCCCAAGCGAAAGACTGACAGAGCACATGTTTTAGATAAGGCTAAGCATCTCTCAAGGCTAAATGTGAAGGAGTCAGGAAAAGTAATGTTGAAACGGTATAACAGTCATCACTCGCATCACCTGTACTTCTTGTTATTGTTATCTTCTGATTAAATATAATGTATTGTTGCTTCTATGTTCTCTAATTTTTGTACGCTTGAGAAATATTTTCAGATCAGATAGTAGTGCTATTTCGATTACATGTGTGCACAGTTGGCTTCTAGGGGAAACACATTTTTTCAAAAGCATAGCAGTATCATTACACAGAGATGCAGATTACTGAATTGTGTTTATATAACACGATCCACATTTCTTGTGTGCATATTACTTTGAAACAATCCACCTCAGGTTATTATGCCAAAGTGAATCATTTAAGTCGTTAAGTCGGTCCTTGTTGTTGGGGGTACCGACTAGGTGATTAATTGCAACTAGGCAATGATTAATCACGGTTAGTTCTACGCTAGTTGACCAGTCGATCTAGAGCAGTTTTATAGCCTAGTCAGTCACCTATAGAAGAGAATAACTTGTATTTATCATCAAGTTGTCAGTCATCTCTTTCTTAACTGAAACAGGTGCTTTTCCACATTTCTCCACCATGAATATCCACCAGCAAGATGCATTTTGAACCTTAAAACCCCACCATGTGGCTTCTTCCCACAGAAGATGCACTGTATCTGATCTTTTTTTCCTATTTCTGGCCAAAAACCATACTTCCACCCAGGGTCGTTGGAGGAAGCCTTCCTCTTTGGATCCTCAGCTTGGGATCTAATATCTGGTGCCAGAAGAGCAATTGCTTTGGCAACCAGTGATGCAGCATCATCTTGGTCAATTACAGTACCACTTCGATGAGAGGCCGCATCTTGTTCCACTGCCATCTCTGTCATGTGATAAGTCTAGAGCTAGTCGTTCGATTAGAGTACCTCGACTAGTTGTGATTAATCATCGATTAGTTTCCTGATCGCTTGACTAGCCAATAAAAGCGAATCGATTTACCTAATCGATGTCCAGGTACAATTGGTTGATTAATCAATGATGAGTCTTGATTAATCAAGCGATTTGAAAAACACTGATTAACAGTTTTTACTTCAGATTGTGGTGATTATGTAATTATATCTTTGGTGCAGTGGTGAAGGAAAGCTTGAAAAGCAGTTCCGCATGAGCTGTGTAGGATGTGACCTTTTTGTTTGTTATCGATCAGAAGAGGATCTGGAGCATGCCCCTTTCATATATGTTGTTGATGGAGCACTGAGTTCTGTGGCTGCTGAGACAAATCCACATGTATACACTGCCCTCAACTGAAATGTCCTATGATTTGATAATTGATAGATTCATTCTGTTTCTCTTCTCTATGCTTAATGATCATGAAAAATGTAGGATGCTCCTGTGCCCCCTTGCATCACACAACTGGAAGGTGGACTTGTACAAGTAGCCATTGAAGTGGAAGACCGGGCACAACGTTCAGCAATAACAAGTACCTACTTTAAAATTGTAGTACTTTACTTTTTTAGACTACAACATGCAATGTTTTTGTAAAATTTGTGCATGGATGCACTGACAGTTTCATGTGGATACTGAATTAGACATGGGAGAATTTGTTTAGACTATTTCTTTCAGTTCACTGGTGCATAATGTGCTGACAGAATTGTGTGTACTTTCAGGAGTGAACGCTGATGATGTTAGAGTTACAGTAGCTGCCCCTGCTGCACGAGGGGAAGCTAATAGTGAGTTGCTAGAATTTATGGGCAAGGTATTTCTATTTCTTCAATGGCACTCTAATTGCTTTGCAGCATTTTAAATTGATCTGATACTGGGTACTTTGAGCCTTACAAACGTCCAATGCTGCATCCAGTAAAAGATAAATGGCATCGCAAATTGCATGCAATAAATATTCCTTAATTTTCCTATAAGTGTCTTTATGAATATATGTGCAAATTGGACTGTCGTGGATTTTTTTTAGTTGATCTTCTAAATTTCGATACACCCAATATCCAAGAAATATGGCTTTGACAATAGGACAATATCAACTTTGAACCTTGGTATGTCAAGGTGTTCGTACGTGCTGACAGTTTGTGAAATCAGGTTCTTGGCCTAAGATTGACTCAGATGACCCTTCAAAGAGGATGGAACAATAAGTCAAAGCTTCTGATAGTGAGTTCGCACTTCTATGGCTAAATTATACGGAATGTGGGCATCAAGTTCATTAGTAAATGTTTCATATACTATGCTAATTTTCTTTCGGACGCTTACTTTTGTTGTAAGGTTGAGGATTTGTCGGCACGGCAAGTGTACGAGAAACTCCTAGAGGCTGTACAACCTTAGGAAACAGACCAATGTGTCATGCGCTCGGGCATATTCTCTTTTGAGGGCCCGGGAGAAAGCTCCTACACATTGCGCGGGAGAAGAGAGAACACCGGTGAAGTATAACCAGACCATTAGACCAAGAGCAATTAGCCAATCTGAACTTCAGAATTCCTTTCAGTTTCTGCTGTGAGAATCAGTATATCTTGTCTACTGGTTATTTCCTTTTATTGCGATGCAAACTGTTGTGCACCTTGTAAAGATTGCTGCACGATATTCAATGTTGAGTATGTTGAGTCTGAGCACGTTTGTTTTTTTGGGCGAATAGAGACTGAGCACGAAGATGATTTCTACTAATTAGCCGCTTCATCTGCCCTAAACCGGCTGCAGCGCCGCGGTTGGCCGCACAGCCCATCTTGGCCCCTTTGCAGACGCTCAAACGGCCGACAATTGCTTGCGGAATGCAGATACATCTGGCGAATTTGGAGCCTCGTTGAGGTATGGACCGGCGAGAACAACCTCAACCCATTACCCTGGAGACATGCATCCAGCACATTACAATGGTGGGCCATCATAACAGCTCCGGCCAACGCATTGCGCTTCTAGTGATGTGGGAGATATGGTGAATGAGCATAATGCGAGTTTAGGTATAAGGAGACTTCGACGCCGGGTCTGATGGCCAAAATCAAAGAAGAATTAGCTACATGGGGCTAGCAGGGACAAAGGACCTAGTGTTTCTTTTACAGCGAGAATAACACCTTGTATTTTCTCCCGATCCGCTGGTTTGTACTACTCTTCGATACAATAAAATAGGCATAATCCCGTGCCCATTCTTTTTTTTTAAAAAAAAAATCTGACTCTTTTTAGGGGATCCACTGTCTCTGTTATTCTACTTCAAAACACTACACAGGTCAGTATAAAAAAAATACTACACAGGTTTTAACCTATCTCCATAATCGTTTAAGTATTACAAAACAAGGAAGCCGAAATGTGTTATTTTTTTATATCCTTAGCTGCTGTATTTTTTTTTACCAGGATTTAAACCCAAATCTGTTTTTTTCAATCCTTGTTTGTACGTTACAGCAGATCAATGAATTGTCTAGTTCCTTCAGAGTCAGGAAAACCTGAACTACTGATACTCTCCTAGTAATATTTTATTTTGATATAGAGCATCTTATTTATTGCGCAGATCAGATCAGGGGCTCATCTCGTTTTCCTAATAATGGTCTCACTCCCTACCTTCCTTACACATTTCATTTGGTTCTTTATTTATAAGACACGAACTATAACAAAGACACTTTGACATTAATCCTAAGCCATGACTCGACCCTGTTACAAAGCCACAAAAAATTTGAACGACATAATTGAATAAGCAGGAAAATTAAACTCCAAAAGGCAGCCGCTATAACATTAAAAAACTACTGATGTCATCCAACATCCCTAGCAACTAGAATGAAAAAGAGCTGGCCGCAGTTTTAAGCCATCACTGTTTCAAAAGACCTTCATAATTCAATGCCAAGTACCAAACCACTTGGTACAAAAAAAAAGTTGGAGGAGCTTAGTGGCCATCCTAATCCTTAATGGACTTATACTGCATTGCAGCTATGCCACATGGGCTACTGGATAGCAGTTACTCTACTGAACTGAATGTCAGGATTGCATCAACATTTAGTTGTCTTTTTACGTCTCAAAAAAATTTAGTTGTCTTTTTATGATTTCTTATCAGATTGATCCTTTGTCTGACCAACGCTAGAATCAGAAGCTTCTCTTCTGGGGAAAGAGGTTGTTCATTCTCGTCGACAGTACGTGGAGAATCATCAGCAGTTGCCAGTTGGGCCTTTTAGTCCTTTGGATGAGGAGCATGTTGGGCTATTGGGCTTGATAAATAGTAGTTTCTTCACAGCTGGCTGGTTTAAAACTGAAAATAACACGAGTATATGTACTAAATACAATGGACATAAGACGAAACTATTTGTAAGGTATAAGAGTCGTTAACAAGAATCACCTATCGTTTCTGCAAGAGACGCAAAGCTCCAAGTGATGAAGTAGCAACAAATTGCCTGGGCAGGAGAAAATTTGAAAAGGCATTTCAATTATCAACACTTGAAAGCTTGGCTTCATAACAGTCATTTCGAGTTTGTAACACGTGTATGAATCTGAATATTTATATCAGTTTAGCAGGAGAGCAATAGGTGCACATGAATAGTAGCTTTGGTGCCAATCAAAAGTAATGGCCACACTATACAATCGAGCTCTTTTACGGCGCACAATACTACTGTCTAGTAGTATATATTATAAATTAAATCTAACCACTAATTGATAAAGTGTAAATTAGTACTTTTAATTAATCCCATTAATCCCACGACTTGTTGGGCCGTTTCTTTTCGCAAATCGCAATCCCCCTCGGGTCACGGCGTCGCACCCCCTGTCCCCCTCTCCCGAGTCCCGACGGCCCCTCTCGCGATCCCCTAACGCGCGTTGCACCTCTCTCGGCGGCTCCTCTGCTCTCCCCCACGGCGGCGGCGGCTCCTCTGCTCTCCCCCACGGCGGCGGCGTCCCTGCTTTCCCCCACGGTGATGTCCCTGCTCGCTCCTCTCCGCTGCGATTTCAGGCCGCCCCTGCACTCCACCAGACGCATATGTCCTATCCTCCGACCCGCCGGAGAACGAACGGCAGAGCCTAGCCGTGGGGGTTGTCACGGTCGCCTGCACTCAGGCTTGTAGGCCAACATCACATTGGCATTATGTGCATCACGATCAAGAAAATAAAAAACATTTTCCTGCGCTTTATAGTCATGGATTAGTGAGTAGTGTGATTCATTGAATTAGTTAGCCCAATCTAGGTTGCAAAGGTTAGTAATATTGCCAAGCCACACTTAGGGTAGTCTTATTCCACTATTGTACATTGCAAAGCAGTCTTGTAGCTAGGACATCAAATGAAAAATAACACATGTTTATAACTCGGAAGAGCTGGATAACCTGTGAACCATGCACATTTCATTTAGTTTCAGCTGCCAATTGGGTACAATGCCAGTCTTTGGTCTTGTGTTTTATATTGTTTCAGTTTAAAGTGAGGGAAATTATGAACCGAAACTAGGTGGTATAATAATGAAAAAAACTTATGTGCATTTGATGTAATTATAAATTGAACTATACAAAACATGCTATTTGAATTGTTACAGTACAATTTAAAAACCCTTCAACCTTTACTGTGAGTGTATAAAGCAGGCAGACACATTTCAATTGTTCTGTACTTCATGGTGTTATAATTTAATGGCAGTGAGAACTGAGAAGTAAGCTAGGTAGTTATGGCGTTCATCTTTGAAATAGTGAGCTTGCTTATTGTCAAGTTAGATTACATGACTGAATTTATATCCACTATGATACTAATGAATATTTATTCTATTTGGATCGCCTGGACCAAGAGACAGCTTTGTGTGCACTGTGCAGGATCCATACTATCTGGATATTCTTCCCAAGTAAATTCACAACTGAAGAATAATGAGTTGCAACGCTGAATCATGAGTTGCAACGCTGGCACCATTTTGTGCACCATCAGCGCCACTTCATGATGGATCATGAGCTAGTTGTTAGCCGTTTGCAATGTAAATTTTATATTGTTTTTTAAACAACTTGTATGCATATGCATATCCCAAGACACTATTTTTCGGTCCTGCAAAAAAGCAATGTAAAGGTGTCTTATTTAGTTATGCTGAATTTTTCCCATGCATTCGAGCGTTTCTTGTGATCCTTTCTATTTGGTATGGCAGGTTTTGTTTCTCGATCCATCAACTAGTTGTGCTCATCATTTTCATCCATGCCTTGTTATTCAGTATGCCAATTCATTGTTGCATAATTGCATTATCTAAAAAAACGAACCAAGGAGAAGAGATCGAATTGCATAGGAATATTAAATCAAGAACACTAGGAGAAAATTTGATAGAATATCAACCGCAGAAACTTAATCGGAGGCAAATTAATGAGTTCACCGATACGGACACCGACAACTTAATGGTGGGACTACATCTATTATTCTGTTCTAGGGTTCTACTCGAATTCTTCTCTGCTTTCATGTCCCTTACAAAACTGGAGACGAAACTTGCTCTGCGATACTTGCTCTGTTGTTTCTGTTTGTGGACTCTACATAATTGATGAAACTGTATATGCTCACTAGACATTAGTTAAGTGAAGAAATGCTGTTGCCTGAGACAATAGGCATGTTGCGAGTCATGGACTTACGGGTGCAGCAAATTCTGGATGAACAACCAGTGCTTCTTGATGAACAACGATTCCAGCTCTGCTCCGTTGTCGCCGGTCGCGGTCACTGGCCGACAACTCTAATTGGCTCCCAGATTTGGGGAGTGTAGAGTGCCCCGTTAGAGTCGGCTGGCCATCATGCAGCACGATGGGGGAGGGGGGGCAGTGGTGGCGAGCGGAGCAGGGGGGCCGACAGTATATGGCGAGGGCCATGGGAGACGGGCTGGCGGGAGCGGCGGCAGGGTCGTCGCCGGCCACAAGGGCGACTCAGCAAGTTGACGAGTAGAATAGGATCGAACGGCGACGGCATATGCGAGCCGCCTCCCCGGCGGCGGCAAGTCAGGCGAGAGACTTGCCGGGCACCTTCTCCGGCGTCGCGCCTCGGCTGGCGATGATGCCTAGGCCAAGAATCCTAGGCGAACGCCGGAAAATGGAGACGAGCAGAGCCTAGGCCAGGAACCCTAGGTGAGCAGACGTAGCTCATGAATGAATAAAAATTAGAAATGATACAAAACTATATCTAATTAAGTGTTGATATCAAAATAATATTACAACAATGCCATTTAATTTTTTTCCAATTATAGCCCTATACTACTATACTAGGTACCCCATACCACTCTATACTACTGGTTAAAAAACAGTAGTATACAATTAATCTCAACCGTTGGATGTTTATATACTAGTCCTTTTTTATAGTAGTATTGTGCGCTGTAAAAGACCTCATACAATCAGGGGGGAAAACAAATGAACCAACTGCTCATATGTGAAATCTTAAGAGCTACATGGAACTTAGTTTTTGAAGCAGTGATGGGTTTCACGAAATAAACTTATGCAATAGCACAACCATGCTTACATTACTTAAATAGGTTATACACACACATTTCAAACAGCAAAATTGTGTCTATCAATCAAAGATATAAAAGAATTTGAATGGAAATTTCTTGAGAACCTACTCCCTATTCAAATTTATTAAGGAACAATATATTAATAACTTTAAGATTCGCTGTTGAACAGCATGTGAGCACTAATGCGTGTCAATTAGGAAATAGGAATGTATGTTAAAACAGAATAAAGTAAAGCCACTCCAGAGTTTCTAATTTTCATAGACCATCACAAAGGTCCCTTGTGAGCCACTGCCAAATGGCACATTTTAGTATTTTAAATATGATATTATGGGGGACAGACTACCCTCGATTATTTTCAGTGCTTTCTCACCACGTCTCCTGGCGGGTCACCTCTTATATGAAGGTTCTATGGAGCACAGTGACCAAGAAAGGGGATATTGCAACGGCTGACAAATTACTACAGAGAACTTTTCATATATCGAATCAAGCAACTATTGATTGTCTACTGTTTTCAAAAAATTAAACTATGCTCTTATAATTTCAAAGGAAACCAAGAGTAAAAGTGTAAAACTGGAATAAATAGACAACCATCACCACAAGCATTACAAAACTAAAAACATGCAGCAAATAGAAACATGTTCTAGTACATAGTTTAAGGGTGCTCAGGCAAGTTGGATTACTACTACGCAGCAATCCTATTCTTGGCATCTTGATTACTTCTGTATCTCAGGAAACATGATATAACTAATAAGGAACGGTTCAAGCATGAGCAAATACAATATAATACAATACATTTACCTTCGGAAAACTTGCTGCGAATGGGAAAGTTAGAACAAATAATGCTCTCAACAAATGTGTCGCAGTAGATCTTTCTTGCTTCATATAGTGAAGGGTGAACTGCATCGCCAAAAACTATTACAATATTAGTTAACAGTTCAATGTTCAAAACTAGCTGTCCTAGCGGACAGAAGAAACACTAACAAACATGGGTCCAAATGTGCCTCAGATGCCACAGATCAGTTTATTAATGAGTAATGAGTAATAACAGAGTCATGAGAACAAATAAATTAATAAACAAACTATAGATGAATAGGTATCAGCAAAATGATATGCTAAATAAAACATTAGTAAAGGAATACAAAAAAAAATAGAAAGAGAAAAAACTGGATGCAGGATTCACAAATGGAAGAGGTATATTGGTATAGCCCCGGCAAAGCTTGCTTTGGTGACAGATTCTGGTAAGTGTAGGTTGATATTTGCGAGAAACACAATCTATTGTTACTATCTGAAAGTTAAATGTGAACTTTACTTAAAAGAACAATAATAAAATGGAAATGGGCTTCTGGTGGTGAAAACAAAGAACACACCATATCTTTCACATGGCAATAACAGAGGCTCAATTGATAATCTAAAGTAAATTAAGGGAGCAAATATTCAAAGCATGTATCAACTTAACCTTAAATTTTACAGCACAAGAGGGCACATACATATCAATCAGATTAAATAATGAGCATACCTCCAATCTAAGCAAGAGGGACAGTGATGCCATAGCTGGAAAGATGTATAGGGCATTAGGAGTCGTCAGATCAGTAAACCAGAATGCACCACCCTCTTTCAAAGACAGGAGTTTCTCAACCATGTTTGATATCTAGAAGCATTACAGAAAAAACAAAATCGTCTGTGAGGAAGAAAGAAAAATTGGTGGTTATGGCAAAACATATGCATAAGAAATGTTTCGACATAGAGGGCCAACTTACAGCGAAGTAAAGAGTCGTAAAACTATATGGCCTCAAAATTGAAATACAAACCAGAGGACCCAAACTGTGAACAAAGGCAAGCATTTAGATGTTTGTTAGCGAAACCGATGCAAGCTCCCTAAAGCAAGCAAGACCAATAACTGTCTCCCTAAATATGTGATAACAGAAACATAAAGGTGGGACCAACATCATGGAGTTATTAAGACCAAGCATATTAGTTAACAATCAGACCTATGGAACTAGTGAGTTTAATAACCATGGGATTATTACACGTACAGAAGTTAATGATCAGAACAATGGAACTACTGGAGTGCACATCATCACACAATGTGCCTGATGCTCAGATGCTATATTTTCAAAGCAATACCTATAAAAAGAAAAGGCACTCTTCTTAAATTGGCAGCAAAAGTGATCCAATGGGCTGAAGGTAGCACGGATTATAGACACAGCCCAACTATAAGAACCTTTTCCTGTTCGGAATTGCAAATGCAAGTACAGAAATAGCTGTATGCAAACTATGCTTTCATGGTCTAAGCCATGTATAAAGAAAATCAGAAAAAACATGAATTGGCAAGGGCGAAACAACCACTGTCTCTGCCTGTGGCCGATACATGCTATCATGGCAACATGCGTGTCAAAACAGGTCAGCATAGCTCCATACCTCTACTTTTAGAACAAAACAGTATAACATGCAGAAAATGAACTTTTTTAGAAGGACAAATCCACAATCTAAAATGAACTAAGAGCTAACTAAAGAATCAGGTGTATCGCATGCCACCACATGCTTAAGTCTTCCTTTATATCACCTATGAATGCATAATGCAAATAATAAAATTCATAAGCTTTAACTTTTGACATGGATAAGCCATAACATAAATGCTTGTAAGGTAATAATATAGAACTTATACTCTACCCAAAAACACTTTCACCTCATTCAATCAGAAACAGTTGTTGCCTCAGATGAATCAACCTAACATCATTAGTACCAAACAATCAAGTCTTAAGCATATTTCAATAATTCAAAATCATGATTGAACACAAGGAAGTAGGGAACCACAAAGCATCCACTTCTCATTTTCATGTTAATGTTGAGCACTAGACTCTTCTCATCCAGCAAGAGCCAAGAGCGGCTTAACATATTAGGTCATGCACTGCAGGGAACACACTTTTTAATGGCACGATATAAAGATAAGTAAAGCATTCCTCATAAGCTCAACCTTTTCAGCAAAGAAAGTGCTCTATCTTGAGCTTCAAGTAGTGACCTATCATCCTTGACCTGCAGGAAGATCATGTACAGCCAAGTTTTTTTGGCAATAAAATGTATTTGTTTAAATTGAAATAGGAGTAGTGAGAAAGCTAACACATTAAATCTTTCTAGCTACATCAATCATGAATAATATCATGATACATACACTGGCTACCAGCTTCAAAACTGGAGTAGTTTCCTGGAAGCGCACCTATTTAAATTCAAAAAAGAAAGAAAACAAAAGTTTAATATTGTTCTTCATGATAGCATATTAAAACTAGAATTTAATTTCAGTTGCCTTTGTAAAGTTTTAAAACTTATTCGGAAAGCAGGGACATCATTTGAAACAGCCGAGTCATATATGAATCTGACGAAGCTTCCACATTCCAAAATCCAAGGCCTTGAGAATTGAGATGGCCAATTGCTTCTTACACATGGAACTCCCTAGCATGCATTGATTAGTCGATGCTGCATATAGATACTATGTCATGCAGAAGTTTCGATTTGTGAATTATCACTGCTTAAACCACATATTACTAATCGATATTGCATCAGTTTGCATCTGTTGGACGAAAGATTTTTTGAAGTACACGCAAAAAAAAATTGCTCATGAAAATGTGGTTTAATTATCACTAGAATTGCAGCGTGGGCGTTGCCGCGCCATAGTTTGTCAGTGTAAATTTTCATTTCAGAGCCTCCAATATTATTAATTATTTACAGATGAGCTGGCTTACTTACTCTACGGATCACAAAATATGGTGTCCATTTAACAGTATAATTTGTAAAAAAATACTTTGGTCAAATTCTTTTGTTATCCGCTAGGATTTCTAATGGTTTGCAAGTTTATAGAACACATCGATAACTTGCATTTGGGCTGCAAAATGATGTCATAATTATTTATTTTGGCATGAAATTCCTTTAAGAAGAATATGCAGCGATAATGCTTCTGCTAGACGCTATATCCACGTCCATCTCCCTTAGTTTTTGCACCTGCTCACGGAGAAAAAGACACATTACTACATGGTTAATGGTCAGCACCATGTCCACATGGTAAAAAATGCTTATTCCATAGCAGACGCCCACAATACAAAGGTGTAAACTCAAAGGAATGAACTACTAGCAGGTGATCAAATTAAAATGCTATTAGAGCCCTGCACTTGGCTAGAGTAAGTATGATGCTAAAAAAATTAGAACACAACTTAATAGGAAAAGGACGTCAACAGAGTAAGTGGAGGCCTTCCTGTGCTGGTGGAGATCTGAGTGGCTGATGCCTGCTGGTGTCGATCTGTGATATGTGCTGAGGCTCCTCTGTGACATTGTGAAGGTTGGCTTCAAGCAATGCTGGATCCCCTGGGACCTTGTTCTTGCCGTTCAAATTATTTTCATCTGCAGCGTGTGCGTTAATCCTCCACAGGATCCATTGGCTTCTCTATTAATATTCTTAGTCCTTCCACTATTGAATTGTAAAGCACCATAAAAAAAATCTGCTTAATGCATCAAATTGTAGTAACTATCCAATACCAAACCGGGATTTTGGCTAAGCAACAGGCTAGCTTTGACAACTTTACAAAGCTAATTTAATAGCTAATCTATAGCCACCTCATGAAAATATTACAACATTTTTCTTTTACCCTGACGATGGCATATTTGCATTGTTTCATAAACAGAAAATTTAGAGTGGATCAAGAAATAAAACTTAGCGAAAGTGGAAAGTGAAAACGTCGAACGGTGAGCAAGTTTATCACAAGGATTTAACAACTCCTATGAGACTGATGCGATGACACTAAATATATATATCCAGGAGCAATTTCATCGAACACTATCCGGACCGATTAAAGCCTAAAATATTTTACACGGGCCATGTGATATATAGACTGTAAAATCTATAATAGTCACTTGTGGTACTAGTTTTCGGAGATTAACACTGGTGAAAGGGATTGGCCAGGGAATTGTTTATCACCAGCTGCAGCAAGATCCTAACTTGGTAAAGAAACTCCAATAATCGGCAAAAAAATTCAGTGCCTAACATCTGTGCTAAACATCAGGCCGACTTTTTTGTTTTTAAGTCCTCTAAGAAAACTTTCTTTTCACGGCATCATAAGTCAGGGCGCCGAGGTAACACATCTCGGTGCCATGACCCATGACACCGAGACTCCAGCTAGGCATGTCGACGTGTTGCCTGCGTGATATTTTGACGCCATGGTTTTTGGCGCGGAGCTCGGCGCCATGGATTTGGGCGTCGAGCTCGGCACCGGTTGGCGCGCTGGGAGGGTGCAGAGCCTACAGTGTTTTGCTTATGCTTCTGGGGGTGTTTAGATTGGAAAAGATTCCTCGAAAAAAGCACTGTAGACTCAAAAATACACTGTAGATAAATAGTGTTTGTAAGTGGGAGAGATAGGATGAATAGAGAAAAATTGGATGAATAGTATTTTTTGGGTGGAAGTGGATGAAACTAAAAGCACCCTCTGTCGCTCGGTGTGTACAGTAGTATGTGCCTGCAATAGTACAGCTGATGGACGGGACACGGTGCTGTGCTCCTAGGAGCAGACACGGTGCCCAGCTAGCGTGCAATGCGAGGGAGAGAGCTGAGAGTTCCGTCCTAAAATTACAGTTTTTTTAACTTTTCAAAAAAATATTACGATCAATTATATATAAAAATATAGTAAATTTTATGGTATATTATATGTATCATTAGATAGATATTTAGATTAGTTTTTATAAAAAATATTTGAAAATTTAAATATTATACATACTTTCTATAAATGTAGTTAAATTCGTGGTACAGACGTTTAAAATGATTGTAATTTTAAACGGAGGGAGCGTATTGTACTAGGCTTAACAGCTTCTGGCGTGCAGCGTGAGAGGAAGCAGCTGGACGGGCACTTTTTTTTTCCTGAAACGTAGGGCACAGTAGGCTAGGCAACGCCTAGGCTAGTGTACGCGTGCATTCAAGCCCCATGGCCCAAGGCAGGAGAAGCCAGCTACGTACACGCAAGCATTGGAGTCGTGTCAAGAAACATTCAAAGTGAAAAAAACACAGTTTATGAAAATATTATCTAAATTAAATTTTAATTATACCACTATTTTTCTTATAACAAGATCTTTAAAATAAGATCCTACTTAACTATGTTTTCATTACATTTTTCAACTAAACAATAGGACGGGTAGTTGATTAATTAACTAAACAATCAACCCAAGTTAATTACAACATCCAACATCCAATTAGTAGTTGATAAAAACACAATAATAAAAAAAATCATTGAGTCCAATAAAAAATTCTGTGTGTGTCGTTGCAGAGCGAAAATAAGGCCTTCTCCAACAAGGCACTATTTGTTAGCTCTTAAATTGTTTAATCGATAAACAGTGTCAAAATAGTACCAAAACAGTACATTAGGTTGGCTCTTTGCTAGCTCTTAGCTAGCTCATAACATTTTCTATTCACTAAACAGTGCATCTTTTGATGTGACCGGCTCTTGTTCAAGAGCCGGTCACATCTCTTTTACACTCTTCAATGAATATGAGACGGTCAAGAGCTAGCAAAGAGTCAACCCATTTGCAAAGAGCCAACCCACTTCTGTACTGTTTTGATATTATTCATCGATTAAACAATTTAAGAGCTAGCAAAGAGTCGATGAAAACAGTCACCATTGGACAAGGGCTAACATGCATCTGAGTGAATGTTGCAACCATGCCAGTGCGCATACTCTCTGCCCGTCCCGTCCATCAGCTGTACTGCGCATACTCTTCCCGTCCCGTCCATCAGCTGACACTAAGTTTAAATAGGAAAAATTCTTAAAAAAAAACACTATTTATCTAACTTTTTTCTATTCATCCTACCCCTCCCACTCACAGAATACTATTCATATACAGTGTTTTTTCGGGTCTATAGTGCTTTTTCGGGAAATCTTTTTCGGGGAATCTTTCCCAATCTAAACAAGCACACGTACACGCCGAGCGACAGCGAGCTGTGCATCCAACACCCTACCGTCAAGATTTTGCACACGCATGCATGTGTGCACATCACAACGCAGAGGCGCAGAACGAGAGTGTCTACAGCGCCGAGCTCGGCACCCAGATCTACAGCGCCGAGCTCGCCGCCAAAAACAACGGCGCTAAGCTACTGCCACGTAGGTGCCACCTCAACTACTGCCTAAATACCTAGGAGCCATGTTCTATGGCACCGAGACGTGTTACCTAGGCGCCATAAGTCATGGCACCGACCCTCGGGGGTCTAAAGATGCTAATCAATTTTTTGAGAGGTCTAAATGTGAAAAAAGTTTTCTAAAAAGGTAAAAACCAAAAAAGTCGAGGCATCCCCCAGTGAATGCATAAGCATCGAGGATGTGGCTGCATGGTATTATGCATATCCCAGTAGAAACAGAAAGAAGTTAATTATCTTTATTATTTTCTGAAGATTTGTCAATACTTTCATAGTGTTTATTTATGTTAAACTATTATCATTAATGCAATAATGATCCATGGTTTTAAACTCCCCTAGTGTTTGGACATTTTAGTTGTGTTAGAACGTCAGCTATGACTTTGCATCTAGTACAAACCAGAAGCATGTGAATGAATGCTCAATAATGTAGATAGGTTCATAATCGTGGAGTAATATGCAACAAAAGGTAATAGCTGGGATATGAAATACTAATAAATACTCACTAAGTAGCAAGTAATCATTAAACCACAGATATAACTAAGAGTTTGGTTTTTTGGTTTAGAAAAAATAACATTGTTGAGCATCTATCATGACAAAAATAACTTTCATGAAACTTCAGCCAATACACAGAAAATTGAATTTGAGCAACAAAGCGGTTAAAGAAATATGTTGGATACAAACTGAATGCAATGCCACACGTTGCTAAGCCTAAAAAACATGTATTGATGTTGAAATATGCACCTCTGAATTTAGGTATGCTACTGGTGTATTCTAGCGTCAATTAAAGAGCATATTTTTTAAAAAAAAAATGCGAATAAATACATATTATCATAGTTTATATATCATACAAATTGAACAATTATGTCTTTTTTAACAGAATCTTTATTGAGGTCTTGTTTTGTTCGTCAACTTTTTCCATTACTACAGTAAATTCGAATGTTTAGATGAGAATTAGAAATATTAAATATGAATAACTAACAAAAACACATTTCACAACCCGGGTATAATTTTGAGAAGAATTTACTAAATCTAACTAGGCTATAACTAGACCCGGTAGTGGATCAGAATCCATATCCAAAACAAGCAATCCACAGATGATCCAACTTGCGGAAGGTAGCTATCCAATCCAAACCAACGGTCTTATTTAAATAATCCAAACCAATTCAGTCCACGTCTCTAATATCCACGTCCAATCCAAAAAATCCAAAGCAACGGAAAGATGATTCCTGCACAGCTTCTGTGCAGCTGGTGCTTTCCACACAACCGGAGAGGCTTGAATCGCTAGTTGGACAAGGTCTGGAAGGCGCCAGCGAAGCGAGGTTTGAGCAGCAGAGGTCGTATGGAGGAGTCGACCCCGACGACGTGAAGGAGAAGACAGCGACGATGAGCACGAGGAGGAGGTCGCTGACTGCACCGAGAGACGAGTGGCGGCTGCTAGGTCAAGGATCCACGATGGTGTCATTCCCGGCGGCTCGGCGGTGATGCTATGCCGTCCCGCGACGGCGGTAATTCGAGATGCTTCTGCCGCCGCCGCTGCCCTCCCGCTGATGCCGTAGTGCCCGATATATTCAATGGACTACTGGATTTTTAGGTCTAGCATCTAATTCAATCCAATATTATTTGGATCCCGTGGGGATGGATATCCAAGTCCAAACAGGGTCAATCGAATAGAGTCCAACACTAGAAAAGTCCATTTGGACTTTGGATCATGTAGTCCCAGGTCTGGCTATAACTATGCTACGTTAAAAAATTCTGACAGATTATTTAGACTTAATAAATTTGTCTATTGTGTCCATCTATATAATTAGTGGATTATGTCTAGGCCTCTCAATTTTCGATTTAGAATCGCTATCGTAAATTTCGTCAACTTTCAGTAGCTCATGTACGGCGAAACCCATTGAAACTTAGCCCATACACGTCACCACAAAACCTCTGTCCTCTGAAGACTTGGCGACAAAGCCCTCCCCATTTCTCTCGCTGGACTCCAGGGTCCAGGAGGCGAGCAAAACCGAACCCCATTCCCCCAATTTTACTCCCAGATTCGGTGCCTGGATCGGTTCCATCCATCTTCGGAGGGTATAACAGGGGCGGGCGATTCAGCGTACAGTCCATTCGCTTCTCCTATCAGTTCTTCCTTCAGATCTTGCTACTGCTGACACGAAACGCGCAAGAAGAGTTGGCGAGGCATGGGCGGCGGTGAAGACGTGGGATCCTGCAATCTGCTCCGAGTTCTTTTTGGTATGTTTTTTTTTCTTTCATCAAAGGTTTGGGAGCGGATCGAAAGCCGGATTCATGTAGCTCAATTTTTTACACCTGTGATTTTCAATACATTTAGGTTGGATATTGTGTACAGAGGAATTAAGAAATGCAAATCCATTGGTAAAACAGGGTACAGTTTGTGGTACTGTAGACTGTAAGAGTTGCCGCAGGCCCACAGCAAGTACGCTTCTAGTGCTAAATCTCCATAGTTAGTCAAGTTTGTTTTTGTGCAACTGGATTAGGATTTAGCTACATAGCAGCGTTTGTACCTACATAATCTGGATTTATTTGTTCCTTTTGCTGCATTTGCTTGATGTGCCCTTTTCCCAATTCCAGAGGGGGCCATAGCTGGAGGAGCTGCTGGTGTTGTCGTCGAAACAGCTTTATACCCTATTGATACGATAAAGACCAGGCTTCAGGTAAGTTGATTACATATTTGACATGCAGTGCCCTTTCATTGCGCTTGTGATGCAACATTTATTCTGAAAGTTTCTCATTCTTATATGCATGGTAGTATCAAGTATGCATATACTTAACACGGATCACCTCTCCTGGTTTAGTAACTTCAGACTAATGTGCCCCTACAATTTCGCTGTTACATGATTTTTCTCTCTTCTGGATGTCTTTGCAATGTCCAGCAGTACCCTATCTGTTCTTGAAGCAGCACTGCTTGTTTCAATGTTTATTCGCTTGTGTGCTTACACATTGTTAAGGAACCATATTATTGAAGTAGCGTAGGTTCATAGATGCACTTCGTGAGAATTCTTCTCTCTCTTTTTTTGTATAGGCTGCACAAGGCGGAAGTAAAATTCAATGGAAAGGCTTGTATGCTGGGTTAGGTGGAAATCTCGTGGGTGTTCTTCCGTGAGTATTTTGTATTGTACTGAAGACTGAAGAATAGCAGGTTTCTTATACTTTATTATTAGAGGTTGTTAGCAATACAGACAGAATTTGGGTGCATCATATATGTTCTATTGCATTGTAGTATTGCCTAGTCTCATCTATTTCATGCTGATGTTGTACTATAATGCATGCTTAGTTATGTTGGTTCTATCCTTTCCATACTGTATTGAGGTGTTAATGCCTAGTTATGGTCCTGGCAAATATCACTTTCTTTTTTGCCACATATCCCTGTTTCCATTTGTTTTCTATGAGCAATTGCATTTGTTACAGTGCTTCTGCAATATTTGTGGGAGTATATGAGCCAGCTAAAAGAAAGCTACTGGAAATGTTTCCTGAAAATTTGAGTGCCATTGCTCATTTGGTAAGTCAGCTTAAAGAGTATCTATCATAGCCTTATTAATTTCTTATTATTTTTGAGACTTTGGAATTGCTTGGCTGCAAATTAAATGAGATTATACTTGAAAAAAAGAACGACTACTATCGTGCTATAAGCCTATAACGTTTTTAAACCGGGAAATTTGGATATGTACCATCAAAAGATCACAAAGTTGGATATATACCATCACTATCTCACTTACATGTGGGGTTCACATGAGTCAATTACATGTGGGTCCAATGGTATATATCCAACTTTGCGATCTTTTAATGGTATATATCCAATTTTTGTTTGCTTTACACATTAGTGATTACATTGGTTCTGAGTCCTGAACAAATATGCAACAGACTGCAGGGGCAATTGGTGGGGCTGCTTCTTCTCTTATTCGTGTTCCGACGGAGGTCAGTTTTATTCTCTCTGCCCTTGATACATGCAAATGTTGCTGAAACTTAAATTAGATTTCACTGGATTCAGGTTGTTAAACAAAGAATGCAAATGAATCAATTCAAGACTGCGCCTGATGCTGTCCGCCTTATTGTTGCTAAAGAAGGAATTAAGGGTCTTTATGCTGTATGTATGTTTTAACCATATGGCAGTTTCCTTTGTTGCACATTTTTGTGGAAATACTGATGAATCACATCTATTAGGACAACCGCTATTTCCATTTTTTTACTGTCTATATAAGTTCAAATTTCAGTGGCTGATCAGTTCCACGCTCTTTGTTTCTTTTGATTGTAGGGCTATGGCTCCTTTCTACTGCGAGATCTGCCATTTGATGCAATGCAGTTTTGCATATATGAGCAGCTTCGGATTGGCTATCGATTAGCGGTAATTATATTGTTTGATGAATCTAATGTATTGCACATGAAGAAATCCAATTTCTTTTAAAGCAGCATGCCATGATGACTGACTAGGCTCTGAATGGATGATGAACCATTA
Source organism: Digitaria exilis (assembly GCA_015342445.1). Classification (NCBI taxonomy): domain Eukaryota; kingdom Viridiplantae; phylum Streptophyta; class Magnoliopsida; order Poales; family Poaceae; genus Digitaria; species Digitaria exilis. The sequence continues at coordinate 452,252 of JACEFO010002599.1, forward strand.
GGATGTAAAAAAAACGAACACAAACTACTTAAATTTATCAAACTCTAATAGGAGCAGTGACAAATGGAAGAGAGGGTATTCAGAGTGAATGGGTTATGGATGTAACATTCAAGATAAATAACCAAACAAAATACTAGAACTGATCATGTAGGTATCCAATCTAGACCCCTAAATCTGTATCATAGCAGCTTAACTCCAGGACAACTGTGGCCTTTCTATTATTTCTAAATTTGTCACATTTGTTATCGCTTCTTGCTTTCCTGTTTCCTATTTACCTCCCCAAATTTACACTAGTTCAGGTCTTCAAGGTGTCCCCTAATATTTGCAATTGAAATATGATGGTTTGCTTCATTGCCAGTTTCTGGATTTCTTAAACACAAGATGATTATTAGCAATAGGAACTACATCCTTCTTTTTTGTTCTATGAATACACATTGGATCTGGGAGTGCGAAACTTCTATTATTGCTTAGCTTTTAGTTTTAGGTTTTTAGTAAGTTTAAACAGGCTTGCCATGGTTAACTGCAAAACCTTTTTGCACTATATATATTTCAACAAGTTTTGTTTCTGTAGTTTTTCTCTTCTAGTTGTCATTTAAACTTGATCAATTGCTTTGAGACAAAATACAGCTAGGTAAATGCAAACACGACTAGTATTGTTCCATAACACCAGGAGCTTATATATCCTCGCACTTACTGATTTTACTTTGCCTTTCTTATGGATTTAGGCAAAGAGGGACTTGAAAGACGCAGAAAATGCAATTATTGGTGCTTTTGCTGGTACAGCTGAACTTCCCTGCTAAGTTGGTTTCCAGTTAATCCATTTTGCTATTCCTTCCCTAGATTTTATCAAACTTGTGCACATTTGGTATCCTATAAGCATTTATGTCAATGTTTCTTCCAAGTTTTCGTGAGTCTTTTGTGCATATGCAGTATTCTGTAAGAAATAATTAGAAAATAGTTTCAATCAATTTTCTCATCTATTTCTTGCCAAAATAACGTTGGCTTTATCAAGTGGAATCACCCTTTAGGGTGAAATCATGCAATCATTGTCTGTTCAGACACCAAAGCGACATGATAGAAGGCAAGAAAAATTCTAGATTGGCTTCTCAATGTGATTTACCTACATCTGAATTTAAGTTTAGATTCATTCTTGTTAGTAACGGAAAAGTTCAGACAAACCATAAATCAAACGGGAAAAAACCTCTAATTTTTTAACCTGTTTAATTTTAAACTTGAATTAACAAACAACTTGCACTATTCAACCGTAGCTACTGTCTTAACCCGAAACCAAAATCCAGACTGGCTTTGCCGCCAATCTGTTGGTGGTTCTGACTTGTGGTGCTGGCGCCCGTACCAAATCAGCATATAAGTACTATCTATTACATAAAGATTGCATCTTATGGGCCTATTGACCGTATTGCACTTTCTATGCCCCTAAGTTTATTATACCCTTCTGTTGTCATATTTATGATGGTAGGTTAAATGTCCACTTAATATTTGTCAGGTGCCATTACTGGTGCTTTAACAACGCCCCTTGATGTCATGAAGACAAGATTGATGATTCAGGTAGAGATCTTGGGACTGCAGAGACTGAATGTGACGCTAGGGCCCTTTTTGGAATCACTGCTTACTTCACAGTTTCCTCTGCTTGCAGGGACAGGGAAACCAGTATAGAGGATTCATAGATTGTGCTCAAACTATTCTGCGAGAGGAAGGAGCTGGTGCTTTCTTGAAGGTAAAAAAAACCTTTGCGGTCGAAGTAGCTGCAGTAACAAGAATTTGCATTAGTTCAGAATTATGATGAGAAATGACATGAACTTTGCATTCTGTCACATTTCAAATACTATGCTGTCCATATTTGGAAATGTTAGTTTCTCGCATTTCTGTATCTCCAGAAAGCAATATATGGAATAACTCGATCACAACTTTGAATATGCACTTGCATTTGCTGGGGGGGCGTGCAATTTGGTTGATGTATATCGTTCTGTTGGCAGGGTATCGAGCCAAGGGTATTGTGGATCGGCATCGGGGGATCCATCTTCTTTGGCGTCCTGGAGAAAACAAAGGCGATTCTATCCGAGAGGAGCAGCCGTAGGGATGCTAAGCGCAGACTCTAATAAAAGAAGATGGGAGATCTTCGCATCATGAACAATTGTTCGTGTCCTTTTGGTGGCATGTTTTGAGATGTCCATCCTGATGGTGTCGTGTCCATGTCAGTCTCATAGAGAATAATACCTGCATCCTACTATTCCTGTGGGATGTAATCCTGGGGTGGTGGGCCAGTGCGGACGGCCATGCACGGGCATTTCTTTACAGGAGCGGACGGCCATTGAATTCGAAGGAGACCTCCTCCCCTCTCCCGATGGGGTTGGTTGGGTGGCCTCTGCAAGGTGAGATACTGAGATGCTGACATGTGTGTGTGCGCTTCCGTGTGGTTGGTCGCAGGCCCGGACACCGATCAGCCACGTCTGCTGCAGCCGTGCCAAAACCTGTTCGTTGTGGGGTTTGTTAGGCTGTGTGGCGCAAACGCTGCCAGCTGATGCAGCATGGGAATGGGACGCCCGTGGATGTTAACGTGTCTGTTTGAAACTTAATGCATATACCCATAAACATACTTTGTTCCCGTAAGTGGTTAAGAAAATATGAAAAAGTGCACACCTCCGAGAAAAGCACGAACATAACATTGAATCAATGTCACATACAGTAGTAAACTGTCAACCTCTATTATTTTTTGGAAACGATAGTAAACCTCCATTTGTTTTTTTCTTTTGTTATTGGGGGTGGGGATGGTCTTACTCTTTGGGCCGCATGACGCTAGCAGACTACAAATATGTAGAGCTGGGCAGGGGCGAGTCGACGAGCCAATAAGCTAGCAGAGCAAGGCGAACTACCAACCATGGGTTCGTCAACGACGCCGGCGGCGGAGAGCAAGCCGCCGCCGCCGCCGCCGCACGTCGTGCTGGTGCCGTTCCCGGCGCACGGCCACGTGGCGCCGCACGTGCAGCTGGCGCGCGTCCTCCGCGCCCGCGGCGCCAACGTCACGCTCGTCCACACCGAGCTCCACTACCGCCGCCTCCTCCGCGCCAGGGGCATCGACGCCGGCGACGACCCTCCGGCGGCGGAGGACGGCGGCATCGCCGTCGAGGTGATCCCGGACGGCCTCTCCCTCGACGACCCGCCGCGGACGCTGCGCGCGCACCACGAGGCGATGGAGCGCAACTGCCTCGAGCCATTCAAGACCCTGCTCCGCGCCATGCTCCGGCGATCGCCGCCGGTGAGCTGCGTGGTGGCCGACACCCCCATGCCGTTCGCCGCCGTGGCGGCGCGCGAGGTCGGCGTCCCCGACGTGCAGTTCTTCACGGCCTCCGCGTGCGGCCTCATGGGCTACCTCCAGTTCGAGCACCTCCTCGCGCGTGGGGTCGTCCCCCTCCCCTCCGGCTACGACACCGACGGCTCCCTCGACAAGCCCCTCGAGTGGGTCCACGGCATGCACGGCGTCCGCCTCCGTGACCTCCCCACCTTCTGCCGCGTCACCGCCTCCGACGCCGGCGACGGAAACGACTGGCTGATGCGGTTCCACGTCCACCAGATGAAGACGGCGGCGAGCTCCAAAGCCGTCGTCCTCAACACGTTCTACGACATGGAGAAAGACGTCGTCGACGCCCTCAAGCCGCTCCTTCCGCCCGTCTACACCGTCGGCCCGCTCGCAACCGTCACAGCATCGTCGTCTTCTTCGTCTCCGGCGAGCGGAGGCGGCGACAGGACGGCGACGAGCGGCATCGGGCTGCTGAAGGAGGACGAGAGGTGCATGGCGTGGCTGGACGGGAAGGCGGAGGGGTCGGTGGTGTACCTGAGCTTCGGGAGCCACGCGAACATGGGGGGCGCCGCGAGGCCGGGCGAGTTCGCGGCGGGGCTGGCTCGGTGCGGGTCGCCGTACCTCTGGGTGCTGAGGCCGGAGATGGCCGCCGAGGTCGAGGCCGAGGTCGCCGGCGGCGAGGGCGACGGGCTCATCGTGCCGTGGTGCGCGCAGGAGGCGGTGCTGGGGCACCCGGCGGTGGGGCTGTTCGTGACGCACTGCGGGTGGAACTCGATCCTGGAGAGCGTGGCGGCGGGGGTGCCGGTGCTGGGGTGCCCCGTGCTGTCGGAGCAGACGACCAACTGCCGCCAGGCGTCGTCCGCGGCGGCGTGGGGGATCGGCGCCGAGCTGCCGCAGGGGGCGGGGAGGGAGGAGGTGGAGGCGATGGTGAGGGAGATGATGGGTGGGAGGAAAGGGAAGGAGGCGAGGGAGAGGACGCGAGAGTGGAAGAGGATGGCTGAAGTGAGTGCTAGAGAAGGTGGCTCGTCGTGGGAGAACATTGGGAGGTTCATGGAGGATGTGCTGCTCAAGGTCAAGGAGACGACTACCTGATTTTTTTTTTCACTCTTCGGGATCGTCGTCGATGTCATTGCCACGTGATGCTCTTGTGTTGTGAAGATTTTCCCCTGATTTTTTTTTGATCGTTTTATTTGTCGGGAAAGATTTTTAATTTTTGGGCCCAAGGAATAAAATGTTTCTTACCGCAAAAAAAAAAGGAATAAAATGTTTCAGAAATTGGTATCTCATTCACAACATATTTTTAATTTTTTTTGTTATCTCATTTTTTTTTGTCTCGGACCTCACAAGGAGAGGATAGAGGGCATCTCCAACTTTCCGCTTCATCGCTTCTGTGTTTATGTTGAACCTTAGGCCTTCGTGCCTCCATCGAGAGTGTAATAAAGTACTTTTTTTTATATTCTTTTGCGCTTGAGCATGAATTCTGTAATCACTGTTTGTCGACATATGTGTGTAAAATGATCCTGGCGCACATAAATACATCTGGTTTTGTTATCAAAATTGGGTGTGACACTCGCCATGGCATGGCACCGTGGAGATGGGCACAGGAAAGCACAGCGGCGACCTCTGTGCGGCCTACCCCGCGGCCGCCGCCGGCAGCGCGGTCCTTGCGGGGGCCGAGCTCGGTGTCCCTGAGCTTGGCCAGCGCCTGGGCCGCCTCAAGCGAAGGCCTCCGCGTCCGCGCTCCTGGCCACCACCGGTCCACCAGTCGCATCAGACGGCGCCGCCGCCTCCTCCGCCGAGGCCACCGGCGTCTTCGCCATGCGGCCACGCTCGATTCGGAGGTCGCCATGAGCGGGAGGCACTGGAGTCTGGAGGACTCGGAGCTCGATTTTGATGGTTCCTCTGCTCATTCACGCTGGCTCAGTCCCGAGCGGCAGGCGGAGCAAGCGCGGGGGTGTCGGCACGAGGAGAACGAGGAAGAGGAGAGGGATGCTTCACCCGGCTGGAGTACCTATTTTTGCCTTTCCTCGCAGTGGGCACCCAAAATAGGTACTCCATTTGGGTCAGCTGTGGGAGCCCAGTTTGAGGATGCAAATATACTTTACACGACCCATTTTGCATAGGAAAAAGTCCATTTTTGTCCATCCAACTCTTGGCTCAGTTTGATTTTGGCCATCAAACTCCAAAACCGGCTATCTTTGGCCATCCAACTATCAAAACTGTTCAAGTTTGGCCATCGGGCTGTTTTGATGAGTGGTTTTAACTTTTTTTATTTACAATATAGTCCTTAGATCTTAAAATGATTATTACTTTTTGCTCGTACCTCCGATTTAGTTGATTCTTGTGGTCACGTATTCCTAACGGTGAACACTATATTTTAGAGTCATCTTTATACTATTTTATCACTATTTGTTATGTTATTTTTTTGTCGTTGTGTAGAAACAACAATATAAAAAAAAGTAAAACTAACAATTATAAAATAATACAATCAATATTTAAACAGATAAAGTTCATCGTTATGAATGCATAGCCACTAGAATCACTTAAATCAGAGATAGGAGAAAAAATAATGATCATTTTAAGATCCAATGGTTAAAAATGACTAATTTAGTGCTTTTTAGTCATTGGATGTTAAAATAATTACTATTTTTTTCTTGCATATCCAATTCAAGTGATTCTAGTGGTCATGCGTTCATAACGATGGGTTTTACTTTTAAACTAGGTCGATGCCCGTGCGTTGCTACGGGTAAACAAATTTCAATAGTTCACAACGATCAGCGGGTCAAACTAATTTCAATAGCCCACAACGATCAACCTCTTTTAAGCCTCACAGGTTTGCGCCAGAAGTCCACAGCAGCAATGGCCGTGAAGAAATACCAATGCCTCACACCCAGAGCAACGATGTGGTAGAAGAGCTCGAGTATATCTTGCTGTGCATGGCCTTCATCCTCATGCAGCTTGAAACTGTTATACAAAGTTGTTGACAGTATCAGCACAAATGAATAGCAAGTTTTCATTTTGCTATAGTTAAAGCAACTCAGTCACAATCAGAAAATTAAGAGAACTTTGCATAAAGGGGCCAGCTGTGCTAGCTACAGTAGCCTTTGTCTTTCTCCTAATAAGCTCCTTCAATTATTCTCTTAATTCACTGATCTCCCATCTCCTTCAATGTTTTTACTTTCCACCTTAGATCAAATCACGTATGATACTATAGTCCAGAATGGTATTTGTACTATTGTTAAAGTTTCCTGAACATTAGATGGCACAATATATAAAATAAAAGTTACATTTTCTCCCTCTGAACACCATTCAGAATCAGCTTAGAGACCATGCAATAAGCTGCAAAGAGCAATATATTTGGAAATTAACAAATTTATCTCATCGTAGCGAGAGACCTGCCTCACAATCTTTGTAGTAACAACCTTTGCAGTTTGCTGAAGCTAGATAATTTGGCATAGAAATTCATGGCTTTTCGGTATGATAACTGTTAAAAGCATGAGAAAAAACCCTAAAGCATGATCAATTTAGCTAACCTTTGTATTGTAAACCATTCAGAATATTTCAGAAGTGTACTGAAAAAAGTACAACATCAGTTGAACACCATACTTCAATTTTCTTGTTATTTTCCTTCAAATCTGAAAGGCAGGCCTTTTGCAAAAATAAATAAATAAGTAAAACACCTTCATAGATGAGCAAGTACATCCAAGTGTGCAACGTGCGTTGTTGGCAGGATAATGTAAAACACTCCAGAAGTATCACAAGGCATCGGATGTAGGGTTGTTATTTTAGAAGTTAGAAACATCAAGGATATACAGCCATCAAGGATTGTGTAGGTGAAACCATGACAAAAGAAGCATGAACAATAATAACATATTAAAAAAGATGAAGCATCCTACAAACACCATACCACACTACTACATATTTCAGGAGATGTAGTGAAATGAAAGGTTGTGCCTACTGCCTAGAACACACAATGGATTAATAATCAATCCGAAGTTCAAAAGGTAGCAGCAAAAAAAAAAGTGGATACATTCAGCAAATCTAATACCAAGAATTGTCAAAATTTAATTTCATTGCTATAAGCTAACTAATAAAATTGTCGAATCTAATAAACGTTAAAATTGAGAGGTTGTTGATTTTTGTTTTATCAACAAGCAACAGAGGCTGCTAGCCTGCTACAGCAGTCGTGAAATGGCATAGGCACAAACATATCTTGCTAGTCATGGCACTTCGCCTCTGGTCCAGAATCCAATTTCTTTTATTTGAAGAATGGACACTTAATTACTTTTATTCAGAACTGCTACCTGGTGTTGGCGTGTTGCTGGTCTTCAATCGTTGTAGCAAAATGAAAATTATGATATGGTTGATCAAATTGAACCGGATATTCGATCTTTCTGAATGGAAAACCGATGGTGGCCTTGCACTATTGGCTGCTGAACCTTCAGTTGACGTATACCTATTCTGCTGTTCACGTACAGAAAAACAAATCACACCAAATAACCAGCCAGGATACCCCTAAGAATCACTTGACAGGAAATAGTAGAGAAAATACAAACTGGACAAAACAAACTTGATGCTGTCAGGGAGCCGCAGGCACAGTAGAGGTATTTATGCTGTATAACAAAAGAGAGAAAACAAAACAGGGATGGAAATCCGAAAACGGAACGAAAAGGTTAATCAAATGGTGTGCCTGTTGTCGCCCAGTGATGGAATGGAAACGGAATGAAAACTGATGATGTCCTTATTGTTGCAGGTACAAGGAAGTTTAACAAGAATAATAGCATGTCAAATGCATATGGTTGTACCTCAACATCAGAGAATTGCTTGAATCCAACTTTCTGAACAAGAAGATGGATATCAATCACAGCTCATGGGTTGTTGCTCTTCCATGAAAGCCTTTTTTAAAACTTCTGCTGATCAAATATGACAAAGATCTATAGATTTTTATTGCCTTTTTCAGAACTAATCCTCCCTTGCTTCGTCCATTCAGTGTTGCATGGTCATTAGCCTATCTGAATTGAGGGTGGGCAATCAAACGCCCAAGCGCTGGCGGCTGGTCAACGACCTATATGATTGAAGTAGCTGATCCGCTTCATTGCAATCTGCAAATAATCCATCTGCCTTCTCAATTTTTATTTTCCTCTTGTTTTGTTTCCGTTAAGACTCCACATGTCACCGAATCTCAGCTCACAGAGACAAATTATGAAGCACACGTTATGCATAATTGATGATCCCCGGCCGTAGGTCATCAATCAAAGAGTAGCTGGAAGCCTGCAACACGTGTTATACAGCATAGGGGGCTGACCTGGTCGAGGCTACTCTCAAGGGCCTTGTGCTCATTGGCGCATGGCTCAGTGCCATGCATGGCACGACGACCAGAGTGACCAGACTGACGGCGGCGACGTTTGCGTGCAGCTCGGCGAGGAAGAAGAAGGCAACACCTCGGCGACGTCGGCGTGCAGCGGACGTCGGGCGGCGTCCGCCTTGGCCATGGGGACGGAAGGAGGCCTGGAGGCGGCGACATTGAAGAAGAAGGCGGTACCAGTACATCTGTTGGGCAAGGCCGACGGCGTCGTGGACGTGCGGCAGGTGCGGTCGTCTGATCCGACGTCTCTCCCAACTCCCGTGATGACAGCCATATCCCTTGTCTCCCTCTTTGTGTCCCGTGATGACAGCCTTGGCCGGGAGACTGGGCGTGCAAAGATATGAAGCGCAATCAGCGGACGGAAGGAAAGGAAGGCGATCCGCGTGGGAAGGGGGCGAGGCGGCGTAATTGGTGAAGGCGAGGGGGAAAGCGGACGACGCAAGATGGTGAAGTCATCGCTACGCGACATCCTTACACTTATTTCTAGGAGTAGAGAAATATTGATTATATTATTTTATAAGTTTTTATTTAATTTTTCGTATATTATTTTTTTACACGATGACAAAAAATAATATAACAGATAGTGACAAAATAATATAAATATCATTTTAAAAGATAATGCTTGTTGTTAGAAACACGTGACCGCAAAAATAACCTAAATCAGAGGTGTGGGCAAAAAATAATTATTATTTTAAGATCTAAGGACTAAATTGTAATAAAAAAAAAGTTAAAACCACTCATCAAAACAGCCCAATGACTAAATTTGAAAGGTTTTGATAGTTAGATGGTCAAAGATACCTGGTTTTGGAGTTCGATGGTCAAAACCAAAATGAGGCAAGAGTTGGATGGCCAAAAATAGACTTTTTCCTATTGCATATAGGTCTCCATTTGCCTATGCTGTTGGAGACAGCCTACGCAGTCTTCACCGAACTTGAAACCCATCAAATTGAGGTTTAAAAGATTGTAATAACATGTTTTAATGGAAGGAAACGAACAGTAGGAAGTAGTAACATTCTCATGGGCATCGTTGATTAAAAAGCAGATTCAAAATAATTTCTTCAAACGGAGCACAAAATGTATATGCACAAATTTTTTACTATCATACTAAGCTCTCTGTGTTGCATGGATAATCAACGTGCGCTGTCTGTTATCCAATTGTGATTCTCACAACCTTGCACTGGGAGTGAACGCTATATGAAGGAGTTACAGATATGTTACAAACACGCCACCTCAAGCTTGGGACAAGCTGATTGGGGGTAAGAAATACATACCCCCAAAACATAGCACTATAGTTCCTTTTTTTCGTCTAAACAGATTTACAGTTGCTCAATCAAACACAGGACATCATACATAGTATGTTGAGAAATATGAGGTGAAGGCTATCACATCTGCCCAACTTGGGAAGAGTGTCTTCAGTTCCTTTGTGCTATCAACAAGATAATGGTCAAGTACTGCTACATCGATTCTGAGGCTTTCTGAAGAGTTGGCCTGTCATTATTCAGAGAAATATGTTTCACATTTCCAACAAAATAAATACTGTAATGACAAACAAGAAAGGGGAACAAGAAAAGGAGATCCAGCGAAGGAAAATAAATGAAAAAATAAGAAATAGACAAATATCCTCATATTTAAACATCAATAAATCAGAGTAATTAAAAATGGAAACCCAAACGGTATCTAGTAAACAAGTTAAAATTGCTCAGCGGAGGAACTCAAATGAAAAACCTCCTGTCTTCGTTTAGTGGCATAGAACTATAACCTGAACTTCACAGTTCTAATGTTTCAGAAAACATCACCTTTAAATGGTATGGCATACGTGTCCACAGCAGAAGGCCACGGTGAAGGTGCAAGCAAAACAAAGTGGTGTGTGCTGCGAATGTCTGCTCATGTGGAACTTAAGATGACATTTGTAAACTATTATAAAAAATCCCTATGGTTATAGGGCGAGAATATCAGAGTTTGGAATCTTTCTCTAAATCTATACATCTAAACATGTTTTAAGGCAGCTAGACAGATAGTGAAACGAAGAGACTAACTAATATTCATAATTTCTCAGTCTCTAGAAACATGTTTTAAGGCAGCTAGACCAGTGTAAAGCCCTCGCAGTGATTCCCGTGGATTTTATTATGGGGCATATATCATTACCTCCAACCAGAACGACCAATCCACATCGCTCTTTCCACTGAGCCGGCAAACATATGATGGTGGTCCGCCACTTATAGTTTCAGGAGCTAATGAGGACAAACAGAACTAGTTATTATCCTGCAATCGAATGCAAGCAAATGCAATGGCAGAAAATAATTGAACCCACCTGGGAGCATGTTATCAGCAAATGACCAATCTGATAGTGGCCCAGTAACATTGAGCACAGCGGTCCAAATCTCCGATAGTGAACTGAAATAGATAAAAAAACATAAAATGAATATGCATGAGAAAAAAGTTTACATGTTTAGCAAATTGTACTCTTTTCAACTGATTGTTGTAAAATCAAATTAATGCTTACCCAAGTGAGAGATTGAGATGCACCCTTCGCTGCCCATTGTTACGCGAAGTCTTCTGAACAAGTAGCTGGGGAAAATTGTGGTAGTGCTTTCTAATCTCATCAGTTTGCGCCTGAAACTTTAAACTTCCAGAGAACAAGAAAGAGACAGGATACGAAGCCTGAAAAATGAAACAACCATAATGCTGAATATTGCTTGGTGTACTTTCCTTTATCATGCACTCATAAAGGCATAACATGTGTTGAGAAAACTAGAGGCACATGTGAAAATTTTGGTAACTCAAAGTTAGGGTACCCAACTATACAATCATGTTTACTCACCACCCAGAAGCTTCTATCAGAATGATGTTTTTCATCAAAGGAGAACTCTGAGTTATCCTTCAGCCATTTGGCTGCCTCAGGTGCATTGTTGAGAAGGAACTCCACAGAGTTAGCGTCAAGCACAGAGAAACCATAGTTTGAATCCACAACGTCATTAGCATCTGAAAATAAATGACATTTTAGAAAGGCCAAAGAAAAGCATAAGATAAATTTTGATGCTCACAACATAGGTAAGTATAAATTTTGTTCCACACGACATAGTTACTCCCTCTACCAAAATATAGCAATCTTTAGCTTTGTCCTAAGTCAAACTATCTCAGATTTGATCAGGTTTATACTTTTATAGGGAAAAAAAATCACGCCCATGACAGCAAAATAATTACACCGTGACACCAAAATAATTAACCATGAAAATATATTTCATGATTGATCTGATGATTCTAATGTGGTGCCACAAATTAGGTTAAAACTAAGAGAGTTTTGACTTAGGACAAACCTACAAAAAACTATATTTTGGGACAGGGGGAGAGCAAAACCTTTGGATAAAATGCCAATGCTGAGAGGCAACAAACTACAAATGTCAATATCGGGACAGGTCAAGAAGAAGACACGTTTTGCAGCAGATGATGGATTTAATTACTAAGAAAAATTAGTCTTGCTCCTTGTAAACAAGAACTTGATTTCAGTTGGAGGTGGAGCTGAAGCTGCTCAGGAAAAAGTGAGTTTAAGTGATCAAATGAACACTTAAAATGATTGCAGCTCTGTATACAATAAAACATTGACAAAAAATTTGTTATGGGAAGGAAATATATATTTTTTTTAAGCGATTCGCTTTAAAAGGAAACCAACCATGAGGGAGTAGGTGACTTTTGCATTAAGGCAGCCAAGTTCGAACCAAAGAGGAACCCAGCTAAGCTAGTCTCTGGGCACAATTGGTTGAATGCCAATGCCAGCCTACCAAAAATACAGTAGTATATAACATTCAGCTATTGTTTGGTCGGGCACCAATAAGACTAACCAATGTTGCCCCTGCCCTGCGCTCTTTAAACAAGTTAAATTAAGGGCAGCAAGAATGCCAGCCATAAAATTGGCAGCCACCAGGAAGGTCCTCAGTAGGGTGGTAAGACCTGGTTGGAGCATTAACTTTGAGCTTTTCTGATGCATGTGCTTCAGATGACTTCTCTTAAACTGTGTCAAGTTTACAGCAAATTTAAATAGTTGCATTCCTAAGAATTAAATCTACAAATCAAAACCATGTCAGATACCATTTGAGCCTAAAATAGTAGCCAACACGTGGCACCTACGTGTCGTAGACAAAATTGGACTTTCGTCAGTAATAGCATGATAGATCTAAACACCTGGGCAGGATAGAGTGGGGCACAAACACCCTGTTCCTAAAGAGTGATTAGTTTGCACCATGTAAATTGGGTACACATCATTTTATTTTGAGACTCAAGGAAGAGCGAACCTGTAACATAAGTGTGTTGAAGAATAACTCTTTTTGGTGCTCCAGTGCTATAAGGAAATAGTTGGGATGCGATAGCCAAAGCAACCACTGTAATTTGCAACAAACCCTGGAGAATCGACGTCTTGGATAACCAACGACTAGCAACAGGTACTACAGGACCAAAACACCAACCAACCACCAGTCCAACTGCGGCTCCAACAATAATGTCGGCCACAAAATATCCTGCAAGAAGGCCAAATGGATAAGTTAATTCCCAACTAATTATGTCAAGTGGTAAAATTGGAGTTTACATTACAAATTGTCCTGAACATAAGAGTCGTCCATGCAGCATTGAAGAATGTTCTATTCATAAGCTTATACTCCGGTACCCAACTAAATCATTAGGCAAACTAATTAGGTTGCTAATTAATGCAAGGAAAATTTCATTACATAACAACTTCCATTATGGTGTTTGTAGAAAAGCACTGCTCCATCATGAGTCTGCTAGACAGCAGATCAGAATCCTTGCTATTAAGCTATTTGTTACATGGCACTATGACCATGACTAAATAATCCATGCTATATAGCATCTGTGAAAAGTCCATCTCGCCCAAGCCAGCTGTTGGAGACCGCTAAACAGACCTTCCTCTCTACAATTCTCCAGTTCGGTTATAGCATGTTCCATGTCATAGTACCCTGTCAATGTCTTCCAAATGCAACTCGTCATGAAGACGGAAGATGAAGAAGAAATCATATTTTAATATGCAGAGTGCCATCCAATAAAGAACACACAAAATTGGAGAGGAATACAGGCAAATGACACACCAGGTGTCTATAAACAAACACCAGAAAATCAGGGTGTCCAGGAGCAAATTGCCTAAAATCAAATATGATATTCACTGTTCACACCAAATATTTTAATGCCATAAGTACTTTAACAAATTCTGAATTGAAACAGGAGCACTGAGGAAGGACACTAACCATATGGTTTTGGAAGAGATCCCATCATGCCCGTCTTTTCAATCAGAAACTGGATAAGGAATCCACCATAGTAAAGACAATAAAGGAGACATGGGATCATAGGCACCACATATGAAGCCAACGACCTGCACATTATTTATCAATAAACAACATTCAAAACAGGTCTGGAAGTAAACATATTATGATGGTTGGATGTGTGGGCTTAGCATGGAGAAATTCTGTTAAACATTTTTATTATCATATTAAGAGACTGAAATTTCCAAGTAAACTCATCGACCTGTCATGAAGCGTATAGTGGATATTATCATTCACTTGATGGTAAGCATGACATCCACTTCTCTACTAGATCAAATTTTATCAAAAAAAAAAAAATGCACCAGTACGAAATGTATGAAATTTGACCAGGAGCAAACAAACGGACACAAATACACGCAGAGTGTATATTGTCATTCACTCGATGGTAAGCATGACATCCACTTCTCTATTAATCACTAGACAAAATTTTATCAAAAATAAAAGCACTGAAAGTCAATTAAAGAGGCCTCTCAACATAAGTATACTATATTACTATATTATCTTGTAGAGTTGTAGTAAGTATGCTGAATATGAAATTCTAAAAAACAATCATGCTTATAATGGGAGTAGGCATCATTTGTACCCTCCTAGCATTATATTGGCTCTCATTGGTGAAATTTTTTCATATTCTGTTTTCTTATCACAGGAACCATGAATTCACTTGTGCACTTTTGGCATTTTGAACTGTTCATAAAGTAGATCATGTTGTTTATCAATGGCATTTAATGTCAAACAGTGCATATGCCAGTGGTACTAAGTGGCTGTTTTGGAATCTCATAGTGCAGCCATTGTGAAATAGTAAAAAATTTTAAATAATTTGTGTTGAGTAAAGAAAAAAATGTGTATGATTGATCGAATTGCAAACATGGAAAATAATAAACTGATTTTGCATACTTCAGTGATTGTTGGCTCCACTGTCTCTTAATGATGCTAGAGATAAGTCGCCCAAGAAGCATGGACATGGCGATGAAAAATGTTAGAAAACCTCCACTCAGCCCAACTAACGTGTAGACCTGCAAAACGAAGGATTGGACTATGAATGGAACATCTAGGACCATAGAAACTAATTGGTTCAAAATAGGACCTTAAAATTGAAATAGAACATAGCTTTGTACCAAATGAAGATAAAGCTAGCTATTTCTTGTAAAAAAGGTATTGCTGTAATCTAACCATGCGCATCATGAATGTTCACATGAATGCATATCTAGAATGCGGCCAGTAAGTGATGCATGGACATGGAACAAGATTACCATATACAGAAAGTAAGTGTACTACAAAGAGCCTTGTCAGTCATATTTGTCCACTATACCCTCCTCTCACAAACTAAATGCTAAAAGGAAAACCAGTAAAGGCAACTAGCCATCAATAGTTCGTATCTAGGCTGCCCCTTCCCACATCTTATCAAAACAAACCAAAAAAGAAAGCTCGCAAAATGAAGTCTGACAAATTACTTGCCATTGTTCTACATCAAATATTGTGTGACTGGAATCAGTGTTTGACTCTCTTACCTAGTGACTAAGCTTTGACCTGTGTACTCCACTACTATCTATTGTAATATATCTACAAAAACTAGTAAGATAGAAATGTTACGGTAGTATACTTCTCAAGATGAATATACATATATTCACATGTTCAATGTCAACACAAAGAAATATCAATAACAAAAGTTTAAAAAGCTAAAGTATTTTGTGAACGAGATGCATATATTAATAGTTGTACAACTGCAATGTGTCATGGTAAAGGGTGTTTAGAGATGTTCAAAATCATACCATAGTTATTACAGAATACAACCCAAAAGCACCCCAAAAGTGTGTTTGCTCCGATAGCCCCTAGAGTTTGAAAACAACAAAAAAAAAATCCATTAGAAAGCGCAAACTATATTCGCTTATAGTGCACTTTCACCACCTGCAGATTCTAGATACATGCAAGGAATTAGGAAACATATATATATTCTATTCATATGACAGATCATGCAGATTTCAGAAAACTGGTACAAGGTCTTGTATCTGCAAACGAGTTGATATGTTATAAAAATTCCCCCAAAATAAGGATAGGGCCAATTGACTATTCTAAATTATGGTCACCCAAATTTAAAGTAATCCCAACTTTTTAATTGTTGAGCATATTATAAAATAGCAGTCTAGTCAACAGTATTGTACTATATGTTCAATCTGCAGGCGCTGATGATCATGCTTCATGCAAGCAAATCACACTGTTCAATTATTCATACATACCCCAATACGATACAATAAAGAAGTGTCAGCATATCATTTTATTTGTATTCTTCGTAAAACAAGAACTGCTACAATATTAGTTGTACAAGGAGACAAAAAGAAAGGAAAATTGGGAAGGATATCACAAGGTACATGTTATAACTAAGGAAATACCCATGTAATCCTTGGCAGTAACAGACCAACCAGTGAAGCAGGGACAAACATAAAGAATGCCAAATAAGGGTGAGCAAACCTGCATCCATGCAATGGACATATAAGAATATACTTGATTAATACTCCCTCCGTCCCAAAAATATGACATTTATAGTTTACTAGTTATAATTTTATGAAAATACTTTTAAAAATGAATCTAGTAATGCCAACCTTGTATACAATCTAAAGCAAAAATAAACAGGCACTATGTCTATATCTATACAAACTTATCATTGTACATATTCAAAATTGCCATGGCATTTGCATTTTTTATACAGAGATGCATCGTTATAATAGTCAGGTAGCATGGCTGTCTTTTCAAGACACAAAATTGGCATAGAATGATCTGGACACGACCGCAGTCGCAAAACTTGAAGGGCAAAATAGTCTATTCATCAACACATGTGGCGAAGTGACAATTTTGTAATGGCCTAGCTAAATTGCAACAGTTTTGTGGTAAATGCCAGCAAAGCTCAAAGTCCAGTTGCAAATTTCATTCATACATAGGTTCATTGCGCATTCTAGCATGCAAGTGAGAAACACCTTCAAGGCAAGACATTATGGTACAGATCACAATGCGACAATCACTTCAAACTCGTACTATATAAACTTGTATTTATTGCACAAATCTAGAAGGAACACTGTTGCAACTGAATTCTAAAAGAACAAGGAAATGCCTATCGACCAAAACTTCTAGAATGATATAAATAACTACCAATTCATTTCATTCTTTGTCAACAACAAAACTCCTAGAAAGATAAATAATTACCAGTTCATTGCATTCTTTGTGAATAACAATCTTAAAGCTGCAGCCCCAGCAGGGATAAATATTGCAAGGATAACACCAAATGCATGGAGTAACATTCCTGCAACCATATGTGAATGTAAGAGACATTGCAGCTGGCCAGCACATTATTTAGATAATTATGTGATACAAAATCGCCGAGTGATAAAGCTAGTTCTAATCAATTTGCTTATAGACAAAATATGGAATAATGGTGTCCTTAAAATCATAAATCTTTTCCTACGATTGAAAACTTCTCATAAAACTTCATAAAGTGCAAAAGTTTATCTATAATCCAAATTAGTATAAAATATTATCTATAAAGCCAAAAGAAATGTGTACATGTAATTTAAGAAGATAAGCTTCAGACCACAATGAGGAAGTTCAGCTTTTACCGAAATCACATTCAAATATTTAGCCTTAGCAAAAACCAAGTGTAAATCCACAATTTGAAGTGCTAAGGTCCTAATCCTAAGTACAAAAATGTAAATGTGTGACTTAGAAACTTTAAACTTAAGGGAGGAAAAACAAGTTATATAATTGAACCTCATAAAATTAGAGTTCAAAACTGTTATGTCAATTAATTTTTTGACATTTCTCTCGGTAGCGTTTGGATATATAAATATCAGAGAGAAGTGTTTAAGTCAAATTTTATATTAAAATTATAATATAATGGCATTGGCAGTACATTTGCAAACAGGTACGCTTGAATAATTTTACATCATCACATGTTAAGTCCAGATACCTCCTGTATTCCCTTATAACCTTCTTAAAAAACCTCCATCCTCACACTATACAAAATAAAAGAGGCAGCATGACATTACTTCAATGTAGATTTCAGTAACTTACCTCTTATTAAGTCCAAAAGAGTTACAGACCATGACATCAAGGTAATGTTTGGGAACTTCAGGAACAACGGGACAAGAAAAAAAATGGCTATCGGTAGACTGTGAAGAATCAGAGAGACGTCACGAGAATAGAAAACCTGTATGTAGGAATGAAAAATAATAAATGTAATCAAAATTCACAAGCATTGGCAGAAACATATAGCATATGATGTGGGAAAAGGAAATTTAGTCATAGCTAGTGTTCACATCCATATATCTTTAACACCGAATTAACTTACCATGAACCAAGTCAAATAATCAAAAAAGACAGCTCGTAAATCCTCAATCCCATCCTTTGCATTGGACATCTCGTTCTCTTTTAACAACATAGAATTTGTAAATGCCTTCACAAGGTTGAATAAATTTTCACCACGTGCTTGAATACTTCCAGGACTGGTACAGAAAGGATAATTCTACAATTATACTACTTCATATAAAATACTACCAATTCCTCTTGGGACAATAGTTTAATACATACAGCAGATTCTCCAATGTATCATATGAAGTATGATAGAAATAACCACCAAGAACAAAGATAATATCAAGTCCTGGAATGTTGGTGATGTCTTCAGCAAATATTCTATAATCTGTATCACCTGGAATTATTCCAAACATATCCTGTATACAGGAAGTACAGTCAATACAGATCAGCTTGATGTTAGACGTTAAAAGATCATGTGGTTTCAACAGGTAGAGAAGAACCCAAAGGATGAATCCAGCATCAGAAAAGAGTATCTTAACAATCAGATCAGTACACAGCGGATTTTAAATCCATATAAGAGACATGAAACAGTGAGAGACAAATAATTGCCTTTCAGGGAAAAAAGATTTTCTGCATGGTACCTTCTCATTGTCAATTTGGATATTCTTTAGTAGTTACTCTCATGAACTATCAATATACTTGTACACCTCAAAAGAAGCTCTATTTTGGTCTAGGCTTGGCAGACGGCTTATAGGCTAACATTAGACCAAAAGACCAGAGCTAAAACAAGCATGCAAATAGTCTTATGAAAAGAAAGCATATGACACGAAGCAATAACAAAACTCCCAAAAATATATGAACCTTTTTGCACAACTTGCATAAGCAATAATGGAAGCTAACTAGTTAAGAAGCAAGAACCTGAGCGACGCTATTGGCCATAGGATACTTTGCAGTCCGGGCATAAACACGTGAAGGCCACGATCCAGGTCCAGATTGGCAAACTAAATCTGGTGATGAAAAGACAAATTGCTAGGATAAGATTCAAATCTAGAACCAACACATTAGTCAAACGACAAAAATGAACTTTTAACATGCCAACAAGCCTATGAAGTATTGTTGTTGTGTTAACAAAAAACAAAAGGCATTATCAATTTTACATTTTATCCCACAATGCCAGAGCCAGTTTAATCATACTCCCTTCCATTTCAAATTGTAGGTCGTTTTAGCATATTTTGATACATAGCTTTTAGTATGAATATAAGCATAGTGTATATCTAAATCCATAAACTATGTATCTAATTATGCCAAAACGACCTACAATTTGGAATGGAGGGAGCAAATCACAAAAAAAAGGATCCATAAAAGAGAGCCTAATCATACTTTTCACAAGGAACAACACTCAATTGCTACGGTAACAATTAACATAATAAAGCTTTCTCATATCTACGAGACTAGGACAACGAACAGGAACTATCAAGTATCTTAGAGAAAGCATCCTTAACATCAATACAAGGGTTTCTACACTATGAACCTGTGAATTCAAATTAATAGGCAACTGTTTGAGAAATCTATATGATGGTTCTTTTTCATATAGGGGGGGGGGGAGGCTCTATTATAGGCTTGCAACAGCAATTCCATTGAACTCAAAACAAAAATATTTAGACACACTAAAACTTAACCACCAATGAACAAGGAACACATGCCAATATTGAACAGATTGCAAGCAGAGACATAATCGCACATGAAAACTTCAGATCTAGTAAATCAGAATATCTTATGACACTAGCATATGTTAGAAGTTACAACATACTAGTGAACCGTACACTCAGCATGAGGGTTTCTTGAAAACCGATATGAAATATGAAGTAGAATACATCAAGAACTAGGAGTGCCCAAATTAACTTGAAGCTTGGTCTTTACACTTGTGTTGCCTTGAATAGCACGAGGGCACATAATAAATAAGTACAAAATAGTACCTGTACCCCCACTTCCAGAAGCTTCAATATTAATGAAAGCGCCAACTGTGTTGTTCCATGTATGTGTCTTAATAAAACCATGTGAACCCTGGTTAAACAGCATCAAACATGGAAGCAGGTGAGTCGATGCATTGGCTATTACACAAACAAATCAACAAACTGAATCAACACAAGGTTCAGCGTTTCTTTTAGAATCTGCTTTGTTAAGTCCACTCTTTTTTTATCAATTCTATTCAATAAGAAAAATTATTGAGAGGACTTTCATGTTTCCTTTTTTTTGTGACAGATAGACTATAGGTAGTATTATTCTATTAGACCATTACTAGGTTCGCCAACCCTACAATTCTTTTGCAACATGATAAATGAAAAGCTTATCAGAGGTAATATCCTCGCAGATGAGAAGATTGAAGCAATCCATCCAAACAACAACAACATAGCCTTTAGTCCCAAGCTAGTTGGGGTAGGCTAGAGATGAAACCCAAGAAACAAGCTCAAGGTTCAGGCACGTTGATAGCTAGCCTCCAAGCACTCCTATCGAAAGCTACTTCCATGGAAAAATTCCACTCCTTAAGGTCGCTGTTTACCGCCTCATCCCAAGTCAATTTAGGTCTACCTCTACCCCTCTTTACATCAGTGGCCCGCTTTAGAACTCCACTGCGTACAGGCTCCTCAGGAGGCCTTCATTGGACATGTCCAAACCACCTCAGCCGATGTTGGATAAATTTTGATAACTCCGCCTATGTTGATTGGAAGACTTTCTTGAGTCGTTTCAACATAGCCGGTCCCAAGCCCGGGTAAAGGAGGGCCGCGTTAGGTTTGGCAAACCAGCGGAAAATATCAGCCACTCTAATGGATTTGAAGCAATCCATCCCTTCGAACAAAATTGGTTAAGACTAAACTGAAGCATAACCAATTAAAAAGCACTTCTATTAGCAAAATAACTCTCACGCTCTCAGCAAAACAATCATTATTTTCATCTATGCATTACAATCTTATGAAATAGGCGATAACTGGCAGTAACATACCAAAAGAAAAAGTTCTTCTGCACCATTGAAGAGGAAAATCACCGGTCGAGGAGGTATCCACCCAGAGTCAATGATGAGTCGTGATAGCTCAAGCATAGATGCTGGAAAAAAAATATCACATAAGAATTCTGCATACTAAGGCTGTATTTTTAGAATACAGACATTTGCACTTACCAACACAAGAACCACAGTCTGCCGCACCAGGCGATCCAAACGGACTGTCAAAATGCCCATTCACCAACAAGGATGGACTATCATCTTCTGAAACATTTGATGAAATCCTGTAATTAACTGTTATATCTTAGAAAATAATTTGACTCTTCAAAAATTACAAGACAGACAAACTATTCTCCATATTAACCCAAAACATAGTTGAAGTGGCCCTGTGCTAGTAAGGATTTTAAACTAAGTTAGTGAGTTCAGCCATAGAAGCCATGGGACACCGATACAAACCATGCGCATTTTGTGCTGAGCAAGAGTGAAAGTTCAGTTGTTGGAACAGGCATGTGTTTTGGGCATATTCAGGGTGCTTTATAGTTCAAACCCTTCACTCAGAGGAAGTGTGATTCAAATAAGGATGGGTGAGCGTTCCAGCTTAGTGACAGGTCCATCCTTTCACCAGCTTGATTGAAAGTTTCCGGTAATTGTGGGGGTGGCACAACCGATGAATAGTCAGTACTTATTATGCATCTAGCTAGCTGGTTAAACTCCTACAGTATGCTGTAAGCAATTAAAAACTGTATCGACTGCTTATTGTAGAGGTCAGAATAATGCTACATCCTAAATTAGCTCTGAAGTTCGATAACAAACATTTTAGGAGGTATGCTTACAAACGCACAATTCAGATATATTGTAGATATGATTGGACATGCATGAAATATAGAAAGTTAAAACTAACATGGGAAGATATATTGAACTAAGTTATTTATACTAGTTTCTACTTTCTAGTATTTAATAAATTCACAGCCATCAAACTGCATAAAGTTGAAATTTTATAAAAAAAAAATGTTGAGACATATTAGAGAAAAATCAAATGTACCTCATGACAATATTCTTATGATTCCTGTAGCCTAGTGTTACTCTATGGCGTAGAAACATCATGCTGAAAGAGCCGCTAACAAGTGTTTCCTGGACCTCAATTCTGCAATGGGAAACAAAAAGAAAAGTCAATAACAGATGACAAGTAGAAAAAGTGAATAAAATGTGTCCTACCAGATTAATAAATGTTGCGCCAGAATTTCACTAATTTCTCAGTGTAGCAAAAAGAATATACATCAGAAACTACTTCATGAAAACACAAAATCAGAAGAGCTGTTCAAATAATAATGGTAGATGGAAACTCCTGTGGATCAGCTCAACCTGTGGTCCGCGTATTGACAATTTGAAATCTAGAAAGAGACAGCAGTAGATATTTCCGCGTACTGAACATAATTTTTTTTGGCATAATTGAACCCAGAAGATCCAGAGAAAAAGAATGTGCTGTTGATTTGTTTGCCAATGCCCAGGCCACTTACATAGAAATATCTGAGCCAGCATAGGCATTAACTCCAATGCCAGATGTACTAAAACATAAAACAGACTCCAAAGTGACACTTGTATTAGGGTTACTTGGAAACCACAGGGACCACCACTGGTTTGAATTTCAGCTATTTCAACCCAAACTACAAAACCATTGCAAATACCTAGTCCAGTCCACCCATGGTGCTAAAGGATGTGACCCTGATAGTAATATTAGCCAATCGAGGGGCTTCAAATGTTAAATTCAAGCTACTATTGATCTGGCCCTACTTGCTTGCTCTGCTTGGACCACACTCCCTGTCTTTTTGTTCTAAAGATGAATCAGTTCAGTATCTCATAATCGAAATGAAGTGCAAATAGAAGATACTACAGTGAATTTTAGCAGCTAGCAAAGCATGGAAACTGATACTTTGTCGCATTCCAACTTTAATAGATACCCCCAAATAAATGCGATATACTAGGAGAAGCATCCCACCCGTCGTGCAGGACCACAAACCAACAACATCCGAGAACAGCGAAACCATCACCATCATCACTGGAGCCCCGGAGCAGAGGAAGCATCCGGGGCAACAAACCCCTTGATGGACGATCGAAATGGACCAAAAGGCGGAGAGAAGCAGGGGGGGGGGGGGGGGGGGGAGGGAGGGAACAGCCCACCTGTACTCCGGGCCCGCGCGCGCGGCGAGGCCCTCGAGCTCCCCCTTGATGTACTGCGCGGCGGCCTCCAGCCCCGGGCTCCCCTCCTGGCGGCCGGGGATGTCGACGGCGAGGCGGCGGAGGTGGCCCAGCACGCGGCCCTCGGAGAACTCGTCCGGCGGCGCGTCGGCGCCCAGCGGGGTGACGTGGAGCATGTGGATGGCGCGGTAGGCGAGGACCGAGAGCGCCGCGTAGAGCGCGGCCAGCGCGAGCAGCACGCGCAGGGAGGAGCCCCCGGAGCCCGCCCCCGCGGCGGGAGCGGGGCGGCGCCGGCGCGGCCGCGGCGCACCCGGGGCCATCGGATGCCGAGACGGAGGAGGGGTCCTGGCGCGGCGGCTGGTGGTGGTGGTGGGGCTGGGGTTAGCCTCGGCGGCGCCGCCGCTGTCGTCGCGAGCGAGCGAAAGGACGTGGCGCGGTGGGAGAGGAGGGGAAGGGACACCCCCGTGCGTGAATGGGAAGATTTGATTGGGTTTGACTTCTGATTTGGGGAAGGCGGAGCTGGACCGCCTGCTGGTGGGGTTTGTTTCAGAGTTGGTGTACTGGCGGGGGGGATGGGATTTGAGTTGGCCATGCAGCCCGAGGCCCGCTGGCCCGGTCCACGGCACTGGGTTTTGGTCCGGCCCATGACACGGCACGGCACGGCGGCAGCGGGCCCGGGCTGGCCCAGCCCGAGCCGTCGTGCGGGCCATGGGCCGCCACCTCGGCCCGTGGCACGGTACGGGCACGGCCCGGTAAAATGGCCGGCCTGGTGCCTCCCAACGTGATTATGTGAATATCAGAATATGTGATACTATGAATGTGTGAATGTGAATATGTGATTCTAAAATCTTGCATTCTTGCTTGAAATCATGAATGTTGAATACTTGAATAGAACTTTTATGTGATTGTGTAGTTGTAATTTGTGAATCTTTGAAAGTTTGAATGTTGATGGGTCATGGGCCGGCACGGCACGAGAAAAGCCCGCTGT
Organism: Digitaria exilis; assembly: GCA_015342445.1. Taxonomy (NCBI): domain Eukaryota; kingdom Viridiplantae; phylum Streptophyta; class Magnoliopsida; order Poales; family Poaceae; genus Digitaria; species Digitaria exilis. Next base: position 476,738 of record JACEFO010002599.1, read on the forward strand.
GCCAACAGGCGGCATGGCACGGTCAATCGGCCCATGGGCCGGGCCGTGGGCCGAGGCCGCGGCACGAGGCACGGTGGTGGCACGGCACGGTCGGCACGACGGCACAGCCAGGCACGGCGGGCTGCGGCCCGGCCTAGCACGGTGGGCCGTCGTGCCGGGCCGGCACGGCCCGTTGGACATGTATAGATGGGATGGGATGGTGCCGTGCGGTGGAGGGGTCTAGGCGTGGGCGGGCCGGGAATTCTTGACCCGGGAAAGCGTACTGTGACGGGGGACGGCGAGAGCACAGCAGCCGCCCCGCCGGCCAGTTTGGACGGGGCCACGGGGAAGGGGGAACGCATGAAGTCTGTGTGACTCTGGAAAATCCTCAGCATGTTCCAGCTCGGTTTCAGATTCAGGCCGTCTCCTGAAACACGATTTTCAGGTTCAGGAAATATGAAAAATATTAGGTCTCCTTTACGGGACTGGATGGCTTAGCAGCAATAACTTGTAGAAGTCCGAAGTCGTGGGCTACTTTCGCTAAACAGAAGCTTATGTTCTGTTTTGTATTCAAGCTGAATTTCCTTTGCAACTTCCGCTACCATATAGCAACGTCCTCTGACCCTAGATAAATGCACTTGTAGATTGAAGTGGAAAGATCAACATTATAGAGAAATTACACACACAGAGATATATAAAAAACAACAACTAGAGTTGGTTTGTCTCATATATAGATGTACACTTTGGATAAATTTTGAATTCTAGAAGTGCACTTATTATTTGACGAAGGGAATAAGAATTCGAAGATATGGTCCTCTAAGGTCAGTCTCAATTGGTGTTTCCATAAGTGTTTCATAGACATTGAAGTCATTAAAATCACTGCTACATCGCAAGATATGTTAAGGGAGTTTCATCCCCATAAAACTCAACTGGCATAGTTATTTAGTTTCTAGTCTTGAAAATTATGGAATGAAATTGTGCGCTGAGACTGACCTAATAAAGCAATTTTTTTTAATATGTGTCTTATAGTCTTTCAATTCGTAATTAGGCGTGAAATTGCTTGAAATAAGCTTGTAAGAAAAGTGGCCCTGAGGCATGTTTGTGATTTTGGTAATCGAGTGACAACATAGTTGTGTTGTTGAGATGTATTTTTTAGATGCTTTAGGTCATAAAGATATTGTGGAAGCCATCCAAATGATTGATGAAACAGTTTTAGTGGTATTCCATGACATGATGTCAAAGAAATGACACCAAACAGCGAAGACACACTGACCCTTTGCACCGATCAATTTGGTGATGGTCAACAAGACCACTGAATCATCGGTGATGTTAGGGGAATGACCTTAGGACCAACAAAGGAAAGCATTCTTTTTTTGTGCGCAGGAAACAATCTAATGGATGTGACAACCACCATCTCCTTCTCCACGAGCTTGTTTGCAGGGACTTTAAAGGGCAAAGGTGGAGACACTTCGGGGACTACGAAGTTCCATAACGCGGGACCTTGGGGGCCAGGACGAAGGTTAGCTTCAGTCTGGCGAAGATCTCGCGAAGGGCTCTACTCTGGAAACAATAGGCCTCTGGAAACAATAGGAGGCCTTCGTTGAACATCCAAGGACTTCGTGGCGGCAAAATCACTTCGGGGCGCGAAGCCTCACAACATTCCGGCTTCGTCTTTTGCGGAGGACTACACGACTAAAAAAACATTTTGCAAGGCACTTTAAATTGGGCCTCAGAGACGGATACAAAATCTGTTCGCCTCAATCAATCTCAGCCACTAAGAGAGGCGGGTATTTTTTTATTAAACTATTCGTTTGCATCTAAGCTTCTCGAAAAATAAATTTTCAAAAACGGACATTTTAATACACCCACCTTCAGAAAATAGTCTATTTTTGGAGGTGAACGTTTTACAACTCGCCCTGATAACCATACCTTACATATAGCCAACATCACAAGAACCCTAACTCTCATTCTCTCTCTCATGCCCTACTCCCTCTCACAGGGACGACGCCATCCTCGCTCTCTCACGACGACGACACCCTCCTCCTTCTAGCGCGCAGCCCCTCCTTCGGTTGGCGGTGACGCGGGAGTTGACGACGAGCAGGCTCAGATGGGACCTTGGAGTGCACATGAAGCAAGGGGCGGTAAGGCGCAGCTCAAGCTGAAGGTGGGGAATGAGAGGCGGAGCCCATGTGTCGGTCAAAGAGCTTGGTAGAGATGAGCTCCTAGGCCAGCTAGCTGGAGCTGGGCTATGACGCGAAATGGGACGCGAAATGGGTCGAACAGTTGAAACAAGAGGTTTGAGGGAAAAGAACAGAAAATGTTTTCCAAAATAAACAACACATTTGAATCCAAAATAAAATTTGAATTCAACACTCAAAATAAAATGCACCAGCATTAATGCATCAAACAAAAAATGATTCTATTTCCTAAAAAAGTGATTCTACATTTCATTTTAGCTCACTTTAGAAAAAGGTTTAAATGGCTAACAACTTCAATAAAGCCTAGATAATTGGACAAAGGTTGGCAAAATTTAAGAAATTTATGAAAATTATTGATTTAATTGTTCTTCTAATCACATTTTGAAATTCCAAATGAGGGGCTAGCAAGAAAAAGAGTAGACGAGGTGCTCATACAGTCATACATATTATAACCAAAAAGCTCAAGTATCCTTTTATTTGCAACGATCAAATAAAAGCCATACAATCATTTAGTCTATCTTGTTCTAAACCTCCACAAGTTATAAATCTCCTTGCATGTTTTTCCTTTAAGCCTCCTTGTTAGACTGATGTGAACGTTTTATCGGGCATTGACTAACGAAATGTCCTTCTTCCTTGCAATAGAAACAAGCTCCTCTTGCTTTAAGATCCTTACGATTGGTCATCGGCTGAGAATCAATTGGTAGTGATTGACATGGTACCGATATACTAGAGGGCTGGAGATGAACTGATCCTGGACATTCAGGTTGATCTTTAGGTTGGTCGTCCCCTTCCTTTGCGCACCAACTGGCAAGGTGCCCATCTTCACCACAATTGAGGCATAGACATCCATTAGTACTTAAATTTGCTGGTTTAGGCTTCATTGGGCATTTATGGGCATAATGGCCAGCTTCTCCACATTCGAAACACCGTCCTTTAATTTGATCATCATGGCTTCCTCCAGGCACAACCATGGTTCTTATTTGAACGGAGTGTGTCACTTCGGATTTCGACCCCAGAGAGTTGGCATGCTGAGAAAAAAATTGTTCAGAGCACTTGACATTCTGAGATTGTTTTCGGATTGGTTGGTAAGGACTTGAATGGGGGGCCTTATCTTCATGTTGTCCTGAGCAACCAATATTCTCTTTACTTTCTGCACTTGCTTGCTTCTTAGATTTCTTATCGCCTCTGCGTGGCTGAAACTCTTTGAAAGTAACACTCTAGCCATCAAGACATATTGCGTGGGTTGTATCCTTTTCTGGAGTAACTTCTGGATCCTTAGGATCTCTCCTTTCATGGATGTGGCATGAATCTTGAATTTTTGATGCTTCAAGGCCAGAATGAGAGCTGGTTCCCAACGGTTGCTCCTGGGGATTGGTAAGCAACTTTCTTTTCTTGCTACAACCAGAATGTTGACGTTGGCTACATTCAACCAGAGTAGTGCTTGGGCTTTTCTGAAGACATGGGAGACCATAATGTCGACAACAATGGCATATATCTAGAGTTTGATCTTCCTTTTGTTGCTTCTTTATCTGATTCTTCCATGCGTCGGCAACTTGTTTCTTTATTGGTCCTGTTTGAGTATCCAAATTTGCTATAACTGAATGTGGGGCTGATGGCAATAGTGACATCTTTCCTTGTAAAACTTGGGCTTGCATGGCTGCTAGCTTCTCCATGTCAAATGGTGGTGGGGATGGAACGGTCAATGCCCTCAGTTCACCATCGACTGTAGTGTCGTTGTTATTGGGGAGTGAGACTTGCTTGGATATGACTTCTTGGACAGTGGTCAAAGCTTGAGTTATTGTATGTACAGCTTGAGTTATTGTTTGTATAGCTTGAGTTTGTGCTGCCACGATCTGCATCATCCTTAGTTGAACTGAAGAGGTTGAGGGTGCACTGTTCACATCTTTGTACGTACTATCTTCATTGTTTTTGCTAGAGTTCACCATCTGACTGGGGACAAGGAAAAGAAAAAGGTGAAACTCAGATAACGATAGACAAAAGATAAATAAGGATAAAATGATTAAAGTCCAGCTACGAAACTTGTGTGATTAACCTAATTACCAAGAGAGATTAGATTAGCAGGTGGTAGAAACAGTTCCGGATTATGACAGATTCTGATTATCTCAATGGATCAGGTGTCAAAGTCAGACAGAACATCTAAAAATTGTGAAACATTTCCAGAATGTAGATTATAAAGTTATGAATCCAACCCAACTTGAATCACCTCAATTGGATCTCTGAAACTCGAGATAAAATTCAGACAAGCTAACTGTGGCAGGCTAAAATTACAGATTCTACATATCCTACTAACATAGGCATATCTTTCTGAACAAAAATTCAAAATTTGTGAAACTTTGCTAGAAACTAACTTATGAAATTCTGAATGCAACCCCACTGGTTTTACATCCATTCGAATTTTACATCCCTAGATATTAAGCAAACAATACAGCTATGTCAGGGGGTGACACGAACAGATTTGGATGGGGCGAGGATTATATGATAAATAAAGTGGAACAGATATGGAATTAATTGAGGATAGAAGACAAAGAGCAAGATGTAACCTAAACTAATTTTATTAACTATATCTATGTATATTAATTTGTTTTACTTAGCTGTCGACCTAAAGCTAGGGTTTATCTTTGGAAAAGAGTAAAGCTTGGACTCAACTGCAGACTTGTAATGATTTCAGGGCGTGTTTTGTAAGATAAACATTACAATATTCTGCAGGGACTTCTTTGTAAAAGCTCGAGAGCTTGGATTGCCATGGCGGACAGCCGGACACGGGCTCTGGCCTCTGAGTGCTCGGCTCCACGGCGTTCTCGCGACCTAGGGCTTCGGCTTGAGTTGGGGAATCGGGAGAGGAGGTCAAGGAGATCGCGTTTGAGTGCTTACCAGCCTCGGGGATGATGAAATGCGGCCGGAATCGGACGGCCGAATGCGAGCTGGTTGGGTTCCTGGCGACCGGCGTCTTTCTGCAGCAGTACGGTGTCGGGGCTCGGCGAGGTGAAGCTCCTGGTGCCTCTGGATTGCTCCCTTGGAATCAGATTGCGGCGAATCTGAGACTTTGATGCCGGCGTCTGCTCTGCTCTTCGTGGCGGTGGCTCTCCAGGGATGGGCGCGATTTGCGACAGAGGCGAGGGCGAGTGGCAGGCGAGCGTCAGGGTATCACCAGCAGGAGACGCAGGAGGGTTCGGCGTTTGCGTGGCACGGACGCCAAGACCGGCGGCCGCGCAGGCGTGCAGCGCCTGGCCTAACTTTTTTTTTTTTTTAATCTCTACCTTACTGACCCTCGAAACCTCTTCAGCTTGCTTTATAGACGAGTACATATTGAAGCAAAAGAAAGTGTCATAGCAAATAAAGAAACATTTTCTCTTGGAACAAAAATAAGATTATAGGATAGATCTATCTATTCTTGTAATCTACACAACTCAGCAAATAAGTGGTTGATTGTTGTTCCTTTCAATAAAATCTTCTTATAAAAAATTCAGAATCAACCAAGCTACTAATTTGAGCCTATTCTCTACATTGAGCCTTCTGCTACTACTTCATAAACTCAACAACTCTTATGAAGAAGAGAAGAAATTGGATCCCTCAGCAACAGAATGGACAGCACGAACAGCAAGGAAACCATTTTGTAGCAGCTGGTTGTTGCGGTGTTGGCTCTGGCGCTGATGCCTGTGCTGGTGCCACTACAGTTGGTTCCAGGGCCGGGACTGGGGCTTGTTCAGCTTCCTGTGCCACTGCCACCGCTTCAACTTTCAGCGTTTCATGCTCAACAGCAGGCTCTGCCTGCTCGGACAGCTGCGATGTGCTTTGCCGGGCAAGCCCTGCAGGTTCGTCTTTCAGGGATTCACTAGATCTCGCGTCACCCGCCAATCTGCAGAATTTGCAAATAATCAGGAAGAAATACAAACCACTTTTTGTTTTGGAAACATTAGTTGCATCTTTCACCAAAGAAAAACACATATGCCATACTATAGTATAATTGTATATGTCTAATTACTAAAATATTCTGTTTAGCTTTGCAGATACTCCGGTTAGTACTTAGAGGGATTGGTTGCTCTATATATGCTCTACCAAAAACTGAAAAAAAATATATATTCAGTTCTTGTGAGTATTCAGTTATTAATCATTTCATGTTCGAAAACACTATGTCTATGATGCCTAGGTGAAACAGCTGAAACATTGAAAACTTGTCTATGTGAGATAATAGAATGCAGAGAGGTCATACATTGGGAACGCGAAGCTTGTTGTGCTACCATCAGACCGGTGTGACAAGCTGTGGTTATAATCAGTATTGTCCTCCCCATCCCTGGTAACAGGCTTCAGTTTTGCACTGGTCTGTACAGTTATCTTAGCCACATCACTTTTCATAGGGCTAGAGCTAGTGCTCGGCCTTGGCAATGGTGGCAGTGGCGCCAATGGGTCATTGGGGTTGCCCATGTCACCTGATTTGCCATACAGGAAGAAATGGTCCTTTGAAAAGCTTGCGTTCCCAACATTGATGCTAAAGAGAGATTCATTTGATGTCACGCTCCAGTCTGTCGGTGTCGTAGATTTTGACCTTGCGAAGACTGAAGATGGGATTCTTTTAGGGTCTGGACATTCATCGGTTGCCCTGGACATGGCCTGAACCGACGGTGACTGCTTTGGGTCATTTGCAGATGAACTGCTCTGCTGCCTGATATCTGTGATTGCTGGATTTTGACCAAATGATAAGGTGCTTCCTAGTATTGGACCCTCTATCTGGAAGAAATCATCCTCATCTATGTTTTCTGATGAAATAGAAGATGAGGAGCTTGATCCCTTCTTGTCAGACTTGTCTGGTGGTGTTTTGGTATCGGTTTCAGCAGGGGTAGCAGAAGGATTGGTGCTCACTTGCCCACTCTTTTGGTCCTCCTGCTCATGGACCATTTTGTGGTGTCAAGAGAACTTCTTGATATCTGTATTTTGGTGACTGTTCCTGGGAAATGAAATAAACATCAACTCAAGTCTCCTGCTGATATGAATACAAATCTTAACATATTGTAAGCTTCTAACTGTGACTGGAGCATCTCCCTCCAATGATGTGTCTGACTGTTCTGTTATTTACTCCTAGGCAGTTGAACAGGCGAGCCCAAAGAATTTTATTAAAATAAGACATTAATTTTTACAGCAAAAAAACCATCTGAGTTATTTTAAAATTTACTAGGCTGGTCAGGTATATTATGAATGTCTTTTGTTGTGAATGAAAAAACTTGTGAAATCTCTTAATGTTCTTTGACATGATCTCTCTATCTAGATTTCACTTGGACTGCAGTAGATATACTGAAATAATCACTTGGACTGTTGTAGCCTTGTAGGTATACAGAGATAATAACAGGAAAATACCACTTTCCATGGTTTCAGATTTTTCATTCTTTTCTGAAAAAAATAAAGAGAGTGGAGTTTCATGGCCTCTGTTAACAGGGTCCAGGAGAAAGTGAAATAAAAAGAAGATACATATGTGGAATGTTTGTGAATATTGTAAAGAACATTCGAACTCTTACTCTTAAATTTGTTTGCAGCAAAACCACATTCACAAGGAGCATTCAATTTACATGGCCAGTTATAGGTTGATCCCTCTGCGTTTTCTTCCCCCGGATCAACCAACCTATATACAACTAGTTTAGACAATGCAAGGAAATCAAAACAACATATTACTTAGAAATTAAAAGAAAAAGGAAATAATAATGCTTAAACTAAAGATTACAAATCATGTTTACCTCTTCAGCCCCCTTTAGTGGTAGGCCCAATTTCACACCTTGTCTTTGCTTTGAAATTTTGGGGAAGCAAAAGATGGAACCCTAAAAGAAAAATAAAACAGAAAACGAAACAGACAACAAAATGGAACGAGTGAAAGGAAGTTGCATGCAAATATGGAATGGTTGGTTTAGTTGGGATAATTTCGCCCACACATCCAGATCCGCAGATCTTGCATGAGCACAAAATTATGTTTCCATTTTCCATTTTGTTGCGTAAGAAGCAATGCTGAAGAGTAGGTGCAGGACACTATTATTAGTATACCATTTATTCCCAGAATCTGCATAATTCATGCTGAGAATTAAGATGCACTAAAGCTGATGTAAATAATAAGTTGCAAATCTCTCTACTCTCTAGTGCATCCTAATTATAGTGTTCGGGGAAGACCCATCGGAGTTGAAAAAAAATAAAAACCTCACTGGCAATAGGCAGGGGTTGGGGATTTTCTAAACCCGCGGTTGAGTTTGTCTTCTATTTTATTCAACTTCAGGGAGGTATCTCTGATGGGTTGAATTTTTCAATTATAGCGTTTCTAAAAGTTTAAATGCCATATAAATGCTCATTTGTCATGACGCTTAGTTTTGGAGATCTTCCTACTGAAAAAATTCTATTCGGCCCCTAACATTCGCATATTTAGGGGTTTATATATCATATTTTCAACAACTATGCTACATTTCTGAGGATGGATGTATTCCATTATTACCAGTAATCCTGTTACATCCTTTTGCCATTAGATCATTTTTTTTCATGTCTTTTTCCCTTGGCCATTAGGGGTTTATATATCATGATGATTTGGGCGCCAGAGAACGTCTTGCCATCTTTTTTTTTAAAAAAGTAGCAGAGTAATGAGAGCTCCTCTCTAGTTGATTTTTGCTCATGTGTTTGCCAGCTTGATCAGGCACGGATATATATATATATGGAGATGCAAGTGTATGGTGTGTGACTATAGAATGCTATAATTTGTTTACCCAAATTGAACTGCAACTAATTGGACCCTCTTTTCGACCATTTTTTTTTTGTCATTGCCTGCGGAAAAGGAACTGAACCTGACGAGATCTCTTCCTTGATACCGGCGGCCTCCAGGCTAAAGCAGCCGGAGAACTGGCGACCTGTCAAAGTAGAGCTAGTCATCACTCTCCACCAGCATAAAGCTGCTCCGATCGATCACTCGCCTTTCTCTTTCTGCTACCGCCTTTCAGTTCCTTGCTTCCCATCCAAGGATGGCATTTCGTCTTTCATGGGCGTTTATTGCCTCCCTCCCCAGCACGACGTTGCCAATCCCAATTCCCATAGTTACCTTTGGACGACGTGCGTGAAGAAGAGATATCGATAAATCGTCGGCGTCGGAGATGGCGACGACGGACTGGGGGCCGATCATCGTGGCGGTGGTGCTGTTCATCCTGCTCTCGCCGGGGTTCCTGTTCCAGCTTCCGGCGAGGTACAGGGTGGTGGAGTTCGGAAACATGGGCACCAGCGCCCTCTCCGTCCTCGTCCACACCATCCTCTACTTCTGCATCCTCACCATCGCCGTCGTGGCCATCGGCGTCCATGTCTACACCAACAAGCCCGACCCCTTAGAGTAACAAAATAAATTTCATGCGCATGTGTGTTCAGTTCTCCAGAGGTGTTGCTGGTGTTTTCTTCACTCTTTCTGTACTTGTCTGTTGTAGTATATAAGGTAATAACATACATGTAAACATGTAGATATACAGAGGTTTTCATTCATGCTGTACTAGATCAGCCATGAACATAAATGAAATGGTAAAGAGTTTTTGCGCATGCTTTTTTTGTTTATTTTTCTATAGCTACTTCTGGCCGATTCTTCTGTTTTTAATTATTCTTAACAACTAGAAGGATGGCATAAGCGTCGAGTGTTGTTTGGTTAGTCATTTTTAGATAGATTATTTAAGGTGGTCCACCACATGTTAGTATTTCTTAATTTTATGAGTACCGCAAGCACACAGATATACTATTGTAGCATTTTACCAACTTTATTTGTGTCTCTGGATCACCCTATGCCCTTAGTACATGTCCACCATCTAAATGTTTATCCCTCTGTTTTTCAACATTATTTTTTCCATGACTTTTTTTACAAGTCTCAAGAAATCCAACATAATTCTTTCTTAGGAACTATTTAGTTGCTCAAAAGTGGTGAAAAGTTACACCGAGAAGCATGTCATGTGAAAGTTTTAGTGTCTTTTGTGAACTAAACGTGGCCTTATTTTGATAATACTTTAGAGTTTGGATATTTTTCATTTGCTATGACTATTTTTACCTACCAAGCTCCACATAAGCTTTACACACGTTCATATGAGTAGAGCACGTTGATGACGATAGGCTTGAGTTACTAGATGAGCTGAGAGACTTACCTGAGCAGGTTGCAAGAAATTAATTTTGAAATTGAGCTACTTTTGAAAATTCTGGTTTATTAAAAAAAGTTCTAAAGTTGATTTAAATTTGGAAGAATGAATTTAATTCTTTTTGGCCTGATCTTTATTTAAAAGCGTCTGTCCCCATAGTAGTTGGAGGTGGGTATTTTAAACATATCACATCCGGGTTAATTCTTTTTATATGAAGCTGGGACTAAATCTACAGGAACATGAAACAAAAATACTAACCGTGTGTTTGCTTTGAGGGTTAGAGTGGATTGGAATGAGTCGGACCCAGTTCAACCCACGTTTGGATGAGACATCATATGGGTTAGGTTGAACCAGGAGAGCATATTCCCCTTAGATGCGGGTTCCTCTCATCCCTTCAAAATGAAGGAATCGGGCCGACCCACTTGAACGGCATCCCTCTCCGTCAGTCGGCCGTCTCCTTCGTGCGCGTGGGACAGCTTGCGAGCGGCGGCGTACAGGCGAGCCTCCATCAGTGGCGACCCGCGTAGCGTGGAGGACAGCAACCCCTTCCACGGTTCCCTCGCCGGCGTCCTGGCCCTCGGGTGCCTCGCCATCTTCCTGCCCGTAGAGCAAGAGCTGCTGCTGGGAGTCGAGGTGGGACTGGATGCACCGGACCTCGCCGGCGGCGGCGGTGAACTGGAGCGGTCGGGCGACAGCCTGCTGGATGCGCGCGGGTAGCGGCCTGGCGTGGACGGACGGTGGCCGCTGGGCATGCGCAGCCGAGCGGTGGCCGCTTGGCGGCGGCCTGGACGCCTGGTACAAGCAGTGGCGGCCTGGTACGAACAGCAAGCTGTCAACGTCAAAATTTCCCCCTTCTTTGATTCATCTTGTGCTCGTGTGGTTTCACAAAGATGAGTAGTAAAAGGGGTTTGCAATACATCAAAGAAGTTATGAATGTGAGTAATTGCACTGTGATTCAATATGGGATATGAATTTGCTTCATGCGGCTGGCAGTTTTAACAGAAGAAAAGAGCGACCAAAACGGAGGAAGAACAAGATAAGAGAGAAACTAACAGGTGGGTCCCACGCAGAAGAAGATAATGGAAGAAAAATGAAAAGAGGATGATAAGTGGGTCCCATGTGTCACTGTTTCTAACACCGTTAAAGTGGTTTCCAACCCATCTCTAGCAACCCTCTAACCAAACATAAAACTGAGTTGGACCTAACTCTCTCATCCAAACATTAAATGGGTTCAACCCAACCCTAAAAACTAGGTTAGAGCCAACCCAACCCACATGGTCCTAAAACCAAACACATGCTAATGGGTCGGGGGTATTACATTTTTTCCTCCTTCAAAGTTGATGCCCCGGCAGCTTAGCACATTCATGCCACAGAAATACTCAGAACCTCCCCTCGCTGCCACGGGCTGACACACATGCACTTGCGCAGCTCCTCATCCCGTCATGCAGAATGGACCCGCGTACACGTATCGGCTCACTTATGCTTTCGTCATCGCTTCATGTAAAATGGTTAATCCAGATGGGATATATTTGAAATACGAAGGCTTATAAGCTGTCCGAATCTACTTATACTACCAAGATAAGACTAAATCCACCACAACACGACACATGTGTTACAACCGAATAAAACCGAAACACTAATGGGTTGGGTATTATGGTTAAGCTGTCGAATTTTGTTTTTATACTTCATCAGCTAGTGAGGAGGGTGTTTGGTGGGGGTGTCACAAATTTGTCACTCCCATGATCCTGAGAGACGTCAACTTTCAGCATTCATGTCTTGTTAAATTATGTGCTAGAAATAGTCAAACATGGTGGGTTGCACAAGATCATTTTAATTGCAATATCGTGCTCAGAGCTGAAGGTCAGTATGTCATACACAGTGAGTTGCAGAGTGTCAATTCCCAAGAATGAAAATTATGCAACTGCAAGATGTATATTGACAGAAGTTCCCCGGAGTGCCAGTTTCTGTTTGCTATACAGATTTGTAAGTTGTAACTGAACATTCAGCACACAACATTTATACTGTGACAAAGACCGAGGGACCCGCTATCTTGCATCCGGCGTGTTACAGAATAAGTGTCCAGGGAACTCAACATTTTTGTCAAATTTTGCAGCAGGTCACCACTAACCTAGGGATGGTAAGGCTGGTGGATCAAAACCAAGGCCAGAGCCCCCATCCAAGGAACCAGGTTCCACATGTTTGACTTGGCCATGCTGCCGAATATGGCGAAGGAGCCTAGCCAGGAAAACATTGTTACGAATGGTAGAACTATCACATACCACTGCAACATGTGACCTTGCCCTCGTAATGGCCACATTCATACGCCTGCTGTCACCAAGGAACCCTACGGCTCCCAAGGGGTTTGACCGAACCTAGGAGTGAGGGGGAAAATAATTTCAATATTTGAAGATGTGATCCATTATCTTCGTGTCACCTTAAAGAAACTGAAAGACACCAGAACCAGATCGTACCATGGATATGACAACTGCATCTGCCTCCCTACCCTGGAAGCTGTCTATTGTTGAAACCTGAACTCCAGAGGTTAATGGATATTCTTCCAGTCTGTCCCGTAACATTTGTACTTGTGCAATGTAAGGGGACTGAACAGCAATACAAGCTGGATGGACCCCTTCACGAATTAGTTTAATCTGTTATTATCTTCAACATTCAAGAAACCCATAGGAAAAGAATGTTTCCACAGATGAGAGATAAATAGACAGTCAACACTGCTCATGTAAAGAGAATGAAAAAGGGGGAGAGTGTACTATTGTAAACAGAAAAGGACAGAAAATAGAAAAGTTGCAGAGCAAGTTGAGCAGGTAAAAGCATAGAAGTGGTAATCCATTTAAAGAAAACAGAGACATACCGCATTGTACAAGACTGAGAACATGCTGTGCAACTATATCTGCCTCACCATTATTATAAAATGAACCTGACCCAGCTGGGTCTAAACTCTCCTCACAGTCAATATTTAGACTTCCATATGGCATTCGAGTATCAAGTAAAAGCAAGGCACACTGAGTAATCCATGTGGCCTGAAACATGGAAAAAATAATTTGTTACCACTTAGAAGGTAAATTTTATTCACAAAAAAAGTGATTTGTATCAGGAAAACTATACATAGAGTCATCACTCATCAATACTTCAATAGAACAGTAGTCAGTAACTCAGTGAGTAACAGCTATTTGTTCAAATTTCCTACCAAACTCAAGTAGCAAATAGGAAGGCTCCACAGCTCTGACCACCCAAAGTTAAAATCAACAGAGGTCTCAAAACAGAGCTCATTATTTCTCTTATCTCAGGCAATAAATGTATTTCATTGTTTTGACTGAAAGACTAGAAATCCAAATGTTAATGCAATAAATCAAAATCTGTGACAAAATTTGGATGGGGCAAATCTAGTAGTGTGAATCTCATTAAACTGGCAAGAAATGAGTAATTTTTAGCACACTACTAGCACAGAGGACCTTTCTTTGATCTGTTAAATAAGAAGTCTGCTTTTGGGACAGGGTGTAAATTTATTAAATTAATAGTATCCCTATAGAACGTTTAGTGTATAATTGTCTTCCAAAATAAAACTGTAGTTCAATTTTGAACGTTAATGAATGCATGTAGTATTGTAGAGGATCGACTTGCCACGCAGGATTGCAAACAACATTTATTGCAACTATATTTTTGTGTGAAGGAGATATTTGCAACTATGTTTACATGAGGGATATTATAAAATTCTACACCACCAACTTTAAGAGGCAACATTCAAAATTAACTAAGAAAACAAGGCACTAGTATTTCTTATCGAGGTAACAATTAGTACTGACATATATGGCCTTCATAGGAGAGATACTAATTATAGGTTTCTATCAGCTGAAAAGGTACACCTTGATATTTAGCTTTATAGCATAATGAATAGGACCAGGGTACCTTGACTAATGGATAATCGATAAGAAGTCGAGAAGCAACAGTTGGGGATGATTCGAGCAAGCCTCCATACATCTCATTTGATGCCCAACTAGCTATTGAATCATGCATTCTGTATTGCATGGTTAACATTGTAGTGAAGAGTTCATCATGAAGCGATGAAGCCCTTTCTAATAAAGACGTTCCTAGCCCACTTTCCATAGCCTCTATTGATAACACTACAGGTGCAAGCTGATGGTGATCGCCAGCAAGAATGCATCGCTTTCCCTGTAATATAGGGATCCAGCATGAGGGCTCAATTGCTTGCCCAGCTTCATCTATAATTACCAGGTCAAAGGAACCAATTTCCCTGATAAGTGGGTCCGCAGCCCCTATATTAGTTGATAGGATCACCTCAGCATTTGACAGAACCTCCCTGATTGTTTCCTTCTCCTTCTTTTTATAGTCCTTTCCAAGTTTTTTCAATAGTTGACGAATACCTGAAGCAAAAGAATCATCCTGTGTGCAATGCTTTAAGTCCTTTCTCAAGCCAGATTTTTTCCTTTCAAACTCTCTAGTGAACTTCTCAAGCCTACTTGTAACAATCTCTCCCAAGGACCTTGAAGCAACAGATGGAGATATTCTGGAAGGGTTTCCAACTCGTACAATGTTCAGTCCAGTACTTGATAACTTCTCCACTATGTTATCAATCGCTGCATTGCTTGGAGCTGTTACAAGAACACGCTCACCCCGTTGGACAACACATGGAATAAGATAGCTAAGCAAACCAGTCTTGCCGGTTCCAGGAGGCCCTTGGATGACTAGGACAGGCATCTTCTTGTTCAAGGCCAGTGCAAGAGCCTTTGACTGAGATGTATCAAAGCTGTAGTTGTGCCTCTCCAAAGCCTCATCATGCACTTCTGATCCATCCCAATCAATCAGATCATTTTGCGCCATCTTCACCACATCTTCCTTGTCTCCAAACAGAGTGGCTACGATCCCAATAGATGCATTTCCTTTCTGTAAACCTCTCTTCTGAAGAAGCATAAGTGCTTCACAATTGCGCTGCAGAGCATATTCATAGATGAGTTATCCAGGAATCTCAATCTTTTAGCAATGTAAAATTTAATTTTCACATATGACAAGAAATTTGTCCATTTCCTACTATTCTGATGCAACAAAATTGGAATAATAGTTCATAATTCAGATCATGTAATGTAAGAAATGGGATTCTTCGCATAATTTACCATAGAGACAAAATTACTGTATTAAGTTAATATAATCCACTATAAAGAGATTACAACAAAGCGCAGTTATATATCTCAAAGAGAGAATACTGGAGTATATTCTTGCACCAGCATACACTTCTTATAAAAAAGATTTGTACTTGTACAGCAGCACATAGATCATACCACGTAGCAATCCCTCTAAGACAGCAGTGATACAGAAAAAATCAATGACAGATGAGACCCTCTCTATATTGCACCAATGAGAATACTGAACACAAGAAGGTAGAAACAAATAAAAGGGAAGACCTGAGAAATACAAGACAGACAAAGCCCGTTTCACCAATGAGAATACTAGAAATTAGAAACAAAAAAAGAAAGACCAGAGAAATACAAGAACAAGACAGTTGGCACCTTTATTTTAGCAATATACATGACACTGAATCAGCAACAATATACATGGTTATAATATATCAATTTTTTTCTCCAAAACTACTATTTTGACATGGTTAAAATTTGTAAGATTTAGAATTTTTCAACAAAATGCCATTTTCTACCTGGATCGAACTATCCTTAACATAATTAATGTATATTAGTTCCAGCAGAAATCCGTTCTGATTCCTGCATTGAGTTTTTGGACCTACGCTACAGCATGCAATTTGTCCAAAAGGGGGGGTGTTATCATTTTCAACAATAATCTAAAGAACTTGACCAACCTATGAGGAAAAGGTGGCTTTGAGTAGGCACCCAAATTCGAGCTGTGGATGAACCTGGATGGTGAGTGAGGATGTACACATATCCATGTAATAGTGTTGTATGAGGAAAGACGACTTTAAAATGTAAATGATTAATGTGGTATTTCTGCCATATGGATTCGTGGCAAACAGCCGAAAATAATTTGTTGACTGTTCAAGGAACATGTCACCCAACTAAGAAAATAGATAAGCATGTCTAAAATTGTGTCACCTCATATGTCAGTGCATCTGCCAATGCCTGTATGCGATCAATCCGCACACTTTTCCCAAACAACTTGGAGAAGGTAGGATCACCACGGCGTGATTTCAACGCCACTGTAATGCTGCAGTTGTCCTCACCAAGATTATGGACAAAGCCTTGCATGCAAGAAGTGGCAACCCCACCCTGGCTATTGCTTGTTCTTACACAAACAATGTCTCCAGGAGAGAGTCTAGTTGGAGGAAGTTTGTTGCTTCCCTCTACTCTAAATAAGACCAGATGTAAGCCTGTTAACCCTGCACCAAGGAAAATATGAAGCATGGCCAAAATATCAATTTGGACTAGTAACCATGTATAATCTGACTAACACAGAGCACAATAATATTTATGTAGCCCAGAAGAATGAATGACACCTTTTCATATGTGTGTATGTCTGTGCAACCATGTGGCTCCCAAAAAAATGGTTTAAAAAACAGCCCCATAGCCCACCTAGTTATCCTACTAGCATTTAATCATTAAGGCGAATCTCAATCAATAGTACCATACTCCAATATCCAAGAATAACACATAGGATAGAAAGTATGATATTATTAGAAATAAACATCATCAACAATGCGTAGTATCATGCTCCAATACCCAAGACAATAAATTGTTATGAGGATGTATCTATGAGAGTGGACCCATGCTATTAAACTTTGTGCAAACACATAAGAAACCGTATGAAGATACAACTTTCATCTCTTTCCTATTAAATGTGCTACCACATCATAAAAAAATCCTATGTAGCATCTAAGTAATGAGTATGATACAATCAATTAGAACTAGGCTAACTAGTCCATCGAAGCAGAAACCTACCCTGTTACATCTGTGACCCCTATAACACCTAGCCTTATTCAGAACACTACCCCCGTATGGTTGACCTTGATTAAAGGCTAGTTCATAAAGAGTTCAATACACATCAACAAAAAACAGGGGGAAATGGCCACATTCCAAGTTTAAAAGAAAGAAAGAAAGAAAAGAAGGAAGGAAATAATAACGAAATTAATCGTTCATGTGGACATGTAGCCCTTAAAAACTTGAACTGTCTCATCTCATTAAACATTAGGAAACTGATATTACCCTTTCAGTCAAACATCAATCAGTTCACACTGCACATAATTATTGCCATAGTGCAAGCAAACTAGTAATCTCAAAATTAAAGTTGATAAAGAAAAACGCACCAGTTGAACTGCTGATAACTTTCAAATTGAAAATGGTGTCACACTGCTCAGATGGCTGAACAGACTTTTCTGACTTTGCATCCATCACCGAAGTGGCATTATTCAACTCTGCCTGAGTGAGTTCCAGCTCTGCATCTCGTTCTAGATGTAGAAGGTCTGTCATCTTCTTAACGAAATCATCAATTTTCTTCTGCATCAGCCTTGTCTTGTCCAGGCTTATGCCAAGGGTACTGTGCATTACATGATTCCTAGATCTGCGTGCAGCTACTCGATGCTCAGCTGATTTAGCCAGTTCTTTCAGAAGCAACCAGGATTGGGTGGAGCGCCATTCAGTAATAAGGCCCTCATTCTGCTGTTGCAATAGAACATCACGGAGTTCTCTCTGAAAGTTATCAAAGAGTGTGGGGTAGTGTGTCGAGGCCTTGAAGCAAAGAGACTCGTGTCCCTTGGGCATGGGAGTTGCAGAAAGGTAAGGCTGTGCCTGATTGACAAACCCAATATGGCCATCTGATGACCCCCCATCTAACGACAATGCTGATCCATCATATTGTATCCCTGAGGAAGCAAGTTCAGAGGCCATTAAGTGCATGCCCTTCTTTAGCCATTGAACCACCTGACGGCCCAACTCTTTTCGTCCAAGGGGGTCACCACTCTGGTAGAGCTTTACCTCCCTAATCGACAGTTCCTCATCCGATGGTCCACACGTACCTTCTTCTTTGGCTGTTTGCTTCTTCTTCTTCCTCCTCCTCCTTTCCTTGTTTCTGATACCATTATCATCACAGCCATGCTGGGAAGATAATAGGGTTTGTTCACAGTGGGTTGCAGATGGAACTAGTCGGATATGGCCTTGATGATAAGAAGAGATATGAGAAGTACTAGTGCAGGAGGAGAAATCAGGCACTGGAAGCAGTTTTAGTTCTCTGTTTCGGGGTCGCACAGTTGCATACAAAGAAAACAGGGACTTAAAGGTCCGAAGATGAGGAGGCATGCTTCGACCAAAGAAATGGAAGCAAGAGAGGTGCCGGAGGGAACAAACTGAGAATGCAAGTCATAACATCTAGAGCTACAACTACAGGGATATGAAAGGTTTTGAGTCAGGATTGCATACATATATTTTATATTTTTCATGGCCATGCAAGTGACACACTGACTTGCAGTGATGTGGTGAAGATAATGCTACGTTACCTTGAGCCCACACATATATCTGTAGCAATAAATGCCAATTCCATTCCCAACTCTGCTCTGGTGCACAACACCTCAAGACACGTTTTCTGTTGCTGCTCCTTACATGTAAATATTGCTTCAACGATTGCTGAAGTTCTCAGAGTTCAATTTTGACAAGAGATGTTTCAATGCCCATGTTGTTTTCTCACTTATCCTCCTCCACTCAAACGGAAACCACCAGCACCACATGTTCACTTATCCCAATAGTGATGTAGACCTATGCATTCGACAATAGCTGTGGCCTGTGCCTGTGGATATATAAACTTCTGAAATTTAAGTACCTGGCTGGTCAACAGGGCACGTCCAGGGCGCAGAGATGCAGCTTGCACAGGGCAGGTATTCCATCGAGCAGACGGCGGGCATGTTTGGAAAATCCTCGATGCCACCGCGAGGATGCCGGTGTCGAAGAAGACTTGCTGACGCTGGGCCGGGGAAGGCTGGCGCTAAAGCAAAATAGCTGCAAAAAAAGAAAAACAGAGAGAGAGTAGAAGGAGATTAGGTGGCCCTGAGAAATCGATTTTCCTAGTGATGGTTCACGGGTAGGAGACGGTGGCCGACGGGGAGAAAGCAGGTGCACGGCACGGGCATTTCGTCGAGCAGCTGGCATGCGTAGTAAAGACCGCGCCTCGCAGGTAGGAGTCGCAAATAGCTGGGCATGTCGTGCATGCTCCATATCCATGTAGTCATTTCTTTCCCCGCGGTTCGCCTCATCACAGGGTTACGAACCATACGCCCAGGTGCGCGGCGACCGGTGAGCGGTAATCGACTGGTGAGGCTGGTCATGCTCAAGCGTGTGTGGTGTGGGAATAAAGACGGACAAGATGCGCTGGCACTGGGAAGGTGTGACCTTAGTTTTTCTTTTTACTTTTCACCATTTTTAATAATATTTTAAAAATAATTCACCGGGAACAATATTTGCACAAGTGACTATTTGAAAAAGGTCTACATCACCCCAAAACTATGGGAGTTGACTACATCACCCTCTAACCTATGAAATTATCTCCTGAAGCGGTTTTGAACGACGGTTTTGCTACAGTTTTATCCTTTTTTTTTGTTATTTGGTTTAATCTTTAAAATAATAGTAAATTATAAAAAAGTCATAAAATTAAAATCTATTTTTATTGGACTCTACATATGGTATGCTTTAGTATATTTATTTAATGTAGTTTTAGATCTTATGTTTTTCTATAATTAATTCATTGTTGTAAAAAAAAAATATGAGTAGCTAGGATCATGAATCATGATGCTCTTGTCCCTTTAACAGCTTGGTTGAAGCCTTTCAATCAACTCAATCCACCTCCGATCAACAACGAACAGAGGGAAATTACACGGTTTTTTTTTCTGTATATCTTGTACTGTATAGGTTCATCTCATTATTAGTAGTTCATACAACAGTAGTACCGGTTTAATCATCTTGTTTTCTTTCCCACACTCCCACATCACACGATGGTGCATGTATTCGGGTTCTCCTCACTGAACGCCTCGGTCGCAAAGCTTGGATACCCATACATGCCGGCGCCGCCGCCGTAGGCATACGAATACGACGGGTACACCGGCGGCGGGCACTGGTACTGGTGCCACGTGCACGGCGCGTGCGCGTAGTAGGGGTAGTAAGACGACGACGGGTAGGAGTAGTAGTACGTGGCGACGCCACCGTCGACGACGGCGGCCATCGTCTCAGGCGACGGCGGCGGCGGCGCCACCGCGACGACTCCGGCCGGGAGCGGGACGGCGGCGAACAGGTGATCACCCTTCTTGTTGCTCTCCAGCACGACCTCCTCGTCACCGCCCGCATCTTCCTTCTTCGCAGCTTCATCCCCATCTCCATGGGCTTCTTCTTCCTCCTCTCCGGCGGCGGCACCGCCGCTTTCCGGTTTCTTCTCCGTCTTGTTGGGTTCCTTGTTGCTGTCCTCCTCTCCTCCACCGGCCTTGTTCCCCTCTTCTTCCTTTTTCGCGTTGTTCTCTTGTTCGTCCGTTTTGCCTCCCGTGTTTTCGGGTTTCTTGGCCTCGGATTCCGTCGCCGGCGGCGGCGACTTGGGTGGTGGCGGCGGCGGCGGATGATCCAGCGGCTCCGCCCTGAAGATGGCGGCTTTCCTCCCCGTGCAGTTGTGGATGAAGCCGACAAGCGTCGCTGGCTCAAACAATCCCTTCACCATCATCTGAGATGATTTCAGGTGCGGCACGGCGTCCTCGACACCTGATGGTTATCAACGAATCAACAAAGAAACAGTTAATAATAATATATATATATATAAGTAATTGTCCTGATGAAGTGATGATCTCAGCATGTTTTTGCATAAATCTCAGCACGCAGTACCTTTGATTCGAAGGATCCTCCGCTTGATCTCCTCGCAGCAAGCGTCACAGTGCAAGTTCATCCTCAGCACCACCACCATTTTCTGGACAAAATTAAATAAAATTAACGAGCCACGTAATTATGATTAACAAGTCTTTTTACGGTCGAGATTAAAATGTGTATACCATGTTAATTTCAGGGAGGTCGTCCATGACGCCCTTTTTCTTCCCACCATCTTTCTTGGTCCCCTCAGTACCCTTCGCCGGCGGCGGCGGTGGCAGCTTCTCCGGCGCCGGGCTGAGCAGCACCGCCTTCCTCCCGGTCCTCTTCTCCACGATCCTCACGGCCTCCGCCGCGTTCCCCGCCGCCTTTTGCCCTCTCACCACCACCGTGTTGGCCGCGCTGTCCACGCTCACCTCTCCATCCCCTGCGATTGTGAGTGACGGTCACAAGGAAGCAGCGGAACCTGACCATTAACTCTGTATCTTTTTTTTATATATATACTAGTAATCTAGTATACTAGTGTCTGAATTATGGAACTACCGTCGAGGAGACGCTGCAGGGAGCGGCGCAGCTTCCGGGCGCAGCCGTCGCAGTGCACGGGCACCCTGATGACCACCTCCTCCCCGGCCGCCGCCGCCTTGTTGGGAGCACCATGATCGCCCTCCGGCTTCGTGCCCTGCTGCACACGTACATGTTTCGTCACGAGAGATAAAAAAACAGTGGAAATGTTACGAGCAATTCAGGAGAAGACGGTGGATAAACACAAACATCGTCCCTAGCTCCCTATCTGCTCATCGATCGTCATACCTTAGCCATCGGCCGGTGTCGTTGTTGTCTGTGCTCACTCGGAGTCTTGGACGCTGGCGCCGCTCGTAGACACATATATACATGCGGCAGTGGGCGTTATATTGCGTGCCAGTACACACGGTGAGGTCGTAGGATCAGTTGCCGTGGAGGGCGCCGGGAGTGCCACGTCCGGCGCGGCCGCCGCATGCATGCCTGCGAGCTCGGGGGCCTGCGCTGCGCGGCGGCCGGGTTTGCCTGCGGCTGGCCCCGCTGGAAGCCAGCCAACGACACAGGCTGCATAGGCAGGCGTCCTTGGCTGCACCCGCGCCGTGTCCATAGGCGCTCACGAAGATGGGGCATCCCAGGCCAGGGAGGAGCTCATCCGTGCGTATGCAGATAGATGCAGTGTCATACGTAATGGATTTTTGTCCTGGGGATGGTTGGGGCTGCGGCTTCTCTCTCGCCTGACCTGTGTTATCTCCGAGGTAATCAACGACATCTGGCTGCTTGCTGTAAACCTGTCACCCTCCCTCCCTTTGTGTGCACGGTTACAAAAAGAAAGTTAGGAAAATAAAAATCTATATATTACAAATAATGCACTATTATGTTTGTTATGATAAGATCTTCAAAACTAAACCACACTTAACTATGATTGCACTATATTCTTTTGGAACATTCTTTTATGTAGGTTGGACAAATTATTTTATTTCAACATCAAACATAGGATTCTAATCCGTGGAAAAAACATTATACATAGAGAACAAAAATGTTATTCAAGTGGAACAAATATTACATGTACGAATAAACAATATATATTAAATAAAAAATCATGCAACAAGCAGCCGAATGCTGTTGATTGTCTCGGAGACACGGATAAGCATACGGGTTAGGAGACGTAGAAGTCACAGCCCATAGTTGGGTGGGGAATATGCCGCTCGCCACGGATACCGATGGGCGGAGTTGTTTCAGCAGGCCCTTTTTTTCGTGGACATTTGTTTCGCTGGCCGCCCGATATTTTCTTTTTCAGCGGTTTTAGGTGTTCTCTTTAACATTTCTAAAGCGCGAAAATTACATTCGGGAACGTGGAAAATATGAATAAAAATAGGTGTGGAGGGTCAAGATAAAAGCTAGTTTAAACCATATAAAAAGGAAGATATTTAATATCAATAAAAGAGATTAAGCACTTTTGTTCTCTGACATGAATAAAATTAAGTCATGTCTGCTAGGATGCCAATTTTTTAGTATGTTATTTTGTGCTTGCCCTGGAATAAACGGCAAAAAAGAAAAAGGGGTTAGCCTCCAATTTTTTTAACAATTATGCACATAGCATTAAATGTTGATATCTTATGAGGATGAGCTAATTGAATAGTGGCATTGGTGTTCACAGGGGAAGAATTTGGTGGAGTCGCGACACAAATCGATCCGCTTCTGAACAACTTGTTCCGAACCCTGCAGTCCAACACCATGTTTCCTTGCACGGTTGACCTCGCCTAGAAGGCTAATCCTTGCCTACAAATTGAAGAACACAAGCAAGAACAATAAAGATGCAACCAAATCATAGATGAATGATTAATCTCACGAGTTGAGGTCTCACAAACCGATGACAACGAAACTGTTCTTGAGAGAATAAAACCCAAAACTTAATGTGGGGCAATGGCTACTATATTATAGGGTTTAGGGTCATGGTCGACCCCCTATACGCACCCCTAATGGGCTCGACGATGATACATAGTCCAAAGGTCAAGATATGGTGACGTAGCATCGGGACGCCAACTTGTCCGAACGACGATTCCCAATGACTTTGGATGAATTTGAGATTCGGACCGATGCCATTGAAAGCTCTATGAAATTATCTTTCCAACCATATGTGAACCATCAAAATCAAACTCCGTATGTGTTGTAGTCTGGGCGTCCAATCTAAGGCAGACTGCTCCTGGACTTCGAGGTGGACTCGAAGTTGAGTTGTATTGGGCCTCCACATGACTTGGTCTACCCTTGCTGGTACTTCATGCCTCCAAACCTTTCTCCATGTGTCTCCTGGTCTTCTCCTTGGTTCTTAATCACATTATAAATATTAGGTAGCAAACCATTTTTAAAACTATTAAAAGGAACACTTAGGAGCAAGCTCACTTCTAAATTTAACTGTCGCGCACGAGCTCTTATGATTGGACCTTGAATGGTTTGGATGTCCAGCGGAAGCACCTGGTGTATATCCGTAGGAGTGGTGTCCTTATCAAATATTTGTTTAGCTAACTTAGGCCAAATTACTCCCCTCAAACATACCCAAAATCCACAAAACCCCCTCAAGTGTTTCTTGCTTTAATTTGCCCACTAATTTATGTCATTTGGTTCAATTTATACTTTAGTATAATTTGTCTTTTTCCTTTTTTGCATGGCTGTAGTGGACATCATAATGTATGCAAAAAGATATATTACAAAGGTTTAATCATTATTTGTCGTATATGTTGTATACCAAAGATTAATTTATTATTAAATATCGCAGCCTATCAAATCAGTGATATAGAAACATGTGTTATATTTTTTCTAATATGGGTTACGACATCTACTATCTTCCTGCCAAATTTGAACCAAATTTCAGACTTAATATGGAGAAATGAAAAATACAAATTATATTACGGGGTAAATTAAACCAAATAGCATAGTTGATGGGGGTAAAATAAATCAAAAGATAATTTACAGGGTTATAACTTATATGGATTTTGGTTATACTTGAGGGAGTAATTTGGACTTTTTCCTTTTGCTTATATGACTTTGGGTACATAACTTTTCAAACAAAAAAAAACCTGTGATACATGATTTATTCTTTGTGACATATTTACCTTGTATGCGGATGATAATTTTACGTGGCAGCTCTTTCATGATGATTTGATTCGTTACAAAATGTTTAATGGCCCAACGAGGCCCATAATGAGGAGTCTATTCGTGGGCTAAGCCCAAATGTAAGTATTTTTTATATAGCAATAGTTGTTACCCATCTTAAAGATAATTTTTTTTGCACAAAGGTCCAGCCCAACTGTACGATAAGCCTAAAACCACTTGAAGCCCAAATAACTTTTTTGGCCTATTTTTACGTAGTCATTTCCAAACTGAATTTTTGAGTAGGTCTAGTCCACATACATATAACAACCCATACAACATTTCAAATCAAGGACAATACAAACCATTCGTCCCACAACAAACACAGCCAAAAAAGACAGTAGATGAATGCATGGAGTAAAAAGGAATCACCTACTGCCAGTTGAGACCAAGTTATGGGATTCAAAACGTTGGAAGTTTTAAGAGCCCACCAAAATTGAAAAAAAATTGGAAAATTGAGAAATTTGGGGCCAAATTTCAGTGGAATTGACCAGTTAAATGATTTGAAATTTGTCCAAATTTTGACTGAATTTGAACTAAAATTTTGGAAAAGCAAAACAACAACTTATTTAACATTAATACTACATCTGAGACGCAGTATAGTCCAATTAAAAAAAAAAATCAAAGCCCAATAGAGCCTAACATCATCAGAATCCCCTCACAAAAAGAAACATCATGATAATCATATAACAATCTCTAAGACACACAGTTCATGGTCGAGGTGTACAGGTGGCACTCCACAAACAATCCAAATCCATATCATTACATCATGCATTAAAGAGACAGTCAAGTCCTAGAGTCTAGTTTATCTCTCCCTAAACTAATTACTATCCAGCCAACCATATATACATAAATATAATTCAGTCACCCATAGCATATGTCAATTGCCACAAACGCTTGCCCGCAAAAAAAAAAAAAATTGCCACAAACACTGATTATGTTTCATGGCATGCGAAGACCACCATTTATACACCCAAAAAAATGGCTCCATAACTGATGGGTTGTACCTAAGTTCATACATGAAAAACAAATATTATTTTAATAGAACTGATATATAAGAGTTAACACAAAATTGTGTTTAGTGTCACCAAAATTAAGTATAAGCATTAGACAACTTGCTTGTAGCAAGAGTTCAACCCAAATTTCTAAACTTATAGTTTATATGCCCATTTAAATAAATATTTAGTGACGAGACAATTAATTGACTAGAGGTAAACAACATAATATATCGACCATATATTTCACAATATGAAGTAGGACACAATACCTTGACAAAATAGCCATGCAACTCTCTCTAGTGAAGCTTTGGAACCTCATCTTTTTCTGATGGTGTCTATCTATGGCCATTGGCATTACAACCTCCATATACACGGCAGTCATTATGGTCATCGTGGTCACAATTGACTTCAGCACTCTCATCATGTCATCGGATAAAGCATCCTCAAATTAACCTTCCTTATGTCCCTCTTCGTTGTCCAGAAACTCAAGCTAGGTGCGGACTTATCTACCCGACTTGCATAAAGATCATACAATGTTGGGCCTACATCACTTATAGACTTATCCAGCCAATGCCATATCAGATTTGTATCATCAAACATGACAGCATCCAACATCATAGCACATGAATCAACTTTCTTCTGTTGTTGACAGTTCATCTTATGGATATGTTCCTATGTAGCTTATCATAGCACAACTTGTTCCTCATTCTTGTATGGAATGATGCAAAAGTCCTCCAATTCCTCTCATAGACCCTAAAATATGCAATTCGTTCTGCTGGCATACTCAATCTGACATCTGTGTTGCAGAATCTTGTATTTCTGCCTAAACTTCAGCCTCGAGTTCCTATACACATGCATGAGCAGCGGTTGTGGCACTCTTTCTCCGGACTGTTGTCTCAAGAACTATTATGATATGGAAGGTAAAGTTGAATTTATTAAAAATCAAAAGTATAATTTTTTGTTAATGTGTTATGTATAGTCATGGACATAAATAATTTTCTCTGTTTTTAAATCTATAATTGGCCGACTAAAATTTATTTTGAAACAATATATTTGAAATATGATAATATTCAAATTGTACATGTGAATTTTATGTATATGGAACATCTATGATATTTTGTTGAGTAATTTAAATGATCGTGCTTAAATTTTTAATTAGGATAATTATCAAACATTAATCATATTTAATATCTTGTTAGTTTGTAATTTATAATCATATTTGATAATATATGCTGTATTATAAATTATTTATTTGTTCAATGTCATGTTAGATGGCCGATTTTTAGACCATTAAAATAATAATTTGCAAAAAAATGTTTAAATCTATCATGATTTTCTAGATGTCCCTAAAGTGAGTGATATTTTATACTTCTAACACTCAAGTGGCGATTGCCCTTAAACACTCAATTTCCAATATCCTTTTGGATTATGCTATGGTTTGGGAAATATCCGAAGAAAAATACTCTATTACAAATGATTTTCTAAAATGGAACTTTGTTTACACTAGCATAAAAAAGCCCCCCAGTACCGGTTGTTAGGCACCCATCGGTGCCAGTTATGCAACTCGTACTGGCAATCTGGTACTGATGGGCACGCCAATTAGTATCGGTTGTAACAACCGGCGCTGAGGGGGGGCATACCAAATGAATTTGAGCCAAAAAAAAATTGAACTCGCCGGAGGACTCGAACTGCATAAATGCACATGTGTGGTTTGTGGGACTCGAACTCACGACCTCCCCCCTCGTGTGATTATTCCTTAACCATCCCACCTATAGAGCACTTATGGTTGACAAAAGGATGCTATCCTTTTAAAGTAATCTTGGGTGGTGCATTTAGTACCAGCTCGTAACACCAACCGGTACTGAACGATGACATTTAGTACCAGTTGGTGTTACGAGCCGGTACCAATGCAAAAGGGGTCTCGGGAACCCCCGGAACCATTTAATATTGGCTCGTAACACCAATTAGTACCGAATGCCACCATTTAGTACCCGGTCGTGGTACGAGCCGATAGCAAATGGTTCTGGGGTACTGTGCTTACCAACCGGTACTAAATGGTCCTCCGTACTGATTGTCATCGGACGAATGTGTGTTTTTCCTCCAAGTGTTAGTACATATTTTATTCTTGTTGAAATAATGCTTACCCGTGTATTAATTCAAATGCTCTGTTTAATTGCACGCTCAAAAAAATGCATTTGTAACTTGAAATACAGACTATTTATACTCCCCTGCTCCCTTTTATCACCTCTAGACTCTAGTGCAGCGTTGCTCTGCTTACAGTTGTCAATTGTCGTGGCCATGAGCATTTTATAGCACCGTCCGGATCTTATGCTTTTGAAAAGAAAAGGTTTAGAGCTATATAAGGATATACGTATTACGTAACATAGGTTACATAGCCATTCCGGAAAATGTGCAGCAGGGTTTGGTGCATCTAACATATATAATAGTCATCTTAGGTGTAACGTTTGGCAGGGCAGTTCAGCTATCTGCCACATTTTGTTCATCTAATTTTCCAAACTCCTCGCCAGGGCAACCGATCAGCTACTGTTATCTACACTACCTTGAGCCACCATTACGCATAACAATAACATTAAACCTGCTGCTAATCTCTCTCTCTCTGTTTCTTGCTTGCTCCTTGCTGCAACAGGCAGCCAGGTTGCTTCCAAGTTATCCCCACTCCAAGCATACTACCATTCCATATATAGCCTTTTTATTGGCACAAACAATGCAGCTGCATCAGTAATGGCGATGCCGGCGCCGCGAACCGCGGCGCGCGTCACCTCCGGCCAGCTCGTGTTTGGCAACCCTGAGGAGGCTAAAGGTGGGAGATCGCTTCTGTGGAGCTGTGACAATGGCAGGCGTGTCGGTGTCACAATGAAAGCTGTCAATGGCTCTGTCAAGCTGAACGGCGCAGCGGTGGCCGGCGTTCGGCAGGTTCACGCGCCGCCGCAGCCAACGCCATCGGTGGACGACGACGGCGGTGCGTTCCGGCTCGGTAAGTTTGTGGAAGGGAGGCTTGTGTACAGGCAGCAGTTTGTGATCAGGTCATACGAGATCGGGCCTGACCGGACTGCCACCATGGAGACCATCATGAACCTCCTGCAGGTACCATTCAGCCTGAATCTGTGTCATGCATATGACAGTATGATTGTGCATCTTTATTTCTGTCATAAGTAAATGATCATTGCCTATTAGACTATATGGCTTTTCATGATTGATGAACATAGTCTTTAAGATATGTTAATTTCTGAAGATTTTCAGCAAATCTGTAAATGCAGGAGACAGCACTGAACCATGTGATGTGCTCTGGGCTTGCCGGAGACGGCTTCGGTGCGACGAGGCAGATGACCCTCAGGAAGCTCATATGGGTGGTCACAAGAATCAACATACAGGTCGACAAGTACAGCAGATGGTAACTACGACAGAAACACCCTGGATCTTGGTGATCGTCAGTCATGTTTACTGGGCATATGTTTCTCTTACCTGACGACAGGGGGGATGTGGTTGAGATCGACACCTGGGTTGCGTCGTCAGGGAAGAACGGCATGCGCAGAGACTGGATCATCCGAGACCGCAACACCAAGAACATGATTGCAAGAGCCACAAGGTAAATTCCCCAGTATCTTACAGTTTACAGTTCACAGTGATTGACTGGATCATACTGTGTAAGTAGTACTAGATCAGATGGAACATGTAGTGATTGCCTTGTAATTTTGCATCAGCAACTGGGTGATGATGAACAGAGAGACCCGGAAGCTGTCCAAGATCCCAGAGGAGGTCAGGCAGGAGGTGCTTCCCTTCTACCTGGACAGGAGCATCATCGCCGCCGACGCCAGCGGTGGCGGCGGCAGCAAGATCGAGAAGCTCACCGACTCGACGGCGGAGCACATACGATCAGGACTAGCTGTAAGAATCAGAACACAATCTCAGTGCATGATTCTTCAGCTGTTCTAAACTGATTTCACACTCTGCTCTGAACTTGTTCACTTTCAGCCAAGGTGGAGCGACATGGATGTCAACCAGCATGTGAACAATGTCAAGTACATCGGCTGGATCCTCGAGGTTCGCTAACAGTCTGACACAGCAAGCTCACACCACACCTGAATGATGGTTAAGTACAGTGTTTACTGCTGAACACCCTGAATTTTGATGTGCCTTTTTTGCAGAGTGTGCCACAGGACGTGCTGGAGGATTACCACCTGACGAGCATCACGCTGGACTACCGCCGGGAGTGCCGCCAGTCACAGCTCCTTGAGTCTCTCACCAGCATGACTTCGTCGGCGGCCGCCGAGCTGCCGCTGCCGGCGTCAAGCCGGTGCAGCTCCGACCTGCAGAGCACGCATCTGATACGGCAGCAGGATGACAGGGCCGAGATCGTCAGGGCGCGTGCAGAGTGGAGTTGCAAGGGGCACGAGGTGCGATCAAGCAGCCCTGGCATGAAGTTGTAGTGGTTGTATTTGCTTGCGTCCATCTCGAAGATTTGTGTAGGTTCAATTGTGTTCTTAGGTTCATCTTTCTTTTTTGACCAGATGGGATGTGAGTGAGATTCACTGTTTGATGGGAAATTGTCGAAGTGCATGAATAAGAGGCTACTTCACTTGCCGACTACGTAAACAAAATTTGAGTGAAATTCATAATACTACACTAAAGATTGTAAGAGCTATTGCAATATGCCAATACAGCACTTTTAAAATTCAAGAGTAAATTACACCCACCATATAACAACTTGTATGGTTGTATCACTTTAGTCCAACAAGTTGCAAAGTGTGCAAGAAGATACACGGACTTGTCAATTGCGTGCATATACGGTCATATATATGCCCGTAGCTGTATTGTATCTCTGTGATAGGTGAAATGAATGTGTTTATACGTGTAACCTCCTATTTTGTGTCCATCCTCATATGTATGGTAACCGCAATGCGGATATAATATAATAGTTTCCAACAATATTGTATAAATATAATAATATAAATTTTATTTGAACATAGCTATAGTGGATAAAAGTGACTAAAAAGTATGTAAAGCTCAAAATTTCAACGCACTAATAATAATGAATTTTTTTTATGAAAGGTACCAGTGAATATTGCTGACGTGGAAAAAATAACTAATCAGGTTGGACAAAAGATATATTATTGTACATTGAATCAATAGCCAATACAATATTTTTTTTACCTTTATACCTACCTCATCTCTATGGAATATGGGGATATTCCATACATAGTTAATGTATTTTTTTGCAATACAATGTTTAGCCGCCTATTAATAAAATGCATAACCTTTTGTCAAGAGAAATAAATATAGGAGGTAACATGAAAAAAATCATCCGACTCACCTGCTATGTTGACAAAATACATCTACGAGCATATATATGACCGTATATGCACACAATTAACAAGTTCGTGTATCTGCTTGCACACTTTGCAACTTGTTGGACTAAAGTGATACAACCATACAAGTTGTTGTATGGTGGGTGCTATTTACTCAAAATTCAATTATTTATGGCAATGTTTTACTCACATCCTCGAAACTGCACTTTTACTATCAGATCGTGTTGCAAAAGTATATTTCTAAGATCCAAAAGAGATTAATTTTGTGATACAAAACGACTATGAACATATATTCTGCAACAACACGGTGTATCAAAAATATGTTTTGTTATATTGATTATGACTTTTGAATATGTGGTTTTGTGATATTTATTTCGTTACCCACGATGTTTTATGTAAATGTTCTAGTATAGATTTCATACAATTATGTCCATTGTGGTGTAGTGTGAACATTTACTAAAATGATTGCTCTTTTAACAGTGAATATGGGAACTTGTACTTTTGTTAACATTCTAAGCGTAATAAGCTTCTTAAGAGACTAATGTGATATACATTTGCCTGTATATAATAATTACAGACCAGAGCAGAATGAGGAGGCGGGGGTGCATGCAGCCCCATGGCAGTGCAATTGACATTATTAAGATTTTAGGAAAAATTATGTTCACAAAATGTTGAAGACATTAGTACTCTTTGCTCCTCCCTCACAACTAAAAATTGAGTTTTTGGCTCCGCAGCTTATCATTAATGTTACATGATGGCACACAAAGGTAATAAGCATGGAGTGCCCAACAAGAAGAGTGTTGTGTTGTGGTTTTTGTTTTAGATTAGGGTTCGAATAGAGGTTTTCCATTGTAAAGACCTCAAAAAGAATTTAAAAAAACAAGCTTCTTGAACTTTTTCTAAATTTGAGATGTTTAATGAATTAATTGTCCTTATTTCCACAGTGAAATTTGAATATCTACCGAGAATAATGATGGTTGAGATATCGTGGTCACACGATGGCACATGCATGGTTATTCTAGGGTCGTCAGGCCACCTAGAATACCATCAATCGACGTAGAGATGAAAAAGGGATGGAAATAGTAGATTGGAAAAGTGGGTAATAGAAAAAAGGAAAACAAAGATAAAAGATGTATTTTTGTACAAGTGTTATAAATACTTGATAAAATCAATGGTTGGATAAAACATCATGTTAATGTTTCAAAAATAAAACATAATGTAAGTAAGGCCAACAGTCAAGATACAATTTCATGGATTTTGATCCTTATTCTAGAGTTCCCAGTTCCTGAACATCCATGGATCCATGGCGACTTGATTCTACGTAATAATCAATAGTGATCACTTACTGAAAACTAAAAAATGGACAAGAAAGAACCACACACTTGCATGAAGAGTTGAAAGCTCTGCCATCGTAGGAGCTACCATCAATGCATCCATGTCACTTGCTCCTCATCCCGAGCAGCAGCACGTCATCCACCAGGCGTTCAACATTCCGCCACGACGAGCCACCTTCCATGGCGCCGTCCTCCGCCGCCTTCTTCCACTCCGCCGCCTTGGCCCGCTTCTCCTTCCCCATCTCCCCACCCATCATCTCCCTCACCATCTCCGCCACCGCGCCGCTCTCCACCTTCTTCTCCGGCAGCCGCGCGCCGTTGCCCCAGACCTCGCACACCTGCCTGCAGTTGGTCGTCTGCTCGGCGATCATCGGCCACCCGAGCACCGGCTTGCCGGCGGCCACCGCCTCCAGCATGGAGTTCCACCCGCAGTGCGACACGAAGAGCCCCACCGCCGCGTGCCTCAGCACCGCCGCCTGCGGGCACCACGCCGACACCATCCCGCCGCCGCGCGCCACCGCGTCGGCCAACTCCTCCGGCAGCGGCGCCGCCTCCTCGCCGTCGACGACGTCGGGGCGCCTCACCCACAGGAACGGCGAGCCGCAGCGCGCGAGCCCCACGGCGAACTCCCTCGCCTCCGCCGCCGTCATCACGGCGACGCTGCCGAAGTTGACGTACACCACGGAGCTCGCCGGCTTCCCGTCGAGCCACGGCAGGCACCGCGTGTCCTCCTTCCAGATGCTGATGTCCATGGCCGGCGGCGGCGTGGAGGATGAGGAGGAGAGGACAGAGGCGAGTGGGCCCACGGTGTAGATGGGTGGGAGGAAGGCGGCGAGGGCGTCGACGACGTCCTTCTCGAGCTCGTAGAGGGTGTTGAGGATGATGGCGCTGGAGGCGGCGGCGCTCGCCATGTACTCGTGCTGCGTCACCGCCACCATGACGTCGTCAGGGTCGGTGGTGTGGCAGAACGCCGGCATGTCCCTCAGCCTCATGTGCTTCATCGCCGGAATCCACTCCAACGGCGTGTCCAAGTATCCGTTCGTGAAGCAGCTCTCATCTGGAAATTTGGCCGAGATCGATCGAGCACTGTCAGCTACAGTGATTTTGTAATAAAAATCGCCGGCCGGCTAAAAGTGGAAGTATCTTATCCACAGCGGCGGCTATAGCCGGCCGGAGATTCGGAGAGCGCGATAGTGATAGGCTGATAGCGAAGACGAGATGGTAAATAAATTAAAAGGAGAAAAAAAGATTATAAGAAAAAAGAGTTTGGCAAGTCTGATGGGTACCTTTGAGAGGGACGAGGCCACGTCGGACGAGCTCGCCGTAGTGGACGTAGCCCATGAGGCCACAAGCGGAGGCGGTGAAGAACTGCACCTCGGGGACGCCGGCCTCCCGAGCGACGGCGGGGGCGAAGGGCATGACGACGTCGGCGACGACGCAGGTGACCGGCGGCGCGCCGCCCTCGGTCTCTGCCTCGGCGGCGAGCCGCGCCAGCAGGGACCGGAACGGGGAGGGGCAGTTGCGGCGGAGGGCGTCGACGAGCCCCGGGATGTCGTGCTGCGGCGAGGAGAGCGGGATGCCGTCGTCGATTACCTCCACGCGGAACGACGGCGAGGTCGAGGGGTGGACGGCGGGCTCGCCCTTGGCGAGGACGAGGCGGCGGTAGTTGAAGTGGGTGTGGACGAAGGTGATGTGCGCGCCGCGGGCGTGGAGGAGGCGGGCGAGCTGTAGGAGTGGAGCCACGTGGCCCTGCGCCGGGAAGGGGACCAGCACGAGGTGTGGCGGCGGCGGAACGGTGCCCGTGGCGGCCATCGCCGTGGCTGGGCTCGCTGCTAGACCTAGACGACGACTCTGCTCTGCTGCCGGACGCGCGCGCGGGCGATGAGTTACTGCGTGGTGTGTGGGGACGTGGGGCGCCGGCGTGGACGGAGTGCTATGGCGCTCGTGTTGGGCGATTTATTTTTTTTTTAAATTGGGCAGCTGAAGAGCAGTGTATCCGGACTTTAACTCTGTCACCGTGGGGGTCCAATCCGGACTTCAAAGTCAACTTCTATGTCAAAGTTTTCTATGCCCAGTCCAAGCAACTTTCTGTCACTTCTTTGAAACAACAGATAAATAGAAAATATAGAAATGGAAATAAAATGGAGGAATAGAATAATAACATACGTGCAAAATAAAGGGATCAAAATTAAATAAAGTGAGTGTCTATCCCTCACGTGAAACTAAGGTACTCCTCACCTAGATTGTGAACCACTAGATCTAATAAATAGATGACTCAGATCTATCCCTATCAACCTCTTCTCCCGATGGACCCCACTTACTCTATAGAGGTGCAGATTTTCTTTATAGGGGGCAAGGTAAGATGGAAAAAGAATGGAGAATCTAAGCCATCCAATTTTTAGATCTAATGGTTTAAAATTTAGGTGAATAGAGGCTTAGTTTCACCCAGGTGAGAGATAGCTTTGCTCTAAAAAAATCATGTAAGGATATGCATATGATGAACCAGCGATTTTAAAGGAATCTTAATTAGGAATATTTTTTGTTAATTTAATGCAACATGCTTCGGTTAGGTAAAGGATTGACCGATTGGGTACCAGCTGCAAATCTGCAACCATTTTATCTCTTGCTTGCCCTCGTTTTTTGTGCACGAAAAAAATCTAATGAGGTCTGAGTGTATTGTTTTTGGGAGCCGGGTATACAGAAAGGTCTCTCCATTTAAGAGGGAAATTTAAGAGCTCTTCACAGTTTTCGTATTTCGAGGGGGAGCCAACATTCAAATTAAAATTAGATTGCACCATTATATTCGTCTCGATAAAAACTTCAAGACAAGATCTCAATATATTTTGATAAAAAATGGCAAAGTTACTTTTGTATCATACAACAATGTGAAAATGTTACTTTCTACTCATAGATGTCATTGATAAGTTACTTCGAACCTATGCCGTGCGCGTCCAACATCTATCTAGCAAAATATTGGACGGGTTACATCCTAGTTATTTTTTCAGATCGAGGAGAATATTAGAAAATTACTTTATAGTATATATAATAGTTGATTAGTTGTTTTTCAGATTGAGCAGAATATTAGAAAGTACTTTTCAAATAAAGTCGAATATTGTAAAGCTACTTTCCCGTCGGAGTTGGAGAAGAAGGCTTGTCCATGTGAGTTACTTCCTCTGTTGTGCTCTTTAATTTGTGTTCAAAGAAGTAACATTTGTTGTTGAAAGGAATAACCTTTGTTGTTGAAAGAAGTAACCTTTTGTTAAAAGAAAGTTACTTAGGAGGGGTCTCCACTTAAGCTTAAATGAAGATGCCGTTTCATTTTGATTTTGCGTTCTTTTTCATATAGATTTCTTATGAAATCGATGGGATAGGAATTTTTCTTTAATTTTTCTGTGGCCCATTCCTATAAACCAAAGGCCGTTATATGTACCAAATCCACACTACTAGATATGTCTTTCCTCCATTTAAGGAATTCCTTATTTATGGACATATGACTTAATCTTATGAACAAATGATTGCATACTATTATTCTACAATTAACTAAGCTAGAGTGGGGACAACTAAAGACGGAGCTCCTCATACAGCAGGGTGGGCAGCTGCCCCAGCTACCGTCAGAGTAGAATATTCCCCCTCCCTTCTTCAATGGAGCTTTTCCCGGCGGCAAGCGGCGGTGTCGAACTGTTTTGGAGGAAGAAGAAAGGCAACTTGGGCCTTTGGGACTTGGGCTGGACGGTGGAGAGACTTAAGGGTGTGTTTGGTTCAAGAGTGGGCAAGGATAGAGCCGTCCCGTCCTTTGTTTGGTTCAAGAGAATGAGGATGGAGCCGTCCTAGCAGGAGAATATCCACCCAAGATTCGGGATGGCTCCGTTCCAAAAAATTAGCCGGACCAATCCATCCCATTCGGACGGCGCAACACCCTGTCACACATCCACCAGGAGGAGGTCGACGGAGAGGCTGACGATTAAAGCTAGCGATTGCGCTCAGCAGACGAAATTAACACCCCGTCACACATCCACCAGGAGTATATTGCTTCCCTAGTATACTAGGCTGACGATTAAAGCTAGCGTCTCATTAAATACTTAATTACTTTCCTTTTGCATGCACACACGTACATTGGCTGAAACTACTTCTTCTCGGTGCTGCTGCTTTGTGCCAGCGAGTGGTGAGGCGTCCGCTGCTCACTCTTTTTTGTTTCTCTCTCGGTCTAGCTGGGATTTGTCTGACGTGGGTGTTAATTTCGCCCGCTAAGTCAGTATCATAATACTTGCTCTTACTGCATGGTGTGGGGGGCGTGGATGGACGGAGTGGGAGTGCTATTGCGCTCGTGTTGGGCGAATTCTTTTTTTTTAAAAAAAAATGAGCAGGGAGGGTGGCCCAGAGCAGCTGGGACGAGCTGTGTCAGCATCCGGACTTCCGGAGCGTGCGTCCTGAGTCCTGCATGTGAACAATTTCTCAGTCACTTCTCTGTCAATTTTTCTATGATGCCCAGTCCAAACAACATTTCCGTCACTGCTTTAGGCCTCATTTGAAACAACACATGAATAGAAAATAGAAATAGAAAAATGAAAATAGAAATCATGTAAGGATAATTTAATGAGACATGCTTCGGTTAGGCAAAGGATTAGGTTGTAGCTGCAACCATTTTATCTCTTGCTTGCCCTCGTTTCTTGTGCGCGGGAAATTTCTAAGGCTATTCCCAACCCATAGTTTCTATAGAGAGTGTCCATGTTGCCATATCATCAGAACACTACCGTAAAAACTATACTCCACAACCCATGGTTTTTTGGTGTGGGACCCTAATAAACTCACTCCATATTCTCTTCGCCAATCATATTTGTTTCACATTTCTTATGAAGACACCATACTCTCGCAATGCATAACTTGGCAGTGTCTATTGCATAGGTTCTCATGTAGACACTGGGTCTCATGCAAGACCCAGTTTCTTGCTTTTCTCCTTCTCTCTCATTTATTAGAGTGACACATAATCAAAATGTCCTATGTGGCATCCTAATTAATGCTATGAAAACCATCCTACATGGAGGGTTGGGAATGGCCTAAGAGGTCTATGTGGAATATTTTTTTTCGTATGGATTTCCAATGGAAGCGATGGATAGGAATTTATCCTTATTTATCCTGTGACCCATTCTATGAACCAATGGCTGCTAATATGTACCAAATCCATAAGAACTAGAATCCTATGTCTTTCCTCCACTCCAAAGGAGGCCCACTTATGGACATAATGTATGAAATATGAATTCATCTTATGGACAAATGATTTCATTGTACTGTTCTGTTACCTAGTAAGCCAGAATGGGGAAAATTGCCTATAGTTTCCATGGTGTTTCTTCTCGTGCACACAGTGGGTCTCGAAATCGATATACTCAAGACACTAGTGTTTGTGCGTGCACCACCGCACGGGAAACAGGTAGTATGCTGAGTGCCAAACTGTATGCCGAGAGCTTTTCGTCGGGTACTCGGCAAACAAAGCATATGCCGTGTGTATCGAGGAAAACTCTCGGCAAACAAATAACACTCGACAAACATAGATTTTACCGAGTGTCCTAGCTGGTGCAGCACTAGGCAAACTTATACTTTGCCGAGCGTGAGAAGACCAACAATTGGCAAACGCTGCCACGTCACTTGCCAATCCGCCGCCAGCCATAAGGTGTTTGCCGAGTGTCATATCAAAACACTCCGCAAAGCCGCGCCATGTCACCATGGCCACGGATTGGTCGGCTCGGCTGTTTAATATTTTCTAGTTTCTCCTGTATATTTGTTTCAAAAAGTAAATTAATGTTTGAACTTACACAAGCCAAAGGGCTAATTAATCGAAACAAGGTGCTACTTGCCAAACCACTTTCATATCGACCTCAAATATAAAAACCAAGTAATACAAGAAAGAGTCAAGATGTAGAGTTAGATAGTCAAACCGTGATTGTGTTCGAAACAGAGGGCTATTTCGTTGTAGGTCCTTGAGTCCATTTTCTACATGAAGCATGCATGTTCTCTGTCCTGTGCTAGCTTTCAACGACTTTCAATCCATTAGGCCGGCCGGGGCGGGCTACTATAGCTGCTCATCAATCCATGGCCGGGTGGCTGTCACAGATATAATATATATACATATATATGGTAGCAAATGGGCGCAGATAGTTTATGCAGGAAGAGTACTAGCGATCTGGAAAGCGTGGTACGCGAGGGGTCTGGATCATATCGAGCTCCCCTCCCCATATGGCCATAATCATTTGTGTTGTTCAACGTGACGTGCTCGATTCTCTTATAGTTTTTCTTTTGCTTCTCCTGACCAGATCGAGATCCTGAGTTCCTGACCGTAGCGGACAGAGTCTTCGTCTAGCCCAACTGCCCAAGCCACCGGCGATCGATGGCCGTCCCGAGTGTCGCCGCCACGGGCACCGCCGCGCCGCCGCCGCACCTAGTGCTGGTCCCCTTCCCGGCGCAGGGCCACGTGGCGCCACTCCTGCAGCTCGCCCGCCTCCTCCACGCCCGCGGCGCCCACATCACCTTCGTCCACACCCACTTCAACTACCGCCGCCTCGTCCTCGCCAAGGGCGAGCCCGCCGTCCTCCCCTCCGCCGCCACCTCGCCGTCGTTCCGCGTCGAGGTCATCGACGACGGCATCCCGCTCTCCTCGCCGCAGCACGACACGGCGGCGCTCGTCGACGCCCTCCGCCGCAACTGCCCCGCCCCGTTCCGCGCGCTGCTGGCGCGGCTCGCCGCCGAGGCCGAGACGGACGGCGGCGCGCCGCCGGTCACCTGCGTCGTCGCCGACGTCGTCATGCCCTTCGCGCCCGCCGTCGCACGGGAGCTCGGCGTCCCCGAGGTGCAGTTCTTCACCGCCTCCGCCTGCGGCCTCATGGGCTACCTTCACTACGGCGAGCTCATCAGACGAGGCCTCGTCCCTCTCAAAGGTGCGTAACGTGCGTGCTAGTACCTTGTTAAGTTTTGTTTAATCTTTTCTCTTTTTGTTAATTTAATCTACCATGTCGCCTTCGCTGTCGCTGCGCCATTGCTGCTATCCAACCAAAGTTTTAAATCTCCGGCTACAGCCGCTGCTACCTGCTACTGTCTAAAACACGTCACCGCTAATATGATCTTTCACTTTTAGCCGGCGACTTTTATTAAATCACTGTATCTGACAGTGCTCGATCGAACTCGGCCAAATTTCCAGATGAGAGCTGCTTTACGAACGGATACTTGGACACGCCGTTGGAATGGGTGCCGGCGATGAAGCACATGCGGCTGAGGGACATGCCGGCGTTCTGCCACACCACCGACCCCGACGACGTCATGGTGGCGGTGACGCAGCACGAGTACATGGCGAGCGCCGCCGCCTCCAGCGCCATCATCCTCAACACCCTCTACGAGCTCGAGAAGGACGTCGTCGACGCCCTCGCCGCCTTCCTCCCGCCCATCTACACCGTGGGCCCACTCGCCTCTGTCCTCTCCTCCTCATCCTCCACGCCGCCGCCGGCCATGGACATCAGCATCTGGAAGGAGGACACGCGGTGCCTGCCGTGGCTCGACGGGAAGCCGGCGAGCTCCGTGGTGTACGTCAACTTCGGCAGCGTCGCCGTGATGACGGCGGCGCAGACGCTGGAGCTCGCCGTGGGGCTCGCGCGCTGCGGCTCGCCGTTCCTGTGGGTGAGGCGCCCCGACGTGGTCGTCGACGGCGGCGAGCTCCCGGAGGAGGCCCTCCACGACGTGGTGGCGCGCAGCGGCGGGATGGTGGTGCCGTGGTGCCCGCAGGCGGCGGTGCTGGGGCACGCGGCGGTGGGGCTCTTCGTCTCGCACTGCGGGTGGAACTCCATGCTGGAGGCGGTGGCCGCCGGCAAGCCGGTGCTCGGCTGGCCAATAAAAGCGGAGCAGACGACCAACTGCAGGCAGCTGTGCGAGGTCTGGGGCCACGGCGCGCGGCTGCCGGAGAAGGTGGAGAGCGGCGCGATCGCTGGGATGGTGAAGGAGATGATGGGCGGGGAGCTGGGCAAGGAGAAGCGGGCCAAGGCGGCGGAGTGGAAGAAGGCGGTGGAGGCCGCCGCCATGGAAGGTGGCTCGTCGTGGCGTAACGTTGAACGCCTGCTGGACGACGTGCTGCTGGTCGCGAGCAAGTGACATGAATGCAATTGCAAGCTCCCCTTGTCAGCCAGTTCAGATGTGTTTTCTCTCACTACCGGAAAATTGTTGTTTGCCGTGAGCCAAAATGTTTGCCGTGAGCCAAAAATAGGGCAAACACATCTTTGCCGTGAGCTTAAAATAGGAAGCTCACGGCAAAGACAAACTCACGACAAAAGCTAAACTCACGACAAAAGCTTTCTTTGCCGCGAGCCTAAAAAAAACTCACGGCAAAGATGTGCACACGGCAAAAGAGCTCTCTTTGCCGTGATCTAAACAAGAGAAGCTCACGGCAAACACAAACTCACGGCAAACACAAACTCATGGCAAAAACTCCCTTTGCCGTGAGCTAAAATAACAAGGCTCTTGACAAAATGATTTTAAATTATTTAAAATGTCACCTCCCGTCACGGCACTAATGGCTGTCAGGGCCATAGTTTGCCGTGAGCTTTATAAGGCCCACGGCAAAAAGGTTGTTTGCCGTGAGCTTTAGAAAAGCTCACGGCAAATATTATGTTTCATAATTATTTAAAATATCAAAACAAAGTCTAAAAATCATAAAATTTATGGATGTCTACTTGTATGAGACACATAGGTTGTGGACAAGGTTTGATACGGTTTCGTATAAGTTTGTTTCGTACGATGCACAAAATTGAAAATGTCCGTAGAAGTTTCATGAACATGAGAAGTGATTTTTAGTTTTTAAGTCAAAGTGAAGCTTAAGTTTGAGTTTGAGTTTAAAAATATTGTGTATATGGTGTAGACACTATAATATGGTCTTTCTTAAAGGTTAGTAATTTTTTAGATATATTTTATATATATTTGTATTTAAAATATACACGAAATAATGAAAAATTGTTAAGACGTGAAGAAAATAATGAAATAATAAGCAAACAAATATGAATAAAGTTATTTAAATGAAATTGACTTTATAATAATCATTATAGTGACTTTATAACAAAGAAAAAATATGAAAACACGTGAAACTAAAATAAAAAGTAGGGTGTTTTCTTGTTTGCCGTGAGTATTTATAAAGGCTCACGGCAAAGGTCATGTTTGCCGTGAGCCTCCACTAGCTCACGGCAAACATTGTTTTTCGGGGAAGAAAAAATAGAAAAAATAAAATTTAATGGGAGAAAAAAATAACATGTGGGCAAGCTTTGCCGTTAGCCAGATGTGGCGGCCCACGGCAAAGGCGCCCACAGCCCTTTACCTCTCCCTCCCACCCACACACTTCACACTTTCACACACACTTCACACACGCACCGCCGCCAGCCGTCGCCGCCGCCGCCGGCCAGCCGCGCCGACTTCTTCCTCCGTCCTCTCCTCTCTGCTTCCTCGAGCAGGCCGACGCCGCGAGGGGCCGCCACCACGGCACCACGGGTCGCCATCTCTGCGCATCCTCGTCGCAGGGCTGCCGCTCCCCCAGATTCGCAGGTGAGCCACCTCCGTCCTTGACCTTCCGTCCACGGGGAGCAGACACATCCCCATCTAGGGTTTCGTGGGCCGACACCGCCGGCCGCCTTCTCCTTCCGGAGATGCCGACCCTGACTCCCTGAGCCCCCCGGTCTAATTCGCTACGCCCCCGAGTCCAGCGCCCTGCCTTTGAGCCTAACCCCGAGCGCTCCTTCCAAGCCTTCTTGTGAATCCATCTCGCTGGGGAGTGACATCAAGAGGTAATGAACAACGGCTCCATGGAATGCATCAGTTTCTTTGTTCAGGCCCAAGGAATTTTTATGGTGTGTTCATCTCCTAGTCTTGTGGTGCTACGATTTTGCCTACTGCAGGTAATCCAGTCACCTCCAGGCCCCAATCCACAAAGGCCTTTACTGGATCTGTACGTTACTAGACTGAAGGTTCATGATCTGCAATCCTTTGGTTGTTGATGTTGTGTTTTTGCAAATTTCCTCTGCACTGTTGAGGTTGTGAACATGATAATTATAATTGATACAAATCCTTGCTCACATTTTATTGCCATGAAGTTAATTATTATTGATACAAATCTTCTTTGCGGTATGTCTTTTATATCTTCAACTGTTGTTGCTATCCATACTGTGTTACGAATAATTCTCAATGCACTGTAACAGTCAACAAAGGTAACAGTTAGTGCCAGGTAGCTTCTGTCATGACAATAATCTGTTTAGTAGCCAATGATTTAAATTGTTTGCAATCTCAAGCATGTTATATTCTGATGCATGCAACTTGTGCCTTCAGTTTGTCAAGTATGGTTTGCAATGCAGACAGTTAATCTTTCACAGTGATTACTAGGCTCTGAAATTTTATATTCAGTCTGCTAACTAGTGTTGTACTGCTCTTGTTTACATTCACTTCATTGCAAATTGCAGTTGTAAATGTACTGACAAGAAATAATTTTTCAACTTGAGATATGTTGCAATTGCCACCGTGT
The DNA here is from genome assembly GCA_015342445.1 of Digitaria exilis. Taxonomy (NCBI): domain Eukaryota; kingdom Viridiplantae; phylum Streptophyta; class Magnoliopsida; order Poales; family Poaceae; genus Digitaria; species Digitaria exilis. The sequence continues at coordinate 519,732 of JACEFO010002599.1, forward strand.
TTATATTTGTTATTTTGGTATGCAGCATTTGATTCATGCCTTCTACGTGGGCAGAGTAGCACTTGTGTTACAAACTCAAGTGAAAGCACTGACAGCAACACTGGTAACAGCAATGACACATTCAGCATTGACAAGTCCTGATGGGTCGTGATGGTACGAAACATTGATCGACAGCAATGATGGAATTCTGTATAGCAACACTGGTAACAGCAATGACACATGGCTGTTAGCTGATCATGGATAACTAGTTTGTAGATTAATATACAGTGTGTACTATTGCAATGTTGCTGGTAGATGACTTTTAGTTGTGGCATGTCATTTGGACTTTAACTGTGTGCTTTGTGAAACCAAAATCATTACTATGCTGGTTGTCCAGTCAAAATGAATCTCAGATTTCTATTCTATAATATTTGGATCTGTAGTGTTGTTTATAATCTGAGATGAAACAGTATTTACCAAAAACAGAACCTATTATTCTTGTGATTATCTTCTGCTGACAGTGGTGGTCTCCTACCGACAAAGGGAGCATTACCGTGAGCCTGGAACCAGTAGTGCAAAGAGCCATTTCTGGGCAATTCTGGGCTCTTTGCCGTGAGCCAAAGTCCTGGCTCACGGCAAAGGATGCTGTTTGCCGTGAGCCAAAAGTCCGGGCTCACGGCGAACATGCTCCAAGCGGGCCCCACTAACGTCGTTGCTTGCTGTCATCGTCAAATTTGTTTTGCCGAAGGGGTTTTTGGGCTCACGACAAAGGTTTGCCGAGAGGGTGATATATGGCTCACGGCAAAGGTCCCTTTGCCGATAGGTTTTTTGCCGTGCGGGGTTTGCCGTGAGCCGGCTCACGGCAAAGGCTTTGCCGTGAGTTTTTGGCCCTTTGCCGTGAGCATTGGGGCTCACGGCAAACAAGCCGAATCCGGTAGTGTCTCGATTACTCTTCATAATCATTGGATAATTGGATATAGATCGGAGGCATCTTTCCAATCTCCTTATCGCTATTCTTCCCTCTCCCTCTTCCCGATAGTGCGCCATGCGGTCATAAATTACTGTAGAAATGCCATCACAGACGGTTACGGGAGGGGGGAGGGTGAATTTATAGTGCCTGTGACGATGCCTACTAGTAAAAAAGCATTTTGCAAGATAATACCAAAATATTTTCCGCGGCTGTTACAAAAAAATAACGTCAATGATTTACAGAAGCACCCTAATATTCTCCACTTTCGGAGATAATTGTGTTACAATAACCACCTCCAATAATCGATTTTAGAAGGCAGACAAATATAACCGTCCCTTAAAATGAATGTAGCCGACTCCGTAAATCCATTCTCAAATTTGAAATTCGATTTTTTTCAAACGATCTTTGATGGAGAAATGACCCATGTGAAAATTGTAATCTCGAAAAGTTAAGAATCTTTATAATTGAAAACCTTTTCATTTGAAATCATCTTATCCATGAAAAGTATGTTCAATGTTCTCAAATTTGAAACTCAAATTTTGCAAAAGACCTCAGATGGAGAAATGAGCAAGTTGTAGATTTCAAAGAGTTAAGAAACTCAATAATTATTTGGAAGAAGATATTTGATACCTTTTCTTCTATTGCCCTTTTCAGTCAAGCATGCTGGATATTCTTGAATGTTCACTGGGATCTTTCCTTGGATCTCCAAACAATGATCATTCATGCTAGACAACGCTTCAACTCTGTTATTTTCAGAGAGGTTGTGATCATAGCTATGTGGGCTATATGGAAACACCGTAATGGTATCATATTTGATGGACAATCTTTATCTTTTGCTAGCTGGAGAAGGATTTTTATGGAAAATATGAAAGCGGTAACTCTTAGGGCTAAGCCGTCGGTTAGAGATAAAATTAATATTAGTAGTCTTCTGTAATTTTTCTCCTTTCTCCTTTGGGCCTGCGACCTTGTACACTATATATATAAGTTCTTTATTAAAAAAAACAAGGCAGGGAAGTACCAATTTCCTCAAAAAAGAAACTCAATAGTTAACAACTTTTTCATCCGACTTCGTTTAGGTCCTAAAAATACAATTTACACTTAGTTTGTTTAATATGGTAAAATGAAAATGTAGTGTAGACACAAGAGAGAGTATGGTGTAGTGGTAGAGAGGGTTAGGCACGAGGGAGAGGTCGTGGGTTTGTTGGCCGCGTAGCGCACGAATTTCTTCGGGGAAAAAAGAGAAGATAAAAAAGAATGAAGAAAGAAAATGAATGGGAGGAGATAGAAAAAAGAAAAGGAGAGGAGAGAGAAGATGGTAGTCTTTTTGCGAAAGAAGAATAAGGTAGTTGCGGGTGGTTGAATAAAATATGTAATACTCCTTCCATTTTAAAATAGAATTCCTTTGACTTTTTACCTAAATTTTGACCACTTATCTTATTAAAAAAATATGCAAATAGTATCAAATTTATGTTGTTTATGAAGTCCTTTTATTTAAAAAATCAACCATAACAACAAATAATGTGATATTTTGTACAATTTTATAAAGAAGATGAGTAGTCAAACTTGAGGTAAAAAAATTAAATAAATTTTATTTTGAAATGAGGGAATAGTTGCTATAGAGTATGACGGATGTAGGGAAATTTAGGATAGAGTAGATAATTCCGATGACGAATATTTCTTTTAAAATATAAAAATAGAGTATCACGAATGAGGATAGCCTAAAATCCCTAGAGTGACCTAAGAGCATCTCCAAGTGTGCCCAATATATTTACTCTCAATAATCTTGGATTGAGAGCGTTGTAAAAAGTTTTACGCTTAAAAAAAACACTACTTCGTCCGATAGTGGTCCTATATTTAGTTTATATACATGAAGGATAGCTCACAGAGGTGCAGCCACGAGGGCACGCCGGAGACACATAGAGGTGCCAGTAGAGCACATGCAAAGATTGGGAGGGTACCGCAGTGGCCCAAATATAGCTCCAGATACATATGTTTTTGGAAGTGCCAAAAAATTGGGAGTTGAGTTAGCAACCCGTTGGAGCTAAAATTTTCGTGTTTACTACCAAAATAGGATTTTTGGGTAGAGTATTGGGCACTGTAGGAGATGCTCTAACCACCCAACAGAGCATCAGCTCGCATGCATGCGTGTAACCCATGACTCTCTTCTATTAAGGTTAATTAATCTGCCGTTACCGCAAGTTTACCGTAACATGACATTGCCAAATCATGAACTAATTAGGTTTAATAGATTTGTCTCGCTAATTACATTCCATATATGTCTAATTAGTAAATATCCGATGTAACGGGTGAAAATTGTACACTTTGCCAACTTAACAAGAAGACTTAAGATGAATCTCCAACCGTGAAAGATGTGTATTGTCTTTAAAGATGGATTTTTTTTAGAAAAATAAAGAAGTATAGAAAATCCACCAAAATCGTCAGTTTTAATCTGGCCCGCTTGGCATCACGTTTTTTGGGCCCCAAGCCCAACAACGCTCGTTCCACGGAGGAGGAGTTCGCTCCCATCGTTCGTTCCAACCGCAGAGGAGCTAGCTGGTCCAAAACAATCCGTCTCTTCCCCTCCCGGCGGCGAATCCACGCCTCCGCCTCCCCTATCCCCCCCTTGGCATCGGCGTAGCGAGCCTACCACGGCAGGGCTTGTCCACTTCCTTTGCCCGCTGCGCTCTCTCTGAGCCTCGCACAATCTTAGGCTCTCTACTGCTGGCTTAAGCTGGTGACGCTAAACTGCTGATCCCTGCGGAGGCGTCTCTTGGATCCACTCCTTTTGTTGGTAATGAAGGGTTTGCTTGCCTAGCTCGTTGTATTATACAGTTTCTTGCTGGGTGTTCGGCCCATTAGATCCGGTTTGCCGCTGTGCCCATGTGTACGGCTGCTGGTACCAGTACGATTTTTTTTTCTTGATAAATTGTGCTTCGACTGAACCACACCCTATGATTGGTCCGTCCCTGTTCACATTTTGCGTTGTGATGTAGTAGCTTGGTGTAGCGAGCTAGAGATCCGTCGTGAATTTGTGTGATTGTGTCTAGGTTACTGCTTTGCGGCCGTTTATTGTGTTTGTTTGACTTAACTGGAGTACTTAAAAACAGGTCATGCTTTTGTTGAAAACATTATTCAGTGTGAATAAGAAATTAAGCATGATTTTGATGCTTCAGGAGGTTATCCAACAACATTACTGTTCAATTTGTTCTTTGTTCAGTCATACAATATGTAGGGGAAAGGCGGTGGCCACCAGAAAATTCCTATGAAAGCTTGTCATGTCAAGGTACAATTGAGAATTGAGATATACTTTGTTGTTACTTTGGCCATTACTAAACAATGGCCCCATGTTTAGTCCGTCCCTATTCACACTGTATGCCAATTCAGATTTCAATTTTGTCTGAGATTGTTTGTTGCTGTATATGAAAATATTATGTAGCCTAGTTTCTTCTATCCTGGGAACTATTGATTCTTCACGAAGCATGTACCTGATTTTGTTATTATTTCTGCTAGTGCTAATAACCTTGGATACATAAATGGAAGGGCGGCCCTCAAAAGAAATATCATCTGCTGAAGCCGTCTTTGTGGGAGCATTGTCGTCTGGTGTTAATGTAAGGACATTTCTTTTGATGGTGTTGGATTACTGCAACCATTCCATGTTCTGTGGCTTCATCTCAATTCAACTAAACAGTGTCTCTTTTCACTGCAGTATTGTGTTCCTTGTTGTGCAATGTTGATTTACTAGCTCTCATATTCAACCTTATCTTGTCTATCCTTATGCCTTGTGTGGTTTGGCATAAGAAAAATTGATAAGAAACCTTAATTGATGCTGTCTGCTGTGCAGGCTCCCACATGGTTTGTGCTGAAGATCACATTTTTGCTCCTGGCCTTCTGTTTCACTGCAATGCTTGCTCTAGCATTTTCATCGAAAAACTTTGTGATTGTTGGACATGTTCTTCTCCTTGTAACTATAGGCACAGTGCTATTTGTGCTGCTTAACAGGTCAGTCCCTCACCCTATGTGTATCTGGCCCACGGGCACCTTTGCTTTTGTTCAATGAATGATTAATTTAAGTGGCGTTTACTGAATTACTGTATTGTAGGTTTCTAGCAGAAGTTGGGCTTGTTCCTGTTGAACAACAGATGCAGGAAATGGGCATCCACAAAACAGAAGCCACAGATAAAGACAAAAGAAAGTAACCTGTGACAGACTTTTATTGATATGAGAAACAGCTTAACACTTTACATCATTTGCCAGAGTGCATTAAGCTCTGGTTATAAATTTCGGTTCAGAGTTCAGACAGTACAACTTTGTACAGATGATCATAGTTGGACACACTGCTAAATGCAACCATCTTCCTAATCAGAAGTGGAATGGATGTGACAGCGCACATCAATCCTGCTTTACTTCTTCCTTCAGTTTGTTCTTCTTCTTCTTGATGTAGCAGAAGCATGAGCAGCAGGGAAACTGAAACAAGAACTTCATTGTCAGAGAAATCACAAATACTTTGTTTGGAGAAATGTTTTGCAGAAGGGATTTGCATCCAATGCAACCCTTAAATATACTACATGGATGCTTTCCTTGTCAATCTGACATTAGAATCTGTGGCCCAAGTGTCTTCTGCTTGAGGTTTTTAACCTCTGATATTTTCCTTTCGTTTGTTATCTTTATTTATGTAATCCTTTGTTAGTGAGCAGAGGAGATTCTCACTGCAAGTAATTGTAATTCCTTTGGTAGATTCTTATATTAAGTGCGATATCAAAATCCCTAAACCTAATTCAGAAGTCACTTTGGAAACCTTCCGTCATCCAAGATGGTAGGCATATTCTTTAGCTGATGATAGGTTTCTGCGTTCTATGAGTCTGTCTTTTGGATTCAGACGTTAAAACTAGGCCTTAGGCCTTGTTTAGATGGGGGAGCGAAGTTGGCGAAATGTCACATCTATTTTTTTGACACTAATTAGGAGTACTAAATATAAACTAATTATAAAACTAATTACACAGATGGACTCTACATCACAAGATGAATCTATTAAGCCTAATATTTACTGTTATTAGCGCATATTTAATGATGGGTTACTGTAGCACGACAGTGTTTAATGACGAATTAATTAGGCTTAATAGATTTGTCTCATGACGTGGAGTCCATCTATGTAATTAGTTTTTTTTACACCTATGTTTAATACTCCTAATCCTATGTTTAATACTCCTAATTAGTGTCCAAACATTCGATGTGACAAGTTGGCAAAATAAGTTGGCGAAAATTAGCGATCTAAACAAGGCCTAAATACTGTTTGTATTTCTTTGGGTTGTCATATACTCTGCATTTGAACTTCTTTTCGTTGTTTATACCCAATATTCTTCGACATTTTCATTTTCAGAAGCTTCTTGCATGTTACTAGCTGGGACTGCACAAGTAGAATAAAATATGTTCACAAATTTCTTGTCCTGAACCACAGCAATCTAATTATCTAAAAGACAATTGAATTGTACCACATATAATGCATATACATTGTAGAAACATGTACATGTGTTAGGCGTTTTGTATTCACCATTTCATTTCAACTCAAGAACATCTAAGGACAACCGTGCCACATTTTGGTTAGTACGACACTAAATACATCTGAGCTAGACAAAACAAACCATATCCAAGGTCATGCATTCTGCCTAAATTTACACCTCTATAGTAAAAGAGAGTAGCTACAACCGGTACGGTTATAAGTTATTGCCAGAAGCCACAGAGACCCAGAGAAGCATAACTGCATAAGCACTGGCATCACAGTGACTTACGCCGCCACCATCGCCTCCTTCGGTGTTGGCTGCAGATTGCAGATACTCCTTATTCTACACATAGTAAGTTTTTTTTTTCCGTTCCCTCTTTTCACCACGGAGCTTTTGCACCCAGATGCTGCTGCCAAACACACAATCCATTTCCTCTATTTCTCCAACTCTGCAACGCTCTTCCTCTGAAACATTAGTCAGAGTCGTTCACTTTCATATTTATGCAAGCTGATTTCACCACCCGCTGTTTGGACGATTAGATGAATGCACTAGACCACTAGTGTACTCCTACAGGGAACAAATACACATAAGTATTCACACAGTCAATGCATAGCAAAACTCAATTATTTTTTCATGCACAAACATACCTCATACCAGTACCAAAGGGACATCCTGCCAGTGTAGAACCATTGTCATACCAGTACCAAAGAGACATCCTGCCAGTGTAGAACCATTGTCATACCAGTACCAAAGAGATATCCTGCCAGTGTAGAACCATTGTCATACCAGTACCAAAGAGACATCCTGCCAGTGTAGAACCATTGGAGGCCATCATCCACTTTGTCACCAGAAGCATCGACGTTGATCTTCAGAGCAAACCAAAATCACCAAAGCAAACACTAAACAACCAACTACCATATACATTTAGCAATTCATCATATACGCGAAATTCAGCAAAAATTCTATCAATTCGATTTGAAGACTTGCCATAAAAAAAATCAAAACCCTACAACAGAATTTTCTTGAACAAACGCCATGACACAAAATTGAATCCCTTCAGTCCCATTCTTTCAACCCTAATAAAAAAACAAAACCTTGATCACTAACAAACACTACTAACCTGTGTGCTTCTCACTCTTGCTTCCTCCATTGTGCTAATCCCTCGTCTTCTTTGCAGGGTTACATCGGTCAGGACTCACACTAATTTGAGGAAGGTAAGGAACAGCACGGGCATCTGCTGATCTGGTAAATGGGAGGAAACACAACCGATTCATGCCCTCCATGGCTGTGCAATTCGGCAGATCTGTTCACCGTATGTGCATGTCCCTGTCACCTCCAGGCATACCATGTTTGTCAGGCCAGGGGTTAAGTAATGGATTGTAGCTATGGAATGAATTCTAGTCTACAATGTGTGGTTATGTAAGAAGATTGCTTCAACTCTGTGGTTCTCTGCAAATGGGAGATAAATGACCCTTGCCCACTTATTTGTAAAACTATCAAAGACCCTCTGTTTCTGTATCAAATTGTTTACAATATGATTTAGCTATATACTGTGTCCTTACTGTGATAACTATACCGTCAACTTTAGAAGGGTGTAGAAGCACTAACTGTTCACCAAAACACTATTCAGTTGGCCAATAGCTTGAATAGTTATGTAAGAAACGTTTCTAAAGCCTGCATTATGAATGAAATTGTATTCAAGTCCATATTCTTGCAGTATCATGAGATGTTTACAGATACAAGCACATTTAAATGAGAATAATATGCAAACCTTTTATAATTGTACCAAACATAAGTTGTTCAGAAATGATCAGACCTTCATTTTCCTATTCAGTGTACAATTCTAGGATGGACAAATTCAAGCTTCTGAAGTTTCCAGCAGTGTTTCTCATGACATATAAGTAGTAAAACACCAATCCACATAAAAGAAATCCATTTACTTCAATATGATATCATGCTCCTAGTCTCCATGAGTAGTCAAGGCTGAGCCATTCTGAACTAAGCCCTTAAACCTTCATATCATGATGAAAATCATGTCTTGCACATGAAGGTTAAAGTGTGTTCTGCAGGACTATAGAAAGTGTCCAAAAATGTGCTGCACTTCATCTTCAGCACAGATAAGTTGACCCACTACCTCATGCAGCTATGTAGTTCAGGCCATTTCAGCCAGGTTAATCAGGATGGAAAGCTGCAAGCTAAATCACGGACATATTGGGTCTTGCATCTTGGGCAAATGCACTTGTAGTGTCATAAACAGTTGTCTCAGTATCTGATATTCTTATAAGTGCCAATAACGTGTCACTTTGCATAATGTCACCAATAATCCCCACATGAGCACAATCCATCCTTGAAATGATGAAACCGCTTTATATCTCTAACAACAATCTCTCGTCCAGTAAGCTTTGTAATAATCTTTATTGCTGTATGGCAATCAGTGCAGACCCGCAGATTCTTTATGACATGGATTACTGATCCTTTTACAGAGTTCATTAGCGCAAAAGCAACAGCAAGCTTTTCACTATGCATGCGCAACATGGATCCTTTTTCTTCCTCATCCAAATCATGAAGAACAGAACCTGTGTTTGGTGCATAACCTGCTTCTCGCATTTTCTCAAGCAATTTATCCAAATAAGCATAGATTTCCTTGTGCTGTGGGTGTCTCTTGTCTCCAACATAAAACAAATGAGTTTTACCTTTCAACTCAACTGAGCTATATCCTGGAGGCTTTTCTAGCCCTCTTGTTTTAACCAGAACTCTCAACCTTTCTGCATCTTTCCACATTCCCACTTCTGCATATATATTTGACAAGAGAACATAGTACCCACAGTTAGTTGCATCTAACTCAAACAATCTATTCGCAACAATTCCTGCCAGCTCAACATTTTTATGGATTCGGCATGCACCGAGTAGAGATCCCCACATAGCAGCATCAGGTTTCACCTTCATTTCTTTAATAAGTCCATAAGCCTCATCAAGGCATCCGGCACGACCAAGAAGATCCACCATGCATCCATAATGCTCCACACCAGGTTCAATTCCAAATTCTTTTCTCATGGCATTGTACCAATGGCGGCCCTCATTCAGAAGACCAGCATGACTGCAAGCAGCTAAAACTGAGATAAAGGTTATGTAGTTAGGCTTTAACCCTGATCTCCTCATCTCGCTGAAAACATCAAGGGCTTCTTGTCCATAACCATGCATTCCATAGCCAGAAATCATGGCAGACCATGAAAGGACATTCTTTTCCTTGATTCTCTGGAAGGCCCTCCTTGCCATTTCAACTCTCCCACACTTGCTGTACATATCAACTACAGAAGTTCCAACATAGACATTCTCCTCCAAACCCATTCTTACCACCTTTCAAAAACAGAAAAGAGAAATGTACTTCAATTTCATAAACTTGAAAAGAAATAATTGTGTAGCACAATTTTACAACCAAAAGGCATAGAAATTATCAAAAAGGTGAACAGTTGATTTGATCAGTATCCTTCAACCTTCACACACCACCCTTCTGGGTGCTTAAACTTAGAATATTTTGACGAATAATATAATGTAAATGACCAAGTATTTCAACAATTATAGATCCATAAAAACAGATAACTTATGGGTAAGACATAAACATAGTGAAACAATTTACTCAAAATTCTCAAGCACAGAAGTTTAAAATTTCATCCAAATCCAATCTATTGGAAATGAAAAAATTGCTCACCTGTCATGAACACTGTTTTATCCAAAACTCAAAAACATGTTGACGGATAAATTTTGACAGACATACTGAAGATCCCAAAAGCAAAGCGGCAGTTGAGAAAAGTTAATGTACACTTTGGTACTTGAAAAGAAAAACCGATAATGTACTTTGTTACTATGCTTCTGCGTTTACATTTTTCAGTATTGTTTCAAAACTGACTATCTAGTTATTTATCGAAATTTAGATTTATTCCATCTAACTGCAGAAAAAGAGCAAGTAATTCACCTGATTATGAATGCGCTTTCCAGTCTGTATTGCCCCAGCATGTGCGCAAGCCAGTAGCACAGATGACAAAGTCACGGCATTACACCTAACGCCGCCGCCAACATTCAACATCTTATCATATAATCTGAGAGCCTCTGCTGACAGACCACTCTGCGCATACAACGCAATCATCGTGTTCCAGGACACCGCATCCCTCTCCATCATATCAAAGAGCTTCCTCGCAGTGCCCAGTTCACGACCACCGCCTTTGGCATAAGCATCTAGCATCGTGTTCGCCACCCCAGCATGTTCGTCCAAGCCGATCTTCGCAACTAGTGCATGAATGCCACCAGTAATACCGCGGTCGGGGACACGTGCAGACGCAGAGAGCGCCACCAACGCAGCTGCTTCGTCAACCACCCTGGCGGAATCAGACGCGACCATGGAGCGGAAGATGGCGAGGGCGGGGTACACGAGGTTGTTGCGCACGCAGCCGGAGGCCATGGCGGTGACAATGACGGGGTTGGGGGCGGGTATTTCGTCGAACGCCCTGCGGGCGTCGAGCGGGCGGGAGCAATGGTGGTACATATGGAGCAGGGCGGAGCCAGAGTACGCGTCCGAGGGGAAGAGGCCGGAGCGGAGCGCGAGGAGGTGGAGCTGGCGGCCGGCGGCGAGGGAGGTGGCGGCGGCGGCGGCGCGGAGGGCCGGGGGCAAGGCCGGGCGGAGCGCGGCGGGGTTAGCGCGGAGGGCGGCGGCGAAGGCGGCCAGGGCGGCCACGGGGTCGCCGGAGGAGAGGAGGTCCGCGACGGCGGCGGACCACGACGAGGGGCGGGAAGGGTCCACCGCGCGGAGGAAGAGCGCGTGGAGGGACGGCGCGGACGCTTCTCGTCGGCCTTGGGGGTCGGAGGCGGGAGCTGTGGGGTCACGCGCCGCGGCTAGCGGTGGCGGGTCTGCTACGCGTGGAGGCATGACGCTTGCCGCCGCCATCGCTGAGCAGCCGGTGCCCGGCGCCGGCGGTTTCTCGGAGTCGGAAGGGAGGAAACAAAGGTTTGCAGTCACGCTACAGAAATCGTAAAAACATTAGAAATTATATGATTGTGGATAAAAAAAACTTTGTTTTGCAACGACAATACTCGCTCCGTTTAGTTTTTTAACTTTGCAGACTTTTTAAACTTTTATTTTATTATAAAAACTACGAACCCTCTCAAATACACGATTTCCAAAAATACTTTGCTTCAATAAAATTTTCCAAACTTTCAAGGGTGCGTTTAGTTACTAAAAGATTTAAAAAACACTAGTATAATGCCCGTGCTAACGCTACGACAACATTTGTTAATTTAAATTAAGCAATCAAACAATGATATATGGCACATCAGGTGTGACTAAAAAACCTACAAGTGCAAGATATAAATAAATGCATTATTTAGCCATCCACAAGTCCTTAACATCTTTTATAAGCAAAAAAAAACATGAATTAGTTCCTGCAAATACACAATGACATTTGATGGATAGTTAAAATAACAGATGGAGTCAAATCATCCTTCCGCAATAGCATAAGAATCAAGAATCTTACCATGATTTTAAAGCATTCCAGAAACGTAAGCCAGCAAGACTTATGGTTGCTCGGTCTGCTCACATCTTTTCCTGTATTGCTATGTATGGACTCGACATCAGTTTTGGCAAACCATGTAAACCATGCTCAGGACTGCACACCTTTTGCCCGAATGATTTTGAATCAAGAATTTTATTTGTCAATGTCTGCATTCAAAATATATAACAAAAAAATGTGGTAAACCATTTTAGCAAAATACCTCATCACATGCGTACAGTTATGACAAGCACTTGTGGTATGGTTGAGTCCATCACGAAAGAAAATAAACAAATTTAATAGGTGTGCATACAAGTGTTTTACAATGTTTGGACCCCACCCACGCCTTCACCAAGTTCACCGATTGAGGTACTCAGGTACATTCTTGCAGTTACGCAGAAGGAAATCAGTGTGTATATGCATCATATACTTTGTGACAATTTGCCTCTGCCATTTATTTATTTGTTAGTCATATCCTTTATGGAAAACTTCTAGAAAGGTATGTTATATCCAAATTTGAGCAGGTTCTCAATGAACTCATCGTTTGCCTGTTGCCTCCACTAATCTAAAAAAAAACTTCGAACTCACTAAAACCAAACACCGTTGAGGTCAGCTTAGCAAATGGGATGAACACGCGCACGCAGGAGTTAAAATATCACGAGCACAAGTGGCGAGGTTGATCCATACGCCGCCATTTAACACTGAATCCACGAACCTGAAGAAAGGGCCTTCCATTGCTCCGTGTCGCAAATTAACACTGGTGACGCTATGGCTCTCTTTGGAACAACGGAGAAGGCAACAAATCTGATCCAACATCCATGAAACCAACGAAATTGGTAATGGTAATAATATCAAACAGGGGACAGGGGCCGGGGCCGCCGCGTGAACCCACCTCTCCTTTGCAGGGACAGGCGTCGCCAGCGGCGCGTGCCCCTCCTCCACAGGCGCCACGTCACGGGGCGGCGGCGGGTCCCGTTGATGGCGGCGTAGGATGAGAGGAGGGCAGCATACGGAAGATCTGCAGATGAGAGGAGGGCGCGTCCTGTTGCGGCGTCGGCGATGCGGCAGCGTGGGAGTCCGCGTCCGTGCGGTCCGCGGCGGCAGCGTGGGGTTGTTTTCGTGTGCGTGAGGAAGAACCGTACGATCGGGGAGGGTGTGGGCACGGTACGTGGGTTTAGGTGCGTGGGAGGAGGCGAGGGAGGAGGGGAGATCCAAATAAGAATAGCCTTTGGATTCGAGCGAGGAAGGATTATATTAGATCTGAACCATCAGTTTTAATAGAGTTGATTTTCTGGGTACATAAATCTGGGTGGGATTAGGAGAACCATCTCTCTTAGGGACACAAAACTAGGTGGATTTAGAAAAGTTTGAAGTGGTGCTTTTAAGGGGTGTAGATGTAGATGTAGAGTAGATAGGCTATTCATCCAACTTTCTCCTGTTCATTACATTTGTACCACTCACACAACACTATTCATCTACATTGTTTTTGTTAAACAATGCATTTTCGAGAAATCTTTAGGTGAACTAAACGCACCCTAAATCCAAACGAGCGTAAACATATCCGAAATATTATCATGTGCCTAGAAAACACGAGAGATCTAAAGATCAATGGAATATTGCTAATGAGCATGCCTAGAGTTACCGCTAAGATTTGACAGAATGCTAAGATTTGACATATTAGTATAAATATATGCATAATTCATTATGCTTAGTGCAGAAGACATATAGGACATGAGAAAAGAACATAGAAGGTTCATAAAAAATTACCCAGAGGCTGGGCCAGTTCCAAGGGAACCAGATGCGCCGTTAGTTGACATCGCTAGCCAAGCCAATTCGATGTAGTCGATCAAGGGTCGATGCAGTGCAGATGATCGCAGTGCCGATGCGCCTTTAGGAAGTAGACGAACGCAACGAGCAATCGCGCGTACGCACTCCCCAAAAACTTGATCGCTCCTCTACTCCTCGGATGCAGAGTTTCGATGAGGGCGTAGCTTCAGAGGCCTACTCTTCCGGTGAATTCCTTGAACGCAAAATGCCAGAACGGAGAATGCAAAAGCACAGCGCAGTGGTGAAGCTTTCATGTGTTGCACACATGGAAGACAATGGAGGGGTACCTCCTTATAGACACCATGGATAGCATTTGATTGCCCGGATTAATGTTATAAAAGAGCACCATGAGAAACCTTTGGTTACCTAGGTTAATGTCATGAAATAGCACCATAAGAAACCTTTGGTTACCAACTCAATACCATGAAAGACCACACTAAGCATCTCCAAGAGCTCTTGTATTTGAGCTAAATTTGCAGATTATAGCCTCTTTGTAAAAATAGAGCACCACTTAATTTTAGGGGGCAATCCAAACAATAGATTAGCACTTAGGTATATCCTCCGTACGCCGTCTTTTTTTCCCGATCACGCACGCGACGTACTGGGTCTTCAGCCCTTCACGCACGCGACCCGGCCTTCAGCTTGCCGCCGCCGCCGTCGCTCGACGTCCAGGTCCAGTCGCGACGTCGCTGCGTGGACGCTGGCTGCTGGTGATCCGTCACGGGAGGCCGCTGGCTGGTGGTGGTCCCACCTAGGTACGGTGATCTATTGATAGCTTGTGCGTTTGATCTGCCAGTGCACCGCGGGATTTGGGAATTGGCGCGGGAACGACGGCCGCCGACTCTTGCGGACGCAGGTGCCGAGCGATCAACGCTAGGCAAAGATGCCAAGCTGCGGGCGAGATATGCCTAGCGAGGCGAGGATAGCTAGAGGTGGATTTGCCGTATCTGTTGGATGCGGTTTTTAGTCCTGTTTTTCTTTTTTTTAAGCTAACCAAAGCAGGATACAAGAGCTCTTGGAGATGCTATTTTTGCCATGCATCGTTCAGCAAAATAAACTAAAGAAGCTATTTTTGCCTCGGAATCTAATGCAAGCCCGGCCAAACATCGTTGTGCCCCCTGACCCCCTTGAAGTGAAGAGATCCATGCTCCTGGCTTCCTTCCGTGCTGGAATGGCCGTTAAATGGGTCCTCACTCCATCCAAAAGTAGATCAAGATGTCGTATATGTCTGCGCCATAAGTACGAAGTGCGGACTTCAATGACAATGAACTACTGTGTCTGGGATCGAACCCGTCAAACGCATTTTCCATCAATAATGATCATTCGGAAGACGGTAAATAAATTAAGCAGTGGTAGAAACAAAGGTGCAAGATCCTTATTTGATATGTTCTCTTTGAAGGAGCATAGGTCAAAACTACACAGGGCTGAGTAAGGGGCATATGCCCTCGCTCAATCTTTTTTTCTTCAAGGGGACTGTCATCATGTTTAAGCTTTGTGAATCGTGTATTTTTTTAAGGTGTGCCCTCACTAAATCATCAACGCCATGTATATGGTGGTCATTCAGGCGGTCCTGTACAACACATGGTTTACGCCACCTCCGTAGAGAAATTTGGTCCTAATGTTTGTCTGTGTTGATATCTAAATGATATAATATTGGATTAATATTTATTATTGAACACAACAATGTTAAATAAGTTTTACACTACAGATCAGTGTTAGCCTAAACACTAAACAATCGGTCACCTATCATTTAGCTATTTATTTTTTTTAGGTAAAGGGGGAGAGCATCCCACCTCATTTCATTGATAGGCTTTTGGCAAGCCAAAATGTTACAACATATGATTTTCAGCAATTTAAACAGCCAACACAACACCTAGAAAAGGGAGGACAACACACATACAGTTCAAGTTACAAAGCCAAGACACAAGCTAGAGAGACGTTACCGATTGTCGTCGAAGGGAGCCACCATCGACCAGCATACTCGCCGAATACACCGCAGTCATTGCACCTCCACACCACCCCTCATAGCTACGCCGATCCGCTATCACCTTCATCTGAGGGTCAGGCCAACGGACCGGGGACTAAAGGTGACGGGAGGGGCGCCGCTGTCACCCTCCATCTGAGGACCAGGCCAACAGACCGGGGACTAAAGGTGACGGGAGGGGTGCAAACCAAAGCTCTTCGAAAATGACGATCTTCCCTTTGGAGCTGATGGAAACCACCTTTCAAAGCACATCCAGGCTCCATGTCTCACCGTCCAACGCCATAAAAGGGGAGGAAGCCTTGAAGGGGGATGGCGAAAGAGGTGGAAACAACACCTGGCATAAAGTTTGATGGCACCACCAGCAAGAAGACAACTGACAGAGCAGAGGTGCCGAATGGGGGACACCAGTCAATTCTCGACAATGGTCCATGGCTAGTAATCAGCCTTGCACGAGAACCAACACACCTTGGTAGAGAAGTCAAGCGCACAAGACCTCATCAATGAGTAATCAGCAACATCACATTGGTGGGAGGACATCTCGACGTCGCCTCCACGGAGGGGAGCGGCACCCAAAGGTGTCACCGTTGTCGACACCAGCGCTAAGGCCGGGCTAGGATTATCATTGCAGTTTCCTGCGCCCACCAGTTGTGACCATGGTTGGAGGGAAATCGAGGTAGCCCCCGATGAATCCATTCACACCCTAAAGCATGCCTCGGGGAAGAAATTGAGCGACGACACAGACCTACAGGTCGGGGTAGCACTTCGACAAAGCCTCCAAGGTCACCATTGCCGGCCGGCATGAACCCGGCTAGGATTTCTCCCAGTGCTCCTGCAAACCACGGCCTCACACCCGCAGCATGCAGATCCGGGCGCTAGCAGCACAGTAGGACCTACTGCATCCCGCCAGCGTGTCGAACCGGGCGCAGGGCGCAGCTGGGCACCCATTGCACACCGTCAGCACGCAGGTCTGGGCGCCGACCTTGCGGCCTGTCGAGCCAGGCCTTCGGCGGGTGGACGACAGGAGCAGCCGAAGGGGCACCGGATCCGGCGACCTCTAGGCCAACAAGCCACCACCCTAGCCAGAGCAGAGCCCATGGAGAGATCTGCCCCAACGAGTAGGGTAGCTCTAGATCCGGGTGCGGAGGGGCCGGATCCGGACGCTGCCATCCCACAGCCATGGCCGGCAGCCGACGTCGCCATCTCCATCGGCAAGGATGCAGCAGAAGCGCGAGCTCGAGTTGGGGAAGGATGGGGTCCGAAGATCCCAACCGCCACCTTCCTTGCCACCCGGTGGGCTTCGGACCTTGGGCTTTGGCGGCGACAGGGAGGAGGAGCGGGGAGGGGGGGGGAGGAGGGGGAGGTGGTCTGGCGGCGGCGGAGGCCGGTCGCTGCCCGAGTCGCCCAAAGGAGAGCGACCTTGCTCCATCATTTAGCTATTTATTCGAATTAAACAGTCATTTAAATGGGTTAAACGACCATTGAATGGGCTAAGCGTACGATTAAGGCTATTCCCAACCCAATGACTAGGATATTGTCCATAAAATTAAATGAGATGCCACCTAGGATAAAAGATGGTGTGGCAAAGAAATAAATGAGGAAAGAGGAGGAAACTGGGCCTTGCATGAGACATGGTTTTTACACAACATCCAAGACATGATGAGAGATGTGTAGTATTAAATTTAAGTATTGATTAGTGTTGTTTGCGTTGGAAGGGTGGTGTCTAGTGCTAGTTTCTTGCTGATATGAATCTTATGGACACTATGACTAGTGTCTTGGGTTGGGAATGGCCTACTTGAACACGGTTACCCATCATGTAGCATGTACACGCCGGTGTAAAAGAATTTAGCCTAGTTCATCATCTCATATAAGAGAACTATCCAATTTTATTAAAAGATACACGCTAGTTCTTGAGTCTCCTAAGTATCCGAACAAATAGACATTGCGAAGCATTGTTTCCTTATAAAATTTTCTAGTAGACTATTTTTCTTAAAGAGAACTGATAGCAAAACACCATGAACAACCGAACTGAAATTTTCATTTGGACTATTCCTCACCTTGTTTTGCATCTCCTTTGTCTCGAAAAAACAAAATACTTGCATTTTTTTTTGAGGGAAACAAAATACTCCGTACTTGCATTTGTTTTCAGCAGAAACCACCGTATTGGCTGTCGTGTTCGTGTGTCGTGGGCTTGTCAGTTTGTCACTAGTGGCTTTCCACACCGTTCCGTTCCGCCTTGACCCCGCTCGGCCGGCTGCGCCCACACCATCCAAACGTGAAAAATTCGGTAGAAACCGCCAAACCTGATCCGCCCCGTCCACAGGAGCCACTTCGCGTCCATCCCCGCCGTCCGTTCCGCCAGCTCCGCCCCCGCCTTCCTCCCACCTCCTGCAGCTCCCCTCCACCACGCGGCATGGCGGCGGCGGCGCTCCGTATCCCCGCGCGCCTGGGACTCGACGGCGCCGCCGCCGTGGAGCAGTGGCGGCGGCAGCGCGGGGCCCGGGCGCCTGTCACCGTGCCGGGTCGAAGGAGGGAGGCGGCAGCGGCGGTCCGGTGTCAGGGAGCCGCCATTGTCGACAAGAAGGACGTCGCGCGGGAGAGAGGCGGCGGCGGGGGCGCGGAGCCGGAGCTCACCGTCGTGATGAAGTTCGGCGGGTCGCCTGTGGCCTCGGCCGAGCGGATGCGGGAGGTGGCCGACCTCATCCTCAGCTTCCCCGAGGAGCGCCCGGTCGTCGTGCTCTCCGCGATGGGGAAGACCACCAACAAGCTCCTCATGGTATTGTGTCGTGTCACGCCGCCAGTGCCTTGCTTTCATTTAACCGTAGCTTGAAATGAAGGCGAGTTGTTCGGAGTGAGAAGTGGCTTCTTGATTTTTGGTTGCAGGCTGGGGAAAAGGCAGTGGCCTGTGGCGTCACCAACGTCTCGGAGCTCAACGAGCTCTCCTTTATAAAGGAATTGCACCTTGGGTATGGTTTCTTGAATTACAGAGCTTTACTTGGGTTCAGAGGATTGGTTTGGAATGCTTTTGCCTGAATTTTCCCCCTACCGTATTTCTTTGTCTAGGACTGTTGATCAGCTTGGGCTAGATAAGTCAATTATCTGTGGTAAGATGTTGCTCATTTTTTTCAAATGCTTTTCCTAGTCTTCTTTTGTTTTTCATGTATTTGGGGTTATCAAACACGTGTATTAAACAGTAGTGTGCTCAATTTCACCCAAATCATTTTTCCTTCAAAAAAATCCATGTAGGATATGAGGATGCAAGGCTGGTATGGTGCATATGATGGCTGTATCTATCAACCTCTAATGATCTTATTCACCGTATTAAACAGAATCTAACAAATCATTTCTGACAACAGAACCAATATGAATGTTCACATAGATGAACTGGCAATGTAGTTTTCAACCTTATGCCCATGTTTTAAGCTTTCTGTTTAAATATCTATGCTTACTTTTAAACCTAATTTACAAATCGGCTACACGGATATCTCAGTGTTTAACCTTTTGTCTGTGATGCTGGCAATTTTCCTTGAATCTGGATAAATAAGACCACTTCCGAAATGAACACTGTAGGTTTGTTGGATGAGCTTGAGCAACTTCTTAAGGGAATTGCTATGATGAAAGAGCTGACTCTTAGGACACGAGATTATCTAGTTTCATTTGGTGAATGCATGTCTACAAGAATATTTGCAGCGCTTTTAAACAAAATTGGGGTAAAAGCTCGGCAGGTACATTCTTGAGTTATGCATTTTGGATTATCTTTTTTTTTGTTTCAGATATGGATGTCACTTGTCTTAATGACATACAGTCTAGTCGCAAATTAATTAACGCGCTACATGCAGTATAAGATTATAGTTCCAAATCTCTTTTGTTGGAAAGTTACTATTTTTTCTTTGAGTACAAACTGAAAAACATTGGTTACAAGTACTACTAATAAGTTTCCGTAATGCTGTTTTCTTCTAGTATATTTATGTCAATGAACAAGTAATTCTTCCTGTAAAGCATCGGCCAAGTGATAGTCTAGTTAAAATTATCTGATTCTCGATGCTTTGCAGTATGATGCGTTTGAAATTGGCTTATAACTACCGATGATTTTACAAATGCGGATATTCTGGAAGCAACTTATCCTGCCGTTGCAAAGAGGCTACATGGGGACTGGATTAATGATCCTGCTATTCCTATCGTCACTGGCTTTCTTGGAAAGGTCAGGCATCTTACATATTTCATTCGAGGAGTATCACTCCTCCATTTGACGTATAATGCCTTTTCTTCTGTGTGATTTTGTTCATATATAATGTTAACCTCTTCATCAACTTAAAATTGCAGGGATGGAGATCTGGTGCAATAACCACTCTAGGCAGGGGTGGTAGCGACCTGACAGCTACAACCATCGGTAAAGCCTTGGGATTAAGAGAAATCCAGGTTTGTAATATTAGGGCATTATTATCATTAAATGAAGCTTGAATAATTTATGATGAATTCATCTGGTAAATTTGAAATGTCGGCCGTATTATATTTTTTAAAAAGGGGATATGGTAGGGAAGGACCCTACTGTGAAGGGGAAAATGTAGTTCATGGAAGAACATTTTCTTTATTTACGGTAGGGAAGCAAACTACTGTGAGAAGAACAGAATTTTCCTCCGGAGCACCATTTATATAAACAACAGAGAGAGTACATCTTTGCTAATTCTAAATTTCTGTGTACTTATAAGTCGTCTCATTTCTGTTAGGTTTGGAAAGATGTTGATGGTGTTTTAACATGTGATCCTAATATTCATCCAAAGGCAAAACCCGTGCCATACTTGACATTTGATGAGGCAGCTGAACTTGCCTATTTTGGTGCGCAGGTATGTATTGTTACCCATTAACTACTCCTTAATGGATTTTTGTTAGTATGTTTAGTCTTTTCTTAGCCTTGCAATTTACTGTGCCAATAGTTCTGTGATCTTTCTTATTGACTTATTTCCATCAACTATTACTTTTAGGTTTTGCATCCACAATCAATGCGTCCAGCTAGAGAAGGTGATATACCTGTTAGGGTTAAGAATTCATATAACCGTCGAGCCCCTGGTACCCTCATCACTAAAGCAAGAGATATGAGTAAGGTTTGATGCTTGGCTAGATACTGATGTTGTTTTTAGCTAATGTTTCTTGGTTTCAGCTAATTTTTTTTTGGTCTCTGATTGAAATACTGACACATTTTATTCTAGAGTGTTTTGACTAGCATTGTATTGAAATCAAATGTTACGATGCTTGATATAGTGAGCACACGCATGCTTGGCCAGTATGGTTTTCTAGCTAAGGTACAACAACTGAAAGGCTACTTTTCTTAAGTTTGTGTTGGTTATTTCAATCTTTTAATGGTTACTTTTATCAATTTCCAGGTCTTTTCAATATTTGAAGATTTGGGCATTTCTGTTGATTGTGTGGCTACCAGTGAAGTCAGCATATCTTTGACCCTGGATCCATCAAAGCTATGGAATTATGAATTGGTTCAGCAGAAAAATGTTTGACCTCAATTCATTCTTTTTAACTCTCTTGTAAAACATTATATATTTCTTTAAGCTTTATAACTTTTGCTTAAAGTTTTCCTTAATAATTTTTTTTAAGACTGGCTGTATTATGTTCGCATCTCATGTTATGTGGGCTTTATGTATACTTATACTGTAAAAATAGGAATAAATTACTTGAACCATATAAATAGGGCTACACAGGACTGGAACTATAGAGGTGCCCTAGGATTCCCATACCTGCCACTGGTACTCTTAGGGATAAATCATCTAAACTTAGGATTGTGCCTTAAGCCACATCCTTAGAGATTAGATTCCTTTTATCAGGATAAAGTGACATTTGTAGTTAGATTAAACAGAATAGTATTCTGTATCATTCTGTGTCCCCTCCCTACTCAGTGCACTTGCTAACATTAAGGCTGCAAATGCCATCCTTCCATTGACTACATTACAATGCAATGCACCAAAGCATACAACACATATGATCCTCAGGATCTGGAACGACGCTGCACCTGTAAATATTGTACGGTAGTATTGTTGTAACAAATGAAAATCTTTGTAAATGAGAAAAATTAGATAACGTAAAGCGAAATAATTGGCTGAGTCAAGAGTTTATCCTTTTAAAATCAGACTAATGATGACGATACATCTTGACAAATTTTATTTTGACTTTTAATGTATTCATACTTCATAACATGTACCAGGAACTTGATGATGTCATTGAAGAGCTTGAAAAGATAGCAGTTGTCCATCTACTGCAGAACAGGTCAATAATATCTTTAATTGGAAATGTGCAGAGGTCATCTTTGATTCTTGAAAAGGTAAGTATATTTCACCAAAGCTTCGACATTGTTAACACCTGATGCTGCAGTTGCAATCTTTAAAGTTGAGTTATGAACTGTGTTATTGGTTACAATTCTACCTAGTGTGCACAAACACATGCTATAGTAAGTATGAATGGTCTATACTGTAAATGACGCAATACTACAGACTCGTACGTATCATGTCTCGTATGTTTGTGATTGATTCCTCCTGCTGCATGGCAGGCATTTAATGTATTACGAAGAAATGGTGTCAATGTCCAGATGATCTCACAAGGGGCATCCAAGGTACTCCCTTTTTCTTCTCATGTTTAATGGGACCACCATACTTGTTGTGAGACTCCATTCTGATGTAGGTTACATCATCCTTACACAGGTTAACATTTCCTTGATAGTCCACGACAGTGAGGCAAAACAGTGTGTCCAAGCCCTCCACTCTGCATTCTTTGAGAATGGCTTCTCCTCGGAAATTGATAAAATGGATATTCTGCAAGATGGCTTCACATCACATTCCAAGGGAACCGTTCAGATCCATTAGCTAAGGTTTTAATATTGTCCCCTGTTTTGCTACTGTAGGGTCATTTGTAGTTTTTCATAAAACTATGGTCCAATATTTATTTTGGGTCGACAACCAATGTTTTATGAGGCTAGCAGGAATTCTGATTTAGAGCTTTATATAGTTAGCCTAGCCGACTAAATACAATCAACATGCCATGGAACTACCATTGTTTGCTGAGCAACTTAAGTATTAGCTCAAGGAATGTCTTGGCAAGATCGTTCCGCTGCTGGCCACATTGCTGGCGATGTATAATGTACTAGAAAGATTGCCGCGCTGTCGCCGCGCCCGTGTGAGGCACATTCAACAATTATCTGTCCTATTAGTTTTTTATATTTGTTTTGCGGAGATTAGAAAATGGCTATATTTGTCTGGTTGGTCAGCTGGTGCTGTTTTTGCGTGTCAGTGTGTCACCCATAGTCGATGCTCGTATAACCTCATTCTTATCGTATCCATTCGTACATAAAATAATTGAATTTGAAAAATAAAAATCATTTCAACTAATATTGTTATGTTTCATTGGCTACATGTGAGGTCTTTTGCAGTTGTATTTGCAACAATGCGTCAATGCAGATTAGGCTATTCTCAATTGTAGTTTTATGGACACGATTATCTAGAATGCCATATCATCTAAAAATATTTGAAATTAGGATGAAATACTCCACTCTCAATGCATAGTTTTATCTATTGTTATTCCCTAGGTTACATTCAAGACATAAGCTGTCTAAGTAACTGTGTATGGAGAGTTTCATCACCATGAAACTCATTTCACCTTTTTCTTCATTAATGCACTGCTACATCACCAAAACTGCGTGGCACTCTATTTATTGACTGGCCTTGTTGAAGCAGCTAAGACGGTCCAAGCAGAGGAGCGGGACATGCGTCTGCTTGCTGGGGCTATTGCCTTCCTGGGCTGTTATGGGCTGCGTGTTTTTTTAGGTGAGGCCACGCATACGTGAGGAGGATTTCTGCCGTAGGCAACTACGGCAGCATGCAAGCCTGTCATATAATTGTGTGGGCCTTAAAACACAGGACTCACACGTCGTCCAGAAGATTGATACCGTTATGCCAGGACTTCTACCAAGTAAATGATTGATGCATCATGCACGGGGAAATTAATCATAATAAAAAGAAGGCGATACGTTCACCGCACTCGGACGATGCCCACGCACTCGTCGGTGTCCGTTTTGCACTGTCTTTGCACTGCGTGGAGTAAACGCACTCGACGCCCATTTCACACCAGGTGCGGTTAAACGTAGCAGGAAAAAAGCAACACGTTGGCACCCTATTTGTCAACAGTAAAATATACAGTAACTTGACGCCCTGGCTGTACGGCAAACCTTCCAGCGATAAGATACAGTAACTTGACGCCCTGGCTGCACGACAAACCTTCCCGCGATAAGAAGGTTACTGTTCCAACTTGAAATATGTAGTTGTGTCAATCTAACTGTCTGGAAATCTTACTAACCGAATGGGGAGATGCATGTAGCTTTCTGAAGTAGTGAAGTATCTGTAAAAGGTAAGCGCATTATTGGATCATTACGCTAATTTGACTCTTAAACCAGTTTAGGCATGTTGGAATGCTGGAACCTGACAATATTGGTGCAGAAATTATACCTTTCCATGTAAATTCTCGTGACATTCCAATTAAAATATTTCTGTTAATCTGGTTAGAATGAGTATCCTGTACTAGGACACTGTTTCTGCTTTGGACTTCGCTGGTTGCCATATAGGAGAACCACATTCAGGTTAGTCCCCTTCTGAGGAATTGGGGTGATGTGTGTTTGTCTTCTGTAGCGTGTAAGAGTGCTGAAACTGTTGACACTGACGGAATGAACTAGGGGAACTGGCAGCCTCTTATCTTATTTGAAAATGAACCAAGAGGCAAGAGCAGGCTCGATTGCACAACGGCACTGTAAAGGTCGTGTTAATTTGTACTGGCAAATAATGTTCCTGTTATATCTCTTCACACTAGCACTCTTACAGAGAGCTAATCCGTGACCAACGCTTACAATGCTATCCATCTTGATACCCATCCCAAATTTCCCCGTTATATTTTGGGTAGTTTCAATACAGGCCGCTCAGTGCACATGTTATTATTATACAGTTGAAAGTTCATTTTCCTTGTGTGGTCGTCGACCCAGATTGTCAGTTGATGAATTGGTATTTACTAGATCAGCGAGGGTGAAGTTGATCAGGTGTGATCCTGGCCTTTAAAAAAATGATTAAAAAAAAGACCCCTCTACGAGCAAAATGATCTTGGATGGCATTAAAAAAATGATCCAAAAAAGTGGCAAAACAAAATGATAAAAAAGTGTCAAGGGTGAAATCGATCAGGTGTCTATGATCCTGGCCTTTAAAAAAAATGATAAATGATCCTGGCATTTAAAAACAATCAAAATGTTCCAAAAAAAGTATTTAGAAACAATCAAAATGTTCAAAAAAAAATTATTTAAAAACAATCAATGATTGACAAAAATAAGCGCCGTCCGTGGGGATCGAACCCACGACCACGTGGTTAAAAGCCACGCGCTCTACCACTGAGCTAGGACGGCTGATACATTTTATTTAAGTGCAAAGATTTTATCTACCACAAAGGTTTTTTTTGTTGTGGGTAAAGAAATATTCCTTTAAAGAATTGTTGTTTTGCAAATTCCTGAGTTTATAAGGCGTGAGTTAAATGATTCCAGAAGTACATCGCTATAGGACGTGCAAAGTTTTATGAGGTTAAGAAACTAGAAGAGCTTGTCGTAAAGCTTTTGTGTTGGCGTGTTGCTATTCACATATGGCTCATACACGTAGCAACTCTACAGTACTAGCTATTTTGTGCTCCTCACTTTAAAACGGTACTAGCAACACCACAGTTCTAAGCAAACCCAATTTTTTGTGCTGATGATAGCTTAGCTAAGCAAACCCAGATTTTTGTGCTGGTGATAGGCTGATAGCTTAGTTTCAGCTTCCTGGAAGTTCCAGCACCAAATATTATTAGTCAAGAATTCCAGTTCCTGGTCAACTTCACATATAGAAGTTTAGTTACAACAATCATGGAACTTTCGTTCAATCAGGGTCAGACAGTATTTTAAAGAAACACCATGTTGTGCATTTTACGAAACAATTTTCAGAAGCAAATTATCGTAGAATACACAATTACACATACAGTGAAGATATTTACATACTACTCCCATTTTAAGTATCAGAATCACACACAAATATATGTATGAACTGACAAATGAAAGGTACAAATTAAGAATAGCTACATTTAGTTAGTAAAATGTTAAAAATCACAGTGGTTTTCAGAAATGAAAGTTTGGTAGGGATATGGGAGTAGGACAAATCGTTCCATGTTGAATACTTGAATGACTAATTGTTTCATACCTGTTGTAAAATGTGTGAAATGGTACAATCTATAACAAAATGATCATTGTAAAATTCTGGCTAGTTTTTTACTGTGGGTTTTAATCTGGCATTACTTTTCTGGACGATTTAGTACTTGCTTTGCAAATAGAACATGGTCAAGAATCACCCGTGGCCTGCTTCATCAGTACTGTTCAGAAGAGGTTCTGAGTTCTGACCAAGAGTTCTTAATCGGCGACTTGGCAAATGGCAAGAGCAAGAGTGTTGACGTATATAGATAAATCGGGTATCACTTGATTTTTCTTAAGCTTCCGTGCAGTTCAGTTAAACCATCTCATTTAGTCAAGACTTCGCTGGTACATATGGTAGTTTAACTCACACTGCATCTCAAAGTTCTCGACAGTATAATTTCTTATGTCAAGTTCTCGACAGTACATTTCTTCTATTCTCGACAGTACTTTATTTTTTTTTACCCACAAAGAATTAATTAGTCTTATCCTAGCGAGTGAATCTCCCAAACTTTACGTTTTGAAGCTGAGGTGGATTATTCTGCTTTACTACTGGGTCAACACCAACTAGCTTGATGTCAACAAAACAATACATTGTCATTGCTCACCATGATGAATACGAATGTTCAAATCGGAGCCATGGAGAGATGCTCATTGGCCAGTGTAAAAACGTAGGTTCTACGACTACATGTCAAGCCCGATCGTACAATAGACCGTCCGTACTTCACTTTCAGTCTTCTTCACCCTTCAGAGTCGTTCTCCCCTCCGCGCGCATGGCCATGAGCAGCCAGCTGCTCCTCCTCCTCCTTGCTCTTCTCTCAGCTTTGGCTCCCACTCCCACATCCTCCACCACCACCACCATCGGGAGCACGCTGACGCTGTCCGGGACCCTCGCCGGCAACCAGACGCTGGCCTCCACCGGCGACGTCTTCCGGCTGGGCCTCTTCGCCGCCAGCAACCGCACCAGGTGGTTCCTTGGCATATGGTTCGCCGTCTCGCCGGACACCGTCGTCTGGGTCGCCAACCGCGACCGCCCCCTCACCTCCCCCTCCGGCGTGCTCGAGCTCACCGGCGACCGTGGTGGAGCCCTCGCCCTCCGCGACGGCGCCACCAACGACACCGTCTGGCTCTCCTCCTCCTCGACGGCGGCGGCTGTCGCGGCGGAGCTCCGCGACACGGGCAACCTGGTGCTCACGGACGCGTCGGGAGCCATGGTGTGGCAGAGTTTCGAGCACCCGAGCAACACGTTCCTCCCGGAGATGCGCGTCGGCAAGAGCCTGATCACCGGCGCCGAGTGGTCCCTCTCGTCGTGGCGCGCCGCCGACGACCCGTCCCCGGGCGACTTCTCCTACGTCATGGACACCAGCGGCTCGCCGGAGCTCTACATCTTGAGCCACGGCGGCCGGAGGAAGACGTACCGTACGGGGCCATGGAATGGCCTCCGGTTCAGCGGCATCCCGGAGATGACGACGTTCGCCGACATGTTCGAGTTCACCTTCACGGACACCGCCGACGAGGTCTCGTACATGTTCACCAACCGCCACGGCGACGCCTCGCCGATGTCGCGCGTGCTCCTCAACGAGTCCGGCGTGATGCAGCGCATGGTCTGGGACAAGAACTCCGGCGCGTGGAGCGAGTTCTGGTCGGGGCCGAGGGACCAGTGCGACGCCTACGGCAAGTGCGGCGCGTTCGGCGTCTGCAATGTGGTCGACGCCGTGGTGTGCGGCTGCGTCGCCGGGTTCGCGCCGAGGTCGCCGGCGGAGTGGTACATGCGGAACACCTCCGGCGGGTGCGCCCGGCGGACGCCGCTGCGGTGCGTCGCCGGAGGTGGGGAAGACGACGGGTTCTACGTGCTGCGCGGGGTGAAGCTGCCGGACACACACGGCGCGGCAGTGGACGCCGGAGCCACGGTGAAGGAGTGCGGCGAGAGGTGCCTGGCGAACTGCAGCTGCACGGCGTACGCGGCGGCGGACATCCGCGGCGGCGGTGACGGCAGCGGGTGCATCCAGTGGTTTGGTGACCTGGTGGACACGAGGTTCGTCGACGAGGGGCAGGATCTCTATGTCAGGCTCGCAAAGTCTGAACTAGGTATGGCTGAACTGAAATCTCTGCTTCCTAGTTCGTCAAGTTTGCAGTGCTTCGATGACGGAACTGTTTGGAATTCTGGTCCTGCAAATTTGTTTTTGACCAACTTCATCTGCTTCATTTGATACCTTGAACAATGTTCGATGATTTCTTGATAGACAATTAAACACCGAAGTTAGTTTTGTGATGATGCAAAAACTCAAATTAAATGAATTGACTTATAGCAAAGCACAGAAGCACAAGTTGTGATTCTTAATTTGTTTTTTTTGCGGGTAGTTGTGATTCTTAATTTGTGACCAAGATTTCTTAATAATGTAAGGTGAAAACTATGTTAGTGTGTCAAACTGCATCTTTATATTTTAGCTTTGTTGGAGGATAAGGGGAGCAGGTTGCTTACAGGTTTAGAGTAACTCTGTCCTGTTTTTCTCCCAAAGGAGCTTTAGTTGGCTGTCGGTATTCCTACAGTACAATAGTTTTTGCTTCTTGTTTTAGAATATAATTCCCTACACGGTCATACTTACCACCTAATTTTATGGGTCTGTTTGGCGGACCTTCACCTCCTATAAGTTTCGGAGATGCTCATTCCTAAAAAAACTTTTAGTTGGAGTTGTAGGTAGAGTACGTGTTAACTTGAGCTGTGAATATGTTGTGACTAAAACTGTCATACAAAGACCTAAACAGATCACTTTTTTGTCGCTATATAGCATATACTACAAGGTTGTGTATATTTGCTAGAGGATAAAATTCAATGTCTTTGAACCGATGCATGTTTCTGGGTAGACAGTTCCACACTAGATATTGATTGTGTGGTGGTTCAAACTCAAACTAAATTAGTTGACTCCTAGCTGAGTAGAAGTACAAATTGTGTTTCAAAAACCTCTATCCAAGGACTTTCCCGTAATTTTAGCTCAAAGTATATAGAAATTGCTGGACACTAGAATATTATGTAGGTTTTCTTCTGGAGGATATGAAATAATTAAGTGCCTTTCAGCAGAGATTCATGTTTTTACTAAACTCATTGCATAGTGTCCTCCTGGTGAGTCCTACAGCAAAGATCAAAACCTCATCTAGTGCCCTACGGCAAAAACTACAAAGTCAGACATTCTTGCGCGGTTGCACCAAATAATTTTGCCAACAATTATATGTTGCAAGTGGAGGTTGGGTTTGCGAAGGCCCTTGTTTGACTTGGCTTCTCGTCAATCCTCACTCCTAGCCCAAGCCAGCAAAACACTACAACAGTAGCTGGGGTAGGTAGTTGATTAACTCATATTTTCGCGTAATCATGAGTCATTTGGTCATATGATTCCGGGGGAATGAAAGAGATGGTCAATTGGTCATACGGTCCTTGTACCTCCATAAGTTGGCATCACCTGCAGGTTCATACTGTTCAAGTCTGTATGTATTTGTATGGTGCAGGGCCATTCAAAAAGAAATTCTAAGTCAAATAGCGGCGGACATTACGTGGATCCACTCAGTTTGATTAATTCTCGTCAGAAAATGAAGCCCAGCTAGATCTTTTGGGTCAAGTACTCAGCAGGGAACAAAAGTCTCCATGTCTAAATAATGATGTTTTCATTCCCTGCAATTAATGTGTGTGTGAAGTCCTTCTCAGTCCCTACCAAAACAAATGCGTGTCAAGTCGTGCTTCACTGTGGTTTTGTCCACTCTCTGATCTCATATATATCTTTTTTTTTCTAAAATAAATAAATAAATCGAAGCTCTGATCTCATTCTCATGACATCGCGATAGAATTCTAGTTTACAAAATTAAAATATGGGTAGTCCCAATGCCATCTCCCTCAATAGTCAGTACTCAGTAGGCTAGAGTTTGCTACTACCTGATCTCTAAGAATTTGTTAAATACTGAATTTATCACTGTCTGACTGATGCTTCACCTGCTGCATATGCCTCTTCAGATGCTCCCAAGAACAACCGGAAGCTTGCGGCTGTTGTCGCACTGGTGATTACCGGGTTCGTGTTGCTTCTCCTGTCCCTTGCCTTTCTTCTGATTTGGAGAAAAGCGCGGCACAGTAAGAAAGGTCAGTTCATCTGACAAAAAAAAAACATTTATATGCCTTTCAAATCCAATCAAGAGGAGAATCTGTTGTGTTAAATATATTTCTTCTTTCGGTTTGCAGTCGCCATGCTTGATGACGCAGTCGAGTTTATGAGCAGTGAATGCCCCACGTACCCTCTTGGGGTCATTAGAACAGCCACAGACGGATTCAGTGCAGACAAGGTGATCGGCCGAGGCGGATTCGGAATCGTTTACAAGGTGCCTAGTAACAATGGGCAAATCAAAATAATCAAAACTCGTGTATCTGCATATATCTGCTGATGATTCTGTTGTTGTTAGTCTTGTGAGACGACATATATATATATATGTATATATATACTTATAAATATATAAATAAATTGGATGACAAACTAATGTTGCGTCCCGGTTGGGTTGTTCAGGGGCAGTTGCCGGACGGGCAACAGGTTGCCGTGAAGAAGCTGTCGGCGGAGAACACGGCGCAGGGGCTGAGCGAGTTCATGAACGAGGTGGTGCTGATCGCCAAGCTGCAGCACCGCAACCTGGTGCGCCTCCTCGGCTGCTGCGTCCACTGCTCGGAGAGGATGCTGGTGTACGAGTACATGAGCAACAAGAGCCTCGACGCCTTCATCTTCGACGAGCGGCGGCGCGCGTCGCTGGGGTGGGAGGCGAGGCTGGGCATCATCCTGGGCGTCGCCAGGGGCGTCCTCTACCTCCACCAGGACTCGAGGCTCAACATCATCCACCGTGACCTCAAGGCCGCCAATGTCCTCCTCGACGCCGACATGGTCGCCAAGATCTCAGATTTCGGCATCGCCAGGCCCTTCCGCTGCACCGCCGATCGCCAGGAAACCATCACCAGCACCATCATCGGCACATAGTAAGTATACTACGTTCTGTGAGGTTATATTTGATTTCCGTTTTGCATCAGATTTAGCATATATATATATATATATATATATATATAAGCATCTCCTGTCCTGATGACCGTACCGTTTCCAATTTTCCATGGCTGACGACGTAGCGGGTACATGGCGCCGGAGTACGCCATGGACGGCACGGTGTCGTTCATGCAGGACGTGTACAGCTTCGGCGTGCTCCTGCTGGAGATCGTCAGCGGCAGGAAGAACCAGAGGAGCTTCAACCTCATAGCACACGTACGTAAGCAGAGGAGAGCAAGACTGGTCAATTTGAGTCCATTTGGGGGAAAATGATCGTATGAGACTGATGAATTCTCTGACGAAACTTGGTTGTCGCGTCAGGCATGGGGGCTCTGGGAAGCAGGCCGGACCCACGACGTGGTGGACCCGGCGATCCGCGGCGGGTGCACGGGAGACGAGCTGGCGCAGGCGGCGACGTGCGTCCACGTGGCGCTGCTCTGCGTGCAGGAGAGCCCGAGCCAGCGGCCGCCGATGGCGGACGTCATCCCGATGCTGCTGTCGCAGCACAAGGCGCCGCCGGCGAGGCCGCGGCGGCCCGTGGTGTGCACGCCGATGCAGAGCCACGCTGCCGCTCTCGCCGTGCAAGCAGAGATCACCGGCGGCAATGGCGAGCTCACCATCACCAGCCTCGAAGGCCGTTAGCAGCGTGAGAAGCATATTGATGATGCATGCATGGAATGTATTGCTGTTGTGTTGGAAAAAGATGGCAGAAATTTCTGAAGAGGAATGGGTGAAACCGCCCATCCTACGCTTTTTTATTTTGGTGACGATTCAGCATGGCATGAGCGTGGGGTTCCATGAGCATGAGCGAAATGTCACAGGTTCACAATTTCGGCGAAAAAATTTCAGAAATTTCGCCTTTTCAGTTGAATAGCGAAACGAAAAAAGATACCGATATGCCATTTTATTTTTTATTTTTAGCAAAATATAATTTATTTAGAAAAATAACATGCTACAGTAACCTTTGGAAAATACGACATTCCCAGAATTTTGTATTTTTTTGGTGGTCTATGAAATTTTTATTATACCTCAATTTGTTACCATCATGTGTGAGCAAGGGAAAATTTCTCCTAGACAACCACATCGAGCTGAACCAAAATAAGCTAAGACGCGGACATGCGCTTGGCTAGTGCTTACTTGACTAGAACAGGACGCGCGCTGCGCTATCATGAATCTCAGTTTTACAAATTGAAGACCAAGCATATGTAAAATGATAAAACGCTTTCTGTATTTTTTATTCCTTTGTCAAAATAAACAACCAGTTACCTTCAAAAAAAGCTGCCATCCAAAAGAATGGAAGGATAGAATAAATAAATATTGAGAATGATAAATTCATTAAAATGTCTAATGCAAATATCGAGCATGTGGAACTGCTGACTGAATTACATCACATCCAATAGGTTTTGTCAAGTCAAACATCACCTTTGTTCATCGGCATTAGTAGCGACCAAAGATTTCGGCAAGTAGCTCGGAATATGATGATGTAAGTAAGAGTAAACTCGTGTATTCTATATGGATGTTTTGTTCTAAGTGTTCAAAATTTGTTCCTTCAATTGAAATCAAAATTTTGTTTTTCTTGTACACATTTTTTTTCAAATGAGCATAATTATTTTCTTCGTGTTTGGATATGTTCTATGTGTCAAACTTTTACCCCATTATATAAGATTTTATTCCATTTATATACTTTTTTGTTCCTTCTATATAGTATTTTATTCTATGAGTTGAGATTGTTTTGTTTTAGATATGAAAATTGAATTAATTGTTCCACTTCATAAGAGAATGTTCAAAGAAGTATAACAAAAATATTATCAAATGTGATCTAGTTTTGAAGATCTTATTAATACAAACACAATGGTAAATCGAAATTTGATTTGATCTTCTCATGAGGTATGGATTTGTTTTATAGCGTGTTTATTTAATTGTTGTGTTCAGGTGGGATGAGGAAAAAGTACTTTTTTTCTGAGATGCGTGTTATGGGAGGGAGATGAATATGAAAGGTGAAAATGGAATTTTTCGAGATGCGTGTTCTGTGAGGGGATGAATAGTAAGTAAAAGTTACTTTTGGAACTGAACACCGCATCACGCTACTTTGACTCTGGCATGCTGGTATGAATGCAAAGCAACTGACTGTGGGGCTAAATACATGCATATGCATGGGCCACGGGTCAGCCAGTGAAGGGGGCGAGCAGAAAATAAGCACAGCAGCACGCACGGGACGGTAGCGATCGCGCCGGGGCCGAGCTGCTTTTTTTTTGGCGTGCGTAGCTCAGCAGCTCCCTGACCCTGAGGTCCCACCCTGCTGCATGAACAGTACGCCTTGGCCCACGTCAGAGGCCGGTGCACCCTCTCGGAATGGAGGGCTCTCGCTCGTCGAGCGCTTGTCAAGCGATAGACGTGGCGCGATGCGGAGAAGGGAGAGGGCCCCTGAAATGCGGAGAGAGCAGGAAGGGACACCTCTTTTTAAGAACTCCGATGATGATGATGAAGCACACATGAAACTTGATCTTGATGCCACAAATAGGGAATATTCCAAATAGGCAGCTTGGTGAGGATGTCACCAAGCATCCCATGCATCTGGCCCCTCGTTACAAACACGCATATGAAATGAAATTCTATGTGTCAATATATTGAGTCCGGTCATGGTTCACAGGGTTCTTGATTGGGGGGTGGGGGGGGGGCGTGTTTGTTTTGTTCTCTACCCACGGTGGTCAGATTTTAAGGTAGGCAACAAATCCATGATGTCATTCATCAAGAATCCCGTGCATCACGACAGAAGTAAACACATTGAAACTAAATTTCATTTCCAGTAGGATGGTACCAAGCTATGAACACACACCAACACGAGGGGTCGAGGGACACTTGAATTTCATGCTATGAAGTGGCTCCATTCTTTCAATGCATTTGATGGAATTTAAAGGACTCTTACATAATGTGTCCTTATGGGGATTGCCGATGCAGATTGTAACCCTGCATCTGATTAAGATTAATATAAGCTCATGCTTACGCTAAAAAAAAGACTCTTTCAGAATGTGTCCTCAATAGCTACGCAGGGCTTCGTGGGGACCTGCCTCCGATGCTTGACGCGTGGATACCCAACGCATCCAACGGAGACTCCCACGCTGGATCGTCCGCTCGCTCGGCTCCCTCGGCTGGCCGGCTCGGCTCACAACCAACGGTTAGCTCCTAGGGCTCACGAGATGTCTCAGTCCTCAGGCTCATTTTCCAGCGTAAAAACATCCACGCCGCCGAGGTAGGTTCCGGCGGTGATGCGCCAAGGCACCTGCGGACCTGCTCGATCGTCTTCGTCATAGCCACGCACGTCCAGGCCAACCCAAACAATATACTAAGCGGCATCTCGTACCCATGACCAGGAACACGAGGTGGTCGTGCAATGGTGGCGGCGGCGATGCGACACGAGAGCCTCCAGGCCTCCTCCAGGACCATCCATCAGCGCATGGCCACACGGAGGTGAAGCCAACCAGTGGCGGATCCAGGATCGGAGCAAGAGGGGGGCTGACTGGTAAGTAATGTAAAGCTAACATTTTTGCTACCTTGAAAACATGCTTTTTTTTAGAAGAGACGATCAAAGAGACTATCTCGGTAGAACATGTGCCACAAGTACTACTTGAGGCAGGACCCGGGCTGCAGCCCCCCCCCCCACCCCACCCCCACCAGCTGGGTCGTGGATCCGCCCCTGAAGCCAACTAAAACCGTATGAGCGTGAGCCGAGCCGGCCAGCCGAGGGAGCCGAGCAAGCAGACGATGCAGCATGGGATTCTCACGTTGGATGTGTCATGTATCCACGCGTCGAGCATCAGAGGCAGGTCCCCACGAAGCCCTGAGTGGGGACCGTCCCCACCCAATTTTTTTCTGCGCAACTATGACCCGCTCCTGTGTGAGTACTGAATAATTCAAATTGTGAAATCGGAAAAAAAAATCTGATTGACCATTTCTGACCACGTCAGCAAAACTTCATTTAAAACACGGAGGAGGATAAATTCTGATTCACTTATGGGCTTATATATTTGCTGGCCCGTCGAGCCCATCCGTCCAGGTTCATTTGCGCTACCAACAACAGTGCTGGCCTGCTGGGTTTTCGGAGCCACGCTGGTGGCCCGTGTGGAGTGTGGACATTGGTTTGTCCCAGACACACTGCAATACCATTCAAAAGAATAGATGAATCCAAAACTTATTTTATTATTATTGATTTGTGGCCACTAGATGAATCCAAAACTTGTTTAATTGATTTTTATTTAGAAGAAAACAATTAAACGGAAAGAACTGATAAAGTAACCCACAGCATCCGAATGTCACGTTTTGATATGTTTACACTCTTTCTTGCGCACAGTTCGATTTTGCCTCATGTTGAAGCTGTTCTCTTACACGAGTTTGGGGCCGGGGGTAACACATCGAAAACTTACCTTTGAGAAAACGCGACGTCATCCAGTGGTATCGCGGTCAAAGTCTCCAAGTTTATTTCCCGCAAAAAAAAAAAAAGTCTCCAAGTTTATCCACGCTTTCCCTGCTTCACGCACGAAGAAAAATAACCGCGACCCCCGTGCCACTGCTATCCGGGTCCCACCCTCCAGCGTCCTCAGGGATCAGGCCCACGGCGTCGAGCGCCACGTCACCACACACCCCTTGCGGTTTGGCCTGCGCTGTGGCCGTGGGGCCTTCAGAGAGAGAAACAACAGAGAGCCGAGGGGTTTAGGCCATTAAAAGCGCACACGCGCCTGAAACGGCAAAACCCACTCCCCAACTCCGTTCCCCCCTCCCGGCCGCCCCGGCGGAGAAAACCCCAATCCCACGGCGGCTGGAGCCTCGCAGGTGAGCGCCGGCGCCGACCCTCCTCCTCCTCCCCTGCTTCCCCTTCCCCCCATTTCTCCCAACTTGCATTGCGCCGGGGGCGGATTCTGGTTTCGATTTCTCTCCGGGCGAAACCCCAACGGTGCGGTTGCTTAATTTTTTCCCCCACTTTTAGTTCGCCAGCAAGGAACCCTAGCTTCTTTTGGAGGATTGGATGTAGTTTTTCATCTCTCTCGGTGACTTGCTTGATTTGGGAGATGGATCTCTTGCCTTCTACTCGGAGCGATCGATCCCAAATTTCCCCCCTCCGAAAAAAATAATAAATGGAAATAACCAGGGCCCTTTTGTTAAGGATTCTAGTAGCATTTCTCTGTTCTGTTTTGAGGCTTCCCCTCTCGTTTCGTCGGCGATTTAAGCTTTTCATTTCCTTTACTAGTCCCTTGATTGATGCTCGTGTGCTCAGCTATGAGCTATCCCGCCGCCGTGTTGTTTGTCATATTAAAATTGTGCATCTCATCCATGCTTGCAATGTAAGCTGCGTTCGTCTGAAAATCAGGTAGATTTTTTAGGCTGATGTCGGACTAGTTGCCAAGGAAACACCTAACACGCACTTGCTCTGTAGCTACCGGTTTGGGACTTGTGCTGATCATGCTTGTTTTGCCCAGAACCAGTTGTTTAGTTGATACTCTTGTTAGGTTCTGCTTGGAATGCTGGGAGCCTGTGTATCTCTCTGACATCTTGATTTGCATGTAATGATGAATTTGGCATATTAGTTTCTGTTAGTCCTATTTTTTTTTCCTCTTTGAAGTTTACTGCTGTACTGGTTTCGCTGTTGTGCCTGCGCCTAGATTGCTTTACATATACTAATTTGGACTGTTGTTTGATAGACTTTTCTTAATTGTGTTGTTACATGGCCTATGCATGTTGGCCTGCTTTTGTTAGAATACGAAATGGTGTATGTTGATAGTGGCCCATGTGTTGTATGAGTAGTGTGTACTCACTGCATAATAAATACTAAATTATTTTGGGTGGTACAAGTGTTACTGAGCTCAGCTTCCTTCCTTTTTTCCCCTCACAACTGTGCTTGTCCAGCAGAGGTCCCCATTTGTATGCTATACAACCAAAGGTGTATGCCTTAATGTTCTTCAAGTCTCATGTTGTTAAATTGATCGTATAGCTGAAATATTGATGGAAATGGATTTTTTTGTTTTATATCAACTATAGAACTAAGAAATGGAAATGATTGGCTTTGTTGCTCCAAATGAGAACCATAATTACCATAGTTAAGTGTCATTACTTCTAGTTGTTCTCAGTCCTTATTAAGTGTTTTTTGGTCAGATAAACATATTCTGGCAATGGGTGCTGCTGTGAATGACAGCAATTCGTATTCTTTACATTTTGAAGAAAGAGATGACAGAAATTGCAACACAAAGTTATGTTCTGATTTCACTGCTGCTGAAATTCAAGTGGATCCTGTCAGTGATGACTTATCTATGATTCACATAAAGTTGGAACAGTCATTGGCAAGTGTGCAGGCTTTTGTTGCTGAGCATATGACATCTAAGGATCTTGATATGGACTGGAGCAAGGAGGCTGTTGGACTGAATGGCTTCAGATATGTGGGCTGCAATGACCTAAGGGATGTTGCACTGAATAGCTTGCACATGTTCTTCACCACTGCAGTTCAGATGTTATCTTCTGAAGGTTACACTGAGGATGATGTTCTAAATGCCGTCGTGGACTCTGCACTCTGTTACCAGTATGATGGACCTATCAATAAGATCACAGAGCACGCACGCACATTGCTACAGAGTGGTGGTCATCAGGTTGATTATTCCTGCAGTGAGAATGTTGACACAGTTTTGCACATGTTGGGCCTCTATTTTATATGCAATGCATCAAGGTTGCTTAAGGCATGCTGTCCATTTTTCACCTTGGGAGATGCATTGTGGTGCATTCTGCTGTGTGACCTGGATATCTCTATTGCTCGTGCAGCTTTTGTTCATATGATTGGTTATGGGAATGGACAATCAGAAGGGCATGCTCTTAGACAGTGCAACATATGTGAAGGCCGTGAGAATGTAAATGAGATATCAGAAGGATGTGGTTGTAGTAGTTCCACAGAGTCGCCTGCACAATTTGTGCCACCTCAATATGAAGCAGCACAAAGAATATGGAGCAATATTCTGATAACTTATATAGTTTCGCTTCAAAAATCTGCAACGAAAAATGAAGATGCTCCTTCTGCTCAAGATGAAAGTTCTCCTGTGCCTATGGCTGCGGTTCAGCATAACAAAAAAGCAAAGAAAGGCAAACGTAGTAAGACGAATTCTATGAAGCCTCAGAAAGACTCTGGCAAGGATGTGGTGGTTTTCAAGAACATCCAACAAATCCAACAAGTCAAGTGTATAAGTAAAACATCTGCAAGAATGCTGAAAGAGAGTAGATCATTAATGGCGTTCCTTGGATCTGTACAGAGCACTTCCACAGGCATTTCGGAGGTAGTCAACAAAAAAGGCTTACAACCATCCACATTTCTTCCAACTGAACCTCTTCCTGGACCTTCCTCGATCAAAAGAAGAGATTCACCAGTAATGGTTTCAACTGGGTCACTTTCTTCTCCTGTTAGCTGCTGCTCCATCTCATCATGTAGTGTGAAGGCCGAGTCTAAGCAACAAATGGAACCTGATGCTGTACAGGTCTCTCTCCCACATACTCCTGCAGAGGGCTTTGAATTTTATTTCTCACGTGATGGCATGCAGACAACTTGGGTTACAAAAGGTAGGGAAGAAGAGCTGGCTCTAAAACTAGTGCAGCGTTTGGGTGAGTTAAAGCTGGAGGTGAAAGCTTGGACAGATTGGGCTAATGAGAGGGTGATGCAGTCAACAAATAGACTGGTAAATGAAAGGACTGTTCTTTTATCTCTTAAAAAAGATAAGACAGATGATGAAGTGCCTGATTTGTTTAATAAAAAGAAGCTTGAAGAGACACAACGGGCACTAGACAGTACTTCTGATGAGCTTGATCGTGTTACTTCCCGTGTCCAGGAGCTTACAGATAAGATTACACATTCTAGACGTGAGAAGAAAGCTGTCCAGCTACAGGCAAAGCAAGCAGATGAAAGTTTCGCCAACCTTTTAAGCAAGGAGACAGAGTTCATGGACAGACTGAAGTCCATGGAAACAGAGAAGATCCTTTTGCAGGAAGAACTTGTTGCTGGAAAGAGTAAACTATCGAATCTTCTGAAAAATCTTGAGCAAGCTAGAAGATCTGAAGATATAGTAAAGGTACTCCAATTTGACCCACATTGTGCCTTCAAGTTTGCTGTCATCATGTACTTATTACCTTATTGGCAGTGTTACAGACCCCTTCTTTGTAGCTGTATGACGTTTTGTACAGATACTGTCCTAATACAACTTTCACGGCTACTTTTACATTAAAGTACCACTGGAAATCTCTAAACTTTTAGTGCTATGAAAATTGGATATAATTAATTCAAGCAATTCATTTTTTTTCAAAAAAAATGCTTAGTGATAAAATTTAATTTCTTTTTATTACTGCATCTGCATACTTTCTTGATTGTCACCGATTTGTGAATAGAGAAGTTTATTAATAATCCAACTGCAGTTTTCACTCATGCAGAATCCAGTTTGAGTTTGCTACTTCACTTGTCTTCTTTAAATATGATCTGTTGAATGATTTCTGCATGGCACATGTATGCCCCTTTAGATCTGCATTATATATAATTTTCTGTTTGGTCGAATCATTTTTTTATTTGTAAAATGAATATTCCATATGTTTCCCTAACTGACTTTGAACTTTTCATTAAACTTCATGGGGGAAAAAAAATCTGCATTTGCACAATTTGAATATTTGGATCTGGCAGGATGTATCAGTTGTACTTTAGGAGTTTGCATACAACAATTATGTATGTAATATGTTGTTCACGACCATGTTGCTTGAGATGCCAAATTCCTTGGCAGCAATTGTGGCAGGTTTTCAGTTTCTTGGTTGGTTGTATATTATTGCTTTGTTTGTTGACATTCTAGTACTGTTTTACGGTTTCCACCTTGAAGT
Organism: Digitaria exilis; assembly: GCA_015342445.1. Classification (NCBI taxonomy): domain Eukaryota; kingdom Viridiplantae; phylum Streptophyta; class Magnoliopsida; order Poales; family Poaceae; genus Digitaria; species Digitaria exilis. The sequence goes on from JACEFO010002599.1 coordinate 559,716, forward strand.
ACTATATCCTTTACTTGTCCTGGTGTTTTTAATGTGCTCATCTACTGTGTAAGACATCTTATAAGGACAATGATGGTTGATTACTAGATACCAGTTAAGGATACGTATCAAAACAGCCCATGTGGAGCAGTATGTGCAAGCGCACTTGTTTTCATGCGTCACAAGTAACTTGATAGACCATCTTAGTAAAAAAAAATATGCTCGTTGTTTTTGTGTGAAGTCTTGAGATGAAAATCCTCGATACAAGAAGTTTGGGTTGTTGGCTTGTCGTGTAGCTTTTTTACTTGTTTCCCTTGATTTATGTGTATTTTTTTCGCAATGATTGTTTCATGACATTTGTCTGTAAACACTGCAGAAAAGGTGCCAGGAAGGAGAAAACATGCTAAATGCACTTGAGAAGCAGGTTAACTTTGAAAGAACTGAGCTTGAGCGGATTGATACGTCCGCAAGAGCAAAGTCTAGCAAGCTGTTGCTGAAAGCGCAGAAGGATAAGGAGTGGCTGCAGGCCAATATCAGGAATCTGAAAGAGCAGGTTGATGAAATGTCTAGCAGCAGCAAGCTTCAGATGGTTGCCAAGTTCATGACCCCTCCAGGGTTCATGATCGATTCTGTACAGCGGGAGCAGGAATGTGCCATGTGCTTGGAAGAGGAGGTTTCGGTGGTTTTCCTCCCATGTGGGCATCAGGTGGTTTGTGCAGGCTGCAACCAACGCCATCGAGACGGAGGCCTGACAGAATGCCCTTCATGCAGAGCTCCCATCAAGCGAAGGATCTGTGCTCGCTTCGCCGACAGTTAAGGTGAATGTACATGTAGGGAAGAATTGCAGGAATTATATAGCCTTTTTGCCTTTGTTTAAACCAGCCGTCGTCTGAAACCAAACTACCGCCAAAGAGCAGTGTAGCTGCGTTCCTAAAGTCCCTGGCCTCGGTTCTGGGGAAAATACAGTTGGAAATTATGCTAGTTTCTGGTGGAATGGGAATGTTACCTCGTTAACTAGTAGTTGTATTACCATATACTCCCTCCGGTTCCACAATAGGAGTCATTCTGGAGCAACCAACGAGTTTACTATTAGTAGTCATTCTGTCATTAGAGCTCTGGTTTGGACGTTTATACCCTGAGTTTTGCTTCGTCTTCCGCGCCACAATTAACACGGATGCCTCGTTCTTGCTCCTGCCCGTGTGCGTGCCTGCTACCTTTTCCTCTCCGGCTCTCCCGCAGGCTATTAATTAAGGGTGTGTTTAGATTGTAGGAAAAAACACTGTAGCATAAGAAAAACACTGTAGCATTCGCTGGGAAACGTGTTTTGTGAGGGGGGAATAGTGAAAAGTTGGAATGAATAGTGAAAAGTTGGAATGTAGCATTCGCTGGGAAACGTGTTTTGTGAGGGGGAATAGTGAAAAGTTGGAATGAATAGTGAAAAGTTGGAATGTATAGTGAATAGTTGGGAATCTGAACATGCTTGCTCAACCGTTCGTCCTCACTGCTTGCCGTCCTCGTTGCTCGCCGCACTCGCTGCTAGTTGCTCGCCGTCCGGCCAGCCGAAACGAGCGTCGCTTGCCAACGAGCACAGAAAAAAAAAATGAGCGCGCAAAGTCGCGAACAAGTGCACAGCAAAAAGAAAAAAGAGCAAAAGAAAACAAGCGCGCGGATGCCAAAATAAACTTGCACGAACATGCCAGGGCACACCTGCATGCAGCGTGCGTCCGAGACGAAAACAGCAAAAAAATAAATTGAGGCCGCGAGGAGTCGATCGCATGTCCCTGACCTTGGGACTCGATGTGCTAGCCAATTGAGCTGAAATGGATTCGTGTCTAGAAGTACCCACACCCCTCTTTAATAAGAGTAGACATGGAAAACTCTACACTAATTAATGACATCTTGATATGCTAAAACATGTCCTAAACGACTCCTAATGTGGAACCGGAGGGAGTATATACCTGCTTGGTGGGAAGAAACAAAGCTATTACGCTATGTAATATGGGCGTCAGGTTCTTGTATGTATGGGAATATGGGATAGAATATCTGAGAAAGCATATTCGTATCTTCGTTTGTGCGTTCTAGTTTTGCTGTGTCGGTTTCCGCGATGCTAGTATTCTGTTATATTCGTCTTGAGGTATTTTTCACATGGCAGTCACATGTTTTCTCCCGATTTGGCATGGCATTCTTTCTTGTGATGTGCTGCGAGCTGCTCGTATGGTTGCAGCGCAGCGATCCTCCAGCTAAGACATGATCTTTATGTCTGCACGATGAGTATCACAGCTGTCGTGGAGTGCTAATCTGACTCCACAAAGGAGAGAGAAATCCTATGGCAACAGAAAATTCGTGGTAGACAGGGTCTGCACTGATATTCCACTAGATTCACTCAACATTGAACAAAATGATGTACATTCATGATCCATGAAAAGAAGAGAACAAAAAAACTAGTAAATTAACTTTATAAATAGAGCACTTATTCATGGTTACATCTTGTGCAAATTGCAAGCTTTACTTATCTGCCCATGATTTATGGTTACTACATGCAACATTTATCTAAGCTCAAGGAAAACAGATTAGTGCAAGAGCTCCTTCCCAAATAGCCCAGCAATTGCTTGACCAGGATCTTCCTGCGTCAGCAGGGATTCTCCTACCAAAACCTGACAACATGAATAACAAATAAATCAATGTCTGTGTATATCACCCTAGGAAAATAAGATCAAAGCATGTGTTCTGTGCCTCTATGATCAATTTTAAGCATGTGCCTTTGAAAAATTAATGCTTTGCAAACATATTAGATGCTCGAGTAGTATAGCGGTTGCCTATTTAAGTAGTATTTATACTACTAATAAATGAAACGAAGGAACTTTATGAAGAAAAAGCACCAAATACCTTCGGATCTTGCCCAAAAATTACAAATGGTATTCATATGTCCAAATATGAAGAGTACTTTTATATTGGGAAAAGTCTATTTTTCACCCTTCAACTGTTACAAAAGTCTGATTTTCAACCTCAAACTACAAAACCGGATACTAAAACCCTCTAACTATCCAAACCATGGAAAATTGGCCCTTTGGATGGTTTTTGAGGGTAGTTTTGGATTTTCCAAAAATAGCAGAAATATTATTTGAACTTTAAAAAACCATAACTAATTCATTTTGGACCCAAAAAATATGAAATCAGTGCCAAAAGTTCTCTTAAAATGTAACCAACCTATTGACACACCATTTAATGATATTTGGGTATTATATACTTATATTACTAGTGTCTTATTGTTTTTTTAAAAAATAATTAGAATAAAAATAAATAATATGCAAATAACTTCTAATGGCGCACCAACATGTAGGTCACATTTTTAGAAAAATATTTACACCAGATTCTAATTTTTCTAGTTCAAAATAAATTAGTTATGATTTTTTAATCAAAATTATTTTTTAAATTTTTTTGGAAAATACAGAACCACCTTCAAAACCACCCAAAGGGCCAATTTTGCACGGTTTGGATAGTTGGAGGGTGTTTAGTGTCTGATTTTGTAGTTATGGGTTAAAAATTAGACTTTTCTAATAGTTGGAGGGTGAAAAATAGACTTTTCTCTTTTATATTTAATGATGCCTTCTTGTAGCAAATGAAGAGGGATGATGACTTGGAAAACTTACCGCTGAAACACCAGCATTCTGCACATATGCTACGTCATCAGGAGTAAACAACCCAGACTCGCTCACAACCTGAAGAAATTCATTGGAATTTAATATTTATATAAGCCCATTCTGAGCAACTTCTATTATGGAACTATCCAAATCAATTGGTTTTCTTGAATGCCATGTTCACTTTAGTGTAGGTCAATGCACAAGAATTGGGTAAAAATAAAATGCTAGTCTCACTTTTGGTTTCATATCTATTAAAATGTGTTGTTTTATCTGAATAAATTAAATGAACTCATAAATAATGTATTGAAATACAACAATTAAATCAATTGGGTCATGATTTTTCTTTTTTGCTAACTTTCAGTTGTGGTTCGTCACTTTCTAGATTTTGTATCAAGTACAGTGATTGCATCAAGACAATGACTGGGCAAAATACCATCGACACAATCACACAACGATCATGTCAAGTTGGGACTATTAAAAAAGGTTTTTTATTAAAAAATGGACCTACCATTATTTTCTTCTTCCTAATAATATCACCACGCTTCTCCAACAACATGTTTGTGTTCGCGGTGTCGACTTCAAATGTCCCTGCAAACATAAAATTTATTTCAGCTTGCCACTGGGTCAACAGAGGAAAATACGATTAAAAAAACAGAGGAAAATATATATAATAGCTGCAAGCCTGCACGCCTGCACATCACGAAATATAAAAGTGACAGAGAGTAGTGCATACCTAGGCTGCGATTGTTGATGCCAATAAGTTGAGCACCATCTATCTTTAGTACGCGATCCAACTCCCTCAAATCATGAACCTAAAATACAAGTTTCGTTCAGTAATTCCTCAGAAGAAAAGGTGATGGTTAGCACGGCAAAGGAGTCGTGAATTACTCTCCATACTTTAGTTTATTTTCTACATTTTTATCATTACATATATATGTTGGTAGAAACAATAAAAACATAAATGTACTTTGATGAAAACTAACCTCAACAAGAGCTGTCATTCCGAGGCTCCTGCATACACGAAGCATGTATTTGATGTCAAGGTCTGGTAGCACGGCGGCAATCAAGAGAACCGCATCAGCGCCTTTGGAACGCGCGTAGTAGATCTGCCAGATGTCGATGATGAAGTCCTTGCAGAGTAGAGGGCACTGCATTCGCAAATTTCAACAGCAGAGTCAGGAGAGACCGAAGGAAACTCAACTCAACTCTCTGCATTGCACCAAGTATGATTGGTGACTTACATTCAGGCCAGAGTTGCGCACGGTCTCCAGATTCTCAAAGCTCCCCTTGGAGGAAAATTGCACACAGGGTGGGATTTGTCAGAGAACGAACTGTAACAAATCCCATCACTGGAACTGGAGCAAGAAAGAAGCAAAACCGGCATACCAGAAAGTGCTTCTCGTCAGTCAGGATGCTCAAGCAGGCCGCGCCATTCTTCTCGTAGGTGTGAGCGATCTCGACCTGTCAAGAATTTGCAGAATAAGTCAGACTCCATCTTCAATTGGTTCTTCAGAGATGTCAAGGTGCAGGGCATTGTTCATCTTCAGAGATGTCAAGGTGCAGCCTTGCAGGGCAATGTTCATCTTCAGAGATGTCAATGTGTTCGTCTTCAGAGATGTTAACATATACAAGAAGAAGAAGAACATGTAGTCTGTGATGGTGACTGACCGGGTTGAACTCCTCCCTGAGGAGGCCCCTGGTGGGGGACGCCTTCTTGACCTCGGCGATGAGGGCGGGGAGGCCGTCGTTGCGTTGGCTGGCGGCGTGGAGCGCGGCGGCGAAGTCCCTCGGCGGCGGCGCGCGGGCGGCCGAGTCCTCCACCTTGCGGAGCGGCGCCTTGGCCTTCCGCTGGGACACCTCGACCTCCTTGTCCCACACGATCTGCTCGAGGATGCTCCCCGGGACGGCCCTGTCAGCGCCGACGCCCTCCGACGGGTACCTCGGCCGGCACCGGCGGCGGATGCGGATCCCCTGCGCCGCCGCGATGGCGTTGATCGACTTGCCGCTCTCCCACTGGATCACCTCCGCCGAGCTCAGCAGCTCGTCGTCCAGCGTCAGGAGCACCGAGCCCTGTACGTTCATCCCCATGGAAGCATCAGCGATCGATCAGATAAAAAAAAAATAAAAAATAAAAAAAATTGGCACGCTCTTTCCGTTCCCCTTTCAGCGAGGGCACAAACGGACCTTGGTGGCGGCGCTGCGGCAGCGGACGGCGGCGCGGGCGACGTCGGAGCGGAGGGAGACGGGGCGAGAGCACGGGGAGGCGACGGTGGCTCTGGCGGCGACCGAGGCGGCGGCGAGGAGGGAGGTCTCCATTATATTGGAGGAGAAGGCGGGAAGCAGCAAGTAAGCTGGAGGAGTGGCGCGTTGCGCTCCGGGCTTTTGCTGCTTCCCCGCCTTGCCCCCGTGACAGCCGGAGGGGCACGCATTTATAGGCGCGCTCGCGTGGGCAGTGCAGTGCCGGCCCGGACCCTATCTTGTCATGACGTCATCCGATCCGATCCGATCTTGGGCACCGTGCAGCTAGCAGGCCAACGAATGGCTTAACCCCATGTCCGTTTGTAGCTTTGGGTGGATGGCTGGATGCTGGCTGACCTGTCTCAAAAAGCTCAATGGTTATAATTTCCTTTTAACATATTTTTTTTTCATTTATTCCATTGTCAATTTGATGTTGTAGTAACCCTTCCGTTTCGAATTCAAATATATTTGAATTATTTAATTTTAAATTTAGACACTAGTCTTTTTTAAAAAAAACTATGTAGAATATCACATTTTTTTTTGTTATAACTTGCTTTATTAATAAAAGTTCATAAAAAGTTAATTGTTCGCAAAAAGATTATAATAAGATGAGCCGTCAAACTTAAGGTAAAAACGAATTATAATTTAGACGAAAAGAGTATATAAGGAGCAAAATGATGATAAAGTCGTCATGCTTTGGACATAGGAATAGCGGCTTACCAGCTTGGTTAGTTTAATTACGCTGAAAACCTATCGATGCACGCAGGTTTTCTTTTGGTGGAGAGCGACGCTTCTATATTGGCTTTGTTAATCCCAAGGTATTGCCGGACCGGCACCTCGCTCGAAACTTTGAGGTGGTCAAAGAGATAGTACGATTTACGTCATATACATGAGTTTGCGTAATTCCCAAAAAAAAAAATACATGAGTTTGCGTACGTATATACGAGCAGCGGCTATGTACTATATAAGTATGTCTAATGTTGCGAAAAGAAAATATGGCCAGCTAAGCTACTGAAAAAGTCGTGTCTTCATTTAATGAGCCGCCACATATATAAAAGATGAGGATAATAAACTAGTTTGGTACACATCTTTGACTTCAAATTCTAGAAACCACGCCGCCCTCGATATGGGCCCTCATTCATACGTACCATCAAGTGTGGCCCAATCATGTTGCCAAATTAAAATGCCACAGTTTTACAGTTAGCCATCGCTACTTGCCTCTTCAGCATGCATCTCAAGGTTCCATATATGCATCCTAGTGGCCGACGAGCATCACCGGGCTCGATCTGCGGCCGGAGCGCGTCGCCTGCGCTAGCGGCGGAGCTTCACGCGCGCGCGATCGAGTAAATAAAGCAGCACGTGGTCCATGCCTCCACACCACACCCAGCTCGATCATCTCGGTAGAGATGGTGACAGACCCCCCACACATGCTGAGATGCTAACTGCTCTTCTTATTAACCCTAACAACCCATCACCCGTCAAGTGCCAAATCTGACAGCAGAGGCGCCACGCCATGCATGCCCACGGCTTCCATATTTTATGTGCGCGCTCGTTCTGCCTCTTCCCTTCGTTTTTTTCCCCATCGATCACATGTCAACTAGCAAGGGATCCATACGAATCTCGGTGGTTGCCTGCCTGCCTGCTAATTTCTTCCTTCGTCGGGTTGCCGCTTAGCACGCTAGCTAGATAGTAACATGGGGAGGGGGAGGCAAACCATATTCATCATCAGGTCACGATGACACACGCGCGCGCGCGCGCGCACACACACACAAATTGCTTCCTAGAAAAAAGATATACAGATACATATATATAAACCATAAGTGACCAAAATCACATCTCGCCGGAGCTTACAATTGGCCATCGCCACCCTCTGCTGCATCAGCATCTCTCAACAAAGGCTCCGTGCACGCATGTCCACTTGGATCCCTGGCCAACTAAGCATATACCACACCGGCGCGCGCGCGCGCACACCGATGCACCTTCTTGCACGATCTCCAACTCCAAGTGGCCGACGGACGAGCGCATCACACCGGACTGTGCGGAGCGCGTCCTGCGCTAGCTGTGGAGCTTCACAGGTAAACAAACGCGGCACATGGTTCATGCCTGTAGTACCCAGCGCACCGGGAGAGATCGACCCTGCACATGATTCGATGATCTCTTCTGCTTACCCTAAACCATTAACAAATCTCAAATTTGACAGAGCCGCCATGCATGCCCATGGCCTCCATTTCGTTTAATTTCCCTGTCAATCACATGCCAACTAGCATCAAGGGATCGATCTATGCGAATCTTGGTGGTTGCCTGGTGCATGATGGATGCCTTTCTTCTCCTTAGTCGGGTTGCCGCTTAACTTATTTGTTTTATTTTGCTGGTTTGTTTCTTTTTTCTTTTTTTACGCGCGTGATGAGCAAGAGCAGGCGTGCATGTGGCCGTCTAGGTAGTAATGTAATGTGGCCGGGGAAGCAGACCAAATTCATCACGAGTGAGCTTAGTATAAAGAAAACCCCTACATACAGATCTAAACCCCGCAAGCATGTGTGTCCGTCACTAAATTGAAAGCTCGAGCGAGGCCTTGGGTTGGCAATAATAAATAAACACATGTTATTAACTAAGAATCGAAGTTAATTAGTATCCATTATTCTCAATCGGTCCATAAAAATAGCTTATCGCAACGCCGGAACCGCAAGCTACACATGGGGCATCCTCAACACATACAGCTGTCGCGCGTCCTCGCAACATGTTGTTCGGGCACCCACTACTACAGAATGCATTTTCCGAGGCGGGCAAAATGCCTTTTTGGAGGCGGGCAAGCCGTCCGCCTCTTACCTTACGCTTCTGGTAATCGAGCATTTTCAGAGGCGGACGGGCGACAGCTTTCATTAATAGAGATTAATAGAAGCAGTTTCTATAAGGCGACCGCCTCCGTTAATGGTCTTAACGGAAGTGGTCGTTGTAAACCGCTCGCCTCTGACAATGAATTAACGAGGCGGTTGAAATTGAAGCAGAATAGCAAACAAATACAAAGTTCATTTAAAAGATAGAAACACACATATATATTACATGTTGCAATTCTTGTGTCGTCGACACGATTAGATCACAAATAATGTTCACAAGATCAAACATGATACAATTCATACAAGTGTTCACAAAATCCCATTAAAATGTTCACATGAGAAGAGGCTACTCATCAAAGAGGTCTGGCATCCTGTAGTCATGTTCAACATGGTTCTCCAGTTGCGTATCTTTTCATACTTCTTCTCAGAATTGAAGAACAACGCAACATTCATTCAGGGCAAACTTACAAATGTCAATTGCTATTTGATCGACGATTGTACTACTTTTCTTTTCTTTTAGCCACCTGTCTTTGTTTTTTGGAGTTGTTGTCGGTCGTGGCTAAATTTCTGATAAGACTTGATGTACTCACAAGCATAGTATCTCGCAAGACCTGGTACCAGTCCTGACAATCGCTATCTGAAATATTCAACCCAGTATTAGTATTGTTAGTTATCGGAATTGAAACTTGAGGGTAACTGAAGCTGATTGTAATCCTCCTGTTGCTTATTAATGAAGCTCTCGAGATTGCTAAAAAAAGTTATCTGAATTGAAACGCCTCCTTCAAAGTACCATGCTCAAGCAATGTGTCGTCGTACTCTTCAAAAAACAGTGCCGTGACAAAGTGAAAAGGGTTAGCCGCCACATATATTTTTAGACTGCAAGCCACTCGCTAATCACCATATTGACATGAGTTTAGAAATTCGACATGACTAAACTAAATTTGCACCCTTGTGTAAACTAAATTTGCCATCACATATATAATAACTCGGTCGGTGGGGTGCTAATGGTTGCCCCGATGCCTTACAAAATACTTAGTTTAGCGCAACAATTTGTAATGCTTGAGACCATGGGTGGGGTGCTAATGATTACACGATGGTAAGGAAGCTACATGTAAGGCTTGAGACCATGGGTTCAAATCCCATGCACTACAGATATTTTGCGTGACTTGCGTGTGTGTAGGTGAGATGGTAAGGAAGCTAACCCTGGGGACTTCTAATATTTTTTTTTTGTGTAAAACCATTTAGTCACGATTTTGTTATGCACCTAGATATAAGCTATATCTAGATTCATAGTAAAATCTATAAACCTGGAAAAGCCAAAACAATCTACAATTTAGGATATTTCACGTGACTTGTGTGTGTAGGTGAGATGGTAAGGAAGCTAATCCTAGGGATTTCTGATTTTTTTTTTGTTTCAAACCATTTAGTCCCGATGTTATGCACCTAGATATAAGCTATACCTAGATTCAAAATAGAATCTATTAACCTGGAAAAGCCAAAACAATCTACAATTTAGGACATAGGGAGTAATAAATATACACCTTTCATTAAACCTGGGAGGCAGGGACTAAGCGTGTGTGTAGGTGAGATGTAAGGAAGCTATCCTGGGATTTCTAATATTTATTTTTTACGCAAAATCATTTCATCCTGATTATGTTATGCACCTAAATATAAGGTATATCTAGATTCATAGTAAAATATATAAACCTAGAAAAGCCAAAACAATATACAATTTAGGTTAGAGGGAGTAATAAGTTATAAGTATGCGTCTTTCATTAGACCTGGGGAGGTAGAGATTAGGCCTTGTTTAGATCAGGGGTATAAAGTTGGCGAAATGTCACATCTATCTTTTTAACACTAATTAGGAGTACTAAATATAGAATAATTATAAAACTAATTACACAGATGGACTCTACATCGCCAGACGATTCTATTAAGTCTAATATGTGCCATCATTAGCGCATTTTTAATGACGGGTTACTGTAGCATGACAGTGTCTAATGACGAATTAATTAGGCTTAATAGATTCATCTCACGATGTGGAGTTCAACTATGTAATTAGTTTTTTTAAACCTATGTTTAATACTCCTAATTAGTGCCCAAACATTCGATATGACAAGTTGACAAAATAAGTTGACGAACATTGGCGATCTAAAGGAGACCTAAAGTTACCTTACTCACGAATGTGGGTCCCAAGGTCCCGGTTGGGAAAACCAAGATATATAAAGTTTCCCAACCCGGACTATACTGCTCCTTTCTTCTGTTTCAATTTTGAAAGAGGTGATAGAAGGCAAAATTTTATTTGTCATGATACTCCGAATGAAACACTAAAATGACATAAAACAAGTCGTATACCGCACCCCTCGATCTGGAGTAGCCAAATTCATCACTATGGCAATATTTGGACTGTAGACGTAATAATATATGTCAAGATATGGCACCAAATTTAAGTAGCATACTGTTGCTGGACCAACCAACGCTCACCTGCTAAGTTGTTGACTTTTTATGTGGCTATGGCACAGAATACGTATGGAAAATGATTGGAGGCCCCATTAGGACAGTAGTAAGCTATACTGTATTTATTAGTCCTACAAATTTATTAACATGAGGATACCACTTCGAAACTAATGCAAGTATGGAGTATCTAAGAAGCTCCTCTATGAGTATATCTTCAATCCATCAAATAATAAAAGGAAGAAGTCCATTTTGGACCAATAATTGGAGTTTAGCTTTGGCCACAAATTACTCCAAAACAGGGTACGTATGCTGACCATATAAAATCTTAGCTTAGTGCAACAAATGGACAAACTTTACCTCCAATCCAATATAGCACTGACGATGTATTTGGCTACCTAGATAATAAGGGGAGGGTATGGTCACGTTAGAATAAATTATTGAGCATTATTTGGCTATTGACATATATTCATGTCGCAACGGCGATGTATTTGCCGAAGACAAGAATCATTATTACAAAATTAAAAAAATATATTCATGTGGAAAATGAGAGGTATTTTAGCCCTCCATGCAAAATTCAGTTCTCTTCTTATTGTGACATAAAAATCAATTCTATGAAACATTAGAATCCCCTTGCATATACACTATTTATACAATTTAGGTATACGAAAAACTAAAAAAGTCTAAATTACCCTCCTAAGAACTTTTTACTTCAATCTAAACTATACTTTGACCTTATAATGCTAGCAGGTCTCATTTCAAATTTTGTACCTTAATAAGTAAAAATATGTCAGTTAATTTATTAAGGTTGTGGTTATATCGGTGGTGAATTATGATTATAACGGTGATGTATTTGCCCAAGACAAGAATCATTATTACAAAATTAAAAAAATATATTCATGTGGAAAATGAGAGGTATTTTAGCTCTCCATGCAAAATTCAGTTCTCTTCTTATTGTGACATAAAAATCAATTCTATGAAACATTAGAATCCCCTTGCATATACACTATTTATACAATTTAGGTATACGAAAAACTAAAAAAGTCTAAATTACCCTCCTAAGAACTTTTTACTTCAATCTAAACTATACTTTGACCTTATAATGCTAGCAGGTCTCATTTCAAATTTTGTACCTTAATAAGTAAAAATATGTCAGTTAATTTATTAAGGTTGTGGTTATATCGGTGGTGAATTATGATTATAATCTTCCATCATATATCAAATATTATTTGTTTAAAGCTATTTTACATTTTAATTAACTGTAAAAAGAAACTAATTATGAATTGTAAGATGAAAGGAAGAAACAAAATAAGGAAGCGTGGAAAAATAACAAGAAGATATCGTAAGATCATTTTTGAAAGAGGTGATAGAAGCCATAATTCATTTTAGTCATGGTATTTTGAATGAAACGCTAAAATGGCAGATAACAAGCCACATACCACCCACCCTCCTTGGATCCGGTGTAGCCAAATTCATCACTATGGCAATATTTGGATTATTGTAGATGTAATAATATGTCAAGACGTTGCACAAATTTTAAGTAGTGTACGAGTTGTTTGACCAACCAACACTCGCCTTCTAAGTTGTTGACTTTTTGTGTGGCTCAATATGTAAGCAAAATGACTGGAGAACATACAAGAAAAAGGAGAAATTCTTCCATTTTTGCTCCGGTTTATTCAGAATGTTAATATGCATATTATCGTTTATCAAAGGTGGCCTACTACAAGGCTCAGAAGGTGAAACATGCCTTCATGGTAGAAACGAGGGAAAAGGTAAAATGTAGAAAACCAAACAGACTACGCTTGTATTTCCTCCAACATAAAGTAAAATTTGTTTTGGCTTTTCTAAAAACAGTAGAATTTAATATGCATTTAGATCTACACTGTGTCTTTATATATAATATAAATTATATATCTAATAAAGCTAAAAAAATGTATTTCGAGACGTAGGGAGGAGGTATCATCTCGTAAATTACACCCAAGACACCCGTGAGTCACTGGCTATTAAGTGTATCCAATAGAAGATCACTTAGCACAACATACTGAACGAATGGGTTTGTGCTGACAGTTGTGTAATCCGTCTTATTAATATGTAATAAAAAAGAATTATATAGTAGCATATGACTAATATTTTATATATCCATAAATCACATTATATTTGACTTAGCTTAAAGAAAATACAATCCAATATTATTTTTGGAAAAGCTAAACATGCGCGAGTATTAGCTATGCCTGGAGGTTACGGCGCCACGGCGGAGAGGTGGGCCGTCCAGGCAGCGATGGCTGTTTTGATAGATGGAAACTTGCTTCTAAGTCTGAGTTTGGGTTATTGTGTATAGAGCTAAACCCAACTTAAAACATGAGTTAGAGCTTTGGTTTTGTAATACTTTCTAGTGAACTCTTTTAGGGTCTTTTTTTTTTGCTTGTGGCCTTGTACTTGTACATATCTTTTTAATACACTCCCTCCGTTGCAGAATATAGCTACGTTAAGAGTTCAAATTTTGTATCAAAATATAGCTACACTAAGAGTTCAACTAGATCTTTTATGTATGAGGCGACCAAAATACTCTCGTCCTTATTCCCTCACTTATCTTCAATCTGGAGAGATTAATTAGGCGGATTAGGCAGGTGTGTGATTAGTGGGATGCATGACTGGGTCAACATACAACCTTATTTGTGAGGGCAAATGATACTTTTTATCTACTTTCTTAATTTGTCTGAAAATCATTTAACGTAGCTATACTCTGGAAAGGAGGGAGTATAAAGAAAAATAGTTAGTAGGGGCCTCCCCTGCTGTTTCGGTAAAAAAAAGGCAGCGATGGCTGGAGGTAGAAGAGGATGCAACCTTTGGATGCTGAACCAATGGTGAAGACAAATCTAGTGCATAGGACTTCTAAAACACTCGATGCCATACAAATATTCCTAAAAGTTTGATATGAAATAAATATATTCTAAAAGTTGGTGTGAGCAATTTAATTGGATCTAATGATAATAAATGACTTTCCAAATAAGTAGTTCTAATTGCGCTTGTAACAAATCGAGCTTATAGTTGGAATAAATCCGAATGGTGCAACACTTATTACAGATATTACTATTACTCACACATCTAAAAACAATTTATTTTTTTTGAAAAAGTAAAAAAAATTATAAAAACAATTTCGGCTTGCTGGGCAGCTCAGCTGGCCTATTGCGGCTACGAAATTACAGGATCATGAGAAATAGACGGCTGAGATAGCCGCTCCTTTGTCCCCCTTCTAAAACCCTAGAAACCAACCTTCCCGTCTCCCTTCCCGCCGTCCTCGCCTCCCTCTTCCTTCCCCACCGGCCGCCGCTCCCCACCGCCGCCATGGGCCGCCAGCTTCCCGCCGACCAAGCAGAAGCGGAATTACCCAGGAGCAACAAGAAGGATAAGAAGAGCAAGAAGGACAAGAAGCGGAAGCTCGCGGCCGAGGCCGAGGCGGCGGCGGCTGCGGCGGCAATTGAGGAGCAGGTCGCGAAGAGCAGCAAGAAGAAGAAGCGGGCGGAGGATGAAACCGCTGACGGAGGCGGGGAGGCGGCGAACGGCGCCGAGAAGGCCGTGGCGGTCACCGGGAAGGGCTCCGAGGACCTCAAATACGCGCCGCTGCGGTCGTTCTCCGCCGCCGAGCTGCCGTCTCAGGTGCTCGACTGCTGCAAAGAGTTCGCGCGGCCGTCGCCCATCCAGGCGCACGCCTGGCCGTTCCTCCTCGACGGCCGCGACTTTATCGGCATCGCCGCAACCGGATCCGGTACAGCAAAACCGTTATAATTCCGCTTTCCGTCTGGTTATTCCTTTGCCCGGCTGTGTTCAAATTCCTCATTAACTTGCTGCTTCGCTTCGTTTGGGAAATGCCAGGAAAGACGATTGGCTTTGGTGTGCCGGCGCTGATGCACATCAGGAAGAAGGTAGGGGGGAAAGCAGGGAAGAAAGCCGTGCCCCGGTGCCTCGTGCTGTCACCGACGAGGGAGCTCGCTCAGCAGGTAAACAAGTGAAGCGTCCACAGCGTTGCAATTTGATTATATACTCGAATAGGACATGCAGATTTTAGGTAAATGCTGCGGCGTTAAATAGGTTCCTTTAGCCTCTAGGTTAAGTTTTCAATCGGAACAAAGATTCGGCAATATAGATAACATAAGTAATGTCCTTTAGCCTCTAGGTTCAGTTTTCATTCGGAACAAGGAGTGTACAATATAGATAACATAAGTAACGAATGCACTTCTACTTTGGTGCACCCAACAAGTTGTATCCTTGTTCATGCTGCTAATTTATTGAATGATCAGTCTTCGAGGCGTTTCCTATTTGGCATTATTTCTGCAATAATCGTTATTCACATTATGTTGCTTTTTAAGATTCTGTTGCTGTTTGAACTTTGTAGCCTGAACTATGCTGCGTTTCAATTTCTAAAAAATGCTTCACATATAACCAAAAAAAATCTTGGGAAAGGGGCGTCATAGTGCTTTTACCTTTTTCTACAAAAACGGGTGCCATATCCTGTTTGTTTATTGGGATGGTGGAAAAACTGATCATAATTGGAGGATCTGAAGAAAACAATGAATGATTACACAGTTCTGTATTGTGCCAGATTGCAGATGTACTTAGTGAGGCTGGTGCAGCATGTGGGATAAATTCAGTTTGCCTCTATGGTGGGACTTCAAAGGGACCACAAATAGCTGCCCTTAAATCAGGAGTGGTAAGATAACACTGATTTCAGTTTTTTCTCAGCCATGTACTGAATATTGATTACATCTGGAACTTCTGATGTTGTATATCCAATCACTACTGTAAAACATAATTTTTACCACTTAAATACAAAATTATAAATGCTTGCTTATTTTACAAGACATGAAACTGTACCTTGGTCTTTTCAGTATTCCTCAGTTACTTCTGTTAAAAATGCATATTTTCCTAACCCTTTATTCATTTTTCTTGTGGATTTGTGCTTTCAGGATATAGTCATAGGAACTCCTGGGCGTATGAAAGACCTTATTGAAATGGGTATTTGTCATCTTAACGAAGTTTCATTTGTGGTAAGTCAGTTTTGCCTTTGATTGTGCTATTCTTGTTTATGAATGTGCTGTGCATACTATATATGTTCTCTGTGGTCACAAATATGTGCTGGTTTGGACATCAAGAGGATTACCAAGTTGCAACTTTGATCACTATTCTTTTGTTCTTTTGTATTATATATATATATCCTTGATTTGAGTATTTGACATGCTAAAGATATGTGGATCACTGGATTGGCTGCTTGAAAGCAATATTATTATTTTTCTTCTAGTTAAAAATAGAAATAGTATTTACAACTAGTTATTAATGCTAAATTGATGAAAAGAATGATCGAAGTGGCATCTTGTACCCAGATGCCATGACAAGTATTCTGAAGGAAATCTTCATGTACTGTTTTCATGTCTAATATAAATATATTCATAGATATTTAAATAAATAATTTTTATTTGTGTTTTTTCCTGCTCTTTTCTCTCTCCTTGTTTTCCTTTGTGTTTTTGGTGGTGTGTACTTATCCCTGTTTCTTCTTAATGTTACAATGATGGACAGTTCTATTGCCAGTTTGAGATACAATTGCTTACGCTGAGCTTGTAGATGGTTATATTACGTCCGCATCTTCTTTACGTCCGCATCTTCTTTTTCAATTTTTTCTTGTTTATTTACTCTACCTTTTCAAAATTCATACAAAAGGTACATATATACCATCTCCATACACACATACAGCTTATTCATCTATGCTATTATTACTTAAAAGTTGTAGCAGTTTTCCTCGAAAGAGTTCAGCGCAGACATGCGTAGCCTGAATTGCAAGTACACTATTCGGCTTTAGGAACATTCTTGTTCTGATTGCTTATCTTATTGCATATTTTGATGTGGAAACGCTGCTATGAACTCTACACAATGTTCGGTGAGAGCTTCTGGTTGAGTGGCTCCATCGAAATTGTTTATATGGTTGATAAGCGACTAAATACTTTTTTTGTATAAGGAACCATCCACTGAGAATGGTATTTGATTATCTTTTACCTTGGTATGACATTCCTTTAAGCTAGCTTTGTAGCCTGGTACACTTATTATTTGGTGCTTCATTTTTTATCTCAAGAAAATTACCCATAGTCCCATAGAGTTCACGTAAATAGTAAAAATATTGTTGAATATGGCATTTCTTTCCTAGTCTTCTTTACCCTCCTTCCTCTTTGTTGAATATGTACTTGTAGTCTGGTACACACTCTTAGTGTTATTTGCTGCTTCGTTTATTTAAAAAAATACAAAATAGAATTCACATAAGTAGTAAAAAGTTAGTTTAATATGGCTTTTCCCTCTTTCTGTTTAGTTCATTCAGGGATCTAATAGTCGTGAAATGGATTAGCATATTTCTGGCATCAATCGATTACCTCAAATGTTCCTTGGGACTGCTGTGCTTACACTTTCATGGTTGTGCTTTAGTGACTAATTATTGTGTTCAGTTCTGTTGCTTTTGCTCTTTGTGGTGTGATAGCTGTTCTTTAACACAGGTTTCTCTTGCATAGGTTCTAGATGAAGCAGATAGAATGCTGGACTTGGGTTTCGAACCTGAAGTCAGGGCAATTTTGAGCCAAACATCATCTGGTTTGTATCCTCTACCCATGCATATATCAGTTTTTCAGTTTTTGTGAGCTTGTTTAGGTCGGTGGATTTTTTGGGGGTAGGTTGTTTCAAGGATAGTTCTGGGCTAGATGTCTGGATCTGTGACCCTTCTATGATTGATGTGGTACCATTCTACTATTAGTCTCTGTTATGCTATTGCTGTATGTTTTGTATTTAAGATTCTGAGCAAGTCTGCCAGCAAGTTAAAATTCTTGCAATCAGGCCAGAATAGAATAAACAGCAACAAAGCCTGTTTCATAATGTAAAGAATCAGATTAAGATTCTTCTGTACTGTGCTTGAGGTTTGCTGTATTTTGAAGCTGCAAATACTAAGGGCTCATGTCCCCCTGGAGCTTAAGGCTCTGTAGGCCGCTGGTCGTTTAGTTTTGCTAGTCTGTTCTCTTGGTGCTCGGTTTGGGTATTCTACCTTAATGACATGACGTGGAGTTCTCATGCTTAGTTCAAGAAAAGCTGGTAAATACACATTTCTGTTTTCTCGTCACTACATGCTTACTACAAAGTAGAAATTTATTGAAGATGCTATGTAATGCAATCTGAGCAACTTGGCCTTCATGGCGTGTTGCATAGGAATGGATCTATCATAGTTATTTGAACCGTGCCTTTTATTTTATTTGTGTCATTTATGTGAATTTATCCTGCATCCTCGACCTCAGGCCTCCTGTTTCTTGTACGATGCCTAATGATACGATTACTTACGCAGTACGTCAGATGGTGATGTTCAGTGCAACTTGGCCTCTTGCTGTCCACAAGCTAGCTCAAGAGTTTATGGATCCAAATCCAATAAAGGTTGTGCTTTTCTTGTCTGGTTTTTGCTTTCAAAGCCTAATTACTTGGGGTTGACATTCTTTTCAACATCTCACTGCAGGTTGTCATTGGATCAGAAGATCTTGCAGCTAACCATGATGTGATGCAAATTGTTGAAGTATTGGATGATAGATCACGAGATTCAAGATTACTTGCGTTGCTTGATAAATACCATCAAGCACAAAGGTAGATATTAGGCCAGGTTTCACTTGCTCATGTATTTATCTATGCAAGATTCATTTCAAGGCACCGATTATGCAGGCACGCTGTATTGCACATGTTTTCATCCACATTAGCATCCTAGATCTTGCGAACACTACTGGCCGTGGCCGATACATATGGCAATGTTCCTTATTCCTAATAACTTCCTACCACTGCCAAATATTGCTTTGTACCATTTCCTAATTAGAAAAGGCTTGGAGGAATGCTCTTGGTGATTTGATTATAGCCACTGGCATAGATTACACATACACCTACTGTACATGGCACTGTGCTGCTAACACTAACATGGTATAATCACTGCACTGAATCCTGATATGATCCTTAGCAACCTAATTATTTCCATGATTGTGTTTAACATGTCAGAGCAATGCTATTCGTCGCCCTTTTCTTTTCATTGTTTGCAATTCGAATTACAGCATTTCTTGGGTGCAATATTTTGTTTTAGTGGTGATCTTTTATCTTTGGAGCTCTATATTAAAAACAAATCTAAGGAAGGTTACTTCTGTTCAATGCAACAGCAACAGGGTTTTGGTTTTTGTGCTTTACAAGAAAGAAGCTGCACGAGTGGAAACAATGCTTCAGAGAAGGTAGCATATTTGTTTCCATCTCTTCAACATTATATTTCTCTACATATTTTTAATTTTATATTTGTTATGAAGGGGATGGAAGGCTGTTTCAGTCCATGGTGATAAGGCTCAGCATGATAGAACAAAAGCTTTATCTTTATTTAAAGAAGGCAAATGCCCTTTAATGGTGAGCTTTTTCACTTATAGTTGCTTCAGAATTGAAGTCCCCAATATGATTGAATGGACTTATGCTTTTTATACATGATTTGCTGTTTAGTTTATGAGTCACACATCTTATCTGAGACTGGGGCTTTTTTCGGTTTCTTTGCCCAACTTTGCTCACCAGCACACCAACTTTGCTAGGCAAGGTTGGGCAAGGCAAATTTTGCTAGTCGAGGAGAGCCATGCTAGGTAGGAGTACTGTGAAGTACTAATGGGATTCATGACTTCATGTTGTGCTGTAATTTTGTCATGGAAAATTTAGAGCAGCTAAAGAGGCCCTTTTGGACACCAACAAGTTACACTACTTCTGGGTTCTTATTTTTACTATTTAGAGATCAATTTTAGTGAAACCTATGTTTTCTCATTAGTTATTGGAAAATCTGAATCCATTGTATATCAACACAGTGCCATCATGTTACCATTTTTTTTTGGTGGCACAAGGTGAATCTGAGGTAAATGAAAACATTTTTGCAAGTGCTTCCAGCTTCAGTTAAGAGTACACAATTCTTGAAAATATCTGTGGCTGTCTGAAATCAGTGTGGAATATTTATGGTTTTCTGAAATTCCTTTTCTTTTCATTACCGTGTTTATGCTTTTTAAGCTTAAGACTAATTATCTTGCATCTGACATCATTCAGTCAAACCGTCTTATAATTGTTTAGCTGTTTAGACAACATTATGGTTTGTTTCGTTTGTGTGCTCATTATTTTGTAAATGTAATACATGCAGATTGCTACAGATGTTGCTTCACGTGGACTTGATATTCCTGATGTTGAAGTTGTCATCAATTATAGTTATCCTTTGACCACTGAGGATTATGTCCACAGAATAGGGAGGACTGGTCGTGCTGGCAAGAAAGGTGTTGCACATACCTTTTTCACTCAAGAAAACAAGGTACTCGAGCTATCATACCCTTTGTGCACTCGATTATTTCACTGTTGAGGTTATGTTAATTTAATTTCATTTACAGGGGCTTGCTGGTGAACTTGTGAATGTTTTGCGTGAGGCTGGTCAGGTTGTTCCTCAAGCCCTTACGAAATTTGGCACACATGTCAAGAAAAAGGTTTGTTTTTAGCTTGGAGTTTTTATTTGGAGCTATATTTTCAGATTATGGTCGTATTAATCCGCGTAGGATAGTGTAGGTATGGATGGCTTGCAATGTCAGTAAGAAAGAGAAAAATATAAAAATATTACATAGTACGTTATTGATAATTCACTTTGATGATCTGTCCTGTCTAGTTTTATAGCTTTTATGTTGCAAAAATTGTGAATGCGTGGAAATTGGTGGTTGCATTAGTTTCCAACACTTGCAGTATTTACAAACAACTGATTTGTAATTTTAGATAATGCAGGTCCTTAAATATATGTGCTAGATGGTTCTATAAGATATCTTCATTGAAACAGATAACTGCCTCTAGATTCTAGATGCAGCAAAAATAGAAATTAGGGTCCTGTTACCAATTTCATGGGAGCCAAGGTCTAGTCTATGTGTGGACAGCAGGGTACTGATGCTACATTGCTACTCTGTCAAGTCTGACAGCAGTGTACAAAGGAAACCCTGACAAGGGCATGTGAAAATAAAAAAATTACATGTCGCAACATATTTTCCATTTACATGCATCTTTCGTGGACATGGAAGCACACTAGAGAGGTGGCAATGCGGGTGGCATTTTCATTTTCTGAGGGCTTGTGAGTCAGGAGCTGATTAACGGACCATTTTTCATAGGGGTGCAAATTGGTGAACCTTAGGGGCACCTTCAACCCTCTTTAGTTCAAATATTTATACTAGTTTTCCTGTGGAAAACTATTATAAATATTTGAACTAAAGAGGGTTGGTTGGAGGTGCCCCCAAGGGCTACTAATTTTTTTCCTAATTTTTTAGTTTGTGCTGCTTCCTAATATCTTAAAAAACAGTGGGGAATGAAAAGGAGTACTAGGTTGGAGTTTCCAAACCTCAAAAGGGCTTTAGTTTTGAAGATACTAATGGGTTTTAAAACTCTTAAGCTTTGTTATATCCAGGCACTTTTCAGTCAGTCAGATAAAGTATTGTTTCTAAAACTGTAGTTTTGACTTGAACCCAAAAGGATTTATATCATTTTTTAAATGTAGAGAATACTATTCAGTTCTTTGAAATTACCGAAGCTCAATTGACTGCATGTGAACAGAATGAACATTAGGCTGATTTGTGATAAATGACCTTGACCTTACCTGCAATCATTCTTTTGCAGGAATCCAAATTATATGGATCCCACTACAAGGAAATCACAGCAGATGCTCCTAAATCGACGAAGATCACATTCGGTGATTCTGACGAGGACTAAACTAACAGCACTTACTGTTCTTCCGCACCTGCTTATGAAACTTGATTTATACATCGGTTGACGGTGCTATCAATATCATTGGATCAGGCATCTGGAAACAGATTGCGGTGGATGCAATGTGGCAGAAGGTAGCTCCAAAATATACATCACATAATATCATCCGTGTTTTATGTTAGTTTATTGTGAGCAGCGTTCTGCTTATGTATTTTTTGACCATCCGCATTATGCCGGTTGTATGCACAACAGACTAGTTAAATCCGACTATGGTAATGACCGAATAGTAGAACAGTAGTTATAGAAAAAGCCAAGGTGGTTTTACAGTGTTGGCTGGCTTGCTGATGGATTGGATCTGTGGGACTGGGGTTTTTGAAACATTGGCTACACGGCATAGTTTATGTTGCGATTGTTCATTGCGTGGTGATATGCACAATTTTAGCGGTCTTGATGCTTATTTAAAGTGCTGCCCCTGCAAGTTGCTGTGTGACAGTACTGTGGACTTAGTTTTCACTTCAGGAAGGCACTGCTCATTCGCATGCTTAACCATTGCCAGTTTCGTAATCTTTGATAGTTGCCAGTACTAGTTGTCAGCATCATATCCTATATATTTATCACAGCATTACTTGACCACTACAGCACCCATCATGCTACCACCTGTGTGACATGATGCTTCAGCTGGTCACCACAAACGGGCTGCGGACCAAGTGCTTCCCATCCGACCAAGTAATGGAGCCCCACAGGGCCCCCTGCTTCTTCGCCGCCGCGTCGCTCCGGTGGGAGAAGGTCACCTTGAACGCCAGCGTCTTGACGCTCCCGGTGAACTCCAGCTTGCTCGGCGTGACCTTGACGTCGAGGCCGGCCGGCGCACTGACGGCGACCGTGTAGGTGGCCTCCGCCTGCGCGCCGACGTTGGTGACGGCACGGGTGACCGTCCTGCCGGCCTTGCCGCCGAGCACCCCCGACACGGCGATCGACGGGTAGTTGAGGTCGGAGATGAGGCTCGCGGTGGCGTTCGCCGCGCAGGTGAACCCGCCGGGGACGGTGGCGTTGGCGATGAGCCTGATCTTGGACACGTTGTAGCCGTAGTTGCAGAGGAACTGGAGGTAGTCTTCTTCCCCGGCGTCGTACACCAGCCCCGGGTCCAGCGCGCCGCCCGGGTGCACCTGCCCGGCGCCGTAGTCGTACGGCGTCGCCGGCGACCCCGAGTCCGTCGTCATCGGCGCATGGTCGTTGTTCAGCTGTGTCGCTGTGCCGCAGCAAGAATTTGCTCTTAATTTGTTCAGGTTCATTTGGAGAGATGAAACTTGAGCTAGTCATCTCAGTCACCTGTGGTCATGATGGCCGAGCGGATGGCGGCGGGGCTCCAGGTGGGGTTCCAGGCTTTGACGGTGGCGGCGGCGCCGGCGACGTGGGGGCACGCCATGGACGTGCCGGAGACGAGCTTGAACTGCGAGGCCACGGCCTGCCCCGCCGGGAGCGACGTCGTCGGGATCCACGACGCCAGGATGTTCACCCCCGGAGCCGCGACGTCAGGCTTGAGCACGTTCCCGGCCTGCGCCGATGGGCCCCTCGACGAGAAGTAGGCCACCACCGGCGCCGGCTTGTACTCCGTCACGGTCGCCGTCGCCGTGATCGTCGCCACCGGTTGGCTTTAAGTTAATTAGCGTCGTGTCGGATCAGATCAGAAGAAGGTTTTGAGTTTTGACAGGTCAAGACGGAGGCTTTCAATGAGATTGTCGGTGCACTAGCGTACCTGGTGGAGGCGATGTACTTGTTGATGGCCATGGTGGCGGAGGAGGTGACCTCGGTCACCGGGAAGTCGAGGTAGGCGGTGGCCACTGCGTTCTCGACGTCGTTGACGAAGATGGCCCCCACAGCACCGGCGCTCTTGAGCTCGTCCGCCTTCACCAGCTTCGACGTGTCGCCCTCCGTGTGGTTGCACAACACGATCTTCCCCTGGACCTTGCTGCTCTCTAGCGTGCCGGGCTCACAGTGGCTGCAGGATCGGAGGATAGACCGATGACGATGAGCAGAGGCAGAGCACAGAGCAGAGAGCTAGCTGTTCAGAATTTCTGTCATATACCTTGCTGACTCAGCATCGGACTCTGAGGTCGACTTTGCTGCTGCACCAGTGATCAATGGATACTTCGGCGATTTGTCCAAGTTCGAGAAGTTTATAGCTCCACCCTACATATAATATAAATATATATATTTATATATATGTATATATATCATCGGAGGTTGATGATGAACTAACTGACAAATCAAAGCTGAATCGAAGAACTTGACGTATGTACTTTGACGGCGCTGTTGTTTCCACCGAGCACGACGTCGGACTCAAAATCACGGTCGATGGTGGTGGCGGCGACGGTGAGGATCCACGGCGCGGCGTTGACGACGGTGGCGGCGGCGGGGCCAGAGTTCCCGGCGGAGCAGACGACGGTGACCCCCCTGGCGACGGCGTGGAAGGAGCCGATGGCGATGGGGTCGTCGGCGAAGTCGGGGCGGAAGTATGGCGACGCGCCGAGGGAGACGGAGAGCACGTCGACGCCGTCGGCCACGGCGTCGTCGAACCCTGCGAGGATGGCCGAGCCCGCGCACCCTTCCTCCGAGCAGACTCTGTACATGGCCACCCTCGACGCCGACGACCCCCCCTTCGCCGTCCCGGCGGCGAGCCCGTAGTACGATGCGCCGGACACCGCGTTCCCCGCCGCCGTCGACGACGTGTGCGTCCCGTGACCCACGTCGTCCCGCGGTGACCCTCCGCCGCTCTCCGATGGGCCCCGCACCCCGCTCATGTCGTAGTACCTCGCTCCGATCAGCTTCCTGCAACCGACGGGATCATATATACATATATATTCATAATTTCATATGCACTAGTCATAACGATCTATCTTCTTCTTGCTCCAGAAATGAAAGGAATCAGGAGAAAATATGACAAAAAATGGCTCTTACTAACTCACTCACTTGTTGCAGTTGGAGGAGTTGAAGTTATCGCCGGTCATGCAGGTCCCTTTCCAGTGGCTGGGAACGGGGCCGAAGCCGGCGTCGTTGAAGCTGGGGGACTCAGGCCAGATGCCGGAGTCGAGGAGGCCGATGATGGTGTCCGACGAGGGGTCGTCGGAGGCCTTGTTGTTGTGGGCTCCACTGCGACGAGCGGCGGCGTCGACCTTGACGGCGGCCTGCTGGAGGAAGTCCCATGACCTGGTGGTGTGGAGCTGGTAGACGGGATCGGCGAAGACGGAGACGACGCCGGGCTTTCGCCGGAGCGCGGCCGCCTCGTCGTCGGTCAGCCGTGCCGCGAAGCCGGAGAAGCCGTGCTTGTACTGCCGCACCACCACGCTGTCCGCCTTCTGCCCCCTGACGAACGTAATGGAAATCACATTCACATCACATTCCTAGATGGCCAATAAACGTTAAATTTGAAGATTAGGGTGAAAAAGAAAAAAAAGACAGTGAACTCTTGGCATCTCTATGCCTCCTTGTTAGTATGAATCGAAGGGTATTTTGCAATGTGTTTCACAAGAGGTCAATGTGTCCGTGATGTGCAGCTTTTTGTTTGTGATGGACCGACCGACCTCTTGAGCACCGTGCTGACGAGGCGCAGGTGGCTCTCTAGAAGGAGGTTGGGGGAGGAACGGGGTGGCACGGCGCCCATGTACACCACGTACACCTGGCGGCCTCGGCTTCCCCCACCGGCATCGCCGGCGCTGGCGCCGGCCAACGAGGCGGTGAGGCAGAGCAACAACCAAACAATGACCATCTTGTATATATTCTTGCCTATAATTAGCACACGATAGCTAGAGTGCTCCCCGGGAACTCGATCGATCAGGTCACTCGTCGTGCGCCGTCACTGAAGTTGCATTACACGATCGAGGCTCTTGGTTAATTGCCACGAGCGAGCTACGCTGCTGCGTCGATATATATACACACACATATATATATATAAGTGTTCGATCGGATCCGTGTCTGGGTGGGCGCGCGTGCTGGTCTGTGCGGCTGTGGTTGCGCTGCAGTGGTGCGGGCACTAGCGGAGCGCACGGACGCGTCGTCGTGCCCTAGCTAGTGCTCTAGTGATCGACCTTATCACGACTCGGAAGTGGCAGTCCTAACCTAGCTAGGCCACCATCGTCTGTGTCAAGTGGCTGCCAAGCTTAGGCGTAGCCTCCACCTCCTCCTTTCGGCATCGTCCATGGCTATGAGCAAATATTGGAAAAGAAGGGGAGCAACGTACAATACAATCGGCGGTCAAGATTAAAACGAAATTCTTTCCTTCGGATATATGATACTCGGCCAGTCTAGTCAATGTTGCAATTAAGTGTGAATTGTAATTTATAGAGATGAAATAAAACAAGCTACATCGTTTGGCCTAATAAATTACAAACGATCTGAAATGGAATATTTTTTTTTTCAGAAACCATACTCACTGTTTTCACCCGTGGTGTTGGAATGCCGTGCTAGTATTAGGGGAGTAGGGACAATGCATGGCAGAGCAAGAAAGAGAGAGGCCCCCGGGGCACGGTGCACCATTTTGGATGAGACGAAGATAGTGGATATAAAGTGAGTGCTGTTTTTTTCCTCTTCAAATGACTTGCAATTCGCTTATCCGTCGTTCAAATTTTTTAACCACAACTTCTGTTATTGTTTGGGTACAGGATTACTATTTGAGGAGTTTTACGGTGGTTAGAAGACACTAGAAGGAACCACGTGGTATTTTTTGGCTGATTAATGATAGATAGTCATTGATCTATCTTATTATTATTTTAATTGGTACCTCCCGATATATTTCTTTGGATGGTACCATCAACTTTATCGCCATTAGATCTTTTGTAAACAACGGTTCTCAATTTTTTTCAACCATCCTAAAAACTCCTCTATTTATTTACCCAAGTTCAGGGAGGTTGCAGCAATTTATGGAGGACGGCCGGTACACAAAGATTATATTGCAGTGATAGAGTGGTCAAGTTCAACGACAATTGAGGTCTCCAGAGGTGACACTGTTGTAGCTAGGCTAGGCCGTGTTTAGTTCCCAAAAGGACTTTTTACTTCCTATTCATCCCCTCACAGAACACACATCTCTAAAAATTCTTTTTTCTCCTTTCGTATTCATCCCCCTCACATAACACGCATCCTAGAAAAAAAATACTTTTTCCCCGCCACAACTAAACACGGCCTAGACCGCGAGGTGGTGGCGAAGGAGGGATCAGATGAGCCATCAGGACGTGAAAGGAGACCCGCATGAGGAGCGGGACGGTGTCGAAGTGCCACAGTCATGTTGGGATGGCAGCTATGAAGAGGAACTAGCTAGCGAGACGAAATACGATGGCATGATCTTTAATTTGGATGAGACACATAAAGGCTTAGGGACAAAGCGGATAGAAACAATCAATACATATTTAAAGCTGTTGTGGGACGAGATATGATTTGCTATTTGATTGAAAATCCAACCGGCGGTGTAAAATTTGACCTGCAGATCAGCAAAATCACGAGAAGCATTAGCCTACGCCGGTGTAAAACAAGTGACGCTGATTAAAATAAGAAAACCGTGTCATATAATAATAATAATAATAATAATAATAATAATAATTCTAGAACGCGTGCAGAAACGAATAAAACGGCCGGCCGGCAGCCACCTGGACAGATAGAGCAAACCTGAGGATGCAATACGATCGCTGGTGGCTGTTGGTAGGCACTGCCTTCGTATGTAGTTTTCCCTATCCTACTTCAAAAAATAAATGTTTTTACTATGTGCGTGCCTACCCGCCAATTTCGAGCTCTGTATCTTTTCAAAAAAAAAAAAAATCGAGCTCTAGCTAGCCAGAGGCCTACTACGTAGTAGCTAGAGCGAGCTGAGCCATGCCACCGCCAGTTACTCCGTCCCAAATTGTTAGTTATTCCAAGATTCTTGAGAGTCAAACTCTTTTTATGTTTGACCAAAATTATAGAGTGAATCACAAAAATTTATGGAATCAAATAGATATAATCTAAAAGTATACTTAATGAAGAAGCCAATGGTACTTATTTGGTATCATAAATCTTAGTACTTTGTTATATAAATTTGGTCAAATTTGAGATAGTTTGACTCTCCAAGAATCTTGGAATGACTTACAATTTAGGATCACTACTAGAGAATGGAGCATTCGTCCTTCACACGTTAGTACCGGTTGTCTTAAAACCCGGTACTTATGTGTCCCAGACTCCCAGGGGTCCCGAGGGCCCTCAGACCATTTAGTACCGGCTAGTAACACCAGCCGGTACTAAATGGTGCCATTTAGTACCGGTTGGTGTTACCAGCCGGTACTAAATGCTCCCGGGGGGTTACCGAGGCCCCCATGCATTTAGTACCGGCTCGTAACACCAGCCGGTACTTGGCATTTAGTACTGGCTGGTGTTACGAGCCGGTACTAAATGGGTCCGCGGGGTATAGTTCAAAAGGAAAGCATATCCCACTCAATCACAAGTGATGCATAGGTGGGATGGTAGAGGGGGTTACGCGCGAGGCCAGAGGTTGTGAGTTCGAATCCCACGAACCGCGCACGCCCATTTACGCGTGAAAAAATCGTGTGACTTGTGACCTACAAATATTACCCGTAAGTTTACAAATTTTTTTCTTTATTTTTTGGCTCGAAACCCGTTAGTACCAGCCGGTACTAACTGGCTGACCCCACCGACCCTGCGGCCCCGTTAGTACTGGTTGCTGCAGCCGGTACTAACGGGGCTGCCATTTAATACCGAAAGCTCTGTACCGGGCGTATAACTGGTACTAATACGGCTTTGCGACTGAAACCAAAGGTCTCTTTCCCCATGGTGGATGGAGGGAGTACATTCTTACGAAATGCGCATCGAATGTGTGGCCAAGGTAGTAGCCCCACAAACCAAACCCAAAAACAAACTGTTCCATGGTCACTGGTGGGTGCCCCGGCCTGCAGCACTTCATTCCGTAGAAGCCTACACTAGGCTCACCGTCGTAGTGGGAAGGCACAGGTTAGGCCCTGGCTCGTCGGCGTTGCTGTTGGGTCGTGGCGTTGCTGTACGCACGCGCGTTTGCCCAATTTTATCCATCTATCCCCGCCCACACCTCCGAACCACCCCTCCTCACAAAGAGCGAGCATGCGGCGGCGTCACTCCTGCCACGCGTCCACTGTT
This sequence comes from Digitaria exilis, assembly GCA_015342445.1. NCBI lineage: Eukaryota > Viridiplantae > Streptophyta > Magnoliopsida > Poales > Poaceae > Digitaria > Digitaria exilis. The sequence goes on from JACEFO010002599.1 coordinate 588,805, forward strand.
GATAAGTAGCCGGGCATGCACACGATCAACCAGGATCATATCGGAGGTTTATATTTTCTATACCCTACAGGATCGGAGATCAGGAGCGCACACGGCACACACTGTCACGCACACCCAACTTTTGATTATGGATAGTGGATTCTTCTTCCTGCAGAGGGGATATATTTAAGCATATAGTGGTTGTCTATACATGACCCTTGTAAGGTACTATCGTGATGCAATGTAGCATTTATTTGATCTAGATAAACTTAAGTACTGCTTACTTACTAGAGCAACTCTAGTTAGCGTACCCTTTTTCCAGTTGCGCTAGTGTATCCTTTGCTGCGATTTTTAAATTAAATCATAGTGATACCATTTGCATTTTTCTCGTGATACTCTTATACTATCTGTACAACCCATGTATACTACTAATTGAACAAATTAAATTGTTAGTAGTATATAAATAATCTTAACCACCATGTATTTTTATACTGGTCTTTTGTAAACACCAGCACATTAGTACCAATAGGACACCGTAAAAAACGTCAACACATATAGCTAGTTTCTCTTTGTACACTCTATGCACAAATCTCCATTTCACCGACTCTGCATACTACAGATATCTACAGTGGTTTAATAATATACATAGACTAGCATAACAAACATCACTACACAGTTGTTACTAAATTCAAGGTCGGTCTTGTCTTGTACGTGCAGATCACAGGATCTGCGAGGCCTCTCCCCTCCTAGTGCAATTAGGAGCATCCAAGCAGTTAGTATTCTTACACACAAAAATGACAAATGTATGTCCTATCTAGATCTTAATATTTTTCTAAACTCTTTTAGTCTTTTGCACAGTATGGTTTGATTCTTAAATAAATATCCATAACTACGAAGTGAATAGCATGACACTATTGACCTACCACTAATGACCGAACCTACACGTACGATAAGGATTAGTATTGGGACTGCAGGCTCGTAGGCGTGACTCACCTAAATCACCTTTGCTTATGCCTCAGCCGGTTCTGGGAGTGTAATCAACCGGGATGCGGAGTCATACACCAACTCACTGCCGCAACTGATGCAGAAGCATAAAAATGAACATTTATCAGAATATTTGCTCAAAACTCATGCAGAAGTGGATAGTAACAATTGAAGGCATACTTTGAACATTTCACAGTGTTTTTCACGCCACCGCTGGGCACTGACAATATAGTCCCGAAGAAGGAAAGGTTTTCGTTTCCACAATTTGGACATGGGCCCTGAAAAAGAAATAATAATCATATATGCATTCTCCAGTTAACCATACAATAATGTATGAACAGCAAAAAGGAAAATACCTTCAAAATCAGAAAGTCTTTCACAATGGCACTAGTGATTGCCTGTGCTATCCAAAATATCAAAGGCAGTGCAGCGAACCACGTGAAGATGAAACTGAAAGGCTCTGGCAACTGTAGAAATCAGAAAATACAGTTAAAAATAATAAAGTTCCTTATGTGGCACTAACACCAACTGAAAAACCTCAAGTATACTGAACACAGAAACTTTCAAATGTGGCATGCATAAGCATAACAAGATCAAGTTGGTCTCGGAAAGCTATCAGCTAATCAGAAACCAACTGTATTAAGTATTAACTTTATTGAATTATTTATATTCCTTAATTTTTTTTAGAAACGGATCTATATTCCTTCAAAAATTTAGCTTATCATTTTCTGGATAAAAAGAACAACGCAAACATTATTAAAACAACAAAGCAGAATAAATTGGTTACATAGGTTGCTCCATCATCCGGTCTGAATGTTTGAACAGTTTGGACAGGTTTGGCAAAACTAGCATGTTCAGCACTGACTAGAGTAAGTCCTAGCTGCTCACTTTATGCCAGAAAAATATGATGTCATAGGACATAAATTTTTAACATAAGAGAATTATTTTCCACAATATTGAGATGAGATCTTACATTCGTACTATATTTCCAAAACGATACAAATAATAGTCAAACACCCCTGCCCCCTGGTAATCTTAGCAGCAGCTCATGGCTCATGCCCAATGGAGCAGAACCTCAGTTTTAAACTTCCAACTCAAGAGAAACAACTTTCCATATACTAAAGGAAAATTTTATGGAGGATATTGAAGTGTGATTGTATCATTCCAAGCTATATAATCAATAAAAAAAATATCAAGTCTTCAATTTGCCAATACTTGCCTCAAGAAGATACGTGATCTCAAATCCCGTCAAATCATCCAAGAAGAAGAATCTGTCAAGAAGAAACATGCATTAGACACCTAATGAAGATACTGATCCCTTCTAAACCAACAACTATATTTGGCTGCAGTGTAATATGAATGTCAAAAATCATGAAGAATTCAAACAATTCTCTCTTGATTCCTGTCACGTCAGTGAATTTCCCTGTAATACTCACAGCGTTAGTGCTACAACAGCTGCCGGAACATTGAGCAAGAACATCTTGAAGTAGTCAACAGTCAAGTCACTGTAGACCTGCACAAAATTCCTTTATAGGTCAGGGTTTCTAAAATGAACAAACTCATAATGCTGCCCCAAATCTTTTTTTTAGATCATTACTGCCCCCAATCAGTGACAAGGGTAAGTTCATGTCTAATCCTAATTCATATATCTAGTCTGAAGAGATTTACACTATAATGTAAACTCATCTGACATAATTGAGTGAGACTGTTTGTTAATTTTCCTGGTTTGTCTGCTGGTACAAGTGATCAGCAAGATAACGTTTCGAAGCATTGACAGATAATACTTCGCCCCTTACACTACAAAATTTAATAGTAAAAAATTATATACTGAAAAATAATACTTCCTGGACCCACTGATAATGTTCAGTTACAGTTCGCATGGTATAGATGCTGAACACTACATGTCATTTAATCACTGAAGGAAGTGGAAAAGACCATATGTTTTCAAAAATTTTGGTGACAAAGCTGACAAAAGGACTGGTCTTGATCTTGTGATAGGTAAGGATAGCTATGTTGAGGACTGGTCTCATCACAAGCCTCAGGAAACAAAAAAAAGAATGATAAAAAATGTTTTCCCTTCCGATGTGTGCTGTCATGAAGTACAATAACTAGCAAGACAACAAATCGAATGATTATTACATACCTTTCGACTCCGTAGGCTGCATCTTGGACCTTCCTGTACAATGACGCTTCCTTCTTTCTAGAGAGGAGAAATTATCAAGAAAAAATAAAAGCAGATTTAGAATATGACAATGCTGTGCTTATTGTGCATTATTAGTTGATAGGTGATACTGATCTCTAAGTTTATCATGGTCTCCAAAGTCCAAAATGAAATACTAGACCTGAAGCCTAGTAATACATGAATATCATAATACTAGTGAACTAGGCAAAAAAAAAAAAAAAAATGGAAACCCACTAAACAAATCAACTGTGGATCACTCTTCTGTGGCCGTGCACTGGCCTGTGGAGACAAATTGTCAGTGTGCCACAATGTTTGTTAGCCGTACACGCCATACTATTGAGTTTTGAGACAATCATCAATCGCAAATGGAGGTTTAGTACTAAGCTATTTGCTTAATGCCACTAGACCTTTGAATTAAGTGGGTAATAACTTACTATATCGCGAGGGTTTCACTCTCTGTATGAAATACTCTGATAGGGTGCAGAGGAGCTGGTGATGCACAAGCATATAAAATTCATGGCCAAGCTTGACTTTGTTTGTGAGACATGAAATTGACAGAAAGCAAACAAAAAGGAAAAAATATACAGGAATACATTGTTTCCCCTATTGTTCATTATATCCTCCAACCTTTTTTTGTCAATTCATACCTTAGAAACTGTCAAGTTTAGTCAAGTCTTAGAATTTTACATGCTTGTGAATCATCACCTCCACTATAAGTATGGTTCTTATTTTTCTTTATAATTTTTCAAAACATGTAAAGAACATGGGTTTTAGTTGGGTTTTCATGATCTGAACAAATGTCTTTTTCCATTGAATATTCTTATCTGCTTGCTTTAAAGCTATTCTAAAGACATAGGAACTAAGAATTACACTGAACCCATCAGCCAAACTAAGAATTACACTGAACTAAGAAGAAAATTGGTAACATCAACCATCTTTTGTAAAAGAAGAAAATTGGTCAGTAAGAACTAAGAATTGCACTGAACCCTTTCAATTTTTTCAGATAGCATATCACAAATTCACAATGACTGCACTGATAAATTAAAGATTATTAGGGTAACAAGATCTAACCTTCAATCTCAACTTTAGCTCATCGAATTCAGCATCCGTCATGATGGGGTTGCCATCCACATATGCCATGGAGGCTTCCAAAAACTTCTGCTCATCTGGGCCTAACGAAAAACAAAGGAACGTTGATTAGGAATTGCCATGAGTCATGACTACATCAATTCCATGGCCGAGAATGCGCTTACTTAGCATGACAACGCTGCTTCCCTCCCACATGAGCTCCTCCTTGAGGTTATCGAACTCCTCGTTGGACATGACCGCCTTCTTGTCGTAGTAGAACGCCTATAGATACCAGGAGCAGCAAATATATATATATAGCTCGACTCATTCGATTCGCCGCCAGGTATAAGTGGAGTAATAATAATTAAAAAAAGAAGGCGCAGATCCAGGCGAGAAGAGGGCGAAAACGTGCCTGCATCGCCTGGAGGAACTCCTGCTCCATGTCCCCGATGGTCTTCTTCTGCTTGCGGTCGATGCTGCAGTAGGGGAGCACGTTGCTGTCCACCACATCCTCCCCCTCCCCTCCCTGCTGCTGCTGCTGCTGCTGCTGCACCTGGCCCTCGGAGGAGGCGCGACGCCGCCACCACCGTCCGCGGGCGGGCGCCGCCGCCGTCCAGACGACGCGGCACCTCGGGGAGGTCGACGCCGCCGCCGCCGCCGCCGCCGCGGCGCGGGGCGACCGGCGGAGCGCCGCCGGCGGAGGGGGCAGCGGCGCCGGGAGGCGGCACGGCAGCAGGGAGAGCCGCGCGTCGGAGGCCATGGAGAGGGCGAGATCGAGGGTCCGCTTGCGCGGGAGACAGTCGGGGAGTTTGTGTGGCGCGGAGAGTCGGCGATCGCCAAAAGGGATAAGCAAGGTGTGCTGATGCGTGGCCGAGGTAGCGGGAAGCCTGATTTTTTGCCCCCACACGTACACGTAGAGTCTAGACGATGCTCACCGGGTCCACCTCACCTCGGCTCTCCAACGGCTCTCTCGCCGTATTTTTGGGACTGAAAAAATAATCCTGGTATTCTCGAGGAAAAATCCGTAAACATAACCATCTCACGAGTGACAGCAGGCTTGTTTCTGGGCTTAGAGCATAATCTCTTTGTTCCAAAGTATATATATATATATATATATATATATATGTGTGTGTGTGTATATATATATGTATATATATATATGTATGTATGTATATATATGTATATACACCATTTTTTTTTGACATATTTGATATTCCACCCGTCCTAAAATATAAACCGTTTGACTTTCTTTATTTCAAGTTTGACTGTCCGTCTTATATATGTAAACATACTTCAATTTGAGTCAGTTGTAAAGTACCTTTATTACTAAAGGAAGCATATAACAAAAAAATATAATGCCACATTCTACAAGAGAGATGAAGCTTCAGGACAGCGCGTTTGGAGTTACACTTTGTTGCAAAATCAGAACATATTACCTCAATCCCAATTTATAAGTCGTTTGATTTTTTTTACCCCAACTTTGACCACTCGTCTTATTCAAAAAATTTATACAAATATAGTCAAATTAAGTAATTCGTGAAGAATATTCATTAATAAAACAAATCATAACAAAAAATTGATATTTCACATAATTTTTTTGAAAAGGATGAATAGTCAAAGATGTTAATGACACCGAATACATGTACTATGAAAATATATTTAATGAACAAACTAATGGTACTTTTTATATCTTACATTTTGTTGTACAAAACAAATTAGATTAAATTTGAGATATTTTGACTCTTAAATAAAGTTAGAATAATTTATAATTTGAAACTAAGAAAGTAAGACACAAGGTCCATGCCTAATGGACAGAGCAAAAGTTCCTAATAAAATCTATCCCTCGTCTCATGTACCATCGTCGTCGGTCGCTCTTGCTCTTCAGTAGATGACAATAAGATCCACATCTCGTCCCTATTGTAACTAGTGAAAGCAAGGGCTGGATCAGTTGCCGTAGAAGTTGTTAAGCACTGGCTGATGTGATCAGTCAAGGGATATCTTAGGTAAAGGAGGGAATGGTAAGAAAACATTGATTTCTATGGTTGCAAATATAAGTTTTATCATCGATGATCCACTAATCGAGGCATCGCAACCATGGTTTTATAACGCAGAAGACAAACTGAAATCGCATTTGAAAGGGGATATTGCGTTTTTACCCTTACTTTGATCTGTAATTGTGATTTTACCCGTATTTTTTTTAACTTTGTGAATTTGCCCCTATTTGTTACAAATCATTGTGATTTTGCCCCCAGTCGACGGTAGTCAACGGTCAAAACAGGGGCAATTCACAACGACCAGGGGCAAATTCACAACAACTTATGAATAACAGAGGCAAATTCAGAAAGTTCGAAAAAGTAAGGGCAAAATACAATTGCACTTCAAAGTAGGGGTAAAAACACAATAATCTCCATTTGAAATGCTCTTATTGTGCCGATATATAGTATACATGACAATCTATTCCTTAACACTTCAAAAGTCGTATAAGACACGATCATAAGCAACAAGACGTCTCTAGGAATAATCGGTGCCGAACTTGAAACTAGGCTGAGAGCCCGAGACTAGGGTAGGCATGGTAGCTATATCCTCACTGAATAAAGAATGCGTATGGACACTCACTACATTTTAAGGACTTACACTCGCCACATTTTGAGGACCAATTTGTGCTTAGTCCCTACCATATAAGCCCTAGTTATATAACCACATTTTAAAAGACTAATTTGTGCTCGAGTCCCTACCATATAAGCCAGGAGTGTCTATTGGTCACCTAGGTGAAATAAAGAGCCTCCCTCATTCAAATCTCTGAGTCAGCGGATCTAAAATCAACGACTCAAAATCGCTGTTTCTCTCCACCATATCCTTTCACCATCCCCACCATTTCTTCTTCTTCTTCCCACCCTATCATCTGACAGCCACCTCCTCCTCCCCTAATCGGCGAAGGTTCCTCCCCCGCCACCAACGCTGCCCGACGCCAGCGGCTCAATGCCGCCTGGTAGTCACTACGGCCTGATCCTAATCGGTGAATGTACCCACCCCTACCGCCGACGTCGCCCGGATCCGGTGGTTGAACACCTCCTCCACCGCCACCAACCATAGCGACCAACCCTAAATCGTTGACTCCTTCCGCCGCCTTCTCACGCCCTCGACCCTGCCCCTCCCTACCCCAATCGCCTTCTCCTGTCATCGACCACCAGCCATCGCCGGACCGTCTAGCCGCCCCCTGGCCTCCTCTAAGCGCGGTGGTGAGCATGCCCCCCGGCAACCCAGAACCCTAACCTCGTCGGAAGTTCAATGGAGTTGGAGAGAAGAAGGGAGGAATGGAGGATTTGGGTGAAGAGAAAATCTGTATGGAGAGAGCCTCCAAATCACTCAAGTGACATTTAGATTTTCCCACATTTGAAGGACCGATTTGTGCTTGAGTCCGTACCATATAAGCCGCAGTTATATACAGGATCATGAATATAATTGTTACATGTCTACCACTACTACAGAATACTCATCACAGCCGGTTGGGGAACCCCATCGCAGCCGGTTTTGGGAACCGTTTGATTCCCAACCGGCTGTGTGGGTGGCTAGAACCGGCTGTGATGGGGGTGTCCAGAACGGCTTACGGGAGCTAAAAAAAATAGCAAAAACTTTTTTTTAATTGGGGGAGGGACCCCCCGGACAGCCACCCAGCCATAAGATTTTTCGTGCGCTATGCGGTAGCTGGGATTCGACCCCATGACCTCCCCCTTGTGTGTACCCTCCCTTACCATTGCGCTACATGGCTGTATGTGACCATATCACATTTTCATTCACCACATACTATACGAACCCGAGTGTAAATGACTTATTTGAGGGCCTAAACGAATTCAAATTAAAAACTTGTCAACTAGAGAGTTTCGTAACTTTTCAAATACTACAACTTTTATGTTGTCTATTTTTTCATCCGAGGTCATTTGCGAAATTTGAATTTCAAATTTGAATAATTTCAAACTTGGTTTCCGTTGACAATGTGAATTCAAATGAAAATGTTGTCAACTATAATATTTCATAACTTTTCGAGTTTTAGGACTTTTATTTTGGTCATTTGTTCATACAACATAGTGATAATAAAAGTGTTCAATAATCGTACATCTCTCTTATAGTTTCATACCCTAAACCCTATATGATAGATATAGGATTTATGAACACTTTTACTACCAGTTTGTCATATGAACAAATGACCAATATAAAAGTTTTACATCTTGAGAAATTATACAACTTTGTAGTTCAACACTTTTCAATTTGACAACGTTTAAGGCTTCAAAAATTGTATGTGCCAAGTGCCTATGCATATAGAACCGGCTGCGTTGATCAACACAAACGGTTCGTAGCTCCAACCGGCTGCGATGAGTAGCAATACAGCCGGTTCGTGGCTAGAACCGGCTGTGTTGATGAGCCCTCAATGCAGCCGGTTCCAACCACCAACCGGCTGCGTTGAGTAGCAACGCAGCCGGTTCGTAGCTGGAACCAGCTGCGTTGCCCTCACCCCTCATCACAGCCGGTTGGTGGCTAGAACCGGCTGTGATAAGAGCAACGCAGACGGTTGGTAATCCAACCGGCTATGATGCCCCTTCACAGCCGGTTGCAACAAAACGGCTATGATGAGGCATTTGATTTAGGCGATTCTGTAGTAGTGTACGCATGGAACCTGTCATATTTGATTTTGAGCATCTCCAAGAGACTGGCCAAATAGCTTAACTAATAAATTTTGGCTACTTAACACAAAAATAGCTCTCAACAAACATAGTAGCTCTCCAACTCGCCAAGCCATCCGGCTCTTCAAATTTGCCCCCTCGCTAGCCAAAACTAGCTAGTCAAATTGGGATGTGGAAAATTGAGAGTGTTTTGGAGTGAGGTGCTTATTATGAATTGGAATCTTTATAGAGGCAAATAGAGAGTCAAATAAAGGTAGAAAATAGAGAGTCTCTTGAAGATGCTCTAAGGCCACAACATACCCACAAATAAATGCTAGCTATATGAGCATTCAAGATCAAATTTCATGTATATAGCGATGTATTTTTATTAGCGACATACTTCATATTAGTACTTAGTAGTGGCTGAGCATCTCCAAGGTTGGAATACCCAAGGACGTGCACGAGGGGTATCGAGCAGTAGCAGCCGCAACTCAACTTTGATGGCTGCTGTGTGTCAACTTTCTCTTGCCGAATTCTTGCGTGTCAACTTCAACACCTTGCAAGCCAAGGAACACGATTGCCTATGCTTCCTTTCCGCAGCCTTGAATGGACATGTATGCGTGCCCCTTACTCCAATTTTAGATGGCGATGAATAGCATACTTTTGTAATTTTTCTTTCTGTCAAAAGGTGGCAGGAGATCTTTCAGACATTCAACTTTGAGATGTACTGCATGCTCAGATTGGTACAAACTAGTTAGGCCCTGTTTAGTTCGGTGAGAAAGTTTGCAAACTAATCCCTCTAAATTAGCTACTGTCCAAATATTTGTATGACAGGTTTGCAAACTTTCTTAGCGAACTAAACAAGAGCTTAATAACTTTGTAAAAAAATAGGGTATAGGATATAATCTTTTTTGTGGGTATATTATAGGATAGTATTGACACCCTAATTTTGACTTTACTATAATTACTAAAAATATATATTTCGTGGAGGTTGACATCACAAAATACCGTCATGGAGATAAATTCCAGTGGTTGATCAACTTATGAAAATGGTACTTTCGTGGAGCCATATTTTGCAAAGGATTTTCATGAGAGTTGACATCACAGAGTATTTTCATGACGGGTTTTGCTATTTCCGTGAGTGTTTTGGTTCTTACGAAATCTCCATTCTGTGATAGTGATATATATAGTTTGGTTTTTTATTTGTAACACTCATTTTATTTTGTTATGATGGATACTTTAGCAATCCCCGTACTATATATAATTTTATAACACAAACCCAATGTCAGTAGGTATTCTTATGTTTATGATCTTGTATTACCCAAATGCAAGTTAATAGAGAAAATACTTGACCAAAACCTTATCCAAATGAAACATATATCAGTGCATCCTAAAAGTGAATACTACATAATGCATGTGTGAACTACCCATAAGGTACTAAGGATATAAACAAATAAAAATCATGTGCCAGGAGGCTACAAAGTAGCTCGAATTTTCCTTACCTCCTGTACGGCTGTACCACCCTTATTAACTCCTTGAGCACAAATCTCAGCACAAGTTTTAGACACCAAAAAAATGGACATTGCATCCCACTAAAACACTCAAGTAAGATTTAGCTTTTCTAGAACTCAGAAGGGGTTTTAGGGTATGTGCCAGAGCTTTCCACCACACTAAGCACCCCTACAATGTTAGCAGGATCCTAAGTCTTATGATCATACTTTCTATGACATTGAAGAAATTTAGGTGCCATAAATCTTAAAGGAGTACAAGTAAGTTGTAGTACATCCATTCCAAATTGTAAGTCATTCCAAAATTTTTTAGAGAGTCAAACAATTTGTTTCACCAAAATTATAAAGGGCATCACAAAAATTTATGACACCTACTGGATGTACTATGAAAATATATTTAGCGTGGTATAGGAAAGGAGTGGATCAAAAGTATATGCATAAACCATTTCCTTTCTTGGTTTATAAAAAGCTCATAAAGAAACTAATAATGATACTTATATGGTAACATGAATTTCAGTACTTTGTTGTATAAATTTGGTTAAATTTGAGATGTTTTGACTCTCAAAAAACTTGAAATGGAGAGTATATGTTTAATCATATATTTGTTTAAATTTAGAAATTATATAGAAAATGTAAATGAGAGAGCTCTTCTCTGATCTTTGGTTTTGTGACGGCAACTTGAATCGGAGGTCAGATAGTTTCTCCACCTCCTTGGAGGGGGTTCTATTTCAGTTCGCAAGTGCTTCCTGCACCTTTGACTGACGCGACAGCACATACATAGTACAAGAGACTAGTCGCAGTTACCTACTTGGCTGCCACGTAAACCACCTATCCTTGCTCTCTATATATTTGTTCTCTGTTTCTTTCTAGAGCAGGCAGCCGCTAGTTCGTTGCAGAGTTGGAAATATTTGTTGCAGGGGCTTTGCATTTATGCAGGCAATTATAATTAGCTGGTAAGTTGTATTGGAATATCATTATTCATTACCAGCACTCTGGTAATTAGCTTGTGATGATCCTTTCATGCACGATTCTTATTTTTGTGTTGGTCTCCTTTCGGTGTCCTGCATGCTTATTATCAACTTCGCATATCTAGCCTGTGATGATGACTTGCAATGTCAATGCCGACATGGTCTGAAAATGTACCTTTGTGATCATAATCATAATCGCAAGATCTGAGGCTTCAAACAAGGTCATAATTTCCCTCATTCGAAAAAAAAACCACGGTCATAATTAAGCATCCTTCATGCTGCTATTTCCTCTTATATTATATATTTAGCAAATGACATAGTTGTTGCAAGCCGCCTTTATCCATTTTGTGCTTCTCGACTTGATTACTGAAATTACTACATACATTTCTTGGCAAATGCTCCCTCCGTTTCAAATTAATAAGTTTTGATTTTTCTATATTCATATATTCGGATATGTATTTAGACATAGTGTGTATCTAGGTGCATAGGAGAAACTATGAACTTATAAAATCCAAAATTAAATGAGCTATAATTTAGGACAGAGGGAATACCTTCTACAACAGCAGCGACTTTTTGACATATGGAACTTTGGATCAAACTATTTATAAAACCTTTTACAGTTTACTATGATGTTTTGTATTTTTCTATATACAATATTTTCGTCGTGCTTTTTTTTTAGCTTCTTGAACTTGTTGGGTTTTTTTTTCAGGGTTCTGGTAATCTCAAAATTTTGTTGTTGAAGAGTCAATGATCCTGGCATATAGTTATTGTGATTGTAGTGATCAGTGACAACATGATTATTAGGGCTAGCAACATTTTGCTTGTACACAAGAACTATGGATAGTTGGTTGATGGGCTCTATTTGTGCAAGATAATGAACTTGAGTCAGAATACACATAGCAGTGTTATCCAAAATGCTAAACAACTGATCGTCTATATTTTAACTTTTATTCGGTCTAAACGACTATTTAAACAGGTTAAGCAATCATTAAGCGGGCTAAACAGTTGATTAATTGGACAATGCTAGCCATAGTGTAGCATGTACTGTGTATACGGACATGTAAACGGGCTAAATGATCATGTAGGTGAATAATGCCTAATAGAACAAGTGTTCAGGCTCATTCGAATATCAATTGAAGATTAATGACATCAACATAATCATAATTTTGGCGTAGCTTAGTAAGGTTATATTCATTGCGGTGGAACTTGTCAACCATATTCACTTAGATTCATTCTAAGAGTCAAGGGCCCGGCTTTCTAAGGTTCATATGTACGTTCGCATATGTGAACGTATATATGTGTATATGAGTATTTACTAGGGATGGCAATGGGTCAGGTTCGGGTCGGATATCCATAGGTTTCGGGTCTAGCGGGTTTGGGTTTGGGTTTGGTTTTGCTTTTTCACCCATGGTTTTCGGGTTCGGAGCTATCGGGTTCGGGTTCGGGTTTGGTTTTCCACCCGTGGATACCCAATGGATATCCAAAATAAATCATTTTGAATTAAAACTCATGTTTTATACTATACTAATAATAACTTCTTTACTTATATATTATTCTTAAATTCTTAGTGGACTCATGAAATTATTTACTATTTATTGTCTCTTATTTATACATGTGAATGTGCATATATATATCATGCATATGTTTATAAAAAATCTTCATTGCTCATAATATGTTGCCATACAAAGCGGGTTTCGGGTATCCACGATTTTGGGTTTGGGGATAAATTTTCACCCGAATTGGTGTTCGGGTCGGGTTCGGGTTTTAAGTTCGGGTTTTGGGTTTGGGTGTATAGACACTCCACCCGACCTGAACCCGTCCCATTGCCATCCCTAGTATTTACATATGTCCAGTGCTTTAAAAATCATAAACCATAGAACGCTGGAAGAAATGGTGCGGCGTTGTTCGGGTATATTGTTTATCTAGACCTGCAATTTGCACTGATTTCTCTTTCTTTATTCTCCTTTCACAAAATTTTGTTTACCTTCAAAGTTAGCAAAAATATAGATGTCTGCATCCTCTACCCATTCATATTTTTGGTTTAATTTTTCATGCACTATTTTTTTGTGCTTTTTTAGTGGAGTATGGGAGTACCACAATGGGTTGGAGCACTAGAATTGTTCTGGATACTACAACTACAAAGGGGTGTACTACCATGTTATGCAAGTGTGAATTTTTCCTAGAGCACCCATATGAGTAGGACCTATAAGTCCAATCCTCATTCTCATTCAGCTTTCCACCAAAGCAATTTGCTGCTCACTGGTCCCTCTATGATACTTATGTTGCCGCTCTCATTGTGTTATTCTGTCTTATATTTAATGGTCTGAATGCCTGTCATCAAAGTCGCCACTTATATCCCAATTTCCTCTTACATTTCTGTGAACCTCTTAGAACCGTGACCTGCTGACCATGACGGAAATCACAACTATTGAATTATTCATTATGTTTTGTAGTAAAAAGAAAAGCCGTATCGCTATCATCATTCCTCAGTTACAGGAGACAAAAGCCTGGCGGCTATGGCGGTAACAAATTATATAACAAGCCATGATATCCTCATTGCCTGCTCACAGAAATCACAGGCTATCAAAGGCTTATTAGCATCGAAATCATAACAGCGACAGGGACATGTGCATCGCACTTTGCCCTGCACCTCAGGGGCACAAAGTTAACCATGACGCCTGGCTCCGGGCACAGAACATACAGCATACAATTAATGTTTTGCAAATTAGGGGATAGATAAACAGGTCATGACACGCCAAAGTACCTAATCTTACTAAACAAGACGACTGATGTCCTTCAGCAATGGCACATAGTAAGCCAAAGCCTCACAAGTTCATTGAAGACTTCTTCAGTTTTACTAGGGGAAGGTTGAGAGCATGCAGCAGCAAAATCAGGCCACGACATGGGCTTCTAAGCACTAGGCACGTAGCCTCCAGTGCCTCCGGTCTGGTGAAGCATGGCATCGATCTCATCGCCGTCCTCCATCTCCAGCTGAGCAAATTTTAGAAAAAAAAAACAGAACATCAGTCACGGATTTATCAATGTTTTTAAATGCAAAGCTGAAAGTTTGCAAACACACGCACCTCGTCAGGGGTCTGCTCACCACGAAGCCTGCGGCCATCAAAAAGGAATGCAATTGCATTCATGTCCACAGATTGGCGGTCACAGTAGGCGTTCATCAGCTTCTTCAGCTGGGTAGACCTCTTGATGCGGAAGAATACCTCGTTGCCATCCTATAGTACAAAAGAGTAAGTGACAAATAATACTCAGTAAAATGGATACAGCAATTCAAGTAAACTGAAACCTACAACAATTCAAGTAAAATTGAAACTTACACCAATTCAAGTAAAACTGAAACCTAAAACAATTCCAATCTGACATGTACAATGCTGCAACATCTGACATAGTTTTGAACAGTAAAGAGCTGACATAGTCTCCGAATCATAAACATTCAATAAACACTCCACAGAAACTCTATTAAATGCAGATTCAACCTTTTTCTAGGACATAAAAGCAAGATTTCTGGATCATGCTTAAAGAATGTCTTTCGTGCAATAGTAAGTATAAGTAAAGCGCTGCTTGCACATGCTGATGCCATTCAATCAAACCACATAAACCCCATACCAAGTGACCAACTGACTCAAAAACGTCAGCATCAGAATAGTGTTTTTAAGTGCATAATGAATCAGTATTAGCCCGGAAACACCAACCAGCAGGCAAACCAATGTGTTCTGCTCAAGCAAGTAAACCAATTTACGTGCACAAGGTTTTAACAATACTTGAAAGTGTCACGAGGGTTTCAGTAATCCAAGTCTGGCAAAGCTGCTGACAGGTTTTAACAATACTTGAAAGTGCCATGAGGGTTTCAGTAATCCAAGTCTGGCAAAGCTGCTGACACTTCAACAAACCGAACCATGTGTGGCATAAAAAACAAAACATACAGGTAGCAGATAATAAATAGCCCATCACTCGTACATATCCTCCAACTAGTAAAAGTTCAAACATTTTTAAGTTCAGAAAGCAGCTGGTGCAAACAAGTATAATGCTGTCAATTTTATTTTCATCCACTGTTCAGTACTAAAATAGGATCCCATGGTATTAAAAATTACCACCAAATATCCAATGATAAAATTTCAAATGATCTGAACAATAATTTACAATTACCAACATAACAAAAAATGATTTCTGATATAGTCTATATTGCATATTCAATTGAGTTAATTCCATGCATATGAATTAAATTTACTGGATGATTCAGCACTTCCATGGGTCATCCGGTAAATAGATTGAAAAATTACAGCATAATGAAGCGATGGGTGAATTACGTCAACAGACACAGCACATTGAAGTGAAGTGATCACATGGTTCCAAGAACTGCTATCACTTTTGTAAACTAAAAATGGGCAGGCCGCCATTGTCCTTAGCACAGATTGACTAATAAATTCAGGTCAATCACCACTGATTGATCGCGACAAGGAAACCACATAGCAATCGAAACCCTACCAAGCAACCGCAACATCGCGAACGATCGCAAAGGGGCAAAACAAGCCCTGCCAATCTTAACATTCATCAGAGCGGGGGAGTAAAAAGATGGAGAGGGGAATGCTAGCATACCTGCCCCTTGACCTTGAG
Source organism: Digitaria exilis (assembly GCA_015342445.1). NCBI lineage: Eukaryota > Viridiplantae > Streptophyta > Magnoliopsida > Poales > Poaceae > Digitaria > Digitaria exilis. Next base: position 604,784 of record JACEFO010002599.1, read on the forward strand.
GTTGATGTGGACGCCGCCGCCCTCGGCAGGCTTCTTGTCCTCCTCTGCTCCCGACATCCTTGTCGGCCCACGAGCGCGCAGAAGCGGTCAGATTCGCGGCGGGGGCTCCGGCGATCGATCGGCGGCGGCCGGAGCTGGTTGTGGGGTTGCGATGTGCCGCGGCGGACTCGGGTTCTTATAAGACGGCTACCCACAACCAGATTTCATACGAGGTCCGAGTCCGGATCCACTCTGCGCACCATCCCTGTGGCCCGCGTGTATCCCTGCACACCGGCGTAGGCGGCTGTTCGGGATCCGGATCGGGTGCGGCCGGCCGCGCGCCCGCCGGTTCGTGGGCGGAATTTATCCGGTTGGGTCTCTCCGTCCTGCGTGTGAACGGAACGGACGGGTGAGTTTGGGGTTGATGGGGGCGGGAGCGGTTCGTGCGAACGGAACGGGCCGTGGCCGCAGGGTGCGATCCGTCTGGTGGGATGAGTTTGTTTACAACTCTTCATCTAGCGATCCGACGGAGGATTTCAATTTTCAAATCAAACAAGGTTATAATTCCCCTCCAGTAAAAAAACGTGGAGTAATTTAGCATGTTTCATTCTCCTATTTCCCCATATAATTATAGCACACGACAAGATTGTTGCGTACTGCTTTTATCCATTTTTGTGCTTATCGACTTGATGACTAGAATTACTGTTATGTTTATTGGCAAATACCTTTTTATAATATCAGACTATTCATAAAACCTATTACATTTTGATCAGATGTGTTGACTCTATATTTCTTTGTCCACCAGTGTTCCCCTCATTGTTTGTTTCTTGAGGGTTCTGGAATGTAACGACCCTAAAATAAACTATAGTTAAGCATGTTATCATAAATATCATTAGCACAAAATCAAGTTAATATTTTCCTAAGTAATATTTTAGCTCTAGGCTTTTCTCTGTCAACTGGCGGATGGTCCGCCCTTGCGCGACGCCTACGTGACAGACTGGTTGCGGCGCAGAGCTTGCTCGCCACGTACCCCCAGCCGGTCCCACCCGTCAGGCCACCTGCCTACACGAGCTGAGCTCCTCCCTCCGCTCGCTCTCCACCCCCATTTTCCCTTTTCCACTCTCTTTCTTCCTCCCCTCTCCACCATAGATGAGCCTCCAAGGTTCCTCCATTGAAGGCACCCAAGAGCTCGCCGGAGCACCACGTCGTCGAGCTGCTCCTCCACGACATCATCCCCCACCTCAAGCTTGAAGAAGGAGCTCCCCAAGCTTCTCCTTCCCCCTCCATTGCTCATCTCCACCAAGGTCAATCAAGAAGCCACAAGCACCCCAACCTGCGGCCCTCACCGGAACTCCCCACCTCACCGGTGAGCCTTTCCCTCCCCCGATCTAGGTTTAGAGTTCATGGTCTTCTTGGTGGATAGATCACCATGGATGAGCTAGAGCTTCGAAAACCCTATGCATGTCAAAACCACCACTTGAAATGAAGCCTAAGAGTTTCCAGCAACCTTTAGAAACAAACCGGACCCAAAATAATGACCGGAATCGCCACCGGCGACCTCACCGGCGACGCTCGGCCGTGGTCCGGACCGTCCACCCGAGAGGCCCGGACGGTCCGCCTCTACACCCAAAACCAACAGAGGCTCGGCCGAAACCGGCCACTTCACCTAATGAACGGCGGACCGTCCGCCCAACGCGGCCGGACTGTCCGCCTCTCATTTCAAATTCCACCAGAGGCTCTGCACAACCCAACCCCCCGAACCCCTGAACTGCGGACCGTCCGCCCTCCAGAGCCGGACCGTCTGCTCCTACACAGTTTCAACTCTTCCTTTTTATACTTGAGCTACCCTAACCACTATAGGATATGTACATGCACTACTACTTAGCGGTACATATGATCTTGCATAATCCAAATATGATAAATGTTGGCTCTCATGCATCTCTTGAATTTATTCATGGCATATGCACTCATTTCATCATTGCATTCGTGTAGAGACCAAGACGTCGGAGGACGTTGAGCTTGAGACTGTGCCGGATTCCATGGTTGAGGAGGCTACCTTTGAGCAACAAGGCAGGCACCATTTTTCTAATCTATTTATGAATGAAAATTACTTATTATTTGTGCATAAACCACCTTTTTCTAGTTCATGTGAATTGAGTAGAGTAGAACCTACTAGTCATGGACTTTGGGATTAGAACTACCCTTAGCTGAGTATGGTTGTTAGATTTGACGACTTAATTTGCTTATCCATGCTTAGCCGGTAGAAGTCGGGAGATGACAAGGGCATCACCTCTCGCGAGACATAGGGCTTGTCTTAGTCATACTTGGATAGTTGGAAAGTTTTAAAGATGATCAACCATGAATATGAGGCGAGATTTGAGCAGGTAATGTAGGGCCATGTTGAGAGTGGAACTCAAATGGTTAGGCTTGCTTGAATTGGTTAAGGACCGATGTGTATCGCTTTGGAACTTGAACACTCCTCGTACAAACCACATGCTTAGGATGGGATGGGCAAGCCAAGTACCATAAGCCGGACCTTGCTATGGGACGGTTTGACACAGGTTGTGATGAGGGGTACATGGCATGCGTCCGTTACCCCTATACATCTCCGGCCGCCCTCTCATTGCCGGGTGTGGGTATGCGAACGGTTGAGGGCATGAATTAACAATTATCCTAGGCCGAGGGTATGGTCGTTGGTCTTGCGCCTCGTGTGGGAAAAGTTGTACACCCCTGCAGGCTTTTTGATCTATTGCAATATCCACGCTCTTGGTTATGGCCACGCTCATTTGACTTCGACTTTACGTAGAGTTTCGGAAAGGGCTTATGGAAGATTGAGCTCAAGGTTGATGTTATATGATCACTTTACTTCTATAATTGTATTGGTGAATGGTTTAGAGATTAGATATGCTATGTCTTTTGCCTTTTCACTTATTAAATTCCGCTTGCAATTTCATACTTGGATATTAAAACTTGAATATCCTTTGCATCCACTATATATAAATGTTTGGGATAAGTCCTGCTAGTACGAGGGATAAAATCGGACGAAAAGGGATCGAATCAGACCTCCAATCCATGTACCAAGGTGAAGTAGACCTCCATCTTAAGAAATCCATTGATGCATGCAAGAGCCCAGCCTTAGCGTTGGCAGCCTCCAGCTCGGCCTGCGCCTGGCTGGCCCGTCCGACAGTGGTGGTGGCCATGGCTTTGCGATATGTAGGATTTGTGTGACTGCACATGTGGCATGCTGGGCGGTGAGCATAATGAGCCAGTCGATCACCTGTTAAGCAAACGAATTAATGCACGACAATGCCTAAGAATGGAAATGCAAGGGGAGGAGAGGGGCGTTGTACAAGGAAGGCCACAATCGTAAAAATAGAATTATCATTATTCTAATTTATTTATGAGATGATATTTAGATGTCTAATTGATTCATAAGAAAAGAATAGAAGGCTCATTATTCTAATTGATTCACGAGCAAAGAATAGAAGGCTCATTATTCTAATTGATTCATGAGAAAAGAATGGAATGTGAAATAATTGATTCACGAGAAGACATTTGATTCCTAATTGATTTATAAGAAAAAAAAATGGAAGGCTCATTATTCTAATTGATTCACAAGAAGACATTTGATTCCTAATTGATTCATGAGAAAAGAATGGAAGTCTAATTGATTCATGAGAAAAGAATGGAAGGCTCATTATTTGTAATTGATTCACCAAAAATAATAGAATGACGAGTAGGTCCAATGGGTTGAAAATACATTGGTGAGAAAAATAAAGGGTGTCGTGGGCGCCAACAAGTGCAGAAGGACGACCAAATCAATCTTCCCCTCCCCTTTTGTCATCCTAGGCCCACCCATCAGCCCTGAACAACGGGCCTCTTGTAAAGGGTAAGGGGGTAGTATTTTGGGTGAGAAGTGTCCTCAATTTGTTCAATCCTGAGTTTTCCAGGTTCGTTGGCTCCGATCAAATGTCCGAATACGTATACATATATTTATTTATTTATTTGCCGAATCAAATTTGAATACGAACAATACAAAATATGTCAGATATGTATCGAGTATCTATATACATTACATATCAACAATAAACATTCAACTTTTGATATGCTTATACGGATACAGACGGATATTGATTTTCCAGTTTCGGATACAGACTGTACTATTTTAGGTCTGAGGGCCTTCGGTCGATCGGTCAGACAGGAAATATCCGTACCATTTTCATCCCTAAATGCAATGCACACGTAATGCAACCAACAAAGTACCAAGCAGACAAACAAGTGTCATGTTTCAAAAGGAAGTGAAAAATGAGGTATGGTGACAGAATGAGCGCCATGCTGAAGTGGATAGACATGTGAAATTGAAATATCCAGATTTTTAAGAACTGAACAGATGCAAGCAACATTGTTGTAGGTCCATCATTTATATACTGTTCTGAAGCGTAGACCCAAATTCCATTGAATCAAAACACAAAAATGAAACATAGTGGTGTGCCATTATGTAAATAATTTCATATGCAAATAACTTTATTGCTGGCTCGGAAGTAATATGTGAAACACCGTGACTTTAACAGACATACATGGCGCCATGTGATAACTTATAGGTTATGCCCGTTCCTGTACTACAAGTTAAAATGCTGCCAGTGTTAGCAAAACCGAATACCAAACAAGTCTCAACTTTTCCTAGAGCACCCATATCAGCCAGGAAACCCAAATCCAATTGTCATTCAGAGCATCCCTAGTGGTGAGCCGATTCATTCTCTCCACACAAGCATGGAATGCACTTTAATTTCTCTCTCCAACTATCAAATCAGTCAAATTATGATTAATGGGCCCACTGTAGAATAGAAAATTATATTTTTCTCTCAGACTTCCTCACAAAAGCACAGCATGAACCGGTTCATAATTTTGAATCGATCTCTCTCTTCTCTTGATTCTGTGTTCTCTAGTCATTGAATCAGCCCATGGACTGGCCATGTTGGCTTATGAATTGGTGATGAATCGGTCACTACAGATGCCCTCAGCTTTCAACCAAAGGAATTTGCTGCGCACGGGTCCCCTTTCTGAAACTTATGTTGACGCTCTCATTTCGTTATTCATGTCTTCTATTTAAAAGTCTGAATGCCTGCTATCAAAGTCACCACTTCTATCCCAATTTCTTCTTACATTTCTTTGTGAACCTCTTGAATCATTATTTCTTTGTGAACCTCTTGAACCATTATTTCTTTGTAAACCTCTTGAACCATTATCTAGCTGATTTCCTCTAACCCTGCGGCTCCTATCCGAGACCTGCTGACCATGACGCACATCAAAACCATTGAATTGTTCATCCCGTTTTGTTCTACTATAACGGTCCCCTCTAGACTGTCTATCATTCAAGTTACGGCTTCTGCCCCGGAAGTTGTGACTGATACTTGTGGACGACTTGGTCCTCCCAGACCGGAACCGATCAACCATACCAGAATCCATATCATCAGGAAATGGTTCATCATCACTATTGGCAAGTGCATTGTGCCTAACAGCAGCTCTGTCAGGATTTCCCTGACTGCGGCTTCTTTTACTTCTAAAATCTTTGTCGATGTCCTCGTCAAGATCAGAATTAATCCCGTCATCACTCTCTGATCCAAACGACGCCCTTCTATATTTATTAGAACCACTCTGACCTCTTGTTTGATGCCAAGAATCAGCAAGATGACTTGATCTCAGGGAAGGGTGATCCTTGAATTCATCCTCATCAGAAGACACTGCTATATCATCCTTGGCTGCATATCTGGACTTTCTACTATTATCAAATTCATCGAAACCTTCTGAGTCAGAACCATTCTCGAGATCCGAATAACTCAGCCTTGAAACTCCACCTGTCTGACTTCCTTTCGATAAGTCAAGTTCATAACTGTCAATATCATCCTCTTCATCATCAAAATCATCAAAACCAACTCTAGAAGATGGCAAGCTATCTCTTTCTGAGAACTTATTATCTCTTCCCCTACTCATTGTTTCAGCCATTCTGAATTCCTCGTCCTCAGAGCCCCTTGCAGAATCTCTATATGAAATGTTGTCCATGGATGAGCTCTCTCTCCCTTTAGATGAATCAGCAAACTCAAATGCAGCAACATCTGCGCCATCTGACTCATTATCGTCAAAATCGAAGTTCCATGAACTAGAAACATCAGACTTGCGTGGAGGGCTTTCCAATCTTTTCCGCAGTGCCGATTGCTTTGCTTCCATTTGGCCCTTGGAGTACTCATCCGCAGGGCGGTCATGTTCACAATGGAAACAAGACATATTCCGCCTATAGTTCAAGAAATTGCACCTGAAATTTCATGCATACAGATAAGCTCAATAGGAAGTTAACATTACATTAACGACTGGAAAGTGTGCTATTCATTTGCTTATTTACCACAATCACCTAAACAGAAACAGACACCATGGAGATCAGACCTATGAATCTTGGATACCAAGTCATTTTAGTGTATAGTTGTGTTTGGCTACAGACAATAATATGCAGTAGACATGGATGTAACAGGTAAAAAAAAAAGATCTTGAAAACTGCCAGGGTTAGTGCAGTATGTTTTCTGTACAGTTATTACAGAATAAGGTTGAAAATAATCCACATCATAGATACCAAGTCAGTTTTATTATTCACAAGTGTGTCTGAAGACAGAAAAAATATAGCAAACATGGATGCAACAAAATTCATTGAAAAGCGCATGTGCGTTCGATACAGTTACAACAAAATAGGCCAGAAAATTAGACACCAAACAGAGTTGTGGTGAGTATGCTAACCGAGGACATTCCCACTCTCCTGGGAGGAGTTGCCTTTTGGGACGTTTAGCATCACACTGCAAGCAAATGTTGTTTTTTGCAAAGTTCATGAAGTCACACCTGCAAACAGACTCCAGAAAATAAAACAATATTCCTCATGTCAACAAGATTAAATAAATTAAAGGTAAGTGGCTTAAATTACTTAGGGCAGAGCCAATCTCCTTTCTTCATCTCTACATCATCACGTCCGACTCGCTTCTTTGGTGGGGGAGGTGGTTGCTTCACCTTAGGAGGAGGTTTCCTTATTACAGGGGGCGGGAGGTTAGGATCAATAGGAACAGCACTCAGCTTGACAATCTCATGTATTAATTTCCGGATAACAGTCTTCAAAGATTTTAATTTAAGGAGAGGTTTGTTCTCTACAGTTCCCTTTATATGATCAAAACCATAGATCAATAAAATACGCATAACATCAAGAGTCCGAGCCTCATCTTCTTTACGTGTAAGGATGTAGCCCTTTGAGCATATGTTTCGTAAATTACAAGAACTACACACCTGTAAATTGGAACAAAATAAAGAAATCAGAAGGTGATATGGACGATGAATGATTTGGTTTTATTGAGAGGAACAAGAGTTCTGATACAAGAATCAATCCAATTCGCCCTCCCTTGGAGGCTCTGAATCTAAACTAGTTCCTAATTACCAAACTAAGTCCCCAACCTTGGCTTATATCTTGCCAATCTAAACAAACCTCCTAATAACACTGAACAACTCTCCCAAAAATCTAGGACTGCTTAACCACTAAACCGACGCCTAATCTTAGCCCTGCCGTTTATGGCGGTACTGATAAGTCCTGCCTATGAAGGCGTCCACAACAGAAGGTCTGATTTTCTTAACAGGTATTAGCGTATTTGATGTTCACTTAGACATTGCAACTAAAAGTGAACTGATCAAATAATTTTCCTTGGCACTAACACGCTCAGTTGATTATTGCTCAAAAAAAATACTACCATTGAATTATATGATGATTATGTATAAAAATAGTGCGCTATCTAGGAAAAGTTATAAGAAACTGTAATGGAGATCCCCATTACAAATTCATGACCTTATATGAGAAGGGCTAATGATAAAATCAGTATGAGAGAGGAAAACAAAAGGGATATAAAGCATTATAGTAATAATGACATCCAAACAAAAGAAGGGTTAACTTCAGACAAGGTAAAAGGCCATGGCATAGGCAAACATCTGCCTAGGCGGTCAGAAGGAGCAGAACTCCCTGCAGCGGCTCAAAGACGGGAACAATCTGCAACGAAGTGGTGTTGACATATGTTGCGGACAGTGAAAATGAGGATATCGGCTAAGCCAAGGGGTGGTTCGGGCTTTAGAAAAGGAAACAGGTGGCTAGACTTCATCTGTTGGTTTTGGTCCAAATTATCTAAACAAACTCTTCAATTATAGACTATTTGATAGAGGAATCAAGACAGAACAATTTTGTATCGAAACCACTTAGTTGTTGTTACTTCATGTAAACTTCCTTCACTATCTTGCTGCCATGTATGTCGTGGCATAGGGATAAACCACAACCAAGGAACGATGAATCATAAATACACAATGAGAATCAAAAAAATTTGCTCCGTAAACAATTGATCACAGGTTTTCATGAATTTAACTTTGCCTAGTGGGTCCATTGTAAGTGTCAATGCAGCAGCAGTAGCTAAATGAGTTGGTGTTAATAATATGAAAGCACAACAAAAACATTAAGCGTATGCTAATGGAATTTCATGTTAACTGTCTTCCTAATTCTGGAGCTACCAAATGCAACTTATTCTTAATGCAATCAGCACAAGAAAATATAATGTGTTTGCAATATGTAGCTGGACATTAAGAATGGAAGAATCAAAGATGGTATAGTCAAATGTAAGACATCACATGAATCCATCATAGCCTCAGATAGCACATATTATAATAAAATAAAATAAAATAAAAGTGATCTTGCTGATTCTGCTACTTTGATACATGTTTCATCACCACAATGGCAACTGGAGACCATGGTGGATTAAAGTCAGACGACACAACACAAAGTGGTGAAAATGCAATTTTTTGGCCATTCCGTAACAAATTTTGGTTTAGAATATGCAACTTACATCACCCTCATCAAGATGGACAAGTTTTCTTATCAGCTTTGCAGAAAACACAGCTTTTGCATCCATGCTGGGGCACCCATGGCCAACCAGTATCTGAAGATCCTTCCTTGGCAATGATCTGCATAAGATTGAGGAACCAATAAGGCAATAATATGATTATTGGTAAACTGCTATTTGTTTCTTTGTTGCATCTATGATTGTCTACAAAGTCGTCCAAATGCTGCTATAACCATTTCTCCTTTCTGACACGATGAATGAATTGCTTTGACTAACTGAGGCAAAACGCCACATTTACATGCTGGTTCTCTGATACATTATATATTATATTTAATTCTCATGTGCTTCAGTCATGGATTCATCAAAAAGAAATCATATGGAAGAATTATCTGATTTTGCATGGCCATAGAGATTCTCAACGCAAAAAGAGTTACGGTGCCCATTAGTAAGTCGCATAGCAGGGATGAATTTTCCAACTTAACATTAAGGAAAGCTTTCCAAAAAAAATAATGCAATTTATAAAATCATCTATTCCAGAATATGCATCACTATTATCAACTTAGAGGAAAAAAAAAGTTATGGATGCAATCACAAGGTAATCATCTAACTTCAATGAAACAGTGGTAACTACTTGGCATCAGACTAGGAGAAAGAGCACACGAACCATTTCTGATGGATCCAGAAATGTTCATCGGTTCAAATTTCATGCAGCTAGAACAACACCTCTAGAAAAAGATATTGTTCTGGTAATACCACAAACTTCTCGCAAACAGAACTGTTTCTCAATATGATGCGGCATTGAAATAACCACGAACTGGGTTGAATAATATGCCCTGAAATTATATTAACATGGACTGCCTTAATACTTTTGAAGGCTATCAAAAATACATGTATATAAGAAATCTGTTTTGACCTGACACGGGCAAAATAATTCAGGCAAAGGCACCCAGATGAATTTGACCCATAGTGCATAATTAACACACAAGGAACATATACGTTCGACGAAATGTAACATCAGGAGTAAGTGAGTAACAAACGTACTTGAGGATGTCGAACCGGTCGCGGCCAAAGTTCATGCAGGCGTTCTTGACAGTGGTCCAGTCCCTGGAGAAGTCAAACCCGGCCTCTTCACTGACCTCCGAGAGGTCCATGGGCACTGCGGCGGCCATTGAGGCCTCATCGGCACCACCGGCCCGCCCAAGGTCGAAGTACCTCTGCTGAGCCAGCCGCTCCATCAGCTCGATCCACTCGGGCCAGGGATGCACCAGCTCCACCTCCCTCCGCAGCACCTCCTCCATGCTCATCCTCGCCACCTCATCGCCCGCAGCCGCTGCCTCCACCGCCTCAACTTCCTTCTTCTTCGGTTCGTCGGTCCCCGGCCCCGGCCCTGGCTCCGCCTCCAACGGCGGTGCCTCCGGGGGCGGCGGGGGGCGGCGCCATGACTGGATGCGGCGTAGGGCGGCGTCGCGGGCCGAGATGTCGGAGGAGCGGGAGCGGTCGATGGCGTCGAGTTGGTCGAAGACGAAGGCGAGGCGGGCGGAGAGGGCGGGGGGCTTAGAGGAGGACGGCGAGGGGGGCGAGGGGGGCAAGGGCGGGGAGGGAGAGGAGGCGAAGGGTTGGCGGCGGAGGAGGACGAGGAGGGAGGAAGCGACGGGGATGCTGCGCCGGCGGCGGAGGAGGAGCGATGGGCGGTGGCACGCCGCCATGGGAGGGGGATTGGGTTTTGGGGGCTTCCAGCTCCAGGTTCCCGGCCAAAATCCCAAAACCCTCGCCGTCTTTCAAATACTATTTTTAAAATATTGGTGATGACAATAATTATCTACTAGAAATGCTCAAAATTGGGGAGTAGCTCGTCACTTTATAGATTAGAAACATATAAATATAAATTTGTACACATTCGTATGCATATAAATTTCATGTGTACCCCCTCGATATGCTAGTGCACTAGGACGAAGCTACTGCACGGATTCTCATAGATTTTGTGGTTAGGATGCTCTGAACAAATTTGTCATCCACGATTTTGTCCAATATCTTTCTGGTTTACATATGTTTAAATCTGATTAGGATTTCTATTTCTGAATTCTTTTCTCCCGTGTGTGTAATCTGATATTTGTGTTTCTGTACACGCCTATTCGCTTTTGGCCATGATTTTGTTAGATGCATCCTTTGACGCGTTTCATGAACATCATTTGAGCGTATGAATTTTTTGTATAGGAAATCTAAATAACCTTTTGTGTAAGCCCAATGATCTGTTTGGATAAATCCGTTTTTTGTTTTGTTTTGTTTTGCTTTGCTTTGCTTTGCTTTCAAACACAGCTAGTTTGTCTCCTATTTGAATTCTAAATTTATTTGTTATCTTTATTCAAGTTATGCCAAAAAAATATGTGCTATAATTTAATGGCCAATGGGTAATGCTGTTATAGTCCAACCTTACCGTTTTTGCAATTTCAACCGAAATTGCTAAAAGGTGCTGAATTTTGGTCCTACCGTTCGCCACAGCCCACAGGTATTGTCCGTACTATAGTTCTCCAGCTTTTTGGATGAAATCAAAGACTCTTTTAGGGTTGCCACTACCATATTACCAATTATTCACTTAATGCCTACGACATGGCATTGCTCTAAATCAACGGAATCAATATCTCTCCATTGTATTTTTCTACTACAAGAAAACGATTTAATGAGCCACTGAATCAATTTTGTGTTGCTAATTGTTAAATGATTAATGAATACAAGTGTCAATTACAATCGTGACTCGGAGTGCGTTGAGGGGGCATGATCCGTGGTATATGAAATTTTCATAGTTTACAAGTGTATAACTAATTAAAATTTTTCATATTTTTACCAAACCGATGAAATACTCTCTTCGTCCTTAAATATATATAGTTTAGCACAAGGTCATATATTCGAGAACGGATAGAGTAGCTGACGTATAACTAGTTGAAAATTTTCATACTTTTCACCAAACAACTAAAATGAAACAGTTTATGCTTTTACTCGTTATAGCCTTTTATAACGCTTGGAGGCTGGTTTAATTTGCTATTTAATAATATTTTTGTGTCACACTGAACATCCTCACACGCACATTCTATCAGTCAAGAAAGAAAACATGCACCAGGGCCTTGTACTAGAATGCTATCTGTACAGGTAACCGTGCTTGCAGTTACAACTTACAAGCCAATTTATTTAGGACAAGTAAATTAACAAATTAAATATATGGCATGTGACAAGTAAATTAGTTCATTTTCCTAAACGTTATATATTTGAAGGCAGATGGAGTATTACTGTAGTGATACACATGTATTATATACGAAAGGAAAAGAAAGTAGCATGTTCATGTACTGGCAAGGTATCGTGCTAGTAACTGCGTGCGCAGTGCGCTTGACTGCAAGATGCGCAAAATGTACAAAGGTGGAAGGGTCATACTTGGTAGGGGACCGCGGACGAAAAAAATCTGTTGGCTCTAGTTCGAAAAAATGTTAACGTGAGAAAGTGCACTTACAAAAAAAGAACAAAATGTTAGCTTACTTCAAAGCTGTACTTTCTCACTATAAAGTAATACTTTTCTCTGTTCACTTAATGTAAACAATTTGATTCGATTAGTAGGATTCTAATCTTATTTTCACATTTTTCTTTAGTTTCCACTCCGTACTACACAGAAGAGAAGAACCGGAACCTTAGCATCATTGGCTTAATTTGTGCTACCAGAACAATTTCAGCTCTCCTAGACGAGAGAAGTGGTGCAATACAACGGAAGTAAACAGACAGATTTACATCAGTAGCCCATGTATTGGGTGGCGGTGCATTATTCTGTGGAGGGAAAAAACCAAATATGAAAAATCAATTAATACTTCAAAGTTAGCACAGAAAAATGGTATCATGGTAGAGTAAAATTGGCAACGAGAAGTAATGAATCTCTTTAGTTTTACCTTGAGGAGCAAACTTTCATGTGTTAGTATATGGTTCTCCTTAGAACCCTGCACTGGGATTGGACGATCCCGCTGACACAACTCCCATTCCACTTCCTTGCGCGCCTGTCTGCGCTGTCTGCAGCCCTTCTGCAGGAGTTTCCCATTTACCATCTTTGCCCATCTCTTGCACGAGCTCATTGATCTTCCGAAACTGGTAGGGCCACCTTGAATTGTATAGAAACTGTCGGAGGTCAAACCTGTTATCCTCTGGTGAATAGCTCTGCAAAAGTGGGGACGGGAGTTAGAGCAGCATAAGACATCTTACATCAATATAATGTACTAGATCAATACCTCAGCATGATAAGATGGTGTCAAAACAGTCATCTTATGCCTATTTATGGCATAGTATTTGAAGAAGTGTTTCACTTTCTCAGCCACCTCAGATGGAGATAATCTTCCACACTAACTGTGGCATAGGTTCTGCAACAGTTTGTATTAGAAATTTTAGGGACCCACTATTCAAACACCTTTGCAAAAGCAACTATATATTATTTGAAAATTCAATTTAAGGTTGCCACACATAGATTCATACACACAATTGATGTTTTTTAAGTTTTTGGCAAAGCAGAAGACAACAATCTCTCTCATGTAAAGTTACCGAGTCTACAATATAGTGTCCCATACATATACATTCCTTAAGTTTCCCTACATGTCTAATGACTTATTTGGATTTGTCAAAGCAAGCCATGCTGTTTAGCTCTCTTCTGCATGATAGTTAACATGCTGCAAACTCCTCAGCAACAAATAAAAAAAATTTAACTTTAGCAATTTCAGCATACTGTATTTGTATCAGTTAGTTCAGTGGCGGAGCTTGCCAATAAATTGAGAGGGTCCAACAACACAGCAAATTAGATTTTGCGCAATTGGTCCAGTGGAACATTAGGGGAAAAGATAAATGAATTTTGTGCAACATAGAAACCCCTACAGAAATAACTAAAAAAAGAAACTGCTAATTAAGTATGCAAGTAGTCATAAAATTATAAATTCGTAGCTTTGCTTAAATAATAACTATGAAAACTGTATCCATCATAATACCTGTCAATATTCTGATAAAGCCAGCCAGCCAGACAACATATAAATGGACAGAAAAATGCAATTTTGGTAGGATAGTGAGGAATAAAATATTCAACTATTGTTTGAGACAAAAGGAATTATATATAGTTCCTGTGAAAATTAAAGTTTCATTATGCAAATCCTGGGTTCTTTTTTTCGAAAGCGCAGGAGAGCTCTGTTTCATTGCATTGGAGAGAGAAAAAAAAGTCCCATTACAAACCCCAAATCTCATATCGGGACCAAGTATGAGAGTTGGGCGCAAACCAAACACAGAAACTAACTTACAGAAAAAGGACTATCTCAAATACTGAAATACATACCTGAAACATTGAAACAGGACCACATCGGAAAATTTTTCTTAATCTTCCGTATACTGACAACTCCTCATATGTCATTCCCATGTCCACTTCATCCAACTGATTTCATATTATTATGGTCAAATGAGGAGAGTCAAGATGAAAAAAAAAGGAAATTAATCAAGTTGACATGATATAATTTCTTGGTAGCTGGTTAAGATATGTTTCTGAAAATGAAACATGAGGATGGTACAAAAACTAAACTAAAACCAATTCTGCTACAGTCTTACAGGTATTGAAATGAAGATGGACACAGAAAAATGTGTATTCTAACCTTTAATAAGTATTCTAACCCAATGAATTGAAAATAATAACTGCTAAATAATTGTCACTCCTTGACAGTTTTATCAGAAGGAGAACACTCCATATATTCTAATCAGTAAAATGCATTTGAATTGCACACATAAACAATGAGCCACAAGGGCATGGGAAATTTCAATGAGCACCTAGGAACTGCATAAAGAGAAACTAGGTCCATACACGATGAAACATGTCACTGGAAGTTTCTGCAACTTTCTTGTAAAGACACAGTCCATGTGTTATGCAATTTCACTAAATCCAATCATAGTAGCTGACACAAACAAAAAACACCCCGGAAAAAAGAGGATCAATTAGAACAGCTAGAATTGCCGAATGCTCTTCAAGGTCAATATTACCATATAAGGCCAAGATGCTTTGCAAATTAAGTTAGTAAATGCATTCATTTTTCAGCTCTTTTTGAACAAAGTCGGATTCAATTGCAAACATCAGTTTAGAACCCATATTACAACCTCTCTGGTTCATCCATAAGAATAGATGGGGAGAACTTAAGTTCTTTATCATTACGTGTGAAGTGTGAACAATATACATTAGTGCTACCATGGTGCAAGCGTTGAGTAAAAAAACAAAAGGTTTCACAATTTTGCACAACAGGACTATGCACATATATCAAAATTGGTTATGATGATTCTATCTAAATATTGGAGATCAAGTTTATATGTACCTGACTGTAGTTTGCACGTATTGGTTCAAGCTCTGCAGTAGGTGGTGCAGATTCAACCTCAGCCAAGGAAGAATACTTAAGATGAATTGCTGCCCATCGTAGGAAAGCCCTCAGGTCTTGCTTACTTACACTTCCAATGGGGTTTATATCAGCTGAACTGCAGTCATACTTAGTAAAGGAAGAACAGTGTTATTATCATTTCCACACACCAACAAATAAGCCATCCCAGCCATATAATTCATAAAGAGAATGTCGTATCTGTTGGGTCTCTATGCAACATTACATCTAAAAGCACATCAAATGCACAATCTATGTCAGCTTACCTTTGTCAAATAACCACGTAACCCTTCATCAACGTTCGAGCTTCCCAGAACAAGATAGAACCCAGATTTATTGTGGACCCATGGCATAAGAGAAGCCATCATAAAGGCTAGAACCATCCTGCTTCGAGCTTGAATATTTTGCAATCCCAGATTCTCGGCATTTGATCCCCCATCAACCTGAAGCAAACAAAGAAAGTTCGGGGGGGGGGGGGGGGGGTAGTAAAATGGACTTCATCTAAATTGAAATTCAACTTTTCATCTGATACTATCATTGAATGCTAGAATGGATGCCAAACAGCTGTGCACTGTCAGTCTTTTAATCCTTTATTATTGCTAATGAAAAGTTGGCCACAAAAAACTCTTCAAACACTTTTTAGATCTAGGACTGGTAACTTATGGTGATAGAAAAAATAAGAGTGCTAAGGGATGCTGTATGGGGTAAAAGTGTAATGATAAATGTGGTAGCGATTAGTTGTAGGTTTGCAACTTGTGCCTTTGATTCCTTGTAGCTTAAGATTAGGGCTAATCTATTCCCCAGGTGCCCAAAATACCAGTGGAGACTAGAGAACCTAACCCATACGAGATAAAGCCCAACAGTCCACCTAAGCTTAATTAGTCGTTGAAGCTTGCATGACATACCCAATAAGGGGTATTAAACAAATTCAGTTCATCTTTGTTAGCCATAAACTAAAATACTGAACAAATACCTTGTAGCGTGGTCGCTTCCCAGTCAATGTTTCAAACAAGGAAAGAAAGGCAGATACTATACTATCAATGGGTACGTTCAAGTGGAATGAACCAATCTCCTCAGATAGCCTTTTGGCACGTGATCTGGTATCTTCAGAACTACAGAACACAGCAATGTGAATAAAAGTAAATCAACAATTTACAACTTTAATAAAGTTTCTACAGCAACACATAAGCTAGAATATAAATTAAAGAACAATGAATAAATAGCAGATTCTCCTGTTTAATGCTTTGAATTAGTTTACTCTAAAATCATCACATAGTTACCATCTGAAATAATCACAAGTTCATTGCTGCTAGTCATTAGAAATGAAGATACTTCCATAAAAAGGAAAATCTTGCAAACTTCAGCTACCGCTATGCATGTGCCGCATGCAACTTTTTAATGAAAAAAGTCTCCTGCATTCTTAACTTACTTAAATTAAAGGGAAACATATGTACAGAGATAAAGCAAAAAGAACTACGGCTATCTAGCTATGATCCAATACAAGGATCGAGCACTCATTTATTTTTTACAATAATTTCATATTGAAGTTTCTTTTCCATACTGAGACACTAGGGATTTTGTGCAAATACACATTGATTTCTCTACTGCACATTCCCCATGCAGTTATGGAGAATATCCTAACTTTTGGACTTTTTGTGTTGATTCATATACAAGGTTAACAGCCTCATTCCCTCAGATCAAATACCATGCTGTTCATAAAAATTATAATATTGTTTAAGAGCACATACAGTAGAAATAAGCATTATAACATAGGCACTCGCAAAACAATAATTTGATGCACATTAAATACTTGCCACAGCCTCGACAAGGATATTGGTCAATGGAGAGCCTGGGGAGCCAATTCGGCATCAGAGAGGGCTGCGTCAAGGCGATCCCCTATCCCCCATGCTCTTCATTCTTGTGATGGATGTCCTTAATAGTCTATTCGGCAAGGCAGCAGAGTTTGGGCTTTTGCAGCCACTTGCACAGGGTGTGATAAGGCAGAGGATATCACTTTATGCAGATGATGTAGCAATCTTCATTCAACTAAACCAAGATGAGATGCTCTTGACTACTAGACTATTGGACAGCTTTGGGGAAGCCTCGGGTCTCAGGACCAATTTTCAGAAAAGTTGTGCTATCCCAATCCGGTGTGCACACCCAGAACTCTCTGAAATCACTTCATCAATGGCTTGCACTTTAGCTGCATTTCCATGCAAGTATCTAGGATTGCCAATTTCAGATAAAAAGCTAAGGAAAGCTGACCTTCTTCCCTGGATTGAAAGGGTTGGTGACAAGCTACCAAGTTGGAAAGCGAACCTTATGAATATTGCAGGGTGTGCGGTTTGGGTCAGGTTCGTGATGTCGGCATTACCAATACATGTGCTGATTGCCATCAATGTCCCAAAATGGTTTACTAAAACCATTGACAAATACATGAGAGGATTTCTGTGGAAAGGTCGGCAACAAGTTAATGGAGGAAGCTGTTTAGTTGCTTGGGACAAGGTGCAAAGGCCCCTGGACCTGGGCGGCCTAGGAATTCCCAGTCTCCAAATTATGGGGTGGGCATTACAAGCCCGTTGGCTTTGGTTCAGAAAAACAGACAAGGACAGACCATGGAGTGTCTTGGATATCCCTGTACATCAACATGCGACTGCTATATTTTAGATTGCCATTGAAACTAGAGTTGGTAATGGCAGAGATACTCTATTCTGGAAAGGCAGATGGATTATGGGTTGTTCAGTCAATGACCTCACGCCTCTGGTTGTAGCGGCAGTACCAAAAGGAACTCAGAATCAAAGATTTGTGGCAGATGCCTTACCAAACCTGAATTGGACAAGGGATATACAGAGTGGACTCTCAATGATCGGCATATTTGAACTATTCCATTTGGCAAATACTTTGGTGGAGATTGAACTGGATGAAGAGGAAGATAGCCACATTTGGAGATTTGACATGTCTGGTCAGTACACAGCAAAATCAACCTATAGAGCTTTCTTTAATGGGGCCATCTCCTTTGAACCATGGCGGCGCATCTGGAAGACTTGGGCCCCAGCAAAGTGCAGAATCTTCATCAGGTTAGCAGTGGGTAACAGATATTGGACGGCGGATAGATTAGCCAAAAGGAATTGACCACACCCTAATCTCTGCCCCTCTGTGATCAGGAAGATGAGACTGTACAGCACATCCTTACCAATTGTGTGTTTGCAAGGGAATTCTGGTTCAGGGTGTTTTCCCCTTCCAGCCTGCAGGGATGTACACCAGTACAGGAAGAGATTTCTTTTGCTGAGTGGTGGAGAAAGAGTGCTAAAAAAGTTCAAAAGATCAAGCGAAAAGGTTTCAACTCTTTGGTTATCTTGGGAGCCTGGGTACTCTGGAAGCACCGCAACTTATGTGTGTTCAAGGGTGCTAACCCTTGCATAGATGAGCTGTTAAGGGCTTTTAGGGATGAACACCACCTTTGGTGCATGGCTGGTGCTCGGAGGCTAACCTCTTTGAGTATTGGTCAGGCTGAGGCTGCTGGATAGATTGTTAGAAGGTAGTGTGTGAGGTCAGGTCTATCCCTAGAGTTTTTCTGTAAAGTCACACCGGTGTCTTTGTAAACCAGCCCCTCACAGCTCGATCCAGAGTGAGGGGGTGAGGCTTGTAAGGGATCGTTTTTTCCTCTCTACTAATATAATGATACGCAGCTCTCCTGCGTATTCGAGAAAAAAAAAAAGATTGAGGCATGCATTAGAATGAGGTCATCTGAAAACAAAAGGTCACCTGTTTTCTGTTCCCATGTAAACAGTGTAAAATAGACGTTTAGCCAGTTCTCTGCTGTCTGTGGGAATCTCCCCATCTTTATACTGCCCAATCCGCAGAGCATCTGCCTTAACTTGCTCGTCTCCTTTCTCTATATCTGCATGTTGTAGATATGACTATTATTAATTAATTCTTTTGACAAGATGTCAAGGTTAATGAAGAAATAGGTATCGTAATGCATCCATACTACTGTAAAAGATATGATAATATTACCACAGTAACTATTCTCTGGTACTAATAGGATCTAGCAGCCAAAATGATTACAATCAAAACATGGTGCACACCAAAGAACTTGATAAACGGTAGGTAGAGGTAATAACATAACCAAACTGCAGGCAAAGAGAATGTATCACAGTTCAAAATGTGAGTTAGGCCAAACTCTAATTTTTTATGTGATGACATGAACCATAGCCGTACTAGTCAGGTGCCCCTCAACTGTCCTGTAGACTACATTTTGAAAGCATTTAAAAGAATCTTCTGCTAAAATGACAGAAAAGGGAAGATGATAAGTATATCTGACCTTTTATGACAAGCTGGCACATGCAACCGACTATCGCTGCAACAGATGAACTATCCGCACCACCGGAAAGTGGAAGCAAAAATCCTGATGCTTGACTCCTCCTTAAATAATCCCACAACAAACAACTAGGTCCAAATGCAATCTCCTCTTCAGGACAGTGATACATAATCTGCAATATCAAAGATGGACGTGATAGAAAAAGGTTACCCCTAATACCCTTCAACACAGCATTCACAATGACACACCAGTGTACTAGAAGGGGGCCAGACTACGGAGAGAAACAAGGGAGGATTTAATCTATGAGCACTTAGTTAAAAAAAAACAAAATAATGAGAGGATACCAATAATTTTATGTAATGTTTTCTTAGCCTAAAGCAGAGATGTTCAATCAGTGTTGTCCAACCAAGCATTCAGGTCATCCTTCAGACTATAAGTAATGAATGTACTCTCTGGGGCATGGCGGGAGCTACAAACTTTACTGAGCTGCTCACTTGGTCGCTTCCACCTGCCTCCTAGAGTCCTAGGCATGGTAGCCTTGGTCAGGGGTAATGTTTATTTCCTGTATAAGTGGCACACTAGTCTAATGTGGTGTTAGTGTGGGTGTGGTGTTGTGTTGGTACTGAGTTTAGGGGCTGTCCCTAGTCTTTCGTACTTTCTTTCTATCTTAATGAAACGACACGCAGCTCTCCTGCGTTGTTCGAGGAAAAAAAGTGTTGGCAATAGCTATGATATTTGCAGGAAAGAACTTAAAAGATACTCAAGATGCTCTGGAGTCTGGAATACGTATTTTGTTCTGCACTACACAGAAAAGTTAACCAAGGATTGCGAAACTCCAAACAAGTTGGGCTCCAAGCATTTTCTTTGCCGTACGTATTTTGTTCTGCGCTACACAGAAAATTTAACCAAGGATTGTGTAATTCCAACCAGTTGAGCTCCAAGCATTGGCCCATATCTTAGCCCAATTCAAGACTAACCAGTTGGGCTCTACTGTGAAATACTTCTGAAATGCATCCGTTGTTATATATGATGTGTGGTTAACCATGGATGAGTTAGCAGGTACTCCACAATCAGGTGACTGGTCTATTACTGTTGAGTCACCGGAAGAATGCCCGAGACCCTTTCAGATATGGTACAAAGACAATAACCAAATATACCATATACAATTATCATACAAAGAATCTCAAATATTGGACTGACACAACTAACCTGCACTGGACTAGTTGGAATCATTCCACTCCGAAATGATTGGCAGAGCTTATATGGTACCTTCACAAAAGGTACATTTGTTCTGTGGCTTGCTTGCTCTCTGAAACTAGAAACAGATGCTCGATAACTTGATACCTGGTTGCACAAAACAATGATTAGCTGTGCCAAAATATATCTCATATTTGCATTAAGGCTGCAGCAAGATAGCTAGCAAGTTACAGCTCCAAGCTTAAAGCCACAGAAATATAGTAAAGGGGAATCAAAATGGACCTCGGAGAACTGTAAATAGGCAAACACTCAATAAGAAGTCTCTTTATGGATGTGAAGAATAAGTAAAATCAGGGAATGGATATACCAGGTTAGCAGCTGAACTAAATACTGCACCCATAGCGATGTCATAAATTTTTAAGAAATATTCTTTTTGTGCAGACAGGATAAAAGAAAGGGAAGGTGTTTCAGAATTCAGATGCAGATATAGAAAATTGGGGAGACTTCTAGCTGAATGTATGGTTTTTGCCTCAACCCACATACCAGTTTTTAGTACTGTCCGAAAAATACTCACAGTATTATGCAACACAAAAATCACCTCAAGGATTTAGAACTTACAGCATCAAGATCCACCAGAGCATTCATCACTTCTACATCCTTTAATGAGAATTGGGATCCCTGGGCTACCAAATCACCATTTACCGCAATGCAGCAACAACCATCTAGTGAGAAAGATTTAAAACAAACTTTCAATTTCCCCGAATGAATATGATTAACATAACAAACTATTGCTGATTAAGGAAGAAAGGGCCAAAACAGGAATATCATTCATCAGAATACTTAAAATGGAAAACAGTAGGCATAATTAGTGAAACTTCTGTAAACAGCTCTATAAGAAGCCACTTCAAAAAAAATTAAATTTCAGCGCCCAGTAATATGTGGTAACGGATAACCATCTGTTACCCCAGCCATCAGCATCTACAAGGTATAGAAAATCACAGGAGTTATTTGTAGAATGGAAACTTTTAAAAAAATCCATAATACCACATCCCTCTGAAAGTCCACCCAAAACCAGCAGGCTCAAATTGCCATGCCATGTATCCTCCGTATAGTTGCTGTAGTACAACCTCCAACAAATTGAGGGGAATAAAAGGCATTCTGCTTCTCGTTTTTGGTGCAGTGGATAATATTATGTGAATATAGTGAACGCCCATTTTTGTCAAGTAAGAATAAAAACAGGCATGAATATCGCATGGGAAATGATAACAAATTAGTTGACAGGTTTTAACACTCAAAGTGTCACGTCATAAAAAGAAATTACAAGAATCCAAGAAGAACATTTTGAGATACCATAATAAAGGCGACTGCCATCACATCCCTGCTGATTAGCATACATGTAGACACCGCCACATGTTTTGGTTGCATTCCTTATGGAATCAATCCGAAGATTGAGTTTCCGCAGCTGATGGTGGCTTCCACTTGCATTCATGAAAACCTCAACACCATTCAATGCTAAGTCAATCCGAGGAGCATTTGCTGTAAAGAGCTCTTCGCAGGTTTCAGCAGCCAAAGATCTGTACATAACAAATTAAACAAAAAAAAACAAATAGTAACTAATACTTCACAATGCTTTTATCATTTAATGTACAAATTATCAGAGGGTATATCCAATTTCATTTGAATACCCAAGCCAATTTGAAAAATGTTTCAATGGAGATCTTTGACATCATGTACAGGACAAATTGACTTTTAAATACATGTAACAAACGAATGGTCTTCTCTAGCATGTTCACTAGAAAAGTCGGAAGCTGAAATTGCATTAAAAAAATAAGACCAAGCAGCATTTGTACTTACACATCTAAGAATCGTATGTAACCATAACCAAAAGGCACAGTATCCTGGGATATAGCCTCTGAGACTTCAATAGGGAGTTGAAACTCAACAATCTCATCTTTAAATGTCCAAGCAGAAAACCACCGAAATTCCCGATAATTTCCATCATTTGCAAGGGACATCTTTGGTCGAATCATGATTATCTTGCGATTTAGGCAGAATACCTGGCAATTATATCGTACACTATTGAAAATAACTGGCATTCCTATGCTGCATAAGATGTTGTCTGTATAGTCCCCAGTTAAAATGTCCTTTAAACACTCCCATCTGCAGATTGATACGCAGCAGTAAACAGAAAAAGAAAAAAATTTAAACCATGTCAAATGCTGCATAAATATACAGACATTAAAACATGAATGAATACAGCAGTAATATAGTGTCTTCAAAATAAGCACTGCATGTTCACCACCTGTATCAAGATAGATAGATTGGAACGGCTAAAAATCCTCGAATTCAGGAAAATACAACTTAAATAGAATGGGCATTTGGTTACCCTGCCAAACATTCAGTTTCTGACATATCAGTTAAGTTTTTTACATGTTCACTGCCTAGCGCAGAAACAACTTTCCTAGACAAGACTGATTAAACAAATTAATGTCCTGCTACTTTTTTTACATCAAAGTTGATTCTACCAAACTGAAGCATTAGTAGCTATGTAACTGATTCTACTGAAGTAAATGGAAGTAACCGATTCTGCCTTAGTAGAAGTGAGTGATTCTACCACAGTGCAGTAGAAATAGTTGATTCTACCAATTGTAACTAGCAGATTTCCCAAATTGCGGAAAGATTTAAGGTTGCAGCACATGAAAACCTGGCATCTTCCAATCTCTACTCGGTTTAAATGACACAGCAGTGCGTGACGTACGCGTGCGCGGTGGTGTCCTGCTCGAGGAAGTGGTCCTCGCAGCCGTAGCCGGTGAGCTCGAGCTCGGGGCCGACGCGGACAGCGGCGCCGGCGGCCTTTGCGCGGGCGATGGACTCCTTGACGTTGCGCAGGTTGGTGTCGAAGTCCATCGCCCACTGGTTGAGGTTGCACGTGGCGACCCGCAGCAGCCTCATCTTGCCCGCCGCCGCTCTCCTCCCCCTTCTCCTCCTAAATCGAGACCGCCGGCCTGCGCCGGGAAGAGGCGAATCTCCCTCGAAGGCAGCGAGGTTCGCCGGTTCGGAGCGCGCCGGGAGAGGGATCGAAAGCGGCGGCGGCGAAGGGCGAAGAAGAATGTTGGCTTTTTTCGTGTGTGGCTTGGTGGGGCCCGGTGAGGCGAGCAAAGCGAAGGAGGGCCCACGGGACCGGAGGCGTGGGGCCGGCTGCGGATCAATGGCATCAGCAGCCTGCTGGGTCCACCCGTCAGATTGAGTAAAAACATAATTATTTGTACTAATGTATTTGTCAACATGTATCCATAAATCCAAATAGCAAGTTACTAATCATGAAGATCCAAAGCAGAGGTTATCGGATCGGATGAATGCATGAGATGATCCGATGAGCAATGTGAAGATTGGGCTGAGACGTTGCAGAACAAGCTGAAAATCGAGGAACTAAGGCCATTGGATGATCTGATTAACCATCAGACTAATTTTCATTAAGAATATAGAGTTGCCAAGTCTTGGAATAAATAGACTTCGCCGTTGCACACACCTAATGATCTCCGACAGGGTCAAAATTTTACCCATCGATGAATGAAGTTGGTCAGCGTTTTAACTTTAGTAGTTACGACTTGGCGTGATGGTCACTTAACGGAATGGTCATATATACTTGCAGGAACAAAATTATGGTGTGACACCAATGATCTTGCATGAGTACCACTAGTCGACTACTATAATACTAGTATACCACTGTGTCCCTGTACATAATAGTACATAATATTGCCAAAAAATAGTACATAATATTTGAAAAGCGAAACAGAAGAATTTTTAAGCAAACTCTCTCCGTGTGGCATTAGATGTTTGGTCCCTCGTGTGACCATTTATATCTCTTTGATCATGTTTCGTTGTGAAGGTGGAAAGTGTCATGACATGTTCTTCATCTTTATGTTCCTTATCTTTTTATTCTACCTTATATATATTAAAAAAGGCAGGGCTGCCGCCAATTTGTTTTTAAAAATGAAACACTCTTAGTAAAGAAGGTCAAGTACATCTACTGAATTCAGGCAGGATAAATACTTAAATAATATTTTTTCATCACACACCTTGGTTGTTTAACCTCTCAGTTAGGCTTCTTTTCTATTTCGGAAATGCTTCTAGCAGGATGTTAGATGGGAGCAAAATATTGGACATCCCACTTAACATGTTGCAACTAATAATTTTTTATGTTGTAGTAACTATTTTTTCAATGTTACACGAGTTCATGTTGCATGAAAAATTATTTCAGTGTTACAGTCAGAATTTTTTATCCAACATTGAAATACAGGGTGAACTTGAATAATTTTGGTACTTATTTGTGATATCTTACACAACATGTTATTAGTGACCAAGCAATTTTTCTGATAAACTGAAATTGCAATGTGTTCTTTCATTTGATCATTCAATGTTAATATTGATGCTGGATTATTAATATCGATTTTGTGTTCATTTCCAGAATAAGCATTCATGATTTTTTTTATATGGCTCGAAATAACCACATCCATATCCACCTGCCACAGATGGATCATATTCAAACCAAGGTACATTCCACATAATGAATCTCTACCTTTAGGTAGCTAAACTTAATCTCATACATTATACTTCCGTTTATGTATATATATTTACCAAATTTATGATAAATAAACAATGCTTTCTGTTCTAATATCAGTTTAGAAGCTTCTCATGCATCATCGAAGTGATACGCCCCTTATAATTTGTCATTCAAGTCATAGGAATATGATAGTTAGATCAAATTATCTTCCATCTTCAAGTTATATTAGTGGTTGGAGTGCACAACATAGTTATGTTGCTATGGCCAAAGATAACTGAAAGATTTTGTACTGTGTGTACGATATTATTGGATTATTGGCACTATTTTGTGTCTATGTTCAAGCAATAAGGCACAAGTTGCATATATAATAGAATTAGTTTTTTAGGAATGATTAATAGAGTTTAGGGTAGTTTTTGTTATTATTTTGCGGTGTAGACCCAGCTATGACAAGATTCATGCATTATTGTTGTTCACCTACCTGACAGTATATTATTGAAATGACCTAAGTTATTCATTTGTCTTTGGTATGCTAATTCATAAATGCAAAAGACCAATTGTAAGTTTACATTTTACATACGGACCAAACGGTCAACTATAAGAGTTTGTTCACTTCTCACATACATATCTCAAACGGTTGTTAAGAGCATGTTTCTAAAAGTTTAGATATAACAACAGCAGAAATGCTTCAATCTCTCTTTTTGACATATCACACAAATAATTTTTTACCAATTACGTTATGTTTAAACTTAATCTCCTTAAAAAATAAGTAAAATTATTGTTGAGAAATTTGTGCCTCTAACATTGACACCAACTTTTTTAGTGGATCATTACCCACACTATTCTCTTTGTGGAAACTTCATCTAACACTGATATAGAAGACGAACTCTTTATTAGGGAACTCAAATCTTTATTCACGACTCAACTTGATACAACATTGAGAGGACTCTTCACTCTTTGGCCACTCTACCATGAGACCACTACACTAGTACACCATGACAAACTTGCTATGCTACCTAGGACTCAAATGACACTTCAAGACATGGCATATACCACTACTCTATAATATTCTCATCTTTATCCTAATATCTAGATATTTTTTCCATGCATAAATTTCTACTATCTAGACCTTTTTTTTTTACTTTGCTATGAAGAATTAGTTCTAGACTCTTCACGACAAATATCATCTCTCATTTGCTTTCTCAAATATTATAGAAGGTTTTCACTTTGCTATGATCATTATCCTTATGCATGACAAAATTTGTATCTTCCACACTATTCTATAATGTTCCAAGTATACATTGCATATTCTCAACATTTATTTATGGTGATCATGGAAAGAAATGTTTTTGCTCAAGTGAAGACATGCATTTTCAATTCTGTTGATTATATTTACATGATGATTTGCTTAACAAACCCATAATACTTGTAGCTTTTCTTTGCTATGGGCAAGAACAGGACGCTTCCAACCTAACTCTATACATAACCCTGCAAATCTCTTGGCCCACATTAAATGATGTTGGATACAATTTGGCCAATGCATTATTCTCAAGCACCTTATCCAGCAAGTGAAGGCTTAGGGAGAGAGGAAGTGTCGTCATGTATCCTATATGGTCCAGGAGCGTATAAACATTCATTTCTTTTTTTATTCACGCCAATCCCATTACGGGTGCCTTAATCAGAGCCCTATGGTGCATGCCAATTGGAGGAGTTTAGGCTGTCATTTGTCTACTTCAACTTCAGGTCTTAATTCTACAAACAGGCTCACCAAACTTCCAAAACGGTATTCTTGTAAAGCCTGGCATTTAAAGAATATAAAACAATAAAATCTTAATTTAGTTTGTGGGCTAACTGGACTAAACCTAGCCATCACATAGGCCCAACTCGCGAAGAGCGATGAAGTCAAAGTCCAACTCAACCATCCCACATTTGTTTCCCCAAGGGGACGATCCCGTATCTCCGTGGTCAATTCTTATGGGTACTTTTTTATATAACAAATAGTCAATCTTCGATGTTGCAGTAGCTATTTTTTAGTGTTGCGATGACCCTCTTGAAAGCATCTAGGCCCCTAGTTTAGTGTTTTGGTAATTAATGACAACACTTTGTGGACTAACAATTTCATTGAGCATTTGAATTAAGGTTAGTCACATAGATGCGCTATGAGATGCCATGAAGATGGTATTGTAAAAAGCAAGAATGTTTACGCAAAGAAAAGTTGATAAGAAGTGGTGAAAGACTCAAGGCAAAGGTATAAGATAGCATTTTCTTTTTTGCTGGTCAAGAGGTGATTAGAGAAGTAAATTGACCGGATTTGTAGGCCAGATAGCCGTAAATTTACGAGTCAATAGTGTCCTCAAACACTTGGATATGCATGCAAATACATGAGAGTTAGTCGCTAACTGAAAATATGCTGAAAAATGTGCACAGACGGTCCGGCCCGGCCAGGCAAACGATTCGCCTCTATACAAAATTTCGAGCAGAGACGAGGAGCTCTCTGGTGGAATTTTTCGTCAACGGCGAACGGTCCGGCCGGAAGTGGCAGACCATCCGGCGTTGAGCTAATCTTTGGACAGAGCCTCGGTGCTCTCTGGTGGTTTTGAATCATAACGGCGGACGGTCCGACCCTAGGGGGCGAACGGTCCGCCTGCTAACTCTCGGACTTGTCCGAATGATAAGCGTTCTATGTAAAATAGGTTTGAACGGCGGACGGTCCGCACCAGGGGAGCGGATGGTCCGATTTTCGAACAACGGTCGGTTCTGACACGTCGTGATGTGACACATAGCTGTTGGTCTGTAACGGCAGACCGTCCGATTCTGTAGGGGCGGCCGGTTCGCGAGTTCGTAGAAAACGTGGAATTTGAACATAACGGTTGGATTTGGGGTTCCCCTCTATAAATAGAGGGGTGGCCGGTGTGGGGAGTCTCTCTTGGCCATTCCACTCACTTGCAACACACATTTGAGCTCTCTACTCCCTCTATCTCTCACTCGCATAGCTTGGGATTGCATTTTTAGTGAGATTGAGAGGCACCTAGTGCTTGCATTCATATTTTGAGCTTTGGGGCACTAGAAGTTTTTCAAGCAAGGTTGTTGATTTGTTACTCTTGGAGGTTGCCGCCTCCTAGACGGCTTGGAGATTGGGTTTCATTAAGCTCTTCAAGAAGATTGTGAAGAAGCCTTTGATTCATTCTTGTGAAGAGGTTCATGAGCCTCACCTCACCGGAGTGGTAAAAAGCATCTCTAGTAGAAAGAGGTTTGGAACGGTTCATTGATTCTGAGATTGGCTCATACACTAAGTGGATTCTTGGTAGAGGAGCATTTGGAAGCTTTGAATCCACCTCAACGTGGATTAGGGGTGACCGGCAAGTCATCGACACCACGGAAAAAATTGTTTGTGTCTTCGGTTATTTCTTTCCCTCATTTATTTACAAGCAATTTACCTTGAGCATTTCATTACATAGACTTTGCATTGTATCTTGTGTTCAAGGACTTTTGACATAGGCTAGTTTCACTAGTTGTAGAATTTATCTTGTGTTTCTAATTAAATTCTCTAGTGTTGTGCTTTTAGTTTAAAACCGCCTATTCACTCCCTCCCTAGTCGGTAACCCTCGATCTTACACCTCTCCGATGAGAAATTCCCATCTACGTCTAATTGCTAGAAACTCTATTTCTATTTTTAGTCCAGCCCAATCGTTGGCCCAATCTGTTGCCCATGTTGCTCCACAAATAGCAAATGAACGAACTGCTGTGCACAAAGAAAGCACATATATACTCCTGCATCCCAATTTATAACTCGTTTGACTTTTTTCCAACTTTGATCATTCATCTCATTTAAAAAAATTATGCGAAATATCATTTTTTTTGTTATGACTTGCTTTATTAATGACTTGATTTTGAATATATTTGCATAAATTTTTTGAATAAGACAAGTTGTCAAAGTTGGGGTAAAAAAAGTCAAACGCCTTCTAAATTGGGATGGAGGTAATATATAAGAGGTCCATGAACTTGTAAGAGGGTGTCACTTAGGCCCATGGACTCTAAAAAATACATTTTTGGATGCATTTGTGGAGGGTATGGACCTCGGATGAACGACTTGACAAGTTCATAGACTCAAAAAATGCATTTTCAGAGTTCGTGGACCTAAATGACATCTCCCTACAAGTTGATGGACCTTCGATGTATTTCACTCTCTCAATTTATATGGGACGCACACAGCTATATATAAAGAAAGCACTAGAACTAGATGTCACACGATGCAACACAACAGATAATTTCTTTCTACAAATTTTACCCCGGCAGGCTACACACCAAACTAGGACTAGATGTCACTCGCGTACATGGATGCGAACGAGAGAAATACACACACGGGAGCACGCACGCACGCACGCATTCCGAGCCCGAGCACGTAGTCATACATCGCCGTCGATCTCCGGCGAGGCTGACCCCGATCGATCAGCGGCTGCGGCGGTAGAGCGAGTGGGCGTTGATGGCGGCGAGGAGGACGAGGATGATGGAGGCGATGAGGCTGAGGAAGACGGAGCTGCCGATGTGGCGGCAGAAGTTGCCGTAGGCGTCGCAGATCTTGTTCCACCTGGTGTGCGAGTTGCCCTTGAGCCCGATCCACGCCACGCCGCCCGCCGACCCCGTCGCCGACGCCATCACCGCCGCGTACAGCTATTAATAATTAATTGAAGTACGTACCATGCAGCAGAGAGCACAAAAAAAAGAGGCATTAAATTAGTTTTCGTCTTCAAATTGCTCTTCAATATTATATTAATAAATCTTGGAGGAAATTTCAAAGATATATATCGGACCAAGTGACCTCGGTTTAATTTGCTACATACTCCTCCATCAGAGAAGTTGTTGCCTTTGTTTGGGTAACCCAAATATTTTTAGCCAATTGTATTATATATGCTACGCACGCGACATGATTAGTTCTTTTTTTTTACTTTTCAAAGATATTTCGTTTTATTTCTTGCAAAAAAATATAATATGGCAATAAGTATTGTATCTATTCTATGTTCAAAATGAAAATTTGAAAACCTACTCCCTAGGACGAAACATCTAAGCAGTGCCAGAAAATTTGTTTGAAACATCTTATAAACCAAAAAACAGTGTTATGCTTTTCAGAAGGAGAAATATATTGTTCTAAACTCTCATTGGAATTAAAAATAGATAATAACATGCTCACCACATCGAGGAGGAGGAGGAGAAAGATGTTCTTGGCGGTGGAGGCCGACGAGCCCGAGACGAGCTTGCCGACGGCCGTCAGCAGGCTGTACAGGCACGTCACGCACAGCGCCACCAACAGGTATCTACGCGTGGCGAACGAGCATACACAACACAACACAACAGAGAGAGTCAAAGATCGAGTCAACACTAGACGATGCAAGAAGATCATATCTCGACGAGACCCCAAAAAAAAAAAAGGATCAAGCTGAGCATATATATACTGACATGAACGCCGGCGAGTCCTTGAACTTGGCTGGCATGGGCACGGCGACCCCGAGCAACGGGACGGGGAAGAGCACCGTCTGCTTGGCGGTGGCCAGCACGACGAGCCCCGCCAGCGTCACCGCGAACAGGAGCGCCCTCAGCGCCACGTCGGCGCCGGAGAAGCCGCCGCGGCCGCCGCTCACAGGAGGGGTGGGCTCCGCCGCCACCGCGGCGGCCTTGCCGGACTCGGCGTCCACGGTAGCCATGGCTTTGCTAGAATGCTAGCTCCTTATTAGAGCGTTAATTACCACCACTACTAGAAGCCGCTGCAGTGGTATGTAGAGGTTAATTAGCTGTTGCGCTGCGGCACGGCTGCGTGGGAGTGCAGGTTATATAGCCGCCGGGCGGGGCCGACGTGGCAGTGGCATGCGAGGACACGAGGGCACGTGAGAACGCGACGTCAAGTTGTCTGATACGGGAACACCGGAGAGGAGGGAGAAGCAGCTGCTAGCATGCATGCGTTTTTTTTTCTTTGTTCACATTATCTGGAGTTCTCGGTGGATTAGTCTCTGACTCTGACTGGTGACTGCTGTGCTACTGCTACTACAAATCTGCAAAATATTAGTATATGCTAGGCGATAAGCACAGTGTGTACTGGCAGATGTAGAAGGTTAGCCGTTTATTGGACGCAAGGCAAGTATATATTGTACGGCGTCGTTATCGCGTGATTTGTTCACATTTGGAGAAAGTCAAGAGGCCTGCTTTGTATGGTTGTGTGCGCGTGTGGAACAGTGCCATGACTCTCGAGGTCCGTGTCCGTCATGGCTGGAGCGAAAGGTACGGTACCCGGCAAGTTGTTGGAATGGAAGGTTCGGCTCGCCATTTAACTTTTCCAAATTCCAAGCATGGAAGTTTATTGGCCCTCTTTGCTGGTGATCAATAGGATTGGAATGGACGAGGACAAAGCACCGTAGTCTGAGGGTGTGCAACTGTGCATGCATGCTCTTCTCCCCAGATGAACCCAGATTAGCAGCTGGGTCTGGGTGCATGAGTTCACAACAAGGCGCAGACGGCAATTACGCTTCCACGAACTGACCAACATATGTCTCTCGATCGTCTGAACAATTTGTGAGGCGAGGGCAACGGGTTGAACGAGGAAGCGGACAAAATTAAGTTTTTCGTGTGGTGGTGATCACATCGAATAGCTCATTACCTGAGTGATGAATACCAATTTCATCGGGTTTGCCGAGGTTGCATATGGATTCGTTAACCATGTTTTTTTTTTGAACCGTTAACCATGGCTAAATAGCTCAGTGTAACGACAATCTTTTTTCTTAAATACACACGAGAGCTACACCGTTTTTCACTAAATGGAGAAAAAAGATGGTATAGATTATAAGAAACCCCTGTCTCGCACAAAAAAAAAAAAGTCTCTCTTATTGGGCTCTTGGCAATGTAAATTTGTAAAGACAGGATAAGCACGAGCAAGTATACCTATACCAAATTAGGAACACTATAGCTACACATGCTAGGGGAGTTTCAGTTATAAAGAGTGCTCACTTGTTGCCATCGTTCAAGAAGCAATCGCTATAGTTGGCTGCCATGACAACCAGGGTACTAGCTAGGATCACGATCACCTCCGGGCAATTTGCTGGCGATCTAATCCACGAACGGCTGCAGTTCACCATTGTTAATTGGCTCTCTACCGATCGATGATAATGTTAAACCCAACTTAACGTGCTGGGAAGTGTTCTTTAATGACTCCTGGCAAAATCAGGTTTTTAGATCAACTCCCAATATGTTCCAAGCTGCTCCTTCCATTCTAAATTATAGGCCATTTTGATATATATTTACACATGGTGTATATTTAAGTATACAACAAGACAATCTATACATTAGAAAACCTAAAACGACTATAATTTGGAACGGGGGTATAGGGCAATTGGCAAGTCACCTTAGAAGAATAGATGAGGATTTGCATGTTGCGTTGACTAGTTGGTGTGTGCCTGTACGGCCTCCATGCATGTTGTAAAATAAAGAAGATATATATTTCGATCACAGGATGGACTCGACTTAAGGACGTGTCTGCCACCAGTAGCACGAAAAATATTTATGCTAAATGCTAAGGTGGATCTGACTTGACGACCAGTGGTTTAAATCGAAGTCGTTCGGATGGGCGCGTTGAGTATGAACGCCCACGCCTCGGCCATATCATCGCAGGCTTAACGTGTAGGATGACGAAACAAACACCCGATTGCATATTTTTGCATGTGGCTTTCCCATAAGAAAAGCAAGCTAGG
Organism: Digitaria exilis; assembly: GCA_015342445.1. Lineage (NCBI taxonomy): Eukaryota > Viridiplantae > Streptophyta > Magnoliopsida > Poales > Poaceae > Digitaria > Digitaria exilis. The sequence continues at coordinate 637,894 of JACEFO010002599.1, forward strand.
CTAGCTGAATAATTGGTGCAGAACGGATGATGTTACGGATTGGGTAATAAAGTTTTAGTTCCTACGATGAATATATGCACCAGGTACAAGTACGAAATGTCATCATATCCCAGTCACTGTCCCTTACATTATCAAGCAAAAAATATACCAAACTATCCTCCACAAGTTTTTGGTTAGTCAAACAAGCAATACACGAACTCGTTTATAGAACTAGTTGTTGTAATAGACAAATAATGCATATGAATGCATTATGCATCCATCCCTTTCGGCCACCAAGTGACCTCTGCTTCCAGGATGCTAGCTGCAGGGACTACCGATGCCCAACTCGTCGTGGAGACATCACTAATGAACTCAGCAGTCAGGGTCCTCCCATGACATTCACAGCTACTTTGACCTGCTGCAGTGTTTATCTCAACCATCTGGTATGCCCAATAGGAAATCCTTGACAAAATGAAAGATGTTATTTTCAAAAAGAAGAATGGAAGATGGAGAAAGGCTTTGGAGTGTCAGCTTGGCCAAGAATTGGTTAGGGTGGAGTTTTTTTTCAAAAATAAATAAAATAAAAAACACAATGGGTATGTGCCAAAGAGAGGACGCCTGGGACATTCTGCAACTATGGTCACAAAGAACACGCTTTTATGAAACTTAATCATCAGAGCAATGCCAGAGGTTGGCATAAGCCTACCGTGGAATTCCTCAAAAGAAAAGAAAAAAAAGAACAATTCTAGAGGTTGAATCAGGTCGTCGAGTAAATAAAACACTGTCTTAATTACCAGGACATGCATGGTCCAAGGGGGAAATGGAAATCGTGGAAAGATAAATATGGCTTTCCAGGGAAAATGAACAACAAATCCTGGAAAATCGCCTCTATAGAATGTCTTTTTAACATGCGCTAGCATGCATGAATTATAGTTGAAAACTTGAAATACAGGAAATGAGAGCCTTATCCAGATCCTCTTCTTCTGGTAAGGTCCAATTGGTAAACCAGCATTAGCCCTTCAGTGCAACTCTACCTCAACCCAAAAATTTCTCCGAACCTCAGTCTGCAATGGACAGAGTAAACGTTTAAAAATTAAATCGAGAAAAAAAAAGAACACAAGAAAATGACAGCATCGTAAATCATGGTTCATGGATAGTCATTCCTCCATGCAGTAGATAATTAATATGGCCATGATTTCGTTACAGTGTAGACAGAAACTTTATGTGTTCCCTTGGCTATACACTAATAGACAGCTGTTGAGGTCAAATGAATATAGAAGGTACATACTTCAAGCATATCTAGTAGTAGCATTTAATGGTGGAAAAACTTGTGGATATGTTTTATATGGTAGTAGGTAGTCACCTAACAAGACATAGCAAGTACAATCCTCTGTTTTTCCTCACGTTCTGATTCAGGTAAAGAGTTTGTGTTGTAGCTGTATATTTACAGAAGAAACACCCATGTCATGATGTAAGTGCGGCGCAAAGCAAACATTTGCCAATCAAAGTGCTTCACTATAGAGTGATAAGGTTACTGTTTCAGATAATCCTACAGTTTATAGTTGCTGCTGAAGTAAACCAGATTTCATGGCTTGTGACATATAACCCAGGTTTTGTAGATTTACAGACTCTGCGGAAGGTGGATAGGCCAAGACCCAACAATACAGATTGGTGCTACAGATTGGCCTAGAATTGGTTATGATAGGTGCTCAGGAATGAAACGATAATAGAACAAAGTGTTATGAAGCCATAAATCCCACAATTTGGTGCTAATATGACTAGAAGATGTGATTTTACAACAATTACTCCATTAGTAAGTACTGAAATTTGAATTAACCTATCAAACAGATAGAAACGGCATATCATTTGGTGCATGGACATAGTCAAAAGGGAAAAAAGGAAAAGCAAAATAAGGGATACAGAGAAGTGATCCTGATGGGAATAAACAAACAACACTTCCTGGGATCAATTTCAAACTAAAACCATCTAACCTTTCCAAACAGATGCATGAATAGAATATAAGTTATGCTAAAAGAATTGTTGAAATGCAGGAAATAGGAACCTGATCTAGACCCTCTTCTTGCGAGCAGAAGGCCGAAGTGATGAACCAGCGGCAGTGCGTTCAGAGCATGAGCAAAGTCCACGTAGAATCGCAACGACGGCAAAAATAGCAAAAGGAACATACATCTGAAGCAACGTTGGCGTTGCTTTGCCCGAACCTAACATGTCACCAAGTACTGCAGACTGCAAAAATTAAAGTGAACTTTTAAAAATGAATCAAGGATATACAAGAATTATGTTGTGTTCCAAAAGAAACATGCTCCTATCAACAATAACAGATAGTTCTTCCTCCAGGGAGTCAATATTGAAATTTGCAAATTGATTGCTCAAATTAAGTGTTACACATATATAGCACATTTTGGATCTCAGAGGGAAAAAAACATGCTCGCATCAATCATAAATCATTCCTCCAGAGAGTCAATATTGAAAACTGGCTTTCAAGAAAAAAAAATTGAAAACTGAGCGTTGAAATTAATTGTTACACACATCATAGCATCATTGGATCACGGGAACCACAGTTGAGAGAGCATTAGAATGCTGGCAGTAGCTAATTATTTCTGAAATCAGCGACTAGAAGAAATGCAATTGATATGCCAAAGCAATCTGAAAAGCAAATCTCAGCCCCACGGGATAGTTAGCAGTTTCCAGCGATAATTCATTTGCCGCAAGCCAACCAAATTGACTTAGCACACAAGAAACTAAGCTGGGGCTCCACATCAATTGACTTTAGTGTATTGAAATATAATGTACTGGATCTGGTCATCTGGAGCGGAGCTGCAGCGGTGACATACAAATTTCACGAAATTCCAGGCACGAATTGGACTTGCGACTGTAACACCCTAATTTCATCACACTAAAAATTAATATAGGCAACCCAATTTTTCCTAGTTTTTGTATTTGTTTTAGGGATTATTAAATTGCAAATTAAATCATGGCTCTATAAATATTTAAATATCATTTAAATTAGGGTCATTAAAGTCTTTGTTGCATTCATACTGTTGCATATATTTTTGAATGCTTGTTTGAATTTGAAAAGGTTTGCAAAAGTTTAAATCTATTTTCAAAACCTTTCTTTTCCCTCTCTCTTTTCTAGCCCGGCCCAATCCATTTTTCCGGCCCAACTCCCTCGCGCTGCCGCGGCCCAGCTCTTCTTCCGGCCCAATCCGCGCGCGCGCAGCCCGGCCAGTTGCTCTCGCCTCTCTCTTCTCTCTCTGTCTCGCTGCCAAGTGGGCCCGGGTCGTCAGCATCGTCTTCCTCGCCGAGGTCGAGACGGACTCGACGCCGAGTCCTAGCGCCGGCCGTCTCCGAGCCCGTTTCCCCTCGCGCAAGGCGAGTTTTCTCGGCCTTTATAAGCCGCCGCCGAGCCCCATCGATCTCCAACCCAAGCCCGAGCTTCCGCGTCGCGAATCGAGCCATAGCCACCGCAAACCCTAGGGTTACGCCGCCGCCGCGATTCGAGCTTTCGAGGTCGCCGTAGTCGCTTCAAGTTCGTCGACCAGCTTCGCGCCAAGGTTAGGAAGTCGCCAAGTCTCTTTTCCCTCTCTTTCTCGCTCTCTCGTGTCCGTGCGAGCTCGCCGTCGTAGCCGAGCCGCCTCTCGCCGTCGCTAGCCCCCGACGATGCCCAATCCTCGTTTATATTCCCCAAAACCGATTCCCCGCGTCCCCAGCTTTCTCCCAAGCCTTTCACGGCGAGAAACCGAGCTCTCTAGCGTCGGTTTCGACCAACTCCGGCGAGTTGCCGGTGTAGCGCCGCCGCGCGTCGACGTCAGCGCCGCCGCGAATCGTCTCCTTTGATCTCAGCCGTTAGATCTTAATCCAACGGTCCAGATCCGAGCCGACTCGAGTCAGACTTGAGTCATACCGGTCAGCCGTGTCGTTTTGCAGAAAACCCCCTGATCTTTTTAGAAATCAACCCGCGGTCCAAGCCAGTTCAAAAATAATTAGATCTAGGTCCTTTTCTTTTCGTTTAGGCCCCTGAGCTTTCTAAAAATAGAACCCGCCGTCCTGTCGTGTGGTTTTTCACATAAGTCCTTCGGTTTTTATATGAAATTACGTTTTAGGTCCCTGGTTTCTTCTGTTTAAACCCCTGGAGAGTTAGTTTTAACTCAAAGAAGCCCCTAAACCTTGTTTTAGCCATATCTTGACCGTTTTAAATCCGTTTTGAGTGATCTTTGCGCTCACGTGATCGTCTCTTCATCAAGAATAGTTTTAGATACGTCTTTACGTCTTTAAAAGTTGTTTGGTGTATTGTTTTACTTTTATTGATTGAATGCTTGTGTGAATCGTATAGAGAACGATCCGTTCGAGGGAGATCAAGATCAAGTTTACGAGGAGGAGCCACCGCAGTATTTTGAGCAAGGCAAGTGGATTTCCCCCTCTGCATACTCTTTTGAACCCATACACATTGCATGACACCAAAGTTTATATCTACGTTCGCGATGCATTAATCTGATGGGTCCTATTTAAGGATGACTAGACTTTTACAACCAAGCCTTGATAAACCGGGTTTACTTTTATGTTGGGTAGCCATGCTAGATGCTTAACCATAGTTTATGATGGGTTCTATTCAACATTGATGAATATCTTCATTATTTATATCTTGTTATGTTAATACAAGATCACCATGTTAATCGGAACATGGAGAACCACCCAGGATTAACCGTACAACCACAATACTATATGGCTCTGGTCTTGGCTAATTAATTAGAAACCTTGGTTAGGAATGATCTTACCGAAAGGGCATGGGGGGTGGCGGTTGACGGTGTATAGCCCGGTTCTCTCGGGAAGTGGGCTTGGCTAAGACACTATGCCCGTTAGGGAGGGTTATGCCTGCTTCCGATCCGGAAACCTTAGCGGATTGTTTCTAACTAGGGAATCTTTGTAAAGGCCTCGTAGCGTCCCTATGCAGTCACACCTTGGAAGTGTGGTACGTGCCTGATCAGCACAGCATGGTTGGGTTTAAAGTTCTTCGGAGCTTTTACGCGAATTGTGGTGAAAGTGTACAACCTCTGCAGAGTGTAAAACTGTTATAACAGCCGTGTTCGCGGTCATGAACGGCCTGGACCCTCACGTGATTAATCTATCGAAACATGAAATCAAATCATCTCATGCATATGTTATTGGTTATATTTATGGTTTACTTTATACTTATTGTTAATAAGTGGGTTGGTATATACTTATATCTTAGTAAATAGTTGCTTGTTAATAAAACTTGACCAACTAAAATGCTAACCGCTGCAAACCAAGCTTATCCTTGATAGCTTGCATATTTCCCCCACTTGTTGAGTACCAACTATAAGTGTACTCACCCTTGCTTATATTGGATCAGAAGGTAATAATGGAGCAGAGTACCTCAGCGATCTTGATGAGTTCTAGGCATGTGTTCCACCAGTCAGTTGCCTGTGGAGTGCTTTTGGAGATATCGTCTTAGTTATCGTGTGAACCAGTTTATTTTGGCCTTTGTGCCTTATTCGTGAGTGTAATAAATACTTTGTTTATTAAATATTCGTTTGAGCACTGTTTCTGCTGTTCACTCACGGTCTATCATATGTGTGAAATTTGATCCTGGCACACATATGAGATGTAATCGGTTTTCTTTCTAAAACCGGGTATGACAGTGACTCCACTAGAAAAATGAGAGGGAAAAGACGACTTTACTTACCATGGAGGTGAGGGTGGCGACGCCGGCCATGAGGGAGGTGGTGGCCACCCAGCGTCGGCGGGTGAGGATGCCGTAGAGCGTGGCGACGGAGAGCGGCCACAGGAAGGCGAGCTCGAGCCAGACGATTCCGCGGAAGAAGGCCGGGGGCCGGGCCATGAGGTAGTCGCCGAACTCGGCGGCGTACCAGCCCTTGAGCTCCACGAGCCGCGCCGGGTAGAGGTCGTGGGGGAGGACGGACTGCCCGTCGATCAGCGGGGCCGCGACGGCGATGGTGAGGGAGAAGACCGCGATGAGCGCGTCCGCGGCGGCCGAGATGATGCCCATTGTCAACGAGCTCGCCGGCGGCGTGGATCTGCTGCTGGAGTGGACCTCTGAAATGTCTGAATCGGAAGGTCGATTCAGTTAAGAAGGCGGAAATTCCTCTGGTTGGCGTATTCCTTCCTACAAAGCGGTGTCACGTTAGATGCCGTTCGTCTGTCGGACCGCAATCGCTTACTTTACCTATTTTATTTTATTTTACCTATTTTATTTTCTTAAGCTATTTTAATTTTTTTAACATAAAGCACCCACGTACAGCATGTGCGTTTGATAAAAAAATATTTCGAATTGATGTAGTTGAAAAAGATACTTCTACTTAATGTAGTTGACATAGCGATCATGATCAATGGACAATTAGGAATGGCACAAGTGAATGAACAAGCATTTAATTTTTTTCCACTATTAGATCCAGATGCACATGCAGTGTCCGTTAGTCCAGATCTCGGTTCTTTGTTGTTCTCGTTGCAAATTCTTATTCAGGAAAAATAAAGAATTCATATCTGCTGTGCTATGCCAAGAACCCCATACATTTCCATTGGACCTACATCTAAATAGACAGATCTCTGTAAATCTTATTTATGCAAATATGCCATGATCCATAGTGATCTTCCAATCTTGAACAAGCTTTTTTAAAAATTAAAGGCCCCTCTGAAAATTAAGACATTTATGGTGTACTTGCGAAGAACAGTAATCCTGGGGAAGATAATTTGTCAAAACATAATAGGAGCAAAATTTTTGTTTCTCTCAAGCGCCAATTTTTTAATGTCCCTTGACTAATAAAGTGTGTGGTCTGTTATTTATGGTCATGGACATCAAGGTTGTCTCAGCCTCGTAGTGTATTGAAAATGAAATACCTGCTACTTCTGCTAGAAACTATTGCTATGTGTTGGTCCCTATAGCTATGCAAAAAAAATAATGTTATCTTGGAAAAAAGAATAACCATTATCTATATAGGCTATATTACATAAGCCGTAAGCTGGCTTCACAGGATTTGCTCGTTGTGGCATTGCTATGTTTGGCATAAGAGGCTAAGGAGTTCTTATCCGGCAGATGGGTAATAGTCTAGTCTACGAATTAATTGCCTTTTGATTTGAGTGTTTGGACGACCTCTTCTTTTTTCTCGGTGTATGCATCCTGCTACTTAGAGGTGGAGAGTGTTTCAATATTTTGTATCAACTCAATGCACTTGAAAAATATTATAACTTCCTCTATTGAAAACATGTTTTTTATAAAAAAAATTAAAAAGAAGAGACAACGTCATACTGAACACAACAACAAAGAACAACACCAGACCGTTGGATTAAAAAATCAACAAGGCTGCACAACTTTACTCGACTCAACTCAACAAACAATCTGTTGGAAAGAGACATCAACACCGTTGTAACTCAACTCAACTCCCCACCCACCACAAAACCAGGATAAAAGCCGACAAGTAGCCTTCATCGCAAGCGCCGCCGATCCTGAAGTTGTCCTGCGCATTTTTTCAAGTTTCAAGTAACTAGAACTCCGAATTTCTTCTGCTGTGTGTGATCACTGGTCGGGGATCGACCTAGACCCTCTTCTTCCGAGCAGGACGTGCAGGTGACGAACCTGCCGTTGTAGCCTGTGTTGAGCACGAACAGAGGCCACGCACGATTGAAGCTACAGCAAAAACAACGAACAGAGCGTAGAGCAGAAGCAGCTTCCCTTTTGCTCTCCCTGAACCCAACAGCTCCCCAAACATCGCGGACTGAAACAAGTATGTACAAAGAATATTAGAACGAAATCAAACTCATACTCAGATTGCTACTCGAGTTATTTAGCTGGTGGAAATCAGAGGAAATTTTCCATACAAACCTTTAGTATAGCAAAAGTTTATGAGGGGAGTCACGGTTTTCAATGGAATGAAAAGACTAAAAAATAGTGAATATATAGAGACTAAATATCTTGATAAGATAGGAGAGAGATGGCTACATTACCAAGTAGGTGAGCATGTGGATGCCGGCCATGAGCGAGGTGGTGGCTGACCAGCGGCGGCGCGTGAGGATGCCGTAGAGGTTGGCGACGCTGACCGGCCAGAGCAAGGCGAGGTCGATCCAAACGAGGCCACGGAAGAACGGCGGCGGGTCGGCCACGATGTAGTGGTCGAACTCAGCGACGAACCACCGGAAGATGTCCAACAGCGGCGCCGGGCAGAGGCTGGCCGGGAGGACGACCTGGGAATCGAACAGCGGTGCCGCCACGGCCATGATCAGCGAGAAGAGCACCACCACGGCGTCGACCGCCACCGAGACCACGGCCATGGCCTGGCCGGTTGCTGCGTGTGGGTTGACTGATCGGAATGGGTACAGGGAGGTGGTGATCTGTTTCTTGTGGTCTCTTATGTTTTATAAATTGGCTGTCAACGTGTTGCCTGTTCCCCAGAGGTGGCAAACATTGCTGTATTTTATTTAAATTTCACTGCAGTATCACTTCTAACGTGGACGAACTGTTAATTCTATGAGAGCTTTGTGTGGACATGGAAGCATATTTGGGATACATGAATACTGAGACAGGATACAGATGATCACTTCGAACAAAAGTAGAGAGAATGCTTGTATGCATTGCGAAGTGATACATGCAGATGCAGCCGGTTTATTAGTACCATGAATAAGCATGCAAAATACACAAGAAATCTACTTTCAGCTTCAAACTTAAAACATGTAATCAAGTAAAGATGCCGTGAATTTTTCCTCTCGCCCTGCGTCGTCCCTACTGGGGTGGCACAGGCGGGTTCCACGCCGCCGCCGCCACCAGTCCACCTCGCACCCACTCTCCGGTCTTGCCGGAGCCAGAGCCGGCCGCCAGAAGCCTATGCGGCGGCAAGGACAGCGTGGCAGCTCACCCTTTCTCCTAGCTCTCCCATCCCTTTCTCTAACCCTATCCCTAGGGCTTCCATGGTCGTCGCCTGAGCTGCAGCTCTCGGTCGGATCCTCCGCTTCAATTCACAAATTCGCACCTTCCTAGGCTTGGGAGCCTCTCGGCTCCGTCGGATCCCTCGCCATCACCCATCCGCACCAGCTCCCTAGTTGCGAGGGATGGTTGTCGCCTCCCTAGTTATGCAGTCTATAAACCAGAGTTGTTTGGTTTTCAAGCCCGATTTTCTTTATAAACTAGGTCAATTCTTTTCATCTAATAAAAAGTCAGAAAAGCGTAGGCTTTGCCATCCATTAAAATAAAGGGTCAAGATGTCAAATCTGGGGGGGGCTTGTATTAAACATGGGACCACATTTCACTTGATACTCGCCGAAGAAAAAGAAAGTTCGAATTTCAGCAATTCTCGAAGCAGCATACGCAACAATAAAATAAGAACAGGAATTAAGGCAATTACTCATCATTCCTACATCTACAACAGAGCTGAACAAACAGCAACATGTTTCGATTGTTTTAGGGCAAGCAACAAGTTTTCAGATATGGAGTATCAATAAATATATGTTGATGCTGCCAAAGTCTCCGAATTGTATGCAAAGCATCCATGCTAGTAAGGTGCGCATACAATAGTATCTGCGATCAACTATGTGGCCAACAAAACATTTACATTGCACAAAAGTTAGAGAGGTGAGACGAACCTAAAACAAGCCTGCAAAACATATTGGCATCAGTCATCAAGCAGTAAACTAATGAATTACCCTGACTGCTCGACACAAGTCACAGCTAACAACCAAAATAAGCAATCCAATACTGCAGCTTTGTCAACAGCATGCTGCAAAATGAGGGGGAAAAAGAGTAGTTAACAACAGTTTTAAGTGGCATTGTTAAACTTTAATCATGCCACTAGTTAAAATTTAGGATGCATTTTCAAGGTCATACCTGTCCTTTTCATTAGCCACATTCCCTTATTAACTTATTTCACTTGTTTTTTCTGACCAGTAAAACTTCTGGTACTGATGCAGGATCAAGTTCCCAGTAACCACAAAGGTTGTCATTTGTCAAGCGGAAGGCAGGAATCTGGTGAGAGAACATCATCAAGTCACTCTTTGCTATTCTCATAGCACTCCCTGATTCACCTTCCTTCTCTGGCTTGAATACTGTGCTAAAGCCCTCCACTTTAGTAAGACATGATACTATTATATCGCCACTGGAAATCTCCATGACCTCGGCCAGAAAATATTCATATTTGCTGTAATCTTCAAAGGTCCATGTACAGCTCCAGTTCTTGTATATAGCCCATACCTGGCCAACACGTGGAAGAATTTCATACTTTTTTCCTTTACCCATCAGCGTCACTTCCATAATGTGAGAGAAGACATCTGTACAGTCATAGATGTCACCTTGCCTGCTGACTTTGAATGTCCCACAGCCAATAGGCAAACACTCTTGCATTAAGCGCTTCTCCATTTGTGCACATGGACAGTGCTCAAGCCATTTTATGTGGATTGTGCAATCATCTGGATCAACGGTCTTTATGAAACCATAGTACTTCGGGAACTTGTCGGTCTCACAATACAGTGCCCAAACCTGCCCTTTCTTGAATCTGTCAAATGATCTCAAACTAGTGAAGTTGCAAAACTCAGGATCAGGGTAATCAAAGCTAGTTGGAGATTCTGGTTGACAGCTATCATTCCATCCATCAGCACAATGGTCATCAATCACAGAAGCTTCTGAGCCATTATCCTGTTCACTGTTTGTATTCTGATTTAATGTCTCAACTTCATCCTGTACATTTGTATGAATACCATCCCGGCTCTGTTCCGTATTCCTAACTGGCATTTCCCAACTGTCAAGGTTTACAGGAGTAAACGCCTTCTCCAAATCAGTAGGTAACGATGCAGTATCCAGTTCAAGAGCACCATTTGGGATATGTTGCCTGTCAGTTTGCGACAACCTGTGAAAAGGTATGCTGTGCGAGAACCTGAGTGTGCCACTGCCTGGTATCAGAAATGGTGCTTCATTGCTTGATCGAACAAATAAGCTGACAAAACCTTTAATCTTTACCAGGGGAATCACATAAGTGCCTGAACCTTTAGCAAAGTCTGAGGTAATTTCTACAATATCATAAGCATAAGGCCTATGATCACTGGAATCTGAACTCCACTTGATGTCCCATCCCCTGAAGAGTGCCCAAACTTCACCTTTCTTTGGATAGATCTCATAGATGTTCCTCTTTCTTCCTTTTGTCCAAGAAACAACATGAGAAAACATCTTAGTATCTTCAGTTAAGTGTGTTGTGCCAACTCTGAAACTGCCACAAGCAACAGGCAGCTCCTTAGAAGACCATGCCTTCTCAGCATCATACAAAGGATCATGCTCTAACCATGTGAACTGCAGCATGAAGTTTGGAGAGTAAACCTGCTTAATTCGAGCATGGTACCTTGGCATGCCATCATGATCATCATAAATTGCCCATATCTGATCAACTGCGAATCGATCTGCATCCCTGTTTTTCTCAAAGTCATAAAAGTCTGAATCTGGACATGAAAACGTAACATTGCAAGGAATACTATTGTTCATAGATCTGGCAGCAGCAGCACTTTCACTAACAGAAATAGGACTTTCCTGTTTCGTTCGTGTTCCTTCAAACACATGGTGATTTAAGCCATTGATCGCTTCTCCATTTTCATTTGTAACCTTCTCCTTGTTTGGGATACTAAGGTTGTGTTGGCTGCTCGATTTAGCATCATCATTTTCTGTTGTGTGATCACTTTTGCCAGTCATACAGGAAGAGTTTTCTTTTCTCATCCTTTTATTTGCCGGAGAACCAGTAAGATGACCTGTGCCTTCTCTACAGCCATCAGACTGATCTTCATTGATAACAGCATCTCCTTGATGCCTTGCTATACAAGGGTTCTGCACAGATGTTTTTGCATTTGTGGCAGTAAGAACAGCTTCCTTAGCAACCTGGCCACCATTTACGGCAACATGATAACTGGATCCTGTAGCTGCATCTTGTACCCTTATTTGCTCATTTACTAGAGGAACTTTATCAGAATTCCCAACTGGTGATTTTATTCTATCTTCACCATTTTGACCATTTACTGATGGCCTTCTGATATCCATGCTATTACAAACCCCAGCTTCTGCAGTAAGATTACTGCTTGCAGTGGCGTTACTATTAGGACAGGCTGGACCCTGAGAATTCACTACATTCTTTGATCCTGAATTGAAAGGAACTTCCTGAGATTGTTGTTGCTGGGTAATGACAGGAGTTTGCTTATCTGCAACTTTCAGAGATTGTTGTTGCTGGGTAATGACAGGAGTTTGCTTATCTGCAACTTTCAGAGATTGCTGCTGGTCAGTGACAGTAGTTTGATGGCCACTGGCAGGATTTTGATGACCAGGGAAAGTTTCCTGTTTCATCCCAGATCCACACTGTGGATGGAAATCTACATTCTTTGGCCCAGAACTGAAAGGGACTTTCTTTGGTCGTTGCTGCTGGTTGATGTCAGGAATTTTCTTAGCAGCAACATTCTTAGGTTGTTGTTGCTGGTTAGAGACAGGAGCTCGATGACCAGTGACGGGAGTTTGCTGATCAGGGACACAGTGATAGTTGTGCTGTTGGTTGTTGCCATGGGTTTGTTGGCTTGGAGGGAACATTTGCTTCTGCATCCAAATTCCACTCCATGGATTTGATGCTTCCACTTGGACAGGAGGTTTCTTAGACAAATCATAAGCAAAGAAAGTCCTTGAACAGATCTGACAGCAGAGAACTTTCAGCAACATACTATATGGATATTGGTATTTTGTACCACAAACCGAGCAAATAGTCCAGAAAGAATATCCAGCATCAGTGTTCTCCTTATTGGCCCTCTTAGCAACACGATCAGTTTTCTTTGATGTCCGTTCACGTTTCTTGGGTAAAGGGGCAGTTTTTGCAATAACTGGGTTTCTTTTCGAGTCATGAAACGAACGTTTAACTTGGTCTGTTAGTATCATGTGAGCTTCTCCAATTAGCTTAAAAGCAGCTTCAGCACCGACAAACTTGTTCTTATCTGGATGGAGTAAGAGAGCAAGTTTGCGGTACTGTTTCTTGAGTAACATGTCATCTGCAGTTGTTTCTACTTGAAGAATACGATACCAGTCTGTCTCCCCATTGATCTTAATAGCAGCACAGCAGTGAACTTCACAAACTGTTAGCAGCTGGGAAATATTTTCAAGGCCAGGAAAAAACTTTTGAGCCTTGAGGGCAATCCTTTTGGCACCAGCATAGTCTGCTTCTTGAAGCTTTATCACAGCTAGATCCTTAGCTCTTGAAGCTTCTTCCTTGTCGCATTCCATTGTGATGAGCTGAGGAAGAGGGACTAGTTAACAGCAGATTATATGGTTTGTTTTCATCAAGACCCTGCATAAGAAATAGCACATGAGTTAGCTCGGCGTTTCGTCAAATTGCAATGTTCATATCAGTTTGCATCCGTGCGAGATGTTATTACTTAGAAAAACAGCGACATGAGTATGAAAGAAAACAAAATTATTTCAGAAACAATACTGCAATTAAATCATTGCCTTCCTCTACCAAATTAAATCTTCTAATTGGGTCAGCAATACAAGAACATAAAAAGGAACATATGAAACAAAATCGTTGATTGTTTTTACTTTCTACCAATATTGCAATTTATTTGTTGAACAAAAGAGAGCGAAGTATGTATTACAGCTCCCACATATTAGCAATGTGCAGTCCTAGTACTACTAAATCATGTGGAATTGTGGATACAGTTTTTTTGCACAATTTCATTTTATTTCTTCTTTTGTCCATCTAGTGAGACAAAAAATAATTGATGAAACTTGATCCTTGCATACCACCCATTGTTTTTGTACTGTTCTTTCATATTTTAACAGGTCTCAACATATTGAGATAATTGTGGCATATGAATTTTCTCAACACACTACCACCCATTGTTTCCTGAAAATAGCAACTAGACATGATAACAAATCTCCTCTTCAACCTTTGCTTTGCAAAACTTCCTTAATAAAATCAGAACATAAGTGCATTCATATCCATATTTGTCTACCTTGCGCATTTGATCCAAAATCATGTAATCTAGTATTTTGACATTTTGTTCATACATAATCCTATAATGGGACACCTAATGTATGTTAACAACAGAATTGGAACACTTTGGTAATGGTGTACATCTGTTCCAACAGAATAATCTAGACTAGTGAACATTTTAGTCTTATATCCAAGTGATTGCAGATGGAAATTTACAACACTACAACTAGAGCAATCAATTTTAAGATTTCATCACAAGGGATGCAGATTTATTTTTGTTTTCTTTTGAGTGAAAAGGGATGCAGATACATTAAAAGAATAAACTAAACAACTGTAGGTGGTGGGACCAATATGATATTTATTTATGCATTTATGCACTGAGAAATACCAATGGCAAGTGACACACATTCTCTACTATGATGAAATTTACATGGAAAAATATCAGGAAAATATAATATAACATCCCTACGTGTTTACCCAGTGATATATCTTTAAAAGGGTATTCCACTGTTTCAGTTCAGAAGCAGATGGGCACAGCACTAGAAACAGAACAAGCCAGTTAAGCTGCAAACATAACACAGGTAAAGTAATGTTTCAAGGAAATGTCAAATCTACAAGTTTTCGCTCTGTGTACAGAAGCAGACTTTTTACAGTTACCCTGCATTCTGTCAGCTATACAACTGGACAAAGCGCCGTGCATCACTAGAATGTCATATCCAACTCCATAGAATCCAAAAGAACTTAGTTGCCTTAACTTTGCCCACTGTACTTTATAGTGCCGTGAAGCTTGGTCAGGACTCAGAATTTATCTAAATGAGCCTAGATCCTCTCAAGACTGCATAGTTTCTCCAAAAGATCATCAAATCATATAGGTCACTAGTTCCCTGACTAAACCCACCATCATCAACATGCTAGAAGTCCTTTCATACTCTCCAGTCCCACCCAAATGGAACAAATGCAAGATAGATTAAACAAAACGTACGTGTGGATTCCACATTTTTCTGGCCATGCATTCCACTGAGAAGGTGTGCATAAAAAAAACCAGAACCACGCAAATTTGCAAAAGGGAGGGAAATAATCACAAGTGGAGAACCAAGAAGCACACCTTGCAGTAGAGAGTGACGGCAACCAAGGGCACAGGTGGAGTGAGGGCAGGTGTCTCCTTGCAGCACAGACTGGTCATACAGTGAAAAATCAATCATAAGAAATGCACATATATATGCAGAACTAAGTTAGAAACAGAGATGAATGAGAAATTAATCTGTTGCATTGATCTGCTGCTAGATATAACACAGAGCAACTGCATGTAGTCTCCTAAAGAAGTAAAGATGATGAAAAGTGTTACGTGAAGAACTAATAGCTTGGTTGGTCAAGCCACCAGTTGAGATACCACCCACCAAAGAACGAACCCGAGTGCTCGTAGGTCATGTGAGAACTTCACTAAATGGTTAAGTACTCCCCTCTCTTAAGACGAAACCAAGGATAAATCTCTCCCTATGATCGAGCTTTAAATAAATTAGAGAAGTAAATTATCACAGTTATTCTTGTTTAATGAGACCCTAGATACCTACTTCAGTTATAATGTACAGTTGGACATAGGCAAAACAGTGAAACGGAAAGAGCAAGGAATACAAATGCTTGTTATGCTGGAAACAAGCTGTATACGAAGCACAGATGAAATGCCAAAATCCATGAACTGCGCCCTTCGCTTTATAGAAGCAGAATTATGCAGTTGCTTTAACGATTAGGGCGATGGTATTTTCCTTCATTGCTTTAACGATTGGGCCGATGGTATTTTCCAACCCCTTAAATACTTAAGGATTGAATCACCGAAAACTTCGCGACACCCAAAAAGAAATTCCGTAAAAAAAAATCCGATCCTAGTATTTAAAACGGATCTACGAGAGAGGCTCAACGGCCCCTCTAATGTCCAGACCATTCGCCCATTCTCTGATAAATCCCCGCGCAATCACCAAGAGAAATCTAATATGTGTTCTCCCATCTCAGCCAAACGGAATGAGCGCTCAACTAGACTCTCGGACAAACGCAGCGCGGCTCCAGACTCCGGGGACACGGCATATCGTCGGGCGAGCAGGCGTGCGCCGGGAACCCAGAAACCTCACCGGAAGTGGTGGAGGTCCACAATGACGGAGGGGCCGAGGAGGAGCGCACCTTGGGGGACCGTGACGGCGACGGTGGAGGCGGAGACCGGTTGCCCCCCTCGCTGCGTGCGCGCCGGGAGGCGGGTGGGCGGAAGGGGAGCCGAGGCGCGCGGTGCTTTGGCTTGGAGTTGAGCCCTCCGCCGTGTTCCCGCGCCGCGCCGCCGCCTTGTGCGTTGTGCCACTCCAATCTATCCCCGCATTTGAACCAGATGGGGGGTAGTGGGGGACGGGTTTTAGGCGGGGGAGGGAAATTAGGGCGCCGCGCCGCGCGCGAGTTCCCTTCCCTCCCTTCCCTTTCCAAAAAACGAAAATTCCGGTTGTTTGGGTTCCCAGTTTCCCACGATCCCCTGTTTGGTTGCCCTGTATTTCGGAGCGCTGCAGCTGCTACGATTGCTGTAGGGCCCACGGTCCAGTGGCATGTTGCAACGGTAGCCGCTGCAAGTGCAAAAGGACTACCGAACAAAAGCCAGCCTCATTATCGCACGGATAGATTTGGAAATTTCCATTTCAGATTTCCTTACAAGACTTTAAGCATTCAATTTTTTTTCAAAAATATAGCTTCATATGAGTTGTGAAGATTGATTAAGTTGATGAATGGACAAAAATATCACTCTAGAAACTTGTGGTTCTAGTTGTAACATGCATAATTTTTTTTAGTAAGCATGGAGAGATATAAGGCAGGTATAGTTACCATATATACGTGCATGGATATATTTAATGAAGGGTATATTAGACAGTTTATCACACTTATTAGTCCATCTTAAAAAGTTAAACGTAGTTATATTTGAAACGGCCGTAATACAATTTTACTCTCTTACCCTTTACAAATGATCCACCTGTCAGGGCCAAATGAACCAATGACGCCTAAGGGGGAGAGATTGATTTCGTCGTCCTCATGCTGTTAAAATCCACCCACCCCATCTTTTTTTTTATCACTAGGGCACTATTTACCCACTCAATTCATTCCAATTCAAATCAACCAATTTATTTAGCCATTAAAATTTGGATGACATGATACTCTTTGATGGTATCTCCTGCTCGGCCTTCAATTCTTAACCAATCAAATCACATGATCTCCTCACTTGCCTTCTTTTCTCCTAGATGGATGCCTTCCATTCTTAGCCAATCAAATCATGTGATCTCCTCCCCTGCCTTCATTTATCCTAGATGAAAATCAGATCTAAATGAAGCAGCTAGCTCTCCTTTCAATCAAAATGCAACAGCCCCCATAACATGCTATCCTTCCAATCAAAATGCAGCAGCCCCCTAACGCACTCTCCTTCCAAACTTGTTTCTGTCGCGCCACTTCTCTTCCAAATTCATTGGCCACACCCTCCATATATGTCCCTCATGGTAGTGCTCCAAATTTACTCATTCGTTTACTTCTAAAGGCCTAATTATAAAAAAAAAAGTTTTCAAAAAGGACACAAAAGCGAAAAAACCAAGAAAAGGACTGTCATCATGGTTTGACACAAACAAATAAAACTTTTACATAGCGACGTGGTCACTACGGCAGCCCACATTACCTGAGGAGTGATACTAGAGCCACGCAACCAACTCGACTAGAGGGAAATGGAATATGGATGAATATATGAGGAGTTGCAATAATAGAAAAATTAAATATGCATCATTGAAAGAACCGAAATTTAGAAAAATACCCCACAAAGAGTCATCGAATGGTTGAGGTTGAGAAAATTACCATCAAAATTTTACTCCGACGTTGCCTTCTGCCACTTCCGTTAACTGAGCACTAACCAACATTAAAAAAAAAACAAAAAAAAAACTTGTGCACGCACCCTGGCAGAAGGGATCACGATTCACAAACACGAAGGCTTTGCCCGGCCGGCGATGCGCCTCCAAAGAGGCGGCGGCTCCTCCGAATTCTCAAATCCGAACCCCGGTGTCAGGCTCCACTTTAAGCTGCTAGTAAGTACGGTTCTGTCTGCTAAGTGATCTTCAGTTCTTCACGATTCTCTTCAGCTGGTGCATGAGTGATTGGCCTAGGTGCGTGCGTGTTCGAGGCTAGCATGTAGCATCGTTCTTGAGCTGCTTGGAATCTCAGGGTTAAGTGCATCTCCCTCAGCAAACTCTGCACCAGCCTTGATAGACTTCTTGTTGCAGTGCACACTAGTTAATGTGAGTTCTTTTGTTTTTTTAATCACTAGTTAACGTCCAGTTAACGGGAGTGGCAGAAAGCAAGAATGGAGTAAGCTTTTGATGGTGATATTCTCAACCTCAGTCTTTTGATGGCATTTTTCTAAACTTTGGTCCTTTTGATGCTATAAATCTATTTTTTCTAAATTCCCCCCAAAAAATTATCATCTCTGAAGTCTAAACTGTAGAAATGCATGGATTGTACACCAAGTTTCAACTTCCAAATGCTTCCAGTTGCAAGAGTACAGCTAATTGGTGTGGAACCTTTTCGACAAAGGTCTGAAATGATTTAACGAGGTCCAACTAGCTAGAAACTGGCTGTTTCAGCTTTAATTAAACCACACAACTACTCAACTATGCCGCTCATGCTAGAGAGCGTGCAAGAATATTACAAGGATAAAGTTCTTCAGCCTCTGTTGACTGAATGACTGCCAAGAACTGACTGACAACTTCACATAAACTTACATGGAAGATAACCAGCGCCCTGTGATGATTGCTTAATCATGGGCAAAAAATCAGTTCCTCTTTTGTTGCATTTCTTACCTCTGCATTGGTCATTTCAATTCTGATTTCCGTTTGCCTCAGCTCATTGATAACACCAATGGCATCGCCTGTTAAGTCTGCTTTTTCTATAATTATGTTACTACCTTCCGTAATGCTTTCAGAGGAGCTCAGCTGCTCTGTCCCTTCCTTGGAGGGAGGAAAATCGCTAATGTTGTCTTCGGCAGCACATTCCCTCGCAGCTTTCCATTCTAGCCTTCTTAAGAAACATTCTTCAATATCATCCAGCGGTGTATCTTCATTGTCGTTGTCATATTCAATGTAAGGCAAATGGCAATCAATTGATGTGTGCCTCCTGGACACACCAATTAGCTGCTCACTGTCTAATCTTAGTGATGTAGCCTTGTCAATATCGTTTGGTCTTTCGTGGTCGCCGCAGTTACAGTCACTGCCACTGTCATTTTCATCGTCTGGTTGATCATGATCCTCCTCCTCATTGAGTTCTTCAGATAAAGACGGTGAAGACGAAAAGGCTGAATACGCTCCTGCATCTTCTTCATCACGTTCCCGAAGTGTTTTCAGAATCAAGGTCTTGAGCAAGTTCATGACTTGAACAGCATGCATTAGAGCAGTTAGAGGATCGGACATCTGATTGAAGGAGAATTTCAGTTTTCTTGTTAGCACTTGTGTCAATAAACAATGTTAATGTGTTAGAGGACTATCATAAGAAGGCAATACCTGTGTCATATTGGGTGCAAAAACCATAGCAACATTTCTCGCATTCATCTTGTTTGACTCCTCTTCCTCAACAACATCAGCCATGAGCTCTACGATCCAATGAAGAAGTGCAGCCCGGGTTGGTGGAAGAAGCTCCACTAGCTCAACGCATTGGTCCTCTGTGTTGCAGTGAAGGACTTGCTCAGGTGAGAGGCTGTCAAGCACGCCCTCAGGGAGTTCTCTGAACCAGGCCTGTTTCACATGTGCAGTACATAATGTAAAAGATCAGACCAAGGGAGAGTCAATGTCATTGCCCCATTCAAAGTTTAAGCATTACTCTAGCGCTAATGTTTCTCAGAGAAATACATGCTAACAGTAATTACCCTATCAACTAATTAAATTTGAACTATTCCCATATGGAGGACATGTATTGTTGATTTTCTTTTTTATTTCTTTTTTTAAAGACATGAGCAATGGAAAAAACAGATCAAAAGCACACAGATAAGATGACCTGCGGCACACAAATCTGGATATATATAGGGTTAGACTAAACTAACAAGCACCATCATCATATCTTTCTACTTTTACTTCTGAAAACAAAGATAAATCAAATCTAGAGATCCCAACTTCATCATCACAACCAGTAAAGGTTTACTTAAGGTTACAGGTTCAGAGCTCAAACCTGAAACCCCTATGTCAACCATATTGATAAATAACATCCAATAAGTACTAGTCAATCTGCCTAAATTATATGCAGTTTTGACTTCAAAATGAGGGTGCAGTCTAGTACAAGATATCATCAGGACATGTTGGCCAAATCTCTCATTGTTTCGAGTACGAATTTTTCAAGGAAAGAAAAACAAGAACCTCTAACAGCCCAATACTCACCCCGGTATTTGAAAACTTTGAGCTCATATTCTAAAATAGTATGAAGTTGTATCTTGAATAAAATTTCAGTAAAAAGAAATTAATACTACTGTTGAGAAACATCTAACCAATTTGGTTTGGCTTCGTTCAATAAAAGACAAGCAAGATTGAACAGCTATGGCTAATATCGTACCAGTAACCAATGTCCTTCATTTGCATTAAAAAGAAAAGTAAGCTGCCTTCCTGAACTGGAAAAATGTTTGAATGGCCATTCTGTGAGATTAGATTAATACCACTTGCTACTTGATCTAAGGTCACTAAGAGTTATAAGTTATGAAATGCAGAATGTTTCAAAGTCAAATAGTAACGCAACATCCTCACCTCTCCAACTTGACAGGACATTATCAAACTGCCTTTTTTTTTTTACAGTATTCGTCTTTAAGAGAAGTTTGAGAACACTAAAGCAAAATTGTTTGCTAACTCCAAAATAAAATCTCTACTAATGACCATCGTTTGCTTGGTTTATTTGATTCAAACAAATATGAGACGTTGAATGCCAACGTATCAATTTTCGTCTGCTTAATTGCTCAGATACACTAACATGACATTGCCGCTTACCTTGATCAAACTAGCCAGGCAATGCACGTTGATGTCGTCAGGCACGATGCCACTGTTGAGCTGCTCCCTAACATGCTCCTCCTGGCTGTTCTCCGGGGTGATCCGGAAGATCCCCTCAGCCTGAAATTAAAAAAAAACAATTAAGAAATATTCGATTGTACTGCTATAGGGTACATTCTGCAGCTCCCAAACCAAAATTGAAAAGGCTTAACAACCGGGAGTACTCCTACCTTGAGTCCATCCTGTGCGTACAGCCGCTCTTGCATGAGCAGGAGGATCTTGGGCACTGAATTCCCCTTGTCGTCGTAACCGCACTGCATCGACTCCGGAGACACCCCGAACACGCTCGCGCTGCACAAACCCAACAAGGAAAACATCGGCAATGGAGCTCGGAACAGAGCAACAGGGCCTCAGCCGCCCGTGCACACCAGTAAAAGAGCAGAGGCTGGGTGGGTTCCCAAGTCCCAACTGACCTGGCACTGGGGACCTGGCCGGGGATCTCGAGCTCGAACTCGACGGGGAGGCCGAGGAAACCGTGGAGGCGGTCGAAGGTGACGTGCGCGACGTGGCGGACGTCGGTGGGCCAGCCGATCTCCATCCCCCACGCGCCGCCCCCCGCCGGGTCGTCGGCGTCCGCCATCTGGCACGGCAGCACCACGGACTTGCGGAGCGCGGCCAGCACCAGCGTCAGGACCTGCCCCTGCCCCTGCTGCTGCCCCTCCTCCGCCGCCTTCCCCTCGCCTCCCCCGCCGACGACGCCGATGCAGCCGTTGGAGCCGGAAGCCATCACCACCTCAGCCATGTCCACTCGCTGCTGCGGCCGTGGCTCCTCACGAGCGCTCGATTGAGCTGAGCAGAGGTGAGGTGAGTGATGCGGAGGTGAGTGGTTAGTGAGGGCAGCCTCGATTTGGGGAAAGAGGTGGCCTTTTAAATGCAGACAGGGAGGAGGTGATGCTTTTGGCTTTGTGTCGTAGCGGTTGCGATCCGCGAATTTGAATTGGGGGAAAGCTCGTGGGGCCACAGACGAGAGGGGGGCTCCAACGGCCGTGAAATTCAAATGCCTGGCTAGTTTCACGTCTGGGTACCTCGAGTTTTACCATATCACAAGATAAACTGCCTGTAGGGGCCTTGTAAAAAACTACGTCCACATATTGACATATACAGTATATTGTCAATATTATCTTTTAAATAAACTGGCTGGTTCTGTTTACAGAACATAGCGGCTAAAAAGCGTACTTCTGCTCTCAAATCCTACAGGAATTCAGTAATTTTAATGCAAAGATTTGGTACTCTTTCACCAATAAGTGAATGAGTTTAAATAAGATTAGAAACACAACATGAAGCCGCCCTTAACTTTGTAATTTCTCCAACACGAGTGGAATTATGTATACATGTGCTAGTGTTGTGCTTTTGTTTGTACTTTAGACCATGATAAGTATTTATTTTCATATATTTACTCATAATCAATAGATTGAAATCTTATAAATATATATCAATCATCTTAAATGGGGATGCAAATGTGAAGTTGAGGTTTGAGGATTTGGTGGTCGGGCTTAGAGGAACCTTTGGGAGGCTCGTCGGCCGACGGTGGAGGCGGAAGAGACAGTGGGGAGTTGGAGGCAGCACCCGTTGGAACCAGTCAGTTGAGCTCGGGCATGGGGCAAATAACTCAAATGGGTTTGCACCAGCGGTGATGAAGGGCAACGACAGAGGCCGCTGTAGCCGAAGTAGGGAGCGGTAAGGTTGGGGTTAGGCATCAGGCGTGTGTGGGTGTGCGAGGAAGAAACAAAAACAAGGAGAGAGAAGAGAAATACGCGGATCGTTGGATCTCAACATAACAGTTCTGGACAATGATTAGATATACATGATTTCGACAAGTTGATATGGAGACATATCTTTATTTTCATTACAATTATAGTTTTTTTTTGCTTGGGAGAGTTTCACATTAGCATTTTGTACATAAAACTTCAACCGGAACCTCGGTCAATTTGGTAGGAAAACATAGTCAAATTCCTTATGTAACATATAAAGAAAACCTTTTTATAAACAAAGAGAGTTTATGCTAGGTCTTTTTTGACAGCTTACTCATCAATACGGAAAGTTTGCGAGCCGGTGTATTTATGTAGCGAAATGAAACAAGGACTCCAAGACCTGACTTCTTGTTAAGTGTGCAACCTCCACGCCGTGGCCAGGTTTCAAGACGACGATCCATCGGGGGGCGCAATGGGCTATGCCATAGGGTTCAGATCCACAGAGCTTGTTTAGTTCAAAAAGTTGTGTCAAGTTGGCGTTTATTGTGAGAGGAGCACGGTTGTCAGTGCGTCAAGTTGGTGGAAAGTTTAAGAACTAAACAAGGCTATAGTCGTTATTTCAAAATAAGCATTCATTGTTTCTCATTTGAAAGAAGTGTGAAAGACCATCCCCAACGGATGATATTTGGAGCAAACCCAGCAAGCTTGTGGAAATTGAAACGAGGGGTGGCCGGATCAACTCTACTGTAGCTACTAGATCTTTGTTTGCAGAAGAAATGCGATGACTCGAGGAAGAAGGTCACGCCATCCGATTAGGAGCAACAGATGTGCCATTGCGCATGAAAATACACGTAGACACACAGAGATGATGATTATACGCGGACCCTACGTCCAGTTCTGTACCGAGTTCCTCTGCTTTCGAGTTTCGATAGAGGTAGAGGAACTCTGGGAACACGAGAACGCCGTGGGCTTTTTTGCTCAGTGCTCATAACTTACCAACACGAGCTACGGTGGGGCCGCCACACGCGAGATGGACTCCCACTGCCAGGTGGGGACCATCGCCAGGCTGAGCCCGCCGCCTCGGCGCCTCCCCCCCCCCCCCCCGACCACATTCGCGTGGCGGGCAGGCGCTGCCGGCCGGTTTGGGTGCGCGGCGCGCCTTGGGCTTGGGCCTGGCACGGCCGCATGGGACCGCAACGCAGCAGCCGGTGGGTTCGAATTCCTCGAGAGGGAAAAAAAAGAAGCTCCCGCTCCGGTGCGGTGATTGGGTCCGCTGGATACGGTGAGGGCGTATTTGCGCGTGCGCGGCTATACACCGGCCACACCAAAAGGAGCAATGGCCAATGGGTGCACATCGCACGTATTCATGTACTTGGAGCACACCACCCCGACACATACCAAATGGTCAAAAAAAAAAGAACTTCATGATTAGAATAAAAAACATAGGTTTTTATTCAAAAATAAAAAATAAAGGGACTGTGCAGCTTTTTTTTTTCTCATCCCCTTCGCCACCTAGACCGCCCACCTCCCGCTGATGTGTCACGATAGGTATGTGCTGACGTGGAGCAGAGCTCCGTCGGGATGCTACCGCGCCCATGGGCCGCGGTAACCAAGTTGAAAAAATAATTTACCGTTTTTAAATTGACTCATACCAATATTATAGAATTTATTTATGCTCACGCATGTGAATAGGAATGCAATCTTTTTTTATACCATGTTTGCAAATTTTGTCAATTTTAAGTGCATTCTGCATTTCTTTTGAAATGCGAAATAAGGGTAAATGATATGATTTTTTTTTACAGTAATTGCATGTTGGCTCCGCATTAGCCAACAAGCCCTAGTTCAAATGCAGATGTAGCGACAGCTCCCCACAAGCACAACCCAATACCCACATGTTAGCCATCGGAAGATGGGAGACTAATCGCTCCTCGTCGGGTGACATGATTAATACTAGTCATCCATTTGATTTTATTAAAACAATATTATTATCTAACAAAATTCGTTTGATAACCATATGGTAGCTAAAAGAAAGGGTAAATAAAAAATGAATTATGCCAAATTCATACAAAAAAATACAAACACTAGTGATATATGATTTTTTATCAAGTACTAGAAAAGCTCACGGCCTTGTCCTAACCCTCTAGGACCCATGCTCGTATAATATATGGATTGTCAAAGGACTTTGAATTAAAAAATTAGCTCTGTGGAAATATTTTAGATTTTAGAACATGGAGTATTTTTTTTTAAGTGTATCTTCTGTTGAAATGTGAAAATTTGGGCAAGACAATCAGAAATGACCATCAAAATTTAAAAGTTCCTATGTACAAAAGGTTTTGCAATGTTGAGCACATCTATGTTGACAAGTTCTTAATTTGAATGTGTTTTGGTGTTCAGATGTTTTGGTGTTTTGTAGCAAATGTATTAATTTTTAAAGTTTGAGCTACTTTAATATTCAACATTTTTTTTTATTTTGAAGATGTTTCAACAACGAGCCATAGGGACAACAGATCACATATAAACACCTTGTGAACGAACTATGGAACATTTTGGATTTTAAAATTTTGTTGTGTAGCAAAACTATAGATTTTCAAAATTTGAGTAATTTTTATATTGAACAATTTTTAATTTGAAAACATTTCGACACTGAAACGTAAGTATGATGAATCACATGTAAACATGTGTGGGAATGAATTGTGGAAGCCTTTTGAACTTAAAAATATGCTCTATAATAAATTTGATGATTTTAAAATTTTGAGAAAATATGATATTAGTCACCTATAATTTGAATGTGATTTGGTTCTCTAAGCATCTCCACAATAATTTACTTATGTAAGAATTTGTGTTTCCTTAAACATTTAGTATATGTTATACTAAATTGTCTAAATATAAAAGATAAATTAATTATGAAAAATTATGTTCATTTAAAAAAATAAATTCAAAAATAGTTTAAGTAATATAGTAGTTTGATGTTATATTGAAGAAACAAAATAAGAACTATGGAATAACCTTTAAACATCATTTGTATATTTTTTAATTGTGGGTCTCACATATAATGGGTTCAATGGGTCCCATAAATTGGGATCCACTTGTAGGTGTCGTGGGACCCACGTCGCCGGGTCTTGTGGGTCCCGTGGTGGGGCGCACATGTGGGACCCATATGTGGGGTCACATCCCCTAAAATTGCTCCAAGTCATTAGAAGGTCGATATAGACCAAGAGAATGTAGGTGATGTGACGTGATGGGTTATCCGGTTTGGGTTCAGGATTTGTATTATAGACATACAATGAGACAAATTTATGATTCACGAAAAAAATAATATATTTACGAATCACTTAAGAATAAACATAGAGTTATTATATTGTCTAACATATAGCCACACGTGTAAAATAACTTCGTAAAGTCAATATAATTGTAAACAATTTAAATCTGACATAGTCAACACATCCTTTATCCATGCTGACGGTGTAAAAACCCTCGAGCAGGGTTAGCTGTTTTCCCCATGCCTATGGATCTTTCATGACTTGCCTTTGCATAGGCCTCGCTACTTCTATTTGTAGCAGTTTTTCTGAGGCTCAGGGGGTCCGATGTTCTTTCTATCTAGCTGGATGGCGACGCCTAGGTGTGCACCGCCCTTTCGCAGGTGGTGCCTCTCTTTTGCAAGTGACACCGTCCTTGCCAATAACTCCGTCGGATGTCGGCTTGACGTTGTCGGGGGGCAGGTTCCGTCTCCTGATTGGTGGGCCCTATGAGCCCGTTCTCTGCTCCTTGATGCGGGGTCTATTGTCGCGGGATTTTCATTCCGTGGGGCAGGCCGCCACCCACACCTCATGTATCTCAGGGCTCCTGTGGCGCTTCTTTGTGTCGGGTGATGTCCGACCAACCCCACCTGCCTATGGACGGCACATGACGACGCCATGTCCTGGATGCAATTATACATAGCTAGTGGAACCCACATGTCACACACACGACGGAATCTCATGTCCTGGATGCAATTATACATTGGAAAAAGTTAACCAACATCCTCATATTTCTAAGAAGAACAACCCCCCCTATATTCCTCCTTCTCGAGAAAAGCTATCCAACACCCGGATGTTTCTAAGTGGGCTAACACCCCGATTTGACCTCAACTGACGCACAACAAAGCATATTACCGACGGATTCTACATGATGATGCACAAAACTGGCAGTTACTCATATGTTGAGCTTAGGAAGTGATTAGCATTCTCCTGACAATCTAGAACCAACGATTAATCTGTAGGAATATTACATGCGGTGGCGGGAACGAAACTATTCAAAAGTTACATAGTTTGCATCATCCGAGGATATTCACCGGATCCTCTCCGAGGATATAAGGTACTAGAACGGATGGGCGCGCAATGCGCGCCCTACCAATATCTTCTCAACAAAGAACAGCTAATAAAAAATAAATGCAGATATCAACATGAAGATCGCCGATTTGGCACAACGACATCACAAGCTAACAAGACATGCTTGCATGAGAAGGGCACCGTGAGGTGTTCATCTAGCATATAATACATAACATATATCAAAGTACAAAGTGCATCCAAGCAAGATGATCCCAAGCTCATCAGACCTAAGGTGTTTGTCCGGCAAATTGAACTTTAAGTTTGCAGCATATCCGATCACCAATCCTTACTAAGCAGAGTATCCATAGCTACCAAGCATGCAAGCAACAAAGTAGTGGTGTCTGTCCAGCATACACATCATCACTATTACAACACATCCGATCACCACAAATAGCACAAGTATCCATTGGTACCAAGTTTAGCTGGTAGCTTTTGATACTGACTGCGAGAGGTACTGTATTAAATAACTACCACAATCGCCGCACGTGTTGAATCCGGAAGTGGATGAAGATGACATGGTGGGGAAGTTAAATGGTAGTCAAAAGGCTGGTGCAACACGAAGCGGCCAAAATCTGCATGGTCTTCGCTGCTCATGCAACGGTGGTGGGGCTGCAAAAAGATATGAATTTTAATCTCTAGCATAAACAAACTCCTCTCATGAGTGCATCTACCAGGCACACCTTCACAATAATTCAATTAGCAAGAAAATAGAAATGCAATATATAGGAATTATCTGTGCATATGGTCCAGAATAGTATCCGCACAACATTTAAGCACCTTTCGTACTATATAGTTCATCTACTCAACTATTTTCACACAGATGGGAACTTCTCTGTCCCATTTATTCAAATCAAGCCTACTACTCTCCCTAAGAATTTTTTTAGGACCAAGAAGCTCTAGCACCAGTCACAAAACATTTGTTAAATTCACACTTAGCCAAAAAAAAAAGAACTCAACCGAATGACAGCAGATCAACATTTCTAACTTCTGCCAGAATAGACTACTAACCAAGCATTCCATTATATTTCCTACCGGGCACTAAAAGTTTGCAGCAATAAGCTGACCACCATTTGCCAGAATAGATATACTTCTCACATAGTGCATCCATATCATTATTTGTAAGCTAAATTTGGGAAAGGCAGCGACTGGAGCACTCACATAACTAAGATATGTAGAAGGCATGCACATAAAAGCAAATGCAGGGCATGGAGTTACCTATCCTTAGCAGCAGTGGTCGGACCTCCACCACTATCACTCCCAGATTCTCCAGCTTGTTTTTCAGCAGCCGAGCCCTTAGCAGCTCTTTTGTTAGGGGATAAGCGAGCCGTGCATGTGCATACGCGTGGCGATGCAAGTCCAAATACAATAACTATAGTGAGATAGTATGTGGCAAAAAAATCATTTCATATTCTCACTGATTAAGAAAGTTTTAGACACATAATAAATCATTCAATGCAATTTGGCTCAGGATCTAATAAATCATAGGATCAGTTGTTACACAACTCTAAAAAAAATGCAAATGTACAGGAGTTAGGAACCCAATTTTGCTGGCAAGCATGAGATAAAGGGGTGCAAAAAATGGTGCAGAGTATTACTTGGTTTTAGCAGTAGTAGGCACATCACCATCTTCAACAGTGTCATCTCCAGCATGTTCCCCAGCAAACAACTCCTTAGCAACTTTTTTTTTAGGGGATGGGCGAGTCTTGCAAGTGCATACATGTGGTCAGTGTGCAGCTGCAAAGTAGTAGGATCAGCACCATAGGACGTTAACAGAACTAACCTTTTCTTTGAAGCACTTATCTGCTTCTTCGTCGACGACTTATCAGGTAAGACAGGCAAGGCAGCAGCCAAAGTCAAGGTATCAGCCTGTGATATGCAAGAACAGGAAGTCATCTATCCTAAATCAAGTAATTTGTGATGTTGAAGTCTTGTAAACTGTACATAGACCATCATCAAGGATCATCTTACCTCATCACCCGCAGCATCTTTCCCTCCCTATGGTGTGTCCATCAGTTCAGTTCTTGGCAGGCCCATCTTGCTTGGCGTAGCACTTGATGCAAGGCTAGTTTCAGAAGTGATGGGCAACTGTGATAGAGCCAGAGGATTGCTACTCTGAGGAGTGTCTTGCACGCTTGGGCTGCCACCTTTTGAGAGCATTAGAGACGATGTTTGAGACCCTCCTAGTGTTGCTGGTATGATAGTACTTCCATCATTTATCTCCGCCAGCACTGCATTAGCTTGGAAGGTGATGTTTCCTGACTCAATTGTACTATCAGTGAAGCTAACATTCCATATGTAGGTCTTTTCAAGGAGCCTTGTAATCTCATCAGGAATGAACCCAACTGGGTTATCAGCAATGAGGCTGTCAGCCGCCTTCTTGGTCAGTCGCTGAGCTATCCTTCCAAAAACAATGAAATTGGTGTCACCGGTCTCATCTCCAGCAAGTATAGCTAACTTGTACCTGCATAAAGTAGCAAACAACGTGGAGATTTGGCATTAGAAATCATGAGAACAATAAAGGACAACTTTTCTAGAGAAGTGAAATAAACATGATAGAGCCAATCAGTAGGCTTGTACAGATAATTCACTACTGCAAGCAAACCATTTCCAGCAGCAAATCAACATTAGGAAGCCATACTATTATCAATTTCTGCCCACAACAAATTTTAATGAAACTTTCAGTGTACAGAACATCTCAATTCAGTCCCTACTGCTAACAAACAGTCAGTGCACCTAGACCACATGCACTGAAAAGGAAGAACATATGAATACTAAACATACAAATTCAGAGTTGGCAATAAAACTAACAGCCAAGTACTCTAGGAAGGAAACTTAGTATATGTATCACACTAATCCAGAGTTGGCAAGGAAATTATCAGTCTTAGAGGGCAACTAACTCTCACCAAACCTGTACGTATGGTTATCTGCACCTCTGCTCCTCTATTCTAGAATTGAGTCAGCTAAGTGCAATAGATCAGCATACACACACGACCCCATTTATTTTGAAAACATAAGGCGTAGTTCCATTATTTATCGTGTTGTCAATGGATGCACCTAAAGAGGTGAATGCGAACATGGAGGGGGATGAAGGGAGGAGGCACACTTATCTCGGCGGAGGGGGAGGGGGCGTCTCTCTCCCCCGTCGCTCCGACGTGACAGCCCGCCTCGGCATCGGCGAGCCAGGACGGTGTGATCGGCGCAGGCTCGTACGACCGCCGCTCAGGCGCGCTCGGGAACTGTTCCGGCGCGGAGCAGCGAAGGGAGGGGGCGAGACCGCGGCAGGCGCGCGCCGCGCGGAGGGGACGGGGAGGCCAGGCGAGTCACGGAGGTAACGATGCGTCGATGACCCCGATGCGGCTCGTGGAGCGGAGAGCTCCCAGCTCAGGCAGGCCCCATTCGATGACACCCGGGCCCGGGTGACACTGGCCCCACTACACACAGCGAGAGCGGGCAACACCACTCGGCGGGCCGGGCCAACGGGATTGGATGCGGAGGCCGGGTCACAGGCTCAATGATGGCGGCGACGACTCAGCTCCGTGTGCATCCATATACGCCTCCCCTCCTTTCACAATCCAATCCAACGCCTCCAGTAGCAGGCCGTTCCATGACAACTGGGCCCAGACGTACCAGGGTCCACTGCATGGAGAGCGCAGGCCGCAAGCAGCCCGTGCACAACGCCGACAGCCCCAGACCCATGGTTATCGCTCCCTACAGCCATCTATCCCTGCCAGTGGGCCTATCGCCCCGCGGGACCTAGAGAACAGCCTCAGCGATGGATGAAAAGGCAGGTGTACACGGCTATTTCACTCCTTCAGCGCACCGGAGAAAGCAGCCAGCGCTCGCGCGCGCGCTCGGCCCATGTGCTACGTGTCGCATGGAGGAGGCATGAGCGGTGGCGTGGCTTGCTCTGGTGAGAGCAAATGGGAGGTTTTTTAAGCCCCGTTTAGTTTCCCAAATATTCCCCAAAAATCCACTATTCATCTAGCTTTTCCCTATTCATCCCACCTCTTCTACTCACATATCACTATTCATCTACAGTGTTTTTTGGTGAACAGTGTATTTTCGGGGAATCTTTCCCCAATCTAAACACACCAATACAACTTTGATATAAAAATCATAGAATCTCTCTCTTTCCTGCTTCCTGTTGATTGATTCTCTCTCTTTTTGTTGCCACTCCCGCCAACCAGAGCAAGCTAAAATAGTGTTTTATATTACAACTAGGCCCCACATTTGCTATTTGGCCAATGTGACCAGAACAACAAGGTGAGTTTAGATTGGAGAAAAAAACACTATAGATCTAAAAAACATTGTAGGTCGTCCTAGGAAGCGTGTTCTGTGAGGAGGAGTGATGGGATGAATAGGAAAAAGTTGGATGAATAGTGTTTTTTTGAGGAAGTTGAATAAGGGTGCGTTTAGATTGGGGAAAGATTCCCCGAAAATACACTGTTCACCAAAAAAACACTATAGATGAATAGTGTTCTGTGAGTAGAAGGGATGGGGTGAATAGTGAAAAGTTGGATGAATAGTATATTTTTGTGGGAACTAAACGGGGCCTAATCTGAACGCGCCCTAAAGCTCGCTGACACCTTGTCACACTTAAGGTCTGTGGCACATTGGCCTTGCCCTTATATCGAGAAAAGCTATCCAAACACCCAAGTGTTTCTAAGGGGCTAGCATTCCGATTTTGGACCTCACCCGACGCGCAACAAAGCATGGGATTCTACATGGTGCTGCACAAAACTGGCAGTACTCATGTTGAGCTCCCTGCACTGCACGACTGCGATTCTTTTTTACTGCAAACAACGTTAACGCACCAGTCATGTCGATTGATAAAACTGGCAGTTACTCATATGTTGAGCTTAGGAAGTGATTAGCATTCTCCTGACAATCTGGAACCAACGATTAATCTGTAGGAATATTACATGCGGTGGCGGGAACGAAACTATTCAAAAGTTACATCATCATGCATCATCCGAGGATATTCACCGGGAGCCTCTCCGAAGAATAGCCACTGAAAGAATGGATGTATTTCATTTCATCAAATTGCTGCGACGAGTTCTTGGTCCGGATCAGTCAGCTCTGATTCCGAAGCGTTGGCGGCGGGCGGCGGCGGCGGCGGGGCGTTCCGGAAGGCATGCCTCCGGCAGTTGTGGAAGATGCTGTCGTAGACGAGGTCGAACTGCACCCCTCCCCTGCGGCGGTTGATGACGAACGTCATGTGATCCGCCTCCACGATCCTGTAGTACCACACGCCCGGCCGCAGCGGGCCCACCACCTCCTCCTCCTCCACCACCGGCACGCTCGGGTGCTCGTCGGGAATCCGAGGATGCGTCATGGAGTAGGTGTTGAGCGCGCCGTCGTTGTCCTCCCAGTCCTCGTCCCTGTACCCCTCGTACGGCAGCGCGACGCCGGCCGGGTACCTCCACCGCCGTATCTGCATCGCCCGGAGGAACAGCAGCGGGTGGATCCCAACCATCCCCGACGACCCTCCGCCACCGCCGCTGCTCCGGCGGCTGGCGTAGCTGAAGTAGAAGGTGGACGGGAAGGTCCGCACCCGTGCGTTGATCCTGGCGGCGCCATGGATGGTCAGGTCGGGCAAGATCCAGTCCCCGGTCGCGAAGGGTCCTCCCCGGCGGCGATCGCCGGAGCCGAAGAGGAGCCCGGCGACGCCGACGACGCGCCGCGACATGGCGAAGTGGCGGAAGCCGAAGTCGTAGTAGCGGTTGAGGAAAGGGAGGTCGAGCCAGTGGTAGAGGATGCTCCCGACGCGGCAGACCTGGACGAGGCAGAGCGGCCGGAGCGACCACCCGTCCTCGGGGCGGACGCCGTCGATGTAGGCGCGCGTGCAGCCGTTGAGCGCGCCGGAGAGGGAGGTGACGCTGAGGACCCACCGCTCGGAGGTGCCGACGTGGCCGTCGAAGCCGCCGTCGTGGAGCATCTGGTGGAGGAGGCGGATGACCTGGGCGCCGGCGGAGTGGCCGACGAGGTGCACGGGGTGGTCCTCGTCCCAGAAAGGGTAGTGGCCGCGCTCGTAGGTCCGGCCGTAGCGGGCGTGGTTGTACACCTTGCTGTGCTCCTCGCCATAGTCGACGGTGCCGCCCTTGAGGTAGTAGAAGAGCTCACGTGCCCTGTCGTGGACGCTCGTGAGCGAGCCCAGGTCTGGCACCAGCACCCGGTCGTCCTTCTCCTCCGCGCCGGCGAAGTACGAGAGCCCTCCAAGCCTCTGCAATTTTATTATTATTTTTTTTTGAGCGAGAGGAAGTTATTAAAGCAGGGCATTGTTCAGCGAGAGGACGGGGAGAGCAGAGCATCGGGAGGGAACGCACGCCTTTGCCGAAGCCGAAGATGCCGTGGACCAGGACGATCGGAGGCACGGTGCCGTCGAGCGCCGCCGCGGCCTCGGCCTCGCTCTCGACGGCGGCGCCCTTGGCCACGCCGCCGCCGCTGCCGAGGCCGACGGCGGCGGTGAGGCCGTCGACGAGGGAGGACGCGACGTCGGCGGCCACGGCGGTGCCGAAGATGTAGAAGGCGTAGCCGAGGTGGACGACCGTGCTGACGAGCAGCTCGGCGGCGGACAGCACGCCCAGCAGCGCCGCCCTCACCCAGTTCTTCATACCACACACGCACGCGGATGCCGCCGCCGCCGCCGATGGTGGTCGGTTGCGTGGTTGCGCTGCTCTGCCGAAGTGCCGATGGAGGCTGGCCGGCGCTGTTGTGGAAGCTTTTTTGGAGGGAAAACCATCGGGAGAAGTCTGGTAGTTTGTAGAGACAAGTTTGCATGCTTTGT
The DNA here is from genome assembly GCA_015342445.1 of Digitaria exilis. Classification (NCBI taxonomy): domain Eukaryota; kingdom Viridiplantae; phylum Streptophyta; class Magnoliopsida; order Poales; family Poaceae; genus Digitaria; species Digitaria exilis. Next base: position 671,782 of record JACEFO010002599.1, read on the forward strand.
TGGCCACGGCTCCACGCCGTTCTCGTGCGTTGCCGTCCGCTCCACAAAGATTTCGTTTGGTGGATGGAATGGAACTATGGAAAGCTCTCTCTCTCTTCCGTCGCGTGTGGTGTGGATGACATGTGGGCCCACGCAGCTTAACATAGTGCCAAAAATCCATCGCCTGCAAGCGTTCCACAACTCAAACCCTGGTGCAACAGTAAAATTCAAGGGATTCTGTAAAAAGGACATCTCAATTTTGAACCAGTTCAACCCAGCCGAACATGCTATATCTGCCTCTGTGAGTTTCTCAAAAAAAAAAAAAAAAATCTGCCTCTGTGTTTTTCCGGAAGGTTGTGCCGTGTGCGTTGGGAACGGGACTCATCGAGACCGCGACGCAACCGCCTCTGTCAACTGGGCCCCACAACCTGTGGTGCCGTAGCCTCACGGGATTCTTCTCCCTCCCCGTCTCCCCTCCTCGTGTATAAAGGAGGAAACCCTCCCCCATCGCTTCCTCATCCATCCAGTCCCCAATCCCCTCGACGGAATTCTCCGAGCGATCGACCCCATCCTCTCAAGGTATGTGGATCCTTGATCCTCTTTCCTCCTCTAGTCCTTTGATATGCCTCGTATATGATTTCCCCGTTCGTGTTCGCCGTAGAACTGTCGGTTAGGGTTCGGTGGTTGAGGCGATCCCCTTCCCTACTTTCGCGATCTGTGGTCGATTCGAAAGGGGATCCGCGCGCCGAGGCCATTATGGTGTGGTTGTTTGATTTGCTGCGTTGGTTGAGCGGTGGGATGGGCGATTATACCTTGCTTAGATTAGATTTCTGGTTTGATTCGCTTAGATTAGATTTCTGGTTTGATTAATCTAGGCGGTGCTGTTCAAAGGGATGGGCGATTATACCTTGCTTAGATTAGATTTCTGGTTTGATTCATCTAGGCGGTGCTGTTCAAAGGGATGCTGCTCGATGGCTGTTTATTCTTCATAATTTTATTTAGATTCCACTCTTGATCTGTAAGTCAGTAATCACCGATTGATGTGTTGATTAGTTCTTTGTTGATCTATTTCATGGTTTACGTTGTACCACAGCACAATTGCTTATAATCTTCAAATATGTAACTCGTGGTGCATTAAAGGCAATATGTAGCTAACCTGTTTATTGTTCCAACTAAATTTTCATATCCTTTACATTGTCATATTCATCTAGTCCATACCACGTGTTGGCAAATTGTTACCTCTACTTGCATCTAATTAATTTGTACATTTTGTTCACCATAGAGTGCCAAACTGCTTATAATGACATAGGATGTTTATAGCTCTTTCCTGTTCAGAATTGATCTATTTCCATGTAGTGATGTCCTGTGTTGTTCGCCATACTGTGTTGTCTGCGGTTGCTTATTCTGTTTGTGTTCCTTGCTTGATGTGTGCAGATGCAGATCTTCGTCAAGACACTCACCGGCAAGACCATCACCCTTGAGGTTGAGTCCTCAGACACCATCGACAACGTCAAGGCTAAGATCCAGGACAAGGAGGGTATCCCCCCGGACCAGCAGCGTCTCATCTTTGCTGGCAAGCAGCTCGAGGATGGTCGCACCCTCGCTGACTACAACATCCAGAAGGAGTCAACCCTCCACCTCGTGCTCAGGCTGAGGGGTGGAATGCAGATCTTCGTCAAGACCCTCACCGGCAAGACCATCACTCTTGAGGTGGAGTCCTCGGACACGATCGATAATGTGAAGACCAAGATCCAGGACAAGGAGGGCATTCCACCAGACCAGCAGCGTCTGATCTTCGCCGGCAAGCAGCTAGAAGATGGTCGCACCCTTGCTGATTACAACATCCAGAAGGAGTCCACCCTGCATTTGGTGCTTCGTCTGCGGGGTGGCATGCAGATCTTTGTGAAGACCCTCACCGGCAAGACCATCACCCTTGAGGTTGAGTCCTCGGACACCATCGACAATGTGAAGGCCAAGATCCAGGACAAGGAGGGCATCCCCCCAGACCAGCAGCGTCTCATCTTTGCTGGTAAGCAGCTGGAGGATGGCCGCACCCTGGCGGACTACAACATCCAGAAGGAGTCCACCCTTCACCTGGTGCTCCGCCTCCGTGGTGGCCAGTAAATTCTGAGGGCCATGGTGCCTTTGTCGTCCTTGGGTTCACAAGTCTGGTGCCTTCCATTGTCTAATGGAGAATGTCTGCGTGTCATGTGGTCTGTGTCCTAGACGCAGGTGTCTTTTGCCTGCCCGATTCAAGTCTTGTGTCGTCTGTCTGTGTTTGTAAACATTGCTGCTGTCCAGCAGCTTGGTTCAACTGTGATGATTAAATAAGTGAACCCTGAACCTTGTCTACCAAATATGTCTGTTCATGTTCTGGATATGTCTGCATAGGCTTGTTTGTGTAATGGTCTAATGGAAGCACTGACTTGGACATATGTTGCGTTGGGAATTCTGCTTATGTTGTGACGATGATCGATATAAATCTGGGGATAGTAGGTTTTGCAATTCTGCTGCCTCCTGATGCACTTCTGGGTTAGTTTTAGATTGACTTATTATACATCAGTAGATCATAGCATTTCAGTTTGATTTCCATGTCTTATTTTTTGGCTGACTAATGATTGCTTCTCAAGTTACTATCGCTGCAAGCCCGGATCAATCAATGACCCATGCGATACGGATCGATTCATTTAAAAGGTTAATCTTCATAATACAAATTATTAGAGGCTAATTCAGAAAAAAAGATCGTTGAACGTGACAAGGTAGAATATCATTATGCCTGAATACTTGTAGTTGAAAGGAACATTATGCGTTTCTCTCATTTGGATTGTTAGCCATAATTCTTGTTTCTTGGACAAGTAACAGTATGATCAACTACTTTGGATTCTGGATTGGTACATGCTAAACATCAAGGCAATGCTGCATTTCTTTCCTGGAGGACAGGAAACCATTGAAACTGAAGAACATGCATGTTTGTCGTCCTCATTGTAGATGACATTGTCGTCCTCATTGTTATCGTGCTGATTAAATCCGAGACTCCGCACATTTTGATTATCTGTAAGTGAAGTGGGCTGAAAAAAATTGAGTTCTAGGTTGGAGTCATCTTTTCAAAAGCTATTCTAGATGTGGAGCCGTCTTTTCAAAACTGGCAGCAAGCAAGTTCTAGGTGGAGTCACATTATCTGATATCTGATAATGTGATGCTATCATGAGCAACCATTTTGATTCTCTAATAGGGAAGTGGGCCGAAAAAATTCAGTTCTAGGCATGGAGTCTTTGCACATACTGTTGTTCTAACCGGCGATAAGGAAGTCGAACGGAACAACGCATAATCTGGTAATGTGACGCCTACATGAGCAACCAGTTAGTTGTATGGAACGGGAAACACAATACACGATGTATGGAACGGGAAACACAATATGGAACGGGAAACACAATACACGATGCCAAAACTCATATTGATAAATGATTTGAGGGCTGCCGAAACAGCTATCGCAAAACGTTTTCACGGCTGCACGAGGCAGCCGATACATACAACTAACTTCATATAGGTCAACCAATCTGATAACTGCCTGCATCTTATCTCCGGTTCTTATTTCAAAGGTAAAAAGGGGGGCGATCCCCTCTTTATGCTACAACAAATTTTGTGTTGTGCCTAAGGTACTCAGCCCAGCCAATCCGACTTGGCAAGATCCCTTCATGCCTAGTTGGCCTTTGACTCAATGACCCTCTTGGCAAAAGATGGCAGACAAAATGATGCCGAGTGGATCTGGAAAACAGAAATGGGATCAGGAAACAGCTCCCTTAAGTTATCATGCAACGGTGGCCAGAACTGCAAAGTAGGTACACACCTCAGAGTTGTAAAACTTCAGTGGTCCTTTTGATTTCGAAGAATGCTCATCCTCCTCAATGTTGAAGACGGGGTGCTGGAAATCAACAGTAGGGCCCTCGGTTGAGCAAAGCATGAACCCAATCACTCCGCTGCAGTGGAAGCATGTCAGGCACCGTATCTAACTGGGGAAATTGTCCAGTTACGTAGACAGGAACGGTTGAGCATACCTAGGGTATGTGGGCACGGTTGTCCAAGCATAGTTAACTGAGCCTTTGAAAACTTGGCGACAATTGACAACAATATCTTCAATGATGTGCATATGTAGCCATATGCTCTCTGCCTGGGTGCATACAACTCCACCTGGACGCAAAGCTCTGGCCACCGACTGGAAGAAAGGCTTCTCAAAAAGCTCTTGAGCAGGACCTGGTTATGCGGGGAAATGTTGATGAAAAATCAAAAGCAGCACAGGAAGTACAAAAGGCACAGGATCTATGACAGTTACCTATCGGATCAGAGGAATCCACAATCATGGCATCATAAGTACCCTCTGGAGCGTTTTTCAAAAAGGCAACCCCTGCATCAACAAATCAACAGAGAATTCAAATGCACGGGACTATTAATCAAATAAACAACATAAATATAGATAAAATCAAATAAGTGAGTGAGCAGTTGAAGATAAGACTTTAAAAAAAAATACTAGGAAAAAGGACATCAAGAAATATGTTGATGCTGGAATCATATGCTAGGTAATAGGAGAACTTTAAAATGGACTCTTCCCATACATAGAGAATAAACAGCAGCAAAATTTCACAATGACACAGTTTAACATATACTAGAACAAAGCATCATTCAGAAGTCCAGCACAAATTGACATAGGATGGGACAAAAATAAACTGAACCTATTCACACAAGAACTGTTCAGATAGAAGGTTCAAAACAAATGAGTAAACCACATATGCAAAAATAGAACAGTCTACTAACCATCTCCAATGTGTAATGAGACACGAGGGTCCTCAAATCCAACAGCCAGATGAGGGAAAAATTGCTTGGAGACCTGCATCAAGTACCATGAAATAAAAATCAAAATTGAAATTAAGGACTACTAATTATCTTGATATTGCAAATTAAGTGATTTATTTCAAATCAATTATAGACAATTTGAAGGGGAAACATGTAATAGTGTTGATCCTTTAAGCCTATTTATCATCAACTCCTTTGGCTAATTAAGACTACAACAAATTGGAAAATAACTATATACATTAAGCCATTGGACAGACAGACCCAAAAGAAAGTAGGTGCTATTTGTTGTGTCGAACATTAAAACATCTAAAAGTACTTATGCCAAAACTGATGAAATCGAATAGTTATTATGTAGAGAAAACGATAGCAAGGGTCACTATGTAGCTTTGTAAGTGAGAAGAGGGGCATCTTACATCTACCACCATCTTGTCAATTTCACAAATGTCAATTTGTTCCACAGAGGAATATCTTGAAACCTCACGCAGGACGCCACCGTCTCCTCCTCCAATAACCAACACCTATGCATTGTGAAGTAAATGGAGATTAGCTCCAGAGATTTAGAAACTTCATCCATGCATCGACTGAAAAGTATAAATGCCTAAGTTCACCAGGTACTCAAGTATCAAATGCTCTATGAGCAGTTTAATTATCAATTGTTCTGCAAACAATTCTAAAAATCCATGGAAACTGCAAGGATATGCTGATACACCATTTGTTTAAATTATTCAAAATACTAGTATAAACCACAGATAATTTAAGAAGTGTTGATTTTAGGGCAATCTGGTTTGATAAACATACAAACAGCAAAAAGGGGTTTGCATTTACCTTCTTGGGATCTTTAATGGAGCAAAGGGGAAGGTGGGTAATCATCTCTTGGTATGCGCACTCATCCCTCTCAGTAACCTGAATCACTCCATCCAGAACGAGCACCTTTCCGTACGTAGATGACTACAGTAAAAAGGATTAAATTTTCCACCGTGAGCAAATGACAGATGATGAATTGCAGGTAGCTTGGGTGGGGGAAAAAAGGGTTACCTGGAAAACCATAACATTTTGGTAGTCGGATTTCCCTTGGAACAGCACCTTCTCTACCTTCAAAGAGTGCGCCTCACCTACCATCGACACAAGAGAACCCATAAGAAAAGCAGCTAAATTGTATGGAGACAAGAAAAGCAGCTAAAACACGCGGCCGACATGACTTGTGTGGAGACAAGAAAATTGTATCGATATTATTACGTCAGTAGCAAAGGAGCAATTTTCTGCATCTCATACTATGCCCAAATAAAGTTAGCTTTTGGTCTCCTCTGGCAAAAGCATAATCCAATTGGGCAATTGGTAAACAATTTGAGCACCAAACATGCTGAGAACTGCAAAAAAAAAATAATAACTACTCGCAATGGAGGATGATGCATCTACTGGCTGAAGAGCGAATCAGCAGAGAAGGGGAGTAGGAGCAAGGCACGGCACGGGGCAAGCAACAACCAGCAGAGGATCGAGCAACGAGTGCACGGGGCAATAAGAGAGAGAGGCGGGGAACGCACCGGGCCACATGGGGCTGATCTCAGAGAACCATCCGGGGATGACGGCTGAGATCCCCGCCTGCTCGCCGGCCCCGGCGGCCGCCGCATCGGCCCCCGCCCCCGCCGCCAAGGCGTCCTCCGCGCTCTCCCGAGCCCTCTTGGCCGCCGCCTCGGCCTCCATCCCGAGAAAACCGGAGCGCGCCGAGGAGGAAACGGAGGAGCGGAGGAGAGCGCCGGCGAGCTCGTGGGCTGCTGGCGGCGGCTGGGTGAGGAGTCGAGGAGAACTAGAGAAGAGGGAGAGCGCTCGCAGCCGCGGCCTTGAGATTAGGGCTTCCCTTTCCCGGATGCTCGGTGGCTTTTGAGAGGTTTTGGGGCTCCACGCCGTGCCCTATAAATAACGGGCCGGGTGGGGGCGACCAGGCGAGCCGGCGGGATAGATTCCGGGGCTCCGCTGCCACGGTAGCCACGCGCGTTCGCTTACAGTCACTGACAGGTAGGGGTAGAAATCTGTGGGGCCCGAGGTCAGCGATGGGGCTCGTCTAGGAGACCGCTGCTGCTGCGTTTATTCGGCGGGGTGGGGGCCGCTCGCTCGCGGACTCCTTTATTCCATGATGCCCGGTTGATTGGCGTGCCTGCCTGTCGTATTGGGCAGCACGCAGGCAGAAGAGATTTTCCTTTTCATTTTTTGAATACCTGCCTTGATGCTCTCAGCATCATTTAATCCTTTTTTTTCAATTTTTTCTTCTTCTTTTTGGGTAATAGTGTACTAGGCAGAAGAGATTTTCTTTTTTTTAAAAAAAAAACAGAAGTCAGAAGAGATGGTGCCTTTATGCTCCCAGCAGATCTAAACCCGGCAGCATCATTTTGATCTTTAAAAACGAATCGATCGGAAAAGAAAACGAATTGACCTTGCAACTAACAAGACATAGGGAGAAAAACTGCATTGCAATTGCAATTCGGCTGCAACCTGCAGCCGAGCTCGCTGTGTTTATCTGAAAGTGCCACGACACCCCCTTTGTTGTTGGTGGTGTCACCGCAACTCTGACTGCTGTGCTGACCGGTGCGGTGGACGGCTCCTTTTTGGTCCAAGGATGACGCGTCCATCGTGCGGTTTTGCACATGTGTTTCAGCTCGTTTCTGCTCCCAACAACAGAACAACTCCTTCCCGTAGTGGCTTCAGGCGACGACGGCGACCGCTGCGGTGGTCGTGCGCGGCGCGGAATCGGTGACAGCGTCTCCGGTCAGTGTGACTGTGTAGGAGACGGCCGAAGCGCAAGTGGCAAGCCGATCAGCATCTGTAGGCAAAATGGGACAGATCGTCCACGAGTACGTATGTTGTGGAGAATACACGACTCGACCGGGCAACGTTACGAAGCGGCGCGCATTGTGTGGAGGCATGACAGCAGAGAAGCGTAGTGTGTGTTCGCTGTGTGGCTCCTTTCCTGAGGACAATAGGACATGAAACCACATAGTTGGGGCCTTGGGAGTCTGCTCTTTTGCTGAACTTGGCTAAATGCCCATGTTCTACGTATACTCCATTCTCCATCTTCGTTCCCCCCTAAATCTCCAATACTAACACCGCTCGACACATTAATGGAAACCTAGAATCAAGATTTCGATATAAAGTCCATCCAACTTGCCAAAAAAAAGAATTATAAATTGGTACACGCAAAGGAATAATTTTTTTTAAGATAATGGAACAAATAAGGTCCCGGCCTCTACACTATCGAAGGATAGTGTATACGCATGAAAGCATCTAGGTCCCAAGATTAGAGTTTTGGTAATTAATGACAACACCTTATGGACTAACAATTTCATTGAGCTTATGAATTAAGGTTAGTCACACGTATTCGCTATGAGATACCATGGAGATGGTAGTGTATAAAGCGAGGATGCTTCCGCAAAGAAAAGTCGATTTGAAGTGGCGAGAGGCTCAAGGCAAAGGTATAAATATAGGATTTCCTTTTTGCCGGTCAAGAGGTGATTAGAGAAGTAAATTGACCGGATTTGTAGTCTAGATAGCGTACTATCAAGAGGGATCAATTAACATTTGATTGACGAGTTTATAGTGCCACATTGCTCAAAGATTTGGATTTGCATGCATTTAGATGAGTGTTTTGCACCTGCTAAAAATGCGCACGGCGGACGGTCCGGCCAGACTTGGCGGACGGTCCGCCTCCATACAAAAAATAACACAGAATCATTGTGGGCCTTGGGGTTTTTAACTGACAACGGCGGACGGTCCGACCCTTAGTGGCGGACCGTCCGGTTTAAGGACAGAAACTCTGGGCCTTTCTGGTGGATTTCAAGCTCCTCCGTGGACGGTCCGGCCCCTGGCGGCGGACGGTCCGCGGGCATATGATCGGACATGTCCGAACGTTGTCCGTTTTGTACAAGTGTGAAATGAACGGCGAACGGTCCGTCCCTAGCTGGCGGACGGTCTGGTTTTTGAATAACGGTCAGTTCTGCCATGCCGTGATGTGACACATAGCCGTTGGATTATAACGGCGGACCGTCCGGTTCTGTAGGGGTGGACGGTCTGCGTATTCGCAGAAAACGTGGAATTTGAATATAACGGTTGGATTTGAGGCACCCCTCTATAAATAGAGGGGTGGCCGGCGTGGGGAGGTCCTTTTGGCCATTCCACTCACTTGCAATACACTTTTGAGCTCTCTATTCCCTCTCTCTCACTCACATAGCTTTGGATTGCATTTTTGGTGAGATAGAGAGGCATCTAGTGCTAGCATTCAAGGTTTGAGCTTTGGGGCACTAGGAGTTCTTCAAGCAAGGTTGTTGATTTGTTACTCTTGGAGGTTGCCGCCTCCTAAACGGCTTGGAGATTAGTTTTCATTGAGCTCTTCAAGAAGATTGTGAAGAAGCCTTTGATTGATTCTTGTGAAGAGGTTCATGAGCTTTGCCTCACCGGAGTGGTGAAAAGCATCTCTAGTGGAAAGAGGTTTGGAGCGGTTCATTGATTCCTATATTGGCTCATACACCAAGTGGATTCTTGGTAGGGGAGCAATTGGAAACTTTGAATCCACCTCAACGTGGATTAGGGGTGACCGACAAGTCATCGACACCACGGGAAAAAGATTGCTTGTGTCATCGGTTATTTCTTTCCCTCATTTATTTATAAGCAATTTACTTTGAGAATTTCTCTACCTAGAACTTGAATTGTATCTTGTCATCCTAGGTTGCAAACCGTAACATAGGCTAGTTTCACTAGTTGAAGATTTTAGTTTGTGTTTCTAATTAATTTTTCTAGTGTTGTGCTTCTAGTTCAAAACCGCCTATTCACCCTCCCTCTAGTCGGTAATCCTCGATCCTACTAGTGGTATCAAGAGCCTAGGTCTCCGTTGATCAAGGATTTAATAATTCCGGAGTAGGATTATGGCTAGTGATAATGTTCATGTGGGAAGGGCACCATTCTTTGATGGAACAAATTATGATTATTGGAAAACTAGAATGATGGTTCATCTCAAGGCCATTAGTAGAAAAATATGGAGAGTTGTTGAAAATGGCTATGTTATTCTTGATGAGGATAATAGAACAAATCTTGATAATGAAAATGATGCTCTCAATGATCAAGCCATGAATGTGCTATATAGTGCCCTTGATTTGAATGAGTTCAATAGAATAAAAAATGAGGCAAATGCTGATGATATTTGGGTGAAGCTTATGGAAATTCATGAAGGCACCTCAACGGTAAAGGAAGCTAAACTATTTGTGTTCGAAGGGAAGTTTGGAAATTCCAAAATGGAAAAAGATGAAGATGTTCCAACTATGTTCAATAGATTGAATAAGATTGTGAATGAATTAAGAAATCTTGGTCATGAGATTAAAAATGATGATTTTGCTCACACATTTCTTAGAAGCCTCCCAAGCAAATATGATACAATTGTAAGTATGCTTGTGAGAGAAGATTTGAAGAAAAAGACACCCACTCAAATATTGGGAGAAGTGACCACTCATGATATTTTCAAGAAGTCACAAAATGAAGCTCATGGGGTTTCGAATGATGAAGGCAAAAAGAGTATTGTTCTCAAAGCTCAATCTTCAAAGGAAGATAAAAATGAAGAGAGTGAGAATGAAGGGAATTCCGATGAAGAAATGGCTTTATTTGTGAGAAGATTCAAGAAGTTAATGAAGGGCAAGAGCTATGCCAAGAAAGGAAAGTTCTCCAAGAAAAATCCCTTTGATGACAAGAAATACTTTGAGTGTGATGAAAAGGGGCACATTGCTATGTATTGTCCAAACAAAAAGAAAAAGAAGAAGGATGGTGAGAAGAAAAAGAGGAGGTTTTTCAAAAAGAAGAAGAATGGTCAAGCATATTATGTTGAATGGGATTCCAATCCTAGTTTCGACTCCGATGATAGCGAAGATGAGGATGATAAGTCCTCCAAGGGAGTTGCCGGCATCGCCATCAAGAAGGCTCCATCTCTCTTCTTTTCACCTCATTGTCTTATGGCAAAGGGTGAGGCTAAGGTATTACATAATAATGAACTTGAAAATGATGAGTTTTCCTATGATGATCTTGTTCAAATGCTTAGTGATGCCGATGATTACATGAGTAAAGAAAATGCTAAATTGAAGGAATTGAAAAAGAGTTACAAAGCCCTTCAAGATTCCTATGAGGAGCTAAAGACATCTCATGAGAATCTAAAAGAAACTCATGAGAAGCTTGAGGAAGCTCATAAATCTTGCCTAGCTCATGAAAACAAAGTCATCACTAGCATTATCACTCAATGTGATATTTTGAATGACTTACCTTGTGCTTCAAGTTTATCTATGCCTTCTAGTAATTCAATTGATGCTTCATGTTTTGATAATGACTTTACTTGTGACACTTCCTTCATTATTGAAAATGACATGCTTAGAAAAGAAAATAAATGTTTAGCAAGATGGTTTATTAGTGAAAAAGAATTTAGACGTTTTTTGGGAAACCAAAGATTTGCTTTGGGTCGTGAGGGTGTTGGAAGCTTACCCAAAAAGGGTAAGAGTGCTTTTGTTCCTCACAAGACCACTTTTGTAAAGAGCATAGGTAAGAATGTTGAGATTTGGGAAGACAACAAGACTTTCTATGAGAGAAAGAGCAAAGGTAAAAAGGGTGTTGTCTCTCATAAATCATATCTTGAGGAAAGTAATGGTCATATGAGTGTTGGTGAATGCTCAAATAAGAATGATGTATCCTTTGGAATCTTTGATACTTGTTATGTAATTAAAAAATTCTAGTGGGCATGTTTTTGCTAAATATATTGGGAACCCTAAACTCGGTGCTAAAAAAAATGTCATTTGGGTGCCGAAATCCTTGGTCACTAACCCCCAAGGACCCAAGCGAGTTTGGGTACCTAAAAGAAACTAATCTTCTTTTGTAGGTGAACTACAAGTCCGGAGGGAGGCATTGGGTTCTTGATAGTGGTTGCTCACAACACATGACCGGTGATTCAAATATGTTCTCTTCTCTCGATGATGAAGCCGCCGGTTATGACAACATTACTTTTGGTGACAATAGCAAGGGAGAAGTGAAAGGGTTGGGAAAAGTTGCAATCTCTAATGATCATTCTCTCTCCAATGTGTTGTTGGTTAATTCTCTTAAATTCAATTTATTGTCGGTAACTCAACTTTGTGATCTTGGCTATAAATGTATATTCACTAGTGATGGAGTTGAGGTTACAATCTTGGATGGAAATAGTCAAATCTTTAAAGGTTTTAGACATGAAAATCAATATCTTGTTGATTTCTCATCTAGCAAAACCAACTTGACAACATGCTTATTCTCTAAGTCATCTAAAGGTTGGTTATGGCATAGAAGGCTTGGACATGTTGGTATGAAGAAACTGAAAAGGCTTTTGAAATATGATCTTGTTGTTGGGTTGAAGGATGTGAAATTTGAAAAAGATAAATTGTGTAGTGCTTGTCAAGCCGGAAAGCAAGTGGCAAATTCACATCCCACCAAAAGTGTCATGTCAACCACTAGGCCATTGGAATTACTGTATATGGATTTATTTGGACCAACAACGTATAGAAGTATTGGTGGAAATTGTTATTGTCTCTTCATTGTGGATGATTTCTCTAGATATACTTGGGTTTTCTTTCTTCATGACAAGACCGATGTATGTGGCATTTTCAAGAAATTTTTGACAAAGGCCGAAAATGAATTTGAGCTTAGAGTGAAGAAAGTGAGAAGTGACAATGGAAGTGAATTCAAAAATTCTAGAATTGATGATTTTTGTGATGACAAGGGCATTAAGCATGAATTCTCATCCAAGTATACTCCGGAACAAAGTGGTCTTGTTGAGAGGAAAAATAGAACTTTGATTGATATGGCAAGAACCATGCTTTCGGAATATAAAGTTTCGGATAGTTTTTGGCCGAAGCAATTAACACCGCTTGTCATGCATCAAATAGCCTATATTGTCATAGAATCTTGAGCAAGACACCATATGAATTATTGATTGGAAGAAAGCCAAACATTTCATATTTTCGGGTTTTTGGATGCAAGTGCTACATTCTCAAGAAGGGAGCTAGATTGTCTAAATTTCAAAGTAAATGTGATGAGGGTTTTCTTTTTGGATATTCATCATGTAGCAAAGCTCATAGAGTGTATAACAAAAATCATGGTATTGTTGAAGAAACTTATGATGTTGAGTTTGATGAATCAAATGGCTCTCATGAAGAAGATGAAAATGAAGATAACTTGGGAAATGAGAGTTTGAATGAGGCTATCAAAAATATTTCTATTGGTGATGTGAAACCAAGAGAAGAAAATAATGAAGAGGATGAAATTGTTGTTTCAACAAGGATTCATCCATCTACTTCTCTACCTAGTGATCAAGCTCAAGTGACAAATAAAGAAAATCATGATGACATTTCTCAAGAGCAAGCTCAATTTAATCCTAACTCCATACCTTCTACCTCAACACAAGAGCCAAATGTTCAACCAAGAATTCACCATGCCATTGCAAAAGATCACCCTATTGATCAAATAGTTGGTGATATTAGTAAGGGTGTTCAAACTCGCTCTCGCATTGCTTCATTTTGTGAACATTACTATTTTGTGTCCTCTCTTGAACCTAACCGTGTAGATGAAGCTCTTCAAGATGTGAATTGGATCAATGCTATGCATGAAGAGCTAAATAACTTCACTAGAAATGAAGTTTGGGAATTGGTGGAGAGGCCAAAGAATTATAATGTCATTGGCACAAAATGGGTATTTCAAAACAAGCAAGATGAGAATGGCATTGTGGTGAGAAACAAGGCAAGATTGGTTGCTCAAGGCTACACTCAAGTCGAAGGTTTGGATTTTGGTGAAACCTTTGCTCCCGTAGCTAGATTAGAAGCTATTAGAATTCTTTTAGCCTATGCATGCTCACATGACATAAAATTGTATCAAATGGATGTTAAAAGTGCTTTCTTAAATGGTAGACTTAATAAACTAGTGTATGTGGAGTGACCCCCCAGTTTTGAGGATCCAAAGAAGCCAAATCATGTGTATAAAGTTTCTAAAGCTCTCTATGGTTTGAAGCAAGCACCTCGTGCTTGGTATGAGAGGCTTAGAGATTTTCTTGTTTCCAAGGGCTTCAAGATTGGGGATGTAGACACTACATTGTTCACTAAGTCTATTCGTGATGATATGTTTATATGTCAAATATATGTTGATGATATTATCTTTGGTTCAACTAATCAAGAATTTTGTGAGGAATTTGGTGAAATGATGTCAAAGGAGTTTGAAATGTCAATGATCGGTGAATTGAATTTCTTTCTTGGACTTCAAATCAAGCAACTCAAGGAAGGGACATTTATATCCCAATCAAAATATTTGACGGATTTATTGAAAAAGTTTGGCTTGATGAAAGCAAAACCAATGAAAACTCCCATGGCATCAAATTGGCACCTTGATCTTGATAAGGGAGGTAAATCGGTTGATCTAAAGCTTTATAGGTCTATGATTGGTAGTTTGCTTTACCTTACCGCATCTAGGCCTGATATTATGTTTAGTGTATGCATGTGTGCAAGGTTTCAAGCCGATCCAAAAGAATGCCATTTGGTTGCCGTTAAAAGAATATTTAGATATTTGAAGAATACACTCAACATTGGTATTTGGTTTCCTAAAGGTGCTCATTTTGTGTTGATTGGTTATTCGGATGCCGATTATGCCAGTTGCAAGATTGATCGAAAAAGTACCTCCGGTGGATGTCAATTTCTTGGAAGGTCACTTGTTTCTTGGAGCTCTAAGAAACAAAATTCAGTGGCCCTATCAACCACCGAAGCGGAATATATTGCAGCCTCTAGTTGTTGTGCTCAATTGTTATGGATGAAGCAAACTCTCTTGGATTATGGTATGAATTTCACTGGAGTTCCTTTATTTTGTGATAATGAAAGTGCCATAAAACTTGCAAGCAATCCAGTTCAACACTCAAGAACAAAGCATATTGATATTAGGCATCACTTCATAAGAGATCATGTGAGCAAGGGAGATATTGATATTGTTGGCATTGGGACTAATAATCAATTGGCGGATATTTTCACCAAACCATTGGATGAGAAGAGATTTTGTGAGTTGAGAAATGAGCTAAATGTTATTGACATCTCAAATGTGGCTTAAAACCAAGTGCATGTGCATCTCCAAGCTCTCTATCTATCTTTCCATATTCTTCTTGTATTTATAGCATTTCTTTTGTTTTTTTATTCTAATGCTAGATCATGTCATACTCTCTCAAAATTTGGTTTACTCATGCATATCATCATAAATTCTGATCTCAAAGTGACATTTTATGCATATCAAGTCTCAGTGAGCAATGATCCCGAATCAAATCTCATTTTTCAATTCAAAAGTGGATTCTCGGTCAGAATGTCGGAATCACAGGCGGACCGTCCGCGAGGTAATAGCGGACCGTCCGGTATTTCATACAGAGAGTTTTGGCTCGCCTGATTTTCAAGGCGGACCGTCCGCCCATCAGGGGCGGACCGTCCGGTCCTGCGCGGCGCTGGTGGGCCATTTGCCTCTCCTTTTCCTCTTTCTTCCTCCTCTCAAAGAAAAGACTCCCTCCTTGGATTTCTTTGTTGGAGCGTTCCCCGGACTATCCGAAAGCTTCCCCGGACTCTCCGCGAACTTCTCCATCATGTCTACCCGGTATTTTTTCAAATCCCTCATTGTTTTGAATGGATTTCGAATTTGAATGGAAGTTACGGTTGGGGCTCTGATCTGAAATTTGACCATGGATTCGTGAGATTGATTGGCTATATATGTTACTAGTGATGAGATTGTCATGTTGCTGAAGTTTGGTTGGTCGAAATTGAGTAAATCTTGATGAATCGAAGATTGAAATTATGCATCAACAGGGGTTGTTCGCGCATGAACAGTGACTGGCGGACCGTCCGCCTGCCACTGATTTCTGCCCAAATTTTCCTATATTCAAATCAAGTTGGGTAATTTATTTGTATGATATATGCTTATGCTCAATGGGTTTCTTTGACAGTGGTAGTGGTGGTGGCCGTCGTGGTAGACGTGGAAAATTGAAAGAACTTGCTAGCAAGCTCAAGATTGGCAGTTCATCTAAAAGGCAACGAAGAAATGAAAGTGAGAGTAGTGCAGCTGAAGAGTCTAAGGATAGTGACTGGGATCCTCAGAACAACAATGCTACCATTGCTACTGATTATGATATAGATGAAGATGTTGAGATTGAAAGTCATCCACATGTGGTTGAGATCATTGATATTGCTGGGCACACTGCACCCAAAAGAAGGTGGACTCCAGATGCTTTCTCTAGGGAAAGAACTTCATATCAGTATTCTACTCGAAGAGACACCCACAACAACTTCTTTCATACTCAGGTACAAGAGGATGCCTTCTTCGGTCTTCTCATATCTAAAACTGTGTTCAGACATCAAACAATTGACTTCAACTATCTAGCTGAACATAATGTGCTTAGTGGTCTGATTGCCAAATTTGAAGTCATGGGTCTTAGAAACTTTCTAGAGCATAGATGTGATTGGAATGATACTCTTGTTCGTCAATTCTATGCCACTGTTGAAGTTCTGCTAGAATCTGAAGTGCTTGAATGGATGACTGGCCATAGGAAATATGTTGCCACCTTTGCTGAGTTTGCTGCTGTGAATCAACTTGATTATGCTTTCATCACTGCTCCTGACAGTAAAAATATTGCCACTGAGGACTATGTTGATATTGATGCTATTGCACAATTCTATGAGCCTGCTAGAACTGGGATTGCTAGTGTGCTTGGCAAAGTCAAAGGGCTCCGGCATCGTCCAGCTGCTATCAATAAGATTGCAAGAGTTACAATATTACCAAAGAGTGGATATAAGGATGGCTTTGTTGGTGAGCTCAGGAACTTTGTTGATCATGCTATGTTTGGCAGAAAAGTGAATGTAGTATCTTTGATTATGAATCAAATTGCTCATAAGAAGGTTAATTTTGAGCTAAATATTTACTTTGCCCCTTACATTATGTCTCTCATCAAGGCAAAGACTGGATTTCAAGGTCCCTGTGAAGTACCACATCTTCCATTCAGGCCATATTGTAATGATAAAGGATTTCTTGAGAGACCTCTAACTCCTTTCCCTGATGTTGGCGGTCCTGATGACTTTCCACTGCCAGATGATCAGCCTGATCCAGCTGCAGCAGCTATGCCTCCTCCTATGCAGCCACAGTCGGTGCCTCCTACAGGATACTTTGATCAACATTTTTCAAACATGCAGCAAGGCTTAAGTGCTCATTTTAATACTGGGTTTCAGAATATACATCAAACTTTTCAGGGTCAGATAAACTCTATACATCAGCAGTTTCAGGGGCATGTGACTGCTGGCTTCGAGTCCTTTGGGCAGCACATTTATCAGACAATGTATCATCCCATGATGACCCATCTTGATGATCTTAGTCAGCAGTTCCAGAGTCTGAGCACTAATCAGCAGCAGCTCTCTGAACAGCAGGACCGACTTGAGGCAGAATTCAGGGGATTCTCTGATCACTTCTTCTCAATTTACCTAGCACTAGTGCCTCCTCCACAACATTATCCTTTCCCGCCATTCTATCCTCCTCCACCGCCGCCTTAGGATGATTAAATTCTCCTTTTCGGTCATTGATGAAAAAGGGGGAGAAGAGTATGCAGGGAAGATGAAGAGGTTGGGGATTTCTTGAAGATCTTGATGGATGGGATTGATGGATGAAGGGGGAGCTCATGTCATATTTTTTATGCATTTGCATTCATGAATTTGAACTAATGCACGTTTATTTTCACTGCATGGACTTGTGTGTGGTTTGTCATGTAATAAACTCTACGTTCTTAACGGTTTATGTGTGGTTAGAACTTTATGAAATGAACCGTTAATGATATATTTATGGACTAACGCTTGTATCTTTTTATGTTCTAACCCCATGTTTGATTTTTTTGGCAAAGCAAGTAAATCTCAAAAATATTGTACATGTGCCATGAGAAGCTTTATCCATTTTTTTTATATTGAGTATGTGCATTCAAACATCGGATGCACATATTTAAGGGGAGTTTTTCTCAAAATTGGATTTGATCTACCTCTATTTCACATATGTGATCAAGGACAAGGTATATCAAATGTTCACCCCCAAGTCTTCCTCATATTTAATATGTGAAGTAGACTTGAAATCATCTTTTTCTTCTCTCGTATATGTGGTTGTCATCAATTATCAAAACGGGGGAGATTGAAAGCATCTAGGCCCCAAGATTAGAGTTTTGGTAATTAATGACAACACCTTGTGGACTAACAATTTCATTGAGCTTATGAATTAAGGTTAGTCACACGTATTCGCTATGAGATACCATGGAGATGGTAGTGTATAAAGCGAGGATGCTTCCGCAAAGAAAAGTCGATTTGAAGTGGCGAGAGGCTCAAGGCAAAGGTGTAAATATAGGATTTCCTTTTTGCCGGTCAGGAGGTGATTAGAGAAGTAAATTGACCGGATTTGTAGGCTAGATAGCCGTACTATCAAGAGGGATCAATTAACATTTGCTTGACGAGTTTATAGTGCCACATTGCTCAAAGATTTGGATTTGCATGCATTAATATAGGATTTGCTTGTGTCATCGGTTATTTCTTTCCCTCATTTATTTATAAGCAATTTACTTTGAGAATTTCTCTACCTAGAACTTGAATTGTATCTTGTCATCCTAGGTTGCAAACCGTAACATAGGCTAGTTTCACTAGTTGAAGATTTTAGTTTGTGTTTCTAATTAATTTTTCTAGTGTTGTGCTTCTAGTTCAAAACCGCCTATTCACCCTCCCTCTAGTCGGTAATCCTCGATCCTACAACGCAAAGGAATAATAATGCAACTAATTTTGCTTTGCCAAAAGGGGGTGCAGCTGAACAAGCAAAAACAAACCTTTTTTTATCTCTCAAGCAAGAAACTACTCTAATGAAAGGGAGTGTCCGATAGAGCTTTTGGCCTGCATTTGTGGAAGAGAAGGTGAAAAGTGACAACAAATGAATACGGGAGGTGAGTTTACACGGGAGGCCAGAGAGCGGATGCCATATTCCAAATCGAACTTGTCAAGTTGCTTGGTCGAATACTCGAATCAACAAAATGTTTTAAACTTTGGGTGTGTTTAGATTGTAGGAAAAAACACCGTAGCATCAGAAAAACACTGTAGCATTTGCTGGGAAACGTGTTTGGTGAGGGAGGAATAGTAAAAAGTTAGAATAAATAACAAAAAGTTGGGAATCTGAACATGGCCTTTTATCTTTGTTTTTGTACATGTAAGGAGCTGGGCGGTGGTCAAACAAGATAAATGCAACCGTGTGGAGCCAAAAATATTTGGTCGCAAGAACTTGATGAGTTGGAACTTGGAAGGGTTTGTCACCGGTTTGTTACAACCGGAAATAATGAAATATCATGAAACTGGAGAAGGAAAACCTTGCACTTGCAGTACAGAATTGACAAATTTATACAGAAAAAAAAGAATCATCACATTATTTTTCGGCCCAATGATGATTATCTTTGGTTTCAGATTCCGTTTCGGCCCTAGTGATGCTAGGCATTTACCTTGGCCCATATCTTTGTTATCAGCCTCTGTCGGCGAATTATGCTGACAACGTTCTCGAGGGGGTGCCCCGAGAGAAGGGTTTAGGGAGAAGTCGTCGAGAAGGGTTTTGAAATCCGCCAGGGTTCTTTGAGACCCACAGGGTTCTTTGCTCTTGGAAGTTGCAACCATGCTGTTCAATAGGTAATGATGTGCTCATGAGTTTTCTCGAAGTTCGGATTGGTGCGCACCGACTAGGTGCGCCCAATTGGGCAGCCCCCGAGCCTCGTTTATCTTTGAAGAAGAAATTCGAGGCTCTTTCGAAGTCCGAACCAAAAGAGAATCAATTTCCGAAGAAACCCAAATTCTTTTAGAATTCCTCATAAATTTATCAATTGAAGCCGAAAATTCTCAGAAAAATATTTCCTGAAAATATGTCCACAGCCCCCGAGCCTAAATTTGAACGAATTCAAATATAGGATTAAGAAAGGACCAAAATTGAAAATTACCAAAGTAACGCTTCGAAAGGCCAATATAAACTGCCCGCGACCCTTTGTATCCGCACGCCTTTTGCGAAACAAATCTAGGGTTTGCAACAGCCTCTCTGCTTGCAATCCAGAGATCGCGCAAAATCTTCCGCATCCGCCCTCAACCTAGATCCAATCCACACCAAGTCTCAGAAGACCCCAATGGCCGGTGGTGAAGGATCCAGCCGAAGCAAAGGCGCAAAGAGGAAGGCGGAAGCCATGAAGGAGGTCATGACGACCGAAAAGGCAGCGTCCACGAGAGACATGCCTATCATCGAAGATCCAATCAGTGACTGGCCAACCAGTAATCTGAAAGAGAAGCATATCAAGGCCCTGGAAGCAGATGGGTTCCTAGCGGCCCAAGAAATCAGTCGGTGGAGGTGTGCGTATGGGCACGAGTACCCCACTGAAGAAACCGAAGAGCTGACGGTATGGAAAGCTTTTTACGAAGTTGGGTTTGGTCTGCCAACTTGCGATTTCTTCCGCCGAGTCTTGCAGTTTTATGGGATTGAGTTGTGTCACTTGAATCCCAATTCCATTTTGAATCTGTCGCTCTATATCCATTTGTGCGAAGCATTTCTTGGAATAGATCCGCATTTCGCGTTGTTCCGCCACCTGTTCAGAGTGAAAACCTCAAGCGGACCATTGCAGGTGGTAGGAAAAGTAGTCATCCAGTTCCGTCAGGGCATGAGGCCAGTATATTTGAATTATACAACCAAGGAGAGCCTGAAGGACTGGCAGAAGGAGTGGTTCTACGCTTGGAACCACCAGCCACAACTACCTAGCCGCTCAGGAAATCCTCCAGTAATGAAGCCATTCTGGAGTGAAACAATTGGAGTTAATCAGGCGATGCAGATCCCTGAGCTGCTTAGTATGATCAGAGATGTGAAATCACAGGGGCTGACAGGAGCCATGGTATATTGTTCATTCCTGCTGAGGAGAATCCAACCCTGCAAACAACGGTGCAATCCAGGGTACTTGTACTCTGGAGAAACTGACCCCTCAAGGAATGCCACCGGAGACATGGCAGAAAAGAGGATTAATCAACTCGTGAAGAAGTTTGTGGTGGTCAACGATGAACAACTTCCAGAGATAATGGAAGTTTCTGCAATCACCATGACACCTGAGGTAAGAACCATATTTGAAAGCAATATATTGCCTTATTGTTGAAAATACATTATGAACTAATGTCTTGATCATCACAGTATGAAGCCCGGCGATCACTTTATGTGAGTCTGCCGCCCCTGGACCCAACCAACACCGAAGAAGCAGCGTTGTTGGAGCGCTGTGTGGATCCAGGGGTAAGAGATCAAGTTCGTCAACACAAGCAATCTGCAACTGAAGAATCTGACGAGGCAACTGCTCATATTGAACAACAAGCGTCAGAAGAAACCCATGCCAAGGCAGAGGCAACCTCCAAGGGAGGTGAAAGGTCCAAGAGGCCAGCAACATCAGAGATACAAGCGCCTGTGCCCAAGAGAGCACGTACGCTGCCCAAGCCCCGAGCCAGGACCATCCCAGAGGAAAGGGCAAAGATACCCCCACAACCAAAGATGCCATCATCTGTGGGGATATCCATCGGTGAGATCGGAGCAAGCCAATCACAACAAGGTGGCGGCGCCCAGAATCCTCTGTCAGAAGAGGAGATTATCCACAACATCTTCAACCCTGTCTCCGCGCCCTTCGTAAGGGCAGTACCAGTGGTTGAAGAACCCTGTCCAGCTGGTCCATCGGCGCCGGAGCAGGAAGCTGAAGAGGAATTCACCTTGGGGGAGCCAGAGATCCCCATGCGGCCTTCCACCATGTAAGTATTTTGTCATGCAGTACAAAATATATCTTCCTAATAAACTGTTGTGACTAACAAAGTTATTGTTCCAGAGTTGAAGAATTGCCAACAACAACCAGGGAAAAGCCCTCAGTCGACCATACAGTCGTAGAGCCAGAGGCCACAGTGCCCGAAGAACCCAGGGCGATGCCAGAAACAACCCTGCCGGTAGTTCAAACGGCTGTGCCATCAGACCTGCCAGTACCTGGAGGAACACAAGTTGAAGAAACAGTTGCTGAGGTGCTGGCAGACATTGAACATCTGGTCACACAGGCGGTGATTGAAGAATCAGAACAAGAATGCCGTGACCAGAACTCTGCGGAGCCCCCAAGCGTCACAGAAACAACCCAGACCAGGGCAGAGGCAGAGTGCTCAAGGGGTAAACAAGCTGAAGCATCAACCCAAGAGCAAATCATCGAAGAAATCCCCAGAGTACCCAGGGGTACTGGGGCTGAAGAAGAGATCGGTAGCTTCCGCATCGGGAGCTACGATCCAATGCTCAATCCAAATCCGCAAGGCTTCGAGTATATCTTGGACGCGGAGGAGGATGAGGCACATATTGACAGGGGATTGTACCACGCCGAGAGAGCAGTAGCCTACTTCAAGGTCTGTTAAACAACCCTATTCTTGTAGTGCTGTAGGAATATATCTCATGAAACTTGTTGTGCAGGCCGTCGGCGAGGCATCAAGGAAGAAAACAGAGTACATCCACAACATCTCCTTGATGCACGCTAAGGCGGACCGTCTCCAAAAGGAGCTGGAGCGTGAACGCGAAGACCGCAAACTCCAGGAAGCGGAAGACGCCGACATGATCCGAACCTTACATCTGCGAACCAAGGAGTTGGTCGCGGATAAGGAGGACATGAAGAAGAAACTTTCAGCAGCGAAAGTGGAGCTCAAAGGTACTCTGTCACTACCAAAATCTTGTAACGAATTATCCTTTGCCTTTGTAGAATAACAACTCGATCATTGTCTTGTGTGAGCAGGGGTGCAACAGCAGTTGAAAACAACCCAGAGCAAGATGACGGATTGGTCCAACTTGGCCAACCGTCACGAAGAAACGTTGAAGACCCTCTCTGCCGAACATGATGGTATCAAAGAAGAACTCAGAGTAGCGGTCCAACAACGCAAGGATGCTGACGCGCAGTTAATTCAAGTCATTGAGCAGCAAAAGAAGCTTGCCAAGGACCTTGAAGATGCTCGCGAAGAGAAGAATCAGCTATCCAGAGAACTCGTCCAAGCGCAGAAACATCTTGCGGACAAGAAGGCACTGGACGACAAACTTGAGCAGGCAACCAGGAGGATGTCAGAGCTGGAAGAATCCTTGCGGCTGATGAAGAAGTCAGACGACGACCTGGCCGAAGCCTTGAACTGGATAGCACTGCTAGAGAAGGCAGCGAACTCGGTGGTGAAGGCCTTAGTCCCGAAAGACCCTGCATCGCCGCTATCTTTCCTGGAACGCCTGAAGGCCATGCCACGACAGCTAAAGGCGTACATCAAGAGATCATCAAAAGCTTGTCTTGTGCATGTCCTAGCTGTAATTAGATCCAGGTACCCTGAAGTAGATATAGGCAAACTTGTAGAAGGCGCAGAGCCGAATTGTAATGAAGCCGCCTTCAGGGACCTGAAGCAAGAGGCCGAGCCAGTTGCTGAAGCAATTGCTCAGAGCCTTAGATTGTAAATGGAACAAATATTATTGTAATATAAGTATTATGCAATGAAATATAATATTTCCGGGCTATGAAAAAGAACCAAGAATCTCTAAGAATTCCTGGGTTGTCTCTGTGTCAATGACCAGGACTTAGTTAAAATGTACGTTGCGTAGATTTTAACTGTCGAAAAGCAGCCCTGTTAAGGACCCGAAGGAACCCAGGGAGATTTCTTATATCATTAGCTATCTTTTAGAATGTACCCCGGGAGGATACTTGGGAATAAACTGTATATGGTTTGCCGAAGCAAGAACCCAGTAAAACCCACGGAGCGGCAGCTTTAAGCTGGAAACTGTCGCAGAGTAGCGAAATTAGAGGAACAGATCCGTTCTTGGCCCCGAAGGAACCCGGATAGACCTCATTTATGGGCTCCGAATGCATGAAGAGGAAACTGTCCGAGTCTAGAAAGAACACGGAAGGTTTGAATGATGTCACGAAGACAAAATAAACAACCCAGTAAAGGGAGCTTTATTGAAATATATCTCGTTGCCGAAACAACGGTACAAAAGAACATATGATGCCGAAGCAACCAGTTCGTGTATTGCCGGAGCAATGTTTACGGAAGAACTCTGGATGCCGAAGCAATTGGTTCTTGCGATGCCGAAGCACTGTTGTAATGAAGGAACTACGCGTAGAATTTGCGTAGGTGTTCTATGTTCCAAGGATTTGGTAAATCCACACCATCTTCTGTTTGAAGTCTGTAGGTGCCTGGCTTGAGGACCTTGGAAACAATAAATGGACCATCCCAAGGTGAAGTAAGCTTGGAATGACCGACTGTATTCTGGATTCGTCTTAACACCAAGTCTCCTATTTGAAATGATCTTGTCTTCACATTCTTGTCATGAAATCGACGAATACCCTGACGATAGGCAGCGTTGTGTAACAAGGCTGCCAGTCGTACTTCTTCAGCCGTATCAACCTCCAGCATCCGTTGTTCGTCCGCTATGGCTTCTTGAAATTCCTCAATGCGAGGAGCACCGTGCATGACGTCAACAGGTAGAACGGCCTCTGATCCATACACCAGGAAGAAGGGAGATTGCCCTGTAGCTTTACTGGGTTGAGATCGTAGGCCCCAGACAACTGGAAAGAGTTCTTTCATCCACCAGCCTTCTGCTTTCTTCAGGGTTCATTCCATGCGTGCTTTAAGTCCATCGAGGAGCATGCCATTGGCTCGTTCAACTTGTCCGTTGGCACGAGGATGAGCAACAGAGGCATAGGAGACCTCGATGCTGCGATCTTCACAATAGTCCCAGAACTTGTTGCCTGTAAAGGTAGTACCAAAATCCGTGATGATTTGGTGTGGTATCCCAAAGCGAAGAATCAACTCTTGGAGGAATTGGACTGCTTTCTCAGAGGTTGGTTTGACAACCGGAAAGACTTCTATCCACTTTGAGAATTTGTCAATAGCGACAAAACAGTATTCAAATCCACCCGGCGCCCTGGGTAGTTTCCCAATCATATCAAGCCCCCAACATGCGAACGGCCATGACGGAGGTATCATTTTGATCTTGTGCGCAGGCTGATGTGAATGATGAGCGAAATATTGACAACCCTTGCAGTGACGAACAATTTCCTCAGCATCGTGTAGAGCTGTAGGCCAGTAGAACCCGGCACGGAAGGCTTTGCCCACGATAGTGCGGGAAGCTGCATGATTGCCGCATTCACCCGCGTGGATTTCCTCCAAGATGTTAATTCCTTCTTGCTGTGAGACACATTTCATTAATGCGCCAGAGCGTGCACCTCGTCGGTACAATGTGTCTCCAATTATAATATAGGACTTGCTGCGGCGAGCAATTTGCTGAGCTTCTGCCTTCTCGGCAGGGAGTCTGTCGTGCAAGATGTAGTCTATAATTGGAGCGCTCCAAGTGGTGTCAATGAGCATAACCTCAGGGACTGAGGTTGTAGCGTCGGAAGTTGCCGCTGCAGAAATTGATGGCTTGGAGAGTTCATTGACGAACACCCCACTAGGCACCTCGGCTCTGGAAGAACCCAGCTTTGATAGGACATCTGCAGCGACATTGTAGTCTCGCTCGACATGATGAAATTCGATGCCGAGAAAGTGCTTTTCCAACTTGCGAACTTCTTCACAGTACGCATCCATGTCTTCATGGTTTCGATTCCAGTCCTTGTTGACTTGTTTGATGACCAACATTGAATCCCCATACACTAGCAGACGCTTGATCCTGAGGGTAATGGCCATCTTCAATCCGTGAAGAAGTGCTTCGTATTCTGCAGCATTGTTGGTGACAGCAAACTGAATCTGCAGAACATACTTGAGTTGATCTCCTCGAGGTGAAATCAACAGGACTCCCACGCCTCCACCTTCCAGCTTGAGTGAACCGTCGAAGTACATGATCCAATGCTCAGGCTTGGTGGTGACGACTGGAAGATTGTGCTCGGTCCATTCTAATATGAAGTCAGTAAGGACCTGAGACTTCATGGCCGTGCGAGAGCGGAACTCTATGCTGTATGTTCCGAGCTCGACAGCCCACTTGGCGATACGCCCTGTAGCGTCTTGATTATGGAGAATTTCGCCAATAGGATATCCAGTAACCACAATGATCTTGTAGGTGTCGAAGTAGTGCCGCAATTTCCTGGATGTCACTAAGACAGCATATAGAATTTTTTGAACTTGAGGGTACCTTGATTTGGAGTCCGAGAGAACTTTGCTCACAAAGTACACAGGTCGTTGAATCTTCTGAAGATGACCTTCTTCATTACGTTCAACAACAATGGCGGCGCTAACGACGTTAGTGGTTGCTGAAATATAGAGCAAGAGATCTTCACCCGGGAGCGGTGCAGTGAGCACAGGTGGTGTAGTCAGGAACAGCTTGAGCTTGTCGAAGGCGACTTGAGCTTCCTGTGTCCACTGGAATCTGTCTTGCTTCTTGAGTAGCTTGAAGAACTCAGTCCCGCGTTCTCCGAGTTTGGAGATAAAGCAGTTGAGTGCAGCCATGCAGCCTGTAAGCTTCATGACATCCTTGATGGTGCGCGGCGGCTCCATGTTCATGATAGTTGCTATCTTCTCTGGATTAGCCTCGATGCCGCGTTCACTGATGATGAACCCGAGGAGCTTTCCGGATGGAACGCCGAAAACATACTTGGCGGGATTAAGCTTCCACCACCATTTGCATAAGTTGTCGAACGTCTCGGTGAGATCAGCGATGAGATCCTCGGGATTTCTTGTCTTGACCACCACATCATCAACGTAGGCTTCAACATTTCGGTGAAGTTGGTCTTGAAGACAACCCTGTATCGCCCGCTGATATGTGGCACCTGTATTTTTCAAGCCAAAAGGCATGGTTGTATAACAATACGCACCATATGGCGTGATGAATGAAGTTTTAATCTGATCCTCTTCTTTTAGCGATATCTGGTGATATCCTGAGTAACAATCGAGGAAACAGAGTAGGGTGCACCCGGCGGTGCTGTCGATGACTTGATCAATGCGAGGAAGCCCGAAGGGATCCTTCTTGCAATGTTTGTTGAGATCAGTATAGTCAACGCACATTCTCCATTCATTTGAATTCTTTTTCCTTACAAGAACCGGATTGGCTAACCAATCCGGGTAAAAGACTTCTTTGATGAAGCCGGCTGCTAATAGCTTAGCTAGCTCTTTCTTGATAGCTTCCCGACGCTCTGTGGCGAATCTTCGGAGGCGCTGCTTTTTGGGCTTTGCGCTCTTGTTGAGGTCTAGCTTGTGCTCAATCAACTCTCTGGGGACTCCAGACATGTCGGAAGGCTTTGTAGCAAAGATGTCAGCCTGGGCTCGCAGAAAGTCGACGAGCGCGCTTTCCTATGCAGGAGTGAGGGTGGAGCCAATCACTGCTGTCTTCGTTGGATCTCCTGTTTGGAGATCAACTGTCTTCGTTGCGACCTTCTCCACAGGCTTGATAGCTCGTGCCTTCTTCTGCGTCGGGGCATCACCGTCTTCTTCGACGACAGTGGCAGCTAGGGGATGGAGCTCTTGGCGATCTATGGTGGACGCGGCTCTGACGGCGTACTCCACTACCTCTTTGTCGCAGAGGTAGGAGCGCTTGATGTCACCGCGAAGGGAGAGAACACCGTGAGGGCCTGGCATCTTCAATACCAGGTAGGTGTAGTGGGGGATGGCCATGAACTTGGCCAACGCTGGTCGCCCGAGGATGGCGTGGTATGACGTTTCGAAGTCTGCAACTTCGAACTTGACGAACTCTATATGGTAGTTAGATGCAGTACCGTACGTGACGGGCAAGGTGATTTGCCCGAGGGGGATGACAACCTTCCCAGGCACGATGCCGTAGAAGGGAGTATCTGCCGGCTGCAACGTGCTTGTGTTGAGGCCCATGGACTTCAGCGTCTTGGCGAAGATGAGGTTGAGCCCGCTGCCCCCATCAATCAGGACCTTGGTGAGTCTGCTGTTTGCCACCACGGTTTCTAGGACAAGAGGATATCGTCCGGGAGAGGTGATCTCCGCCCATTGGTTCTCTCTGGACCAAGTGATGGTGGTGTCTGACCACCGTAGGGGTGTAACCACCGCTGGTTCTGCTGTGTAGGCCTCGCGCCGCGCGTTCTTGCGGTTGCGCGAGGTGTCGCTGACTGCCATGCCTCCGAAGATGACGTTGACAGTATTGGTGATATCTGGGAAACCGTTGTCTCCCTTGTCGTGCTTGTCGTCTCCCTTGTCGTGCTTGTCGTCTCCGTCCCCATCCGACCTCTGCCTCTTGTTGGGCGTGCTGAACGTCTCCCGAAGGAGCGTGCACTCGCCCATGGTGTGCTTGCTGTCGGGGTGGTAGGGGCAGCGCTTTTTGAGAATTTTGTTGAATTCTTCCCTTCTTTGCTGCGGAGACTTGGCGCCGTGAACGGTCTGGACGGTTGCGACCGTGTTGTTTGGTCGCTTCCGTGGGTTGTTACCGTTACGCTGGAAGGAGTCGCGCGGCTGATCCCTGTTGTCTTCCTGATTCCTGCGACCAGGGTTGGCGGACCGTTTGCCGTAGCGCTCCCGTTCTTGATCATCGGTGTCCATCCAATTGGATACCAGTGCGCGGAATTCCTCGAGGTCGCGAGGACGGTTGTGACCGAAATCACGAAAGAGTCTGCGGTTGGTCATCCCTTCTTGAAAGTAATCGATGACTTCTGAATCGGGGATGGGAACGTAGGATGCCTTGATGGCGAAGAATCGCCTGTTGTAGTCGCGCAGAGACTCATCTGGCTTCTGTTTGCACGCGCGGAGTTCATATTTGCTGCCAGGGCGCTCGAAAGAACCCTGGTAGTTGGAGACGAAAGCCTTCTTCAGCGCGTGCCAGCTGTCGATGGAGTCTGGATGAAGGGACTCAAGCCAGGTGAGAGGACCTTGCTCCATCGCAACTGGGAAGTAAAGCATCTTGGAGATGTCGTCGCCCCCCGATGCTTCAATTGCAGAAGAGTATCTACGCAGCCAGATGTTTGGGTCTTGCTTCCCGTCGAAGTTGGCGATGCCTGGCGGCTTGAACTTTCGCGGGAAGGAGCTGACGCGGATGGCGCGTGTGTAACATGGCAGAGCATCGGGGTTGGGGGCGTCGCATCTTCCCGCAGAATCCACGACGTGGGAGGTAGCTCTCCCCTCTCGGATCCGGATGATGTCATTGCGGGCATCGTTCGGTGTAATGTGAGAGCGAGCTGGGCGGAGTTCTTCGCGACGTTTGGACCTGGGGGGTTCCTCGCGAGGACGGCGGGGTTCCTCACGAGGTGTGGTCGTGTCCTTTGTTTTTCCGGCGGAGCTACCGTAGTGGCTGCTCTGACGCCTAGCTGACGGTGCTTGGTGGCGCGAGGAACTCTTGCTTTTGGAGGTGGAGCGGCCTCCGTCCAAGCGATCAACCATGACCGCTGCGGCTTCTAGGCGGGCTTTGGCGAGGTTAATCTCAGGGGTAGTTTGGAACCCCTCGAAGACGCTGACCCCGAACATGATGTTGGGCACAGGGGAGTTGAAGATGCCTTCCTTGTCGAACTCAGAGTTGAGGTTTTTCCTCTGAATGAAGCGACGTCGGAGGGCACGGTTGCGGTTGCGCTCGACACGGAGTTCTCGGTCCGCATCGGTCTCTCCTTCCTCAGTTGGAGCGTCGTCGGAGACAACTTCATCGTCGCTGTGATCATTAAGGATGACGCAGGACTGGCGACCGGGGTTGTTAGGCCCGGTTTTTCTGTTACTCATGGCAACAGGGAGTTCTCTGCCTTCTTGGAAGGGAAGCAGAGGTAGAATATCCCGTACCGTGGAGGGTACGTTTGCTTCGAGGAGAGCCACCTCGGGATCCATGTCAGGCCAATGAACGATAATCCCCGAGGGAGTTGAGGTCATGACAAGATCCGAGGTTGCTTGGCGAGGTTGTAGAACCTTCTTCTTCAGGTGCTTCTGGTAGATCGCGGCTGAGTTCGTTAGCCCGAAGGGGAACTGAGGCACGCACGATCCACGCGGTGAAGTCTTCGTCCCGCGGGAGCTGGAACCAGGGTTCCTGGGTGCCCGCGGGGTTGCTGTCACGGTCCTGACCGTTGAACCCTGGCGGAAGTCGGAGGTGATCCGGAGTCCGCCGGGGAGTCGTGGACACGTGGCTTGATCCTGTCGCTTGACAGGGGTCGAGTTGACGTGGTCGGCCCGGGCTTGAATCTGCTTCGGGCGCCATGTACTCCTCCGAGTAGGATACGATCCAGAGATCGTGTCGGAATTTGAGGTTTTCTGGGATCCTCGCGGAGTGGTTTGCGCGTGTGGCGAAGCTAGTGCAGCTTCCACGTCGCGCAGTTGGTGTTGGAGCTCGCCTTCCTGGTTTGCGATGCAAAGCCAGGAGCCGAAGACAAAGGAGGCGCCTGCCTCGAACTTGGTGGCGATGGAGGCGCTGAATGAGGCCATCGACTCTTTAGCGAGTTCTGGACGAGTAGATCCCCACGGACGGTGCCAAAGTGTCGGCGAATTATGCTGACAACGTTATCGAGGGGGTGCCCCGAGAGAAGGGTTTAGGGAGAAGTCGTCGAGAATCTAGAGCCGAAGGTGACAAGAGACGATTTAGACAGGTTCGGGTCGCCGGAGCGTAATACCCTACGTCCTGTATGGTGTATCTTGTATTGATGAGATCTAAAGCGATGCTTTGGAGGGGGTCCCTGCCTCCCCTTATATATGCCGGAGGGCAGGGTTACATGGAGACCGAATAGGACTTGGAGTCTTTTACAAGTTAATCTCTAATTCCCTGATTCAGTTTATCCAAACCGACTAGGACTAATCCTTGTCTTGTGCGTCAAGTCTTGTACGTGGGCCGGCCCATAAGATGGGCCGCCAGGGTTGTTTAGTCCGTCAGGACTCTACACCCACAGCCTCCAACTAATTGGGCTTAGATTTTGGACTACGAAGACAACTAATTGGGCTTAGATTTTGGACTACGAGGACAAGCTTCCTATCCACAATTCCTATTCGTGGAAAAGGGAATCGGCTTCAAGGCGTGGAAGGCTGGCTTCTCAGATCGCAGGCGACAAGCACGAACGGGCAGTTCTTGTTAGGACTCAAATATAATTTTTCTTTATGTAAAGGGTGTCTTTGTAAGATTTGGTATGTAAACTATCAGGATAACATATGAAATGCAGCTCGTTTTTTCTAACCCCCCAGTTCCTATCCATTTCCTATAAAATTTGAGCTTCTGCACCCTTAAGTGTTTGAGATCCGTGCAAAACAATTGTAATTGTTGGATTTCACCTCAGAGCCTGTTCGGCTGGTCGGTAATGGCTGGGCTGGCTGGCTGATTTGTGCTTTGGTGGGAGTTGCTGGGGTGGCCGACCCCACCAGCCTGCCTCACACCGACCCATCAGAACCAGTGCCTGGGCTAGAAAACCAGCCAGCCGAACAAGTGGTAAACTTTAACTCCTCCCTCCTCCTTTCCTCCTTGCTTGCCTGTCGTAGCCATCACGACCTTATGCGCCGTCGCTGCCAAGTGTCATGCCACCGTGGTTTGAGCTCCCACCGCCACCTAGGTCTGTGGCGCCGCTCTTGGCCATGTCACACACATGCGGTCTTGCACGTTCTTCGCGTCCCCAGGATCTGCGCTGCCTACGCGCTGGACGAGCTCGTGTAAGCCCTACACACGCGCCATCAGGATCCCCACCATCGTGAGCCATGCCCGGCGAACTCACACACTGCCGGATGCTCCATCGCGCTCGCTGTGAGCTGTGCCGTCGAGATTGCTTGATGGTGCACCACCTGCACCTCCACCAAGCTCACTGGAGAAGACGCCTAGCTCATTGGAGAAGAAATTCCCTGTTCAATCTTTTTATTTTAACATTTCAATATTTTTTTTACATGATGTCAACATTCTATCTTAGTAGTTTCAATATTTTAAACATCAAACGTAGAACCTCCTCCAACGGAAATGTTGATTTAATCCTATGAAAATATTGAGTAAATCCTAGAAAAATATTAAACATGTATGCATAAGTCAAATTTATCTACGAAAGGTAATTGGGCCATACTAGGTTTTAAAGATGAATGATTTATTCATCTTATAGAAAATAGATTTTTTTTAGAAACTTCTAGAAAATAGGTAAAATATCCATCGTTAAAGCCCACTCTAGCCTAATTAGCTGAAAAAAGATAAGCCATATGATGTTTAACATCTCCCTTAATTATGTTCAACATTTTCTATTTATAAAAGAACGAGTAGAATTGAAAACACTTCTCACCTAATTTGGGTCCACCTTACCCCTCACGTTGGACCTTCCTGTAACTGTAAGGATCAACGAAGGTGGGGAGGGAGTCAAACCCACTAAAACTGATATTTAGAAAATGTTTCTGCCAAAATGTAACTACTTTTTACACCGTACCCTATCCTACCCACGTTGATTCGTATCAAGAGTTCCTAAGCGTGCCGCCTGCCGGAAATCCGGATTTACACGGTGTTTTAACCGGTCAAGCCATGCGCTTCTCGCCACCCACGTACGACACAGGCCCATCCTCACATTATGGGCCAACGTGAATCCTGGCCGTGGGCTAGCTGTTGTTTTCAATCAAGATCTGATGTGGACTAGGGTTCCCGATCTTCCGAAAGGTTCAGATAAGCGACGATTTTGGCGGAGTCGCGACACAAATCGATCCGGCTTCCGAACAACACGTCCTGAACCCCGCAATCGCAGCACCACGTCTCCTCAGGTTATCGACCTAAGTCGACCTTGCCCAGAAGGCTAGTCCTTGCCTGCGAATCGAGGAACACAAGCAAGAACACAGAAGGATGCAACCAAATTGCAGATGTATGATTAATCTCACGAGTTGGGGTCTCACAAACCGATGCAACGGCGAAACTGTTCTTGACAGATTAATCTAAGCAAAACCCCAAATCCTAACGAGGGTGGCGGCTACTGATATATAGAGGTTAGGGTCGTGGTCGACCCCCTACACGCGCCCCTAATGGGCTCAACGAAGATACACGGCCCAAAGGCCAAATATCGGTGACGCAGCACCGGGACAGATTCTGGACGCCACCTTCCTCGGACGATTACCGTCGACTCAGAGTGAATTTGGGCCTGGTTCTGGTTCCATTGGAAGCTCTATAAAATATTCTTTCCAACCATATGTGGATCGTCGAAATCCGAGTCCGTATGCGGCCTGGGCGTCCGTTTTACTCCAGACTGTTCCTGGACTCCGAGTTGGACCCGAAGTCGAGTTGTAATGTACCTCCACGATGCTTGGCCGACCCTTGGCTGTTTCCCACGCCTCCAAGCCTCCCTCCATGCGTCTCCTTGTCTTCTCCTTGGTTCCTAACAACATTATAAACAATAGGTAGCGATCTATTCTCAAATCTATTAAAAGGAACACTTAGAAGCGAGCTCACCTCTAAATTTAATTGTCGCGCGCGAGCTCTTGTGATTGGACCTTGAATGAAAGGCGTAGGCATGTCATGTGCATCCGAATTAGTGATGTCCTCATCAAGATCTGAATGCATGCATTTAGTTGGGCTTAAAACTATTGCGAATGATTACTTTAAGCTTCATATAGTTTCTGCCACACAACGCACAAAGATACGTTGTTGCTTCCCTTAATAGAGTATATAAGTGCCTTTAACTATTAAACAACATGTAATGATTTACTGATTTAGAACGAGGGCATGTAGTGAGGTACATGACCAGCTGGCTCCTCAGCTCCACGAACACCGCTATGATCGTCGTCTTCGACGTGTACTTCACCGTAACACACTAATCGTCTGTCGCTCGGTCCTTACTTTAACTTGTTATACCTGTTTTGTAAACGTAAATCAAATTTTGTATCCATAAAGGTTTCACCTAAAATTTTAACACCCCTTCGGTTTTTACCCGTCGACTATATCTTTCATATGACGTGCGTGTCGTACGTGCGCCTTTGCTAGTATTAAATACATTCAACATTTGGTGCTCAAATGTTGGAACCGTGGAAACGAATTTACGAAATGTTGGAAATGTCAAATTGAAATGTTGAACGACGACATGGTGCCCAACTTATTCTCCCACGAGGTTAGAACAGCAGCGCAACGACGGTGCTAGGCGCGCAGCGCAACAACGGCATAGTTCACGGTGGCGGCATGGTGGCCTGCCCTACAAGAAATTCATTTACAGACAAAGCTTAGTAGGAAGCATTTGCAATTTCAACATGAGATGCTTGGAAGGAAATGATGACACCTTTTGAAAGCACGATTCAGAGAAAGGGTGCAACACCGTTGTATGTTTTTTTTTCTTACAGGAAGCATTGGTCCTACCAACTTGAGAAAAAGGTCCTAGCCCGTCCAACACCGCTCTAGCCGCCGAGGAAAGAGGGGATCTGAAAAGTGCCTAGTTAAAAATGTTACCATCCAGCCAACTAGTGGAGTATTATGACATGAAAACTATACTGAATATTTTTTTGGAATGACAGTGAGATAAGGAAACCAATATGCAAATATTGTATTGATGATTACTCACTCCGTCCCAAAATAAGGAGGTGTTTAGTTGATGGAGATAAGAGGAAATTTACTGTAGTGAAAATTTGTGAGGGGAATCACGGTTTTCAATGGAATGAAAAGACTAGAAGAATAGTAAACCTCTAGTAACTAAACATGACCTAAGAGTAGTTTTGGTTTCCAATGAGTCAATATGTTTCTAACTTTAACCAAATATGTATTAATAAATATTAATATTTATAATACATGAGTAGCATCATTAGGTAGATTGTTAAATCTATTTTCATAATAAAGTTATTTAGGGATGCAAATGCTACTTATATGTTTTACAAATACAATCAAACTTAAAAAAAATTTGTCAGATACGCATACTACAACTACTCTTATTTTGGGACAAAGGTGTAGGTTGGAAGATCCAGTGTGCTGGTTAAGGATCCGGATCAAATTTTGATTTGATTTGATTTTAGTATGATATGCTTCTTACTCCCTTCTACATTTAAATTGTAGATTATAAGTTGTTTTGATGTAAAGTAAGCGAAATTATTTCTTTTATAGTGGCAGCACAACAGGTCGTCAACGATGCGACATGTGGTGTTGTTGTCTTAACACAAAAAGATCTGCTATTCCAACCGTGTGCCAGACGAGGAATTTTTTTTTTTCCTGGATTTGATCGATGCTTTCATTTTTTTTCCCGGAATAAAAACAAAAAGAGAAAAAGAAAGATTCCGGTCACGTGCGTGGCCCTTCGGATCCCTCCACCCGGCACCCGCGGACACGCCGCGCCCGTGCCCCTCGCCCGCTGCTGACTGCTTTGTCCTAATCAACTCATTATCCCAGATCGCCAAGTTGACCCCCCCTCGCTCTCCCTCTTGTGTTCGCCGCTCCAGCGAGCAGACAGCTCATCCCTCCTCCCCACAGCCAGCTCTCGTTTAATCACCCCACTAACCACGCAATTAATCCTCTCCCCGAACTCCTCCCCATTCCCCGGCCACAAACCGCCCGCAGACGCAAACCCCCTCTTCCTTTGCTCGTCGTCTCCTTCCGCTGCGCTCGCGGCTCGCTCCAGATCTCGGAGCCGCTTGCT
Organism: Digitaria exilis; assembly: GCA_015342445.1. Taxonomy (NCBI): domain Eukaryota; kingdom Viridiplantae; phylum Streptophyta; class Magnoliopsida; order Poales; family Poaceae; genus Digitaria; species Digitaria exilis. The sequence goes on from JACEFO010002599.1 coordinate 707,180, forward strand.
TGCCGCCCGCCTCATGAGGTAGGAGGTGTGATCCGAGGCGCGCTAGGGGCTACTAGGCGGGGTGTGAAGCCAGCTAGCGGCCGGCGGGCGGCGGGGAGAGCAAGGATGGGGCTGATCTCCGGGATGGTGATGGGGGTCATGGTGGGGGTCGCCATCATGGCCGGATGGAGCCGCGTCATGCTCCGCCGCAGCAGGAAGCGCGTCGCCAAGGTGGGTCGCCAACCCCATGGCGAGACGGGAATGCGTCTTCTCGCTCGCTACGCTGGAGTCGGATGCGAAGCTACGCGTTCTGGGGCTTGCTTGGGTTGCTCTGCGCCACTGCGGGTTTCTGACTTTGCTGTTTGGGTGTCTCTTCCTTCCTTGCTGTTTCAGGCTGCGGATATCAAGGTGCTCGGGTCTCTCGGCAGGGACGACCTCAAGAAGCTGTGCGGCGACAACTTCCCCGAGTGGATATCCTTCCCGCAGTATGAGCAGGTTAGAGGCACTCCTACGAACAAAATGCTCGTGCCCCTTGGATGGGGCCAGTCAATTGTGGTCACTACTGGATTCACGGTGCTTACTTAATTTGTGGCATTTTTCTTCTTATTTTTTTCGAGGATGTAAAGTCGTAGCAGTTAGAACGAATAGCTAACAAAAGTTTGGTTAGCGTGTTTTGGATGTGCATGTGGGTGTCGGCAGAAGCCAACTATAGGTGGACCTATCCGAGTCTGCCTCAGTTCAGTTGGTTACAGAAGAAAAATGCTAAATGTAGGCGACCCAATCACAGGTGATATTGGTTTGGGATGGGTTTTTTAGTGACTGTAGTTGATCTTTTTGGGTCGCAATATTTTTGAGCAGCCAGCCAGCCACTAGTGTAGGTTTGAGTGCCTCGGTGCTATGTGTGGCTGCTTTCATTTTGATACATGAACTCTGTAGGTTCAGGACACATCTACTATTAGTATCACCAATCATGAAATAGGAGTTGATGCCCAGGCCATATGCATCCAATCTTTTTGTGTGTGGTACATATGCAGGGGTATACTGGATTAGATTTCGTTGCCCTGGCTTGGAACCCTGGCAGCTTGGCCCCTGGTTCCACTGCTTAGTGAGTCGATCAAAAGACTTTAGTGTTGAACATTCAGGGATCATGTCAGCATGTCTTTTCCTAAATAAAGTGGTTGCTTAATTCACAAAAGGGTAAACTTATTAGTAGTTCCCTGTTTTCATACAGAAGTTCTGGGGAAATGGTTTGGTCTTTAATTACTAACAACTGGGACATTTGTGTTGTAATCCAACACAGTGGAAGGGTGAAATATTTTTACGAGTGAGGGAAGTGGAAGGGTGAAATAGTTTTTCCCCACTCTTATGTTGCTACAAAACTACAGAAGTAACAACTATTGAATTTATATTTGGAAATTCTAACATTAGCATTTTCTCACACTGTTAAGTTATGCTGTTTTTTTTTTTTTACTTTGTTGATGGTTATGATATCTTGGTGGTGAAGAGAGTTTGTTATTTCCTGCTTCTAACAAAATATTCTGTACACACAATAGATTGACATGATCCTGACTTTTGAACATTATCTTACTAATTCATTTCTTTGCGAGAAGCTGTTCATGGCCTTCTGTACCTCATCTGATCTCCAGAATTAATTTTGATTATTGGCTATAGGTGAAATGGTTGAACAAGCATCTAAGCAAACTTTGGCCTTTTGTTGCAGATGTAAGTTTATAGTTTTTTGGGTCTTAATCTTAGTTATATTTCTGAAAAGTACTTTGCTTATTGTAAATCCTTTCTAGTAATGGAAAATCCATTACATTAATTTTTGTGCCTTGTGTGATGTTTTATCTTGTGGTTGATTTGCTAATTGTTGTCTCACTGTATTCCCAATTATTATTTTATTTTGTTGATGATATTGTGCTACCTACCTGATCTCTTGATTCTGTTGTCACTGTATTGAGCAGGACTTTTCTGAGTATGAACAATAACTATGTTTTGGGAATTTGGAGTCTCCATTTTTGTTGCTATCGTGTGTCCACATCTTATGCTAGTATAACCTTCAAAGTGGACTTGAGTATAAGCATAAGGACAATTGATTAGGTTAGAATTCGATTGAAAGTAGAGTAGTAGACCCCATCTATTTCCTTGTATTCTAGATTCACTGAAAAACGAGAATATGAATTATAAACTTTTGGAATTTTACCTTATGAATACAGTTTCAATCAGGGGATGGATAGGGTAAGCTGTCTGCGTATCCATCTTTGTTAGCTAAGACATGCCTAGCTGTGTGTTTTGCTGCAATCTCATGCCCTAGGACATTATCTACTACTAGTGTTCATAAGCCCTATGTGCTGAACTTACTTGTCGTTTGGTTTTAGGCTGCAACAGCAGTGGTTAAGGAGTCCGTTGAACCACTGCTAGATGATTACCGGCCTCCAGGAATAAAATCTCTGAAGTTCAGCAAATTTTCTCTTGGAACTGTGTCACCAAAAATAGAAGGTTTCCTGCTATATGTTTCACATTCTATTTTATGAATCTCTTGTTTATTTCTTTGGTGCATACCGTTTCTTACAATTGAAGGTTTCCCACGAGCCACAATATTGTTTCCAGCATTCCAGAGTAAAACTAGTTCATTGCAGTCCTGTTATGAAGGCAACTCTCAATTTTATGGGGATAATAGAAGCAACATATACTTAAATAACTTGATGGTTAGTATGCATATGTTAAAATGATGAATTAACAGTGAATGATGAATAACTTGCCTCCAAATCTTTAGAAATCAAGGCAATATTTTTTTCATAATTGATAGTACTTCCTATGGAAAATTGATTGGCTGAAATAGCCCGAACTTAATAAAAAATATTGCCAAGGAGCTTATGGCGCAGTGGCAAAGCCCACTGGCCGGTTGGCTCCTGCCCAGGGTTCGAAGTTCGAACCCTCTGGGTACGGCATCTAAAACTTCAGTGGTCTCCCTTGGGGTGTTTCTTTCAAAAATAAAAATAATATTATTTCCTAGAGAGAAACAGTGACAAATACATGCCATCTAGTTGAGCTTCCAGCATATACTTGATCTAATCCTCATTCCTGCAACTGTGTGGGATAGTATAGAACTTCCATGCTTAATTGAGTTTGAGTTTGATATTATTAATGCCAAACAAACATAAATTGTGCTTATCATGTATATCATCTTGAATACTGCTGCAGGACTTAAGAAGGGTGACTTAAATGTATGATGAATTTGTTTGTTTGTGATTTGTGAAGGTATTCGTATTCAAAATCTTCAGCCAGGCCAAATCATAATGGATATAGATTTCCGCTGGGGCGGTGATCCAAGCATAATCCTAGCTGTTGATGCTGTTGTTGCATCACTACCTATTCAGGTTTTTAAATTTGGATCTTTGTCACATGATTTTTGGAGACAGCTTTTACTGGTCAGAAGTTCTGATATTCTTACCGAACAACTTGCAGCTCAAGGATCTTCAGGTTTATACTGTCATACGTGTTGTATTTCAACTATCAGAAGAGATTCCTTGCATATCTGCTGTTGTTGTGGCTCTCCTTGCTGATGCAAGTATCTACTAACCAATATCGGTTACTACCTCCTTTCTGTTTATTTGGAGAAGAATGATGGCTATGAGCATCTTTAATCATGATAATAAGTTGATAACATGAATTTTCATTTGAGAACATTTATTCATGATGTCCTGCATTTTATTCATGAGATTTGTTTTTACGTTATTACGGCTGCACTTGGTATCCAAAATTTGACCTGGAGGTTGACTGTCAAGTAGGAGATTTTGTGCATGAGGACATAATTAGATTAAAATTGATAATGCCACCTAGATTTGTTTCAATATTAAACAAGAAATCTTAACTGATTCTTGCTTCAGAATGGAAGGTGGTTGTATTTATCTGTCACATGTTTGAATGTGTCTTTACTCTTTCATGTGTTAGTGCTATATAGACCCTTCTATCATACTTGTAATGCTCGCATGTGAGGTACAAACTGTACAATGTTCACCTCAAATCGCCACAATCATTTAGAAATTTTAGAAACTAACATGGTTTTGGTACTGCAACCTTTTAAATCATTTATTTGTTTCTTTGAGAAATATTGAGATTTAGTATGTCAGCTGGTGATGTCTGATAATATAATTCTTAAATATCTATATCCTGTAAGTTACATTCTTTGGGGGGTCTCAAGCAATTTTAATTATCCAGATAGCATTTCCAATGTTTATGTTTTTTTTTTTCTTAATTGGGGTCTTTGTACTTCAGCCGGAGCCAAGAATCCAGTACACTCTGAAGGCCATTGGAGGAAGCCTAACTGCAGTTCCTGGACTTTCTGACATGATTGATGTATGATTACTAGACAATATTTTGAACATTCTAGTCCTAGCAACAACTATTTATAAAAGTAACCATGATTCCCCTGCCTTTGATTAGGATACTGTCAACTCAATTGTTTCTGATATGCTCCAGTGGCCACACAGGCTAGTTATTCCACTTGGTGTTAATGCTGATACAAGGTGGGTTTCTTCAAAATATTATTTTTGTTTTTTTTTTACCATCTTAGAACACACACCGCCATTAAAAAAGGAAAGATGAGGTCAGCAAAGATTCAGCTCAGTTTTCTGGCTGCTATTGATGGGAATTTCATCGTAGGAATTGAAAATATGAATAAGGTATTGCACAGTAATGTTAATAGAGAAAAATGTAAAATTGAAAGAGTAGTGCTATACATCCAACTGTGTTGTCCGACGCACGCACGATGCTGCTCATTGGGCCAATCGGTGCAGCCATCATTTTTGTAAACCATGTGGGCCCAGGAAAAGAGCAGGAAAACTGCAGTGACTAGACCATTAATACTACAATTGCAGCTAGATACATATTATTTTGGTAGTCAATCATATGAATTTTGATTTATGAAACATTCTAAGTATCTCGGGTTAAGGATAATTATTGTTGCTTTATGTCTAGCTTGAAACATGTTTTACATATTCAGATATCAGATCCTCTTTCGGCATTGGTTGATTCATGTTACCTTTCCTTTCTCTACAGTGACCTGGAGCTTAAACCTCAGGGAAGACTTTCTGTTACTGTGGTAAAAGCAACTTCTTTGAAAAACAAGGAGTTGATTGGTAAATCAGACCCTTACGTGACACTATATGTGCGGCCAATGTTTAAGGTCAAAACAAAAGTCATAGATGACAACCTGAATCCAGAATGGAATGAAAAATTTGATCTGATTGTCGAAGACAAAGAAACCCAATCTGTCATTTTTGAGGTAACTCTATATTTTGCTGTCCTATTTCTCTTCTGAAAATTTTCCCCTTGCATCAAGGAAAAAAAATGACATCTCCCTCATCAGAAAGGGAAAATGCACCACTGAACTAGAATAATATGCAATACTAAGATTGATATGTGGAATGTAGTTTTTTTTCCTCTCCTAACCACTAGACTCACTAAGGCAGTAAGGCCCCCCTGAGATTGGATTAGACCAAGGGAAGGTTTCCGTGCTCAGTAAAGATGAACCTGCTGTATATCATAAAGAAATTCGATGGCTAAAAACATTTATCTCAGTCTCGGTCTATTCTGCGAAATATTCCAATGGGTCAGGATGACTGGTCCAGGATTATACTTTGGCTAACTGGAACAAAAAGGGTGGTAGGATAGGATAAAGCTAACAAAAAGGCTCAATGTAGGTGTGCTTGGTTGGCAAGTGAGGTAGGATGGGTTGAATCCATCCCTGATTTTAGGGACAGGATGGTCCCATGTCTGTGTTTGGTTGGAGGAATGGAAAGGGTCTGTTTTTATTTGGTGGGAGGGATGAGGATGAAATAAATCCATATTCCGTTTAAACACCATAACTGCTGTCCTACCTATTGGTAAAACACAGAGAAGCCGTATCTCAGTCACAAACCCCCCCATTCTCAAGAAGCAAATCCTTCACCAAATCCTTTACCAAATCCTTTTTATTCATGAAAAATTCTTCAGAAAATCGATCTCTCCACTCCTCACCCACATTGTGAATCCAGTGCCGTTGCTATCCCAGCTAGCGCATGGCCATGCCCGCCGCTGCATTGTGATCTCTAGTGGCCTAGCCACTCGGAATTTCCCCACATGGCATGTTGGACCAATGGAGCAAGGCCGCCGGGGATGGCTGAGAAACTTTGCATGGAGCAAACAGTTTGTATTTCTAATTTAAGATACGCTGAGACTTGCCAGAAATGGCTAAGGTAGCTGGACAAGACAATTTAGATAACCTCTTTGAAGTGCTTCATGGCGACCTAATTATGCTTTTCATACTGTCAAGTGTCAACACTAAAAATTCTATCTTCTTAATTTTGTTCCCAGTGTCGTCTAGTTAACTGTATTTACGGTGGATTTCACAGGTTTATGATGAAGACAATCTTCAACAAGACAAGAAACTCGGTGTGGCTAAACTAGCAGTGAACAATCTTGAGCCTGAGGTCACCCGTGAAGTCACTCTGAAGCTGCTGCATTCAGTAGATCCACTTAAAAATAGGGATACCAAGGACAGAGGCACATTACATCTTAAGGTCAGTGTGGGTTTTTTTTATATATTGTTACCTTTTTTTACCTTATATAGCGTATTTCATTTAAGCTAGAGATCCTAGTGGATGTGTGAACAAGAAATACATCTTTGCTACATAGATGTGTCCTTTACTGTTTAGTTGTTTACCCATCAACATTGCCAATCCAGCTCAGTATATCTAGAGATCCTATCACACTCGGATATGGTTTGGAAAAATTGATCCTTCACATAAAACCAACCCTCCAGGGCCACCAGATTGCGAGCAAACCATCCAGGTGTACGCTGGTAGGCCATATTTGATATGCTGCTGTCTTTGGTCCGCTCCTGCTAAATACCCTGGGACGGTCCTGCTCCATTTCCCAGCCTGAACTCCTCACTGCAATAATGACAATGGTGACAGGTGCCTTAATCTGTAACTTGATGGTTGAAATGCTCCAGCGTCCGGCCAACAGTGAGGCAGGCATGCTCACAAGTCACAACAGACCAGCGTGTGCCTTCCTAACACCATCTTCTCGTGACCCACTCCCTACCGCATATATCCATGCGTCAGACGCTAGGCATGTCGGTGGATATTCACCACCCACATCCAAACTCTTACCCACTCTATTTGGGTAGGGTATGAACAAAAAAAAAATTACCCATTCAGATATGAGTATGGGTAGGATAATATCTATCTATCCATGGATACCCACCATCCCCACGCCGGCCTCAAGTTCACCCACGCCGACGGCGCCACCGCCAGCATCAGCCACGCCACGCTCCGCTTCGAGCACCTGCAGGGCAGCGACCTCTAGCCCCCCTCGTCAACGGCGGTGTCACCTGACGCCACCTGGAGGACGCTGTGCCGGTGGCCCTCGCCGGGCTCATCCGCCGGCAGTCCGCCGCCGGCCGGCTGCCGGCGGTGGCCTTCGTCGTGGACAGCGCCTTCGTCCCTTGGGCAGGCCGTGTCGCCGGCGTCATCGCCAGAGTCCCGCAAGCCTTGTTGTGAACGGAGTCATGCTCTGTCCTCTCCATGTTCTTCCACTCCCTTGCTGACTTCCTCGCCGTCGCCGGTGAACCTGAGTGAGATGGTGTCGGCTCAGCAGAGACCAGACGGAGAGGCTGGGTAGGATGGACCCGCAGATGAGCTCCTCGGCGGTCTGATGGAGGAGATGCGACGGAGACAGAGGTCGGAGACTTGGCCGGAGTCGCGGAAGAAAAGTGGATGCGCACCGATGGATATCAGTTGGATAATCCACATCCGTTGGGTATTACCCGCAACAAGTGGGGATGGATAATTTAAGCTGATGTGGGTAGGGTAATTTGTGGACATGGATATGGGTGCTCCACACCCTCCCCAACGGCAGGCCTATCAGACGCTGAATGATGGCATGTGCCTCTGCTAACCCAGGACTTATCTATTCGTGTCAACCCCCAACCTTCCTAGAAATCCACTCCTCTACTCGACTGTGTGATGGCACTGCTTCTACACAGTCGGTAATGCTGTGTGCATGTGCCCGGCTATAGGCCCGCGTGTAACCTCTTTGTTGTTACATTTCTTCTTAATACAATGATACGCAGCTCTCCTGCGTATTCTCGGAAAAAAAAAAGTGATGGCACTGCTTCTACCCTGATGTTTTTTCTGCCAAATATGTAGATGACATTTTAAATCACATGCTACTGCATGTATATATTTCAATCCATCTTGTTTGTTACTCTGTATAGATCAAAAGCCATATTTCAATCCATCAAGCCATCTGATAATTCTTCACACAAACTAGTTAAAAAAGATGATTCAAAATAAACTGCAAGCGAATCCTGAAGTATTAGCCAACACTTTGTCATTGTAAATTGTCTCGATTCATCTTGAGAAGGTTTATCTATTACCTAGGCTTGGTTAGGAACAGGTTTCCAAATTCTGAATCTCTGGACTAGCATGATGGCATCTGCACTGTGGCAACTTTGATACTTGGCCTGAAAAATATCCATGATATTGTGCTGACATCGTTTCAACCTTTCAGGTCATGTATCATCCGTTTACAAAGGAAGAGCAGCTGGAGGCCCTAGAGGTGGAAAAGCGAGCCATTGAAGAGAGGAAGCGACTGAAGGAGGCCGGAATAATTGGTAGCACAATGGATGCAGTTGGTGGCGCTGCATCACTAGTTGGTTCTGGTGTTGGACTTGTGGGCACTGGCATTGTTGGAGGTGTTGGTCTGGTTGGTTCAGGAATTGGTGCTGGCGTTGGTCTTGTTGGCTCTGGTATTGGTGCAGTCGGCAGTGGCCTTGGTAAAGCTGGGAAGTTCATGGGCAAGACTATGCCTTTCAGCATGTCTCGTAAGAACGGCAGCAGCTCTAATGCTCCCCAGCCTGATCAACCTTCTGCATAGTGTGATGTACAGTGAAGACAATTGCCATCTCTGTGACAGGGATGAGATACCTAGGATTCTACAGGGTTTTACATTTGCTTTTAACCGCGCGGCCCTCCACAGCTCCACGGCGCTGTTTATATGAAATATCTGCTGGTTTATTTTGTTCGTTGAATTGGAACTTTAGAGTGAAGATTACTGTAAATTTGAACAGCTTTGACCGATTTATACCAATGCAGTCGTATTGAAGTCTAAGGGAGTTCATGACGGTTCCAGTATGATACTAATCCATGTTGTTATGTTGGTTTCCTTTGGTCTATTTATATCCGGGGTGAGTGGAAAAAGGTTCGGTGAAAACTTGTTTCGACCTTTTATAATATATACTTCTTATTCAATTCCAGCATATCAACTGTTAAAAGTTCCAGCGTATCGGCTCTAACATTTGAAATGGGCCAAAAACTGGTTCTTTCTGAAGCAAATACGGAGTATGTGTGAATTCTAACTTCGCAACTAGCACGCGGCGACACGGGGCAACATTTCACAATTCCTTTGTCAAGTAGAAAGTAATCATGTTTTTGGGGGCCATTCGTCCTGCATTTGGGTTTTGTACGCTCTGTGAAGCACGAACATGTCAAACATGGGTCGTATATCAGTATAAAAAAAAACATGGGTCGTAGACATACGTACGCTACATGCTTTTTCAGGCCTATATACGCTGAAATAAGCGGCCACAGCAGAGATGAGGGCAGTAAGCGTCTGCCAATAGACATTACACGCTGCATCTGAAAACAGGGCTATTAGTCGGTCACACATGCTTGCAAGACTTAGCAAGCAGACATCCTTACTCGGGAGTCTGTACAACAGTGAAATAAACCAATAGCAACATATCAACATCACAATATGCACTTCTGCTCACAGAGAATAGACTTGATCTGCTCACAGAGAATATAAGCCTTCTTTTACGAAGAGTCAGGAAAACATGCTCTCGTGCCAATCAAAATCCATGAGGCTACCCCATTCGGTGTGCATGTATCGGAGGGATGGGTTCGGTAATATCCCTGCTGGAAAAAGAAACAGTACTGGAGGAGTTGGAAATAGGGGGACTTTAACTTGTTGGAGATTGTATCCCGACTCCCTTCAACCCCCTCCAATATGATGCAAACCGAACAAGGCCTAAACAGAAAAAAGAGAAAGCGCACCATCCAGAGGAAGCAAACGACTTGCAGGTGGCCCCTTCTATAAACCAAGAATCAGATAGTCTCGCTATACACCCACAAAAAAAAAACCTGTTCCAATCAAGGAGACTTAGAATCTGACCCTATTTATTAGGTAACATGAGCATGCACCACAGTCAGCTGAACTTTCAAAATACATTGACCCAAGATCTCCATTTTACCATAATGTCTGAAAACTTGGTATGATGCACTCTTTTCAGCACAGAATAAGAAACTACTCATACGATCCATCTTAATAGCATATGTCAATGAGAAGTGATGGGACAATTTCAGGTCAGTCAACCTTCTCTGCACATCTTGGCAGTGGAGGTTAATGACCACTGACTTACTGAGGTTGTATTATCAAGGATTTTACTTCCTTGAATCAAGGGGGATGGTGAGCATCAGGCCAGCAGGAGTCAGCACTACTTCCACAATAGCACCACATTAAAAAACGCTGAACGATTGTACCATACCATGTAGCAGAGTAAAAAAATATCCCCCAGTCTAAATATTGCTCATGATAGTCAATCATTTAAAAATCCTGTACGTCACGCCACTATTTAAACAAAAAATCAGAAACACCGAACATTGGATATGCTGAATGTCGTGCCATCTGAGTTAGAGATTGTTGCTTTTATGCTTCAACTTCTAAACAGAAAAATAACAGACAAATCTCCATGAGTCTGATGTCTAGGATATCATACAGGCTAAATTAATCACGCAAAGTTGAAAATAGCTACAAGCTATAAAAACTTCTGCAATATTTGACAATACAATACATACAGAATAACTCAAGCATTAGGATGTGTTCTACAGTTCTACCTGATTTTTACAATCTAGTTAGTGCCATGCTTAGCCCAACAGGTATCAAACTTCAAAACTACATGTTATGAAGAACATGTTCTAGCACCCGCATAAAACCATAGAAGTTTATCCTACCTAGTAACATAACCACACAAATGTGAGACAACTACCCAGTACAGACATCTCAAATTGCAGAGTCCCATAACTATGAGCTAAAAGAGAAAGCTTATGCATGCACCCATACCAATAAACGTAGAACTACAGGACTGCAAACAGATTAAGCAAACAACTTATTGCATTGGCCTGCAGGAAGTAAACAGTTGACAAACAAATCAATCTAAATATTACCTAGTTTTCTAATCTACACATCTATTCAACAAAACCAGTCTACACATCTATTCAACAAAACCAGGAATCAAATAATAAATACTACATCTAAACAGAGCCTATTAAAAAAAGCAAATACTGTTTGCACCATGGACTAATTTCAGTTTCAAATATTGCACATGACCTTGGATCCATTTTGTCATACTGCAGAAAATCTGCTTCGTCAGCCAATCTTCATGCAAGCTTTGTAACCAGATTTTAACACCTGAACTCTTGTTGTAAAATGATTCCAGAGAAGGCACTTCTCAACTGTATCTGACACATAACTGCATCACTAAGAAATAGTCCTAGGCTCAACAATAGCCTCTTTGCTCTAATACAAGGAACCAAAGCAACCGGATGCCCTAATTAAAGTTAAGTGCATCCTATACACATCCTTTCTTAAGAAATACTACATGCCAACTAGCACTTGACAAGAACAATACAAACATAAATTGAAATGCAGAGTTATATAAATATTTCAGTGAGCAATATAGTCAGAAATAACAAAAATTGCTTTTGCACAACATAAGATACGCTGTACAAAAATTCACAATCATCTCCTTGTCCAAAGGTGCTGCTAAATGCCTTTCCGTAGAGATATCCTCCACATAATCCACTATTCCAACAGACATTTAGTGCTGTAAGTTTCATGCCATCTAAATTAGATACTGTTATTGTACACTACAATTTTGCAAAACTAGTGATACAAACCGACCTCAATGAGTCGATATATGAAGCTCGAGATAGGCATGGCAGTTAAGTCAATGAAACTGAACATGGCTACAAACTACTCCTAAAAGTATCTGCAGATTGGCACATAAACATACAAGCAATAAATCAGGCCTAACTGCAGCCCTACAACATACAAAGAGACAAGCATAGCCTGCCTTTCTCTTTACCTGATCGTTACAAACTTGTTTGTGCCATGCTTGGCCCAAAAGTTCTTCAAGTCAATTGGATTAGCAAGGTTGTAGCCTTCACCAGCTAACTTCTCAAGCACCTTTTTGAAAGCACCTTGGCTCATCTTCCTTCCAGCAATACGTGCACCCCGCCGCTTTGCGTTCATTGGCAGTGGGTACGTTGAAATAGAAGTTGTGCAGCATGCAGACTGCCAGCCACCTGGACCCCACCGGTAGCATTGTTGTGGAGCTCCAGTGCAAGAGCACACTGGTGTTGGTATGTTTGAAAGGTCCAACTCAATACCATTGATCACCATCCCCACAGTCTTCTTAGGTCCCCTCCTTCGGGGCGCATGGCCATTGACTGCCCCATCCTCCCGTGGAACAGCAGCCTTCTTAGGCTTCTTAGGCTTCGGTGACTTAGGCTGCCGACCCTGTTGCCTCTTCTTCACAGGAGGCTCAGTCTTAACCATGGAATGGTCCTCAACCAGAGGAGGAGGCACAGGGTCCTCCTTACATGGAGGAGGTTCCTGCGGCTGTGGCTGAAGTGGTGGTTGCATCATCTGAAGAGTGTGTGGTGCATCCGCCATCATCCCATAGACAGTAGGCTGGTGACGCACAGCATGTCCACCGTGCCCAGGATGTCCACCATGACCAGGATGGCCACCATGACCAGAATGCCCAACGTTTCCAGCTGGTCCGACAGGGCGAGCATTAAGGACCTTCTGTTCACGGGGATGCTGGTGGTGTGAGGGGTGCAACCAAGCTTCATTGCGTGAGAAGTCCATGTGAATAGAATGTGGCTCGGTGGGCATGCCGCTGGAGGCTCCGCCGCTGCCTGAGTTGCAGGAATGGTGCGAGTGGAGCTGGTGCGGGGCATTGTGGTGCCCATGGTGGTGCAAGAAGGCACCACTCGGAAGCAACGACTTTGTGTCACGGTCAGCCGGCACAGACGACATGAGCTGCAGGCCGAGGTTGCCTTTCATGGTGTCGTAGAAGCCCCAATTCCGGATGCCGAGGCTGCCGTCGTCGTCCATCTCTGAATGCGGAGCAAGAAAATCTCGCAATCGAGGGGAAGCAAACCGAATCCTTTCGTGGCTCCAGTCAGCCCATCCTTGAATCACTAATCCCTACACACACATTCTGTCAATCCATCAGATAAGAGACACAAACACAAGTAGGCCAAAAAATTCAAAATTTCCAGGGCATTAAACCAACCAAACCCTAGGCACCAAATCGAGGCTAGCGGTATCACACGCAGACAAGACTGTTGCAATTGGGCCAGATCCGGATACAAAGTCGCTTACAGCTCGGTCTGCGCGGTAGGAAGCGGATGCGCGGGGCGTACCTAACGGAAGCCGCTCGTCGCCGGCGAAGAGCCCGACGCGGACCCAGCGAGGAGCTCGACGCAGAACCGGCGAAGGGCGCCGCCGTTCGCCCAGTCGACGGTCGCCGCCGGGAACGGGAGACGGAGCCGGGACCGAAGGCACGGGATGGGGAGGCGAACGGATGCTCTGGCGTTTCCGAAACTACGTCGGCGGCCGCCGGATCGAACGCTTTCCCGTATGTATAGTTAGTACCTATCTTGTGAAAGAGCCATCCACCTTTAAAGTCTATATTTTGACCCATTTGGCTATTACATATGTTTAATATTTTCCTTCCACATTTTCAATATTTCCTTCAGCATGTTCAATATTGTCATAAAGCATATTCAACATTTAACACTCAAAATATTGAAACTCTAGACAAAATATTGAAATTAGAAGAACAAAATTTTGATTTGGAAATGTTGAATGACAACGTGGGTCTTCTTCTCCAGCGAGCTCGGTGGCGCGTTGAGTAAACGACCCAAGTGGAGCAGCGTTGCAGATGGTCCGCCAATGCGCGGAGAAGCGTGGCGGTCGGCGGAGCAAAGCAAGCGAGGCAACGCGCTAGAGCAGGCAGCTCACTGGTGCATGTCGCAAAGCAGCACGACATGCAGTGGAGCATAGCAGCGAATTTGGAGGCAGCGCAAGAAAGGTGCGGCAATGCAAAGTGCCGCGTGCGGGCGATGATGACCGGCTAACGCGGGAGCAGGCGGGTTGTGTCGGCAACAACGAGGGGGGGTGGTTTGGGGTCAGGTGTGGGGATCCAAGGAATTGATGTGTCAAACAATGTAAGGTGAAGAAGCTAAATTCTACCAGAAGATGGATAGGAAATTCGTAGTAGGCTGGGAGTGTATCGAGACTTCCTAGCCATTGTGTCAAAGATAGGTAAACCATCAATCTTTAAAGTCCAAAATAGCCCAATTAGCTGAGAATATGATGAAAACTAACACTAATTGAGAACTACATCCCTTAACAATTTGATATCACCGATTCAACATTGTCTTTAAACATGTCCGATATTTAATATATGAATGTTGAAACTGTGAAGACTAAACGTTGAAACTAAAGCACAAAATTTTAAAATGTTCAATTCAAAATGTTATTCTCTACTCCGAGAGCTGTACCTTCTTCTTTCTCGCTGTCGGCTGTCTTGATACCTGTATAAATCGTCTCTTGTCACCTTCGGCTCTAGATTCTCGACGACTTCTCCCTAAACCCTTCTCTCGGGGCACCCCCTCGAGAACCTAGTCAGCATAAATCGCCGACACTTTGGCGCCGTCCGTGGGGATCTACTCGTCGAGTCTTCATTAAAGAGTCGATGGCATCCTTCAGCGCCTCCGTCAACGTCAAGTTTGAGGAAGGCGCGACCTTCATCTTTGGTTCCTGGCTTTGCACTGCAAACCAGGACGGCAAGCTTCGGCATGAACTGCGCGACGTGACGATTGCGTCAGCTCCGCCGCCCGCGCAGACTATGCCGCGAATTGTGTGGCGAGACAATGGCGTCTCCGCCACCACCCGCGGGGGTCACCGTGCGCAGATCGTCAAGGGTCTCCGACTCCAACACGATCTTCGGATCGTATCCAACTCGGAGGAGTACCTGGAGGCAGAAGCCGAGTTCGACTCGGACAAACGATGACTCCTGCCTCGTTGCCCTCAAGTATCAAGACCAAGCAGATAGTCGTCGTACAAGACTACTTGGCGACCTGAGGATCATCTCCAGCATCTGCCAGGGTACTTCAGTAAGGACCGTGACCTCTGTCATCCAGGAGGCCAGGCCAAGATCAACCCTGCAACTCGTAGGAAGTGTCGCCAGGGTTCTTTTCCTATCCGAGCAGGGTTCTTTTTTCGACAAGAACCCAGACTACGGCAACCATCAGGGTTCTTTTTTCGACACGAACCCGGACTACGATGACCAGCCGAGTTCTTTTTCAACAAAGAACTCGGACTCGGCGCAACTTCATCAAAGAATCGTCAACGAATCAAGCTAAGTCATATGTTTTAATTATTTATTCGTATCTACAAGTGGATACCTTCGCGGTCCATGATTTCGTCGGTTTCTTCATGCGCTTTTTGCGTTTTCGCTGACTTCTTCAGTATGTTCGGTTTTATCCCTAAAAGTCGAGTGTCTTGAGAAGTTTTTGTCTGACGATGCAAACCGTGCTTTTTCCAAGCCGATGTGTTCTTGACCGGGGTATCGTGGGGGGCACGGCTAGCGGGACAAACTACTTAAGCTTGCGATCTTGCTGGGTTGTTTTCGCAAATTGCATGTGCTTTATATCGATTTTATATGCTCGTGTCTTGCACGTTTTCTCTTAACGGTTGCTAAAGTACTCGGGTAGCACACGCCTTAATCCGTGAAACCTCGACTCTTGCGTGCCGCCTACATATAAGCCTCCCTGCTGAGCAATGTAGTCTGTGGTAAGCCGTCCTCTCCGTGAGCAGTGGTTAGCAAGATAGGTGCTTAAACGTAACAGGCTAACTACCCGGAGAAAATATGCGGCCTAACAAGATCAAAACGCGCAAGATCTTTTTGTCTTTGCGCAATGCGCAATATCTTGTCGATTCATCGACAAGACCGAATAAATTTCAGTTTTTCAAATATTCTTCAACATTTGCTACATAATATTTTTATTTTTGCAGACCAAGCTTCGGCACACCATCGCAGTTCCGCGCACTTTTGTGCTAGGGGGCTGATGCAAGCCGGGTTCTTTTTTCAACAAAGAACTCGGACCACTACACCAGCTGAGTTCTTTTTCCATAAAGAACTCGGACCACCACGCCAGCCGGGTTCTTTTTCAACAAAGAACTCGGACCATGATGCTCGCCTAGTACGTTTTCAGCAAAGTACTCGGACATCTTCGCTCCATCGGAGTTACATCAGATCTTCTACAAATCCTGGAGTCCAGATCCTTAATCCGATTTATTAAATCGGATCAAGGCTCGGGGGCTGCGGGTACGTCATCAAAGATTCTTCGGAATTTTTCGGTTAATACCGAATCTTGGAGGCAACGCTAGGGTTCAAAAGAACTCGGATTCTTCGGAAATTAAAGCTCTTCGAGAAATATTCATTGAAGACCCTCGAATTCCTTCTTCAAAGCAAAACGAGGCTCGGGGGCTGCCCAATTGGACGCACCTTTACGGTGCGCACCAATGAGATTCTCCAAGAGGTTTTTGAGCACCTCAAAGTCTTCATACAACCAAGCTGAGAGAACTCGGATGACTTCAGAAGAACTCGAGTTGGCAAACAACTCAGCAATATTCCAAGACTCACAGCAGGGTTGTACTTCAGGCAATGAAGCGCTCGGGGGCTTGTTGGGTATAGAAACCCCAGGTTCCCTAATCAAGCTAGACTCCTACTAGGACACCTTGTCCTACTAGGACTCTTCAATTGTAACTGACTAGGAGACTTACAATGTAAACCTCGCCCCCTGGGATATATAAAGGAGGGCAGGGGTCCCTAGATTAGACCATGGGGCAACGCCGCCAGGCATTGCAAGATCTCATCAATACAAGATACACCATACAGGACGTAGGGTATTACGCTCCGGCGACCCGAACCTGTATAAATCGTCTCTTGTCACCTTCGGCTCTAGATTCTCGACGACTTCTCCCTAAACCCTTCTCTCGGGGCACCCCCTCGAGAACCTAGTCAGCATAAATCGCCGACACTCGCACATCCTTGTTCTTTTGCGGTGGCACTCCCACACGGGCCAAGGGGTAGGACGGCCCGCATAGCGTGCAGGGTCACGTGTGGGTGAGGCGACCTTGGCGCAGGACCGCGCGATGGACAACAGGAGGCGACGGAGGGCCGCGTGATGTGTGGTGAGCGATGAAGCCGGACAGGCACAACGGCGGCCAAGGGCGGTGTGGCTGCCGCGGCAGTAGCAGCAACCAGTGGGTGCCGCGTAGCCAATCGGTGGGCGTAGGACCGCGCGGTGGACGACGAGCGATAGCGCATGGCTGTGTGTGGTGCGTGGTGGGCGACGGAGGTGAGCTGGTGCAACCAGGTGGGCTCAATGGCGGCCGCGGTGCGTGACCAGTCGGTGTGTGATGGTGGTTGGAGGTTGAGGAAGAAACCGAGGTTTGAGTGGGTGGATCCAATGGTTGGGAGTTGTTTGCATGAATCTCAAACTTTGAAAGGTGTGGAAAGGCAAATCTACCAGAAGATAGATATTTTTTAGAGGAAGGTAGGCTCTTATTTATTCATATTATTTTGAGGTTCATGTAAGAAGTCTGGCTTCCAAGAAGGCACATATATCTCCCTGGTTCCAGATTATACACACTTTTAGCTAATACATGGGTCTCATTATTAGAGTCTCTACCCTCATGTTTAAACAAGACTTCTTGGATTAATGAACCTCTAACTTTGATTTCCTTCAATATGGCCGAATAAACGCAAAGATTTTGCTTCCGGATATTATGATCACCTCTAAAAAGTCTGAAGCAATTACACATTTGCGCACATTCATATCAAGAGCCAAAGAAATAGCTTCGTTACAAGCTAATGCTTGTAAAGATGGCGGATCGACAAGACCATTAATCACCATGGCAACAACACCTCTGTCTCGAGATCGTGCTATAGCGCCATCAACATTAAACTTCAGAAAGCCTTCAGGAGGAGGTATCCATTTGGTAACATGTTATTTTCTCTTTTATCTGTAGTGTTTTAGAGTCATCAACAAACCCAGCCAAATACATATCACCAAGAAATCTGGAAATAAATCCAAATGTTGACAAAAGGCTTTGGAACACATTTTCTTTAACACCCCATATTGCCCAACATATAACTAGGAGTTTCTGAAACTCCTTTGCAGATAATGTTTCTTGCATATAGAACAGCCATAGCTTTGGATCATAGATCTCTGTTGCAGCAATATGTTCAATAATGTCCTCATCTGCTAGTGCCCACACACATCTAGACGTTGTACACTTGAACAGAGCATGGCACCACGTGTCAATATCAGCCTCACATATCTTACGCACACACTGTTTAGTCATGGACCTTTCTTTAAGAACTTCACCAGTTGGCAAAGAGTTATGGGCTACTAATCTCCAAGCAAAAATACGAATTTTTGATGGTACCTTTACCTTCCAGAATAATTTCCATCTCCTACTAGCTAGCTCCTTCGATATTTGAGTTCCCAGTTCTATAGAATCAAGCCAATCCCGCGCCTCCGAGCCCACATACCGGCCCAAAAAAGCCCCTCTAATAGCGCTTCCGTATCGGGCCCAGTCTAACAAATTCCGTATTCGGGCCTGGCCCAATTAAGGAGCGAGCACTCCCTCCTCTCCGTCCAGAGGTTTCTTATCCTTTTCCTTTCTTCCTCGGCCGGCAACGCTCGCGCCGTCTTCTCCGTCGCCGGCCGATCCTACAGCCTACACCATCACCACCTTACCTATTCACCTCCTCTTGCTGCATCGTGCCCATGGTTTTAGCTCTCGATCTCTCCGTTGATCCGCTGTCTCACCGTCACCGCCACCCTGCAAGACGAGGCAAGTGATCATACCCTGTCAGTAACTGTCAGTGTCACTGCAAGCTCTGCTCAAGTGCCGAGTGCTGATCCGATCCGAGGCCTGCAACGCTGTGCAGGGTCAGCGGGGCTCCGGAAGGCTCAGATCCGCTCGGCAAAACCAAGCTCAAGGATCACGATGCTCAGCTGGCAGCAGAATCCGGGACGAGCCAGTGATGATGGCGCCGCCGGCACGCCTCTGTACCTTGGGATAGACTTCGGGACTTCCGGAGCAAGATGCGCTCTGATCGACGGGCGAGGCGCCATCCATTCCGAAGGGAAACGAGCCTACGCTCCCGTAAGGCGATTTTCCCTTCTTTTTGGGTGATGGATTGGGTGGAATAGAATTGTTGTATGCTGATTTCTGGGCATGGAGTTGCTAGGCAGGTCGGCGACGCCGCGGGCTGGGCGAGCTCATGGAAGGAGGCGCTGTTCCAGCTCATCGGAGACATCCCGCCGGCTCACCGCCCGTCCATCTCCTCCATCGCCATTGACGGGACCTCGGCGACCACTCTCATCGTCGACAGGTTATTTATTTATCACATCCAAATTCAGACCGTCTTGTCGTGCACCGGTGGATCCTCGATCTCTGCCAATTGCCATCAATGTTCTTTCTTTGATAATCTGGGAGCTTGCTCTTGCAGCAAGACCGGAGAGCTCCTCGCCGGCCCGTTCCTCTACAACGAGAGCTTCCCAGAAGCGCTGCCCGCCGTGGCGTCGATCGCGCCGCCGAACCACACCGTGTGCTCCGCCTCCTCCACCCTCTGCAAGCTCGTCTCGTGGTGGAACACGACCTGCGGCGGCGGCGGCTCGGGCGAGGACGCCGTGCTGATGCACCAGTCCGACTGGCTCCTCTGGCTCCTGCACGGCAAGTACGGCGTCTCTGACTACAACAACGCTCTCAAGGTCGGCTTCGACCCGGAGGCCGACGCCTACCCGAGCTGGCTCACCTCGCAGCCGTACGCGCGCTTGCTCCCCTCTGTCAGAGCACCCGGAGCTCCCATTGCCGCTGTCAAAGACGATGTGTGCTCACAGTATGGTAATTAAATCCAAGCTCGTCAACAATGCCTCATCATTCTATATGCAGAAACATTACATCCTTTCTATGCGCAAGCATTGGTCTTGATCGTCTAGCTGATGAACATCAGAACATGTCAAGGTTTGGTATTATTCTGCAGGGCTCGCTAAGGAATGTGTCGTCTGCACGGGGACGACGGACAGCATAGCGGCGTTTCTTGCAGCTGGCACGACTGAGCCGGGGAGAGCGGTGACGTCGCTGGGCTCGACGCTGGCGATCAAGCTGGTGAGCAAGGTCCGCGTGGACGACGCGAGGTTCGGCGTGTACAGCCACCGCCTGGACGACACGTGGCTCGTCGGCGGGGCGTCCAACGTCGGGGGAGCTGTGCTCCGGCGGCTCTTCACCGACGACCAGCTGGTGGCGCTCAGCAGGGACATCGACCCGGCCGCCGCGTCCCCGCTCGACTACTACCCCTTGCTGAAGAATGGCGAGAGGTTCCCGGTCAACGATCCCGACATGGCGCCAAGGTTAGTTGATGAGTGATGACAACAATCTGAAACTCATTATATTGATGCAGATCGACCATGAAATTAACACATTGCAATTTCAATTGATGAAGGTTGGAGCCACGCCCTGAGAGCGACGTGGAGTACCTGCACGGCATATTGGAATCGATCGCGCGAGTTGAGGTTGGAATCGAACTCCATTTCTTGGAGACATACACTGGGTAGCTACTGGTTCCGGACTCTGAACATGAGCAAAAATGTTTCTGAATTTGTGGTACCGAAAATACCAACCAGGCCAAAGGGTACAATCTGCTGCGGGAGCTCGGCGCGACGGCGGTGGAGGAAGTGTTCACGGCGGGGGGAGGAGCGCAGAACGAGAAGTGGACGGCGATTAGGGAGAGGGTGCTCGGCGTGCCGGTCCGGAAGGCGGAGCAGACCGAGGCAGCTTATGGAGCTGCATTGCTAGCACTCAAGGGAGCAGACCGTCGACACGACATCGCGAGAATATGAATACAAAAGACAAACTATGGTCTCGTAGCCGGTTTGCATCAAATACTCCATGGCTGGTGCTTTATTGTAACAAGGATTCTAGAAATTGAGAAAACTAATAGATGTGCTTAAAGTCTTAAATAGCTTCCTGGTAGATCTAGATGCTTGGCATTGAAAGGGTAACTGCGAACCAGACGGTCTTTTTTCCGTATATAAGTCCAGTTTTAGCACTATATATATTTTTTTTTTGTCAAAATCAAGCTGCAAACTAGAGTCGATTTGTTTCCAATTGTGTCCTCAACACAAAGCTATTGTTGGCTCCAAGCACAAGCTCAAGTCTCCATCAATGCTAAAAGGAAAACAAAATTCTATTTTTATCTGTCCAACTATATCTAAAAGTTTGATTTGGCCATTTAACTTTAAATACCTAGTACTCTCCATTTCAAATTTTGTTTGACTTTTTTGACATAAAGTTTTGGGACAGAGAAAGTAGCAGAGTAGAAAATATCCTACAGTCTAAATATTGCTCATGATAGTCATTCACATAAAAATCCTTTACATCACTTCATTTTGTTAAAAATTTTGAATGTGCTGAATGTCGTGCCATCTAAGTTAAGAGACTGTTGCTTTTATGCTTCAACATCTAAACAGAAAGATAACAGACAAATCTCCATGAATCTGATGTCTAGGATCTCATACAGGCATGTAAATTAATCACGCAAAGATGAAAATAGCTACAAACTGTAAAAACTTCTGCAATGTTGGCAATACAATACATACAGAATAACTGAAACATTAGGATGGGTTCTACTTCTAAGTTCTACCTGATTTTTACAATCTAGTTAGTGCCAGGGGCGTCGATCAGTAGGGGCAGGGTGGACGATAGTCCAGGGCCCCTATATTATGGTCAAGTTTATATCTTGCCAAGTTAATATCTGTAGTTAGATGCAGAACATTAAGTTTTGTTAGCCGTTCACTACTCACTTCTAGTGATGCTTAGCTATTTCTTATGCTTTCTCATGCAAAGATGAGAGCACTAAGCATGTCTTAGACTATATGAACCGAATCATCATGACCTATTCAAATTGAACAATACGTAAACTATTATACAAATACATTACTCATAAAACACAATTTTTGTAGTTAGTTTTGTCCAGGCCCCCCATATATTGCGGTACGGCCCTGGTTAGTGCATGCTTAGCCCAAAAGGTATAAAACTTCAAAACTACATGTTATAAAGAACATGATCCAGTACCAGCATAAAGCCATAGAAGTTTATCCTAGCTAGTAACATAACCACACAAATGTAAGAGAACTACCGAGTACTGACATCTCAAAATGCACAGTCCCATAAACTATGAGCTAAAAGAGAGCTTATGCATGCACCCATGACCCATACCAATAAACGTAGAACTATAGGACTCCAAACAGATTAAGCAAATAACTTATTGCATTGGCCCGCGGGGAGTAAACGGTTGACAAACAAAACAATCTAAAGATTACCTAGTTTTTCTAATCCACACATCTATTCAACAAACCAGGAATAAAATAATAAATATTACATCTAAACATATCCTATTCAATATTCATGAAGCACATGCTGTTTGCACTTTGCACCATGGACTAATTTCAGTTTCAAATAGGGCACATGATCATGGATCCATTTTATCATACTGTAGAAAATCAACTTCATGCAAGATTTGTAACAAAATTTTAACACCTGAACTCTTGTTGTAAAAATGATTCCAGAAAAGAAACTTTTCAACCGTATGTGACACATAACTACATCACTAAGAAATAGTCTTAGGCTAAACAATAGCCTCTTTGTTCTAACACAAGGAACCAAAGCAGATAGATGCCTTAATTAAAGTTAATCACATCCTACACTTTCCGAAGAAATAGTACATGCCGACTAGCACTTGACAAGAACAATATAACATAAATTTAAATGTGGAGTCCTATAAATATTTCAGTGAGCAATATAGTCAGAAAAAAAGCCGCTTTTGCACAACATAAGATATGCTGTACCAAAATTGACAATTATCTCCTTGTCCAAAAGTGCTGCTAAATGCCTGTCACTAGAGATAACCTCCACATAATCCATTACCTCCAGACAGACATTTAGTGCTGTAAGTTTCATGCCATCTAAATTAGATACTGTTATTGTACAGTACAATTTGCAAAACTAAGGATACAAACCGACCTCAATGAGTCGGTATATGAAGCTCAACATAGGCACGGCATGAACATGGCTACAAACTACTCCTAAAGTTTCTGCAGATTGGCATATGAACATACAAGTGATACTACAACCTACAAAGCAACAAACATAGCGTGCCTTTCTCTTTACCTGATCGTTACAAACTTGTTTGTGCCATGCTTGGCCCAAAAGGTCTTCAAGTCAATTGGATTAGCAAGGTTGTAGCCTTCACCAGCTAACTTCTCAAGCACCTTTTTGAAAGCACCTTGGCTCATCTTCCTTCCAGCAATACGTGCACCCCGCCGCTTTGCGTTCATTGGCAGTGGGTACGTTGAAATAGAAGTTGTGCAGCATGCAGACTGCCAGCCACCTGCACCCCACCGGTAGCATTGCTGTGGAGCCCCAGTGCATGAGCACACTGGTGTTGGGATGTTTGAAAGGTCCAACTCAATACCATTGATCACCATCCCCACGGTCTTCCTAGGTCCCCTCCTTCGGGGGGCATGGCCATTGACTGCCCCATCCCCCCGTGGAACAGCAGTCTTCTTAGGCTTTTTAAGTTTCGGTGACTTGGGCTGACGCCGCTGTTGCCTCTTCTTCACAGGAGGCTCGGTCCTAACCATGGAATGGTCTTCAACCAGAGGAGGGGGCACAGGCTCCTCCTTACATGGAGGAGGCTCCTGCAGCTGTGGCTGAAGCTGTGGTTGCATCATCTGCAGAGTGTGTGGTGCATCCGGCATCATCCCATAGACAGTAGGCTGGTGACGCACAACAGGTGCACCATGCCCAGGATGCCCACCATGACCAGGATGCCCAACGTTTCCAGCTGGTCCGACAGGGCGAGTATGAAGGACCTTCTGCTCACGGGGATGTTGGTGGTGCGAGGGGTGCAGCCAAGCTTCATTGCGTGAGAAGTCCATGTGAATTGAATGTGGCTCAGTGGGCATGACGCTGGAGGCTCCGCCGTCACCAGATTCGCAGGAATGGTGCGAGTGGAGCTGGTGTGGGGCATTGTGGTGCCCATGGTGCTGAAAGAAGGCACCGTTCGGGAGCAGCGACTTCGTGTCCCGGTCAGCCGGCACAGACGACATGAGCTGCAGGCCGAGGTTGCCTTTCGCGGTTTCATAGAAGCCCCAATTCCGGATGCCGAGGCCGCCGTCGTCGTCCATCTCTGAATGCAGAGCAAGCGAATCTCGCAATCGAGGGGGAAGAAAACCGAATCCTTCCGTGGCTCCGGTCAGCCCATCCTCGAATCACCAATCCCTACACACACATTCCGTCAATCCATCAGATAAGAGACATAATATAGGCCAAAAAAATTCAAAATTTCCTGGGCATTAAACCAACCAAACCCTAGGCACCAAATCAAGCCTAATAGGTATCACACACAGACCAGATCCGGATACAAAATCGCTTGCAGCTCGGTTTCGCGCGGTGGGAAGCGGATGCGCGGGGGCGTACCTAGCGGGAGCCGCTCGTCGCCGGCGAAGAGCCCGACGCGGACCCGGCGAAGCGCTCCGCCGCTCGCCCAGTCGTCGGTCGCCGCTGGGGACGGGAGACGGAGCCAGGGCTGAGGGCACGGGACGGGGAGGCGAACGGATCCTCTGGCGTTTCCGAAACAACGTCGGCGGCGACCAGGTAGCGCCCGCCGGATCGAACGCTCTCCTGTATGTATAGTTGGTTCGGGCCGTTGCTGCTGCCGAGATGCACGGCCCAGATACCCCCACTGGGCCTCCGAGCCCACAAGATCCCGGCCCAACAGGGCCCCTCGGGCCCAGCCCAACTAAGCCCCTTCTGTATGAAATACGAACATAAAAAAAAATCTGGTCCCAAAATTCGAATGGGTTAGCAAGAAAAAAATGGATAGGGTTTTGCTTCATCTGCTTACATATCCTTTATTTCCATCAAACAAACAAAGACCTTACAATCACTTAATCCAGCTTTTTTTTTTTCTAACTACCTCCACAAATTGTACTTCTGATCATCACTAAGTTTATAGTATTCCATCATACATGGTCTTTCCCTTGCTATAGTGGTGGCTAAACGAATTAAACCCTCTTCTTATGATATTGAGGAATTTCAACATTGTTATCGCATCGCATGGCGAAAGTTCATTAATGAATTGTGACAACATAGCATCACCACCTTCCACATTGGCTTGGTATTCATCAAAAAGGGACAATATCTTACCTTCTACACGACAGATACAAGTTATGACATTAAGGCGTTGCCTCATGAAAGATTCATAGAGGGAAATATTCCTTTCTTCCCCGATGCCAGGAATAGCAGTAAAATCCTTAACGACCCGTTTAGATGGTCGGCCTCCAAGTTGAATGGTTATTGGGACCCTAACATTGTATATGGCACTAAGATTTGCCACCTTCTTTAGTAGGACGCACCAATGCTTCTTCTCTTCTTGGTGGCGCCAGTTACGTCTAAGAACCCAACAAATTTTGATCTTTACGGATATCATTTTTGTGGTGTAATCTTGTCTGTGGGACGATGGGCTAATTGTATTGATATTTATAGGCAATTTAATTTGGTGATGGGATATATGTCATTCATATCCTATACTATATTTATGATGTGAAACATAAGCAGTATTTGAATTATGCTAGTTTTTAAAAATAACGGAAATGTGTGCCAAAATTGATGCGGTAATTCTTGATGCAACTATGGATGTCTATATCTTAGACTCCATGCTTTGGAAGTGACTTATTGTTTGTTTTTAAAGAATCAATTTTGGTACGAACACATATGAGGAGGTTTTTTGTTGTAGTAAATTGTTACAAATGTAGGGGAAACAATCTAGATTTGACGCCATGCAAATATATTTATGCCTATAACGTAGACTACATGCTTTGGAAGTGGAAGAATCAATTTTGGTACAAACACATATGAAGTATACTTTGGATGCAATAAATTGCTACAAATCTAGATGCAACATTCTAGATTTGATTTCGTGTAGATATGTCGTTTTATATTTGATTCACTACACTGTATATTTTTTCATGTTATAAAAATAGTACCTAATTTTTTTTGTTAATGGCTGTTTTCGTAAATTTTATATTCTACAAATGGTGCTTCTCATTGTACACATGGGAAGACAGAATATTTCATGAGGTTGTATCAAATGTTGCGAGGGGCGCGAGGATGACGATGGGTGGCGTCGCTGCAAGGGCAAGGGGCGATGCCGCTACAACGGCCGATGGCGCAAAGAGGGTCGTCGGCGATGCGTGGGCAAAGGGCGACAAGAGGTACAGGCGACAACGGCGATTGCAGTTGTCGCTTGCATGGCTATACTTATTAACGAAGGGAAGAGGAAATAACTAAATTGCCCTTCGTATTATTAACTTATTTTTTAAAATTCTATTTTAAAGTACCAACAAGTAGAGTCTTTTACGTGTATGCCATTATGAAAGATGATACTTACCTGTGTGTCACTAAAACGTTTCTAGACACCTGTGTGCCATGAGGTGAACTTTCTTTTACATATATGTTATTCCGTCAACGCATTGTTAGAATTTAACGGTTTTACACCCTGACAGGTGGGACCCACCAATCAAAAGGTCCATTGTGCCCCTAGCCTATATTCTTCTTCTCGCTGCTTCTCTCCCCTTCACCTCTCGTCCCCTGTCGCTGCCACTGCCATGTCGTCCCTATTGTGCCACCACCCATGATCGGCGATTCGAGCGGACGAGTGCACGCCACAGCCGTGAGCTTGATACGCGCACGTGCAAGCGCGGGTCTGCTGCAGATGTCATCGAGCTGACGGTCTTGTGCTGCACCTGCCTGGCCGTGCTTTGCGGCTTACCTCAAAAGTACTAAAAGGACATGTAAATACCGAGTGGTACTTGTCGGTACTTACCAACCATTCTAAAAAAGATCTAAAAGTTTATAACAAATAGTTTCTTTGTTTAATTTTTTTAACGGTCAAACTTAGGATCAAAAGATTCAAACATAATATATTATAATGAGTGAATTTCACTGTAGGTCCGTTAACTTTTCATGAAGTCCGATCTAGACCCACCAACTAAAAAGCTAGTCATCTAGGTCTATGATCTATTAATCTCTCACGAGTGGGAGCTGGGGGTGTGACCGGTGGGCAACGGCAGCACGGGTCGAAAGCCATGACCGACGGCATAGGAGGTCGAGCAGCAACAGAGCTCACTGCCCCAAACACAAATCAACCACACCCAGACCTCCACAACCTCCTTCACGACCACCCATCGTCTCCTTCCTTGGCTCTGTCCAACATTTGACCGGAGATTTTGAATCCCGCTGCCATCCACAACTGCCGTTGCGGAGCTTTATCTCCCTGTCACCCCAACTCTCCGGTCGCCCTCTGTCTGAACTCAGCCCTTGGTGACATTCTCCTCGTCCTCCTGCAACTCCCCATCACTTCCTCCCTCACTCCTGGCCACTGCAATTGCCCCGACACCGGCCACCCGCCTTTACAGACTGTCGCCGCTGCCGGCCATGCTCCAGTGAGCCTCTGGCCATGACAAGTCGATAGATCAATGCATCTTGCTCTCGTGCATCTGTTGGTGAAGTCCTCACCGCTGACAGGCTTGTCTCCGAGGAGAACCCGCTGGTCAAAATGTCGCCGGCAAGGATAAAGACGTCGATGGGATGAGGATGAGTAAGAAACAAAAGACAAAGGGACCTTTTGCAAATTATTGCCACATTGGCATCACCACATAGGCAAAAGATGCCTATGTGGACACTTCTGGACCTCCACTACCCTCGTTTTTAGTTGATAGACCTACGGTGACTATTAGAATTTAGGACACGGGGAGTACGTGTTACCAGCAACCAAACAGCTTGTAGGTGACTCTATTAAAGCTTGATAGGCGGTATTAGTTGCTACTTCCTCCATCCCAAAATATTATTCATTTTGACTTTTCTCCATCCAAAAAACTATTTATTTTGGCTTCTCTAGATATATAGCTTTTGATATATACCTAAATACATAACTTTTGATATACCCATGTTATGCATAGTAAAAATTATGCATATAAAAAATAAAAAACAAATAATATTTTGAAACTGTGGGAGTATTTGCTAGCGCCGAGTTCATGTGGTAGGAATTCGAAACCGAAAACAAGTTAACAACGACTCAGATGTGAAGGGAGACCCTGCATAGCTATAACATATATCTTCAAGGAACAACTACAGATCGACTCCATTTCATGTGCATTGATTCTATAATTTACATCAAGAAGCCTTTCCGGCATCAGTCATCGATTACATGTGCCGACAAAAACGTCTCACCGTTTGCTGCTCCCTTGTTCAGTTATGTGAACTACGAAATTTGAGAAACTATGACATGCGAGCGCCCCTCGGAGTTTGTACAATGCGCGCGCTCATGCTTGCAGTTTTCAAGAGCCTGCGGAATTCGTCTAGGCTTATTTTGCCATCTTTGTCAATGTCGGCCTCCTCCAGGAGGGGGTCAATAGAACCCTTCATTCCTGTATGCTGTGGATAGAAATACGTCAACGACCAGCAATAAATACATTATATAATGATTCGATTTTTGCATTAAACAGCTATGCAGTAAAGAACAATGTTAAGGAAAGCCAGAAATGCCTGAACTGGGTTCCCGTACTCTTAACATATTAGGTAAGTGTAGGAAACAATGAGAGATAAATTCTGACAGTTATCTTAAGCATACCATTCTAAGTTCATCAGATGTGATATAGCCATCGCCGTCGACATCAAATTTACTAAATGCAGCCTGAGACAATGATTTCCACTTCTCAGTATCATGTTCCACCAGCTGATGCACGTGTAGTGTTGCCGCAACAAATTCTTCAAAATCAACTAGCCCATCTGTATTACTGTCAATCTGTCCAATGGAATATTGATTGTCAATTTCTGAAACTCCAACGAAATATTTAACTTTACATAATGCTGCTAAACAGACTAAAAGACAAACCATGTTCTAGCATGAAGGTTAGTATGTATTCACGCATTGAATCATTCCAACAAAATAATACATCAGCGGAACAAGCACTTAATTCTAATGGCTTAAATACATACTACTAAAACACATTCTTACATTGGACATGCAATATATACCATTAATTCAAAGAAAAAAGAACAATAGGAAATTTATTTTTAGCAAATATAATGATCATCATTCAAAAGTTGAGAGACAGAGAATATGTCATAATTCTTCAATACAAGAAATTGTACAAGTGTTTTGAGCTAAAATCATCAAACTGTAACAACTAGCAAGCATAACACATGGGTTCGGAAAATTTTTTAATTGTGTGATCCAAGGCCACAAGGCTGAAATGAGCTAGAAAGAAGGAAACTGCTACATGCATATACACATTAACAAATACCACTCTCAAAACAATACACATTTGTTCCAAATAAGTATGTACCGGAAAACATGTTAACTTAAAAACAATACATGACAATACTGCTACAGCAGAGTAAGCCAAAGTAACATACCGCTTCAATAATCTCTAAAACTCGAGGACCCTTTAATCTCCATGGAACATCCTTTGCAAGAGCCTGCGGATTAGTGTTGACACCACATTACAATGATTGACGAGTATAAGATCAATCACCTCGAACACAGGTTCCAGGACAAAATAGGGAATCTAACTGCTTTATATTTATTTCATTGTTCTGAGAACAAAATTATTTCTCAGATTTATAATTAAACAGTACTGGCTCTGTAAACATTTGAGTATATAAACACTGATCAATTTTGACTAAATTAACATATTCTACAAAGGCGTCTCTTTGGAACAGATGGAGTAATAGAAAAGTCAAAAAGTATCTGCAACAGCTGGTCATCTAAGCATCAAATGACAATCGAAAGAATTTAATTCCATTTTCAAGAGAACCCCATTTCAACCAAATTGTTAATGATTAAAAGTAATACCAGCTAATACATTCTTGAAAAATTGAAGCCATTTTGAAGGGAAAAAGAAAACTCAACAGCAGGTCAGTAATGGTTCCAGTGATTCCAGGCAGGAAATAGTATACAATGGCCGGATTATACAGCTCTACACAAACCATGAATATGATTTTAAAACTCCTACCAATTTTAGCTTACAGGTTGTCAATATTTGTTCAAGTTGACAAAAATGCAACACACTGCCTGTGTTTTCAACTTGATACAAGTCAAATCATATGCAGTAGCCACGAGATATGTGACAGCACATGCAATTATAAAGGACTAATTCCAAACTAGACCGAAGAAAAGAGAGAGCATAATAAAAAAAGAATGCATCTACTGTTTAGAATATTGGCACATGATTAGTCTTGTAGTGGGCAAAACAATAGGTTGATGTAACACCACTACCATGGCTAATCTTGAGGTAAAACCACTAGCATGGTAATCTTGATAGTCTTTAGGTTACTTCGGAGAGAAATCTGGAATTAGTTCGGTGCGGTGACAAGCAAAACCCAGCTAGTCATATTAGTTGTAGATCGCTCTGCATCTTTCATATGCTATTTAACTTTTGATCTGGTTTTCTTAGGTTGCCAATAACTGTGAACTCTGATAGCAATTTTACAGTTACTTGAGGAAACCATGTAGCAAGAACATCCAACCAAACTTACCTGCTTCAGTTCCTCCAAACTAATTGTTCCATTTTTGTCAACATCAATAGCATCGAACTGATCACGAAGATCAGACAGCTCTTCTGAGTTTAGTGTAGATGCTAATGCCTACAAAAATTGCATAACCATTTCAACTGACTTGATCAAATCTCCAGAAGTAATGTTCAAGAACTTCACAAATTCTAACTTACCCTTAAAGCAAATTGCTTGAAACGACTATATTTTACAAACTGTCGCATATTATGTAATACTGATATATCCAAGGGTATTTCAGATGCCTTTCCTCCTTCTCTCACCCAATCATGCGCTGGAGGAAAAACACAAAATCAAACAGTAAATGCTCTGTAATTACTAATAATAGTAGCATCTTAGTTATGTATCAATAATATTAATAATAGAACTTGGAAGATTGTAGCAGCCTGCGGCCCTTTATTATGTTACTCCTACCTCTGCCCACTTTTGATAGTCCTATTTCAAAAACTCAAATATTCACAAATGATAGTCCTATTTGCTATTGGCATGACCATAGCAATAAATAGCACCAGTAATGAGGAGTTCCCAGTTAAAACATTGGAGAATCAACTTAAAGTGCATTAATTAGATGATAAGCAAGGTTGTTCTCCTTGGTCATTGTGTCAAAGTGAAATAGGACTAGCAAAAGAGGAGGGAGGGAGTACCTACTATGCCCAACTGTGAGAAACGAAAGAAGAAGTTTCTATGAAGGGGTATAAAGGCCTTAAACATGTATATTTTATACATGGGCAAAAATAAGGAGTGAAAACAAGCAAACGTCCTCACTGGCATTAGTTAACAGGATATACTTCAAACCCATCCTTTGGTGTAACTACAATCACTGAATGGTGAGGGGCGATCCCTCATGTAGCCATAAATGTATAATTTTCTGTTCTAAGGGGACTAAGGGTATGTCCCTTTAAATATGATCCATATGATAATGATCCAACTTTCATGTTGGAAGTCTACATCTAGGCGCCGTTATCAGATTTGCATTAGTTACACTAACCAGATTAGTAAACTTAACGAGTTCATGTTTTTCAGGATGGTTCATAGTCACATACATAATGCCTGCGCAGCAGTTAGTCTTGCACGGGGATCCTTAACTAGTAACTTTTGTACAAAATCTTTTGCAGCTGGAGTAATATTTGGCCAAGGCTTGCGGCGAAAATCTGGCTTGTTTTTTAAGACCTGCAGTAAAAGGAAAAATAGCAAAATCGGTATAGTAATCAGACAAATCATAGCTACGAGGAGAAACTAGCTGAGTATCCAAAAAATATTCATGCTTTTGTACATGCAAAGGTGATGTTTAGGACTGTTTCATAGTTTTGTTAGTACATTAGAGCTATGAGTAAAGAGATGAATGAGGACTCTCCCCACCTAGAACAGGCATCCACGCCAGAATTTCTGGACACAGCCTTCACAAAGAAAAAAAAAACTAGACCTGCGGGGGGTAAGACAGCCCAGGCTTTGTGCTAAGAAGACCTTCTCACGCAGCACAGCCTCCACAAAGGATTGTTTGTTCCTACATTTATCCAAATAAGCATGCTTGGATTCAAACACTACAATTTCAGTTGGTGCATAGGTTTAGGAAGATAAAGACAAATTAAGGTTGCTCTTTCTAGACTCAACTTTGTAAACACACCACGAGAACTTGTGAACCCAAAAGATTGCTTGCTCCTAGTTTGTATTTACATATTGCCAATATTCATCTTTTGGGTTGACATTTCCTTGAATTTTGTTTTTGGCCAGCAATTTCCTTGGATGACATCATTATCAGGGAACCGCAGTGCTAGTGCTTCTTAGTCACTTCCAAGTACATAATTGGTCCGCTGGAACATAATAATTAATAAGGAAAAACTGACAGTGTACCATTGAAAGTTCCCTTCTGTAAAATACCACTGATGATTATATACCACTGGAATTCCCAACAGTTACATAGAATACCACTCCACCCATCCAGGAGAAAGGACAACAGAGAATGCAGCAGAGGTGTGGGAGAAGTTCTGTAAATGTTGGAGTTTAGGAGACATTTGCTATCCTGTTTGGTTGTAGAAAAGTATATTAAAAGAAGGCAAATATCTTGACGGATTGGAATGGATGGCGGACACAGTATTTTGCAATACACTGGGAACTTTCAGTGGTATTCAAATGGACTAGACCGTTTTGTTGGTATTTTGCCAAAGTCGGACCTTTCTATGTTACAAAACCAATTTCTCTACAAATCAAAGCACACGCAATTGGTGTGAACATACAAATGCCTGTTTACACACAGATGTCAAATCATCACATTGAAAAATAAGCTATACATAAAAACCATGAGACTACATCTTTGATGCTTATGTAAGATCAACATGAACCACAGATGGATACAAAAGGAATATATTTTTAATCTGTACTCAATAGAATTAGGTAATGATATATCATGATAATGTAGCAACATTGTAGAATGAAAGGAAAAATTAATTAATATGGGACATTAAAATGAAACAGTTTTTAATAAATAGAAGAGGAAAAGATGCAAAAAAAATACTGAAAATACTGAACAGAGATGGTTCAGGCTAATAACCTCTTTAAATATTCCATCTTCAGTTTTGTCCCAGAAAGGTCGTCTTCCGCACAGCAAAATATAGGTAATAACGCCTATACTCCAAACGTCAGATTCTGGCCCTGACTTACGCTTGAGTACTTCAGGTGCCACATAGTAGGCACTTCCGACGATGTCGCGGAAACGCTTTCCTGCAAAAGCACAGAACAATATTTAAGTACAGGCAATAACTAGCACACACAGTGATAGTTAAACAGGGAAAACTACTTAATAGCAAGACAAAAACACACCTGGTCTTATGAAGTCTGAAAGGCCAAAATCAGTAGCCTTAAGGGGCGAATCCTCCTTAGTTGATTTGAATAGGAAGTTCTGGAAATGGAAAAAAAAAAGACACCAAAATGTTAGGTACTCCTTTTTGTCAAAATCTATTATCAGTTACTCTAGATGACAAGATTCCATCACAAATTATCAGGGTATACCTCAGGTTTCATGTCCCTGTGAACCAAACCATGCAGGTGGCACTCAGCTGCAACCTTGAGCATCTGTCGGACAACTACTGCAGCATCTTTCTCGCTATAACGGCTATCTTTCCTGTTCGGACACAACATGTGAGTCCCAGCATGGCAGATATTATCTACATACATCAGAACAAAGACTCTTGTATAAAAAGGGTATGGACATATAGCATATAAGACTAGGATGTCCTTTTTTTTTACTGTTGTCAAAAAGTGGCTAGGATATTCTATCTCAATCTATCAACAACTGCAACAAATCCCTATTATGCAACTCCTTAAGGTGAGGTTGACTATTGCAATCGATAGGAATCAAACTGTGGCTAAGCCTAGTAGGCACAGTTGCATGAAAATAAATCAATATCAATGTCCAAAAAAAAAAAGAATAACCAAGACAAAAATTTGAAGAACATATTTCAGAATAAACTCAGAAATGAGACAGTATATGACACTTAGTTGAACAAAAAAACAAAAAAGGAAACATAGCTGAATATTGCGCATAAAAGATAAACGAGAGAAATAAGGAATGAAATACTTCCGCAATAAAGATAGGAAGTAAGAACAGTCACAAACATCTAAAGATTATAATGTTTCTTACTTGGCTAATATCCGATCAAGTAATTCACCACCCTCACATAATCTGTCAGAAGGAACACATCACAGAAAGTCAGATGTTTCATTAGTGTGTAAAGTGATAAAAAGGATCCCTGTTTTTTGTTATCCCCAATTTTATATAAACCAGAACTACCCTAGATTCTCTCCAGGAATACCATATTATGTGAGTTAGGATGTGATGTCATTGACTCCAGTCATTAAACTCCCAATTCCCCTAGCTAAACTAGTCCATATAAGTTATGAGAAAATATTTTAACAGAAGAGGGTCTCCTATGGAATGGAATCCATGACCGCTCTGTGTTCACACTGGCCTTGTAGTTACAAATGAATCTTTAAAGATTTCAAGAAGCATTTGAGAGATTTTCCAGAACTTACTCCATGACTATATACACATAGTTGTCATCTTCGAATGCATTATAAAAATGTACAACATTTTCGTGTCCTTGTAAGGCCTTCAATATTTTTACTTCTCTCTTTACATCTTCAACAGCTACAGGAAGGACCATCTGCAAGAAAAATAGCCCATGCATCGAATTAATTCCGTACGCTTTATTTTGTTAAAAAAAGGTAATCTTTTGCTTTATTTTATATTAATGCAAACCATACTGGCTACCCGATGCTGAGCTGCAACAAAAAAAAAAATAGCAGTATCTTCATCTGGACAAAAACGAACAAAGCCCTATATGCTCCCAACAAATCTACGGTACTGTTACCATGTCAACCCGAAGCAGAGCTGCCAAACACTCCTGCTTGTCCTCGGGAAAGGAAGCTTGCCCAAAGTACCTCATATGTACAGGAATCCCAAATTAGCTAGTAATACGTCGTTACTTGGGATTCCTGTTTCTGCTGATTTGCCATGTGCACAGCATCCCCTGACAATTGGCATTTGGCATCTAGTGGTAGCAACTTTGCATAAGCTACTGCACCACCGCAGATTCCTGGCATTTGGCTTTCCCCTCCGGACCTCCCCAAATCCACGTGGTAAACGGGAAGCAACCCCGCGGCAAGCTCAGCCAGGCTAGCCCAGCTGGCTCGACGGGGCCCAAGGAGTCCTCAGGCGTGTGGCCCACCCGTCAGACAGCCGCACGCCCCTCCCCCACAGGAGAAATGGAAACCAAAAGGGGGCGAAAAAAAAGGGGGAGAGAAATGAACGCTCGCTGTTATCGAAGTAGTAGTACCTTGTTCTTATCGATGCGCTTGACGGCGACGCGATCGCCGGACGCGCGGTCGACGGCGGCGAAGGTGTAGCCGAACTGGCCATGCCCCAGCAGCTTGCCGAGCGCGTACCGCGCCTCGAAGTCCTTGTCGTAGCCGAAGTCCGTCCGCTTGCCGCAGGCCACGATCCCGCGGCCCTTCTCCCTCTTCCCCGCCGCCGCCGCCGCGCCGTCACCGGCGTGCTCGGGGGCGTCGGCGGCGGCCGCGGTGGAGGAGAAGCAGAGGCCCATCTTCGTCGCCGCCGGCTCCCCCCGCTACCATCAATGGAGTGGGGATTCCGCAGGGGGGTCAAAGCCGGAGGAGACTTTTGTAGTCCCAGTGGTCTGCTTGTTGGGGAGAGCTCTCTCTCCCTCTCTCTCTCTCCTCTCTCTCTCTCTCCACTGGCGATGTGGTCGTGCTCCGCTCTCCTGCGCCTGGTTTCGCGAGTAAGAAAATGGCGGTGCGCCTCCGCGACCCCGCGTGCCGCCACGCGCTGTCTTGACGGAGGGGATGACGCGGTGGGGACGAAGGGGCGTGGGGGCCACCTGGCGGTGGGCGTCAGGGTCGGACACCGCGTTGGTTTGGTTTGGGGGGTGCGGGGTGACGTGGCGTCGGAAATGGGGAGGAAAGGAAGGCGACGCGATTTGGTGCGGGGGTGTTGGTGACCTGGTGTCCTGGTGGTACTAGCGTGTGCTGGAGGTCCCGGGACGGGGCCCACCACGCGGAGAGAGTTTTTTTTTCCTTTCTATTATCTTTTCTTTTTCAGTTTTCTTTTCTTTAAACCATAAAATGGGGAGACCAAGGCTGCAGCTTGGGCTCTGCAAAACTGCAACTGCAAGTCCTGATTTTCTAATAGCATTGCGATCTGCGTGTGTACTTTATATAGATATACGCATATGTTGTATCTGGTACTGAGATACGGGAAAATAAAATATTGGAATTGAGAAAAGGGATACAAGCAAGTACAAACAACAGAGGATCCTCAAAATGAAAAGAAAAACAGTGGACTAAAAAGGTACTCCATCCATCCGAAATTGTAAGTCATTCCAAGATTTTTGGAGAGTCAAACTTTTTTTTATGTTTGACCAAAATTATAGAGTGAATCACAAAAAATTATGGAACCAAATAGATATATTCTAAAAATATACTTAATGAAGAAGCTAATGGTACTTATTTGGTATCATAAATGTTCGTACTTTGTTATATAAATTTTGTCAAACTTGAGATAATTTGACTCTATAAAATTGTTAGAATGACTTACAATTTGATACAGAGGGAGTACATGAATTGGTTGGAACACACGAGTGACAAAAAAAATTAATGGGACTCGAAGAGGCATGGAAATGATCGATGCTGAGAGTGCGTTTCAGTATCACCATGCTGGTGCTACTTGTTGAATGATTGAAAACTTATGAAGTGTGTAGTTAGCTTGTCATTAGGGTGTGTTTAGCAACGAAACATTTCTATCAGAATCACTTGGAATCGATTTATGTTTATACTACTTCAGATAAACAGGTTTTTAGATAATGGAGAACAAGTACCGGCCTTTGCTTCAAAAGAAGCTACAGCCCATTATTACATCATGAGCAGATCTACTTCTGCCACAAGTTTGAAGAAAATCCAGCAACGACCCAAATAGTTTGGATAAAAAGATATTACAAGGCAATCCTATTGCTAAATCTCCATCCATGGTCGATAAATATTTACATTGCAACCGTCTCCTAATTACAGTTCTTATTTTCAAGAATCTGGCCATCTAGCCAAGGAGTACTACAAAGTGATTTCAATTCCTTAGAGAAACTTTTCTAGAAAGAATTTTGAAACAAAATGTTTCTGTAAGGGATCCCTACCAAATACGTTCTTGTAGTATCAAGGGTACATGTAATCTTTTTATTTGATACTTTTTTCGGTCGATTAATATTGACTCGATCCCTCCAATGGTCGCTTTATTTTTGTTATAAGTCAGATTTTCCTTATCCAAGTTTATAGAAAAATATTCATTTTCATAATACCAATTAAATGTCGATTCATATCATGGTGAATTTACTAAATTTAATTTTATGTTATTACTGGCACCCTCTCCTCTAATAATGGCACCCCCACCCCTGACCTACTTTTTCCTACCAGTACAACCTGCCCATACACTGTAATTGAACATATAAGGTTCCGCCTTATAATGCTCATTTTAGTGATCGTGCTAAAATATAAGGTTACCCTTATAATGCTCGTACCTCTGACCTTTTTGGCTCTCTTTTTTAGCGACCGTGTCTTAGCACATATTTCGTTGTAAATAGGTTACGCCTTGTACATTGGGGCAAAGAAAGTATATCAATACGATAAATTAATAATACATCAATACAACTGATATGAAAGGTGCAACACCTATTTTTTCTCTTTGTAAAAGATAAAAGGTTTCATATGCTGAACCATAATATAGACATATATTTCATTTGAGAGATCTTCGAACTAGTAGGACAATAGACAGTTTCAAAAAATTTCAGTGAGGCGAAGCAGTTGGCCCTTTGTTTTATTTCCCTGTGGCCGCGAGCAATGCAACTTGCTCTTTTGTTTAGTTGGAAGAACAGACGAATATGTCTGCAGTGCACGTGCTAAAGGTGCCTGAAGCCCTGAACATGCAACATCACCACCAGGAAAAAAAATAAGGACGCCGAAAAAAAATAAGTACATAGCAGATTATCTTAATTAAAAAATTAGGGAGCATTAGCTGCAAACATGTTGTTTTTAGTTAGATGGAGCATGGATTCGTCATGTTCATTGTGCGTTTGGTTTGATATAATGAAGGTAAAAGATGGTGATCTGTGCATCATCGTATTGAGAGATCTTCTGGTTCCTTTGTTATGAGCATACATATAGTTGTACCACCTCGCTTTAAGTTGTCCTAGAAGCTTGACTTCAATTAACAAAAATTACGAGGTGAAACTAATCTTTCCACGGATCAACAGTTCAGTTCCTTTCTGGTAACAAGAGACGTATGTAGAACGTCCAAGACGGCATCATAACGAGCATATTTGAAGTCGTAGATGCCATGTTGTTTGAGGATCTTCATAAGATGCTACCAAAGAAATATATAATGAAAAAAGGAGAGGCAAAAATCACCTTGCAGTGGGCAATTAAGGACAATAATTATGCTGCTACGTTCAAAGGTTGAAGAGCCGTACTCCTTATATTTTTAAATATGCGATGTTTTTTTAAGAAATATGCGATGTTTAGAATAAACTAATTAGTTCAAAATATACTACATCTCAAACGGGCCGCCATAAGCGTCACGTATAATGTACTTAAAAACGATCGGACTATATATAACTC
Organism: Digitaria exilis; assembly: GCA_015342445.1. Taxonomy (NCBI): domain Eukaryota; kingdom Viridiplantae; phylum Streptophyta; class Magnoliopsida; order Poales; family Poaceae; genus Digitaria; species Digitaria exilis. The sequence continues at coordinate 746,234 of JACEFO010002599.1, forward strand.
TGCCAAGTCTTCTCCCTAGCGTGCGTGCACCACTGATCGGACGGAGACTTCATGGTCCACACGGAAGTGTGCCGCGGCTTAGCCTGGTTCGTCAACGTAAACAAACCAGGAAAATTAAGCGCGTCTACTACGTACGCCTCGGATTATATAGTACTTATATATCATCCTAGTTGAAGCAGTGGGAACACGAGCCACGCCACCACGGATGCTGCGGATTCTGTGCGTGTAAAATGGCACCAAACCTTTCATGTGACAACTTTTTTTTTTTTTAGAAATGGTTCATGTGACAACATGATGAGTGCTACGAACGAGCAATATAGAATATCTGCCAAGTGTCGTTGCAGAGACATGTGCCTCGACCAAAATATGTTAACACTCCGATCCTTGTCCTTGCCTGATGCCCTGACCAGTTGCTTAAACCAAGCGTAGTGATCCCGACACAATTAAGTTGATTAGCAAAGTCCAAAGGCAGCTACAAGGACAGCTCGATTATAGCGCTAATGGAAGGGGACCAGGATGACTAACCTCATCACCATGCGCAAGTCGCGGAACCTTTATAATTTTGGGGGCGATAGAGGTCTAAAAGACTAAAACCCCAGCATGTTAACTGGTACTAATAACTAATAACTAACAGCGCGTATGGTTAGATTGATATTTCGATTTGGAGCGTTGTGTTGACTTGCTGTCACGCTGCAACCAGTTGCATACCTCACAAGAACTGTGTTACTTGCGTTGCGCAGTCTTGTAAATCTGACGACCGTCGAATCGTCGACTATTTAATTGATTTAACTTAACCTTTGGATCGGAAACAATTCCCTTTTCTAATAGTAGGTTCATAATATTCTGAAAGATTTTGTTAAGACATTAGAATTTGGAATACTTTTCATAAATGAATTATGGCCACCAATTCCTTCTACAATAATAAGTTGCTGCAAATCAAAACAATCGAGAACAGCAAAAAAAAACATGTAGCAATTACTCAGTAATTAACAACGGTTATGCGGACCAAAACATTGCTATTATTCTCTAGCAGTGATATTCTTGCTTTCTCTATTTTGATTTTGGTGGTGTACAATACGTGCACTGGCATCCCCCCGCAACACACTCGGCTATAGCGCCGACACCAATACTGTTATGGCAATTTGTAAAGCACGACGTAGGGTTGCACGCGCCTGGGCTTGGGGGCAGTACTCTGCAGTCTTGAGGTGTTGAGACACCATTTGCAACCGTCTCTGCCGCCATTGTGATATCTAAGGAAACACATTTCAAAAAACAAAAGATGAATGAAATATCGTAACATCGTTTTGTTCTATGAAAAATACGAAGCGAAATAGATTTAGGACATGTACCCAAAGAGAATCACAATTCACAAGTACCTGAGTACTGCACCACCAGAGCGACAACAATCAATAATGTGAAGGATGTCCTCATCCTATAGCTAGGTTGTTAGAGGGTGTAGCTGTGAACTTGTGATTTGTGAATTAGTACTTCACTGCAAAATCGTGAAGCAAAATGCTGGTGCTTTTCCCTGATCAAGTGTCCCTCCTGGGGAGGCAATTGGCATAGGTTTTATACCAGAAATATGAGCCCGGCATTGATGGGAAACATTAATTGTATAACGTACAGCTACAATTACAAATGGGTTGTTATGGAGGTTTTTGAATTGTGACCCAGAAATATGAGGTTTGAATTGGGAAACATTAATTGTATACAGCTCACCGCTAGTTATTGAGTCATACTACATGTTGATATTTTCTTTTGTAGTACTACCGTTTCTTCATCAATACATAATCAACACTAGTAAATATTTTCCAAACTTTAAAGCGCCATCTTAGGCACGTTTGGATGTGGACCCAAACACCGTAATTCTTGCTTGGATTATGAATTTATAATAATCCACCTAGTAGATTATGTATGAGAATCCCACTATCTGTCTCAACTTTACTATTTAGATTATTTAGAGTGCGAGAGAAGGGAACTAATATCATTTATTAGGAAAAAAATATACTGGTTGATTATTGGCCGGAATCCAAACTAATCCTCATCTACTATCCAAATTTCCAAAATTCCTAGGAAATGGAGATCCAAATACGCCCTTAGGGCTTGTTTGGTAGGGCTCCGGCTCTGAAAAAACAGCTCTAGAGCTGCAGATCCGCGCAGCTCCACCATGGAGCAGCTCCGCTGGTGGATTGAGATCCCAAAAAGTGTTTGGTACAGCTCCAGATTTCCCACTATCTCTATGACACCTAGGACCCGCATGTCAGGAGAATAGAAAAGAAAAAAAAAAGCTTCTTCTTTCCTCTTCCAGCACGGAGAGGATGCGGCCTCACCGGGCACGGCGGGCGTCGGCCTCGCCGCCGACCGGTCGGCCGCGACCTCACCGGGCCAGGGCAGATGCGGCCTCGCTGCCGGCCGGGCGGGTGCAACCTCGCCGGCCAGCACGGTTCTGGCGGCCGGTGGAACGCGCCCTTGCCGGGGCAGGCGGTCAGGCCGGCACGCGACCTTGCCGGAGCAGGCGGGCAACCAGGAACGTTGCTTCTGGCCTCGCTAGCTGCAGATGCGGAGGCGTGATTCCCATCGTCCCCAACACCGGTGGTGGTGACGTGCGCTACGAACGGCATCGGCCGCGCGGCGGCGCTGGATCTCGCGCGCCGGGGTCTGCACCTCGTCCTCGTCGGGCGGAGCCCCGACAAGGTGGCACGGGTCAGGAAGGAGGTTTGGGCCGCCGCGCCGTCATGCGAGGTGCGGAGCGTGGCGTTCGACCTCGCCTCGACAGGGGACTTCGCAACGGGGGCGGATGCGGCCTCGCCGCCGGCGGGTGCACGACGATTGCTCCAATGTGAGGGGGCGACGGAGGGGATCGGAGGGCTGCTTCTAGGTGCGACCGAGAAAGAAAGAAACGAACCGGTCATTTTCCACTTACCAGTGGCAGTGGTGGGTAATTTTACCCCAACTCCAGAAAACCTGGATTTGGAGGAGCACCCCTTGAGGTACTCCATGAAATCCATGGATTTTGGGCTTGCTCCACCATTTTTTTGGAGCAGATCCTCGGTGGTGTTGCTGGAACTAGAACCTTTTGGCTGGAAAATATTGAGCGACGCTGGGTTTTTTTATTTGGAGCTGGTCTTCCTAATGGCATATAGCATGATCATGACATGAAAATTTGTAGCTCAAACATGCTATCGAGATACTAATTTTTCCAAAGGTAAAGTGAAAATACGGGGCTGATTGGTCCTTTGCCAAAATGTGGACATGCCATGGTTTGGCAAGGCAAAAGTTGCCAATTTCTTGGCCACAATTTGGTTTGCTACCAAAATGATGCACTTGTCTCACATTTCTTGGCCAAATTGTGGCAAGTTTTTTGCCCAAGTTTTGGCTTGCCAACACTTTAGCATGTCAAAATTTGGGTACCCAACCAATCATCCTCTAAAATAATTAAACTGCAATTCCCCTAAAAATGACATTTGTCTAAGAGAATGACACAAATTATCACTGTCCTAGAAACTAAGCCTCGTCCACACCAGCTGGCCAGCATATATAGGACATTATTGAGTGACAGAGCCAGGAGATGAGGAGAGCAAGGAACCCAGATAGCTGACTTGAGTACAACAGGAGCACATTGCCGTCATTGCAGTATCTCTTTTCTAGTCTCCGGTCTTGCTTTTCATTCTATGTCCTGCTTTCATTCTACTGGCTTCAGTCCAAGTACCAAGTAAACCATTCCTCAAAGAAAAAGAACGCTCCCCCAAAAAAACACTAATTTCTGAATAAGTGACGCGCTCAGAAAAAAACTAGCCTCAGAAAGTCAGAAGCCGAACCACAGAAAATTGAAAAGGTTTATAATCAACGAAGACCCTGCGCTCTCGTAGCGAACTCAGGCCAACCACCAACATAGAGTCATATTTCCATGTAAAAAACGTTGAACCACACCAAAAAGAGATTGGAGGTAAAAAAAAAACAGTTCAACCACACCAAAAATATTATCAAGGGCATGTTCGGTTGCAACTTATTCCAAGTGGAGAGGGATTGGGGCGAATTTATACCAGGACTAGTTTAGGAATGAATCCACCCCATTCCCATTCATACCACAAGAAATTTTCTAACTGCCGAACGAGCCCTGAGAAAAATGATCTGCCGGTTCACATGGAGAAACTCAAGACTGCTACAAGGAAAGCAATACTGCCAGCTCGATTCATACCAACAAATGATTTTCAGAGTATATAATACAATAATACACTTTAGTATGCTATCAGCTCGATTACTGTGATGCAACAATAGAAACTCATTCTATAAAAAGAAACAAAAAATGAAGCAAGATCCGTCCATACTACAAAATGGTACAGCACAAGCACCACTCCCTGCTAAATACATTGAACGCAACAGCTACTGCTATCAAATCAACCAATACAACCCAATATACCGATGGCAGTCTGAAAAATCTCAGACAACTAAATCCTTCAACTAACTACTTCAGGAACCTCTGAACCAGAAGTGTAACTATGAAGAATGTTAAATCTAAAGCAATCACTTCTTTCATCGCCCAGCAAACGAATGGGGAATCGGACAGAGGGCTCCAGAAGTTTAATGTCAAAGCAAGACATTACAAGGCTAACTCCGATGCCCTACGAATCCACCATTTCGTCCTGCAATTCATTTGGGGCAACAAGTCCAGGAATGGAAAGCATACGTTGGCGTTCCTTTTCCCTCTGTACAGCAGCCTCTTCAGCATATAGATCTTTGTTATCCTGGCGACACATGATAACCAAAAGAAAATCAGCAGAAATATTACAATTTTACACTGTCCCCCATCAAATAATGTTTTAAAAAACTACGTTATTCAAGAATGATCTGAAATTGAAAAATCAGCAGAAATTGCCATGGATGTAGACTAGGTTTTCCTTGCTCTAATATGATGCTAACTAGCAGTGAGACGTACGCTTGAACCATATAGGTGTATATATAATCGATCAAAGATCTTCATTCCAGCAAGAACAAAATCGAACAAATTTATTTGAGATAGTATAAACAGTTTTGGGACATTACCTGAGCAGAAAACTCCTTAGATTGAACAAGAAAATCCCTTATATGGTTCTTGAAGTTTGGAAGATCGGTTTTCGAACTAAAAAGTCCATCAACAAACTTGGCTACCTGTAGGAAACATGGATTTCAAAACCTGCTGATTGAACTAAGAACATTTTTTTGAGTGAATGAACTAAGAACATATGTGCTTGAGATAAAATACCTCTACAGGTGTCATGTTAGGAAATGATGAGCTCAGGAGTTTGATAGTGTGGTCTCGAACAAACATTGCATTGTTTGCGTATTGAGAAGGAACCATTGTGGCATCCCAGAGAGGCTCCGTTAGACCATCAACCTAATGTGCCATCAAAGATAGTAACCTAAGATGCACACAATCACCAGAGAATAGAAGAAACAGCAGACAAATGTATGCATACCACGTAGAACAAATGCTGTAGGACAGAAACGTGAAGCTTGAAACCAGGTTTATGGAACGTATCAGTGAGCACCGCAAATATCTCTTGCTCAATATTTAAGAAGTAAGTCTTGTAGAACTGATTTTGGAACCCTGAAGCCTGTGAGGACATGGTATTACTCAGAATAGCTTTAGTGCAACCAGAGTTTTTAATCGACGATAGAGCAAAAAATTGCACCTCAAAGTTCTTTAAAATTTCCAATAACAAGCTTAGGCCAGTCTCAGCAATATTTCTCTCAGTATGTCGAAATGCCCAGCTTATGGAATCCATTACAAGTTTCAGTTGCTGAAACATACAAACGAACAATCAGCTTAAGGGAAATAATCAAGTACAATGTGATGATACTATTGAAAGATGAAATATCAAGTTCATAATTACCTGACTTGAGAGCTGAATAAAAGCCTGGAAACAGTGTGTACCAATTGCACGGAGCAAGGAGAAGAATTTAAGGCGATGTTCAGGATAGTCTTCAAAGTTTTTGGTAATCATCTGGTGTGAAGTATAAGTTATAAATCACAATTATCACTTATCAGTACAGAAAACATAAAGTTAATATTAACTATACCTCAAGAGTACACTGGAAAACAGCCTCAAAGATGCGAGGTACTTCCTCAAGCATCTCACCTTTGTACCTACATAAAAAGGAGGCATTTAATAAATAACTTCCAAGCAAAGGATAGGTTTAGAACAAATGCCTTAAAAAAAAGAATTTAGGAGGCAATACATCTAAATTTAACAAACGGATCATGGACCAAAATGGATGAACAAAAGAAAGATAGACTTACTTGTTTATAATTGTAGCAAATAATGACAGAACTTCAGATTCTCTTGCATCAGGTACATTTCTAGCATAATCACCTAGAACAGGATCCATCATCGGAGGAACAAACTGTTTCCCCAAGTGTGGTAAATCTTCAGCCTTATCCAGAAAAGTCTCGATCAATTTTAACGTTTCCCTTTTAACTGATCTGTTCATTACGAACTATTTAGCAAAAAATAAGAAACCTAAAGAGGTGAAGACAATAATAATTCATACCATACCTCAGAAGTTTTACAAATGATGTCTTTGAAGCAAAAGGTCCTCCTTCACAAATAGTGTTCGACACCAGCTCGCTGTACATTCTGGTGTAACAGGCAATGAGGTATATTATAGGCTGAAACATTATCTCCGCCACACATTAGCAGGAGATACATGATATGAAGAAAGCAATACTACCGAAGAAACCAAATCAGGGACCAATTGAACTATACAAGCATATGCATGGACCAATTTCAATTTAAGAATATAAATGCATAGCAAGAACTTTTGGACAAGTAAAATACCTATACACTGTCAGCATGTCCAGGAAGATTACTGAGATTTGTGGGAAGAAATATGGTCCAAGTGAGCATGCAACACTTGTATTCGTCTGCAAGCACCAAAAGCTATCAAATTAAGAGTAGTGCTAAAAAGAAATTTGCCTGAGCAAATTTAGAAATGGAACTGAAGCATGCTCATAATAACGTGGTTGATACAGTTATCTAAGATACAATAGACGAAGTGTTACGAGAAATGGAGAAAAAGAAGCATGCCACTAGAGTGAGTACCAACATGGCACTACAGTATGCTTCTGCTAAAATTATTCAATAAGCATGATTGGACCCAAGAAAAAGTCAAAACTTGAGCATCACGTTTATGAGAAAATGTCTTTGTATCATGCACCAGGCACTAGGCGGCGACAGGATGACACTGATTAGGCAGCTGCCGGATAGAACAGTAGATAAGCAATGCAAACTTGAATGAAGATAGCCTTTTAGGACTTAGCAGCTTCAGAACCTAATTGTATTACCTGTAAGATGTTCAGAACAGATCGGATGACATCTTGGTTTTTCAGAATATCAGTGCTGCGGCCTGCCTCCCCAATGATTTCAGCCCATTTCTGAAGGATTAGAACGCAACAATGTTACAGCTTACATCTAGAACAAATAATCATTGCAAAATTGGACAGCAAAAGAAAAGAGTGTGGAACAACGGACCTGATTGGGAAGGCTCATCAATCTCTTGAGATACTCCTCCCTCTTAGTATTGTCAGATTCAGCCTGAATCATCTGGCCAACCTGAAAATGGTAATGAACATATAAGATAAATCCTTCATTAACCCACAGCAGAACTGTTCAATTAAAGCATACCGATTCGTAGAATGTGTGGATCTGATGAGGCTCAAGATCCGCTATTGTGGTAGGAAGGTTGGACAGCAGCACAGAAACAAATGGTTCACTTTCACCCACCTGTACAACCATGAATAAATGTGAAATTGCATGTTAACAGCCACATTTACTTACAGATAAACATCAGCATATGCTCATGTGCAAACATTTATTTTTTCTCGGACTGGCAGGAGAGTTGCCCATCTATATATTTAGAAGGGAAGAAAAGAGACTAGGTCCTGTACAAAAAAAAGGCTAGGCCCATCATTATATACCAAGGCATTGGTTAAGTCATCACTGGGAACTAAAGCTGCAAGCAAGTCCAATACTGCTTAGGTTCAATGGTTATACTGTGAGAATTATATGTTCCATATAAACTCAACCCTACAGTGACAGCTAACCAAAGGATGGGAAAGAACTAATCAGAAAAATACGACACCACTCTTCAGTTGAGCCTACTATCACCACTTGCAAGGAAGGTAGTTGCCTCCACTGCAGGATGAAACAAGTAACCAAAAGTGACATAGGATACAGCTGCAAACACAGTACTTGCGGACAGCATTCTGTTCACAACCCACCCAGGCAACCAGCAATCCAGCATATACAATGCTGTGCTGGCACTTGTGCTTCAAGGTGTTCATGATCTGAAGACGTAGCACACGTTCATGAAGTTAGTACTACTTTGACATAGGGGACATTTAGGGGGACTTGGGCCCTAGTGATAGTACTTCCGGTTATGAAGTGTTTTAACAAAATAACCTTATTTGAATACTTCAGCTCATTAAAATTCAGTTTAACAGTCTGGGATGCTTTTAAGAGAGCCATACAAAGCTAGACTATTCTATTCAACAAGACCAAACTTACCTGAAGTGTCACAAACTTGCGTTTGCACTTCTGAATTATTTTCAGGAAAGTGTCGCATGCCATATCCTGCAAGGGAAACATGCATTAGGTTCTATATTTACTTTTGAATGTCCTCTTCACAGGCAATTTCGTTTCAGAATATACAGCAGTGCCAGATATATAGCAGAATAAGGTAAACTAATAAACATGATAATCTTGCTCCCAGACACGCAGCAGAATATGATGAACGATCAGCTGACCTACTTGCTAAAAATAGGAGGTAATCAGGAAAATAACATAACCAACTGAACAGGCAATAGCTGATAAATGCATTTTCGCCGGCAAATAAACAAATAGGAATATGTAACCTGAACTCCAGGATGCATCTCATGCATGAACTCAAATAGTTTGTTGACCACTGTTTTTAAAAACTTCCAGTGTGCCCTTAGAAACCTTGGGTATTGTCCAACAACATACCTATTTATGAAAGGAAGAATAGCAGCATACTGATCACTCTGGATCCCAAAAAATAAAAGCATGACAATAAAAACATAACAAAATAAAATGAAAGCAATACTTACATTATATTACTTGCAATCACAGCTTTGTTATCTTTCCCTTTTGTAATTTCACAAAGGTTTAACAAATCACGAATAACCAAAACCAAAAACCTGTTTTCCTGCAGCAGATTCAATAGGATATATTTAAAGATGTTATACGGGAGCATTATACATGTGAGAAAGTGGCAGATCCAGAAAGTTAGAAACATGGTGCATATGCATCGACTATCCAAGCGGCAGACTCTGATCAATTGCACGACAACTGAATAAGAGAAGATTACATAGCGCCATAAAAATCTAAGTGTTTTTTTTCCAGAACACAGAGACATGCACATCTTTTTATTAAGAGAGAGTACAACTAAACCAACATAGGCAACCGCATCATCACAGCAACTGAGGTTTGAGAAGGTTGCCAAGAACATGGAAACAAAACCAAAGTGTTCCCAGACTGTTGTTGCTTACTTGGGCCAATCTCACGTGTTAAAGACTTTTATTTTAAGAACAGTCAATACTGGTTTTAAATGGCCCTAGTCTTTAAAAAGATAGATTTGAAGAAATAGTATTTAGATCCTTACCATCAACTTATGCCAACTCTTGTTTGGCTTGAGTAGACCTATGAGCACAAATGACATACTACCAATACAAATGAGTAGCAAGGCCATGCTACAAAATCATGTATGTCCGCACTGACGCATGATAGATATGTAGAGGAGCTTAATGTACAAGTGAGGAAGAGAATTAGATTGCGAACTGAGTTGCAACCCTAATAATCTTAACTGTTTGCGAGTTGTCACAAGTCCAATTGACAAAAAAAAAAGGATTATACTCAATGTGTTTGGGGTATTTTTCTATTCTAAGTTGTTTCGGTGTTAGTGTTACTGAGGAAGCCACGGAGATGAAAAGGTCTGCAAATAACGAGTAGTAGCCAACGAACCTGCTCCTCCACCATAGAACCCGAAATAGATCCAATAGCCCAACACAGAGTATTTAAGTTATTCCAGCTCCAGTCTTCTCCATTTAGTTGCTTGCTCAATTTATTTAACATCTGTGAGTCAAACGAATGAAGGTAATCATATATCAAATATGGCAAAAAAAAAAAATAAACCTATATTGCTCATACAAATAGAACATCTTGGAATTTGCCAAAAAAAAATATTATCGAAAAGATAGATTAGGATTTCTACAGTTCTACACCAAATAATAACAGCTCCACAAGCACAGCAATAAGCCTTTGTCTATTTCCAAAAGTTCCAAAATGGAAAGCAGGATGAAAACACCATTGTACAGAAGACGCACAGGCATAGGATATGAATCTAGGTAAGACACAGAAAAGATGAAGGGGTTTGTTAAGGGAAAGGGCACAGGACACGTTGTCTCTTGATAATATACAAGCAAGAGAGAATGAGGTTCGTGGAACTCCTGTGCACCTCTAAAATCAAAGGGAATATATCATATGAATTTGTTTGATCAGAAAATTCTTATGTCTCAAAATCCCTAATAGCGTTCATAGATTTTGCCAATGAATTATCCTTGAAAATCATTTGTTCAAACATAGCCCCATGCCTGTTTGTGTACATTTTACCCTAAACCTAACCCGGTATCAAACAGAAACAGTGTCATGAGTTTAAAGTTGAAATAGGATTCGTTGATCAAAGATCACAAAACCCCTTAGGAAGACATACCTGCTGCTCGGTATCATCATGATCAAGATGTGACAAGTATATCAGTGTTTCCCTCATGATCTGTAATAAAACAGCAATTAACAGCATTAGGGAGTTAATAAAAGTTATCTATGATATCCTGCACAAATTGACAACTAGTCCTTTTACTAACCTTATACTGAACAAGGACATCATTATCTTTCAATGTTTCTCGTACAATATTCCCATTCTCATCTTCAACGATCAAAACCTCCTCTGGCTTCGCCATCCGACAGATCATTAATGTTCGTAGCTTTGAAAGTGGACCTGCATAAAGTTGCCTCCTCTGTTGAACAGCTGCGAGGGTGCCATCATCACTTCCAGGAATCCTCTGAGCCTGAAGTTTGTGTTTGTTGTAAATGATTAGAAATTAAACAGAATAAAATGACAAGAATGAACAATGATGCACCAATCATACAAAGAGGTTATTCATATCAAAGCAACTGATTAAAAGAAAAGGGAAAACATAGCATTTACAAAAACTCATATTGGTAAGCTCAATCCGGATCGTAATTGAGTAAGTTCTTCAAGTTACACTGACTTTTAACTGAACAAATTGAGTAGCAGCACATTTCCTTTTACAAGGATAGACTTGTTACTCACTTCCAGTTTGTACCTAAATAGTTTCTACATAGTAGGCTTATATTCTGAAACAGGAGGATGTTTAGGGCAAAATGTCAAAATAACAATCACATACATTGATACGTGTCAAAGATGGCCCCAAACTAGATGACTGTGATGTTAGTGTCATGTATGTTCCACAAGTCCTTTATGGCAAAACATCAGAATATGGCAACAATTATAATGAGAAGCAATTATAACACAATGCAGTAACAGCATGGAAAATTTCAAATTTATCTGGTTCTGATATATCTCACTAAGTGATGCTGAAATGAAGGGGGAAAGGATAAATAAGCAGCATTAAAATTAAAAGAACCTGAAGTCCCAGCAATCGCTCCACTTGGTTGTAAGTTTCAAATAGTTCTAAAACAAACAGATTCCAGTAGTCCAAGCAGACCTGTTTATCAACAACCAACATTATAAGATGACCCTAGGCAATACACCATGCATCCCAGAAGTTAACCTAGCTTCATACCTTAAACATCTCTGTGTCATCCACAAATGAAATTTCAATCAGGTAGTCAAGACCCAGAAGCAATGCAGCTCTATTTTCAGGAGTTGATTCCAGTATCCGCATGTGATTCTACATTTTATTGCGATGAAAGAAGAACATTATAATTTTGAGACTGAAATAGTGTATATACAGTAAGAAACAGCATTTTTGTTTTATTGGCTATAAATTGGACGTGAAAACGGGCGAATAAGATTAGTCCAACTTTTTCTCATATGAGGGAACAACATAAACAGAGCTAACGGACCAACTAAAGAGGTTAAATGAATTCTAACAAGAAAAGGTATTTTACTAGACAACCTTGCTAGATTCAGAATGCAGTGATCATTACCTTGAAGAAGGATGTCAAAAAAAGAGCAAGATTCTGGATAAATTCCTGCTCAGAGAAACATGTATTAGTGCGTTATATGAGAGCAACATGCTCACTATGCAGGACTGGACTCCACAACGGCACAACCTTTAAGGCCTACCAGAATTTCATTATAGCATGATATAATGAAATTGACGAATATTCCCATTAGGTTAGTAATCTGATAGTCTCATTATTAACACGAAATGCTTTCACTACGAAATTTCAATTAACAAAATTATTATTATTATTAAATGCACGTTCTTTTATGGAATGTCCAACATTGAAATATCAACATCAAATTTCGATTCTGAAACTTGGGTTACATCATACATGTTGTATCAATGAAACTAAATGAGCTAACATTTTAGATTTAACTGGTCAAAACTAAGCTCAAATTTCTAAACCCGGATGCTTCCTATTTGGAACTGGATGTCTGCATTTTCCAGATGGGAGCAGGGTCTGAATGTATAAGACAATTTAAAATTGGATTAGATGTTGCATGTTTAAGAACAATCAGATGAACACTTCAACTAGATAAGGTAAGCATATTTAGGTTCAAAGAGGAAACAAGAAAATAAACTGCTACTTTACCTGTTCGTCATTAGAACCATTGCCATATCCATCTGAAATTGTCCCAGAAGGAACAATTGCCTGCTCATCCAGAAAAATAGAGAGTGAACAAGAAGACACCAAACAAGCAAGAAGAAAGTGAATCATAGTTCTTGACATTATAAAATATATACCTGCAGCTGCAATATAAAGACTGTGTACATTTGGACATATTGCGCGTTATAGAAATCACCAAAGTGAAGAGCAGCAACCTGAAATAATTTAAAACATTAGTACAGACAGTCACCTCTTGAGTACTGATTCAACTCGATATAAAGATCAATAGTTATCAAATTCAAATGAACTGTCATTTAGTTGCTATACTAGAATAGCACACTAGGAATGAAAGAATGACTTTTTCTTTACCTCTGTTAGGCATTGAAGTGTAAGATTTCTGTAACCAGCGATGGGGAAAAACTTCAAAAGTGTCTCCAGCTAAAATGTTAGATGAAAAAGGTTTAGTTGGAGCAGATGAAACTGTACATAAGAGCATTCAAAGTATAAGAACGGACTACACACCAGCGGTGACTCAAATATGAAGCCAATGGGGATCCATGACAGGAAAGCATGAAGTGTGGCCAACGTAGCACGAACAAGTTCAGGTTTTTGTGAGCCAGACAGGACAGATAAGCAAAGCTCATGAATAAGACGAAATTCACTGTTCAAAAATGCACATCATATATTAGTACTCACAGATAAACATTTTTTAAGCATTGTACTAGAATTCACAAGTAAAATTATTTTTACACACAAGTAGGAGGCAGGTTGCAATCCATACAGGAAAAGTATGCCACCAAAACTATACAATGCATCAAATAAATGGGCAATCTTACAACTAGAAGCTAAAGTTAGCACAGCGAGATGGATCTGTACCTGTTTAGTGAACCCTTCAACTCTTTAATCTTTTGTTGCGTCATTTCACCTCTTGAGAAATCAAAAATTTCTTCACTTAGAAGCTGCATATTTGTTTCTCAGTGAGACGACCAATTAAAATATGGTAAGACAACTACGTAACAGACATACTGAGCCAGCTACTTGCCTTCAAAATTACCATACAATTCTCACATAATGTTTCACTACTCGTTGCCGCTGAAATAAGGTCAGGAATGAAGGTTGTCCACCTGGCAGGCCACTCACGCTTCAAAACCTATTATAAAATCCATATTAGTCATAGTATCCATAATGGTTCCTGCAACGAAATATGCATCCAGACCAGACAATAAAAAGGTCTGCTCTAGAATATAAACAAAACAGTTTAAGCATACCTGCACTAGGATAACATTGAGCTTATTTACATAAAGCCTCTCTTGTCGAAAGGAGACCTCATTCCCTGAGAGCTATTAGAAAATTAAAACAGGAAAAAAAAATGAAGTCAGATAGAATCAGCTTTACGAACAGCAAAGATGGCAACAGGTTAACATATTGATCATTACCTGAACAATGACATCAGATATATAGTTCTTTATGCCATCACGCTGTTCAACTGGCAAAACATTCCATTTATATTTGATAACATTTTCTAGTACCTAAAAGTATAGGATTAGAATCAGGCATAAATTAATGTCCAGATGCAAGGAAAGTAACGGTTGTATTGAATAATAAGGTTTTTTGTTCCTAATAAATTAAAGAATACCCCTACTGACACGGATCATGATGACAGAAATTATAGATAATCTACAGCATATCTAGCAGCATAGTGTGCATGGTTGCCAAATTCAGGAGGGTAGGGGGAGGAGACCATGACCATGATATTACCATGTTATTTGCACATAACTACATGTGCATGTTTCACCCGTGTTTCTTACCACATAATTTCCAAATTTGTGTAGATCTACTATTGATTATAGGTAACACACAGTCCCAAGCAAAGGTAGAGAGGATGGTTATGATAGCCTTGAAAGACAATTTAAAAACCCAGCAACTTTTACTGATAACAATGTATCAAACTCACTTTTAAATCACTATAGTTGAAATTCCTCTTGTTGGGGATAAGTTCAGTCCAGACTGTGTATCAACTAGGGGAAGTAATGAAAACAACTACAAGCGACTAACTACTACGGCATCAGGGCAAACAACATCTACTACCTACAAAACAAGAAAACGACCTTAAAACTATAAACACCATTGTCCATGTTATGAATGCATCTTCGTTTTCTCTAATGTATTATTTACCCCATAAGTGATTGCTGCATTGCTAGGGATAATTCTGGATAGGTATCAAGCCATTTATGTTTACAGTGTCACATAAAAAACCATCATGAATCAAAACTTACTTGGAGAGCAAAGAACTTGGTATTCAAATTTTGAGAGTTCTGCAGAATGTGAACAACTTGTAGCCACATGTCTGGATTATTCTGCAGCTCCCGCAATATTTGATCTGCAGCATGCCTCTGAAACACAGCAGCAGCACATAAAATAAAATTGTCAAGGTTACCTCACACAGGAAAATGATACAATACAAGCTTATCAAATAATTGACAGTAAAATAAAATAAATTGTAATAATGCCCAAAGAAATAAATATTCACATAATTTGGCATTTATTGCTTTTCCCAGTTGAAAAGCATGCATATGGAGAGGTTCATCCAACAGCACTATTAGATTTAGACGATGCAATAATGCAAGCAACATGTGGTAACTGTGTAAGAAAAAAAAGGGATTGCTTCAAAGTGAATTAAGAGGTATAGCAATCCAACATAGAACACACGCCATAGAACATATGCTGCAAGAATAATGTCAACCAAAGAGATGTTGGCCGAACACAATAAATTGCTAGAAATTAATTGCAATAGCTATTGCTGGTAAGTTACACAAAGATCAATATATATTTACGGATAATGAGAAAACGAAAAGCAGCCATCATACTTATTCCAATGTGCTACATGTAGGCCAATGATTGCTGATCCAGCGTCTAAACCAGTATAGAACTACAGCCTATAAGCTTCCAATACATTGAACCCCTACATTTTGCTAGAATGCTGTATTGAGCTATATTTTCAGTTTATTTATTTCACCTTGATTTCATATGGACCATTGGTTATTCAGTTCACAGTTCAATCTTTGAATACAATTGCTGTTTTGTGCACACATTAGTGGTCAAAATTTTACGATTATGCAATCAAAATGTCTGATGTGTATAAGTAGAACGGAATCCAATACTTGATAAAGGATCATTTTCTATACCTCAATGCAACCAAGCAAAATTTCAGAACCACACTCGCAAACCTACACAGGTGCGTCGCAACAGGATCCCGCGGCAGAGTGCGGATAGATCACCACAGAACACGGGCCCAAAGGAAACAAGCATACATATCACCAGCTAGCCCCCCACCATTCACTACCCAAAACCCTAGAGCGCACCGCTCCAAGCGATCGACCGCCGAAGGAACCCCGAAATAATCCCCCCTCGGGCACGGGACCCGTGATAACAGCAGCACCGAACAGGCACGGGCGGGGCGCGGTTACCTCGTCGCTGGAGCCTGTGCCGTAGAACGCCGCGACGGTGGCGTCGAGCAGCGGCACGTCGATGGGCTTGCTCAGATCCCGCAGCTTCTCCGCCGCCATGGCGGCCGCGGCGGCGAGCGAGCGAGCTCGGGGGCGAGGAGGAGCTTCCTGGAAGAGAGCGGAGGGGGTGGGGCTCGTGACGCCCGAGGAGGGTCGGAGAAGGTTCCGAGGAGGGGGGAGCGGCGGGGCGAGGCGGCCGAAGAGGGAGGGGGGTATTCCGGGTGGGGGCGGACGGATTCGTGGGAGGGATTTTGAATTGTTTCGCCGCAGGCCGCAGGGTTTAAGCGGAGAGCGGGGGGGGAAGGGAAGGGGAGGGGGGAAGCCTTGCGGTGAAAAGGTTGCTGACGATTCACGCGAACTTGGAGAAACTTGCGCCCAAGCCCTTCGTTGATGATATAATTGTAGAGGGATACAATTGTGGCTTGTGTAATGTGAATGGGGAGGAACGGGTGGAGGGTGATTTTGTAGTTGCGCAGGGGCTTGGATGGAACTTTGAAGGCGCGGGGGTCTCCGGTCTGTGCTGGATGCCGTCGTGGCCTTTGTGGGTCGTCGCGGCCGTTTGAACTTTTGGAAAAGGTTTCCACGGCCGACCGACCACACTTTGTCGACTTTGTGCTTTCTTTTCCTTTCTTTGAGGAGACTTTGTGGCTCTAGGTTTGCTTCATTTTGTTTGTGTTTACATTGGCTACGTTTGGACAGGGGTGCTAAAAATTAGCCCCCACATCTGGCCTCCAAAGTAGCCACCCAGAATTGATTTAGCTCGTGTGTGTCTTTTTACTTGTGCCATTTATTCGGGGTAGAATATGGAGGAGGGTTACTGTTGATTTTTATCTTTGTTATCAAATCATTTACAGTAGTAACATAGATAAGGTAATTTATGGAATAAAAAAAGTTGTACTCTTACTTTTTGATTATTAATTAGTTTGTTCGTTCATAGTGCCGATACTTCCATTTCCTTTTTCTCCTCGAAGAATTAATTTGATGATTATATGTTCTCGTGGTTAGGTTGGAGGAACAAATTAATTGTGTTAGCTATGAAAAATACAATCTATTATAGGAAGATCGTGATGTGATAGAGACTTTATAGAAGAATAGAAGATCATGATGTGATAGAAACTTCATAGAAGATCATGATGTAGAATTAGTGTAGGATGTCTAGCATATGGCAACAAGGATACATGATGATGGCATGTCACCTTTTTCCCAATCCCTTGCATGTTCTTTAGCCAATAAACTCCTGCATTTTTTCGCACATGTTTTGAAGCCTTACGATATTTTTCCCTTTTTAGGGGATCTTGAGTTTATGTTCTAGGGTCCTTGCACCTTTGCATTTCAGGGTGTTCTATTGTATTTGTATGTTTACATGAATATTTTTTAGGCCACATTTTTCTTTTATTCAGACAATATCCAATATTTTTAAATGGTGTCTCTTCTATAACTTACTTCTCTATTAAATATATTTCTTTTTAGTTTTCAATGTAAGTTAGATGAAATCTTCCTATCAAAATAACTATAATGCCATGCAATAAAGCACAAAATACTGAAGAGTCTTTACACAAAAACGATTGATATCATCTATAAGGTTAACTTTATTTAGTCGGAGGTGTGAAGTGCTTCAAAATCGCTACACACAACTCATAATTTTATTAACAGTGTGAAAAGACACCAAAATAGTCTGGATGAATTAATAATAATTTATTTGTCCAATTTAAAGCATAGTTGAGGAAAACCAAACTGGATCTAAACGGTCGTGTATTATCACGACATACGAAAACACAATACCAACAAAAATGGCATTCAACCAATGGATAGACCAAGGTCAAATGGAGGCAATATCAAATTGCATAGTAGAACAATGCACACAAACTGATTAAAAAAAGTACCAAATTAGCTCTAGAAAATCTTACATTTATTTTGTCCTAGAAGAGTTACCTTCCCACTTATTTGCCATTTTCTCCAGGACGCAAACATGTATCCTTTTTTTGAAAAAAAACATTCTTAAACATTGTATATAGCAGTGGATATCAATTACTTTTGCAAAAAAAATGAACAATAGTACTTTGTTTACTCAAATTTGGTAACGCAATCCACATTACTGGATAACTAACATCACTGACACCCTGGCCCCAATGACCATCAACCCACTGACACCCTGGTCCCAATGACCATCAACCCACTGACATCCTGGCCCCAGTACCAACCCCCAGGCCCCAGCTTCACATCTGCCACCTTCATATCCAACGGCCCACCCTCCTCGTCCATTCCGCCCCAAACCCTAACCCCTCTTCCCTCCTCCCCTCCGGCCGCCGCCACTCTGCCTCGCCGCCGCCGCCGCCGAGATGGGCCGCGTGATCCGCGCGCAGCGTAAGGGTGCGGGGAGCGTGTTCAAGTCCCACACCCACCACCGCAAGGGCCCCGCCCGGTTCCGTTCCCTTGACTTCGGCGAGCGCAACGGGTACCTCAAGGGCGTTGTCACCGACGTCATCCACGACCCCGGCCGCGGCGCGCCGCTGGCCAAGGTCACCTTCCGCCACCCGTTCCGCTACAAGCACCAGAAGGAGCTCTTCGTCGCCGCCGAGGGCATGTACACGGGCCAGTTCGTGTACTGCGGCCGCCGCGCCACGCTCTCCATCGGCAACGTGCTCCCGCTCAGGGGCATCCCCGAGGGTGCCGTCGTCTGCAACGTCGAGCACCATGTCGGGGACCGCGGCGTCTTCGCCAGGGCGTCCGGGGACTACGCCATCGTCATCAGCCACAACCCGGACAACGGCACATCAAGGTGAAGATCGCACTAGCACATCCCCCTACACCCTCTTTATTCCGGCAACCCTGCATATCTCGTGTGTGTTTTTGTTGCGTGTGCTATGTCTATCAGTAGCTGGACGTGATGCGACGATTAGAGATTAGTGTTTAGTTTTCTTTATGCTCTGTTTTCGTTGGGCATGCTGATGTCTTGTGTGTTTCTTCGTGGACAATTTTATTGCGTATTTGCAGTATAATAGTTGCATTTTGAAATGGTTAGAAATGAATTCATTCTGAAATGTCTGAGACTGTTAGCATTTCTTATATAGGAATCTTGTGAAAACATATACTCCCTCGTGTGCTGTTCATGGATAATCTTTATTTGCAATCAAGCCTTAATAATCTATGTGGAGTTATTTTCCCATACAGAAACTTTGAATTGGTCATGCTAGCACTCTAGTTGGCAATTTAGTATTCATGAAATGCTTCCAATGCTGTGAATTGAGTAATAATATAGTTCTGTAATTTTGGGTAGAGGCATTCTGTCCTCATTTTGTTTAACTGTGCAATTCTCAATGACTTATCCTTTGGACTAAAGTTTCTATATGGAGGTCTTTTATCACAGCCCAGGATAATACCTGGCACTGTTGAAATGACAGTGTTGAAATATTGACAGTTGAACTAATCTCTGTAGTACTATTGTCCTATATGGGTGAATGGTAACCTATTGTACTCAGTGCAAAACTGTTCTGTTTTTATCAAGACACCAGGATTGAAACCTTTTGGCCTATCAATGCTAGATAATTCATACATTTGTCATTTTCACTTTAAGACCACTCCTAGCACTGCCAACAATAGGTGACTAATAGAAGAGGAATCTAGTGGAAATATTCCTAGAAACCGAAAAAATCATCTTGATGCACACAAAGATGGCCAAAGCCAATTTCTCAGGACAGACTATATCCTTGTTAGAGGAGGGATCTAGTGGACATGTTCCTCAGAAACTGAAAAATTCATCTTGATGCACACAAGATGACCAAAACCAATTTCTCAGGACAGATTATATTCTTGTCCAGCGGATATATGATATTTGTTGTTAGTTTGTTATCAGTAATTTTCTTGCTGATTGCATCATTTTTTACTTGTTTTGTTGATACGTCATGATGCTTTCAGTGAACTTTGTAGTTACTTGGGTGTATGGAACAGTATTCTCTCAAGCACTCATGGTATTGTGTGTTTTCAGGATCAAGCTCCCCTCTGGTGCTAAGAAGATTGTCCCAAGCAGCTGCCGTGCCATGATTGGGCAGGTTGCTGGTGGTGGCAGGACTGAGAAGCCAATGCTGAAGGCTGGCAATGCCTACCACAAGTACCGTGTGAAGAGGAACTGCTGGCCTAAGGTCCGTGGTGTGGCCATGAATCCTGTTGAGCATCCTCACGGAGGAGGTAACCACCAGCACATTGGTCACGCCTCCACTGTCCGCCGTGATGCTCCTCCTGGCCAGAAGGTTGGTCTCATTGCCGCAAGGAGAACTGGTCGTCTTAGGGGCCAAGCTGCTGCCACTGCTGCCAAGGCTGATAAGGCCACTTAAATCAGTTATTTTTACCATATGCTGCATTAGTTACTTTATAGATTAAACAAGATTTCCTGTGTGGATGTTAATTTTGTCTCATTTTGACTATGTTCATTTATCAGTTTCCTGGCTACTGTTGAGGACTTGAGGTTTTTGGTTCTATATTATAAACAAAGTTGGAGCTTATGTTTCCCATGTTATGTGTTAAAAAAGAAATTGAGATGGAGGTAACAAAGTACGAACATTTATGATACCAAATAAGTACCATTAGCTTCTTCATTAAGTATATTTTTAGATTATATCTATTTGGTTCCATAAATTTTTGTGATTCACTCTATAGTTTTGGTCAAACATAAAAAGAGTTTGACTCTCCAAGAATCTTGGAATGACTTACAATTTGGGACGGAGGGAGTATTATTAAAAAATAACTTATATTTGACTATATTTGTACAGATTTTTTGAATAAGATGAATGTTCAAAGTTGAAGTAAAAAAATCAAACGATTTATAAATTGAGATGGAGGTAATATTTCACTTGTGTAGTAATGGTGTTGCTAGGGACGGGCAGCGCTAGTGTCTGTCTGATCTGAGTCATCTGTGTGAAGTCTGTGAGATCGCCCTCACTCGAGCAGTCGAGCTGGGTGAGCACAGCACATAGGACTTCCTTACCATGCACCCGGGCCCATGAATAGGAAGTAAGTACTTCTGCGAAGTGAACACAGTGCCTTTCAGAGTTCAGACGATCTGGCGACCTCACCTCCCGAACGTGAATGGATGACACCGGTCCGCCTCTACGTAACGTGTACGGAATGGGTGACTCGAACAGCTGGTTGTATATAGAAGTACATCACTACGCCACTACGGCGCTAAGGAGACATGGCCTACGGCTCAGTTCAGGTGCGCGCATGCACTCCTGCTGGGTTTGTTCCATCAGGCAACCAAATGCAAGGATAAGCGGCCCCACATAGTCATCCAGGATACAGTATGCTATAAAGTATAGGTGCGCTGAAGCAACCAAACACTGCCTAATACATATGCCAAAAGATCTATAATTTAGAATGAAGAGAGTATCTCCTAGCATTAAGAAAAATAACTACGTAGAACTTGTACTCATAGATTGATAAATTTAATTATAGTAAGAAATTAATCTATCGTCGGTCTTGTCTTCAAACACACAGTATCCAAGTAACGACCCTCGTTGATGCTAGTCCCTTGGAAACACCACGGAGGGGGGCCATGTCGGCTTGTCACGTGCTAAACATGGGCACAAAATCTCTAACACACAAAATTAGGTGAGTTTTATATTGTGACAAAAAAATAAATTATTACTTTTTGGTCAGATTGATGCATGTATAAGGCCACACTTTTGGGTCGATATCTTAACAAGTTAGAATGAGCTAAGTCCAGCCTTGTCAGATCCACACCTACCCGAATCTAAAATATGTTTCTTTTTGGAAGGTAGTTACCTACATAGAGGTCCATTTCAAGTTTTAGAACCTGACGATATAATTAGAAGTAGTCCTTCCCTTCTTAAGATCGAATTTATAGAATGCTACTGCCTCTGGTAAGCAAAACTGACATCTCAGGGAGCAAGGTATGCAAGTCTTTTTTTGGTTATTCCGAAACGTCAGCTTTAACAATGGGAGAATAGTTAGGAATCACACATTTAATCAAACACACACCTAGTATCATGGTGACGCCACTTGAGCTCGATCACTTTGGCGACTTTGGGTTTGACAGGTTGGTGTTTGTGTTTTAGGACGAGCTCGATATAATCGCTGGCATGTCCAAACTAAATCTCAACAGACGACGTTAGCATGCGGCAAAGCGGACGACAGGTATGCCGCCAGCTAGGTGATGGTCGATGGCTGATGGGCAGGACTAGCTATCTGGGAAAAATGTATGGCTACTGGAGTGGTTAACGTATGGTGGAGGGCGACTGCGTCGGGTGGCCTTCACAAAAGAATCAACACCATTGATAAATGAAATCTCCCTTGATTTGCTGCTGTACATCCATCCTCGATCCATCTATGAACAATATTTTTTAGTTTAGCAACCGTGAATAGGTAATCTATAGACAAGCTACCATTTACAAAATAAGCATCATACATACCTTGAATCAAGTGAGTTTTTCCACTAAGTTCACATTTTGTGACATCCATGAAGAATTTACTAAAAAATAACCTAGACACAAGAAAGAGCCTCTCCATCACAGTTTCCACATCTTTTCAAAAAAAAAACAACTAAGGAAAGCATATAAGTACCAAATTCAAATTAAAAGATACCAAATTCAAATTAGAAGAGGTCACATGCATGAGGCTACATCCATTAAAAAATTCTAAGAACTATATATGCCTAAAGTCAAGAAATAGGTTCTCCATCATATTTTCTTATTTTTTTAACAATCTAACTAAGCATAGAGATGAAGTGATGAGCAAGATACTAACCTTCAAGCATGGTGGTGATGAGCAACATTAAAAATTCAGATCACCCCATTGAAATCCACCACAAGTGAGATCTAAAATGAGCCAGTAGAACCTACCATAAAATTCAAGCCAAACTTCACAAAACTAGGCAACCAAACAATCTACAAATTTAAAGGATTGCTAGTTGACAACCCCAAAATAAGTTGTTAATGTGTATCCTTCGAAAATAGAACTTTTCTTGAGCAATTAGAAGAAAAACGACCGCAACAATGGAGGAAGGAAAGGAGGGTTGGGTTGGAGGAGAAGGGAGGAGGGGAGAGGGGAAACGGGAAGGGAGCTTTGTACTATACGCGGTCATCACCAACTGTCCATACTACAAGCCGTTGTTGATAGTCCCCTTCACCGCCGGTTCGTAATACTAGCCATTGGTGATACCTTCACCACCGGGTTTTCTATAGAACCGTTGATGAAGGGAGGGAGGGGGGGTATCACCACCAGTTCCAATGACACCATGTGGTAGCGTACATGTCACAGAAGAGAACCAATGGTGATGACCTATATCACTGTTGGCTCACCCAAAACCGGCGGTGATGAGCCGACAACGATGACTATTTCTGTAGCAGTGGAGCAAGACGAGAAGCCGTGAGATGTTAGGGAGACGGGGCTAGTAATAACATGGAGGCGCCGGGTGTGTGGGTCTCAGAGGCAGATGCAGAGTCAGGATCTAGCCGACTCATCGCTGGTGCAGCATCATCAAGATTCACGCACGCACGCACGCAGAGTGCACGCCCGAATAATGAGCCGATCGACTAGCGAGGAGCGAACCTTGATGATGCCGCACCTGCGGGAGTCGGCTTCCAATCCAACAGCGCGACGGCTCCGCACAGCAGAACGTCGATCACGTACGCTCTCGATCGGAAGGGGCAGCTAAGCCAATCTAACCCGGCCCACTTATATATATATATATATCCCTCGCGCCGCCGTTGCTAGGCGGTTCGCCTCGCGCCTCAGGCTATTCCCAACCCAACACCCAACACATCATCAAGAAGTTTCTATACATCCATGTCATATGGACACTACCTACTGAAACTACCTCCCTAATGCATAGTTTTTTAAAATTAAACTATCATCCAATCACATATGTTCTCTCTCCTTTCATCTCCCTATCATCAAGTTTCATTTCTGGTTCTTGTGTGACATGGTTTCTCATGCAAGACACCATGTCCTTCTCTCACCTCTTTAATTACCTTACCATGTCACCAAATTGCTTATGTGGCTGACTATTTAATGCTATGGACACCATCCTAGTAGATGGGTTGGGGATAGCCTCAAAGGGACTCATGCATATGCATCGGATCGGGACGGTCGCCTCGGGGGTGCTGGCCCTGTGTGCACGCACGCACGTGCACGTGCCTGTGCGTGCGCGCCATGCAGCCCGACGACGACGACCGGGGGCGCGGCGCCCACGCGGGCCCCGCGCTCTGCGTCGCACGCGACCGGCGGCGGCAGCACCGGTGGTGGGATCGCCGGCGGGCGTGTGGCAGTGATGACAGCATGGGGTTCGCTGTGAGTGTGAGCAGCATATGCAAGCGGAAGAGCCCAGAGGCGATGGATGCTCTTGTTCGCATCGCACAGGTGAAGCAGCTAGGATCTGCGTTAAGTTACTATGCCCTTTTATTTTTTTTCCCCGAGGACACATACGAATACGTTTAGAATCAGCAAATTGTAAAACTTGTATGTTTATAAAAAGCAGAGGCTGCATCAAGCAGAGGCTCTTCGTTTGATTTCCTGGTGCCAGGAAGCTCTGCTTCGTCAGTTCGTCGATAGTCTGATCCATTTCGGAACGTTATCTACTTCTCTGCATGCTGCTACCTTTTTTTTTTCTTTTTCTTTTTGGGTTGAACAGCTCATCTGATCCCATGCTAAGCAGAGCCTCGCTTGTTCTCTTCTCTCGATGTAGCCTTTGTCAGATTGGTTCTACATCTTCAGTGCAAAACTATCCAGCTCCTCTCTTCGATTTCCCGGTCACAATACCTCCATCTTTGCAGCACCGAATCATCTTGCTCCACGTTTCGGTTTTATATATTTCCATGCCCTCCCCCAAAAAAACTATTACCATTGACTTTTTTCTTCGTTTGACTATTCGTCTTTTCTACAAATATTTATGCAATTAGATAAGTCTACTAGTTAAATCCAAAGTATTATCAATAATAGATGTAGTGGTATCCATTTTATGCTATTTAACAAAGTAACTAATAAAATATCATTGGTCAAAGTTGAAGGAAAAAGTCAATGATGTCATATATTTAAGAACGGAGGTAGTATATGTCATTTCATAACTTCCACAAATACCATGGACCATCAGCACAATCTTTATCAAATAATCGCATAAAATTTGTGTGGCAAAAATTGCTGTGTGATACTAGCATGCGCATCGGTTAATTTCAGGTACCATCGCAACTATTAAAATAAGATTTTCTTAAATATGGGAAAGAGAATAGATCATTTTGCCCCTGCCTATAGGATCCTAGATACTATTTTTTTTTCCACTGGTCACTGCAAACTATATTCATTCATTAAAGTTAAAATATATACAGACATATGGGATGAAACCTATCCCATCCCATCCAACAATGTTTGTGGTGCCAAATACACCGAACAGTTGTTGGTGCCGGGGCGTCCCCCCTGGTGAATTGCACGGTGTATTCTGCGGTTCAACATTGCAAATTCGTGCAGGACTGCCCGGATAGGCTAGTGGCCTGGCTGTGATTATGGAGGCCCCTGCTGGCCTGCCATGCAGCTAGCTAGGGCGAGTATCTTGCTGTCTGCGAGGTGATCCAAGTATTGCCGTGTTGGAGATCCATCTGTATCGGGTGCTTTATCCCGATCATAACTCTGGCTAGATGAAGAAGAAGGCTGCTCTGAGCCTCCTCTAGTGTATATCATAGGCGGGATCTAGGATGAAGACACTGCACCAAGACTCGCTAGCTGTTGACCGTCCTCACGTGAAAAGGGGGAGTCGGTTACGAGCTTACGACGCTTGCCCCCGGGACTGAACCATCAAACACAACCCAACTGCACTTTGTATATGTATATTTTAATAGCCCTTAGTTTACCATTAAACACTAATCAGCTTTTAAGTTCGCTATACCACTTAATACCCACTAAGCAAATGTTAATAGCATCATTAACAAAATGTCTACCTCACAGTGCGAGACATGCTTGCTAAGGGCAAAGCTAATGGATACGCCCGCTGCTGGCGTTTTGCGCGGAGCTTTGGCACCGGTGGCTCCACAACCGGTGATTACGCCCGCTTGCAGCCGGCGAGTTGCGAGACGCCCATTTTTATTTAATCTCCATTTTTCTCTCTCCTCCTATTGGTTTGCGCTAGCC
The DNA here is from genome assembly GCA_015342445.1 of Digitaria exilis. Classification (NCBI taxonomy): domain Eukaryota; kingdom Viridiplantae; phylum Streptophyta; class Magnoliopsida; order Poales; family Poaceae; genus Digitaria; species Digitaria exilis. The sequence continues at coordinate 772,746 of JACEFO010002599.1, forward strand.
CACTATACCTGCTCTAAATATGCAAAATTTTCTCCCATCCAGGGAGCTAGGTGGAGGGACCGAAAAGCTAAAAGAGCGGTTGACCGCTAGGGACCATCATTGCCGAGTCAGGGTTACGGTTCGGGGCTGCTGGAGGAGCCTCATCCCGGGCGGCCATAGAACAGGTCGTGTGTGTTGAGGGGAGGGGGGCCGCCGACGAGGCGCCGGGCGCCAGAGCGGGCGGTGGTGGACCCACGGTGGCCACCGGCCGGCGGCGTGGGAAGGTTAGCGTGCGAGCGGCGAAGGGTGTGGCGCGTGAAGCTTAGCGTGTAGGCGGTGGCTCCAGAGCCGAGGCCGCCAGCGGTGGCGCGAGCGGCGGCGTGGCGCATCGTGGGAGGAGGAACCGGGCAAGATGCACAGTCATAGGGTCCATAAAGCACTGGGCTGTTGGAAACTAACCGCCAACAAGGTTTCTGACGGCGACCTTTTGCATCTCCGGAGGGACACGCCTTTTGCAACCGACAAGCCAGGCTCAACTCAAGCATATGTGTGCTCAACTAATCAGCCGGAAGCTGCATGTGGTGACTGGTGAGGCTTGCTAGGCAAAAAGGAAACAACCAATCACCCCCAATCGATTGGTTGAAGCACCAGTTGCCTACCGTGCTCTGCAGAAAGAGATGTCCTAGCCAGGCCCCGCGGGTGCGGAAAATAAAATTCTCTCTTTTCCGCCGGGCCTAGCTAGCGCAAGCCAGAGAGCGCAGGTGTACGGCAGGGAAACCAATCAACTTCTCTATGCATTTTGGCTACATGCAATGCAAGCGGTAAACTAATGAGCTGGACATGCATCTGGGAGCAAAGCTGGCAGGAGCCTGCCTGGTTCAATAATTTCAATAATACGAGCCACGCCAAGGTAGACCAACAAACCAATCACGACCTTAGGATCGCGGCATGGGCCTGACCAGTTGTGGGCTTGCGGCCCAGCTAGCGAGGATTGGAACCTCGCTGCTATTAGCAGCATGATCTATGCTGAATTTGTTTCCAAAAGGGCTCACTAAGGTTAATTACAAATTTTATTTCAAAAAAAGGTTAATTACAAATATTTGTGCTGTATCTAGAAATGTGCAGTAATAATCCTTGTTGGAGAAGACAACGACGAAGAAGCAATTATTTTTTTTAGAGCAGATCGAAGAAGAAATGCTTAGTAATCCCCGGCTGCTTAGTAAAAACGAGTGTTACTCACGTCATCCACAAACTTAGAAATCTAGAAATATCTTTTTTTTTTAGAAAAAAGAAATCTAGAATAGCTTACAGCATATAGCTTACAGCATCGCGCCATCACAATTGACAAACACCGGTAGTCCGGGACCATTGGGCCCGCTCGGCCGTCCTCGCGCTGTCCGTCTCCTCCAATTATCCGTGCCTCGGACTGTTCTTCTCCAATCTCCATCACAGAGAGAGAACCATCACGCCCCCCAATCACGAGCTAGCATCGATCAACCGATCACTTCACCATGGCATCCTCCTCCTCAACCCATCGGGCGCCATCCATCACGCTGCTGCTGTCCCTCCTCGTCGTCGTCCTCCTCCTTCTGCTCGTCGTCGCTTCCCCGCGCGGCGCCGCGGCGGCGCCCAACACAGAGGCGCTGTCGGTGCTGTGCAACGGCGCGTCGTACGGCGCCGGGGACCCCTTCGCGGCGAGCCTGGCGTACGTGCTGTCGGAGCTAGTGTCCGCCACGCCGACGGCCCGCCGCCCCGGCGGTGGCGGCGGAGGCCGCGACTTCTACGACATCTCCCCGTACCCGACCGCCTTCGCGTACGGCCACGCGTCGTGCCGCCCGGCGCTAACCGCGGAGGACTGCGCCGCCTGCCTCCGCTCCGCCGTGAGCCAGATGGGCGCCGCCTGCGGGCACAGCGTCGGCGCCAGGGCCGTGCTCGTCGACTGCAGCGTGCGCTACGAGCAGTACGCCTTCGTGGACTAGCTAGTTGAAGATCCCTGCTCCTGAACCAACCCTGTGATAGTGTGGGTTTTTTTTTGTTTTTCGATTCGTGCCCCAAAATTCAAGGGTGATTGACACAGCAGTTTCGTCTGTAGTACTGTGTCGATGTGGTTTCTGAGTTCTTGCAGGTCTCTGCTGAACTCTTGTAAAACTTTCGTCGCCCCAAATGGCCAAATGTATGATCTTGCGCTGTTGCGCAGGTGGTTCTTATTTCTATTCATGCGCTCACAAATTCAGATTCGTTGTCAAAATCATACAGGCTAAGTTAATTGACATGGATGCAAATCCTTGCTTCCACTCAAAATCGAAACACGCATTCTTAATTCAGGTGTCTCGCAGCTATAGGCGGATTAAATATGGTATGGCGTAAAACAGGGTCAAATTAAGTCTGAATCTCCATTTCTCGATTAATTATACTCTGGTTAGTTGAAAAATCACCTCTCTAAACTGTTGCGCGGGGCAAATTATGCACGCTGACCTGGTTGCATCATGCTTCTGTGGAGTTTGTTTTCCCCCATCAATTTCCTCGTCTTCCAAGAACGAAAGGTTAGTCCTCCTGTGGCGCCGAGCCCAAATGATCAAGATGGGCCACCACCATACATGGGCTCCAGAATCAAACCGCGAATTCGTTCGGCGGCCCTGTCTTAATTTCTAGTCACTGGCCAGCGTGACCAAGTCAGGCGAGTCAAAGACGACTGCACGACAGGTTTTTCTACTACTCAGCCCATTAGGCCCATTATGCAAACGATTTCTTTTACGATTTTTTTCTTTATTTTTGTCGATATTTTTTAAACAAAAAACAGACTCGTTGAGGTATATTTCACCACTTAATGATCAATTGTTACCCAATTTGGAATCAAGGGTGGTATACATTTATTTTATTTTAGCTTTTTTCAGAAAAAAAGTTTCCAGCGTTGAAAATATTTTATTCAATAACTTATTTTATGAAGTTGCATTGTGCTAAACTTAAGGGAGGAAAACAAGTGACATTTCAACAATTCATCATCTCCCTAACTAATTAATTGGAACTATTTTCACTCTATCTGATGATCACCCACATTGTTTATTTGTTTATGTAAGAATAGCAGGCAAATGATTATCATGACAGTAGCACATGTCATTAGGATGGTCCAGAATCAATCATAATTATCCAAGCATAAAAGCCACATGTAGACACTTTCTGATGTTCTGTCACGCACCTTTATTCGGTGGATCTTGGAAAATTAGAGGAGGGGGGGTGGGGGGGATAGAAGCTTGGATTGAGCACTGTTTATGTGGCTCAAGATCATGCACAACGGTTGTGGAAAACGTCTACTAGGTTGGGTTAGGAAGTGTGAAACACTTTTTTTGTTCTCAAATGGCTATTGGTCCTATAAATAATTTAATCATGGATTTATTTATTTATTTATTTTTGAAAAAAAAAATCAAATATTCTATACCACCTTAAAACATTGAATAGCTAGCGCCTTTCAAATTGTTGAACTAGGTTTCAATTAATAAAACTTTTGAATTAGTTATAAAAAAAATTGATCGAGTAACAGTGCAAATTAAATGAACGGCTATAAATTGTAGATATACCTTAATAGATTTGTTACATGGAAGGGCAGGGGATGCTTGAGAGGTTTGGTGGCACGATGGACCATGCATGCAGCCTCCTGCTGATCAACACACTTGCGTAGTGATGAGCTCCCAGGGCTTCAAGATCCACAAGCTAAGGGCATCATAGAGAGCTAGCCTATATTGATTTTTCTCTTTTCACTTATGTTAACATTTCAACTTACTCATACTTTAAGCTCATTTTTTTTGTCTTCATTGGTATGGACATGTTTATTCTTTGTGTTTTTCTCTCTTTGCTATTTAGAATGAAGGGATTATTTTGATAGGATTACAAGACTCAAAACCAGACTTTATACTAGTTTACTCCCCCTCTTTATGCGTCCAAACTCCATTTACCCTTAATTTTAAAATTTCCTTCAAGCATCAGGTTTCTTAATACATTGATGAAATGTTAGGAGAAAAACAAAATCTCATTTGCTTATTTCAGCTTGATCATGTATAGTAGCATATAATAGCATTGAACTATATACCAAACACCTTCGACTATTGAGACACTGACTTCTAGCTAGCAGGGCCAGTCCACTTAAATCAGTTATGCATCATTATTATTATTGGGGCCTCTCGGTTACTCAATTATTTAACAACTGTGGAAAATCTGCTCTGGATCAATGTGTAATGTGGCACTGCACATAACTAGAGGAACAACACCCATGAGATTGTGAAGCGTTAATAGCATTGTTCAAGTTGCACACCTATGAACGAATCGAACTGTGAGGGTGGTTGGCCTGCAGGGTTCGTAAAATTTAGCAGAAGAGATGCATTAGCATAGTGCTGGCAGAGGAATAGAGAATTGAGCATTTGGGGGAATGAGGGGAGAGCTAGAAGAATGGGCCAAGTAATCAGGTCCTGGCGCACACTTCAATTAGTGGATAATGATGGACCAGTAATGCCAGGTAATGTAACCAAAACTGCAATTAATGCTAGTTGATGAGGAATGAGGATAGTGGGTTAGAGCAACAGAACGTGATGGCGTGGTGATCATCAAGAGAAGCAATGATATAGCTTATTAGTGAGATTTAGAGTTGACAAAGGTACCCACTAGATCATGTAGGTTGCTTTAGTTACTGGAGACCATGAACAGCTTATAAGAGTCTAGACTACACATATGTTCAATGCTGTTCTGCCTTTAACATATTTTTCTTTTCAGTAACTCATTATAGTTTCTCTGTCTTTTTCCAGTGTCCAGTTAATTTGTCGATACCTTTTAATTATCTTTTGTGTGCCTAAGTTGTATCCTTTTGTAGGAAAAAAAGTTTATTTTTGTGTCTACTTCCACAAATAATGCGATGATGTATCCCTTTCATTATGATTGATTTTTGTAATAACTTAAACAATAAGCGGTCACATATATATACACAAATGCTTGAAATATTGCTTAAAATTATACCAAGTGATATAATTTTGGTCTTCTAGAGTTTCTGGTACTCGAATTGGGATGCATGTTGAAGTTCACTAAGACTTCAGAAACGCTTAACCATTTCTCACGGTTAAGTAATGTTTTCAAGAAAATTGGTGGTTACCCCTTTGCCTCAAAATACTATAACTTTATTTTACTATGTATCTAGACATAAGTACATATTTAGGTGCATCAAAAGCTAGGTATCTAGAAAAGCCAAAATGAATAGTATTTTAGGATGGAGTGAGTACTTAGTAGACAAGCAAAAGGACCACTAAGGATAAATGTTTGTTCTGTGGGTAACATCTGGTGATTTTCAGATGATATTTCCTGTTAAACTGAGGAAAGACGAGACTAATATAATGATATCCAATTTTTGAAAATCTAATTAGATGCATAGTTACCCAAACTAGAATTGATCAAATAGCAGGAACTAACAGATAATTGTCTACAATTTATTTCCTAGCAATTTATTTCGAAGCATTTATTATACCACCCATCTGATCGATATTTATTATATCTGGAGTACCAGTTACTCATTTGGTGAAGTTATTTCAAAACCCTTCCGCTGAAAATTGTGGAGCATCAGAAATCACAGCTCAGAAAACTCAAAGCTAGTTGCGTGGACCTTAGAATATTGTAAGTGTCCTTTTCAATGGATAAATCTGTAATAAAAGGAGAAAAATGGTATTGAAAAAATTGTTCCTGACCTTATACTTTACTTGAAATTACTTCAGATAGAAATCCATCAAAAGTAGCAGCCAACAAAACTAGAGTGCAAAATCTGATGATAACATTGAATACGTTCAAAATAATTAAAATTAAAAACCAAATTCACTGCAACTCTGCAAGGCCCTACCTTGCGTGGTACATGTGTTTAAGTTACCAAACAAAATAAATGCAAAAACGATGTTAAATGGGAGCCACAAATTTAACTCATGCAGCTAGTGAAAGCGAAAGGCAAATAGCAGAGACAGTGATTGCACTACTTACACTGTTACGCAACAAGTTGTTAGATCCAGACTTGCCATGTCGATTACCTGTATATTGATCTGTAAACTAATCTGCAAAGCATCCTCAAAAAGGTGGTGGGGTCAAATGTTAACTGCTACACCATGTCCAGTAGTGTTGAACATTCTAAAGCAACAGGAAAATCCATTGCATCTGATATCAATTAAAACAAAGCCAAAGTAATCAGTGGGAGATAATTCAAAGAAGAAACAAATATATGGCACTTCAAATACATGTAACATATATATCTCAAATTCTCTATCAAGGACAAGGACAGAGCACAAAGTTCCAATGATGGCACCATGTACATATGCCTATATATTGACATGCCAGTGAAAAGGTGGACAAGTTGTCTTTTGTATATTCTACAGATCCAGGGATTATTGAGCTAGTAATCCATGCAAAAAGGGAGATGATGCATGCATCTAGGGTGGCAGCATGTACTGGACCAATCCCAGTGCTGTCCCCAGTTCACAAAACACCCCCTGATGAGTTAAATTTTTAGCTAGAAAGTCTTATTAAAAAAAAAGAAAACATTAGCTAGAAAGGCTATCAAATTGCTCACTTGTCACTTGTATGTAAGTGGCTACAACTATGTACGACAATTTGTACATATGGTAGCAAATAGCAGGCGCCGATCTGAGTCCACACACATTTGGATTCGAGGCGCTCGATCAAATTAAGTGAACTCCCACAAGTTTCCTTTCTTTTTCCGGTTCCAATCGAAGGTTTTCTTATCTAAAAGTTTTGGGATTTAGTTCAAATTTAGCACTAAATCACAAAACTTCCGAAATGAAAAAAACTCCCCGCATCTCAAACACCACCCAAGGGGACATTGCATTGATCCGATCCCTCCTAGAAGCTATAGATACATACATACATACATATATACGCATCATCGAGTGATCACTTAGCTCTCGGAGATCCTGAGGAGCTCCTCCAAGTACTCGGCGCCGAGGTCCTCAAGCTCAACCACGAACCGCTGCTGCTGCTCGGCTGCCGCCGCGGTGCAGGCGCTCTTGCTCGTCTTGCTCCGGCTCCTTCCCGACGACGCCACCGCACCACCGCTCGCCGCCGCCGCTGCAGCTGCGGCGGCGATCTCCGACTTCTTCCGGCGCTTCCTCTTCGAGTGCCGCGACTTGAGCGCCAGCACCGGCGATCCCCCCGCCGCCGTCGCTGCAGCCGCTCCTCCGCCGACGCCGAGCGCGAGCGCGCGGAGCGACTCCTGCACGCGCTCGACGGGGAAGTTGAGGGCGGCGGCGGGGCCCCTCGCCGAGAGCGCCGCCTGGTCGTACGCCATGGCGGCGGCCTCGGCGCTGTCGAAGGTGCCGAGCCACACCCTCGCGCCGTTCCGAGTCGAGTCCCGGATCTCCGCCGCGAACCTCCCCCACGGCCGCCTCCTCACGCCGATGAACGGCGCCGCCGCCGCCGCCGCCGCTCCCTGCTTGCTGATGTCGTCGCTGCTCGTCGGAGCCGCCGCCCCCGCCGCCGGCGTTGAGGCAGCGTCTCCTGCTCGCCGCAGCCGCCCGGACACGGCAGCGGCGGCGGCGGGCGCGGGCACCTCGTCGCCTCCGCCGAAGCTGAAGGGGAACGAGTCGCCGGAGGAGGACGAGGAGGAAGACGACGTCGCGGCGGCGGCGTAGTAGTCGCCGTAGAGGTAGAATCCGCCGTGGATGCCGTGATGATGATCCATCATGTGTGGCGGATGGAATGGCGGCGGCGCTCTGGTTGACTTTGTTGTTTCCATCTCTCACAGTGTGTGTGCTGTGTGCGAAAGAAGAAGAAGAAGAAGAAGAAAGCAGCAGCAGCCAGCAGCCGAGCGAGCCAGCAGCAGCGATGCGGCGGCGTCTGTTCCTGCGCTTGTTTATATAGAGTGAAAGAGGGGATGGAAAGGGGAGTTGACGAATTTTCTACCGACCAGGGACGGTTGGGGGTGGGGCCCAGCACTGACGCTGCCAGGTGGGGACCACTGGGCCTGTCGCTTTAACTGGGAAAGCCAGGGCGTTGTCGGGGCACGTAGGGCAGCTGGGCAGCAGGGCTGACGTAGGGCGGCGGGATACGACAAAACTCGCTGGCGTCACCAATCACGCTTGTACTGTAGTATCGGATGCTGGATGGGTGCTGCTGCCTGCCTTCCTTCCTCCAAGCTGCATCCAGGTGGTGGTGACCCAAGGGCTGGCCCTGTTTTTAAAACGGATAATTACTAATTTTAGCAATTGGTTGGATCTACTCGGAGCACATATAGATATAGGTACTACGGATCGAATTGCTAGTACACCGTAGTTGTATATTTAGGAATTGTCAGTAACTTTCGAAGCTATATGGTGAATTTGGCAGCTAAGATAGAATACACATAATACCAAATGTGTGCCACCTGTTAGTCAAGTCAAATTTTGAACATCAAATTTGTAGTCCTGGTTTAATTTTGCCAAATTTGACTACCAAAATATAAAATAAGATGACCAAATAAATATGTGTGGACTTTATTTCATTAAGAGCAACAATTCTTTGATTTCTTAAATTTTCTTGTATATTCAATTAAAATAATTGCTTTTGCAGCATTACAAAGTCCTATTCTTTTTATTGATGCAGGGGTTCTAACCGTACAAATTTTGAACTTTTACAGCCCTCCAGTAATACATGACATTTTGGAAAAGTTTGTTGTTAAACTTTCAAATCAGAATCTTTCACAATAGTTTATATAATGAAATCGAAAAGTAATTCCATAAGTTATTTTAATTAATTATATGATATTCAAATAGAAAATATTGGTCAAATTAACTAATTGAAACTGACCTTCAAAGAGCTACCTGTTGTAAGAGAAACTATATTTGAAGGGAGCAGTAGAGAGAAGGGTATATGCACATAAATGCCTCAAATGCTTGATATGAAGATGCTTAAATAACTCTCTTAAAATATTGTTGCATGCACCAAACTAAGTCTCCCATGATTGCAACATTTCCCTTTTGGCCTTCAACATTTTTTTTGTCATGCGTGCACACCATATGCAGGTTTCTTTTTGCGTGCAAATTACTATTTCCCCAGTGTACTATATATAGTCTCCTTTCATAATAGTGGATCCCTTCTGTACTACTGAAAAAATAGATTGGGATGCAAAGTTCTACAAAAGTAATGAAACCCAAGTACAACCACACCAAAACTCCATCTAGTACACTGTAACCCTACAGAGAACTGCCAACATTACGCTGGGTTTGTACAATAAAGGTATCTTTGAAAATTTTGAACTAATATATCAAAGACTGTGATACGTTCTCTGAGTTTTCTTAGCCCGTCTTAAACTTTTCACAGATGTAAAACTTAAAATCGCTTATAATTTCCATGAAAAGTTTCACTGGTACTTTCCACAAATTGTTTATACACAACCAATATTACCCCCAAATTAAGACACACTTATTTTGCTTGAATGTGCTTATACTCTTTACATGGTTTTATCTAATTTATAAATTAACAAAAAATCAAATAGCTCTAATACTTTGCGAATCTGGGAGCACTTCTCGTCATAGAGAAAACAAGGAGAGAAGAATATAGCACCAAATTAATATGTACTGGGGTGATATAGTGTCACCAGTTCAATTCATTTTCTTCACCTTTCTTTATCCATTAGTCATTTAAAGCTCTCACGATATATACTGAATAAGGTACAAAAAATAGACATGGCAAGTTGTTTAAATGGTTTTCTCTCTTTCTGTCTCTCTAGAGCTTGTACGAAATTACCTCTAACTTTCTTCCCTCGATATTTGGAACTCTGTTCTCTTATCTACAAGCTGAAACCGTTTTTTCTCCGAGGCCACACACAAGTAGCCACTTCCACTTGCCACTGTGTCGTCTCTTTCATGCCAGCCACCACCTTCGTCGCGCCTAGTTGATGTGCTAGTTACTCTACTACTACTAATAATAATACGGGCGCTTCATTAGTTATATGTTTCTAAGATGGAGGTGGTCATTGTTAGCTACTACTAGTATATAGTACATGTTATTACATATCTTTAGCACTATCCACTTGATAGCAAAGGGTTCGTTCAATATCTTAAACCACAAGACCTAAGACATACGAGACATTAAACAAAAAGCCCCCCACAGTACCTAGTCGTCACTTCCGGCCAGTAACCAGCCTAGTCATATACTAGTGGATAACATAAACTTTGTTAAACAAACATTGCGACAGATCTCCCTGGATCGCAGACAAACCGAGCCCGGCCGATCGACAAGAAGGTTCCTCGATGATGCTCATATGCTTCCCGCCGGGGCCGGGAAACGAAACGACCGACGTGGACGCCGGAGCCGCCGCCACACTGACACCTTGCGCCGCCGCCGCCGCCGCCGCCTCCCTTGTGGATCGTCCCTACTTAATTTTCTCACGGTGACTGACGGCTGACGACGCCTCGTATCGTATCCCTGCGGCGGCGCCGTCGCACTCAACGCTATCAACTGGCTGGTGATGCGTGCCCTGCAGAATCAGCAACCAAAATCTCTATATCTCATCGATGGCGAATGCAGATGGATGCAGATGCAGGTTCGATCCGGCCAGCGCTTGCGCTTTCGTGGTGGATCTCTTCGTCAGCAGGGGAGGCGGCGCGGCGTCCGGGCCTCTCTCCCACTGCGCTAGCTGGGCGATCAGATGCATTGTTTAATTTCTTACGGTCAATGGTCGTCTGAAATATGCAATGTATCTATCAGGCCATGCCTGCGCCCGTTTCTCCGGGGAGTTAATACCTGCGACGTACTACGCTTGGATTGGATTTTGTTTCCTTCTTCCAATTATTATATTAATTTAATTCTATTAGTCTGTGGTTGGTCCAGATGTGCAAGTAAATTTTGTGGGGCTGCATCATCTGGACTGCACGCAGAAAATGTTGGCGCATGGAAGTGTTTTGGCTGGCGGCAGGTGGTGGGTCCTCGTCCTTGTTCAAATTCTACTCTCTTTTTTTATATAGCACAGCAGTAGTATGTTGTTACTAAAGCAGTTATGGCTCTAGGGGGCCACTCTTTTTTTTTTAAAAAAAATTGGATTCAATTTAATGGGGGAATATCTGCCGCTTTTGGTAAAAATATCAGTGAAGAATATGACTATATATGTAGAAGTTGACAATGGATCTGCTCAGGAAACTTCAACTATTTATGCATGTTGACTTTCCTTCTTGTAAGTTGATTTTCTCCCAAAAACACATTCAAGGCTATATAGCTGATGAAGATTTCCAAGTCAAAACGAGGAAGTCATCGCTTCTCCCTTCAAAACTTCTCTTCTCACTTCCAGAGGGCCGGGGTTCTTTGATCAAAGAATTTGGACTGGATACATGCCATGTTATTTTATTATATCCTAGTTTCTGACCAAAAAAATACTCAACGGTTCCGTTTGAATTGAAAAGCGTAGTAGTAGTATATCTAGGCGTAGCGTAGTTTCCGGGAAGTAGGTAGTAGGGAGTGTGCTCCGCACATCATTATTGATGCTTACGTGCGTGATAGCTACGGCTCAAATACCATGCATGTGGCCGTGGATATTCTCAACATATATTTTTCTTTTCAACCTTGACGTTAAACCAATCTTACATGCACCAATGAGAAATCTATGTGTTCGATCTGCATATGCAGAAATGACAAGGACAATCTTTGATGAAAATGAAGTTCAGAAAAATAACGCATACATGTCCTGTTCACTAAGGTTTCCTTTTGTTGGTAACATCATCAGTATCTTTTCGGTTATTTTATTGAGTATCAAGTTACTTATGCTCCGTTCGGTTCCTAGGGAACCGTCCCATTCGTAGCCGGATTGCTTGCCTATTTTAATTTCTATAACCTCTGATCGGGTGGAACGATTCCTAAATGGATTCTGGGCTAACAGGGGCCTTCCACGTGTACGAGTATTTGCTGTGTGCATGCAAAAAGAATAGCGTGTATTATAGCCGAATTTCTGGTGTTAGTAACCTAGGAAACCAACCGTGAACTCGTGTACAGGCTAATCGAACGATAAAAGTAGCAATAGCATGGAATTAATATGGTACAGTTTTCATATATTGCAGGCGTAAAAGTTTAGATAAATAACCACTAGGATATATATTTTCTGTTTTCAGATTCATGTGTGACTCACTGAGGAAGCCACATGAGAAATGGGCGTGTTTGATCTGCATATGCAGAAATGACAAAGCCGATCTTTGGTGAAAATGAAGTTCAAAAAATAACACATACATGTCTTGTCACTAAAGTTTACCTTGTGCTGATAACATCATCAGTATCTCTCAGTTAATTTTATTGAGCAGCAATTTTACTACTTCGTAAGAAGACAACCACGCATACAAGGTGGGAGGCAGAGAACCTGCAGCCACTGAAAACTTAAAAGCTCCCCTGCTGCGAGCATGCATATAGCCAACTGTTAATCCATGTGCATTCGCACAGGGCTAGTAGCGATAGCTAATCAAAATTTTTAACATGGATTAACTGAAAGGAACCCTATATTATTGCAGGGTTAAAATTTCAGATGACCACTACGATATTTTTAGATTAATGTGAAGTTTTAATGTCATACCTTTTTTTTTCCAGATCCTATGAGTTATGACTCACCTAATAAGCCACATAGTAGAAACATAACTTGTCCTATACTCTAACAATGTACTACTAGCTCATACCACCCGTAAACATGTGCAGTATGTACGAAGCCGTAAGACATATTTCTGAACTAGTTTTAATATGAAAATTGAAGTTCTAATTTATAAAAAGGAAAACATATATAATACTATAAGGGCACAACATGTGTAAATGAACAAAACTAAAGATTGTTAACCAGTAACCACAATATAGACCCCACCAAACACTTGTAATTAACCTTTCATGTTACCGCCACTTTGCTGCTGGTTGTACAGTCCTTGAAATTGATCCGTGTGGTAGTGAGACTAGTAAAATCTTAGCAATCAGTTTTCGAATCCTTGACTCTGTCCTAGCATGGATACAGGATAAACATTTTAGTTTTCAACTGTTGTTTGACGTAGTGGTTTGTGTATTTGTTTTCTCGGTCCCATGATGAATGTATGGTTGGGTGCATTTTTTCCTCCTATCATATGCCGTAGCTCCTCAGTGCTACTAGTAGTATCCATAGTGGAACTAATAAAATTTGAGAAAGTAACTGCGGATTATGTGGTTGATTGGGCCCAAATTAATATAACAAACGTGTGTCATCTCCTCGGATCTTCTTTGGTAGCCTAGTCTGCAGCAGCAATATGGGCTTTAAAATTAGTGATCAACCCGGCCCGTTACAAAGAATCAATAATTCTGGACCTTCTTCCTTCTGGTGACCGGAGGATTGTATCTAGCAGGCCGACGATAGATAAGCCTGGCCATCTAAGCAAAGAAGTGTATCTACCAGGCAACTGTTCATGGGCTTCCGGACGCTAGGAAGTTACCAGAAAAAAAACGAAAACAACGCATATATAAGCAAAAGGAAATGAACAAGTAAGATCTGAAGTTTTCCTAAAAAAAAAGAGTAAGATCTGAAGTGGCACGTTAATTACCTTGTTAGCAAAAATTGAAAATGTAAGATCGCTTGGGCTCTCTACGTACTTACAAGTTCAAGCAGGGTTTATTGTACCTTGTTATTTTTTTGGAAAAATAGTTGTGCTATATATTTAATAATTGGTATTTGTATGATATAGGTAATAAAATACGGTAATTACCAGTTTGTTCATGATGAAAGCTAAAATCATAAGATAATTAATGTTCTTGAATTGTACTAATCAAAGATCAATAATGAACCTTTTTTTTAATCATTCTCTGTTTTTGAAACAACAAAGACTAACAACTTTCTGAACACATAGTTGACCAAATAAACAAAGCTGTTGGTTAACATCATCGACAACTGTTGTTTCTGTCTCCAAGAGCACAAAACCGAGCACAAAACCAATAAACTAAAAGATAGAAAATGGAACCTTGTACATCACAAGCATCAATTGGATCCTATTGTACAATTGAACACAGATTCAACTCCAGCTCGCTTCCTCGTCCACATGCATCACTATAACGTACGCAGACAAAATTTTGACATCTACTTGGTATATAAAAAACAAGATGCAGGGCATTCTCAAAGTCGCCTCCACAACACTAGCAAGATGAATTCCACGCAGCTCCTGGTCTCCTCTGCTGCAGCGGCAAGCCCAGCAATCTCCCAATCTCAATGGAGCTCACACCAGCTCATGGTCATGGCATCTTCCTCGCAGAGCAACCTCGGCGGCAGCGTCCTCGCGTGCACCCTCTCCTTCCTCGCCGCGGCCATCTCCAGCGCCGGCGGCGTCGGCGGCGGCTCGCTGTACGTCCCGATCCTCACCGTCGTCGCCGGTATCGGCCTCAAGACGGCCACCGCGTTCTCCACGTTCATGGTCACGGGGTCCACGCTGTCCAACGTGTTCTACACCGTCTTCTTCCTCCGCTCCGGCGGCGACCGGCGGACGCCGGTGATCGACTACGGCATCGCCGTGGTGTCGCAGCCGTGCCTTCTCCTCGGCGTCAGCGCCGGGGTAGTGTGCAACGTGGTGTTCCCGGAGTGGCTCGTCACGGCCCTCTTCTCCCTGTTCCTCGCCTTCGCCACGTTCAAGACGTACGGCGCCGGCGTGCGGCGGTGGCGCGCCGAGACGCCGGAGCTCGGGAGGATCCCGGAAGACGCGGCGGCGGTGGAGGAGGAGGCGCTTCTTGGAGAGAACGGCGGTGGCGGCCGGCGGTGTCAGTGGGTGGACTTGGTGGTGCTTGTCACGGTCTGGCTCTGCTTCTTCGTCATGCACTTGTTCATAGGAGGTGAGGGCGCCAAGGTATGACTGGCTGGGCATCCCTGCACTGCACTTCGTGAACAAAAAAAAAATCAAATTCATTTTGATCCAACAATTTTGTAAGTGTGAATTCAAACAAACAAATTTCTAACATTTTCCCCATCAATTGCTGAAGCCTAGTTCTAGCATGTCATATGAATTTTCTTTTGAACAAGTCAAATGAAAATAGCTGAGGACACATATTGGTCTGTTTCTTCAGGGAGCTTTTGGCATAATGCCGTGTGGAGTTGCATACTGGCTCATAACCGTGGCTCAGATCCCTGTGGCCCTGGCTTTCACGGCGTGCATTGGGCACCAAAGGAGAAAGTCACAACAAGCTCACCAGGGCGCCATTGCTGACCAGGTACTGCATCACTAGCATCGATCCAACGAAATTGGTACCCAATGAACCAAGTGAGCTAATCAGCTATGCTTGACGACGAACACAGGATATTTCAGTGAGCACCAAGCTGGACGCATTGCCGGCGTACGTCTTCCCGGTGGCGGCTCTGCTGACCGGCGCCATGAGCGGGCTCTTCGGCATTGGAGGCGGCCTACTTCTCAACCCTGTCCTCCTCCAAATCGGTGTTCCCCCAAAAGTACGTAACAAACCATCACAATTCACAATTCACGGCTGCCATCAGCACATCATAAGTTGGGACGCCCATTTCTGAGCTCTGAATTGTTGGTCGGTTCAGACGGCGTCGGCGACGACCATGTTCATGGTCCTCTTCTGCGCATCCATGTCCATGGTCCAGTTCATCATCCTGGGTGTCGAGGGCATCGCGACCGCGCTGGTCTACGCCGCCGCCTGCTTGGTGGCGTCCATCGTCGGGCTCGCCGCGATCGAAGGCGCCATACGGAGGTCCGGCAGGGCTTCGCTGATCGTGTTCATGGTCGCCGGCGTCCTTGCCCTCAGCGCCGTCGTGATCGCCTGCTCTGGAGCTGTCCGCGTCTGGGAGCAGTACAGGAGCGGCCAGTACATGGGCTTCAAGATGCCCTGCTGAAGAACAGAGCAAGCCACATTTAACAAAGAAACCTCGTGTGATTTTTTTTTTGTCAATTCGCATTGGCTATGCTGTTACCTGATCTCATTTTGACAAAATAAACTCTGCTAATGTTATGGCATATGACAGAGTGATACTTGGTTTGAGATATTTTGTTCAATCCCTGTTCATCAAGGACGAAATTCTTGGAGCCTCGTTTATTCCACTGATCGAGTAACCAAATGACACTGTCGATTGCTAATTGCTCTCTCTTTCTCTCTCTCACACACGCACACAAGGTAATCAAACGAAACAATGAGACCTTTAACAATTGACACGACGAACAGAGGCAGGCACACGGAACACGGAAGCAACACCACCAAACACCTCAGTTCTTCAGGCACGTGGTGTTGCCTGGAGGTTCCTGGCAAGGATCCCCTCGAACGTGATCCCGGGCCCAAACGCCAAGATGAGCCCCCACTCGCAATCCTCCCCGTCTCCGGCTTCCGCCTTCTTCCTCCTCGTCTCCTCCACCATATTCTCCAGCACATACACAATGGTGTTGCTACTCGCATTCCCAAAGTCCCGGAGCGCGCACCGGCTCGCATGGAGCTTGTCGCCGGCGAGCCCGAGCCGTCCCTCCATCTTCGTCAAGATCGCCGGCCCACCAGGGTGCACCGCCCAGAACATGTCGTCGTAGCTCTTCATCATCCCCTTCCTCTCCGCCATGAGCTTCCTGCAGAAATCCTCCACGTGCGCCTCGATGAGGTGGGGGAGCTCACGCCCGAGCTGGAACTTGATCCCCTCCTCCGTCAACCTCCCCTCGATCGTCTTGTCTGTGCCGGGGAGGAAGCGCTGCATCGCCGAGTGGAGCTCGAAGAGCGGCCGCTCGGTGGGGGTCGGGTCGGCGCCGATGATGGCGGCGCCGGCGCCGTCGCCGAAGAGGGCGACGCCGACGAGGTCGTAGGGGCGGTCGGGGGAGGGTGGACGGAACCCGACGATGGTGGTCTCCGAGGTGGCGAGGAGCACGCGGGCGCCATGGGGGGAGCTCTCGGCGAGCGCCATGGCGACGCGGAGCCCCGCCACGCCGCCGGAGCAGCCGGTGAAGGCGAGCATGACGCGGCGGACGTCCGGGGAGAGGCCGAGGGCGAGGGCGAGGTGGAGGTCGCCGCCGGGGAACCGCGCCTCGCTGGAGGAGACGTAGACGAGGTGGGTGATGGAGGAGAGGTCGCCGCCCCACGAGCTGATGCAGGAGAGCGACGCCTCTGTCGCCATCTGCGTCACCGCCTTGTTGGAGATGTCCAGACGCTGCTTCATCGTGGGGAGGCCTTCCTGTGCGAGCTCCGGGTAGTTCTTGAGGATCTCGTCTGACATCACCACGTACCGCGTCTTCACCGTCGTCGTCTTGCCTGCATCCATGCATCGATCCATGAATCGATGAGATGTAATTGAAGAACAGAGCAAGATGTATATAGTTGTTGTAACATATATATACATATATAAGTGTATTGTTATTATTTACAGAGTCTGGTGAGCTTCTCCTTGAGCTCAGGGTCTTTGCAGTTGGTGTTCTTCATGAAGCCGTCGACGACGAAGTCCTGCATGACGAGCTGCTGGGGGAAGGCGTGGCCGAGGGCGAGGATGGTGGCCTTGCCGGGGTTGGGAGCCATGGAAGACGCCTGCTTGCTAGTGGCCGTGTCGATGTTGTTGCTCACCATCGTACGCCCCTGTGAACACGATGGCTAGCTAGCTAGTTCCTCTACGGGATCACGATCGAGGAAGGATGAATGGTGATGAGCACCAGAGAGTGATCAGCGAGCGAGCTGGAGGTTGAAGGTGAAGCATCTGGTGGAGACTCTGCACATTTATGGCTTACTCTGCTCATGACATGGGTACAGCAGTTGAGAGGCGACAAGTGCATGGTGACTGGAAAAGCATGGTTGGTGACGAGCAGATGAGCGATAGGTTGCTTGCCATCACCAGTACACATCTCACTCTTTCGATTGCGTGAGAGCAACATTGGCCAAGCTCAAAGTTTTTGGGGAGTTCAAAATGTTTTACTAGTCTGGCAATGAAATATATTTCAGATTTGTATTTTTTTCTGCTTCTCGGTGAATTTAGTTTTAAAATTATAATCCCTATGGGTGACATATCAATACTGTGCAAATCCTCATGTGTCCCACTTCCTTCGTGTCGATTATCCGCTAGCACTATGCATATGACACACATTTGTGAATATAAGTGAGCAGTACACATAATTGGAAAAAATGGAAAACAAAAGAGCAGAACAAAGTTTGTAAACTACTAGTAGGTACCAATATGTCCATATGTCGCAAGTCATAAGTTTGTAGATGTCACCAAAACTTACAATTTATATGTAGAGTTTGTTTTCATCCAAATCAATATAAATAAATTATGATTTTCCTAAGAAAATAAAAACTTAAATTATAAATGGGACAAGATACCTTAGAGACAATTCATACTCTTGTTACAAGTCGGTCCTCATTATCCGTGATGGAGCATAATAAGAAGCTATGCTAATAATCTCGGAGGTATCCAAGTCTTATATGACACTTCTTGAACTTTTCTCTAATGGATCCTAGATCCAGCCTTGTAGGGAATTGTTGCCTTTTATAAAACTTAATCTCCTGCTCGTGACTCGTCAAGCTCTGGATGGATGGCCGTTCTAGCCTGTCGGAATGGGGAAAAAAAATTAGGTGAGGCACGTCCGCATACTGCCTCCCGTGCGGACCTGCTCCAGATGGGCGACGCGTGGATCCTCTCGCGAATCCACGGCGACGCTTCGCAACCAGGAAAATACGCTCCCTCGGCTCGTAAGCTCGGCTTGTTCCATCAGCTCCTGAGGAACAGGAAAAGCATCATCTCTCTCGTCCCCTGGTCTTTTCCTTCGTCTGGCGCTGTCCACGTTAGCATGTACATCTAGATGAGCCTGGATGCTTTCTTCGGTTTGTGCAGACTGCAGACCACATGGTGAGCAAATTGTGCCCACTCAAGTTGATGTTGATGAGCAGTTGTTCAATTCACGTGTTGCCTATGGTAATGACATTTTCGGAGAGGGAGATTGTAGATTGATGTGAAGAAGAATGACATGCTCGCGTGAAGAACAATCATATGTTTCTCATATTTGAAAAAAAAATGAAACTCTGAACATGATCCACAAATCCTCTTATTTGTTATTGAAACTCTGAATCTACTGAACTTAACTGAAAGGAAAAACACAAAGGACAAGCAATAATAGTTCCTTCCATGGCTGTTGTGGCGGCTGCAACGTGCGGGGACGGAGGCGGGGAGCCTGCAAGAGCTACTGCTATGGCGGCTGCAAGGCAACAAGACGAGCTTTGGCACTCGTGAGTCGTGACTCGCGAACGCGAATGGCGCTGTAACGGGAGCCATGTACAATTTTGCCTGAGCTGAGTCTATGGCCTGTGAGCCGATGGAACAAGCCGAGTGTACGAGCCACGAGTGTTGCCGTCCATTTGCGGGAGGATCCACGCGTCGCTCATCTGGAGCGGGTCCGCGCGAGAGGTAGTATGCGGACCGGCCCCATGGAGGCCGTTTCTGTTGAACAACCCGTTGATCAAGTCTTGTACATAGTTAGTTAGCTTCTATTCTTAGCCTAGCCTAAATTTAGCTCACGTTCCAGCTAACGTGGAGTCAGTTGAGCCTACGGGCGCGTCATGTATCTGTTCTTTTCTGCATGTTAGGTGTCGTGCGGCAGATGAGTGAACCGTGGGATGGCGCGGTTAGTAGTGGCTGAGATGCCGCACATTTAGCAGATAAGTCTGCATGTAATCCTCCTATAATCGGCGATCAACTCGCAACAGAAAAGCCCCCGCATTTTGCAGCACCAACAGCTCGTGTCCATCGTGTTCGCGTGTGTTGCTCTCCGTTCCCGGCGATCCTATCCTCCGGCGAACTTCCGATCGCGTTCCCGGCGACTCTCGTCTCCGGCTAACGTCCGACATTTGGTACCAGAGCGGTTAACTGTTCCTGGGGCTATGGCATCCGCCTCGCCGGCGTCTGCTCCGATCCTCGGTGCGCGATCTCCATCGCCACCAGCACGACGTCGCCACCTCTCCGTCTCGCCGCCACCACGCCGCGGTCGACGTTCTGGCACCACCATCGTCGAGCGCATCGTCCCGCAGGCCAGCGGGAGCGTCGTCTACCCCATGCTCACGCGCACGAACTACCAAGAGTGGACGCTCTTGATGCGCGTGAACATGCAGGCCCAAGGAGTGTGGCACGCCGTCGAGCCCGAGCCGAACGACGTCATCGAGTATCGTGAAGATCGTCTGGCGCTGGCGGCCATCCTCCGCGCCGTCCCGCCGGAGATGCTCGGCTCCCTCGCGCGCAAGCGCACCGCACGTTCCGCGTGGGAAGCCGTCAAGACCGTGCGCGTCGGCGTCCACCGTGTTCGGGAATCTGCCGCCGCCCAGCTCAAGAAGGACTTCGCCGAGATCACCTCCAAGGACGGTGAGTCCGTCGACGACCTCGCACTCCGGATTGTCTCCCTCGCCAACAAGATCCGCGTCCTCGACCACGCCGTCACTGACGCGGAGATCATCAAGAAGCTGCTTCAGGCCGTCCCCGACCACCTGTCGCAGATCGCCGTCGCCATCGAGACGTTCCTCGACGTTGACAACATTGCCATCGAGGACGTCGTTGGCCGTCTCCGTCAAGTCGAGGAGCGCGAGCTGAAGAAGAAGAACAAGAAGGCCGCCACTCCCTCAAGCGATCGAGTCGATGAACAGGGCCGCCTCCTTCTCACCAAGGAAGAGTGGATGGCCCGCCTCAAGATCCATGACGACACCGGCGGTTCCAGCAGCGGCGACAAGAACCGCGGCAAGGCGCGTCGCGGACGTGCTCCTGGGCGTGGCGGCTCCTCGTCTTCACGCCGTGCACGGTCTCCGGCGGGCCCGTTCCCACGGTGCAACAAGACCGACCACTAGGCATGGGATTGTCCAACCAAGGCCAAGAAGGAGCAGGCTCACTATGCCCAAGGTGAGGAACATGTCCATGAGCCCACTCTTTTATTGGCTTGTGCATCATCGAACGACTCCGGATCCACCGTCGCCACTCCGTCTTTACAACCTCGACATCGCGTCGACATACGTGAAGACCGCGTCTTCGCGCAGCTCGGCCCCAACACCGATCCGGAACCCTACCGATGGGTACTGGACACCGGCGCGACGAACCACATGACCGGCGCGAAGACGGCGTTTTCCGAGCTCGACGGCAACGTCCATGGAACCGTGCGTTTCGGCGACGGCTCCGTGGCTCAGATCAAGGGGATCGGCACCATCCTCTTCACCTGCAAGAACGGCGAGCACCGGGCACTCACCGGCGTCTACTACCTCCCTCGACTGACAGCCAACATCATCTCCGTTGGCCAACTTGACGAGGGCGGTTGCCGGGTGGAGATCGAACAAGGCATCCTCAAGATCTACAAGCCGGGTCTCAAGCTACTGGCGCGTGTCGACCGCGACACGTCACGCCTCTACCTCCTCGACCTCAACATCGGCCGACCTGTGTGCCTCTCAGCCAGGAGTGACGACGTCGCGTGGCGCTGGCACGCTCGCTACGGGCACGTTGGCTTCCAGTTGCTGCGCTCCCTGGCGCACCGCAACATGGTGCGTGGACTCCCACCGATCGACCACATCGACCAAGTCTGCGATGCCTGCCTCGCCGGGAAGCAACGCCGAGTCTTGTTCCCTGAACACGCGTGCCGTCGAGCCGTCAACCCATCGACCTTGTACATGGCGACATCTGCGGCCCGATCTTCCCCACGACGCCAAGTGGTAATCAATACTTCCTGCTTCTTGTCGATGACATGAGCAGGTATATGTGGATCGTGCTACTGCCCAGCAAAGATCAAGCATCGTCGGCGATCAAGAACTTTCAGGCTGCCGTGGAGGTCGAGACTGGGCGCAAGCTGAAGGCCCTCCGCACCGATCGTGGGGGGGAGTTCACCTCCGTCGACTTTGGGCGCCACTGCGCCGAGCATGGCGTGCAACGTCAACTCACGGCGCCCTACTCTCCTCAGCAGAACGGAGTTGTGGAGCGCCACAATCAGAGCGTCGTGGGCATGGCACGCAGCATGCTCAAGGCCAAAAACTTGCCCGGCTACTTCTGGGGAGAGGCCGTCACCACGGCGGTCCACATCTTGAACCGGGCTCCGACGCGCGCTCTCGACGGCAAGACCCCATATGAAGCATGGCACGGTGAACGAGCACCGGTCCACTACTTCCGAACCTTTGGCTGCATCGGGCACGTCAAGGCGACGCGTCCACACCTCAAGAAGCTTGATGATCGCAGCTCGCTAATGATCTTCGTCGGGTACGAGCCCGGCTCCAAAGCATGGCGCCTCTACGACCCAAGCTCCAAGCGCGTCTGTGTGTCGCGCGACGTCGTCTTCGATGAGGCAGCACAATGGAAGTGGAAGGAGCACGATGCCACCAACGAGCCAAGCGTGGACGAGCCCTTCACCATCGAGCAACTCGTCGCGCATCCCCGAGATGATGAGCCACCAGCAACGCCATCTCCTGCTGCCGCACCACGCACACCGAGCCCAGCTTCGCCCATGCCGGTGGAGTTCGCCTCTCCTCCGTCCGGCCAGCCCGAGCTAGACGTCGACCACGACGAGGACGTACCGCTTTGGTTCCGCACGCTCGTCAACCTCCTCGGCGACCAGCCTCCACCAGGAATGGCGGCCCGAGTACTGACCAACGAGCTCCACTTCTCCTCCATCGAGGAACCTAGCTCGTTCAAGGAAGCTGCTCAAGAACCTTGCTGGAAGAAGGCCATGGAAGAGGAGATGCGCTCCATCATCGACAACAACACGTGGGAGCTCGTTGATCTCCCACCTGAGCACCGTGCCATCGGCCTCAAATGGGTATACAAGGTAAAGCGCGACGAAGCCGGCAACGTCATCCGCCACAAAGCACGGCTCGTCGCCAAGGGGTACGTGCAACGCGAAGGGATCGACTACGAGGAGGTGTTCGCTCCTGTGGCGTGCATCGAGTCAGTGCGCCTGCTGATCGCCTTGGCAGCGCATCGTGGCTGGGCAGTCCATCATATGGACGTCAAGAGCGCCTTCCTCAACGGCGAGCTCAAGGAGGAGGTGTACGTGTCTCAGCCGGCCGGGTTCGTCGACGACAACACCAAGCACAAGGTACTGCGCCTGCACAAGGCGCTCTACGGCCTCAAGCAGGCACCCAGGGCCTGGAATGCCAAGTTCGATGCCGCCATGACATCGCTTGGTTTCCAGAGGAGCAGCTCGGAACACGGCGTGTACACTCGTTCCAGAGGGCGCTCACGTCTGATCGTGGGCGTATACGTCGACGACCTCGTGATCACGGGTGATGGCGACAAGGAAATCCAGGAGTTCAAGGCCGAGATGAAGACCATCTTCAAGATGAGCGATCTTGGTCTTCTGTCCTACTACCTGGGCATTGAGGTCAGCCAAGGACCCTCCGGCATCACTTTGTGTCAATCATCATATGCAGGGAAACTCCTAGAACGCTGCGGCTTACAAGGATGCAATCCAGCCAAGTCGCCCATGGAGCATCGCCTCAAGATGGGCAAGAACAGCGACACACCACTCGTGAACTCAACTGAGTATCGTCGCATCATTGGCAGTCTCCGGTATTTGACTCACACAAGGCCGGACATCACGTTCGCGGTGGGCTTCCTGAGCAGGTTCATGGAGCAGCCGCATGAGGAGCATCTAGCAGCTGTCAAGCGTCTACTCCAGTACGTCGCTGGCACGCAAGGCCATGGGCTCCACTACGTCCGAGGAGAAGGCACTGAAGCTGCTCTGATCGGCTACAGCGACGCCGACCACGCCGGCGACATCGACCAGCGCAAGAGTACCACGGGCATCATCTTCTTCCTCGGCAACAACCCTGTCACCTGGCAATCCTCCAAGCAAAAGGTGGTGGCACTCTCCTCCTGTGAAGCTGAGTACATCGCCGCTGCCAATGCCGCCTGCCAGGGAGTCTGGCTCGCACGGCTACTTGGTGACTTCCTTGGTTCCGAGCCGTGCATGCCAACACTCATGGTGGACAACATGTCTGCCATCGCATTAAGCAGGAATCCAGTGTTCCATGACCGGTCCAAGCATAATGAGCTTCGTTACCACTTCATCAGGGACTGTGTCGAGAAGGACAAGATCGTCATTGAGAAAGTCTTGACGGAGAAACAACTCGGCGACGGTCTCACCAAAGCTCTTGGTCGTGTGCGCTTTCAGGAACAGCGCGCACAGATCGGGATCATCAGCTTGATCAAGGCTTAGGGGGGAGAAATGTTGAACAACCCGTTGATCAAGTCTTGTACATAGTTAGTTAGCTTCTATTCTTAGCCTAGCCTAAATTTAGCTCACGTTCCAGCTAACGTGGAGTCAGTTGAGCCTACGGGCGCGTCATGTATCTGTTCTTTTCTGCATGTTAGGTGTCGTGCGGCAGATGAGTGAACCGTGGGATGGCGCGGTTAGTAGTGGCTGACATGCCGCACATTTAGCAGATAAGTCTGCATGTAATCCTCCTATAATCGGCGATCAACTCGCAACAGAAAAGCCCCCGCATTTTGCAGCACCAACAGCTCGTGTCCATCGTGTTCGCGTGTGTTGCTCTCCGTTCCCGGCGATCCTATCCTCCGGCGAACTTCCGATCGCGTTCCCGGCGACTCTCGTCTCCGGCTAACGTCCGACAGTTTCCAGGGTTACGTTGGTCACTGTCGCAGGACGGATCCAACATCCATTTCCTTTGTTATGAATGAAGATCATTTTGAAGATTTGCTCAGTTGATACCGAATTTGAATGAACCACCATGAATTGCTTAACCTTGCAGGCTTACCAGCATTTTGAAGATTTGCTCAATTGATACCGAATTTAAATGAACCACCATGAATGGCTTACCATCATTTTGAAGATTTGCTTAGTTGGTACTGAATTTGAATGAACCACCATGAATGGCTTACCCTTGCAGGCTTCAATTTCACTAGTACGGTTAAGCCCATATGGATGAAACAACTATTGCATTAAACCAAGATATGCAAAATCTCAAAACAAAAGTTACAAAATCAAAACGTCACAAAAAAAAACATAAGAAAAAGCATAGTGGAAACACCACAATTTGTAGGTGCAACATCACAAATGACCAATTGTAACATAAAAATTTTCCTATCACATGACAAAAATAAATCTTTGGATGTATCAGGGAGAGGACTCAAAGAGCAGGTACAGGTCTAACAGTGATAGAGGACTAACTAAACCAGCACACAGCAAAACACAAGTAAGAAGATCTCTAAAAGAAAACATTATAACAATCTCAAATCTTTAAAGCATCGCACATTGTGCCTATCTCTCATGCTGGCTCGTCCCACGTGAAGCCTCACATCAAGGCTGTGGGAACGACAAGCTTGGCCGTGACGGCGGCCTTGACATTCTTTATTGCACGGCACAGCTGCATGCCGACGCCGTCGAATGCCCCGGCGGCGTAGTCGCCGGACGGTGAGGCCGGAACCAGTGTCTGGCATGCCACGGTGACAAGAGACCCTGCAGTGTTTCCGTGCCCTTCCAGAGCGCTGGAGGTGCACGGAGCGTGACGAGCCTTGCCGTGTCCGTCCGGTAGGACGGCGGACCCGGACGGCAGGAGGAAGACGGCGGCGTGGTCACCGCTGTTCATGACCATGCACATGGGCCCCACTTCGACAGGAGCGTAGACGACCATGGAGCATGAAGCGTCGGCGCACACCTCTTGCAAGATCAGTTTCTTGCTGTTGGTTCCATCAGTGACCTGTGAGAAAAAAGAAATCGATTTTCAGATATCCAGTGAACTACGAGTTTCCGGTAGTGATAGCTGGAATTCAGGATTTACAATTTCGGTATAATAAAAATTTCGGGGGTCATTGGAATTTTCGTATTTTTTGATGTCTACGGTAGCATTTTTATTTTTTAATTAATTAAATTTGTGCTAAAAATAAAATAGCATACCAATATCGCTTTTTCATTTTGCTACTTACCGAAAAATGCGAAATTCCGGAAATTTCGGCCAACTTACATTGGGGCGGAGGATAGAGACGGCATTGCCATCGAGATGGCCCGTGGCAATGGAGCTCAGCACTGCAGCACCACCATTGGCGAAAGTATCCCACTTGCCGCGACGCTGGTCGTTGCAGAGGTACTCGAACACGAGCTGCGGCGGCGTGTTCGGCAGCCACACCGTGGAGCTGGCGCTCAGCACCAGGCCGGCCGGCTCTCCACCCATGCTGCCAGCCTTCTGCCACGTCACCATGCGCACAGCCACGTCGATCCTCTCTGCGCCAGTGCCTGTGTCGCCATGCCACTCGTTGATGTTGCTCGATGGCTGAGTCACCGGCCCGGAGACAGCCGAGTAGAAACTGGCCATCATCCGTTGGGCCAGCTCCAAGATTCCGTTGCTTCCCATCGGCGAAACTGTGGCTGCTGTGAACATTTTCAGGACACGAGATGGTTATGTTCCTAATCCAAATATTGAAACGGATGGTTAATTATATGTTGTTTCCCTGCGCTGTTGCTCAATTGCTCACCTGTGCTGTGGCTGCTTGGAACATGGCTCGAGTGCAGAGCGGCGAGGAACTCGCACTGCCTCCGGAGCGACGCGAGCCAACGGTGCGCGCCGAGAGCTTTCCCAGAGCGGAACAGTGGCTTGAACATGTTGGGCACCATGGTCAGGTCGTAGTCCGCGTGCACAATCCATGTGACCTGAAATGGAGAAAAGAACTCATTTGAATTTTAATGTGCGGTGAAGCTCCCATGCTGAAATATTTGCAAAATCATCACAAGCTTAATTACAACAGAATTTTTATGGTAAGACTACCTTGCAGTAGCCAATGTCCATATCCTCAACGAGGCAACCCGACGGCAGCAGCCTACAGTCCGTGCGCCATGCCTGGCTGCGTTGCGGTGCAAGGAATAGGATACCGTCAACGGAAACGTCCATCACCGCCCACTGCTTGGGCGCGGTCATCCTGCTGTACCTCAAGAAACTCACCCTGCGGTTGCGCAGGCGTGGCGATTGCACCCACAGCTCTGCATTCATCTGCACGTGTTCATCTTCTTGAATCAATATTCGAAGCACATCGGTCACCAACAGCAACAGATGTATAAGTAATTAAGTATGTTAACTCACCAGCTGAATCAGCCCGTCGCGCGTAGAGACGCCGTCACCGCAGACGACATCGCTGGCGTTCGCACCAGCCACGATGCCCGGGAACATCTCCGACCAGCGGTTCTGCCAAACAAACACAAACACAGTTCACACATGAGTAACAAAGCTTAGCATCTTGGTAGCTTGATGACCTGATGCCAAACAAACACAAACACAAACACAATTCACACATGAGCTTAGCATCTTGGTACCTTGATGACGTGAGAGGGAAAAGCTAACCAACACTCGGGTGTTTCTGATGAGGCTAACATCCAGATTTTAGACCATTAGGTTAAAAAACACACGGGGAGAAAATGGTTGTCATGCACGTACGTACCGCATCTGTAAGGATGTTGACGATGTCAGTGACGGATGCTCTGACTATGCCAGCCTCCCTGGTTGCCTCCCTAAAGAACCCGTTGGGGCAGGCCTCTTGCTGCACCGGGAACGTCTCCCTTTGGTACACCTGGTAGCTCAGCGCCTCCCCGTCGGGGGTCATCACCCACAGGGGTTCCCAACCGGTGGCGAGCACGATGAACTCCTCCATGGAAGCCTCCGTGTGCCGGCGAAGGGCAGCACGGCTGGCCCAGCCGTCGGCGACGGAGGGCACGGGGAGGTTGATGGCGCGCATGTGCTCGTCGTGGAGCATAGCGTTCTCCGCAAGCAGGCGTAGTTTCTCCGGCGATGGATTGAACGGCGTGGTCCCTCCGCCGCAAGCGGAGCAGCACTTGGCAAGAATGGCGTGGCGGAGGGACACATTTTCAGCCATCAGCGCGGCGTGCTCCCGCTGAACAAATATGCCATCCTCCATCATGGTCTTCACGCCTGCGATGATGTGAATATAATGGATTGTAAGTGTCATGTCCACACAAAATGGTGTGCCACTTGGCACAGGTGACTGAAAGTCTGAAACCAACCAAGGCCACCTTCAAGTTGCCAATTGCCAGCTAGTCAGAATGGTGTAGCTAATTGTTCCAAAAAAGTAGGATGTCATGACGTAATTCAGGCATCCACAACACTGAAGAACAGTACAAAAGGTTACTGACGCTATAGCAGAGCAAATTCACTAACTTTCTCAAGTACGTTCAAGTTCATAGTTGATGAAGCTGGTAATGTTTTGCAGCAAATTCAATAACTTCGAGGTTTGAGGGGCCCAGGGCGAACTAAAAGTTGGGGCCCTTCTACTACTACTACTAATAATTCGTTCGCAAAAATACTACTAATAACAATTGCATTAAAAATAGTACCCCAAAAGTTCACTCGAACATTAATATCTCATTCTTCATTATGGTTAAAGTTGCATATTTCATACACTACATGATTATGTTGTATTAAAAAAATATAGTAATTGAAAACTAGCACAAAGTTATAGAATGATACTACTCAAATTGTACCGATTATTATAAGAACATTAAATCCAAAGTCATGTATCCATTATTGACAGCTGATCAATCCATTACTAATGGGACACTACAACTTTAAGGAATACGAAGTAGCGATCAGACATTCACAAATCAAAATAAAAATATCACTTCATCTTAACCGGAAGCATTAAGGCCAAAATTCCTACGTGCTGCACGTCTACTCCTGTGGTCACTGATGTTGGCTTGCTCGAGAAAGGAAGGGACGCCGGCGCAGTCAGCCGATCCCTCCTTGCTTCCCTGCGTGGAGATGGAGTGAGCCGGCCGCAGCCGCGCCGCTTCTCTAGTCTTTCCGCTCTAGTGGTTACTGGACTGGGATCTGACTTGCTAATCGCTTGCTCTCGTAGGGGAAAGAGAGAGAGAGAAACGAGTCCTTTGCGTTGAGATAAATAAACCCCCTCAGGGCCGGGCCTGTGTTTAAATGAGGGACTTCTGGAATCAATGAAGTAATGACAAAGATCCACTTTCAACAACCATGACAACTTTCAGTGGAGCTCTCATTGGAACTTTCAATCATAGGACTCGTGACAAATTGATATTGAATTTACCAGCATGCAACAAATGGCTAATGTGCTTCGGCAGAATTTGACACCTTCCATCAATTTTCATCCATCAGAATGTGAAAATCTAGAGGATCAAACGGGCAACGAATCGATTGAGATGCTATTCACCAACCTTAAATCAAGACTGTGATGATCGGGCTTCAAATCCCCGCTGTTTTCTTGAGATATTTTGTGAGAAATGGGTGCAACAATGGTGGAAGAAGTGAGGGCTTATCATCAATTTTCATCCATAAGAATGCAAAAATCTAGCGGATAAAACAAGCAAAGAATCAAATGGGTTGCTAGTCATCAACCTTAGGCCCCGTTTAGATTCAAAAAACTTCTCCAAAAAACCACTATTCATCCAACTTTTCCCTATTCATCCCACCACTTCCACTCACAGAACACTATTCATCTACAGTGTTTTTTTTGGTGAACAGTGTATTTCCGAGGAATCTTTCCCTAATCTAAACATATCCTTAAACCAAGCCTATGATGACTATTCTTCAAATCCCTGCTTTTTTTTCTTGACCAACTTAGTAATAATGACCGCATCAATGGTCGAAGTGAGGGGCGTGGCATGTATTTAATTTGTAGCTGACACGCTTCTCACTATCGGTTCGGGGCTTGAACCGGCGATGAAAATTATTTTCTTTCACGGCTGGCCAAAGAACCGACAGTGAAAATGGGGCCGTTTTTACTGCCAGGTTAAGCCCTGAACCGGCTAGCAAAATGGCATCATCACCGCTGAAATTAATGAGACAGCGGTGAAAGCCATTCCCATTTTCACTGCTGGCTCCAACGGCTAGCTGGCTCACTCAATCCCGCCCTAGCGGTGAAAATTAACACCGCCAATTTTTCTTGAACCGGTGGTAAAAATAGCGTGAGAAAAATATGTTCTGTAGTAGTGCATTATAACAATCCATCCAAGCAATAACACAAAATCCATGGCATGTCAACAAGAACGGATGAAAATAGAAGCGATTGTAAAGTTCTGAAAAAGGAGGACAACTAAACAGCAGCCTGATGAAATAAACAATACTAATAACCGCACGAAGGAAATATGATAACCGAGTCTAAATTTTACTCTTTCAACCAATCTCAAATCTTCGAAGCTTTGCACGTGAAGCCTCACATCAAGCTGGAAACTACAAGCTTGGCCTTGACGGCAGCCTTGATCTTGTTTATTGCACGGCAGAGCAGCCTGCCGACATCGTTGAAGGCCATGGCGGCTTGGTCGCCGGACGGTGAGCCGGGCAGCAGTGACTGGCATGCCACAGTGACAAGAGACCCTTGTGTGTTTCTGTGCCCAGGGGTAGCGCTAGAAGAGCACGGAACATGGCGACGAGCCTTGCCATGGCCGTCCGGGAGGATGGCGAACCCGGATGGTAGGAGGAAGACGGTGGCGTGGTCACCGCTGTTCATGACTACGCGCATGGACTCCTCTTCTACAGGAGCGTAGACAACCATGGAGCATGACGCGTCGGCGCACACCTCTTGCAAGATCACTATCTTGCTGTTGGTTCCGTCAGTCACCTGTGACTGTGAGTAGTAGAAAAAAATGATTAAGATATTCAGTGAACTTTGTTGCAGTAGATTACTAAGGGTGAGTTTAGATTCACCAACTTTCTCTCAAAAACACTATTGATCCAACTTTTTCCTATTCATCTCATCTCTCCCACTCACAGAACACTATTCATCTACAGTGTTTTTTCGGGTCTACAGTGTTTTTTCAGGGAAACTTTTCCAATCTAAACACCCCTTAAAATGCTCTGATAAAATTGCAAACTTACATTGGCGCAGAGGATAGAGACAGCATTGCCATCCAGATGGCCCGTTGCAATAGAGCACATCTCTTCCACTGCAGAGCCATTGGCGAAAGTATCCCACTCGCCGCGACGCTGGTCATTGCAGAGGTACTCGAACACGCGCTGCGGCGGCGTGTTCGGCAGCCACACTGTGGTGCTGGCGCTCAGCACCAGGCCGGCCGGCTCTCCACCCATGGTGCCAGCCTTCTTCCACGTCACCATGCGCACAGCCACGTCGATCCTCTCGGCGCCGGTGCCTGCGCCGCCATGCCACTCGTCGATGTTGCTCGATGGCTGAGTGACCGGCCCGGAGACGGCCGAGTAGAAACTGGCCATCATCCGTTGGGCCAGCTCCAAGATTCCCCTTATTGCCATCGACGAAACTGTGTCTGCTGTGAAAAATTTTCAGAACTCGAAATTGTTACCATTCCTAATATGGAAAGAGTTGGTTGTATAGTTTCTTGTGTTTTTGGCTCACATGGGTTGTGGTTGCTTGGAACATGGATGGAGCGCAGAACGGCGAGGACCTCGCACTGCCTCTGGAGCGACGCGAGCCAACGGTGCGCGCCGAGAGCTTTCCCAGAGCGGAACAATGGCCTGAACATGGTCGGCACCGTGGTCTCATCGTACTCCGCGTGCACAATCCATGTGATCTGTGGAATGCACAAAATAAAGAATTTATTTGAAGCTCCGAAGAAGCTCCCATACTGAACTGTTCGGCTTGGCTGGAACCAAATCTTTCCATAACCAATTGGCTAGGATGGTTTTTCAGCCAACCGAACAGGGTATTTATATGGTAAGATTACCTTGCAACAGCCATCGCCTATGTCCTCGAGGAGGCAACCAGATGGCAGCAATCTGCAGTCCGTGTTCCATGCCGGCACTTCACTGCTGTCAACATTGAGATCGAGCTTGTGACTGCATTGGCTGCCCTCCACGGACACGTCCATCACAGCCCACTGCCTCTCCGATGTCAGCCTGCTATACCTCAAGAAACTAATGCTGTGGTTGCGCAGGCGTGGCGACTGCACCCATAGCTCTGCATTCATCTGCAAGTGTTCTTCTAGAATCAATATTTGAAGCACAAATGTCGGTCGTGATCTACCGTGACACACAGATGTAATAAAAGTATATGTCAACTCACCATCTGAATAAGCCTGTCGCGTGTATTGCAGACGCCACCGCAGATGACATCGCCGGCGGTCACACTTGCCACGACGCTTGGGAACATCTCCAACCAGAGGTTCTGCGAAACAAACACGAACACAACAAGCAAGAACCCACGACACTTTACATATAGTACATGAGTAAAAAAAAGCATAGAATTTTGACAGCTGGATGATCGAAGAAGATGGTTGATATACACGTACCGTGTCTGTAAGGATGTCCACGATGTCGGCAGCGGTTGCTCTGACTATGCCAGCCTCCCTTGTTGCCTCCCTAAAGAACCCATTCGGGCAGACCCCATGGTGCACAGGCAACGTCTTTTTCTGATACGCCTGGTAGCTCATCACCTCACCGTCGGGAGTTGGCACCCACAGTGGCTCCCCTTTGGTTGCGAGCATGAGGAACTGCTCCATGGAAGCCTCCGCGAGCCGGAGAAGGGCGGCACGGCTAGACCAGCCCTCTCTGGTGGAGAGCCTGGGGTGGGTAGTAGGATGCCCGGCAGATGGGGTCACCTCGAGCAAAACCTTGTGGAGGATGGAGTTGGCGCGCATGTGCTCGTCCTTGAGCCTAGAGTTCTCCGCGAGGAGGCGCCGCTTCTCCGGCGATGGTTCGGCGGACACCGTCCCTCCGCCGCACGCGGAGCAGCACTTGGCCACCATGGCATGTCGGAGAGACACGTTCTCGGCCATCAGTGTGGCATGCTCCTGCCGAACCAACTTGCCATCCTCCACCATGGCCTTTGCCTGTGATGA
Source organism: Digitaria exilis (assembly GCA_015342445.1). Lineage (NCBI taxonomy): Eukaryota > Viridiplantae > Streptophyta > Magnoliopsida > Poales > Poaceae > Digitaria > Digitaria exilis. Next base: position 805,433 of record JACEFO010002599.1, read on the forward strand.
TGTGAACGAATTATGTGTCATTTCCATTTTGTTGTGTACAACTGACAATAATGGAACAAAAATAATTAACATTACTGCAAATGTAAGATTGATATGATATGTAAGATGATGACAAGAAAGATGAGTTATTACCTTCATCTGAGAGCGTTGGTTTTGGAACCAGAATCGCACCTGCCTAGCCTCCAAACCAATCTTAGTGCCGAGAGCCCGGCGCGTCTTCTCGTCGGGGTGGTTACACTGTTCAAAGACGCTGCACAATAAGAAAGGTGTATAGGTTCAAGCATTTTATGGTCCAAAAGCATAAAATCGTCATTTGCATTTAGTGATCGTATTACGCTCTCAGTTCTTGGATCTGCGCTGGAGTGTGGCGCTTCTTGCGCTTGGATTGAACCTCAGGCTCAGGAATGTAGTCCTCATCATTAACGTCATCTTCATCGGTAGAATCAGTGTCCATTTGGTCTTTGGGTCCTAAGAGGCTGTGTAGCTCATCGTAATGGTAGTTCTGTTGTTGGTGGTGTCCCTTGTTCTCCATGGGCTACCATAAAAGATGCAATAAGTGTGTGCTAGATGAAATATACTATACATAAATTTTACCGGGTGAACCACTTTCTATATAAATAGCAATGAAAGTTGCTCAGATGCAGGGGCGAAGCCAGCCGACGAGGCCACTGTTGTCAACTCCATTGATAGACAGCTTGAAACAGTTATTCCCTTACTAATTTTGCTCAAGTTACCATTGTCAGCTGACAAGAACAGCTATACGTAGCTCCACCACTTCTCAGATGGTACAAACATATAGACACAAATATGAAATATGCTCCATATAAATAGAAAGTTGTACACAAATGGTACGTAGCAGCAACCCAAAGGAAATTTTATGTGAGCTCAACTACTACCTCAAGATGATCTATGTTTCTCGGGCCAGAGGAGTGTGATGTACACCTCCTCTGAGACACATGTTAAACACTATCAAAATAACTAGTGCCTTTTCTCTTGAGAAAAAGAAACATCCTACCTGTTTTCACGACCCTCTAAAACTATGAATTAAGCGCCACACCTCTAAAACTATGGATTAAGCACCACATGGAGGAACCTCATGCAATCAGGAAATTTCAAAGTACAAATTAAACACCGAGATGATCCACAAATACCTCAAATGAAGATGTTATTCCCTTTCAAGATTTTTTCGCAGAGAGAATAACTATTGGAATAACTGTTGTGCGGCAAGGGACTTGGAGCAGGACCGGCTGCGAACTCTGCAAATGAAAACACCACCGCCCGTTGGCTATTTAACGTGGATTTCGCCATACAAACTTCTAAACTACCCATTAATTGTTGAAGCAATAACCGAAGTTATATTAATATAATAATTATATATTTAGCATGTTTATAAATACTACTAAAAATAATTCATATAAACATACATACATTAATGTCATTGATTCAATAACTAAACTTATGTGAATATCTTTAGCATGTTTTTAAATAGTAATATAAATTAAATTATTGATATGAACATACATACATTAATGTCATTGATGCAATAAGTTATGTGAATACAGTTTTTCTGAAACATGTATATTTAATATGTTATTAAATACTACTAAATAATGACACCATATAGACATAATACATTAATTTCATTAAAGCAATAATTAAATTTTATATGAGTACAATAATTTGTAGAAGCACATATCATTGTTATGTTATTAAATACTACTATACAATGATACATACTCCACATTGAATGATGAATCGATTGATATGTATATGTTCAACGTGGAAGTATCATCTTGACCAGAAAACTTGGTGAAACTGGGCACCTTGTAGCGATGAGGATACGGTATTGAATCATAAGCAGCAGGATATGGAACTCTGTACATGTGAACTTGCTTCTTTGGCTTCAAACCAAACTGATTTTGAATCACCTTGTCTATCTTGGAATTCCAATCCACCTATTGACTAGTGTTTTGCCCTGATTGTGACATTGGTACTTGTTCATCCAATCGAGGAGGCGGTTTAGGATGTCGTGTAGGTGGAACGGCTGACTAGCTGGTGCTGACTATTTGACTGCGGTGGTGCTTGATAAGGTGCCATCACAGAAGTTGTTACCATCTGCTGAGATGATTGATGATGTGGAACATTAACATGTCGCAACGTTCCCTGGACTGGATCATAATAAACCCAAGCTGTTCCATACTGGTAAGGTACGCGTGATACACGGACCCTTGAACCCTCTGGAGATAGCATCGGTTGAGAAGACGATACATTCTGAGCCATCTGCTGTCACTACTAGAGAAGTGAGCATTCATCCCTAGCATGTTAGTAGCGGTTTCACTTTGAACCACCACCTAAGAAACAGATGTATTTTGATCCATCGGCTGAGAAGCCGATACATTCTGAGCCATCTGCTGTCACTACTAGAGAAGTGAGCATTCATCCCTAACATGTTAGTAGCGGTTTCACTTTGAACCGGTACTAACATGCAAAACAGGCCCCCATCGACGTCATCGGACCAATTTAATACCGGCTGGAGCCATAAGCCGGTACTAAATTACCCCACCAGGAATAGCTAGATTCTCTCGGGGAAATTTAGTACCGGCTGGAGACATTAACCGGTACTAAAGTACCCCAACAGGGATAGCTAGATTCTCTCAGGCCATTTAGTACCGGTCAGAGAGACCAACCGGTACTAAATCTTCCTTCCCACCGACGCATTATTTTATTTACTGCTATCACCCTCTCCTCATGCTACCTCTCATTCTTATCCCTTCCTTTCTTCCTCCTTGCTTATCTCTTCTATTCCTCTCCTGCAGGAGCTGGGCGCTGGGTGCAAGCACCGGCGTGGTTGACACTTGCGCAGTGAGCTGGTGGGCGTGGGCTAGGCGTGGCTCGGGGGTCTGGCGGCAGCGCTTGAGAGCAGGCCAGGAGCGGAGTGCGGTCAGGCCCATCAGCGCGGGTGGGGCTGGGACAAAGCATGGCCGTGGTGTCCTGATGTCCGGTGGCGGCGGCTCGCAAGCAAGGTTCCCCGAGGCCTGCTCGGCAGAGGCACCGCATCCAGGCAAGCTTGCAGTGGATACGTGCGGCAGCGAGCAAGCTATACAACGCTACTTCCTGTAATGGGTAGATTTGTCTTATGCTTGTTCTTTTTTTATCCAATAAAATTAGGCATCATTTTCTTAGTGCTACCTCCTGTAATGGGTGGATTTGTGTCTCTGTTCTTGGAGATTTTGGTCTGTCGTTCCTTCTCCTCTCTTTATTTTTCTCAGATATTTGTGTGTATAATTGTGGATGTACTGAATTCTCAGAGATTTCCTTGGTAATTGATTTTGTATGTGAGAATGATGAAGCTGCGTGGGATTGTATTCAGTATAATCACCTTAATGTAGCCTTCAGAGATCAATAATGATGTGTATGAACTGTGCTTCCTATGAAAAATGCAGGTATCAAAAGGTAAAATAAGCAAATAGGTAAAAAAATATCTACATTTAGTACCGGTTGGTGTTACCAACATGTACTAAATGGTCATCCCACCTCGTGTGGCATGGCAGCTATTTAGTACCGGCTGGTGCAACCAACCGGTACTAAATGACGTTTGTTTGTACCGGTTGTTGCAGCCGGTACTAAATGGCTGTCCATTAGTACCGGAAATGGGTACCCGGTACTAATACTCGTTTCTGCACTAGTGTGTGAGGCCGATGCATTCTGGGGGGTTGGTGAGGGAGTGTTGTACCGTCCCGCCACTCCAGGCCTGGTCTGCTTACGCCTTACAGCTTTCTAGGACCTCGAGACTTTCCTCACAGACCAACACATGTCTTTTATGTGCACTTTGTTATTACTCATGCGCACCCAGGAAGGACTTTCCGGTCAGTCATTCATTCTGAAATTGCTCCAGACCAAGCACGCTTAACCTCGGAGTTCTTTCAGGATGAGCTCCCGGGAAAGAAGTTATAACTTGTTGGTATGAGTATTCTTATTAATCCTATTAGGCCCTGGGTCAGGGTGTTACAAGTGCTTGCCAAAGACTGGCCTTGTGTAGATGCAATGAAGAAGATCCCATCCTGCTTGGAGTCCTGATGCCGCTAATTCTTGCATCGATGAAGTAACAAACATTGGCGGTGTAGTGAAGACAGGACTACCATGTATTGGTTTGACTTGTAACCTAAACATTATTATGTGTGTTATATTTCAAACAGATTTAATCCACTTTATAATATTTTAATAAGAATAGCAAGTTAAAAAGTTGATCGAAAGTCTATGTATGTATAGATGCATGTAAAGGGTACAAATGTGCAACCTAGACAGATCTATATATGCAACGCTTGAAATAGATCTAATCGGCTATCTCACGATTTTGACAGGATAACAAGATAAATAGTCAATCAAACATGCTACAAGCTGGATAACTATTATAAAAGCTGGAAAAACAGAGCAAACATATAAATGAAGCAAATGTGCATAACTTGTGAATAAATCTAAATGACATAACAATAATGCACCCGGAGATCAAAGCTTACATATTGCTCTATAATTGCTGAATAAACTAGACAAAGCAACAACGATGTACCCGGATGCTAAAGCCTAGAGTACTCAATAAACGAAAACTCACCATAAAACCAAGTCGCTTGAATGTGAGATGTCATCGATCAACTTGAAATAAGTCATGAAAAAAAAGCGAAGACGCCAACAAGAAAAGTAAAGTATGGAAAAAGTAGATTTGTTTGTTGTTGGTGTGTATAGTTTTTACATTATCGCATGGCTCATATTTATACCCCGGAACTATGACTCCTGGCCGATTACAGCAAACTCATTACTTGAACTAAAACAAATTAATTTCCTAAAGATAAGCCTCAAATTCGAGTCAGGCTCCACAAAATATTTAAATAAATCCGGCTTTCCCAGACATCAGAATCTCCATTGGCTACAACACCATCAACCAACATTTTTCCCAAAACAGATAACATCTTTAAGCTCTTCATTGGTTCCTTTCGTCTTCTTTGATGCCTGCCAGCCCATATTCGGCCCAGATCAGTTACGACGATGTCGGCTGATCACGAGTCCATCGGCTGACGCCTGACTCAGCACCTTCCTTCCCGGTTAAACCAACCTTGTTCCCTTTGATGCCAGCTTTGACATGTGTCAAAAAATGGTGTCAATAGGTGTAAATGGGTGTTAAAGAAAGAAAAAAGGTCAATCATGATGGTATGATTGAAAAGTACAGAGCTAGACTTGTGGCAAAGAGTTATACTTAGAATGAAGAATAGGAGAATAATGATAGATCAACTGATATTCTCCCTAATACTGTTTCACATATGTACTTGGCTAGCGCAATGAGACTAGAATCACTTGTTCAAAAAAATGACACCACAATCTAATTTGTTAGGAGAAAATTAAGACAGTCCGTATCAAATCCAAGAGATGATCATTTGAATGCTCTTGAAAGTGTAATGCACAAAATAAAGGATAATGGAATATAGAATACAATATACTCAGCATCCAACATTACTAGAGGGATATAGTGATCTAAATTGGATCTCTCATGCCCAAGAGATAAAAGACACAAGTGGATATATGTTCATACTGGAAATCTTGCAAGGAGACCATCTTAATAATGTCAACAATAGAAGTAGAACTATAATGAAATAAAACACAAAAACGGGTACCAACAATCCTAATGATGATGTGATAATGAAATGTTATAATCAAACAGTGATTGTCAAGATGAACTGTTCTGAAGACAATATGAAGTCATCAACACATGTAAAGAGTTGGTTGAAGTCTATTATAAAAATGAGAACTCTGAAATAATAGCTTTGGATTATGCCCATGGTGGTGATTCTTAGGCTATATAGAATTATATTCGACAAGCACACAAAAATAACCTGCTATAGCATTTCAACTTCTAGTATTCCAGGGTACCATATTTATTTCCTCTGGGAAGCACTATAATTAAAGAATATTGAAGAACGGAATGAATAGCCTTTATAGCAATGTTCACCAACTAACTTAGGGGAGGTAAAAAGGTAGCAAGATAAAGGTCAATGAATGGCTGGGGATAGAAGGCCTGGAATGGCTAGCGACACAGGAGGCTTAACTCTAAAGCAGCAAAGGAAATAAGTTGGGAGGGCAACGGGCGAGCAAGGATCCTAAGACACTCCTAATGACTGAGAAAGCCACAGTAGCCTTGGCCTAGACTCTACCTAGATGTTGGGAACCTGCCACACTTGATGCTAGGATTTCTCTTGAGGCCTACCAAGGGAAATCCCCTTCAACCAAGGAGACCAACGAGAGCCTCCTGTTCAGGCGAGAAAACCCACAAGATATGCTCGCGACAAAGCTAACTCAAATATGAAGCTAAACTATAAGAAAGATAAGAACAACTTCGCTCACTTAATATCAAACATAAGAAAAGGTGAGGATAAGCATGGAAAGGAGAGCTAACTTAGAACTAAATATATTGATAAGGGAAATATTTGGGAAAACAAAGTTGATATAAGAACTTACCAGAACTCTAAAGACTACGGAACCCAAAGTCAAGCTCGATTCAAATCCTAACTCCCAACTACCTAAACTAAGAAAGTGAAAATTAGAGAGCGCTCATTTGCTGTGTATTCTTGGATGGAGGTGAAGGTCTCCCTTTATAGCCTTCCATGGGTGGTGGCTTGCATCACTTGTAATCTAGCCACTTGGAATAGCTCCCACGCGAAGGGAGTCACGTGGAGTTGAAGCTGTAGGCCACCCGGCTTCTTCCAGGCTAGCCGGCCTAGGGATATCTACCGTGTGGTGCCAACCTTATTCCTCTCAATGCTCTGGATTGCCTCCTGGGGTTGGTGATATTTGAACTTGTTGGGAAGGTGGGAATTTGGGGCTGGCGTCTTTCATCCCTCATTCCACCGACACTTCTTTTGATGGTTGTATATTGTCCAGGTAGCGGCTCCCATGGATTATGCCAGAGCTTTGCGTGTAGGTGGGCCCTTCAATCCAAGGTTGAGGCCTTTCGGCTCCTCGGATCAAACTGCCTTGATGTGCACGTCTCAGGATCATTTGGAGTTTGTTTGTTGTGCCGTGGATCAATGACATTGTGAAGAGAGGAAGTGTCAGGCCAGCTGGCCGGCCTAGGGAAGGTCGTCTGGCTTGGGTTTTCACCCAGCGTTGTCGGTTTTTCTCTTATGTGTTTCTGCAAGCACAACTCATCCCGAACTTACGGACCTTGTTAGTATTAAGCAATTTATGTATGGAATATAGTGTGATTTCTCCATTTATTCCTAAGATATGATGGTAAAAAAAATGATCAGATGACCATCGATAGCCCAAACGGTATAGAATCTAACACGTGAATTCACAAAGGGCCTTAAATGCATCCCAGGAATTGGATTGAGACCCATGTGAGTTGGTCAGTACTTGTAACATGTCTTATGTGATTGGAGATAACACAAAATAGGACATTAATTGAAACAAGGTACTGATTGAATCAGTATCCAATGGTCTTAATGTGCTGAGAGGCTATGTAGCTCATCTCAAAGATACATACAAATATATATCATATAAATAGTAAGTTGTACACAAAGGGATAGTATCAGTAAAACATTGATAATTATATGTAGTGATCACGAGGAGTACCTCGAGACTATGAATGATTATTCGAGGCCATATGAGTGTTATATATGCACACATCCTCAGGGACACTAATTGATGACAATCAAACGTAACTAGTGCATTTTCTCTTGGGAAAGAAACATACTGCCTATCTCCACAATCCTCTGAAAAACTATGGCATACAACACCAAATGGAGGAATGTAACGTCATCAGGAAGCTTTATTAGAGTACAAAACACCGAGATAATCCAAGAATATGTCATATATATGAAGCGCTTGCCTGTCCCTTACAAGCTTTTTTCCATGGAGAGAAAAAAAAGTATTGGCATAGATGTTGTGTGTGGCAAGGGACTTCGAACATGGCAGCCTAATAACTCTATAGATGCAAAATACAATAGGTGGTTATTTAACATGGATGTGGCCCTGCATGCAAACTACTATATATACTGCCATTATAGGCTGAAGCAATAATTGAAATTATATGAGTAGAATAATGTCTTGATGAACACATATTTAGCCTATTATTAAATACTACTCAACAAATCATACATATAAAATAAACATACATACATTATTAAATACTACTAAACAATGATACAAATAAACATACATACACTAATTTTATTGATGTCAAAACTGAAGTTATAATAATACAATAATTTCTAGAAGCACATACCCTTTGTACGTTACAGAATAATACTAAAAATGTATATATAAACATATATGCCTTAATTATTACAAATGATCTAAACAGGTATGATCCTCTTGCCATTTATATCTTTGTATCGTTCATTATGGCATGAGTCATTATTCACCCTGTTTGGAATCACATGTCTGCGGCAGCATTTGACAAAAGCAAAGAATCTTGCCAAATGTAGCTCGCGGCCAGCGCACTTCTCCGAGACACACGGACAAGCTTTTTCTTTCATCCAGCAACTTATAATTCATTAAAACTATTATCATGAAGAACTGCTCCATGGAAGCCTCCCCATGGAGGAGAAATTAGAAGTGGTGTGGCTGGCCCAGCCCTTGGTGATGTAGAGCACGGGGTGGGTGTGGAAGCAGAAACCCCCGGGAGCCCAGCAGATGGCGGCACCTCGGTGGAGCACATGTGCTCGTCCAATAGTCCTTGATCTTGCTATTCTCTGCGAGCATGCAATGCTTCTCCGGCCATGGCTGGCAGGCACTGTCCCTCCAACGCACCCAGAGGAGCACTTGGCCATGGAGTGGCGGAAGGACACTATTTTCGTCCATCAGCGCAGCAAGCAATGCTCCTGCATGCTGAAGCAAGCAACTTGTCATCCCTGCACCATGGCCTTAGCCTGTGCTGATGTAGATGAAATGTAACTGCCATTTCCTTTTATTAATCATTGTATACAATTGACTGCGGACGTGGCACAAAAAATAGCACCACTGAAAAAAAGTCAACAAATTATTGGAAATAAGTGGCATAGACCGCTAACATTGATGCAAGATGATAATCTAAAAGATGAGTTATAACCTGCATGATGCATTGGTTTTGAAACCAGAACTGCATGCACCTACTTTTTTTTTTGAGAGAACAGGAGGAGGCAAGCCCCTACTGATTAAATAGATAGGTAAAGGTTCAAAAAGTAATTACAAATGAGAGCGAGAAAAGGAAAAGAAAATGAAAGGAGAGCGGTTACAACTTACAACGAATCAAGCCAAGAAGACATCTCTGAAGCTAAACTGGGTTTGGCCCAATGGATCACCAAGGAGAATTCCTGAATACTTAGTCTCCAAACCTATTTGCACCGAGAGCCTGCCCACGTCTACTGGTTCATGTCGTTGCATTGTTTGAAAGCACTTCACAAAAAAGATGGCGTACAAGATCAAGCATATTTATCCAAAAGCATAAAATCATTATTTTCTATTGAGCAGTCATTTTTCCACTGGAGCGTGGTGCCTCGGTCTTAGGATCGTAGTCCTTACCATAGCCATCATCTTTATCTGTGGAATCCGTATTCGGTTCTCGGGTCCTAAAAGGCTGTAGAGCTCATCCTCATTTCGATTATGTTGCTTGTGGTGTCCATCGTTCTCTATGGGCTACCATAAAATATACTATAAATGGAGTTTACCAGGAGAAACACTTTCTGTAGACATGGAAATTGAAGAACGTCTATCACAGCCCACTGTCTCTCCGCTGTCGGCCTGCTATACCTCAAGAAACTCATGCCCCGGTTGCATAGACGTGGCGACTGTAGCCACAGCTCTGCATTCATCTACAAAAAAAATGTACTTCTACAATCAAATTGGAAGCACAAATCTTGATCGCGATCAAGTATGATACACAGATGTAAAAGTATGTGAATTGAACTTACCATTTGAACCATCCCATCGTGTGTAGCAAACATATATGTGAGTAAAAATAGCATTTTGGCAACTGTGATGGTTGAAGATGGTTTGATATGCATGTACCGTGTCCGTAAGGATGTTGACAATGTCAGCGGCGGTCGCTCTGACCATGCCAGCCTCCCATACCCGTTCGGGAAGACCACATGGTGCACAGGGAAGATCTTCTGGTAGACCTGGTAGCTCAGTGCCTCGTTGTGGGGGGGGGGCACCAACAGTGGCTCCACCTGGTCATGAGAATGAGGAACTGCTCCATCAAAGCCTACACAAGGCAGAAATTGTTGTATTCATATAACTTCAGTTATTGTTTCAACCTTTAATGGGTAGTGTACGAACAATTGTATACATAAATTCATTGGAGAAATAACTAAAGTTGTATGAATACAACATTTTTTTGAAACACATATGTTTAGTATGTTATTTAATACAACTAAAGAATGACACATATAAACATACATACATTAATTTCATTACATCATTAATTAAAGCTACGAATATAATCTTTTCTGGAAGCACATATATATCTCCCTGTTTAGAATCCCATCTCCCTAGGCAGCATTTGACAAAAGCAAAGAATCTTGCCAAATGCAGCTTGCTGTTGACACACTTCTCCGGAATATCAATGCGGCCAACACACTCAATTTTTTCCAACTTTTATAACCCATTAAAACTATTACTGTGATGAACTGGTCCATAGAAGCCTTCGCATGGTGGAGAAAAACAGCGTGGTTGTCCCAACCCTCACGACTATTTAACATGGATGTGGGAGTACAAACTATTACAATGTCTGTTAAAGGATGAAGCACTAATTGAAGTTATATGAATACAATAATATCTTGAAGCATACATCTTTAGAAGGTTGTTAAATACTGTCAGTGACATATAAACATGGATGCATTAATTGAATAGAAGCAATAATAACTGAAATTATATGAATACAATAATTTCTGGAAGGGGGTCAACAAGCCAACGAGAATGGATATCTGGGATGCGGGCAACACACAAGCGGTCCTCCTATCATATAAATGAGGAGATTGGGTTACAAGACTCCAATACACAATCTACACCATACCGTTAATACAAAACCATGACCCTTTTTTTGTTACAAGGTCACTATGGAGAAACGGGGTCAGCAAGCCAAGGAGAACGAACATCATCCGGATCTCAATGTTGAAAATGACCTCTCTCATCAGCAACAGAAAAATGATGTGGATGCTGTTGATGACCTCTTTGGATGTGAGGATGATGCCTACACTGATCCTGAAGATGAGGACTATGTTCTTGGACGCAAGAGGTCAAAGTGTGTGAAGTGCCACACAGTGCAACAGACTAAAGAACTCATGAAGTAAGAAACAACAAATGGAAAGGATCATTCCTTGTCTTTTGGTTTTGAAGAATGTCTTAGCTTATTTGTTTCTAACCTTATTATGCCGTGTATATGATCAGTACTCACCCAGATTGCAAGATAGCATACACTTGGCACAAAGCTTGGTTTAAAGGGAGACGTGGTGAAAATCTGGTTCGAAAACAAACACACTCAGATGAAGGTAGCATATTGTTTTCCGTCCACTGTCTTACATAGGTGTTACTATACTGACTTAATTAATGGCCTTTTCATGCACAAAAAAATCCCACTAATTTTGTTCCAAGTTCATGCTCGTTGACTTTTAAAAATAATTTGTGTCCTTCACATTAATATTTGCAGAAGAGGAGTCGGGTGGAGCAAAACGAGCAGATGTACCAAGAGAATGCTTCTCTGCTGGCAGAGAATATGTCACTCCGCAGGGCCTTGCTGACCGATGTGGTGGTGAGAGGCTTCCCACCCATCCATCATCAGAGAAGTAGCGCTTGCTCGAATACGTGCTTATTGTGACCCACGTCGTTGGCCATCAAGGGCAGAGCTGATTATGAAGCACTTATCCGCCTTGCAGAAATGTCTATGGAGCACTTTCTGGTGTTAGCAGACAGGGGATAGCCAATGTGGCTACCTACTACTGACGGTGAGATGCTTAATTATGGGGAGTACACCAAGAATTTTACCCCGTGTGTATGGGCTCCATCCCGAGGGGCATGTTGTGGAGGCCACTAGGGATGCTGTAAATGTTTGGGGCAGTGCTGATCACCTCGTCCACCACCTCATGAACACGGTACCTAGCTATCTGCTCCTTTACTTCAGCAATACAATTCATGTTGCCACGTGTAATGTCTATGTCTGTTTGTGTATGTATTTGTTGTTTTGTAGGCTCTCTGGTCTGAAATGTTCCTTGGTATTGTGGCAAGTGTGGTAGCTGGTGACGATATATCTAACATTTCCGCACCACCAGAGATGCTGTTGATGACCTCTCCGGAGATGATGACGATGCCCACACTGATCCTGAAGATGAGGGCTACGTTCCTGGATGCAAGAGGTCAAAGTGTATGAAACGTCACATGGAACTAAAGAACTCGTGGAATAAGAAACCACAAATGGAAAGGACCATTAGCTGCCCTTTGGTTTGAAGAATGTCTTAGCTTATCTATTTCTAATCAAATGAGTCTTAACTTATTAGCCATGTTTGGAATCCCACCTTCCGCGACAGCATTCCACAAAAGCAAAAGAATCTTGTCAAATGTAGCTTATGGCTGACGCACTTCTCCGTGATGCGAGGCCAACGCATATTCTTTTTTACAGCTCTTATAACCTATTAAAACTGTTATTATGATGAACTGCTCCATGGAGGCCTTTCCATGACAGAGAACAGTGGCGTGGCTGTCCCAACCCTCACGGCTATTTAACGTGCATGTGGCAGTACAAGCTATTACAATGCCCATTAAAGGTTGAAGCAATAACTCAAGTTATATGAATACAATAATGTCTTGAAGCACACATCTTTAGCATGTTATTAAATATTGCTAAACAGTGACACATATAAATATGGATACATTAATTTTATAGAAGCAGTAACTGAAATGATATTAATACAATATTGTTTGGAAGCACATACCCTTGATCTATTATTGAATACTACTAAAATGGTACATAAAAACATACATACATTAATTTCAGTGAATGATTGAGATAGACATAATCCTCTTGAGGTTTATGTCTTTATGTTGTTTGTTATGGTATTATTTATTTTTACCCTGTTTGGAATCAAATCTCGCACGACAGCATTTGAGAAAAAACAAAGAATCTCATGCAATGCAGTTGGCGGCTGGCGCACTTCTCCATGACTGCAGCCAACACCCAAGCAGTCCTTCACTAATATAAATGAGGAGATCTGGTTACCAGACTCCAACACACAATCTACACCCTACCACTAATACAAAACCATGGCCCTCTTTTTTTGTTACAAGGTCACTATCGACAAAGGGGGTCAACAAGCAAACGAGAACGGATACCCTTCTGACCAGCAACCGAAAAATAATGTGGATGTTGTTGATGACCTCTCCGTAGATGAGGACGATGCCCACACTGATCCTGAAGATGAAGACTATGTTCTTGGATGCAAAAGGCCAAAGCGTGTGAAGCGCCACATAGTGCAGCAGACTAAAGAACTCATGGAGTAAGAAACAATAAATGGAAAGGAGCATTCGCTGCCTTTTGGTTTGAAGAATGTCTTAGCTTATTTGTTTGAAATCAGATGAGTCTTAACTTATTACTCCCACCACCCGCAGCATTCCACAAAAGCAAGAGAATCTTGTCAAATGTATCTTGCGGCTGACACACTTCTCCGTGATGTGTGGCCAACGCACTTTCTTTTTTCCAACTCTTATAACCTATTAAAACTATTACTATGATGAACTGCTCCATGTAAGCCTTGGCATGGTGGAGAAAAACAGTGTAGGTGTTCCAACCCTCATGGCTATTTAACGTGGATGTGGCAGTACAAACTATTACAATGCCCATTAAAGGTTCAAGCAATAATTGAAGTTATATGAATACAATAATGTCTTGAAGTGTACATCTTTAGAAGGTTATTAAGTACTATCAAACAGTGACATATATAAACATGGATACATTAATTTAATAGAAACAATAACTGAAATTATATTAATACGATAATTTCTGGAAGCACATACCCTTGGTGTATTGTTGAATGCTACTAAAATGGTATACATCCATTTATTTCAGTGAATGGTCAAGATAGATATAATTGTCCTGGGGTTCTTTCTATTGTTTATTATGGCATTATTTGTTTTTTTTTCCTATTTGCATATCGCACGGCAGTACTTGAGAGAAAAAAGCAAGAATCTCACCGAAATGGAGCTGGCAGATGGCACACTTCACCATGACACGCGGCCAACACACAAGCGGTCCTCCTATCATATAAATGAGGAGATCGGGTTACAAGACTCCAACATACAATCTACACCCTACCGCTAATACAAAACCATGACCCTTTTTTTGTTACAATGTCACTATAGAGAAAGGGGGTCAGCAAGCCAACAAGGACGGACATCATCCGAATCTCAATGCTGAAAATGAATCCTCTCATCAACAACAGAAAAAATATGTGGATGTTGTTGATGACCTCTCTGGAGATGAGGACGATGTCCACACTGATCCTAAAGGTGAGGACTACATTCCAGGATGCAAGAGGTCAAAGCTTGTGAAGCGCCACACAGTGCAGCAGACCAAAGAACTCATGGAGTAAGAAACCACAAATGAAAAGGATTATTTGCTGCCTTTCGGTTTGAAGAATGTCTTAGCTTATCATTTTCTAATCAGATGAGGTTTAACTTATTAGCCATATTTGGAATCCCACCTCCCGCTACAGCATTCCACAAAAGCAAAAGAACCTTGTCAAATGTAGCTTACGGCTAACACACTTCTCCATGATGCATGGCCAACGCACATTCTTTTTTACAACTCTTATAACTTATTAAAAATATTATTAGGATAAACTGCTCCATAGAAGCCTTCGCATGGCGGAGAAAAGTGGTGTGCCTGTCCCAACCCTTACAGCTATTTAATGTGGATATGGTACTACAAACTATTACAATGCCCGTTAAAGGTTGAAGCAATAACTTAAGTTATATGAATACAATAATGTCTTGAAGCACACATCTTTATCATGTTATTAAATATTGTTAAACAGTAACACATATAAACATGAATAAATTAATTTTATAGGAGCAATAACTGAAATTGTATTAATACAATACTTTATGGAAGCACATACCCTTGGTCTATTATTGAATACTAATAAACTAGTACATAAAAACATACTTGCATTGATTTCATTGAATGATCCAGAGAGACATAATCCTCTTGAGGTTTATATCTTTATGTTGTTCATTATGGTAGTATTTTTTATCCTATTTTGAATTGAATCTCGCACGACTGATTTTCAGACAAAACAAAGGATCTCACAAAATGCAGCTGGCAGGTGGCTCACTTCTCCATGACACGCGGTGTCGGTGTCTGATTTAGTCACACCGGCACCAACAAGTGATTGCGCTGCTAATTACTCGCTCCGATGGTGGGTTTCGGATCGAACTCGGGATGCAGAGGGTTTATCCTGGTTCCGACCTTACGGTCGTACGTCCAGCAGTGGTGCGTAGCACCGAGTTTCATATTGCTTGTAGTAGGGGGTTACAAGCAAGGTGGGAGAGGGAGGTGAGCTCCCAAGTCCCTGGACTGATTGAGCTGAGTGCCAATATCATGGACTATGGCTATGTGTTCTTGCGGTGGGTTGCTCGTGGGTTCGCCGTGTTCTCCCCTTGCATGGGGCTTCCCTCTCCCTTTTATAGGCCAAGGGTGAGGGAGTGCGTACATGTGTGAACGTGGCACTGATATCGTGAGATGCACTGCCCACGTCGTGCACTATTTGAGCGGGAATCGCACCTTCCAACTCCGGCTGACGGCATGGACGTCGTTATCATTGACTTGTTTGTAGCCAACCGTTGCTTCGAGGGGTGCTGCTTTGGGGCAGGGACGGCGTCGAGCCCTCCTAGTTGTTCTTCGGGAGTTCCTCTTCGAGGGTTGTGGTGTACCCAGAACGGATAAAGCTGCGGGGTGGTTAGCACAGTGGCAACGCCTGGCGCCAACCCTGTCCGCACAGTGCTTGGCGCAGGGCCACAGTGCCGGGCGCAGACGGAACCGACCGGTGTCCCATCCGCGGCGTGGCGCTACGGGGCGTGCGGTCATGTCCCGCACTTAATGCCTTGCAGGGTCCTGGCGCAGCGGACTTCGAGCCTAGCTGGCAGCCTCGAGCGCAGCAGGGCTCGAACGTGACGGAAGTCCCTGTTCGAGGGTGGGCGGTACCCTCGAACGAGACGGAAGTTCCCCCGATTGCGGGGGCGTCGCCGTAGTGGGCTTTTGTTGGGTTGCAGAGCTTGGAGCCTGGTTTAGTCGTAGACGCGGCCCACGAGTTAAGTGGTCTTGGCCACATTTGGGGGTACCCCTAGTTTTGGTACCTGACATGCGGCCAACACACAAGCGGATCTCTTCTCATATATGTGAGGAGACCGGGTTACAAGTGTCCAACACACAATCTACACCCTAACGCTAATACAAAATCAAGATCAATCATAACTAACTAATAAACAATAATCGACACAATTCTAACAAGCATTGTGTAGTGAGCCTAACACGATGTAGATCAACATAAGATGCATCTACCATTAAGAGGAAACTGTGGATATATGTTTTACTTTTGACCTTTCTATTCATCTTTTTGTAAGTTGTGGAAATATACGTTTAAGATTTCAATGTGGTTACAGCCTCATACAGTAATAAAAAATCTTAATGCGGTAGTATTTGAGATAAGCAGAGCTTCGGCAAGCTTATTGATACAACGCGTAAAGCCCATTAGATATCCCTTGCTTCTTTTTTCTCGAACTTAATCTATATTTATTTCTACTAAATAGCTTGTGGTAAAAGAATAAGTTTGCAGTGGCAACTAGCACAAATAAAATGTTCTCTACAAAACTTTTGAGTTTATGAGAAAATTCCTAGGCTTGCATGTGTTCTTACCATTAACTGTAACCTAGGCATTGTAATTATCCAAACTCTTCACCCTTCTAATAGGCTATTTTATTTCTCACTACTATGACCATTTTTTGTTACAAGGTCACTATGGAAAAGGGGGATCAGCAAGCCAACGAGAACAAACATGATCCGGATCTCAATGTTGAAAATGACCCCTCTCATCAACAACAGAAAAAAGATGTGGATGTTGTTGATGGCCTCTTTGGATATGAGGACGATGCCCACACTGATCCTGAAGATGAGGACTACGTTCCTAGATGCAAGAGTTCAAAGCGTGTGAAGTGACACACAGTGCAGCAGACTAAAGAACTCATGGAGTAAGAAACAACAAATGGAAAGGAGCATTCGCTGCCTTTTGGTTTGAAGAATGTCTTAGCTCATTTGTTTGAAATCAGATGAGTCTTAACTTATTACTCCCACCACCCGCAGCATTCCACAAAAGCAAGAGAATCTTGTCAAATGTATCTTGCGGCTGACACACTTCTCCGTGATGTGTGGCCAACGCACTTTCTTTTTTCCAACTCTTATAACCCATTAAAACTATTACTATGATGAACTGTTCCATGTAAGCCTTGGCATGGTGGAGAAAAACATTGTAGGTGTTCCAACCCTCACGGCTATTTAACGTGGATGTGGCAGTACAAACTATTACAATGCCCATTAAAGGTTCAAGCAATAATTGAAGTTATATGAATACAATAATGTCTTGAAGTTATATGAATACAATAATGAACTCTTATAACCCATACAAACTATTACTATGATGAACTGCTCCATGTAAGCCTTGGCATGGTGGAGAAAAACAGTGTAGGTGCTCCAACCCTCACGGCTATTTAATGTGGATGTGGCAGTACAAACTATTACAATGCCCATTAAAGGTTCAAGCAATAATTAAAGTTATAAACATGGATACATTAATGTTATAGAAGCAATAACTGAAATTATATTAATACAATAATTTTTTAAAGTATGTACCCTTGTCTATATTGAATACTACTAAAATGGTACTCCCTCTATTTCATAATATAGCTATGTTAAGAGATTTTCATACATATTAAGAAAGTAGATAAAAAGAGCCCCTCATAAATCAGGTGGCATATTGACCCAGCCATGTTTCCCTACCAAATCTTGTGTGACTTGTCTAATTAATCTCTCCATATTGGAGATAAGTGCGGGAATAAGACGAGGGTATTTTGGCCACCTCATACATAAAAGTTGCAGTTGACTCTTTGTGTAGCCATATTTTGACACAAAATTTGAACTCTTAATGGAGGGAGTACAGAAAAACATACATGCATTGGTTTCACTGCATGATTGAGATAGACATAATCCTCTTGAGGTTTACATATTTATGTTGTTCATCATGGCATTATTTATTTTTGTACACTATTTGGAATCACATCTCGCACTTGAGAAAAAAACAAAGAATTTCACGAAATGCAGCTATAGGCTGGCGCACTTCGCCACTACGTGCGGCTAATGCACAAGAGGCCCTCCCCTCATATATAAGCAGCCCTGGTTACAAGAGTCCAACACACACTCACCTTACAACGAATACAAATCCAAGTCCTATCGTAACTAACTAGAAGCATTATTCGACACAATTCTAACAAGCACCATGTAGCGAGGCAAACACGATGTAGGTCAACATAAGATTCATTAGGAGGAAACTGTGGGTAGGTATTTAAGTTTTGAACTTTATATTCATCTTTCATGTTAGCGGTGGAAATATACGTTTAAAATTTCAATAATGTCGTTACGGCCTCTTACAGTAATTGAAATTCTTAAAGCGAGGTGCCATTTGAGATAAGCGGAGATCCGGCCAGCTTATTGATACAACACGTAAAGGCTGTTAGATATCGCTTGCTGCTTTTTTCTCAAACTTAATCTTTATTTCTTTCTTCTAAATAGCTTGTTGTAAAAGAATAAGTTTGCAGTGGCAGCTAGCACAAATAAAATGTTCTCTAGAAAATTTTCGAGTTTACAAGAAACTTCCTTGATATGCATGTGTTCTTACCCTTAATGGTTACCTTATACTATAGGTTGTAGGCATTGTAGTTCTCCAAAGTTTCTACCCTTCTTATATGCTGTTTTATTTCTCACTCTTATGACTCTCAGTTTTTTTTTTTGTTACAAGATCACTATGGAGAAAGGGGGTCAGCAAGACAACGAGAACGGACATCATCTGGACCTCAATATTGAAAATAACCCCACCCATGGGACACTATGTTTCTAATTCAGATGAGTGTGATGTACAACTATGAGATACTTATTGAAGACTATATCAAACAAACTAGTGTCTTTTGTCTTGAGAAAAAGAAATATACTACCTATGTCCAAATTCTCTAAAAACAACGGAGTAGGGAAACAAATGGAGTAACAAAATGTAATAAGAAAACTTTAGATTACAAATTAAACACTGAGATAATCCAAAAATTCATCAGAGCGTGCCCTCTTACAAGCTATTTTTGCAGAGACAAGACTATTGGAATAGGTGTTGCGCAGCGAAGGACTTCGAGCATGATGGGCTAAGAACTCAATCTGCATATGCAAAATACCATAGGCCATTGACTATTTAACGTCGATGTCTCCTTTATATCAATACAATAAAACCTCAAAGCACACATCTTTAGCATGTTTTTAAATTTTACTAAATAAATTATACATATAATACATTAATTTCATTGTAGAAATAACTGAAGTTGTATTAATACAATAATTTCTGTAAGCATATATCTTCTGTAAGTTATTAAATGCTACTAAATAGTGATACATATAAACATACATACATTAATTCATTGAAGCAATAACTGAAGTTATATAAATACAGTAATTTCTGGAAGTACATACTACCAAAAAAAGGTGTATAAAAGTATATGTGCATTAATTTCACTTAATGATCTCGACCAATATAATCCTCTCAAAATTTATATATTTATATTATTTTTTATGGCATGATTCGCCCTGTTTAGAATCCCACCTCCCACGATAGCATTTGACAAAAGCAAAAGAATCTTGCCAAATGCAGCTTGCGATTGACACACTTGGCACACTTCTTCGTAACACGTGGCCAGCACACTTTGTTTTTTCCATCTCTTATAATCTATAAAAACCATTACTTTGATGAACTGCTCCATTAGAAGCCTACGCATGGCAGAGAAAAGCAGCGCGGGTGTCCCATCCATTTGGGATGGAGAGCATAGTCAGCGGCACCTTGGTCAAGCGTATGTGCGGATGTGCCTGGTGTTCTCTATGAGCAGGCGCTGCTTCTCCGGCAACGGCTCGGCAGGTACCCTCCCTCCACCGCAGCTAAAGCAGCACTTGGCCAGTTGGCCATAATCGAGTGTGTTGCGCAGGGACACAATATTTTTGGCGATCAGCGCAGCATGCTCCTACTGAAGCAACTTGCCATCCTGCACGGCTGCACCATGGCCTTAATTAGCCTAATGAAACATAAGTATCATTTTGTTTCATTGTTGTATAAATTGACCATGGGAAAAAAATAACACCACTTTAGAATAGTCAATAATGTATGAGCTTAAAGTCTTACTGAAACAATATATTCAAGAAGAACTGCTTGGCTAGAGCAGGGGAGTTACCTTCAAAGATCGATTCTCCCGCGTGACCGTGTGTAACTTTCAAATCGGGTGGAGGATTGTCAAACTAGAGGGAGCAGCAGGGGCGGTGCCATGGAAGAGCCTCCTCAGGGGTTTGGCGAGAAAGGAGGAAAGATCTGGTGTGGCTCAAGGTATGGCTCGGTCATGCCAAAACCACATCTTCATCTCCATTATCTTTTTCTTTACCCTCCATCTTGATCCTACAAAACCGTGTTGCTCTAGCTGACTGTACAATTAGCTTTTTGCAGTGGGCCTCACGTTCGAATCGATCATCAGTGGAGAGGGGGGATGCAATGGATTGGATTGGAAACTAATGGTTTTTGGGAGGGGTTCTCACTGTCAAATAGATTTTTTTATATATATTTTTGTCTACTAATGATGTCATTTGGAGCTGGGTTATCTTGGTAATTTTGATTTTCTATTCCCCATATCTCTTAAAAATATTTTTCAGTTGTGATGTCGTGTGACAAAGAACCATAATTTTAATGGTAATTAATACATAAAGTTTGGTATCCGATCCCATGGAAAATTTGACCTTTAAAATCTATGGAATGAACAGTCACATTTATGTGTTTTTAGTAGAGGAAACAAGTTCAAGATGCTACGCACAAACACTTCAAATCTACGGCTGAAATAAGTACTCCATCCGTTCCAAATCATTAGTCATCCTGGGTTTTTAGCAGATTCATTGAAGTACATGTCTAGGTTCATAGAAGTTGTCATAAATTTAGACACTCAGAACGACACCTAGAATGACTAATAATTTAGAACGGATGGAGTATGAACAAATTTGGTCGTGTTCACTCCTACAAAGAGATTTTCATATCAATTATTGCGGGGAAAAGAAATACATGAGCACAATCCCTTACATCATAGACCCCTTTCCATAAGTACTAAAAAGTATTAACCTATTAGTCTATGATTCAAGGCACGTAAAAATAAACTATTTCAACGTGTTAAAAAAATATTGTATGTACAAAATGATTAACATAGGCAATCCACTTAAGGTACCATATGCTGGCCACTTAATAAGGAACCACCTATAGAATTCTATAGATAAGATGGAGTATATCATAGCCATACTCATCCCTAGTAAAAATTTATAAAATTGTTACAATATACTAAAAATGGAGTGCACATTGTTGTGGCGTCTTTGCTTATACTTCACCGATGAAGATGATTTACTGGTGCGCATTCTAATTTTTTACTAGTCCTAAATATTTTTGAAATATTTATAAAATTTTCTTGAGATTGGCCAACTGACCATGATATTTCGCTCCACAAAATTTCATTGCTAAACACAGTTTAGCCAAAAGATAAGAACAGGGGCAATTTCTTGATTTTTCTGAACCATCTGGTACACGGATACTACCTCCACTGACATTCGCTATTTACATATAAGGTTTGTGCGATTGAACCAAAGCGGGAGGTAGGTCCAAACATCCCAGCTAACGTTACGCACAATTAGCCAGGGATGTCTCTTTACAATATCAAGGATTATATTACACAAGACATAGAGGCGAAACTGGTGGCATTGCCGGTCTCTGGCTCAGCATTTCATGGAAGGTTAAGAAACTTAACTCAAGCATGAAGTCAGGGTCCTAAAAGATAGTACTACTTCGTATTGCTTAACGCATATTTCGCATATTTCCAGAGGCGCAAGGCTTCAGGGAGTGGCCACATTTTCCTTGGCAAGTGGGGCAATCTCCTCGCCCTCGATGCCTGCCTGACTTCCCTCCACCCCTAGGCCAAGAAGCACCTCCTCCCACTTCTTTGCAGGCCCCTGTATCAGTAAAGGGAGGGGGTGTTATTATCATTATCATTACAAAGTTGCATTGTAATTGTAAATGCCTAAATAAAATGGTGAAGTCAGCATCTGTGCTACCTTCCAGGACAGGTCCTGGCCCATGCAGTTCTGAACCATCTCATGGAACGCGGGGGTGTCATACTGTTTCAGAGCTCGTGTGACAGTTGTAGCTACTGCTGTGACATCAGCTGGGTCGACAGTTTCACACTACAGGATAGCAAAAGCTATGATCAAGGACTGAATCTTGGACGTGAGAGCAAAAGAGTCAGTGATTGCCTACTATTCTTTACCTCGACATTGAAGGAACCCATGTGGAATCCGGTGAAACCCTCCTTAACTGTGTCTACAAGTCCTCCGGTTGATGAACAGATGGGAATCTGAAAAAAAAAAATTCAAATTTTTTAATTGATGGTCATGGTTCCCATCTTCTCTACTTTACTGAGTGGTGTTATCTAACACTTTATGGAAAATCAAGCTATAAACCCATGATATGAAAGAAAAAAGAACGGCTACTAATATTTCACTTAAATAATACATATGTGTACTCGAATTGAAAATGTAACAAGGCAATTAAGAAATTCTTACCACTCCATATCTCATCCCTTGCAACTGAATGAGACCACAGGGTTCAAACCTACTGGGGACAATAATGAAGTCAGCCCCAGCAAACATCATATGTGCCAGTGGAACGTTGAATTTCGCTATGCCTCTAGCATTGTTTGGATATTTCACTTCCAGCAGTGTCAATTCCTCCTCCATTTTCTTCTTTCCTGTACCCTGAAAAGAAAGGGAATTTTTCTCAGTTGCCATCATCTTGTTTTGAGTCATGTGAAAGCATTAGAATTCACTTTTTAATTGAAACATACCAGAACAATTATCTGAACATTCTCGCCCACGAATTCTGGAATTGCTGCAATAAGTATGTCTGAGCCTTTCTGTTCTTCAAGACGGCCAACAAAAACGATAACAGGGATGCTCGAGTCCACAGGCAATCCAACTTCAGCCTGCAACCTTTCTTTATTGAGAGCCCTTGCTTCAGTTACCTGATAAGTTATTTCATTAAGTAGACAAATCTCCAATGTGGTAAGAACGGGCAATGTCATAATAGTGACCTTACCGTTGTTGCGTCATATTTCACACTAACATACTTATCTGTTGCGGGATCCCATTCATAAACATCCATGCCATTTACAATTCCAGTTTCAAGGGGCTTTGTGCGAAGGACACCATCCAACTCAACACCTTTATCTGGGCCAGAAGTCAGTTCCTTGACATAGTGTGGGCTAACAGTTAGAACCAGGTCACTCTCAATTATCCCTGCCTTCATCCAGTTAATCTTTCTCCCAACTACAGGCTTAACGTGTCTGCATATATTCGCATTCTACCAGTGTCAAAGAAACTAGAGAACATGCAGAATATCAGGCTAATTAAGCAATCGAACAAGAAGGCTCATACCCATCAATAAAATCAAATGACGGCAAGAAACTGTCAGGTAGATTAAGAACTTCGAAGTCTGCCCCGGCAAATCTACCTTGATAGGCAATGTTGTGAATGCAGAAAGCAACCTACAAGATGACATTTTGCAAACCAAACAATTAAAAATGAAAATCTATGAAGCATAAAGACTAAAAAGATCATTCGCTATTCCCCATGAATTTCTTGCACAAGATTGCTTAAAATTTGAAAAAAAAAAAAGATGGAAATGGGATACCTTAGCATTGGCATAAATTCCATTTGGCTTATACATGGCCTTCAGATAGCACGGCAGAACTGCAGTGTGCCAATCATTCGCTACGAAGATAACATTTTCTCCTGGTGTGACAAAGAAAAAAAAAGGTTGAATGCTAGTAAGTACAAGCGGACATTTTAGATTTTTAGTTCATATAACAGACGACCTACCATATGGTCCAGAGAAATATTCAGAATTGTTTAGATTGAGAACTCTTGGAGCCTCCAATGCAGCCTAAATGAATAACTGGATTAGAAGAATTTTCAATAAAATAATATCAAGCAGAGCAATTGATTGGACTGCGGTGTACGTTGCATAATCAGAAATCAAAAGTTGAAGTAGAAAAAATATGAAGTGTCAATTTTTTAGTAACAAATATCTAAATCCCACAGCAGTTTTTGCCTGGAAAGTTGCATCATCTGTCACTACAAGATTCTGCACTAATAAGGGTCTCTATGCGTCGGAGATGTAAAGAGTTGCAAGATTTACTAAAAAAAACTTAAGCCCTGCCTTAACTCAGTAAAGAGATTCGACAGTGTGGCTAAGCATATGGAAATGTGGATGGACTGGATTACTTACAAGGCACAAAAGGCAGAACCTCAACTGGTTATCTCGATAGTCAGTTCCAGTAGTAGGACCATACAATTTTGCACCTGTCTTGCCCCATACCTGGGGAGTACATGATTCAAATGCAGCATTGAAAGGTTACTAAACCTGCTTAGGTCATTCGATGATGACACAGAAATGCAATTCAACGGACCTTTTCAAGAAACATAGGATGATCAACAAAAACACGATCAACTCCTCTTTTGTAGCAGTGGAAGAAACGAACTGTTTCTACTGTGTCGCCAACATTTACCTGCAAAAGTGAAACATTTCCAAGATGTTTGGCATACAAAATATCATTAAGTAGTAAAAGTTAAATAGCAATACCGAGAAACTTAAAACAGTATACCTCAACAAGGACATTTGTATCCCATGCATCCTTGTATTGATCATAGCGAGGAGCTATCGTCATGACCCGGTGTCCCATGGCCTACAAAAAAAAATTATATAGAAATAATGTAAACATTGTATTACACAGAAATGTCTATGCAGCGCAATCTTCGAACAGAAAAAAGCAATATGACAGCCGGCATTAAGCATTATGGTGAGCAGAAACTAACTTGAATCAGTCTGCTGCTACAGTTCAATTCAAGGGTGATCTGATATTACCAACCAGACATAATTACCAAAGAATCAGGCAAGGAACACCTGAATATAACTGGTTTGCAGAATGAACTCAAGCTTTGCAACTCAAGTTTTGCAAGAATACTTACAGCCAGAGCTGGGGGCAGTCCTCCTACAACATCACCAAGGCCACCAGTTTTGCACCATGGGTGCACTTCAGTTGCAACAAAACATATGGTCATTCCAGTAGAGCATACAATAGGTGCCCGTGACCTAGTTGTCTTTGGATGGATTCCATTATCTGTAGCTCTTCTTTTGGACATCTGTGTCTTGTTTCGCATGGACTGGGAGTGCTTGCTTAAGAACCTAACTCTGCCACTACAACATTGTTGGAATTGCATGTGAGGTGGCTGCTTCAGTGCACTGGGCCTATTTGTTTGGTATGAACCATAAGCAGATACTGAACCCATCGTTGCAGCCATGCAATGGTGACCTGTCAAATGCCAAATAAAGACCAGAAGTTTTACATGCCATTCTGGTTCAGAGAAACATGAAAAACTACATTGCCTACATACATATTCTCAAATGGAGAGCGGGAAAACTATCTTCGCATTGAATGTTTAAAATATCACAAATGTGAATCTGAAATTAAAAAAAAAAACTTTATAGAGTGGTACACAAAAAAGAAGATACAGGTTATAGATATAGAACAAATGTTCGTGAGACTAGATTCAAGTATACTCAAGGTACTGACGTTATTTAAGTGGACTACTGTGTCGGCTAAAAGGGCCTCCAGTTCAATCTGAGACACCATCCAAGGGAATGTCTTCTTTCATTAATGCAGCGTAAGGCCACATTCAGTTACCCAAGATTCTGGCTAGAGCTATGCAAAATCGCCATGCACTTCTGCACCCTCGCTCATACATTACCCTCAGCTAGGCAGTTCGGTAATTTTACTCAGACATAGCAAGGAAAAGGGGAAAGAACCTTTTTTTGCACAAAAAGATAAACAAAATTAGGTTCCTTTGTTTATTTTCATTTTAATTTCCTTTGTTCCAAGGTTAAGAAGAAAAAATAGGAGATTTAACATACTGAGGCATGCTCGTGGAAAGATGATTTAGAAACATTGTTTACATTTGACGTATGAGATTTTTTTCTTTAGGGTGTAACAAAAACATGGAACATCCATAATTATCACAATTCACAAATGCCGTTGCCCTGTTCATGTTGACAAATAAGTGAACCCAGTTAATCCTGACATTCTGTTTGTTTTTATTCTGAGCCTCCAGTTTTTTCGCAGTGAAGCATGAAAATGAGTGGCATCCAAGTGTCAAAGGTTCCAATATTCAAAGAACACAGAGCAAAGTATGAAAAAAAAAGAAAGAACACAGAGCAAAGCGCTGAGCAGCAGTTCAGAAACCCAGATCCTGCCAATCATATGCATGTGGGCGCATGCAAGACGAGCCTATGAGTAATTGACTCCTGGTACCAAAACATGATACACAAGTACCTCTCAAGAGATGTTAGCCACACAACAAGTATTTTGTGAACAAGCTGAGCCCAGAGCTACTTTCTCTCGGACCCCCTTAACCAACTATACTTACCCTCTGAATTGGGGCAAAGCAAACGGTCGACGACAACAGAGAACATCCTACTCACCCGCATACTGAAGCCGCAGGTCACAAAATCGATAGCTTGCACTAGCTTCAGTTGCTACAGTGTGAGGCAGTAATCAATAAGCAATAAGCTAGCGAACCTCAGTCAGTGCGCGGATCACACTTCTGACAAAGCTCATAGCGCAATCCCCAAGTTCCCCCGGCCTCCTTTAATCCCAAAAACCAACAAGCAACAACCAAACAGCAGCAGTACAATGCATCCTCACTTCTCTTAGTTTGCATTCTTTTTCTTTTATCAATATGAAAGAGGTGAAGAAGCTAGGAACAGAATTGAGAAGGCAGGCTCCAGAAATGGGGAATGCCGCATGCATACCTCGTGCTTCTCCGCGCCCGCAGCTGCAGCCGCCGAGGAAGGCGAAGCGGCTGGCTTTGCCTAGCAGCCTGGGGTGGGAGAGTGGAGTGTGGAGTGCAGAGCACGGGCGGCCAGGCCCCCGCTCAAGTAGTAGGAGGCAGGAGCAGGCGGGCGGGCGACGGAGACGGAGCGAGGAGGGCCAGTAAAAAAATATCTGGCGGGGGCGACAAGCGGCGATGGCTGGCGCACGGGCGCCACACATGGCCGAAACGGGGCACGGCCACCACACATTCCATTGGGGCGGGGGCGCCCCTCGGCAGCGTCCCGGCACCGGCGCGGGCGCGCGCGGAGGCGAATATGCCGAGGCGAAGGCGCGAGGAGCGGTGGGGGGCCCATCGTGGAGGGGGCAGGCGGCACGAGGGCCGTCGGTTCATCGCGGTGGACGGGGGCCGCGTCGGCGTCGGCGTCGGCTAGCGAAGCTGTGATTTGTGTTGGCGGACACGGGGAAACGACGCTGGACATGTGTTGGGAGGGGCCCCCCGGTGGGGAGTGATCGCGCGGGTACGAGATTTTCCTCTTTCTTGGCGGTTCCCTTTCTCCCGATTTTATATGTCATGAGTGGCGACTCGCAACTGTAGGATGACGAGAGGGGAAATAAGCAAGGCCATGTTGATATTTCCCAACAAAACACTATTTATTAAAGCGCTTCGCTATTTCTTTCTCACAAAACATGTTTTCCAGCGAATGCTACAATGTTTTTTTATGCTGCAGTATTTTTTCTACAATTTAAACACAACCTAAATTTGTTTTTTTTTCGTGCCTCTGTGAATGATTTCTGTCCCCCTCCCTGTCCAGACGAGAGTATAGCACAGGAGGAGCACCACCGGTTGTGGGCTTTGTAGCCGTATATAGGATGGTTTGTGGGCTGGTGAGCTATCCTTGCTGGGCCTGGTCCGGATTCTTCCACTCTTTTCTTTCTGTCTCTCTCTTTTGCGATTTAGTTTAAATTGTACCCATCATATACAAGTTTTTCTTAGAAAACACCATACAAGTAAATTGTTATACCCACCATTTAGTAACTTGATAGGTAGGTGCAAATTGGTTCAACGAGTTGTAAAATGCTCAATTTACTATAACATTTGGTAGGTGATGCAGATTGGTCCAACAACAGCCTTCTTAAAAAAAATAAAGATTGGTCCAACAACTTGTAAAATGCTCATTGGTGTATATACAATCTAAAGGTCGTGGTGACTGTGTATTTAGCTACACATGAATAGGATAGAGAGCGTATAAGGTGTGTATTGTGATATTTTTGGATTCTGTTTCTTAACAACATGAGCAAAATTAATTCCAATTTGTACCATGCCTTTTATATTTGATGCTCCACTATTTTTCTATATGTTTTTCACACTATCACTTTTATTTTTTTCATCTTACCCTGGAATCAATTTTTTTAAGATTAATAAAATACCAAATGCTTCGTTTAAGTCTACTCATAACTGGACCATCCATATATGATATAAATATAGACTTTGTCAATTACGTTTTACTTATTAAAATGCAATTGCATGCTAGCATTCTAAGTTCCAAAATTATAGTTCAAATTAAAGAAAAATAAATCAGTTATGCAAAATTAAGGCACGTAAATAGGCATAAATATAATGTTTCTCAAGCTTATAGTGTCTCATAAAAATTGTTTGTTATGTTAGAAATAGAAGAAACCAACTTTGTATGGAGAAAATAAAATATCTCTTATTTTTAAATGTACTTCTATAACTTGACGTAAAGGTTCTTGTCTTGCATAAATTTATCGTCATTGCAACACGAATATCAATGGCCAAGTAATGGTCAATTTTTTTTCAGTACAAACATACCATGTCTTTACTATCTGTCGTGACGAAATACACGATATTGTAACATTTGGATGGTGCACGTGTTTCACTAAGTTGAGTATTTTATAAGTTCTTGGACCAATCTGCACCTACATACCAAGTTGTTACGCTAGATTGAGAATTTTACATGTTGAACCCATTTGCATGTACTTGACAAGTAGTGGGTGCAATTTACTCTTTGCGAAACCTTTTTCTTTTTCTTTCGAAATTTCTAAATAACGCCTCCTATAATTTGGTGCTTTTCGTGTAAATTGTCGTGCTTTTGCAAACACCTCCTATAACGAACCTGTATAATATAATGGTAGTAGCCAACTAAACTAAATACAACAGCCAAACCGTGTCAGAGTTATCAGTCGTGACTCTTTGCTAACTGCTCCTTCGGTCATTTTCCCCAGCGGTCACACCATCACAGGCCTGCAGCGGGATGCAGCTGCTAGTGGTCCGAGTTAACTGCCACAGTGCCAGCGTTATTTGCAGCCTCTCCCATGCAGCTAATCTGTCAATTTCTTTCGTAACCTCTGCCTCATTTAGAACCCCAAGTTAAGCTATCAAGAAAGCAATGCAAGTGGTACCATAATTTGGAGTGCATTGTGCTGGCCAATATGCAGTGCTTTTCACAACATTTTGTTTAAATGTGTAGGCGCCATGCGAGTTGCTGTCTGCACTATGCAGTTCGCTTTTTTTTTCTTTTTTTGCCCGGCGATTGATCTCTGATTCCGACTTGCTCAAACCAATAACCATCATTTCCAAACTGAAAACAAGAACGTCAAATTATCGTGATCAACTTCTTGTTATTGCCAATGACATGGTTTTGAACATTTCATTCCTGACAAGTAGAAAGCTTTATTGATTATTGGCGTAGTGCGGGTCGAATCTCTTCATTTGGTAGGTGGTATCGATTCCTAACAAGTTCATGATTTTCGTTTTGCCGTGGATTTTGCAATGTCTGCAGCATTTGCCAGGAGATGCGTTGGGGGTTATTTTTTTTCAGCTCAGTTGATGCCTGCCTGCCTGAGGACAGGTGACTGGCTCAGTTGCCTGGAAAACGGATACATAATCCATAGTACAAGTACTTTCTCCATTTTAAATTATTAAGCTATATATTCTAATCTTTTTAGAGTTAAAAAATTTTGTATTTGATTAAAATTGCAGAAAGGATCACAAAGGTTTATGTCACCGAATCATATTACAAAAATATATTTAATAAAAAACTAATGATATTTTGATATAATGAATTGTTAGTACTTTGTTGTATAAAATTGGTCAAGCTTAAGGTGTTTTGACTCTTTAAGAAAGTTGGGATGACTTATATTCCTTCTGTTTCAAATTACAACTCCTTTGACTTTTTTTGACTCCAAGTTTGATCACTCGTTATATTAAAAAAAATTATGAAAATAGTTAAATATAAATCATTCTTGAAAAAAATTATTCATAAAACAAGTCCTAATAAAAAGTATGATATTTTGTATAAGTTTTAAAAATAAGATGAGTGGTCAAACTTTGGGTAAAAAAGTGGAATGAGTTGTAATTTGAAACGAAGCTAGTAATTTGAACGGAGGGAGAGCAGTAAGTTCTGAACGCAATTCCTGAACCTGGTGCTTAGTGTGTCTCATGTGTACAAAATTTGGAATGCATCTTGTCACGGTATTACCCCCACAGTAGCATCTCCAGAATGGTTTATTCACCAGCGTGTTTTTGGGATATTCTACACACGAACAACATTTCTCACCTCTTCCCATTGCACCGGATCCAGTCCACTGCCAGTCTGCGCCACTGTGCGGCCGAGCCTTGGAATCTCCACCGTGGTATGTTGTGTGATTTGTGTCTCCTTGCCGATGCTTGTTGCATCTGCGCCATGCGGGAACAACACGCACCGTCAGCTAGTAGCTTCTATGTCGTCTCCAACCTTCCTGGCCAAGGCCGCGAAGGACAACCACACTGCGCCCCCTCGTATCTTTGCCGTTGTTCCGTTCGTCGCGCCAAATGCACCGCCTGCTTATATAGCTATATATATATATATATAACCTGGTGTCGATTCCCTCCTCGTGCGGCTTTTCTCGGGATCGAGTGGCGATGGCGCCGGAGAAGCTGCAGGTGCTGCACGCGCTGGACGCAGCTCCGACGCAGCGTTACCACCTCCGCGCGGTGGTGATCGCCGGCACGGGCTTCTTCGCCGACGCCTACGACCTCTTCTGCATCACGCTGGTGACCAAGCTCCTGGGCCGCATCTACTACCACGACCACTCCAGCGGCGGCGAGCCCGGCCGCCTCCCGCCGCGTCTCGAGGCGGCGATCGGCGGCGCCACCTTCTGCGGCATGATCGCCGGGCAGCTCGTCTTCGGCTGGCTCGGCGACAGGTTCGGCCGCAAGCGATTCTACGGCAAGACGGTGATGCTCATGCTCATGGGCTCCTTCCTCTCCGGCCTCTCCTTCGGCAACTCCTCCCCTGGCCCCGTCATGGCCACCCTCTGCTTCTTCCGCTTCTGGCTCGGCGTCGGCATCGGCGGCGACTACCCGCTCTCCGCCACCATCATGTCCGAGTACGCCAGCAAGCGCACACGCGGCGCCTTCGTCGCCGCCGTGTTCGCCATGGAAGGCCTCGGCGTCCTCGCCGGCTGCGTCGTCACGCTCGTCGTCTCCGCCACGTTCCGGGCCCACTTCCCCGCCCCGGCGTTCGAGGTGGACCCCGCCAAGTCCACCCCTCCCCAGGCTGACTACGTCTGGCGCATCGTCCTCATGGCCGGTGCACTCCCTGCATGCCT
Organism: Digitaria exilis; assembly: GCA_015342445.1. Classification (NCBI taxonomy): domain Eukaryota; kingdom Viridiplantae; phylum Streptophyta; class Magnoliopsida; order Poales; family Poaceae; genus Digitaria; species Digitaria exilis. The sequence continues at coordinate 837,323 of JACEFO010002599.1, forward strand.
CACCTACCACTGGCGCATGAAGATGCCCGAGACGGCTCGCTACACTGCGCTCGTCGCACGTGACCCCCACAAGGCCGCGCGTGACATGTCCAAGGTGCTCGACGTCGACGCCGACGACATCTCCGGCGCCGACATCGCCGGCGGCGAGCCCACCGACAAGGCCGTGGAGAGCCAGAGCCTCACCACCTGCGGCGTCTTCTCACGCGCCTTCGCGCGCCGCCATGGGCTCCACCTCGTCGGCGCCGCCGCGTGCTGGTTCGTGCTCGACGTGGTGTTCTACTCGCAGAACATCCTCCAGGAGGAGATCTTCAGCGACGTGAGGTGGGTCCCCGAGGCGCGCACCATGAGCGCGCTCGAGGAGACCTACCGCGTGGGGCGGGCCCACGCCATCATCGCGTTGTGCGGCACGCTGCCGGGGTACTGGTTCGCCGTCGTCTTCGTCGACGTGGTCGGCCGGAAGCCCATCCAGACGCTGGGATTCGCCATGATGATGGCCTTCATGCTCGCCATCGCGTCGCTCTACGACCGCCTGCTGACGAACGGCCACCGGACATGGCTGGTGGTGATGTACACCTTCACCTTCTTCTTCGCGAACGTGGGGCCCAACACCACCACGTTCGTCGTGCCGGCGGAGATCTTCCCGGCGCACGTGCGCGCCACGTGCCACGGGGTGTCGGCCGCGGCGGGGAAGGTCGGTGCGATCGTTGGGACGTTCGGGTTCATGTACGCGTCGCAGAGGGCGGACGGCAGGGAGGCGGACGAGACAGGGTACCCGTCGGGGATCGGCGTGCGGGGCTCCCTGTTCGTGCTCGGCGCGTGCAACGTGCTGGGGATTCTGTTCACTTGCCTCCTGCCGGAGCCCAAGGGGAGGTCGCTGGAGGAGGTGTCCGGTGATGGCGGCGGCGAGAACCTGAGCAGCAGAGATGACGCGGACGTGGGCGACTCCCAGGTCCTCCCGCTGTAGGTGTTCGTTTTGAGTTTTGAGGGGCGGTCCTTGAGGTTTGCCCGCCTTGCCATGCCGGTCATGGCTGAGGGCATTAAATTTTTTTGTGTCCTTTATTATTTTGATTCTGAAATTGATTTATCTTTCAATGCCTGTTCTAAATTTCGAGAGCACTGCCCTTTGGCTCGCCCCAGCCTGCGTGGAGTGTCTTGTCTTCCTCCAAGTATATTCGGCCAAAAGGCCCGCAGCCCATGGGCCGGCCTGCAGCCCGCGATTTTGACCCAGTCCATGTAACACCACCTATGTTACTTTTTTCAACAATACGCAGGAGAGCTGCGTATTGTTGTATTAGGAAGAAAGGTAACAACAGTGAATGTTACACGCGGGCCTATAACCGGGCACACGCACACGTCGTTACCGATTTGTTTCTACTTACTTAAACTAGAAAGCGTCAACCGAAGGAACAGAACAATTGTACAACACTAACACGCCAGTAAGAGGTCCCGAAGCCCCGGAAAGTTCTTCATGTCAACTATCTCCTTGAATAAGCTGTCAAACTCTTTGCGGGCATCGTCGATGTTGGCGTTGTTGTTGCTGGTGGCTTCAAGGAAGCCTAGCCTTTTCATGGCCAATATTTCGTCCTGCTTGGAACATCTCACCATCAGGTTGAGTGGTTGTCTTGCCAAGCGACCACTGCGACGTAGACTCGAAGTTGGCACCATGGGAGGGAAGGCGACCCTAGCTTAAGCAAGAACGACGCTGATGAGGTATAGTTGGCCATATGGCACGAGCCTCATGGACCGGCCCAAAGCACGGACTTTTGGCTCGACACGAGCACGACCCATCACGATCCTCGTCGTGCCCGTGCCAGCCCGGTCCGTCTGTAGTGCCGGGCTTGGGCCGCAGCATCGGCACGGTGTGCCGCCCAGGCACGGCCCGACGGGAGACGGCCCAAGGTGGTGGGTCGGCCTACGGCACGCGGCCCACTTGGCCCAACAGCCGGCGTATATAACCCTTTCAATCTTCCAAAACCCTACCTCCCCTTCCCAATTTCCCTCCCCTGCGCCGTCGCCCCTCCTCGCTGGGCGCTGGCTCGCTCTCCGCCGCCACTCCTCCTCGCTGGCTCACTCTCAGCCGACGTCGTCTCCTCGCTCTACCTCCCCTGTGCTGCCGCAGCCTCCTCGCTCTCCCTCCCCTGCGCCACCGTAGCCTCCTCGCTCTCCCTCTCCTGCGCCGCCGTTGCCTCCTCCCAGGTCCCTCCCCTACGCCGTCGCCGCTAGTTTCGCCGTCGGCGCTGCTGCCTCCCTCCCCGTTGCCGCCGACACCACCAACTCCTCGCTGGCTGCTCGCCCTGTTTGCTCAGGCGACGGGCTGGCACGGCACGCCAGGCCACCTTCGTGCCTCGTGCCGGCACGACACGGCCAAAAGGATGGCGTGCCGTGCGTGGGCTATGGCTACAGCACGTAGTGCCGCCCAGCCCGTCACGAAAGTGCCTTCGTGCCGCGTCGGGCTGGGCCGCATCGGGTCCGGACCGTGTCGGGCTGGGCGGCCCATATGGCCATCTATACTGATGAGGGGTGACTACGTGGCGAGGGTGATGCTTGCGAGAAATGTTGAGGGAGTCGCCATCGCAGTCGCAGTGGAGGGAGTTTGTGGTGGCGAAGCTAGCGAGCACGATAGGAGGTTGGTTATCTTGATCGAAGTCGAGCTTGGTTGGTTGGAGTGATGGGAGGGTTCCGTTGTCTGGCCTCCTGGTGACACCACGTATGTTACTGGTCACATTTTACTCTAAGCTCAATTTTATTTAAAAAAAATTCTAAACTTATGTAGCTTTTGAGTGATTGATGGATAAACAAAGAATCAGGCCTCGTTTAGATCGTCAATTTTCGCCAACTTATTTTGCCAACTTGTCACATCGAATGTTTGGACACTAATTAAGAGTATTAAACATAGGTGTAAAAAAAACTAATTACATAGATGGACTCCACATCGTGAGGCGAATCTATTAAGCCTAATTAATTCGTTATTAGACACTGTCATACTACAGTAACCCGTCATTAAAAAAGCGCTAACACGGCACATATTATGCTTAATAAATTCGTCTTGCGATGTAGAGTTCATATGTGTAATTAGTACTCCTAATCAGTGTCAAAAGGATGGATGTGATATTTCGTCAACTTTCATCGACTTTACCTCCCCCGCCTAATCAAGACCTCAATCGATTGAAGATGAGTAGATTTCAAAATCTAGAGACATCACGACACATCATGTACCATGCCCGTGCTAGCCTAGCCCATACCAGTGCGGCAGTGCCTAGGCCATCTCTCTGGCACCACACGCGTAGGGCGGTGCATTAGCCACATAGTGCAGACACGGGCCCATAGAGCATGTTGTCCCTCATACATGTGCGTCAGCCGCCCCTCCACCCAAAAACTTAGCCATTTTCTCGATGTATCTGCCTCTGCTCGCGTCGTCCTCTCCTCTAGCTCGCATGACACCCTTTTCGTTTACTCCCATAGTGGTGAACACAATGCTATGTTTGTGAAGGGGTTGGTGTTTGGAGGGGACTTGACTAGACCATGAATATATAGCTAGCGCTGCAGCCTGCAGGAGAGTTCACGACGACACAGGTCAATAGGATATATGCATGGGGAGACATGGCCATGAGCATCAACATACATATATTTTGGCTCAGACATTGAGGTGTCGGCCACTAGCCACTCAATGCCTCCGCTCACCTTCTCGCCTCTCATAGATTTGTCGATTCCTCTATTTCTCCGCTCCGACTAATTGCATTTGCCAGACCACGTAAAGAATCAAATTTTCCAAGTTTTAATAGTTGGATATGCTTAGTGTCTGGCTTTGTAATTGGGAGTGAAATTAGATTTTTACGATGGTTGAATGGTGCAAAGTGGATTTTTTTTTCTAATGTTCCTCGTAGTAGGTTGGAATAATTTATAATACTGTATTGTAACAAGAACTTTGTTTGGTCCCCAACCGGCCGGTGACATCGCATGAGGTGTTTTGTATCGTGCTGATGTCGTGCAGCTTTCCGGGTTTATTGTGCGAGGAGGAGAAAACAAATTTAATTTAGGAATCTAATTACACAGACGAAGGGTAATTCATGAGACGAATCCAGTAAGTCTAATCAAATTCATGGTTAGCACATTTTTTTAGCCTAACATTGTTGAAACATGGTCTAATTAAGCTTAATTGATTCGTTTCGCAAATTGCACTTCATCTATATAATTAGTTTATGTTCAATACTCTTAATTAGTGTCAAAAATTCTAAACAAAGCCTTAGTTTAGTTAGCTACTACCACTATAGTATATAGGTTGATCATTGGCACGAAAAACAACCAAATTGTATTGTAGGAGGCGTTAATTAGAATTTTTTGAAAAGGAAAAAATCGCAAGAGAGAGAGAGACAGAAAGAAAAGAGTGGAAGAATCCGGCCCGGGCTCAGCAAGGATAGCCCATCAGCCCACAAACCCTCCTATACTGCTGCAAAGCCCACAACACGCTTTCTTGTCTGGACGCGCGGGGGGGGGGGGGGGGGGGGAAGAAATCATTCGCATCAGGTTTAGAGACAGCCACAGAGAGAGACCGAAAACCCTGCCCAGCTTGCCCTCCCCATGCCGGCGGCGAACGGCGGCGCCTCGCGGCGCGCGCGTCCGAACTTGCTGGTGACGGGGACGCCGGGCACGGGGAAGACGACGACGTGCTCCTTCCTCGCCGAAGCCGCGGGCCTCCGCCACGTCAACATCGGCGACCTCGTCCGCGAGAAGAGCCTCCACGACGGCTGGGACGACGACCTCGAGTGCCACGTCATCAACGAGGACCTGGTAAGCCTCCGCCTCCGCCTCCGCCGCTAACAGCGGTCCCCATCCCTTCTCCCAATCCTGGTTCCTGGGTTCATCGAATCGTGTAATCTGGACCGTAACTTCATCATTTGCCGTGCGGATTAAATAATAAGTAGAGCTGGAATGTATGGTTTCTTATGTGTGGATCCTGAAAATTGGAGGTTATTTTGGGGCTGATTTGCACTGCGCATTGTATCGGTTTTGTTTTAGTATGCAATAATTTGGTACTTGAGTTTTGCAGTGTCATCTGCCCCATCTCAGGGGCAGGTTATAGATTAGCTTTACGGCTTTAGCTAGATTTAGTAATATTACTATCTTCTGTATTGGATTAACTAACGAACTTAAAGCAAGAAAGTCATCCTTTTTGTCAGTGATGATTGCTGTAGACCTGGGATGTCTGTCTATGGCTTGATTGATACTGGTATTCAAGAAGGTGTGATCCACTAGTGCAACATTCAATATGGAATCACTGTTTCTCATTGTGGATGGTGCTTTTCTTCGGGATTTTTTTTCTTCCTTGAGACTAGCATGGGTTTGCTTTGTGGACATACATCCTAGCTCTACAACAATGATTACTTTGTAGTTGGAGCCATATGTGTAAGTTCTTTGGATGATTCCATCTGTATGTAGTTTCAACCGTAAGTGATGCTACTAACTTTTGTGAAGGATTAACTAATAAACTTACAGTCCTGTTTGTCGATGGTGATTTTGTAGACTTGGGATGTTTGTCTATGGCACGACTGATGCTGGTATTCAAGAAGAAGAAATGATCCATTAGTGCCACATTCCATGGAATCACTCCATTATCATTGTGAATTCTACTGGATCAAAATTTCCTTCCTTGAGACTTGCATGGGACTGCTTTGTGGACATACATCCTAGTTCTACAAACAGTGATCACCCAAATGACTGGCGCTGTGCAAGTTCTTTGGATAATTCCATCTGTAGGTAGCTGCGAACTGAAGCTAGTAATATTACATAAAGCAGACTAGTAGTATGATTTAGGCCTGTTGACATTTCGTATAATAGCATGTTAATTTTACAAGACTACAGCATTTCAAAATACTCACAAGTTTGGATAATGAAAATGCGATACTTATGCATTGTTTTAAGTAAAGTCTTTGCAGCAAAGTGCTTATTCCTCAATGATGTTTGCCCTAGACCTTGGATGTCTCCAAGTTCCATCGCATGTTGAGGAAGAAAACACAATCCATAGCACAGCATTCCACTCAAAACTTTTCTTCCTTGAGACTTGCTTTGTGATCTAAAACCCAGCTTTACACTGAATTGAAGCAATCAAACTGTAACTTCTTTGGATGATAATATTCTAAACTGTGAGTTGTATACATAGATGCAATGATTTAAATAAAAATGATTGCCAGTTCTACCCGTTTGCTCTGCTGTTGCCTGTTGGTACGAAAAACTATAGTAACATTCAGATTCATTTTTCCTAACTGTTTCTTTATAAAGAAATGGTGTTTGCATTGTGAAAGTTACAATGGATAGTTTGTATTATCAAATAAATCAATAACAAACCGTCTGCTCTTTGGTGATGGTAGTTGTAGACCTGGGATATTGCTCTGCTTGTGATTGTTGTTTATCGAGTCTTAAGAAGAACTAGACCAACATAACATCATTTTAGCAAGGATCTTTTTTCCCAGTGTTAGCATTTGTGGATCCATGTAAATTTATTGTATGTTCTCTTGATGATTCCCTCTAAAGGTGGTTTGAATATATACAAATGCTGTGTAACTTGACGTTATAAATTGCACATGTATGGGTTGGTTCTTGTGTTGCTGTTGTGATATCTATAGCACTATTGCAGTTAGGGTTAGATGATCAAATGCTTTCATGTGTGACATTATTATTATGGACGCCAACTAACCAGTGACTGGTCAGTAGTTAGTAGTAAGTGTGGTGTAGCAACCCACTCCCCCATTCATCGTTGGCCTACTGTTGGATTTGCTTTGCTACATTTTTGTCATTCTGTTTATTTACATGCTAGTAAACATAGCGCTTGGGGTAATACATGGATTCAATGGATACTCTTTTGAATTACTCCATGGAGTACTTTTTTTAAGGGTTGTTGTCTAGTACTATTTTGTGTATAGACTTGTGCAAGTGAAGAAAATGTTCAGCTTTGATAGCTCAATCTCTTATCTTGTTTTTCCTAGTTTACAAAGATTAGGGGCATGGAATTTAAACCAAGGCACAAGATTAGTCAGATACATATCTATTCCCTTATCGAATTTTTTTTTTTACTGGATAGTCATTGTGTTGTACAGTTACTCCCTTTATGTGGTCAATGGTGTGACTGATTGTATAAAGCGGTTACAAAAAAAGGATTTATAATCGTTCATAGATCTAGTTGGTACCCCATATCTTCTCTGACAAAGCAGATGACATAGATATTTTTGTGATTTGGCTTTGGTTGATGACTTATGCCTCAGGAGTCAGGATGTTCACTTCCTAGATCTATGCTTTTGCACAGGCAAAGCTTCTTGGTGCTGTCGGGTCCCTTGCTGAAGTTCACTGAGAAGACTGTTGGTATACCTTATTTCTGCTGTTGGACAAGCTTTTAATGGTTGCTATATTCTTCGTTGCAGGTCTGCGATGAGCTTGAGGACATGATGGAAGAAGGTGGTATACTGGTAGATTACCATGGATGTGATTTCTTCCCGGAGCGTTGGTTTGATCTAGTAGTTGTTCTCCAAACTGACAACTCAATTCTGCATGACCGCTTGACGTGCAGGTAATCTAAGTGATTTTTTCACCGAACGACTCATTCAGAACAACTGACATGACATGCTCACATTATCTGACAGTTTTATTCAGACATTCAGAACAACTGACATGCCATGCTCATATTATCTGACAAAAAATTATTCACAGAGGTTACACAGGTTCCAAGCTCTCAAACAACATAGAGTGCGAGATCTTCCAAGTGCTCCTAGAGGAGGCGAAGGAGAGCTACAAAGAGGACATTGTGATGCCCTTGCGAAGTGACAATGTTGAGGATATCAGTAGCAACGTGGGTACATTGACAGACTGGGTAAACAACTGGAGACCATCCTGATGATCTAGTTGACATGTCAAACCTATAAGGTATCCTAGTGTAGTGCTACCTCCCTGAAAAGAAATGTTATTGACTTGGATCGTATGCCTTGTGTACTAATGTATTGTGTTGAGGTTCATTTTCCCCCAACATGTATGTCCTAGATTGTATACAACTTTGAATGTAAGTTATACTAATTTGAAGTTTTCATAGATATAATTCATGCTAGTTGGATTATTTCCTTCTTAAGGCCCAAAATGTTAACGTGGTTTGCTGCTGGACCAACGGAGTTAAGGCATCACATAATTCATAATTCTTAATACCTGTTTTCAGTGGCAAACCCACATTAGGTCCTATAATTTGGATGCTGCGTCGACACGTATTTCTTAAATTGCTTAAGGAACTGAAAGTTTATTTGGAGGAAGTTATTAAATTTATTTGAACTATTTCAGTTGTGTTGGAAGCAAATGCTGATCGCAATCTTTCAATCAAACATCCTGTAGTCGACCATTCTCTTTCTACCTATCTTCAACTTATATTTTAAAATTTTAATTTATGCCTTCTCCCTCTTAAAATATAATTCGTTTTTTACTTTATTATATACGTAGTTTTCATTATGTATATAAACTCAGCATAATCTAGATGCACAATAAAATCTATGTATCTAAATTGTATTTTGGAATGGACTGAGTTATCAGCTAGACGGGGGGTTTGACACGACAAAATATAAGGGGAGATAAGGAAACTCCTCGCAGAACCGAAGGGCCACTAAGTTGTTATCATCCTATATTCGACCGGTGAGCAAGTCGTATTAAAATAAGATTGGCCCAATAATTCGTAAATGTGATCCAAGTGATCGTGTTTTTGTGTGGATAGGAAAATAAGATTATATTCCCTCCATCATAAACTATAGATCGCTTTGACTTTATTAGTTTCATAGACTTTGTTATGCACTTAGATATACCATATGTCTACATGTATAATAATATCTGTGCATCTTAAAAAAGCTAAAACGTTTCCTTAAAAAAAAGAAGCTAAAACGACTTATAATTTAAAATAGATGTATTTTGTAACGACGTCTTCCTCTTATTACCTCGTGCAATTTTTATCTTCCTCTTATTACCTCGTGCAATTTTTTTTTAAAGTCCTGTGCTGGACTACGGGATTGTTTAAATGGTCTAGGACTAAAGTTCAGTCACGATTAAAGTTTAAACGTCTAAACTTTAGCCTATCTATTGACAATAGTCGTATCCACCCATAGAAAAGGAAAGGATAAGTTTTATATAGGGCATTTGTTTTGTGATGTAAAATTAGTCTTTATTAAGTTCAAGAGCTAATGGACTAAAGTTTAGATAGGGGTTAGCTAATTTTTAACCCACTTAGTCCCAGTGGCAGATGCAAAAGAAAATAGGAGGAGGCTGTGGCAGATGCAAAAGAAAATAGGAGGAGGCTGTTTTTTCTTCTCTTCCTTGATCTCTTCGTGCTTTTCTTTCTGTTGACGCGCTTCTGGTCAACACACGAAAGCGCTAGATCGCGCGGTCGTCAAGATTCTCCTCGCCAGAGCTTCTGAGCGCAGCCGGTCAGACCGCCTGTAGGGGCCGGTCAGACCGCCTGTAGCAGAGGCGTCGTGAAAGCCTACGATCACAACCTCGGGAAGGACCTCGTCGGAGGCTGCGAACCTAGGGTTGTTCTAAGGTCGGCAAAGCCACTTAGAACGTCCTAAAACGCCGTAGAGACGAAGAAGGACTACGTCCTAAAACGTTCTAAGGTCGGCAAAGGGGTTGGAAGAGTTAGGGTTTGGAGATAAAAAGTAAGACAATGATTTGTACGATTGGGTAGAGGTCCTCAATCGGCCACGACCCTTCATATTTATAGGGTGGGGAAGTCTTGCCCCGCAAGGAAGTCCTTGTACAGATCTAAAAACATGGAAAATCTAATTCTACTCGGACTCGGGGACAGACGGTGAGACCGCCTGTGACAGGCGGTTAGACCGCCTGGCACCCAGATCGGCTACAGGGCCCAGCCGGTCTAACCGTGTGCACAGGCGGTCTAAACCGGCTATCCCAGCCTGATCGGCTTCAAGCTATTTTCTGCCATCAACATATGCCCCTCTGTTTTTTAGTAAAGCTTTGCTTACCACAAAACACTTAGTCAGACTAAGGGCGGCCCTCTATTGTCGGCCATTTTTTTCTCTAAGGGCGATATTACATATCGACCATATCCTTTCAAGCATGTTGCCAAACACTTAGGTGATATTTCTTCAAGTATTTCCCATTGAGCGCTCTTGGCAACTGGAATCCTTGCAAAGTCTCCACCATATAGGAATTCCCAGAACAAACCGTCACAATACGATAAGGTCCTTCCCAATTCGGCGACCATTTGCCAAATTTATTGCTCTTTGTTCCTATAGGTAAAATAGTCTTCCAAACCAAATCATCAACTTGAGAGGATTTGAGTTGTACCTTCTTGTTGTATGCTCGAGCTACTCTTCTTTTATCTTTTTCAATTTCTTCCAAGGCCTCCAAACGCTTATTGGTCACTTCATCAATATTATCCATCATCAAAGCATAATATGTGCTAACATCGAGATCATTTTGCTTAGCTAATCTATAAGCAGTCAGATTCACCTCAACGGGCAAAACGGTCTCTTGACCATAGACAAGCTCAAATGGAGTAACCTTAGTAGCCCCATGTCTAGAAATACGATGCGCCCATAATGCCTCAGATAATACCTCGTGCGACCGCTTAGGATGATCTTCAATCTTCTTCTTTATAAGCTTAATCAAAATCTTATTGCTAGACTCGGCTTGACTATTAGCTTGAGCATAATATGGAGATGAGTTGAGCAATTTAATACCATAGGATTCAACAAACTCACGTACCTCCTTAGAAATAAACGACGTCCCTTGATCTGTCGTCAAGGTTTGAGAAATCTCAAATCTATGAATAATATGCTCAGTAATAAACCCAATCACCTCTCTATGTGCCATGTTCTCGAGGGGAACGGCTTCAGTCCACTTAGTAAAATAATCAGTAGCCACAATCACAAAACAATGCCCCTTGGATGACGAAGGATGAATCTTACCAACAAAATCCAAGCCCCATCCTCTAAAAGGCCAAGGTTTAATGATTGGATGCATCAACGCAGCAGGTGCTAACTAAATATTCCTAAACTTTTGACACTGTCCACATCCTTTGTAGTATCGAAAACAATCGGCTATCATTGTAGGCCAATAAAAACAAGCCCACCTAAGGAGCCACTTCATCATCCGAGCCGATTGATGTGTACCACTAATTCCTTCATGGACCTCTGCCATAGCCAATGTAGCTTGATCAGGATCTAAACATTTCAAAAGCAATCCATCCATGGTCCGATGATATAGTTCACCATCAATCAAAGTAAACTTGAAAGCCCATCACCGGACTTTTCGATCCACTGACCTGCTAGTATTATGCAAATACTCCACCAGAGGCTTCCTCCAATCACCAGCATCGGCCACAATAGATTGAAAATTATTAATAGCCGAATCAGTGTTTTCAGAGGCGCAAGCGGTTAGACCGCCTGTACAGACGGTTAAACCGGCCGTACCGGTCAGACCGGCTGTAATAGGCGGTCGAACCGCCTGTTCCAGAGCAGAAACGTCGGCCTCTTTTCATGAAAATTTCTTTTCTGAACATTATAGCCTGATGCTTGCTGAGCCAACGCATTAGCTCTAGGATTCTCTTTTCTTGGTACATGATAAATGACAAATTCATTAAAGCAAGATATAATATCTAAACACTTATCAAGATAAGCATTAAAAATCCATCCAAGCATTGACAAACCTTAGATACTTGCTGTACCACCAATAAAGAATCACCATATGCTTCTACATACTTTATCCCCATATCATGTAAAATCTTCAGCCCGAATAATAAAGATTCATATTCAGTTTGGTTATTAGTGCATTTATAATCTAATCGGTTAAGAGCTTCAAAAACAACACCGTTTGGTGACATAAGAATAACACCAACTCCACAACCACTTTTGCAAACTGATCCATCAAAATGCAATTTCCATAGGGTAAAAGTAATATAGCCGACATTTAAATCAAGATGTTCACTAATCCTATGTTCAACAATAAAATCGGCAATGATTTGTCCCTTCATAGATTTCAATGGCTCAAAAACTAAATCATATTCAATTAAAGCATAAGCCCATTTGCCGATTCTACCACTTAATATAGGTCTATGCAACATGTATTTAATTGTGTCGGCTTGACTAGCGACTATGCAAGTATTTAGTAACAAATAATGCCTCAACTTTGTATAAGCATTATATAATGATAAGCATAACTTTTTAATGAAAGTATACCTTGTTTCGGCATCTAATAATCTTCTACTTGCATATGCAATAATATATTCCTTCCCTTCGGTCTCTTGAATCAAAACAACCCCAATAACACTTTTTTCGGCCGTGATATATAACTCGAAAGGAATCCCTCTCCTAGGTGCCCGAAGAACCGGAGGCGAAGACAAATAATGCTTGATCTCATCAAACGCCTCTTGCTGTTTTGCCCCCCAAGCAGTGGTGGAGCTATAGGGTGTTCTATGTGGGCCATGGCCCACCCTAGAATCTTGCACATAGCTTAATTTACTCTTAGTAATTTTTTATGTCTCTCATAATTAGTTTAGATCTTCATTGATTCACGCTTGTATATAGGCCACGGACCATCCTAGCATTTCATGCTAGCTCCGCCACTGCCCCCAAGTGAATTCAGCATCAATTTTCAACCGAAGCAAAGGAGTAAAAGCATTCACCTTTCCCGACAAATTGCAAATAAATCTTCTCAAATAATTCACCTTGCCCAAGAATTTCTACAACTCTTTCTTAGAACTAGGCGCCTGCAACTTGCCAATAGTATCGGCCTTCTTTGGATCAATCTCTATGCCATTCTCATGAACTATGAAGCCCAAAAACTTCCCGGCTGACACACCAAAAGCACATTTGAGTAAATTCATCTTCAAACCATACCGACGCATTCTTTCAAATACAAGTATCAAATCGGCCAAATGAGAAACACTTCCAGCTGATTTAACAACAATATCATTGATATAAACTTCCAAGATAATACCAAGCAAATTATGGAAGATCAAATTCATCGCCCTTTGATAAGTAGCACCGGCATTCTTTAAACCAAAAGTCATGACAATCTACTCAAATAAACCAACAAAGCCTAGACATACAAAAGCCGTTTTGGATAAATCCTCTTCGGTCATAAATATTTTATTGTAACCAGCATTACCATCAAGAAAGCTAATCATTCTATGTCCAGACGTAGCATCGATAAGCATATCGGCTATTGGCATGGGATATTCATCTTTAGGAGTAGCACGATTAAGATTTCTAAAATCAATGCACACTCTAATCTTACCCGTTCCTTTCTTTTCCACGGGCACAATATTATAAATCCACTCAGCATATCGACCAGGTCTAATAAACTTTTCTTCTAATAACCGATTTATTTCTTCTTTAACTCGGTCATAAATTTCAGGATTAAAACGCCTAGTTGGTTGTTTATAAGGCCTAAAACCAGACTTAATAGGCAACCGATGCTCAACAAACTCACGGCTTAAACCAGGCATTTCATGATAATTCCAAGCAAAGCAATCGACATATTCCCTTAACAACTTTATTAATTCAGATTTAAAAGCAGGATCTAAATTCTTATTTACAAACGTTGGCCTGGGCAATGAACTATCACCAATGTCTACCTCCTCAAGAGGATCGGTCGACGTAAAACCACATCCTAGCTTGCTTATATCATCAAAGTCTTCAATGGCTTCACACATATCGTTCTGATGTGACCCATAGTGTTCAAGACTCTGCTGCAACCACTCTCGATTATCCATTAAATCATATGAGATGATTTAGCCGATTGTTCATCGGCTTTATGACAGCAGGGATGAAGCCATTCTTAGTACAGCTGATAAAACTCAAATTCAGAAAGATCTAAGCCTGACAAACATATAACATCATCATGAATGTCAATCAAAGAGTTATCAGCTAAAGCAACACAAGCAGAAGTATCACCATGCACAACCTCTACATCATCATCTACCCATTAAACTAAGCATTGATGAAAAGTAGAAGGAATGCATTGGTTTGCATGAATCCAATCATGACCCAAGATCAATCTAAAGTTACCTTGAGTCTCAGCGACGAAGAAAGTAGTAGCCAAGGTCTTGCTCCCAATAGTAAGCTCCATAGAAATCACCCCCCTGGCACCAATAGACTCTCCTCCTCCAATGCCGCTGACGGTCATGTTGGTCTTGATCAGCTCTGAATCCAAACCACCAAGCTTATTGTACAAAGAATAAGGCATCAAGTTCACAATAGCCCCTCCATCGACCAACATCCGCGAGATTGGCTTCCCATTGATATGTCCCTTTAAATACAAAGCCTTCAAGTAATTGTCTTCAGCTTTAGGCTTATGAAATATAGCCTCCTTGGGACCGAAATCAAGATGAGCAATTTCCTCCTCTGAAAGCATGTCTCCATCTATGGACATATGAAGCACATTCACATCCAAATTCATGCGCTCTGGAGAAGTACTGTAATCAACAAGCTCTTCATCGTCCTCAACAGTGGGACCCGATGGTAACTTACTGTCACAAAACGAAGAATCAGAAAAAGAAACACCGGGCGCTCCTGCATCACCCGGTCTGACCGTCCGTACAGGCGGTTTGACCGCCTGGGTTGCTGGCTCTGAATGATAGGCGGTCTGGACCGCCTGTACAGCCGGTTGGACCGCCTGTGGGTCTCCCTTTGGCTTCCACTCTTTCTTCTGGGGAATCATGGGCCTGTTCTGGTTGAAGTATTCATCTCTCTGCTTCTCCAACTCTTGTTCCTGCCTCTCCCGAACACGAAGTCTCTGAAGCTTTCTCTTTTGTGTACGAATCAAACCTTCGAGGCACCACTTCGGAAGAAAGCGTTGCTGAGTCTTGTTGATACTAGATCCCTGATCTTCCACCATCTTTCTGCTGGAGGTCGGCTTTGAAGCCAGACTTTTCTCAATAGGGACATCCATAGTCCCAACTTGAATAATATCGAACTCAGTAGTCCTCTATGAGTCCACCTTCATGCTTTGCACCTCCTCTATCTTCTTGGGCTGATAAACCTGCTTCAGAGGAGCTTTCGGTAGTTGACCGCCTGTGACCAGTGCCCTTGACCAGATTGACGGAAAGCCGATTGGTCATGTCTGGGATAAACAATCATATCCTATATATGTCTTCTCGAACCTTCCCAGCCAGGATGAAACGAAGGCTGCATTGTCGAATGATATGGCACCAACATCACTCCATTGTTATCCCACACCGGATCCAAGTTCATGCGAGGAGGTGAAGGAATCCTCTCATGCTGAATCGGTGATCTCATTCTTTTTTTTAACGACCGATCGCTCGGAACGGCCTTTTGTTTGGTGTACTTGTCATAAAGCATATCAAACGTGACTTTGGGCTTCTGAACACCCTGCTCCTTTGCCACATTCATCTTCCAAGTACCAACTTCTGGACGCTTCGGAATTAACATCTTCGGGCGTCCATGGGGACAAGCGGTCTGATCGCTTGGCGCAGCCGGTCTGACCGCCTGTAGCAGACCAGACTCGGGCACCCGCAGTCCGTTGGTAACAACCGAACCTTGCCCCCCTTGTCCAGAGAATTTTACAATGACCTTGAATGACTCTTTGCCATCAGCCGTCTTCTCATAACTCACCTCTCTAACCGACTCTTTTGAAGACGGTCTTTCTTCTCCAATCGTCACGTTCTTCCCTTTGGTAGATTCGGCTTGATGCGGCCGAATCAAGACCTTGGGTTGCTGCAATTCCATGGTGTTGACTGAAAAAGGGGTTTCATCAATTTGCATTTCATGAAACTTCAAACGGCCTTCATTAATAGCCGATTGAACCTGCCGACGAAAGACATTGCAATCATTAGTAGCATGTGAGAAAGAATTATGAAACTTATTCTTCCATAGGCGGTATAGCATGAGAAACCTTGATATAACCAAATCTATGCAATTCATCAAATATGCGATCACACTTGGCCACATCAAAAGTAATTTTATATCTTCTTGCCGATTCTTATGAATCGGCTTAAGAGATTGGCATGAATCGGCTTAAGAGATTGGCATGATACAGTTTTCTTATTAGCAGGCCATACAAACTCTGCTAAATAAACATCATTATCATCGTCGGTCGAATTATCGGATTCATAATCAACTATATGAACATTAGACCGACGTGTCTTAAAACCCTCCTTCTCTTTATTCATTCGGCCTTCAGCTACCTCAGCTCTATATGTACTTGTGCGACCGAATAATAATCACAATTGTCTATTTTCTCTCTACTGGAGGATTTTAAACCTCTAAAGCATAAGCCAGCAAGATCAACTTCAAAAATTGACAAATTAAAGCAACGGTCTCATCCCGACTTTGCCTAACCGATGCTAAGTCTGCCAACTTCATCTCATGACTTCCATTATAAAAATGATCATGAAACCTACGCTCTAGTTGATCCCAACTCATAATAGAACCAGGGGCTAATGAAGAAAACCAAGCAAAAGCAGTATCAGTAGGTGACAATGAAAACAATCGTACTCTAATTGCTTGAAAATTCCCGGCCTCCTCCAGTTGAGCAACATACTGACTAATGTGTTCCCAAGTGGTGTGATCATCATCTCCACTAAACTTTACAAAATCAGGTAGACGCCAACCATTGGGAAAAGGAACAGTATCAAAGCTAGCATGATAAGGTTTCTGATATATTCTAGTATTACCAAAATCAACGCCTAGCTTATTTCTCATTACATCAGACAATTCATCCCTGAATCTAGTGAATTCGGCCCATTGGGGGTTTTGTTATTGGGGGTTTTGTTGGGCCGAAGATTGCATAGCATTTATATAATTCAAGTGAGGTGCTTGCCTGTTCTGCATATTCCTATGTGCATCAAAAACATCATCGGGAACACCACCCGAATGCGCAGTACGCATAGTCGTGGAATAAGTAGCACCTGCTATAGCCACTGGACCAGCACGGCCAGGAGAGTCCGAGTTTGAACAGTGGATAGCGGCAAAAGGTTGCTCCGGAACGAATACCATAGCATTAGTTGAATTCATCGGACCACCAGAACCAGCGGTCTGACCACCTGTAGCCGCGGTCTGACCGCCTGTTGCGGTCTGACCGGCTGTGCTGGCGGTTCGACCGGCTGCAGACCCAACCGCTGCCGACCCATCTGCATTGACCGTTTTTGGTCGGAGCATATTGGGTGGTGGTAGAGTTTGTCCAGTAAAGTAATTTGGTGGCATACCATAAAAGATATTATGCTCAGGTAATTCACGAGTATCTAAAGATTTACCCTCTAGTTTTTCGAGTCGTTCTAGTAATTGTTCAATGAATGCATCACGATCCGAAAAACCCGAAGCCATGGGAGTAGATGTAGTAGGGTGAGGTGCAGAAGTGCTTACATCGTCGATTACCTTAATTTGTCCCTTACTCATCTTGAAAGAAGGCATCACGAAGTCCTGGACACTTTTTGCCGGTCGATCCCGATTCTTCTGGAAAGTCTTCAAAAACTCTAATTCAAGATGCCTCTGGAGTTCCATGAATCTCTCATGATCTTCAGCGCTAAGATCTTCAAGTGTTGGCGTCACAATGTTGTCTTCTCCAACATCGAAACCCATAGTGCTAGGGATAGTAGATCGGTCTTCAAAAACCAGATTTTTTTCCCCAGAGGAGTCGTCAAAATATGTTGACGTGCTTCTGGTCAACACATGAAAGCGCTAGATCGGGCGGTCGTCAAGATTCTCCTCGCCGGAGCTTCTGAGCGCAGCTGGTCAGACCGCCTATAGCAGAGGCGCCGCGAAAGCCTACGATCATAACCTCGGGAGGGACCCCGTCGGAGGCTGCGAACCTAGGGTTGTTCTAAGGTCGGCAAGGCCACTTAGAACGTCCTAAAACGCCGTAGAGACGAAGAAGAAAAGCAAAGGGGTTGGAAGAGTTAGTGTTTGGAGATAAAAAGTAAGACAATGATTTGTATGATTGGGTAGAGGTCCTCAATCGGCCACGACCCTTCATATTTGTAGGGTGGGGAGGTCTTGCACCGAAAGGAAGTCCTTGTACAGATCTACAAATGTGGAAAAATCTAATTCTACTCGGACTCAGGAACAGATGGTCAGACCGCCTGTGACAGGCGGTTAGACCGCCTGGCACATTACCAGATCGGCTACAGGGCCCAGCCGGTCTAACCGTGTGTACAGGCGGTCTAGACCGGCTGTCCCAGCCTGATCGGCTTCAAGCCATTTTCTGCCATCAACACTTTCCTCCCCTTTTCAACCTGGGAGCTCCTCATTCTTCAGCCCATGGTGGCTAATTTTAAGACGAGATAAGGAAGGATCAAGGGTTTAGCCCCCCTTAGATCCACCCCTGGGTAGTCACACCGTTTGAATCATTAGCCCTTGATTCGAAAGGCAGACATGCTCTCAAATCTTTGCAAAGATCGTCTGGAAATAATGTACCTTTTAATACGATTTATGAATCTATGAAAACCTACATGTGAGTCCAACAACACCCCGGTGTCGTACATGTTAGAGATGCCATGGCAAGTCAGTAAAACCATGGTGCAAAAGCACATCAGGGTCAGATGAATGGTTTTCACTAGTACATTTAGGTGGTAAGAAATCAGGTTTTGTAGTTCAGATGGTGATGTGATCCACCATCGATACCTGGGGTTACATAGACTTTTTTCACGCCAAATTAGCAAAACCACTTTTTAAAAGCATTTTAGAGGTTATGGTTTTGCAGAGATGAGGAGGTTAAAAACCTAGTTTTGTAGTTTAGGGTAATGCGATCTACCGTTGATACATTAGGGCTAACTTTTTCTAAAAAAAACTGCAACACATAAAATACATCTAAACGTGCCATTATCTATCTATAAAAGAACGAGTAGAATTGAAAACGTTTCTCACCCAATTTGGGTCCACTCTACCCCTCACATTGGACCCACATGTAAGGGTCACCGAGGTGGGAATGGGGTCAAATCCACAAAAACTGATATTTAGAAAATGTTTCTGCCAAAAATATAATTATTTTTTCACCACAATATTATCTACCCACCACAATCTTTTTTTTTAGGAAAACCCACGGCAGTTTCTAAAATCGATTTGGCGTGAAGCAAAATCGGCACAACGCTCGTGGCCCAAGCGCTTGCATTTGCTGGCCCATTGGCACGGCCCATCAGATTGGTAGATTTTCTCATAAAAAAACAGATTGATACACGTCAGCCGGTCTCCCACGGCGGCGACGTCGCTCCTCCCCTTCCTGGCGTCGTCGTCTGAAGGCTCTAGCTACTGCAGACCTCAGCTGATCGTCTGGTCTGGTAACTACCACCCTCTTGCCATCTTCTTTGCACATGCAATACTAAACATGGTGCTCGTGCTGTCCTTCTTGCCTGAGCTGTAGATTAACTGATTAAGTGTGTGGTTTGTCATGTGAAGCTAGGGTGCTTCGTGTCTACGACAACTACAGGGAAACGGGCTTATCACCTCCAAAACTATATAGTGCTGGAGCTATAACATGTATATTTAGAGAGTTCTTTTTTAATTTTTTTTATTGTGAAAACTGATTTTCATGCCAAGAGAGAATTGTGAACCTGGATATGGATACGCAGTAAAAGTTGAATCATACAATACGGATATATATTTTCCCTACAAATCTTAATTTTTTATTTGAGTGGGAGAATGTTTCTGCCAAGTATTAAATATTTTTTCTCACCGCTCTAGTGTTTCACCCACCGGGTATAAGTTTTGTATCACGTGCGTGTCGGACGAACGTCTCTGCTAGTGTTTAAAATAATAATCCACATGACATTGGAAATATTCTCTCGATAACGAATTTGCAATGGAGGCACACGTGAAAAGAGAGGCTTTACGGCATTGACACCTCAGAACCCACCTCCACCCCACAACACTGCGGCCTGCGCTCCTCCCTGTGCGCGGGTAAAGGAAGGGTCTGAGGGAGGCGGAGAGCAGGAGCGGGCCGGCGCAATGGCGGCGCCGCCGAAGGCGTGGAAGGCGGAGTACGCCAAGTCCGGGCGGGCCTCGTGCAAGTCGTGCCGATCCCCCATCGCCAAGGACCAGCTCCGCCTCGGCAAGATGGTCCAGGCGTCCCAGTTCGACGGCTTCATGCCCGTGCGTAACCCCTCCACCCGCGCCGCCCCATTCTCCCAAAACTCTTCGCCGTTGATATCTGTCGATAGATTGGCGAGTCTTCGTTTGATCCTCGAGGGTTTCGGGAGGGGTAGGGTTTAGGTGCGGGTTGGCGCGCTCTCGGTGGTTTCTGTAGGTTGGGTGTAGAATGCGGACAGATTGGATTGGTGTCCGCGGGTTTGGGGGCATTCGGGATGCAAAATCCGCGGGCCCGATGTGGGGATACGGCTCTATTATGATCTGTGTGCCTTTTTCCTGTTCATGGCGGTTGTGACGCTTGATTTTTGGTGCGTTTGATTAGACGTGGTTCCTTCTGGATTTTAGAATGTGGTACTGATGGAGTCGTGGTTCACTCAGTTGATACTATATCCATTTGTCGGATTATGTTTCGCATTGATAAAAAGAATATTTATTTAGGGGAACATAAGGTTGCCTTGGATATATTCTGAGCATGTACGCCACCTCCATTTTTTCATTCTTTGGCAAGGAAAAATTGTTGGCACTCGTTTCCCTGACGTTAAAGGTATATAATTGAATGTGCGCACCTATGTTTTGGAGATGTTTTTGTAGCCATATCCTTTTCTCTATCTGGAACAAAGTAAAATATTTTTTGCTTTTTCCGACAGTAATATTTATAATGTTTGCCCCTGTTTTCCCCTTCCAGATGTGGAATCATGCCAGATGTATCTTCGGTAAGAAGAACCAGATCAAATCGTAAGCAATTTTTTCTCTTACTTGTCAAGTTCTCCCTCTGTTCTATGATCAAAATGTAGGACCTATTAGTTTTGTCCACCTCTCTAATTTTGACTCAGTGTATGAAAAAATATATTAACACCTAGTCACCTATGATACCAAAAAATATCTACCAAGACAATTTTAATGGTGGATTTGGTGAAACTAATCTCATGTCGTAGAAGATGGCGTATTTTTATATAAACTTGATCAAATTAGAGAAGTTTGTTCTAGGGAAAAACCAAAACACATTACTTTTTAGACTTTAGGCTTAATTCTCCTGAATTATTCAGCTTTGTTTTATCTTTTGGGTGTTTGTCATCTACATGTTTACTTGAATTTTGTATGCATACAGTGTTGATGATGTTGAAGGAATAGATGCACTTCGATGGGATGATCAGGAGAAGATAAGGAACTATGTTGGAAGTGCCTCAGCCACTACAAGTTCCACAGCTGCTGTTCCTGATAAATGTACTATTGATGTTGCTCCATCTGCCCGTACTTCATGCAGACGATGCACTGAAAAGATTACAAAAGGAACGGTAAGTATATTATGATTAATGGATTTTTTTGTCATCATTTTCGTGAAGCATCATTGTATCTGTATTAGATAACATACATGACACATGGTTGTTTTTGGGTTGATAGATGATGTTAAGTTTCTTTTGTCGTGTTCATAGTATAATCATGGTCAAAATATTCCTTTTCTTGATTAGCCATCTCAAGTATAATTTACATGAAGGTAAGAATTCCACCTTTTTTTGAAGTGAAAGAAATTGCACATTCCCTCCGTTTGTCCTAAGTCAAACTTATCTAACTTCGATCAAGTTTTTTGTAGAAAAAAATAAAAACATCCACAATACCAATTTTTTTTCGTTGAACTCATCATGAAATATATTGTGATAGTGCATATATTTGGTAGTATAGATGTTATATTTCTCTATAAAGTTAGTCAAAGTTGGATAAGTTGGACTTAGGATAAACCTAATGTGACATCTAATAAAAAAACTGAGGGAGTAGAATTTACCTCCTGTACAAATAATGATATTTGTTTTTTCCCACTGAACTCTTAGAAGTGAAGTCACGCTGCATATAGTGCAAGGGCTTTTATCATTCTGTTGTGCTGGAATTAAAAAAAAAACACTCGACCTGCGGGGGGTAAGACCGCCCCCACGGCTTTCATTTGAGAGAGAAGACCTTCTCACGCAGGTCAAGAAAAACCCCGAACCCCTGCCGCACCCTTACACAGGGGATCGTTGCCCACGTGAGACGACCATCGACCTGGGTCGGGGCTTAGACCTATGCTTTGGCGTGCTGACAGACGAGGCGATTTTTTTAATCTCAGCCTGAAACTCGCTCCCACGGGGAGTCGAACCCAGGACCTAAGGAGTGCTACTGAGGCCATCTAACCAATCCAGCTAGAGGCCCATTCGCCTGTGCTGGAATTAGAAAGGATTGTAAATGTCCTTTGAGGTCACTAACTTGCTCCTCTATTATCACACTGCACTGCAATATCGACAAAGCTTTTATTATTCTTATTGTGCTGGAAAATAAGGAAAACTGTAAATTCCTTTGAAGTCACCAACATGTTCTTTATGATCTAAAACGCCTGCAAATATCTATGAGTTGTTGCTAAATGACATGTGAAAATAATTAAACAGAATGCAAAAAAGTAGGAACTGATAGAGTAGCTAACTATGTAAATTTCTTTTTTTTTTCTTTATTTGTGTACCATCATTGTGCTCCTAAAGAGATACTTGATCCTGCGATATATTCTGGAGAGAAAAGCATCCAACAGTCCAGCAATACTTTAGCACCTTATGCTGTAAAATATGCTGTTTGCCTTGACTCAGTTTATCAATAACAGTTTTATTTGTTTGACTAGGTCCGTGTTTCAGCTAAGATTGAAGGCCAACCTTCCAAGGGTGTACCATGGTATCATGTCAACTGTTTCTTTGAGGTATCCCCATCTGCAACTGTTGACAAATTCTCAGGCTGGGATACTTTGTCAGACGAGGATAAAAGAAGTGTGCTTGATCTCGCTAAGAAAGATGTTATCCATGCTGGTAAGAAATTATGGAGATCTACTCCCATCAGCCTTTAGTTTGGTTCACTTGGTAACCTGACTTTGTTTATTTTGATCATCAAGAACCAACTAAGGGTTCCAAGCGCAAGAAAGGTGAAAATGATATGCAGAGCTGCAAAGCACCCAAATTAGATGGAAGTACATCAGAAGGCACAATGCAAGACAAAGGAAAACTTGTTGACCCACATGATTCAAATGCTAGTTCTGCTGATATCCAACAAAAGCTCAAGGAGCAGAGTGACACACTTTGGAAGTTAAAGGATGAACTTAAGAAGCATGTATCGACTGCTGAATTAAGGGATATGCTTGAAGCTAATGAGCAAGATACGTCTGGGCCAGAGAGGCACCTATTGGATCGTTGGTAATTTGCATTCTGTTTTCCTCCTTTTTTGACAATGAGTTGTTTTGTTTTTTTATAAGAATTTGTCACTTTGGATTATGTTGATGATAGCTTAAGATCAATTGGCATCTAAACAAACAATAATGAAATGATCCTTGTCATAAGTGGACGTTAGTATTCCTATAGTAAGTTAGAATGATAAGTGACGGATAGAAATTATTAAGCGGCATACCTCACACAGAGTCGCTTTGTTCAAACACCATCTATTCCTTGAATCTAACTCTTGAGGTTTTGACTGCAACATTGGTGGACAAATGATGGATCACAGCATACTGCATGTGTGGGCTAGTGCAGATAGGGTGATATTGGTAGTAGATATCTTTGGCTGCATTGGATAAGTAAATTGCCCACCTTTCCTATCAGCTTAAGCTTTTGAGTTGAATTGGTTGGAGCATGCAACTCAATATGGTATCAGGGCTAGAGGTTGCAAGTTCGAATCCTGGCAGGCGCGATTAAATAAAATAATTGCAGCCCACTCCAATATCCACGTATGCGGCCTAAGGGAGCCTGCACGTGAGGGGGAGTGTTGGAGTATAAGTGAATTGCCCACCTTTCCCTATCAGCTTAAGCTTTTGGGTTGAATTGGTTGGAGCATGCAACTCAATAGTGTGTTTCGCACAGATTTCAGAGGCTTTACTCTTTGTAACTTTTTCATATATGGTTCCAACTTTGATAGCTCTATTTTGTTTTCTGACAGTGCTGATGGAATGCTATTTGGAGCTTTGGGTCCTTGCCCAGTCTGTACCAGCGGTCTATACTATTATAATGGTCAGTACCAATGCAGTGGTAATGTGTCAGAGTGGTCCAAGTGTACATACTCTACAACAGAACCCATACGCATTAAGAAGAAGTGGAAAATTCCAGATGGAACAGAGAATGCTTATCTTTTGAAGGTATGACTAATGAATCTTAATGCTTGTTTTTGGCTTTTAATTTCTGACAAATAGGTATACCTTGCAGTGGTTCAAGTCTCAAAAGGTTAAGAAACCAGAAAGGATTCTTCCACTGATGTCACCTGAGAAATCTGGAAGTAAAGCAACTCAACAAGCACGGTTACTCTCTCCTGAAGGATTGGATAAATTAAGGTTTTCTATTGTAGGACAATCTAAAGAAGTGGTAGTAAGTAATCTTCATTAACTTATTTTCTGGTGCTGTTGTTAGCCTTAGGATCTTTGGTTATTTTCTATCTTTCTAGTTACAAGTAGGTGCTATGTTAATTGTGTCGATCTGATTCAAAGTAAGATACATGTGTCTTTTCCAAAATAATACATGCCAACAAGCTGTCTTTCCATGAGTTGCATCAGTGGAAGTATCACACCCGTTTTACCACTACATTTTAGCAAGTTTTGGATTGGACCAGTGACAATAAGAAAAATCTTAATCTTGATTATGTAGGTTGTTCATTCTCAGGGTAGATTCTTACCATATTGTACAAGATAATAAATCTGTGTATATTTGTTGAATCATGAATTTGTTATTGCTCTTATTTATCTGTTGCAGGATGAATCTATTCAGAAGCTCAAACATGCTGGTGCTAACTTCCATGCCAGGGTTGCCAAAGGTCTATTTGTATTCCCTTTTTCAGTTTATGGAACTGACTTTTCTTGTAGCTTAGGCATGTGAGCTTGTTGGATTTGTATGGCATTGAAGCCTAATATATAGCTTTGTGAAACAGAAATGGGTGACTTAGGTCATTATTTAGTTAAAAAAATGCAAATACCCCCTAGAGGTCGATTCAAGTTCCAATATTTCCTTATCT
Organism: Digitaria exilis; assembly: GCA_015342445.1. Lineage (NCBI taxonomy): Eukaryota > Viridiplantae > Streptophyta > Magnoliopsida > Poales > Poaceae > Digitaria > Digitaria exilis. The sequence goes on from JACEFO010002599.1 coordinate 862,402, forward strand.
GCATTTGCTACCCCTCAATTGTAACCCCGGTGCAGAATCCCCACATGATGCTATACCATGATAATATTTTTGTTGCTATAGTGTGCCTCACAATTGTTGTTGCCTCCACAAACCAGACCGAGCCACAACTGAGTCTGATTGGCACGATTGCATACATAAACGCTCAACCCTTTTCTACCTCCCACACTAGCAACCTACGCGGAATGTGCCGGCATGGCATCATCTAATCACTCAATGTTAAGTTTTTCCCCGTTTCTCTTGTTTTCTAAATAACTGCGTTGATGCTAGAGTTATGAGATGGTAAATAAGCGTCAAAGGTGTTATTTTCAATGTAACTAGTAAGCTGTTAGGGGTGTATTTGGATATTTTTCTAAGACTAGGAACACTATCTGGTACTGTTTTCAGAAAATTGATGTAGCACTATGCTCAATTGCTTATATAGAACACCTGCATTGCAGATATTGATTGTATAATTTCATTTGGTGAGCTTGACAATGAGAACGTCGAAGTCAGGAAAGCAAGGTCCCCCCTCTCCTCCCTCCCCTCTCAAGTTTGTCCATCTTTTTTTATTGTAATTTTACGCATGCCTTTTGTTAAATATCAAGGATTCAAATGCCATGATACATATATATCCATTTGTTTTCAGGAGGATGAAGATACCGATTGTAAGAGAGGATTATGTAGGAGAATGCATTAGAAAAAATAGAATGCTTCCATTTGATTTGTATAAAGTAGAGAACACCTTAGAGTCCTCAAAAGGTGGTACTGTCACTGTTAAAGTTAAGGGCAGAAGTGCAGTTCATGAGTCCTCTGGTTTGCAAGATACAGCTCATATTCTTGAAGATGGAAAAAGCATTTACAATACAACCTTAAACATGTCTGACTTGGCACGGGGTGTGAACAGGTGAGGAAAATTTTTCTTTTAAGATCCAAAACTTGGTTTTAGTTGGGATAGGTTAAAATTTCTTCCTATCATTTATCCACAATAAGTTCTCTCTTTTTGGAAATAACCACGTATATATATCCCTGTTGTACTTCCTCTTCTAATTTTGGTTGATTTGGCCCCATGTGCTGTATCATGATCTATCTATACTTTTTTTTTTAATTTTACCTAACCTTAGTGTTTAGCAGAACAGAAACGCATCTAAAAATATCTATAATAAGGAACTCGGAGTCCACCCAAGCTTCTTTTTTTTCTTCCGGCCCTGTTCAGATTCCCCAACTTTTCACTATTCATTCCAACTTTTCACTATTCCTCCCTCACAAAACACGTTTCCCAGTGAATGCTACAGCGTTTTTCCCTACAATCTAAACACAGCCTCACGATTTTTTCACAATTTGCTGTGTTCAATGTGGGTCTTGAACATCCATGGTAGATGCAACACACATGGACACACCACTTATGCTCTAACAGTTACTTCATGTTAGGGCTTCTTATCTGTATAAGTTTGATTGGACATTTGGAATCCCTATTTTCTACCAAGAAGAAAATTCATCCTGTAGTTTTGAATAAATTGTTCGGGGCTCCTGAACTTGCTTGGGTCAAAGGCTTATGTTGTTGCTTCCAGTAAGTTAATGACCCCTTCAAACCTATTTGAAGTCCAAATTTCACCCTGAACATCTGAACTGTCTGTACACCTGCCAAGCTGCAATTAGACTGATAACCTGAACAATCAGTATGCATCTGCAAAAGTTTGTTTTTTTTCCTGTCAGACTGCTACACAGAATTTTGAAATCTCATATTTTTCTGATCTATGTCCTGAACGAGATTGATCAATGCTTAAAATTGCAATACAGTATTGAAGTGAAAAAGGAGAACTTAGCCTCATATTGTAATTTTACTAATTGCTACCTTGTTATGTTATTCCATGCTTCGACGATGCTCTGGCCGGTTTCTTGATAGTTTTTTTCCTTTTCTTTTTTTGTGAAGCTACTATATACTACAGATAATTGAAGAGGATGATGGGTCTGAATGCTATGTATTTCGAAAGTGGGGACGGGTTGGGAACGAACAAATTGGAGGCAAAAAGCTGGAGGAGATGTCAAAATCTGATGCCATCCAGGAATTCAAAAGATTGTTTATTGAGAAGACTGGGAACCCATGGGAAGCTTGGGAACAAAAAACCAATTTCCAGAAGCAGCCTGGGAGATTTTACCCGCTTGATATTGTATGTTTTGAAAAAAAATATCTAACATCGTTTTTTCTAATTTAGTGGATTTCATCTAATTTGTTAAATGCAATGCAGGATTATGGTGTTAAGCAGGCACCCAAACGGAAAGATATCACTGAAACAAAAAGTTCTCTTGCTCCTCAGTTGCTGGAACTCATGAAGATGCTTTTCAACGTGGAGACATATAGGTGCATTATTTCTTCTTTTCTCAGTGTCATGCTTGCCTAATCTTTTTTTTTTTGCTTCTTATATTACAATAAACATTTTTTTCCAGAGCTGCTATGACAGAATTTGAAATTAATATGTCGGAAATGCCTCTTGGGAAGCTAAGCAAGGAAAATATTCAGAAAGGTGTGCTAATATTGTTCCTTGTGGGCCTCCTTTTTTTGTCTTTTAAATTTATGATGATATATGATGTGTACAATCATGATTTGCAGGATTCGAAGCATTAACTGAGATACAAAATTTGTTGAAGAACACAGCTGATCAAGCGCTGGCAGTTAGGGAAAGCTTAATTGTTGCTGCGAGCAATCGTTTTTTCACCCTTATCCCTTCTATTCATCCTCACATTATACGGGATGAGGACGAGTTGTTGATCAAAGTATGTGCTCTGCTCATTAACTACTGTTATTCCTGTAAATTGAAAGAAGTATTACTTTTATATTTTATGATTCGTCTTAACTTCTTCGAGTGGAGTAGATTATTCCCCATAATTCCTCTGATAAATGCCCTCAATGCTGCAATTAGTAGTTCACTATGTGGTATGTCTTGATCATTTGTTACATGTAATGATAGTTATGCCATTACATATGCCACTGAAAGCTTACACAGAGTAGTATTGGTCCTGCCATTATATCATATGGAAAGAAAGCCACACTTCCGACTTGTTTCATTTATTGAACGAAAACAGTTTGTTTACACTGCAGCTACTTATGGTGCAAGTTGTAAATCTATCTTGTATTTTGCTCAGTCTTTCTCTCTGCTGTGCAAGTGCAATTGCAACGTTTTTTGAGAAAGTTATGATACAGAAAGGACACTTTTTTATTTCTTTTGTTTGTAACATACTGTCATCTTCCTTGCCATTATAAAAAGTACCTTAGTCTACTTATGATTAGAACCTGTCTATTTTGTATTCAGTTGTAGTTATTTTTCTTGAATATGATGGAAGAGCTTCTTAGACCTAACTTTCCTGTAACTTGTGTGCAGGCGAAAATGCTTGAAGCCCTGCAGGACATTGAAATTGCTTCTAAGCTAGTTGGCTTCGATAATGATAATGATGAATCTCTTGATGATAAGTACATGAAGCTTCGATGTAACATCACTCCACTTCCTCATGATAGTGAAGATTACAAGCTAGTTGAGCATTATCTCCTCACCACACATGCTCCTACTCACAAGGTATGATCTTATTTCTCTTCCGCACTCACCACTCGTGCATTTTGTTTATATTACATGGCTGTTTTTATTCTGTTTATTCCAGGGTCCTCTGCCAAACCTTTTGATATGTTTTTTTTTCTTTGAAGGACTGGTCACTGGAGCTAGAGGAAGTTTTTGCACTTGATCGTGATGGAGAACTTAATAAATACTCCAGATACAAGAACAATCTGCATAATAAGATGCTATTATGGCATGGTAAGCAGTTGTTTGAATATGCATTAGTTGTAGCTTTCAGTATACAATCATTGCAGTGATCTGAACTTATTGTTTACTATATGCACAGGTCAGTATTTACAAATTTACAGTTAATTTGGGAGCATTTGAGATCTCTACATTTCTGAAGAATAACCCTTCCACATTTCTCTATAAAATTAATTTGTAGGTTCAAGGTTGACGAATTTTGTGGGGATTCTTAATCAAGGACTAAGGATCGCACCTCCCGAGGCGCCTGTTTCAGGATACATGGTTTGCTCGTTATTCACTTTCTATAAGTTGTAACTGTAGAGTCAGCTGAAATGTTTGATTCGATATGATTATGTGATGACACTACTCTCTTTTGGTTTTGACAGTTTGGCAAAGGCCTCTACTTTGCAGATTTAGTAAGCAAGAGTGCACAATACTGTTTTGTGGATAGGGCCAATCCAGTTGGTTTGATGCTTCTTTCTGAGGTTGCTTTAGGAGACATGTATGAACTAAAGAAAGCCACGGTAAGCTTCAAAATATCCTGGTGAAATAGAATCTAATTGCTCATATTGGCTTTTGGCCTTCCATTTTATCTGTTATTCATGTCGGGTTTTCTGTTACTCAAACAGGATTCAGATAAAATAAGTTTGCAATAGATATATCGTCTCTAATTTCCTAAATTTGTTCACATTTTTTTTTCCTCGAACACTCAGGAGAGTTGCGTATGAGTATATTAAGAAGAAAGAAGGTTGTACCAGTACAAAGGTTTTTTTTTTCCTGGGAGAAAAAAGCAACGAGAAAACCCCTACCTACACGAACACTATATTACTCTTTTCTAAAGAAAAAACAACCCATGTCCAAGACCTATCAGGCTAACCATTAGGCTGCAGGGCGAGGAGATGAGTAATCCCTTGAGCCCCAGCCAATTTCCATGAATGCAGTTCATCTGTAATGGTAGATAAAAGCCCAGTCAGACTAAGGCTGCAGACCATCAAAGATACAACGATTCCTATGATTCCAGAGACCAAGTCGCCAAGATTACCACTGAATTTAGGCCCTTTTTTTTGCTTGGTCAGCCACCCTTCTGCTCACTTGATCCCACCACCACCAGTCCTCGAGGGAACACTGAACCATATTTGCCATGAGATTGATTGTCTCCTCTTGATCACATAATGTAAAATGTTCCGGATGCGGTAATCCTCTCTTAGCAAGCCTATCAGCCGACCAACAATTGTTATGTGCGACCAACCATATGAAGAATTTACACTTACCGGGCTCCCAGATCTTCCAGTTCCTCTCTCAAGGATTAAACTGACCAAATTTGCTCACATATCGATATATTGCCTTACTGATCAATGGTTATAACAAAATTATCTAAGAGCTACCACTATGGCCTCCCTGTGATCCTATTTACACATTCCTACAGTTTCTTTTATTTAGGGTTATTTTGTACTGCGCTAGTAAGCATGCAGTATTGAAGCTACCAGTTTAGGGAACGTTTAGGAGGGGATTGGTAAGATTGGCAGGTCGGTTCTGAGCCGAAACATCTGAATCTGGCCAAACGTTGACTCAAATTTGAAACTCTGGATGAATTTCTGGACAAAACATAACCAGTATTACCGGTCACCACCGGTAGATTAGCAAATTTTGGCTTTCTGAACTCCGTAAGTAGGTCACTGATAGGACCTTATAACAATTTATCATGGGGACTTACTCATAGCTCAAGTGCCAGCATTTGTTTCCTTTTTCATGTTTATGCTGGCTTAGCACGACCTTATTGATGCAGTCCATGGACAAACCTCCAAGAGGGAAGCACTCCACCAAGGGCTTAGGCAAGACTGTGCCGCTGGAGTCAGAATTTTTAAACTGGAGGGATGATGTCGTTGTCCCCTGTGGCAAACCAGTGCCATCATCAGTCAGGAGCTCTGAACTCCTGTATAACGAGTACATTGTCTACAACACATCCCAGGTCTGAACACGCCTTTGCTCTGCCCATAGGGTCTTACAGTCTACTTGAGGCTGCTACTGACCTTTTGTGAAACGTTGTGTTTGGCAGGTGAAGATGCAGTTCTTGCTGAAGGTGCGGTTCCATCACAAGAGGTGACTGGAAGACAAGCAAAGTAGAGCTGGGAGACTGGACTAGTAGAGATCGAAACACTTATTAGCAGTTTGGCTGTGTATATTTGGTCCTATCAGCCTGTAGTTTAGGTAGGTTATGGGGGCGCTCGCTCTTGATCCATTTTGGGAAGTGTTGCTTGGGCATCAGCGCGAGCGAGTCTCAGAAGTCATCCACTTGTCTTGTGTTAGACGTCAGATTACTATGGAAGCTGGAGCCTCTTGATCTCTTGCTATCTCACATGGTGTGCGTTCAACGGACCTTCAGAGTGTTTGCTTCCAAGAGCGTCCGATCTTAACTACGTAGTGTTAAAAAAACCGATGTAATCTCGTTACAGCAACTTACTTAAGCGATAGGATGAGCCTACGACACAATATTTTCCACGGAATCTTTGCAAAACCAAAGCAATGCTGATCCTGCTTTCCAAAGATAAGATTTTCATCTAAAAAGGGCGAGTCACAACATTTTTAGTTTGGAACTGACGCAATACTGTGGAAGCTAAAACTCCAGTTCCACCGGATCCTCAAGCATGTTTAGGCAAATGAAGCTAACTGTCACGTCAGGCTGAACAAAATTTGGCATCCCTGTATGAAAGCAAGAACCAGAAAAAGAAATCCAGCCGAGCTATGGAGTCTGAGCATAGAGCACCTGTCTCATTAAGAGTTCCATGAGTTCCATGCACATCGGTTGCCTCACACGTGTTCACAGCAGGGTTTTTTTTACCGCAGTTTTAGCGGTTCCCACACTAAAAAAACCAGTCTGGCTAACCGGTAGTAGCGGTTTGCTAGGCTCGGTTTGGCAGCGGTAACCGGGGTTTTTTGCAACCGGGCCGGACCGGTTCCTACCGGTTTTGTAAACCCTGGTTCACAGTGACTCCGCCTGCCTCCCTCGTTCTCACTCTTCCAATTGGTCTCCCATGTCACTTGCTATCACGCGGCCACGCCACGAGACTCGAACAGAGCCCTATCAAAACATCCTACCAGGTCAGGCAGGTCAGATCAGTCCCAGCCACCAGAGAGAGAACGCCAGTGTGCAAATATGAAGAGGACTCTGATCCAGAATTTCCACAGGAGAGGAAGTTTGTGGGAGCTGTGAACACAGTATTCACTGCACTTTGTTGGAGCAACCACGCGGCCAAACAAAACTATCTGGCCAGGCCAATGTTGCCAGTATGTGCCACCACGGACGGCTTCAGCTTTGTGGCTTCTGGAATTTCCCATGCACCCATACCCGCTGCATTTCCTTCCCTTTCTTTCGGTTCACTGACTTGACACAGCAATATTCCAGCTCCAACTGCAGAGCGGTGTGACAAATGTAAGTCTGCGTTTAATAATAATTTATAAACTTGGATTAAAACGATCTATAAACTAGATTGGTAGGGAACTCCAAGAAATTAATGATATAAAAAGGGGCAAGCGAAACAAAACATAATTATAGTAGCCTGTTGATGATTTTGGAAGAAACACTGAACCATGTAATATCTGTACCTAACTACAATACAAATAATTTACCCATACTGAATATTGTAACAGACATTTCTTATGTAAAACTGCAGTGCATTAGATCCACACAGAACATCTTCATTCCAATATGGAATACATAAGAAATAATCAATTGAGTCATAAAAATACTCAATTCAAAAACTCTGCACACCACCATGAAAGCATCAAGGGGTGCATTGGGCATGTGACGTATATAACCCTGAAAACATGTTGAGGAATGGGAGTTACCTCTATTAGCCCAGCAGCATTAAAGAGTTCTCTCACAGTGTCCAATGTGAAGAAGTACGATAAGGTGCCATCTGATCGCATATATTCCCGAAACCCTACTCTTTGATGAGGTAAGAACCGAAGCATCGTCATGTCATAAAGACCTAATATGAAAAGGAGCCGTCATAAAGTAGGTGTTCATAAGCAATATGAAAGTATACCAATATTCCATTTTATGTCAGCAATTACCATAATCCCTAAAGAGAAGAAGGCCACCTGGTTTCAGTACAGAAACACATTGCTGTATAGTACTTGGCATTATGGCAAAGGGGATGGCTGATAATGTGAATATCTGCGAACAAATAAAATAAAAAGCTATAACATATGTTTACAAACACAAGTAGGCATATTGAAGGATGTCACATATATAATTTGAAAGATACAGGCATAGGTACAGAACGATGAAAATTTTAAAACCATGCAAATATCATATAACCAACCATATAGCACCAGATGCGATCAACATACCATGGTGATAAAATCCATGCCACCAACGCAACATTGATTCTCTCTCAGGAAGTCTGGGTGCTCTTTTCTAATTTTGTGATGACTTGGATCTGAAAGAAAAAAATGTTATGCAGGGTTTAGAACTTGGTAATGTGAAAAGAAAACTCAAATAAGGAATATCCAATTAAATGAATAACCAAGTAAAATTCAGCAGCCTTTCCATGTGAACTTTTACAGGCATTGCAGAACAACCAATCTGGAAAAGTTGCTTTAGAAACATCCATTAAAAAGGGGTGAAACCTATCCTTGGTATCAATCCCTTTTGTATTGCATATAACCTCATTTGCCCTCTCAAGAGTGTCTTCACTACAATCACAAGCAAAGACAGTGATGCCGCCACTAGACCTGAAGAAACCATACATTATGACAGTGTCATCATTAGGAATTATGTTCCAGGTAATATAGTTCAACCAAAGGATAATAGAACAAACAAACAGTATCATATGTTCAGGACAAAATAATTGTTCTGAGAACATTACCGTAGTATGGAAACAGCGGTACTTCCATTCCCGCATCCCACTTCTAAAATCTTGGCACAAGCTTTGCTATTAGTCAGTTCAGGAAACTCCTTAAGCAAATATCTCCTTTCCTGTAAAAGCAAGATTCTACATGAACTTATCATGAATCACAACCTCTATTGCCACGAACACTTTAATTCATACTCAAAGTCTGAATGTCAGACAGACAGACACATGGTTTTGCATGTAACTTTGCTGAGTAATCGGTCGGGCGTGCCATTTTCTGAATATAATTTTTCTGATAAACGGCTAAAAATCAAAGGAAATTTTGGAAAAGAAAACCACAGCATAAAAAAACAAATGAATATGTGAATAACCACAAGGTCATTCTGGTGTAGACTACAGTTCTATTTCTGAGAGCCTGACTAAGGAGCAGTGTTATATTCGTATTAGTATGGTAGCATCACTAGGACAACTAAGGCACTCTTTCCCCATTTTTCAGTCAAACATTGCTCTCTGAAGGTTCATTCCACTTGGAAGTTCATGGATATAAAAAGCTGCTATCCATCAGAAATTCCATTCCATCAGTTTGTTCTGCAGTCTACTTTGCAACTAGGACTCGTTCTTTGGTAAATGAACACACATATGTAACATGGTTAAGACAGTGAATCTCTAAATCGACCCTAAACATCCAAATATGGTTGGTGCTATTAGTTCGTCGCATGAACTCTGTAAACCGAAGTTTTGACTGACGTTTCCTAATTCATACTATTCCTGACTGGATAAGCAGATGCACAGTTCAGAAAGGAAAGGGAGCAAAGGTCTGCGCAGGGGGTGGAGAGGAGAGGCAACCTTGAAGAACTTGCCGGACGCGTGGCGACGGTGGAAGCTCCTCCAGGCCTCCGACGAAGGCTGCGGCGGCGAGGAGGAATTCTCGGCGGGGCTGTGGAAGGGGGTGAGGTGGTAGCAGAAGGCAGGGTCGGATTCCACCTCCGCCTTGAGGTCCTTCCACTCGAAGTCGTGCGAATGGTACTCCGCCTCCGCCTCGTCCTTGCCGGCGTTCTCCAGTTTGCCTGGTGCTTCTTCCACCTCCACGGAGGCCATGATTTGTTGCCGGATTAGCAAGATCCACCAGTCCTTGTGGCTTCTATCACGGTTAGCTCGTCCCAGACATCGCCGAGGGTGGAGGGAGCTCAAGTCGCCGGGAGGTGCGCCGCCGCTGCAGGGATGGGGAGGGGGCGAGCAGGCATAAACCCTCCGTGGTATATGGTTAAAATAAAAGCGGCAAAATGCATAAACGCCCGTGGTAATTGGTATATCTGGTTAAAATAAAGGAAAAGCAGCAAAATGGTACAAATTACTGATGCGTTGCTAGACTTTTTAAAAAACCATTTACCTTATTTAAAAAATTAGTACAGATAAAATAAATATAGAGCATACTTAATTTAATTTTAACTAATGATATAAAATGTGCTGAAAACAAGGAAAAAAGTTATTTACAGGATTTTTAATAGGAAAAGTCTATTTTTAACTATCAAACTATTACTGGAGTTCGCTTTTAGGCATCAAACTTAAATACGGGTATTTGTTACCACTAATAACTATAATAATTGGGTAAATTTGTTCACCCATATGATCTGGTTCTAAAGGTGAGTCTGCATATATGTGTGTATTTTCTAAAAACTTATAAAATATAATTTAATCCATAAAAATAGAAATAATCAGTTTAAATCAGAAAAATATGAAACATGTATCTCAATTTCCCAAAAAATATAATCTAACTCACAAATTCACAATGTTCTACTTAGAGTTATATCTGAGTCTTATTGATTCTTTTTGCTAGTGATTTATTGCTTGTAATCGTTACCATTGTTATTTAAATTATTATTTGATGCTATATTAGATTAGGATATTAACCCAAAGGATTCATGCCAGAGGAAGTTTATGTACTAACTTTGTATTTTTCTGATTTATAAAAGTTAGTTATGATTTTTGAGAGGTTAAACCATCCTATGCAGACTGCAGAGGTGAGAAGTTAATCCAATATGTTCCCATGCAAATAACTTGCACAATGAAATAGTTGATACTTTATAAAAAAAATCATACCATTGCGAGATCTCCATAAAGTCTAGCATCTCATCAAGATATGTTTTCTACATATAACCAGGTCTCAAACGTATCTTTGGACACTAGCTGGAGGTCGTACCCAAGAGAGAGATGTGAACTTGTGAGATACGTACTTAGCATAATTGCATTCAAGTAAAAGCTGTATAACTTTGGTAGAAGTATAAAAACAACATGTTGAATCTCCATAGCAATTTGCGCATGAAAATTTTAATCTTCACTGTCAGCTTTATGGTAAATTTGGATACCTCACTCGGTAGTGCCTTGCCTTGCTGCACGAAGAGACTAAACTAGTTGGCCATCTGGATGGATAGCAATTTTTTTCTTTGCTTTTGTGAGAGATCCAAATTAGCTCTCCTGGGCTGGCAAACTTCTCGTACAGGTTTTTTTCTTAAAAAAAAGACAGCTATTATGTAAGAGTAACCAAACAAAAGAATCATTTTCATCGTTTAATTGAATATGCTGGACTCTTTCTGGCAGTTGTTCCTATGCTATTAACTTTGTCTCCAACCAGAGATTTTCCATGGACCCAACACTAACTAGGAGGGTGATAGGAACAACCTTGGCAAGTTCAGAATGTCACCTATGGGCAAATACTATATATAAACTAGGATATTGCTCTAAGGCACTTCTTCTACATTGCAGTGTGGTCTTGGGTAGTTGGGTAAGAGACTCTGCCTATGGGTAAGTTTGATTGGGAAGTACTAAGGTAACAATTAGGTATGAAATGCAGGGTCGGGCCGGCATGATCCGGGGCCCTGGACGAAACTCTAGACTGGGGCCTCTATTAGACTAGTGGTTTAATATAGTTCATAGAAAAAAATACATAGAAATTGTATTTATTTATCTTGTATGCTTTACTTGAACAACTTGGTTCTCGTGGTGTTCCTTGAAATGAAAATTCAATAATAAACTCATAATCGATCTTCTCTAACAGTCCACTCTCAAGTGCTACCATGGTTAAATCACTAAGTCGTTCTTGTGTCATTGTAGAGCGCAAGTTGGACTTCAGGAATTTGGAAATTAAGAGATAAGAAGATGAGAAATTAAGAGATAAGAAGAGATAGTATAACTTCAATAATGTAACTATTACTTTAGAATTGAATAACTTTAGAAGAGATAAGGAATTAAGAATTAGGAAAAAGGAAAATACATACGTACGTAGCCGGCTGGAGTGCTTGCGCCCAGCGGCCAGCATCGTGCGGCCGTGCGAGCAGCTGCCCGCAGCCGGCTGCGGCCGGTAGTGCTGCGGTGCTGCTGACGTCCGGCGTCTGCCGTGCGCTGAGCCGGGCGATGGACTGGAAGAGGAGCGGCGCGAGGCCCGAGGCGCGACCGCGAGGCGTCACCGAGACGGAGCGGAGGAGTCGCCGAGACGCCGAGCGAGCGGGCTGCATTAGTCGTTTTGGGCCATCTATCAGCAAGTAAACTTGGAGAACTTGGGTCAACTATTGGGCCTAATACATACACTAGAAAAAAATTAGGGGCCCCTTCAATTTGGGGACCCTGTACCGTCGCACGGGCCGCACATGTACTGGGCCCAGGCCTGGTGAAATGGATACTATTCGTCTACTTATCTGCTCGAAGGGATTCAATTCAAATATTAAATGTATAGTTCATACCCTAATTCTGACATTCAATATGCATATATACCATATCCGAATATGAATATCCAAATTTAAATAATATAAATATTTGAATATACTTTTATATTCGATACTATCCATATCCAAATCTAAACACATAAAAAAATTAAATATTTATATTTATTTCCGCGGTATTGTGTTACATGTAATAACTAATAAGTTTTCATCCCTACTGATGATAAGATATCTCTTTTTTCGATAGAGGTATCTTCATTAATCTTAGACCCGCCATGATGATACAATCATATTAAGACCGCCCCCGCTCTGTATTGGAGACAAATTTTTTGTGGGGACTGTTTTTGTGGAGGGATAATCTTAAGGTCCTTGAGCTTTACAAAGGAATCGCACAATGTAATCATCCACTTTGGTTCTATAGCTTTTTTGTTTGGCCACACACTATATAGGAATAGTGAGGTAATCCATAATTAAGCACTTTCAGAAAATGCTCTTGTATTTTCTTCTTCACATTCATAAAACACTCTTGTATTTTGTCACATTCATAATATGCTCTTATTGTAAAAAAAAAACTACTTAAAATCCAACAAAAAAATAATTTGTACCTAATGCATCATTATTAGCAAGATGAATGAACCCAATTATCCTAAGTTAAAATGTAACACAAGAACACAAATCCAACGACATTCTTGTCTTAGTGATCGGAAACTGAGTGTAACTCAAGTAGTTAGGTTTCTTGTGGTGGAACCTAGCCATCAGTATTCAAATTTTTTGACTCGGCATGAGTGTCCATATTTTCGAATTTATTTGAGGATTTAACAACATTATTCCTTTAGTCGTAGACGATAAGACTATGGTGACTTTACCAGTCTCAAAATCTACCAACCCATTCTTTCTACTCATAGGGGTAGGTTCGCGTACATATATTCATATGCGAGAGTCCGCGCTTGTATGTATTTTAGAAAAAAAAAACAAGTTTAATTGATTGACCAACAACAACCTGGGTGATGCGTTTTCACAAAAAATAGAAGACCGGGTGCCAATTATAGTTTTATTTATATCAAGTTAACCAAAATTTCTACAGCAATATGTTGCCTAACAATTATCATCGAATTAGTTTTTGTTTTTCTTGCTACATGCTACTCTACGCAATGAACTAAACTGCTGATCTTGAAGAGGTCAGGAGCTAACTTCCAGATCGATGGAGATGTGAACAGGTGGAAAGCGAGTGATGTCTTGCCACTTATGTCCAACTCATTGCCCAACCACCTCCGCACAAAACCAATTCCCTGCCGTCCGCCCTATTTCTATATCTTTGTTCTTCTCTGTATGTATGAAACCTTGGATCTGCAGACTAGTTTGGTGAGGGTGACTAGACCTTGCCGTATGATTCTTTGTCCCGTTATACGGTCAGTCCTGGCTAAGTCTTCCTTACGGAGTGAGCTAGGCAAAAGTTTCCCTTTTTTTTTTATCCGTGGGAACCTCGTCGTTGTTTTTACCTAGTAATTTTATACATCATGACAAACAAATTTAATATATTTGGTTGGTTAGCTGCTAATTGCGAAACATTGATGCATTTTTGGTTCATAATGGTTAGTAATGTAATATAAATTAGTAGTCCTAGAGTGTTCTTAAACAAATAGAATTGAATTAAAATTAACCTATTAGCTTGCATGCCCATTCATTCGATGATTTACATCCACAGACAGTTAAAAACCATATGGTATATGCCATCCATATATATTATTTTATTTAAGAATAATATATTGAAATTTAATATATGTCAAGATACGTCCTTAAAGAACTGGATTGAAATTAAGGCCTGTTTGGCAGTTAAAACTTTATTGAAGGTTCCATTTTCTCACAATGAAAGGAATGGTATGTTCCACTAGATCATAAGAAGAATGTGTAGGTCCATATGTAGACAAGATGTGTTAATGAAAAACATTTGAGACAAAAGGATCAGACAAACTAGGGTATATATTACGATAATTTGACTGAATCAAGGCTTGAAAGGTAATTCCTGGAAAAATCTTCTGCGCTTCGCGGCGTACATCAGTACCCAACAATTGTTTTTTTAATATTCTTAATTGTTAGTAGTCCCCAGTGATCACTCAAAGGAAGTAAAACCCATTGGAATAGTTTTCCTAGTGGAAAGTTAATTTAATTACTTCGAAAGAGAAATATTGATCTTTTCAGATAGAGTTCAGATCTCTCTGAACTGTGAAGCCAGTGGAGTTTTTTTTTTTCCTGGACCATTCCTTAACATGTTTTTCATTAAGCGGAAGAAGAAAATTACAGCCTAAGTAGGCCATGGTATGCCAGCAAAAACTATATGCGATGAACTGCTACTAGCCAGTGGAACCTTGATAATACATACGAGGATTAAACGTCCAAATCAAAACTGGACAATCAGCATCATCGATATCTTAGTTCGACCAGAAATGGGTAATTTGTGACATAATTTATCATGTGCACACGAGCAAATCATTGTCCTCCCTCTCATAAACGTAACAAGACTATATATCACATTTTGGACTGGAGAAATATCTGAAATTGAGATAGACTGAGAGAGACTGACATATACAGGCAACGCCGGCTGCATAAGGAGCATCCGGGTGAAAGCAACAGAAAGTCCAAGACTAACATCGGAAGAGAAACGGCGGATATAAAAACAAATGGCATAGGGATGATCCAACGAAGACTTCTCGTTCTATGCACTGTCTTACAATACACAATTTTGCTACCTGCTGCAATGGTATGCCCCATAGATTAGATTTGTAAGCTATATGCTTCTGAAGAAGTCATTTTTTGTAACTGATTCCTTATTTGGCACCATACAATTTTTTTATTTTTTTTTTGTAAATGATTCCTTAGTTGGCACCAAACAATCTTTTTTTTTCCAAACAATCAAATCCATATACTCCTATAGTCCTATAGATACTAGGGGAAGAAAAAAAATGAAATGGCCTTCCACCACACGCAAAGCTTGTAATTAGTAGGTGTGTTTAGATTATTCCACTTTTCACTATAGATAGTAGTGGGAAGCGTGTTTTGTGAGGAGGATGAATAGTAAAAAGTTGATCTAATCACACCGTGCTGTCAGTGTAAACCTTAGATTTTATTATCGTACATCACCAGTTCACCACGTACCAGCACACGTACGTAAGGACATTAGTATAATCAAACAAGTTGGCCTTCCTGGCATAAATATTTTCTACTTTTTTTTTAATCACCAATGTGTGCAGCTAGCTGCAGTCGACGCCAAACCACCCGAGAACAAGAACCGTTCGCACTGCAGTCGGCAAGAGGAGAGGCAGGGCGGCCGGGGCGCTATACACATGCACTGGCATGGCCGGCCGGCCGCGGCCGGCCGAATAGTTTTCTCGTCCTTGATTGTCGCCATCTCCAAACGCCAGAACTAGACGTCAAAGCCGTGTCGATTACTCCCTGAATAAAACTAGCAACTTGCAGCTGCACTGCACCTGCTGCTGTCACTATATAAGGCACCTGCCCTTGTTGCGTCCGAAGTCTCCGATCCGAGTCTGATCTCCCATCAACACTCCTCCCCAAAACCCTAAGAACTCCCCTCATCATTAGCAGCTGTTTGACGCGGTCTGTCTACACTCCAAAGTCCAAACCATAGTAAGTGTTACTACCTCTTTGCTCGCTCCATGGAAGGTGGCTACAACAAGGCCGGCTCACCGGAGGCGTCCGGCGAGGGCGGTGGCTCAAGGCGCGCACCGGCGGGGGCCTACTATGAGTGCTCCTTCTGCAAGAGGGGGTTCACCAACGCTCAGGCGCTCGGCGGCCACATGAACATCCACCGGAAGGACCGGGGCGGTAAGTCCGGGACCACCGCGCCGCCGCAGCAGGACGACGCCGGTGGCTCCCGGACCTATGGTGGGGACGTCCACCTGGGCCTCTCCCTGGGGAGGAAGCAGGAGGATGTCGATTTGGAGCTCAGGCTTGGGAGTTATCCTTATAACTAGCAGCTATATAAGTCTATGAGAACTCACAATTTGCTAAACTAGTGGAGGAATATAATCAGCTATGTGCTGATTGATATAATATAGGTATGAAGCTAAGTCGGCATGCATGCTACTTGTTTTTGCTGCTGCTCGATTTTTCATTCGGTAGTTTGGTTTTTGTTTGTCTGTTACCTATCGAGACTATGATTGAGGAGGTAATGATTGATGTAGCAGGATCAAATAATTTCTTGGAGGTCCTAGCTTGCTCGATCGGTAGCCGATGTATATAAGTGTGGAGAATGTGCACACAATATGAAGAAAATTTTTATGAGCTCTCTTCATCATCTGTTGTTCTCCTATTAATTTGGACCTGTGTTGTTACTCACCCTTGTGAAGAACATTAAGAGAAGATTTCTGATGGATGCTTTGGTTTATTAATGAAGATTTTATTTTTTCCATGGTGCATTGTAACCTCCGGGTTTAGTGGGGAATACGAGGCAACAATAGTAAGCAGTGATAGGTTTGAGAAAGGAGAATATATATATTATTAATTAGTACAAAACATTATGGATCAGCAGCCTTTATAGCATACAAAATGATTAAGGTAGTCTAATTACTGTGAGTTCATCCCTAGATCGATTGAAGCTTTAGATACTTTGGATTATTACTCCAAAGTAAAGTAGGAAAGCAGTACAAAACAAATCTCCTTGTTTGAAATAAAAAAGAAATATCTCTATGTGTTAGAAAGCAAGCTTTTTCTCTGCAATACTTTCTTCATTCTGGAGTTAGTAGCTATTAAAATGAACTCATTCCCTAGTAGCTTCCCAATTATTTGGTGATATTAATCAATTCTTCATCATTTGACATGTTATTTTTTTCCCATTTTTCTCTAACAATATAGGTTTTATGGATCCAGCTTGATGATGGGAAGTGAAACAATTTTTCAAAAGGGATGGTGTACTTTATGAGTGAGTTAGAGAGAGAGAGAGAGAGAGAGAGAGAGTAAATGCCTATTGGTTTTGACCTATGTGCTGTAAACTATACTTTTGCGTGTTCTCCCTACTTTACTTTTGTTTACAGTTGCAAAAAAAAAATCTCACTATTCATAGGTACATTTCTCAATAGTATTGGATCATATCTTAGTTTTTGTTTAAGCACCCTCACACCTTTTACAAAGCTTTACATATATTCAAGCAAACAAAAGCTGAGGACCAAACCTCGTAATATGCATGCGACTTAAAAGATTTTTATTGCAAACTTTTTTTCTGAAAATTAAGAAGGAGCACTGCTATGTCATATAAGGAGAAGAACGCGGGATTTTATAGTGTTCTGATTACATAATAAAAGATAAAATGGACTGCTCAAAGGCCTACAAATTAGTTGACCTACTACTGGGATAAGCTTAATTGCCTCCTCAAGGTGATTTCTTCCTTCACCCCATCCATTTTTTATGGCCAACTCATACATGGTGGGAAGAACACCAGACCAGTCCACTGCTCCCATATCCCACTGTTCTGCCCTTCCCAGTTAGATAGATCTGAACAGCAATTTTTCTTTGTAAGAAAATTAGTATAATTTGTATGGGTAACAATTGATTTTTCCTCAAAGAATAATGTTGTTTCGCAAAAATAATAATAATAATGCTGTCATTTTTACAATGCATGAGTACTTCCATATAACGCTGCTAATAAGCCTGGGAGGTTTCTGTTCTCTGGGCCTTCACTCTTCAGATGCTTCGGAGGATTAAAATTTAAAAACATTCAGGTGTCACGGGGATCCTCTCACCACAAGACAAAAAAAATCTTGGTAACTTTTGCTGAAGGCATGCTTATTCTGTAAAAAAACTTTTTTTAGACAATTTTTTTTTTGCTGAACCAGACTGAGATAGCCAAGACTAGCCCATCAATCTGGGTGAACCGAACCAAGAAGTACTAGTGTACCATCACTAAAACATTTTGACAACCTGTATAGGCTACACAGGGCCCAGAAGTTAGAGGTGGGCCACCAAAATATCGCGCATGTAAACTGGGCTCTATGCATGCATGTGCTTGACCTTTCTTCTTACTATTTCTTGCCGCCGTAACGAAATTTTGTCCCGACTTTTTCTTTCGGATTTTGTTTCTGAACATAAAATTTCACAAGTGCTTGTTTTCTTTATCTTTTATAAAATGGTTGATTTTACCCACAAAAAAGGGGTAAAGATTTTACAAAATCTACAACTTATATGGACCCATCGCTGCTTTCTGAAATATGTTGCGCTAAAGTGTTTGATTAGTCTAACGTGCATGGTTATTTTGGACATTTAGATGGATACTAGCTGTGTATGTGCCATACAGGTTCTGTAGAAAACAAATAGTACTAGGTAGCGAGCTTCGTTCTGTGAGAACCCCAGCCAAAGGTTGGGTCATACAATACAACCCAACATTTTCTTTTTTAGCGATGAGTGTCCCAGTTCAATGAGAAGCAAACAAATACAGTTGGGCTAGTGACAAGGTGGAAACAGCCAGGTGAAGTAAAAGCCGTCCCGATGGTAGTTGTTCCCACTCACGTTAATTTCCAAATATAGCTTTGTAGATGATCTCCAATTTACTACTGCGTATCCTTCTAAATTGATACGCATGGATCTGATAGCAATATTTCTGTTGAAATTCTTCTATAAATGCACGCCTACGAGCTCAACCATACCATTTCTCCACGTTTGCACAAGTTCACCATGGGAGGCACACGCACCTCGACCATGATCTTGTTGCTTTGCTTCATCTTGATCCCTGTTCTTCTTCTTCCTCCAGGTACCCATCCTCCAACTTACGAATCTTTATTTTATTTCCTAGTCCATAATTCTTTTTAACCTTTTACAATGGTCATTTATTTGGGGAAGTATACGTAGTAGTAACCCATTTTAATCTGGTCCAAAAATGTCATCTTCAATAATCTTGATATACATTTTTCCAAGGCGCCATGGCAACCATATTCGTGTTCACAAACAAGTGCCCCGAGACGATCTACCCCGGCGTTCTGACGAGCCCAGGCAAGCCGGCGTTCCCGACCAGCGGCTTCGCCTTGCCACCCGGCCCCGACGCCGCGTTCCCCAACATCCCAGCTGGGTGGTCCGGTCGCATCTGGGCCCGCTACCACTGCGCCACCGACGCCGCGACGGGCAGCTTCGGGTGCGCGTCCGGCGACTGCGGCACCGGACGCGTCGACTGCTACGGCAATGGCGGCGGCCAGGCGCCGAGCACGCTGGCCGAGTTCACCCTCAATGGCCACGACGGCAAGGACTTCTACGATATCAGCAACGTCGACGGCTTCAACTTGCCCATCCAGGTAATTAACAAATTAATGCCTTGTTCGGCAACCCAGGAATTGCTCCCAAGCTGGAATGGTTCCATGCATGGTTTGAGTGATTCCTGCATGTCACTCAAACCATGTGGTTTGATTCCATGAGGTCATACTCATGGAATGAAATAGGCCTTTTTGGCATGGAACATGACCAAACCATGCTGGGTTTAAAACCCTTCCATGCCTAACCGAACAAACATTTTGGGTAGACCGGGATTGATTCCATGCCAAGATATTCCATGTGGTTTGGAGCCCATTCCATGCCATTCCATGCCAAAACGAACAAGGCCTAAGCAGGCGACGTATCAGGTGAAAATCAACATTTTTATAAATATCATGGAACTTTAAGCCGATCCACCTTCCGTGAACGCCCTTTTGATCGACATCATCGTGATCGACATCATCGTGTGACCCAGATTGAAGTTTCATGGTTTCACGAAGATGTTGGTTTCTACCTGATATGTCGCCTTATTTATTTATTTCGTGACAAATGATCATAGTAACGTTCTAAGCAAGGTTAGTGCTCATTCACGTCGTATCGTACAAATCCTGCCGTACGGCGGCGCGAGCTGCGCGACGGTGACGTGCGCCGCCGACATCAACGGGGAGTGCCCGCCGGAGCTGGTGGCGAGGGCGGCGGACGGCACGAAGGTGGGGTGCAAGAGCGGGTGCGGGGCGTTCAACACGGACGAGCTGTGCTGCCGCGGTGAGTTATACGGGACACCCGACAGGTGCAGGCCCAGCGGCTACTCGCAGTTCTTCAAGCAGAGGTGCCCGCAGGCCTACAGCTACGCCTACGCAGGGTTCACAAATCCGGTCCGGTAGTTCGAACCGTCGCCCGGCGGTAGCGGTTTACCGGACCGGTTTGACCGGTAACCGGTGGAAACCGGTCAAATTCAAATTTTGAATTCAAATCCCCCGTGCAATCGGTTTTTGGCGGCTAACCGCTCGGTTAGACCGGTTACCGACCGGTTTGAGCCGGTTGCCGACCGGTTTGAGCCGGTTTTGTGGACACCCCAAACCGCTCGGTTTGGATCGGTAACCGACCGGTTTGAACCGGTTACCGACCGGTTTGAACCGGTTCGATGGACAGCAAAAATTTGGCATGAAATATGCGTAAATTAAGGAAAAAAATAACTAAAAATATAGACAAACATCCATACATATAATTGTACATACAAACATAGTACAAATGTCCATGCAAATAGTTCAGTAGTCCTCTCATACAAATAATTGTTCAACGGTAGCATCGCGAGGCCATTTCATACTCCGCGGTGGACATCACATTCAAACCCTGCCTTACAAGCAACTCAGCTTTGAACTCCTGCCAAGTTTGGCCCGTCCAGGCCGATGTCGTCTGCCATTCCTGAAGTAACATATTATACCAATGAGGATCTTGCCATTCGTACACCCATCTCATCGGTGGCTGCATGCTCAACTCCGGTATAGGATAGTGATAACTAGACTGTGAGGATTCCCTGTAGGAGGAGCTAGAAGAGAACTGTGGAGAGTCGTAATCCATCGGTTCAACCGTTCTCCTCTGTGCAAGTCGCAGGCGTAGGTTGTAGTTGACATAGACAAGCTTGTTCAGTTTTTTGTGTGACAACCGATTGCGAACCTTTGTATGCAGCAAGGCAAAAGTACTCCAGTTCCGCTCGCATCCACTTGACGAACAACATTGAGCAACAAGCCGCAAAGCAAGGGCCTGCAGCCTGGGAGTTTTGTTCCCGTTCATCATCCACCAAGAAGATGCAGTTGTCTTTGGGTCATGCGCCATTTGTTGTGCCAATTGTGTGCCAAAGTCACCACGTTTCTATCGAAACAGCTCAGCCTCTTGCAATGCCTGGACGGCGCTCGAGAGATCGGTCATGCGCTGAAAAGCATCCTTCAGTGTACTCCACATTTCTGGACTTGGAATAAACGTATAGGCATACCTCGGATTCAGGACAGAAGCTGCAAAATAGAAAGTACCACGAATGAGCATAAGGTGTATGGAACGTGAAAGTATAAACTTTTGTTCACAATGAGCAGAATCCGTCTTACCTGGAACCAAATAAGTGTCATAGAAGATGTCCTTCAACCTTGCGTTGTAAATCGCTTCATACTCTTTGTACATGGAAACATTGCGGCCAAAGAAAGATTGCATTTCATTTCTCACACTCTGTACGTTGTGACATACCTCGCACATGTTCGGCCGCTTGTCCAGATCAGCAAAGCGAAGTAAGCTGTATATTGGTTGGACTGAGTCAATGACAAATTTCATTCCCTCCCACCACTGTAGACTTGAAAATCTCGTATGAGTAAATCTACCCATATTTGAATTGGCCCATTTGCTCTGCAAAAATTCAGGAGATCCCATCCACTGCATGAAACGATCACGTTTCCGATACATGCTGTCTAGGAACATGTAGTTGGTCCCAAAGCGAGTTGCACATCACTTCACCAACTCACCACCAATCGCCTGCCTCATCATTGCATTCAACTGACCATGATTGTGTAACCACGTTGATATTTTCTTGCATTGTTCGATCAAATCTTGATGTTCGTACCTTTCACCGATATCCTTTAACATCAAGTTGACAGTGTGTGCTAGACAAGGTGTCCAAGTAATGTGTTCGTATGTTTCTTGAATCCCCTTGCAGGCTTTCTTGTAGTTGGAGCCGTTGTCCGTGATCACATGAACGACATGCTCTGGTCCAATTTCGTCCACCACCTTCAGAATTTCCTGCAAATACACATATTATTTAGCAACATCCAAATTATATTCGGATCGAAATGAACTAGGTACGGGGTTACCTTCCGCAAATATGCAGAATCTTGAGATCTTCCAGTCGCATCAATAGACTTGTGGAACCACATGACCCCATTGCAATATATCAAAAAGTTAATGACACTCATCTTTGTCGGCCCAGTCCACGAATCACACATCAACGTGACGCCGAACATAGGCCACTCTGCCTGAAACTTTGCGTACTGAACCTGCAAGTCTCGCTCGTTTTGATCCAGGTACTTGCCATCAATATCCCGTCCAGTGGGTGACGCGATACCTTCACCTGCAAAACATATGCACTCATGAGATTAGATCTAAACATGTAGTTGCGTAGCTATTATTTCGGCTGCAAAGAAAACATACCCCACTTCTGTGTCTCTCTGACCGCACTGACAAAGTATGGACTGTCAGCTTGTCTTCCAGGAACTCCCGCAGTATGGAAAAACTTTGACCAAGCTTTTCCAATAGCTTCCTTTGCATTCTTACCCTTCTGCGTCCATGAGCCTGTGTCAATCCTTGGCTGCGTCGATCCACGCGCCGAACCTAAGTTGTAGTCCGTCACCCCAGGAGTCTGCCTCGCTGAAGTTGCCCTTCGAAGCATCCTCTGCAACGTACCCTCTCCCCTCGTACCACTACCCCCTCCATGCTCGTATGCACCTCCTCTCTGTTGCACCCCGCGACGGAACTCCTCTTCCGCTCTTGATTGGTTCAGGGCACGCTGCAGCTCAGCCTCCTCATCATACGCTTCACCTCCACCAGGATAGTTACCTTCCGCTGCAGCCTTCTCCTTTCTCAACTTCTCTTGAGCACGTTGAGCAGTTAGCTTCTTTGTCCTTTCAAGCTCACGCTGAAAGTACTCACGCACCTCCTTTGAAACCTTCTCGCTATGGACGACCTCCGTCCCCCGGCCTGCCAAATGTTGTTTCAATCTAGTGGCACCACCGCCTCCCTTGGACTTATGACAATAGTTGCATCTCCAACCGGGGTGAAGATTTTCACCGTGTTCCCATACAACATCTCTATCTCTACCAGACATTGCGTATCTGCAAACATGGAACGAACATAAACATATCAATGTCAACTTGACAACACATAGCTATATCACAATACTTAAATCCTACATCAATTTCCTTATTTCCAAAATCACAATACCCTACATCAAAATTTACATACATTGCTACAAATCACTAGATCCACTTCATACATTCTAAAATCACTTGGATGCAATCAAAATATACCTAAATATCTCCATCACTACATCCATTTCATAATTTCATAGATCACAATAGCCTAAATCATTGAAACCCGCATCAAATCCATACCTTACCCGCGGTCGGGCGGTTACCGCCGCTACCGAACGGTAACCGACGAAACCGGAACGGTTACCGCGGGTCGAGAGCCGGGAACCGCGGCGCCGGGAACCGGGGCGGCTTGCCGCTCAAACCGAATATTTGAGAAATTTTGACACCAATAGATCCAGCACACTATGAAGTATTTTTAAGAATTTTTATCCGATTTTTTAAATTTTTAAATTCAAATTTGAAATTTTTGAATTCAACCGGTTTGAAACCGCCCCGAACCGCTACCGGTCCGGGGCGGTTCGACCGGTTACCGCGGTTACCGGTCCGGTAACCGCGGATTTGTGAACCCTGCGCCTACGACGACGGGAGCAGCACCTTCACCTGCCCTTCCGGCGGAAATTACCAGATCATCTTCTGCCCTTGATGTTAATTCTCGTTTAATTGCCGCTGGACTACACTACTAGCGTATGGCTCGGAAGTCTTTGAGACAAATAAGTGTTGTTCCATTTTTCTACTTTGGTTCAGCAGTCTTTATTACCTTCGTTTTTGCGGCGCGCCAACTAAGGATTTCACGCTATCCCTCATGACTCATGGGTGTTTGATTTGAATCATCCCTTCCTCAGATTTTAGGGATGGGACCACGCTGTCTCGTGTTCAGTTGAGTGGGATTATAGGTCCATATCATTTTGTTTTGTTATGAGAAATTAGGATGAATGGATGGATGACTTTATTGACACCTTTTGCTGCAGTCATCAGCTGGCCTTATTTGTCAGTCGTGGCCCCATGTGTCATACTCTTCTTTTACATTTTTGTTTCCGGAAGAAGTCCAGATTACTCCAACTCTTCTACAGAAGTCAACCTCCAACTATGAAACCTCTAATCTCACATCTAGGGTGTGTTTAGATTGTAGGAAAAAACATTGTAGCATAAGAAAAACACTGTAGCATTCGCTGGGAAACGTATTTTGTGAGGGAGGAATAGTGAAGAGTTAGAATGAATAGTGAAGAGTTAGAATGAATAGTGAATAGTTGGGAATCTGAACATGGCCCTAATCTTAAATTTTAAAAATTGTAGAAATTTCTATTCTGTTTGGAAGTGCTATATGGTAGAGATCCAAACAATCTATGGGATGATGTGCAAGGATAATTCTATCGTCGCCCGCTACTCGCCAACCAAGCGGTCGACCTGCGTGAAGACACGTCCACGGCAAATAGTCAACCTCACGAGCATTCTATTTTTTTATTTATCCAGGCCTCGTTGTGCAAGTTAGAGGAGCCATACCACCCATTTTACACCTCCCTCCTTCCCTCTCTCTCTTCCCTTTCTTCTCTCTACTGGATCCATTGTCGTGTCTACCACCGAGCGGGGCGGAGAGCAGGGCAGCTCACGGTGCGGCATGGAGGCAATCGATGGCCATGCTCGCTTCCTCCTGATCCAGCCTCAGCGCGGAGAGGAAGCGGCGGGACTCGCCCCTCGCTGGTAGGCGGAGCCACAAAGGCTACTCAATTTTTCAAAATGTTTTCGATTCAAAGTTTATGTGTGAAGTTTTTTCTTAAGTCTTGCTTCAAAGATTTGTGCTTAAATTTTTATATCATTTTTTTAGAAAAAAATGTTTGTGGATGTTCATGCTAAAAGGCCTTGTAAATCGAAAATGCCTAGTGATGCTACAATGCCTATTGTGTTCGTATGAGAGAATGGTGTGGGAGTAGTATGATATAGCGTCTTGGGAATAAACCACATAATCAAAGAAAAAAACAACAACAAAAACTGCACAACCTGTACATCACCAGAACTTACAAGCTGTGTTTCATTTCATTAGCATAAGGATCTTGACTAACAATTACTCTATTAATATCTTAATTATCTGCTACAAACAATACTCATAAGAATTTGAATATCTTTAATATGAATCTAATGGCATTAATTTTCAATATAAAAATTGTCTTAATACATTAATTGTCGGCCAAGAAGTAAAGGATGCCTTCTAAAAAATTGATCAGTCCTATTTAAATTTGGCTACTTATGATGGGTAGCTAATGAATATGCTTATATCTTCAATCCAGATTGTTCCTTATCTAAAGCATGCCTCATATTGTTGTTTCATAACATGATCTTAGCATTTATATACCTGAGTTCACCAACGGATATGCCAAGATCGTTTGACTATATTATTCATAATTCAAAGATATTAGAATAAGATAGAGATTTATATCTGAGTGGACTTCATCCTTAGGCAAGCTGCTACACCTTAGTTTGCACATGATACCATGTAGTAGCAAACTCTCCCTATAAATACATAGGAGCCTCATAGTTTTGTTATACCCAAAGTCGCCGTAACATTTTGTTGTCCAGGACTCTACCAGCATGGTCATCATGGCAAGCCCATGGTCATGGACCATTTTGTTGCTCTCCTATTTGGCCTCTGTCTCCGCGCCAGGTATATATTGATCTTCTAACATTTGATTCCTGATCCGTATGTATATAAATGACTAGGGGATGTTCAATGCATAGTATCATATACTTATACCCAAGGCCGTCATATAATAATGAAATTAATGTGTAGAAACAACCCATCCAATGTGTAGTAACATGTTTCATTGGACTATCAAACAATTCATTGTTGCCATATTTTGTCCATAAAGGTGGAGCTAAAGTCATCTAATCTGTCCCAGATACGGGGTTTTGTGTCAAAATTATTAGGCTACTCCCAGTCCATTACATCATGTACATTAAATGAGTACTCTATATGATTTTTGGCGAGGCATAACAAAAAGGTGAAAATGAGATATGTATAACTAGCTATATCTTATAGACACGCCATTTATGCTAAATATCTAACACAGAATTTCACGCTTCCGGATTCTTACAGATACAAACAAATTGAACAATAATTAATCCTCTCCTTGTGACATTGGAGCTTTGGATATTCAAGAGCATTGAGAGTAGTTTTAGATATTCCATGAAAATTTGGAAACTTGAAATTTGATTTATTTTTTTTAAAAAAAAAACTTGCTATATGGGTATATCACTACACAAGCCAAACTCCCTACCGCCACCACGTTGCCAGTACGTAGCAACTGAACAATACGCCTGGCACTAACCAAGCTGATGAGTATAAATAATTATTTCAGGCGCAATGGCAGCAACGTTCGCGTTCAGAAACAACTGCCACGTGCCGATCTACCCCGGCGTGCTGACGAACCCAGACAGGCCGGCGTTCCCGACCAGCGGCTTCATGCTCCTGCCCAAAACAGCAATCAGGTACCACAGCGTCCCGCCCAACTGGGCTGGACGCATCTGGCCTCGCCACCGCTGCGTCCCGTCCGGCGAAGGCGGCTTGTCGTGCCACTCCGGCGACTGCGCCGGGAGGCTCCAGTGCAGCGGCGCCGGTGGCCAGGCGCCGAGCACCGTGGCCGAGTTCACCCTCAGTGGCCACGACGGCAAGGACTTCTACGACATCAGCAACGTCGACGGCTTCAATATCCCTCTCCAGGTTTGTTCTTTCGTAAAAAAAAAAAAACATTAAGGAACACACTCCATAAATTTTCCACTATTCATCATCAATTTTCCACTATTCATCATCCATTTTCTACTATTCATCCTATTCATTACACCCACGCCAACATGTTTTACAACGCACTATTCATTCCACTGGTTATTCATTCCACTAGTTTCCAGAGTGGATCTCAGACACTGACTGACACGTTGTACAACAAACAGATCGTGCCGGCCGGTGCCGGCTGCGCGACGGTGACGTGTGGCGCCGACATCGTTAGAGAGTGCCCGCCGGACCTGGAGGTGAAGGCGCCGGACGGGGCCAAGGTGGGGTGCAAAAGCGGGTGCCTGGCGTTCAACACCGACGAGCTCTGCTGCCGCGGGGCGTACGGGACACCCGACAGGTGCAGACCCAGCGGCTACTCGCAGTTCTTCAAGCAGAGGTGCCCGCAGGCATACAGCTACGCCTACGACGACGGGAGCAGCACCTTCACCTGCCCCACCGGCGCTGACTACCAGATCGTCTTTTGCCCTTAATAAACTGATTCATTCACGGCGTGTTCTCATCGAATAATTGAATGCGTGTAACTATCTGGCTGGCATCATGTTGAACCAAGGGATTTTATTCACCATAATGAGAAACATGCTTGATGCCATGGCTTTAGGTGTTTTCCCAAAGGCTTCTTGTGTCGTAACCAACCAATGGTAATGTGCTGTGGGCTACCTGAAGAGCTTTGGCACGTTGGCAGCAATGCAAAGCAGCATTAATTAACAGTAATGCAGATATATCCCTAACAGCCTAAAGCATCAATTTTAACGAGTACTCTGCAAGTATGAGTAGAAATGTTGGCATTTTGTCAGTCAAAGTTTTAAACAATCAACCATACTACAGGTCGGCGATACAGCTTGCAATTTTAGAGCAATCTGTATTAATGACAATTAGAATGAAACCATGTACAATATATATTTTTAGAGCAATCTGTATCAATGACAATTAGAATGAAACCAAGTCCACTATATATTCTGGCTACTTTGAGTTCTATACAGTCGCATCCTGGTGCTGTCGCCTAGAAACACCATGTCAGTCACGGCCTTCACACGATATATCTTCTCCCTGCCTGGTTTGACCTTGAAGATGTCACAGTTTTGACAAATGACAATAGCATCCTGACGTGTTGTACTTGTACCATGTCTAAAAGTACAACACTGAATGTCAGATCAATTGGGCCTTTGCATGATCTTCTGGGCTCTCCTGAAGCTAAAAATGAATCTAGCTCGCTCATCTTAGAGTTCCTATCTCTCCAACAATCCTTTTTGTCCAACCTGGCTTGTCATCCAAACCAGCGAAATGAATCATAAAGTCTCCATCTGAATAAACCCCTGAAAATCCAATATGCTGTGAGCAAACCATAGAGAGGCCATACATTATAGTAAAGAAATTTCTATAAGAAGCGAAGTGGAAACTTTCTGTTTGTATATGGTTGCTCCAAACAACCTTAGTTCAGCTCATAATTGCAATTGATTGGGAATCAATGCAGCGATAGGCAATATTGTAAGATGACAGAACAATTAGTGTATCATTTTGCACATGATCTCTAAAATCAATTTGCCAAAGCTATCAAATGAGTCGGCAGATAAATATGGACTCCTAGTTAAAATGCAAACCCTCATCATATATGGACTGTAGACTAGTGGAGTGGATGAGAGAATGTGAGAACCTTTCCATGTGGTGGGCAGGTGGAAGATCAGGCGGAGGGCTGACTTCCATGTGAGAATCCAAGGGTAGGAATTGAACAGGCACTGCATTTTTGCTATTCGGACATGCGCTTGCTTTTCTTCAGGTGATAGGTGATCTATAAGATGCTTGAGTGCAGCATTATCTCCACTTCTTGTCGAACCAAACTGTACAAATGAAGTCTGGTTCCACCATGTATCCAAAAACCTCTTACTCCATTCTGACCTCCTTACGAAGAAAACCCCTGGATTAGAAGTGGCATGCCTATTTTAGTATCATGGTGAATGAGGAAAAGAAAGATATATTGTGAAATCATGCACCCGAAAAGCAGAGCAAACTAAAATGGTCATTCGAAATATATATTTCTAAACATCAGATTATTCTGAACAAGCATTACTGTAGGTGAGGAACACAGAGTCTTAGCTTCAGACTCCATTGTATTGACAGTAATATGAGTTGACCATTTCAGGTTATAAAGATGTCTCTTGGGGTAGGACATGCTAAAAGAGTAGTCAGAACAATTCGCTGGCAAAGCAATTTTTGCTAAAAAATGACACAAAACATTCATGTGTTAGGTCTCTCGTACCCGCATTCACACCACCGAAATCTTCCGTCACAACAAGATCAGGTGACTCGTCAAAATCACTATGTCCAATCACTGAGAACAAAATCCTCTCCTGCAAGCAATGTATGGAACAGAGGAAATTATGTCAACAAACCTCAGATGAACATGCCTACATGAGGGACCCATCTCAGCCAAGTTCCTTTTTTTTTTGGAAAATATATATGTTCACGTGGATGGCCCAACCATAAATTACAAGCATCAGAGACTCACCAGCGGGATTTCCGGGTTAGTGACCAGCGTGTCCTGTAACAACCCAAATACAATACAAGCAAATTAAAAATTCTTAGTGATTCGTGTGCATATCACTTAGGTGCAAGAGACAAGAAATTCGATTCCTCGAATGTTAATAATAGTATAATCAAGGTTTGATATAGCTGTAATTAAGTAGCAGCGGCGAGTTGGCGACCCACCGCGTCGTTCCAGAAGAGCCAGTGGTGGCGGCGGAGGTGCGCACGCAGCGCGAGGACCTTGCTCCAGCTGGGCGGGCGGCTGGGGTCGACGGCGGACGCGGGGAGCGCGACGAGGCGGTACCCGTGCGCCGCCGCGTACGCGCGCTTGTTCCGCGCGGTGGCCTCCAGCACGCCGCGGAAGGACCGCCGCGTGCCCGCGCCCTCGTCGGCGAGGGTGACGATGGCGAGGCTGAGGCCGGGACGTGGGAGGAGGAGGGGGTGACCGGTGGCGCCGGGCAGGCACCGGCGGCCGAGCGAATTGGCGCTGCGGAGGAGGAGCGCGGGGACGTGGGCGAGGAGGACGAGGAGGAGGGCGAGCGGGAGGAGTAAGAGCAGTCGACGGAGGCGAAGGCGGTGCCGGTGCTCGCCGGAGCGGCGCGGCCGCGACCGCTCGGCCATCGCCGGGAGGCACCTACCTGGTTCCGTGCGGTTGTATGGACTAGCAGCGGCTGCTGACTGGGCAGTGCTGCTGATTTTTCATAGCCAGAAATAAATGCGGTGAGACTAATAAAAAAACGGCATTTAGAATTAAGCAAGAAAGAAAAAATCATATGATAGCCCCGACCCGCATACGGTCAGCAGAAAAACAGCTATACATCCATAAGATCTCCAATGTGTAGCTTGAACAAAGACTAGAAAGTATTTCTCATTTATGATAATTATACACAATATATTAAAACCATACACCATTCATCCCAAATTGTATGTTGTTTTACTTTTTACTTTTCCTAAGTGCATAGAGTTTGTCATGTAATTAGAACATATTTAGAAAACTATGTACCTCGATATCTCAAAACGACTTAAAATTTGTAACAGAGGGAGTAGCTATGACAGCCAATACTTCAAAAGTTTGATAAATGTAAAAAAAACAATTATGTTTTCAGATGGAATATACCATTTTGAAAATTATACCCATGTAAAACCACAGAAATTTCGAGGACTGAAGATATAGCCAGCTGATATTGGATGCATTAAAGCAAGTACATAACCGAAGTAGGACACACTTTGGACTTCGGACGATCTGTGCCATTTGCCTTCTATTTCAGCTTCTTACTGAAGTCTGGGAGATCAACGAGCTGGACCCTTGAGATATCTTGTGCTTCTTCCCTCTCCTTTTGTGTGTTGTATCCCCATGTTACTGCCCACATGACGTCCAGTAAAAAAAATTAGTTTTTTTTTTAGCGTAGTAAAAAAAATAGTTTTGACCAAAGAGTAAACCATTGGGATTAGTACGAAAAACACGACTGACCCAGGTAGAGGTTCCATTTATCCAGAGCTGGTTCTTTGATCACATTCTTCAAAGTAGCAAGTCGGTCCTCAATGAAACTATTCAAGATGCAGCAGGAAAAGAAAAGGAAAAAATAATGATTCATTACTTTCTTTACCGTTGTCCATTGCATATGGATGCGGATGCCCAGAACTAGTTTATGCGATGCAGTATATAGTACTAAAATTCAATCAGGCAAACTATGGACTTACTGAAGTGTTAAGCCTTGGTGCTGTGGCATCTGCTGTAGTTGCTGGAGAACTTTTACCTTTGGGCTGAAGAATGAACTCACAGATTCAGTACAGAAAAATCAAAGATAGGCCAACACAAATTAGAATAGCACCATACTAACCCAGTGCCAAGGCCATATATCCTTTCAGAAGGAAAATCTATTCCAGCCAATTCTTTCAGTAATGCTTCAGCAAATCTACTCTGAAAGACGATCAATAAGTGATCAGCATTCTGCAGTTCTGCACTACCTACAGAGCAGAACTGTGAAAACAAATATGAATTGACTTAAAGCTTAAAGCTGGAACCAAATTTCCAAAGTTTCCATTATCAAAAGATATCTATAAAAAGGTAAAAGTCTAAAGATGGTCGTTAGAATCATTTGATGATAAGATTCAGTTATTCATAAACATGTACATAAAACAGAAACAGAACGCTTGAACCTACGAAATAGAAGGTCACACAGCAAAACAATGTAGGACTGTAGGAGATAGACCTGTTTTGTTGTAACTATGTAAGTTTCCGAGCTTGAAAGCTTCAATGCATCAGCTGTCCCAGGATAAAACCTGCAGTCACATTGACGCATCAATGAACTGCACAATAAGCTTTGTTTGATGTGTAATGAACATAAGATGTGCAGTTCTCCTGCGTATTCGAGAAAAAAAAGACAGTAGGGGTGGGTGTGGGGGGTGTGAAATTCACCCTATCAAAAGCGACTAATAAAACTGCGACCATTCAAGTAAATAACAACTTTCACAAAGAGCAAAAAATCTATCTGAACTTGCAAGACAATCACTATGAGCCAATAGCACACAGCAAAGTACATTGTACTGCATATGCATGCTCAAGCAGACACACATGCACAGAAAGGGCTAGGTTGCAGACATGGAGCCAATAATTCAGAATTCGGGATTAGTGATCCTTTTCTTTCAACTTATATAATGGCCATAGCCACTAATCAGCATATAAAATTGAGTCATACAAATTAGAAAGTCGTTTACTAGCTTGTCCCACTTAGGTATCATGAGGCCCCTGCTACTATTTATTAAACTATCTTTCATGCTATGCATAGGGGGACTACTATAGAAATGTATAATCTGTATTTCATCCATGTTGGTCATGGCCTGAGAATGTTTTCTAAAAATTTGGAACTGTTCCGCTTAACTGAGGACAGAACACTAACGTATCTAGAGATGGCTGTCCCTGTGACATATATACATCCCAAGTCCCAACAGGTAAAGCAAAAGGTGTACAGTTAGATCTAACTAAATTTCTCCGAATATATTGGTCAGTCAGTCCAAAACGAAAATATACACCAACTATTTCATAGATCAGTCACCTGTTAGCACCTATCCAGCCAGACAAATCATTTTCAATCCAGTCATCTCTTACACGACCAAAGAGATCTACCAGAGACTCCCTATCTTCTTGCCACTCATCCATGAGAGTGGGCTTCAGTTTTAACCAATTCTCCAATATTTCTTGGATGCTAAGCCCATCTGCAACCTTGCAAATATCA
This sequence comes from Digitaria exilis, assembly GCA_015342445.1. Taxonomy (NCBI): domain Eukaryota; kingdom Viridiplantae; phylum Streptophyta; class Magnoliopsida; order Poales; family Poaceae; genus Digitaria; species Digitaria exilis. The sequence goes on from JACEFO010002599.1 coordinate 895,464, forward strand.
TTTTAATATAAAAATTCAAGCAAGCTAGAAGCCTATAATCATTTGTCTATTCTGTTACCACCTAAGCCATAGGTATGATATTATTTGGTCATGAATACACAACAAACTTACTGATGATTTCCTTATAAAAGGTATTTGGATCTCAACAAGCAACCTAACCAGTAATAGGTTCTCATATCCTGTTTCCACCACTGGACGTAGCTGAAATAGCGAAAATCATTAAGCAATGGATTGACGATAAAGAGAAATGTTATGTTCCTAATCATGAAACCAAAATGAGAACACAGTATCATTATGCATCATGAGGATGAGAAGTTAAATTTATTCACAACAGAATTATTGCTTATACATTAATTATCATCGGTGATGTACTATGCATAGTTTTAGCAGATAATCATAGCATGTGGATTGCTCAAATTTAGGTGTGGGACAAACAAGTTCCTACCAATACATACGTGGATAGACTAATGAAGGGAGCAGTTAACTTTGTCTGCTTTGTAAAAATACTATGAAGTCAACTTTCATGGATTTTGAATAATAAGCAAAGGGACATGGGGGGTTCAGTAGTTCAGGACAGGACACTCCAACTGCAAGATCAGGGTCAGTTTTGCTGTTGCTGTGCGGCATTGCGACATGGAATCTACTCAGGGGAAGATTTATCATCTCCATAAAACGTGATTTCCAGCTTACTAATACATTCAACCTTCAAATGATTGAGCGCTCAGCAAAACCACACAAATGCTAAATGGAGCTGTGAAATGCTATGCTAGTGTATAGGGTGTGCTCTGCCTAAAACCATGTGGACAATGAAGGCTTACGGTGTACATCTGCTCCACTATCCACTCCTCCATGGCGGAGTCAACCTGCTCAAACACCCATGGCCACCTAACCTTCGCAGCCTGCCAAGGCAAATCAAATCGATTGAATGAACGCAGTTACTTATGTGACGCATACCAAGCACGCAAGAAGCAAGACGGAGGAGGAAACCTTGACGGCGGAGCGGGAGCTCTCGCCGCAGCTGTCGCATAAGACGCCGTCGAAGTCGAGTGCGAACAGATCGCCGCCGCCCATCGCGGCGCGCGTGGGCCTCGCCGCCCTTACTCCCCTCCTCCCCGCTCCCCCGAGCGGCGGAGTCGACCGGATGAAGGTGGGGCGGGACCTCCCTATAGGCAAGGTGGAGCGGCCACTCAAGCTACCGGCGGCCGGTAAAGCCCCCACCACCCTCTCCAGGTGGCCAGACGCCGTGCCGAGAAAACGAGCGGCGACCATGGCGTGGCGTGCGAGGCTGAGGAAGAAGAGGCAGCCGAAAGTGAGGACGGAGCTATGGGCTCTAAGCTTTGGTGGGCCAGTAAGTAATGAGGGAGATGACGAAGGGAATGAGGACGGCCCAACCCATAGAAACGACTGGAAATGTTTTGTTTCATCAATGGTTTCTCCGTAATCCATCGCTGCACCATGTAATAATACTCTCTCCGTTTTGTAACGTCTTATTTGGTTTGTTTAGTCAAACTTATTTCGTTTTGACTCAGATTACAAAAAATATAACGACAACTAAACTACAAACATTTATACACTGCAAGCTTCTAAGTGTTCTAAAAATTTTTTGGCTGCATAGGCTGATCCTTTATATATAAAAAAAAAGATATTGCTTGACAGACAAGTCGGCTGCAGAATCGAACGGCTCCCAATTCATGGCCTGTTTAGGCCCGTTTAGATTCACCTACTTTTCCTAAAAATTAAATATTCATCTCAATTTTTTTATTTATCTCATCCCTCCTACTCACACAATATTATTCATCTATAGTGTTTTTAGATGAACAATATATTTATATTTTTAGGAAATCTTTTAAACACGCCAAATCGGAACCGGTGGCCGCAGAGTCCGCACTCCGCAGAGTCGTCGGAGTCGGACTCGTGCAACTACCGTAGTACCATGTCCGAATCACGTCCCTTCGTGCGGGCCCACCGTGACACCCGAATCCGTGCTCCCATCAAGCATCAATCATCAGTTTTATCATCAGGGAATTAACATCAGAAAAAGCTTGGAAAAGAGAAGATTGGGATACGGATTCGTGCTGTAATCGGTTGTCTCTCCAACACCACCAAACAAATAAAATAATTATTATTATTATTATTATTGCGCACAACAGCCAAGGTGAAAGGGGGAAAAAAGGAAAGCTCCTACAGCAAATTGCAGGCTTCAGGTTCCTCCCCACAATCCCCCGCACCGCCGCCGTCGGCGGAATCGAGCGGACCTCCCCCACGCCGGAGAGAATCCTTTCCCCCATCGTCGTCTTCACCTCAGGTACCGGCCTTGCTCCGTCCCCCACCCCTGTCCCTAGCTCGCTGATTGCGTGTCCGCTGGTGGTGCTCGCCGTGGCAGCGGCTGCTTTCTTGATCTGTTCTTGGGTTCCGCCACCGGCGTCGAGAGGAGGGTAGTTCAGCACGTTCGCGCGATGCGGTTCCTCGGTCTTGGGTCAGCTGATTCTTGTGGGATGCTAGCCGTATTGGTCTGCGGGGAGGCGTTAGGGGTGGTCTGATTCTGACTTCAGTATGTCGGAGAAAAAGTCTCGCTTACCGTGGCTGTTATACTGTTACCATGACCTTCTCAGGTCGTCTCGTGTGTAGAGGTGTTCGATGCTGCTCATACTTAAGCACACCAGCTGGTTGATGAATTGCCTCTGCGTTCATTGAGTTTTATCTCTTTTCCTGCTCAAACCCATTGTAGCCTCCTGCACAGCCATGAGGAATATTGTAAAAAAAAAAGATTGCATTGAAAGTGGGACTTGACCTTCCACATCAACTCTGTGATACTTCTCAAGTCTCAACTTTAGCTGGCGAAGTTTTGCAACTTAATTTGGTCAACTAGCGCAGAGATATTATGATCGATGTCATAAGAGCCTTAGCAAGCGGTGACTCTGGGGATAAGGATGAGCCCAGTGCAGCCACAGGATATTATGGAATGCCTCTGTGTTCGAAAGTTTAATTAGGAGTGTTAGGACATCTGGGCTTCTTTGTGCAAGAAATATAGCTAAGTTGCTTAATTTTAGATGATATTCTTGACGTGTGATTCTGTTGATTGAGTATCCACAGTGACTTGGATCTTAATTTAATTGCTTGTACCACTTGGTTCACTCCAACTAGTACATGGGATGGTTCCATCCTGAATGAGTTGGTACAATTCATCCAACCAAACAAAAGAATCATCATTATTTTGTACCATTCCATACATGAATCAAATGGTACAACCAACCAAACACACCCTAAGTGTATAGACTATCTGTGAATATTTGCTGCTGATGTCAGTGGCTCAGTGCTAACAGTAAAGGCTCCAGCTAAGACCTTGTTGGCGTGAGGGGAGCTGGGAGGGAAGTTGGGTGCATATACTGCATAAGTTGCATGTTGGTGATGGATGTTTGCCGATCACCATGGTTTTTACTCTGTTTACCACTAGTTCTACCTTTTTCTACTAGCCTACAACTGGGAAGTAACAACTATGTCTTCATGACTTAATTGAATTATTAAATTGTGCTGTGTAGGTTAGCATATGTTTTATTATGCATTCATTTGTGTGTTTAAGTATGCACTGATACAATATAATGATCGACACTAACATCCATTCATTTGAATTTTCCTATCTAATGTTGAGTTTTTTTTTTTAATGTTTGTGATAGGTTTGTATGCATGGCAGATGACAGTCCAGCCACTGGAGTGTCACCTATTGCTGATGAATGGGATATGCTACCTCTGACTTCATCAGTATATACCAGTCCATTATTCCGAAAAGGACTTGATCCTATTAATTTGCCTGGATTTGGTAATTTTAGCAATAGTCAGGAAGGAACACATACTGGATTAGTCATGTCTGATGGCTTTGTGTTCCCTCCAAGTGAACATGAGAATTTGCCAATAGAACCTGAGCATGATGAATCAAATACAAACAGCGATGGTAAGGAAGGTAGTTATGCTGGGAGTGACAATGATGAGTGGTGCCATGTATCACCTGAAGAAGTTGATGGCATGAGTAATGAGAATCTATCTGTCAACAGCGACTTGCCTGCTGCCAGTGAAACTCCTTCACCAGATTCCAACCCCACGGAAATAAAGTATAAGCAAGATAAAGATCGCACGTCCTGCAAGGCAGACCTTCCTTGCCAAGGATGGTGGAAAAGTAAATCCACTTTTCTGTTTCACCATATAAAGGGAGTGACTACAGTCTGCTCAGTTGTGGCAGCTGGCGCTGTTGTGGGTTTTGTCATAATGGGTCAGAGGTGGCAGCAGGACCATTTGCGCCTTCATCATTTTCAATTCAGTGTCAGCAATGAGGTATGCTTCTATCCTTTATCTGAAGAAGCTTTGCTAGGAGTGCCTTTCCATTCCTCCTTGTTTTTCTTGTATGTTTCTAATTATTTGGTGGTTCTGATAGACAAAGCTGAAAATTTAAGTCGAGTATAATCACACCTGTTATGGATGTTTGCTATTTTGTGTTCTGTTCCTTAATTCTTGTTTTGATTGTGGACTAGGAAATTTTCATGAGCTAATTGTACTCTTTGACTAAATTCTACTGGAGCATTACCTGCAAAAATAATCAAACTCTCACTGAGCATTTAGTTTCGAGTCTGAATAATTCAACAGTTTGCTACCATTGCATTCGAGTTTGTCTCTTACACCTGTTGTCCTCTATAGAATGTTTTGTTGAATACACATCCTGTAGACAGCAGTAAGTTTGTTGATCAGGGTGTGTTGATTGATCTGCTTCAAATTGATGTGATAGAATAGAATCATATGCTTCCTATTGACTAAACTCATTTTTTAGAAATTTCCAGTTAAATCATATCATAGTCATCATATAAATTTAGGTTTTACTCCCTCCGTCCCAAAATGCAATTTGTTTTGGCTTTTCTAGATACATAGGTTTTATTATGCATCTAGACATTTGATGTGTCTATATACATAATAGATACTATTTATCTAATAAATAAAAGGAGTATATTAGATCAGAATCGGGGTAACCTTTAAGAATATCTCTTTTTTTTCTGGTAACCAGCTAATCATATAGTCGGCCGATTTTCACTTTTTGGACAGGGCGTGAGTCGAGTAATTGGAGCATTCAGCCGTCTGAAGGATGGGCTTCCAGGGAGTGAGCAGCTTAGGTCTCTGCTGCCAACTCGTGTGCTCCCGCAACAGCCACTTAGCGCTTGAACACAACAGGTGCCAGAATTTGGTGGCTGGTACCGCTGTGGCAATTTTTGTTAATCGCATGATTTTGAGACAGTACAATTCTTTCTTGTGATAGTACGATCGTTGGTTTTATCTTTCTGTAAATTTGTTATGCTTGAGACTCCCATGTGGCACTGAAAGGTTACTATTCGTAGTTTGTAGCAACTGTAAAATACATGGCTGGTGAAACACATTGTGGGCACTTGATATCTGTATCGAACTTGGCTATCCTGTTTCTCTATGTTGAATGCCATGCGCTTGTACTTTTGGTTGGTGCTCATATGGCGATTTCTGAATAAATGATTCCAAATTTCAAGTTCAAAATTGTCTTAAAATTACTGAAATTGTTTAGTTTAATAATGTTCTTGCAATTGAGTTTATTTGAAACGAGGACTTTGAACATGAGTTGAGTTTGGCGTGCATCTGGATGTTAGATTTTTTTTTTCTTCCTTGAACTGTAAAACTGTCTCCCATGAAAGCTATCACGACGGATCAAGAATTCAATGGAATGGCCGCCTTCTTATGAGGACATTTATTTTCTTTTCGTTTATTTTTCCTTTTCGATTATGCACATTTTTTGCCAGTGCAAGTGGACAAGTAGCAAGTTTTCAGTCAGCACCTGCTCCAGTCAAGACTGTCCGTTGTTTGTTTCTCTCGTGTATTATATATAATCTAGCTTCAAACTAATATAGAAAAGGTCACTATGGATATAACAATAATATGAAACAAGCTAGCTTTGATAACTTATTTTAGATGATTTTAGTGGTTCATAATACCCTTTACTATATTATATTATGCTTGAACCAAAGGCTATCTGAAGTTAACATTTCTCAGTAATGTTTTGTATATGCAATCTCACTAATATCATCCAAGGAAGATGCATTGCTGTAATAAAAAGCCTATTGTTCATATTTTCCCAAGACTGAATGATTCTAATAAAAAAAAAGTGTTTTTTTGTCATATACAAAACATAATCGAAACATTACATATAGAAGCAGGAAACATCAGAACCTGCTCGTTTTGGATGCCACGCGCAAGGAAATCGTTCTCAGGAGACATTGGAGAGAGAGGTCCTAGAACTCGGAGTGCGACGTGGTACATGATCTGGACCATTGAGGTACAACAAGTTTATCGCAAAGGGTCACAACATGTTAACTAACCTCGGAGAGATAACAAGCAGCTTATGTGAAGACTTTCATACGGGTTTGGTACGAATTTCAATCACAAAAATGAGGAACTGAGCTATTGCATTTCAATTATTTTGATAAAGAAAATCACAAGTACTTTGGAAGATGATAGCTCAAAACCATTCATTCGGGTATATCATAAACAACAGTCACTAGTTAACCTGGGGTTCTTATGGAAAAAAAATATGTTCATAAACATAAGGAGGAATGCTAGGAATAAGGTGTACGCTAAGGCCTATCATTTAAATTCATGTTTCACATGTTCAGACGGGCACAAAAGTGAAATTTCCTTATATAAAAAAGGTGCTTCTTTCAGTATGAACAGACGGGCCGCGGAATGAAAAAAGAAAAACACAATCAAACAGGGTTCAGTCAACGATGCTAATCACGCGGCAAGATGGAAATACAAAGTACATCTTCGATGACATTTCAGAACATGGCGAGCCATTTCAAAGAAATTGGTAATGGCGATTGTCCATGTCATTATGGCACAGGAAACCACCGACCTTTTGATTGCACGGCGGGAACTGTTTTACAATTTACTCGAGAAATAGATTCTTCTCTTTCACAAAGTTCGCCTCAGATTTTGTGGATTGCTTATAAAAAAAGAATATTGCGGATTGTAGTTAGTGTACCCTATCTCCAGTGGGAGTAAGGGGCGGTGTCCACGACGGGCTCCAAAACGAGTGCACAGGGAGAAAAATAATCAACTCAACGCGCTTTAACATTGTGCAAGTTGTCAATAAAATGATCTATACTCTATAATAAAACATATACACATGCATATGCGCTACCCATAAGCAATAAAACAATAATTTATTTTTTCTCTTTTATTTTATCTTTGGCCTTGCTGTAAGTGAAGTGTATGTAGCTCGAAGCAAAAAGTCAGTCTTATAACGAAGAGATAGGGGATAAGCACTCACAGTCGCAGCACACAGTCTATTTAATCCTCCTTTGAGCACCTGCCTCACCTCTCCCACTCCCCTTTGCCCCGTATCTCTCCTCCCTCACCTCACTATTCTTGCCGAGAATCTGAGATCATTCGTGAGAAACCTTTCCTCTCACGCTGTCACGCACCATGGACGACGACGGCGACTGGATCACGGCGAGGTACGTCCTCTCGACGATCCTCGGGCGGAACGCGCTGGTCATGGACTACATCGACGAGGAGTCCTTCCCCGTCGTCGACCCTCCTCCTCCTCCCGCCACCGCCGCCGGCGTCCACCCTCCGGATGCGGCGGCGGAGCCATCGTCGGCCGCCGTCCCAGCGCCGCCGCCGGTGCGCGCGCCGGCGGGCGTGGCGGGGATGGTGTGCTCCGTGTGCACGGAGGAGATCGCGGTGGCGGACGCCGTGGTGCGGCTCCCCTGCGCGCACTGGTACCACCACGGATGCATCTCGCCGTGGCTCGGGATCCGCGGCACCTGCCCCTTGTGCCGCGCCGAGCTCCCGCCCAGGGTCGCCGCCGGCGACGAGGAGGGCGACCTCGCCGGCCAAGCGAAAGCGGCGGCGCCCGCCGCTGCCGCGGGGACCAGGCTCGTCGCCGGCGCAAGCGCCCGCGCGCAGCAGCGGGAAGGTGGGTACGTGTACCTCGCCGGCGGCGTGCTGTCGGGCTGAAGCAGATCGATGGCCGCGTCGGTGCGGCGCCTGCCGAGTAGATAAGACGCGTGGACCGCGTCGTCGTCTCGTTGTACAGAAGAAATGGGTACTGAGCGAAAAAGGAAACAAAAAATAATTTTGAGCCAAATTTCCCGCTTACAAGTCCATTATATTCATTACCTAGCGCCTGTTTTATTTGCACTCGATGTTATATAATTTGTGAAATTTATTATGGTCAACAAACAATTTAGATTAATGTCCAGATTGCATAATCTATATCTTTAGAAAATCATATAACCCAATAAGGTACGCTTATTTACAATTAATTTTACATAAGTCATTTACTTCTATCAATAATGTAGGCAAACACACAACAAGATTATATAATCTTAAACCCAATAATCTCACTGATATAATTTAGTACCAATGAGCAAAACTATATATGATCAATCTATGTAAACAAGCAGGGCCTTAGAGGACTTCAAAAATCAAAAGATGGAGAAAGGCATGCCTTTCTATTCAAGTGACAATCGGAAACCATACTATGACGTCGTGTCGTGAATGGACAATTATTGGACATGACATACGTGAATGCCAATGTGATGCGAATAATATTAGTGGAGAGTGGTTATATAATTATATTATCACTACCGTGGAGTACCAACGTGACGGCTCAAACGCGGCACGAGCAACCGGATCGTTGGGCTGTTGCTTATTAAAAACGTTGCTCTTGCTGTAGTACTCATTCCTTGATATTAAAGCAATCTGGTTCGACACTAGCCATCTGAACGCAACTCGGCAACTAACGCGGCCGGTGGCACATCGTCACTGTCCTAGAGCTGGCTGGATTGTGCAAGACCAGTAAGCAATAGCTGGCGCAATGCCGTCGCAAGGTCCGTCGGTGCCTCGGTGGTCTCCAGTTTTCGGACGGATGGATCCGAAAAAGCGAAAAATAAATTATCCATTGGATGTTTGGATAGTAAGAAATATCAAATATAGACTAATTATAAAAAGTTTAGTTGGCGACATCAATCTATTAAAACTAATTAGATCATGATTTGACAATATCGTGTTACAATAATTATGATAATAAATTAATTAGATTTAACAAATTCATCTTTTGAATGACACTTCATCCATATAATTAGTTTTAGAAAAAAGTCTACGCAACCCATTCACCTCTACTTAACCCTCCCAACCTATGAAATTTGACATTTCACACCTCAACCTTTCCAAAACCGAATAAACAACCCCCCAAACGGTTTTAGATGGTGGTTTTGTCTTTTTTTTTTCCCTTTTTTTTACTTATTTTGGTTGAATATTTGAAAAAAATCATAGTAAATAAAAAAAATCATAAAATGGCAAGTTACATGAGTATATATACAGAGTGAATATATAATATGCTCTAGTACAATAGTTTTGTTGTAGGTTTTGAGCTGTTTTTTTAGTAATTAAATGAAATAATTCATAACAGCAGTTTCTAAGGTCCAATTATGGTGAAATTTCTATATTAACCTAATTAGCGTATGCTTGAATTGTAGAAAAATTTTGTAGCCATTTGATATGTATTACTTAAGTTATAGAATTAATATAGTATTTACGCTTGGTAATTTAAATAAATCTATTACAATATAGGAGTAATAGCATTTTATTGTATGAATTTGGTCATGCTTTTGATGCTTGAACTCTCTAAAAATGTTCAAATGGCCTACAATTACGGAGGGAGTACAAGATTGGCGTGGTGCCCTTCGGCTGAAATTGCTAGGGCGGCAGCCGAGCGGCTGCGCTGTGCGGCAGCACAGCTGCACATATGCATTCACGTATAGATGGATCGTTTCGTTGGATACCTTATCTACTCTTATTTTAATAATATTATTACCACCAATAAGTTGTACAATACTAATATGCTGCTTTAAAAGTGTACTCTTCCATTTTTAAATACTCGATGCTTAGAATTACACAGTTATTGGGCCGCAAAAGAATTACACAGTTATTTATCATAAACATTATATGTATATTTTAGAATATATTAGTAATATATATAAAGTATCTAGAAGCCACTAGCTAGTTTATTGAAAATACCGCAATTCATCATCCGGAAAGATTTCTCTAGACAAAATTAGAGTTTTTAATATGTGTGAACTTAATTAATAAACTTAAATGTAGAGTTAACAGCTACTCGCACATCAACGCCTCGTCATTTACATGTTAACATCAACCCACAGTCTGTCGGTGGGCGCCCGTGTATTTCGCGGTGTGCAGTCATACCAACATACCGTGTTCTGCCGATAGCGACTACTTGCTAACCTGACGTCACTCCTTTCGTTTCTAGTACTAGCCCAGATCTCTCACCCCTGCCAGCTTCTAGTTTCTCCCCTAGTTTAGTTTCTGCTTCCAACTGGCCTGCTAGCTAGTACCATTGTGGCAATAAACTAGAACAAACTGACCAAAGCGCCGAGGTGGATAATAAACATGATATCTTTAGATAATTTCAACATTTCCATGGGCTGTCGTCTGGAAAGTTACAAGCAGAGATGAGTGTGACGTGTTCCCTTTTCTTTCCCTATCTTTTTGCTTCAGTTTGTTCGTTGCCGAGAGAAGATGGTACGATGGTTGTTGCCGCGGCGCAGCGGTTGCTGAAAAATCCAGGGGTTCACATCTCGGACGAGCATAGATGAGAATGGAGTTTTTATATATATTATCATTACGGGTGATAAGGACTTCACTCCTCTAGATACACCCATGTTACCTTAATATGTTATACACAATCACTAGAGCTCGAGCACATCAATTGAATCAGCAAGTGTGCTCATTTGTAGGTAGTGCATTTTATGATTTTGAGAATAATAATACCTAATGATTTTATTATGCTTAGGAATTGTACAGAGGATCAGAGAGTCATTGAGAACAAGCTTAGATGTATGGAGAGAGAGAGTCCAAAGGCCCACACCAAGTTGGAGGCCCGGTACAACTCGAGCTCGAGTCTATCAAGGATTTCAGAATGTCTAAAAAAAATCAAGGATTTCAGAAACATGTTGAAATGATTGGACCCCTAGGTTCCATAGACTCCATTTTAGCCATTTTATATATGGCCAGAAAGTTAAAAGATGTACTTTCCAATGGCATAGTTTCATGCCTCAAATTTGTCTTGAGTCGAGGAGAATCGTTGAAACAAGATGACATCCAAAAGGCGTCCAAATGTTGCGGTCTGTTTTGAGCCGTTAGCCCATGTACTTTGTTGGAGTCCGTTATTGATGTATGAAGGGGTCTTTGGCTGACCCTATGATTTTATAAACTCAAGTAATAATCCTGTTTAGGTTTTCGGTTTTGCACTTTCCTTGAAATAGCCTTCGTGGCAAGGTCAACTAGGCAGCGCATGGTTGATAACCACAGGAGAAACGATGTTGTCATTATTGTTGGGTTTTGATCTTGCTAATAGAAAGACGAATCAAGTGTCAAGTCTCCACCAAATCGAGAGTAATGTTACCTTACAGATGATCAAACACCCTAGTTCCTATCATGTCATAATTAGAGATAAAAGTATTACCATTAGGCTTACCTTTGTTCGCGTATTCATTATATTTTCCTTTGTGCCACGGTCCACGGAAAAGTCTAAAAAATTTTATCTGTCCTACAACACAATGCAGCCTTTGCACGGATCGGATTCGAAGTTTGCAGTGTTATGAGTTTGTATCCTTAGGCAAGTTTGGTTGCTGGTTTGCATTTGTTCTTGATTAGGGTTCATGTTTCATCCGCTACGACTATCCACAAAACACCGCCACTCCACCTTCCTAGCCCCTTAAACCACCACTAGTGTCACCGCCCTCGCCTGAGCCGAGTATTGCCGCTACTGCTTCCTCCGCCGCCCACCTACATGCCTCCTCTGACCTTGCCGCCTACACCAAACTCACTCGTGGTGACTCCCTAGTTGTGTTTGGACCGGCCGCTGTCACTGGTGAGGGGTCTCGGTGACCAGAATTTTGCCGTTGTGCACCCAACCCGGCCAAGGACTACATTGCAATATATGTTTTGGTTTTAGGGTCCCCAATGTAAAATTTCTAGGGATTATACATCTATGTTTTCAAACAATTTCTAAGGACTTAATGATAAATACGTAATTAAAAGAGAGGTCAATAAATGGGACAGGCGATCCTTATCCCCCTATGCTAGATGTATTTAAATGACATACACAAGAATATATCAAAATGAATTTTACCGGGTTGGTTGTGAATATTTTGGTTTGACAATACCCATGTATAAATCCTAGCTCCGCCACGGGCTCGCAGCACCTCAAGAGAGAGATCGGAGAGATGCGGGAACTTGGACAATTGGACGGGGGTCGATGCTTGACGGCGCCGATGCGGATGGTAGGCCGCAAGCAGTGTGGCCCTTGGGGCCATACCGCCCAAGATGGGCTGCAAGTCTTTGTTGGGCCAATCGAGAAGCGGCTGATAGGATGATATATATGCAAACGTTGGAGAGTGGAATGTTGACCACTGCAACTTGGCCACTTGGGCTAAAGATAGCGAACAACATCAAATTAAATACACAATGAAATCATGGTTTATATAATAACATGAGATCTTCCATGGCTCATGTCATCACGTGACACATGAGATCATTCTTGACATCAAGTAGTCTCCACCTGTCAAAAAATAAGGGGGAAAAGGATTGGAAGGATGATGAACAAACCAAACCACCATTGGTATGGTATATCAGCATCTCCCTCACCAAAAATATATTTTTATAAAAAGAACTTCTTACCAGTTTATTAGACCATCAAGATAGAAATGTTAATAACAAAATGGTTTCCCTTCAATTATGCAACTATGTCACTTAGGTTTGAGTCAGATATAAAAAGAAGTTTATTGAAACTGCCATCCTAGTTTTTACTGAAGGAAGCATTATTCACAGTGCCGTCTAACTTTATTTTCACATAATAAAAAACATGATCCAACTAAATTTTTCTAGGAAAAAAACATTATTGTTGGTATTGAGATGAAATATTTAATTACTTATTAATAATATAACGTTCACGGAAGGTTAGGAGCTATTTATTATGGCAACAAATTAACGTGACTAGTCATCGACTTTAATTTCTGACAACACACGGTCAGAAACTACTACCGCTAAGGGTGTGTTTAGATCGTAGAAAAAAAAACAATATAGTATAAGAAAAACACTGTAGTATTCGTTAGGAAAGAAATAGTAAATGAATAGTAAAAAGTTGGAATGGACCGTGAAAAGTTGGGAACGTGAAGAAGGCGCATTCACTCACGGTCGAAGTTCCATGTACTCTTCTCCGACTTGGCCAATTCCTCCCGAGGTCGGCAGCGGCATGGCAAACCCCGCGCGCACGGCACGCATACAGCCATGTACGAGCCTGATGAATCGGACACGAATTTGATTTCCTATAAATCGTTTGGTGAAACGCCACTCCCCAACCGTTGCAAGAATCCTCCTCTGTTCCCTCTCCCTCCCATTGCCTCGCCGCGCCAAGAATAATCCGACAAAGCTTTCTTTCCCCATGGTCATGGCGGCTGCTGCGGCGGCGGCCACGCGCAAGCGCCCGGCGCCCGGCGGAACGGACGGCGCCACCGCCAGGAGCAAGCGGGCGCGGATCACTCTCGGGAGCATAGACGACTACGAGACGATGGAGGTGCTCGGCGAGGGCAGCTTCGGCGTGGTGGTCAAGGCGCGGCACCGCGTCACCGGCGAGGCTGTTGCCATCAAGCGCGCCAGCAAGGCCTCCTCCGGCCACCTCCGCGCCGTCCTCCGCGAGGCCGGCTGCCTCGCCGCCTGCCGCGGCCACCCCTCCGTCGTCGCCCTCCGCGACGTCGTCGAGGACGCCTCCACCGGTGACGTCTTCCTCGTCATGGAGTTCGTCGCCGGCGCCACCCTCCGCCGCCTCCTCCTCCTGCAGCAGCAGCAGCAGAGGTCCCCGTCGTATTCGTCTCCGGCGAGGTTCACGGAGGCCGAGGTCCGGTCGGTGATGCGGCAGCTCCTCCGCGGCGCGGAGCGGATGCACAGCGCCGGGATCATCCACCGGGACATCAAGCCGGACAACATCCTCGTCTCCGTCTCCGGCGCCGGCGGGGTCGCCGTCAAGATCTGCGATCTGGGGCTCGCCGTGCCGGCGAGGGCGGAGTACCCGGAGCGACGCGTGGGCACGCTGCGCTACCGCTCGCCGGAGCAGCTGGCGGGGCGGAGGGACTACGGCGCCGGCGTGGACATCTGGGCGCTCGGGTGCGTCATGGCTGAGCTCCTCGCCGCCGGCGAGCTCCTGTTCGGCGGCGCGGACACGGAGGACGCCGTGCTCGCCATGGCGATGGAGCTCGGGCGCGCGCTCGACGACAAGGGGATGAAGGCGTTCGACGAGTGGCCGGCGTTCCAGGGCTTGCCGGAGGCGGAGCTCTCGCCGGAGGCGCGAGAGGTTCTTGCCGGTCTTCTCGCCGTCGAGCCACGGGACAGGCTCACCGCCACGGCGGCGCTCAAACACCGGTGGTTCGCTGAGGATGAGGACGAGTGTCCTCCTGCTGCCACCTGCCGCAGCATGGTCAGAGCAGCTCGGAGTAGTAGTGCTAGTGTAGTGACCGTCGTGGTCTGAGAGCCTTTGAGGATTGAATTGATGTTGTAATGTTATTCTTTTGTTCGTTATTTGTAATCTTGGTTATTACCACTAATTGGTCTCTGATGAATTAAGATTAGGCAATGCACATGTTGTGTGTTGTCCAATCAACTTTTTGTTCATGCTAGCATGGATTATGGTTTCTTGGCAGAAGAATTGTTGCAATGCCTTGTGTTCAAATAAAATTCCAAACATCTTCTGTCATGGGTTCAACATTGACCCTGATCTGGGTGATAGTGTTGATTAGTGTGACGCGATTGTGGTGGTCAAATGGATCTTGATGTCATAAGTGATTGTGATTTTCTCTTTTGGATATACTGCACTCTATATTGTAGGCTGCAATTTCTGCTGGAATAGCATTTGTGCAAAAAGATCAGAGGCTGCAACTAATTTTCCAGGGGATACTGTTCCTAGTTCTTGATAAGCAAAATGTTAGTAGTATCTATGAATCAGGCAAGTTCATACTTCACAGTGTCAGATGTGTAACATTTGTTGTACAGTGATCTGGCCTAAGCTGGCTGGTTGGCCTGGGACATACACAGGCTATAATGCGTCAGTTGTTGATAATGGATTGTTCTGAGTATCCTGTTTGGCCCTTAATTCCTTTTGGCAAATGAGCATTGGAACAAGTAGCAGGGCAACCATCTGTCCCTTTTGAACTCTGAACTTAGACGCGCGCTGGACCGAAACCCTGGAATCACCATGGTTCGGAAAACGCAACCATACAAATCCTGATTTCCAGAAAAATGTTTTCATTTCCGGGTTGGTCGAGCCAGATATTCCATAAGTAGCTTCAACCCCCCACATGTTCATCCATCGACGCTTTGGCCGAGTGGTTAAGGCGTGTGCCTGCTAAGTACATGGGGTTTCCCCGCGAGAGTTCGAATCTCTCAGGCGTCGTATTTTTTTTTATTTTTTCTATTGAATAATGTATTTTTTTTTATTTATGCCCCTCCCGTTTCGCTCCACCAGCAAGCTGACTCTTTTTCCGACGGCAGCCTGCCGCCCTAGCTATGCGCCCGTCACGTATAACCCCCCCCCCCCCCCCCCCCCTCTCCTTTTTTTTTTTCGAAATGTCGCGTTTCTTGGCGGTGTCGCCCGCGGAAGGAGTCCAGCCGTCCGTCGGGCACGGGTCCGCGGAGGAGGAGCCTCGATCCGTCGTCGTCCGCGTCTGACCCAGAGCTCGAGCTGGAGCTCTCCCGCCTGCAGCTCTGCGCGAGGAGCCCGGAGCTCGAGTTGGAGATCTTGCCGGCCACAGGGACCCCGGTGCTGAAGGTTGCAGAGGAGAGTTGCGGGCGAGAGAGCGAGAGAGAGGAGGCGAAGCCTCGAGAAGATGGAGCCGAGCCCAGGCGCCGTGCGAGGAAAAGAAAAGGAAAATAGAGAGAGGAAAAAAAGAGAAAAACAAGGAAAGAAAGAAAAAAGAAAAAATAAGAGATGAGGTAGAAAAAAGAAAGTGAGAGGAGAGATGGGATGGTAGTTGGAGATGGTTGAATAAAACATGTATTACTCCCTCCGTCTCAGAAAACATGCAATTATCTCTTCCGAATAAATTATAGAATCTTAACTCTCCGTCTCAGAAAACATGCAATTATCTCTTTCCAATAAATTATAGAATCTTAACTTTGCCTGATTATAAATAGAGAAATATAAATATTTATCAGATAAAATATATATAAGATTCATTTTTAAATATAGTTTTTTTAACAAATTTATTTAGAGGCATAAATATGAATACATTTTTCTAGAAATTTGATCAAACTTGAACTACTTTGACTGGCGCGCATCCCAAACGTGTATGTTTTTTGAGACGGACAAAGTATAGGGGTTGAGATATAGAGGTTGACTGGTACGCGAAAAGTTAGGATAGAAGTTGAAATCTCGATGACTACGAGAATATTTCAGGTTGGAAACAGAGGCCAGTGCGCGGATAGCCTAATAGTACTGTAGTACAGACTGTATATAGTACAGCTGTAAAAGTATACCAGTAGCCAGGTTTGCTGGTTTTCGCTCCGCCTGATCTCCATCCATGATCCATCCACCATCCTGGCCAGTCTGTGCCAGGTCAAGGCCGGCAAAGCTGGAAAAGCTGCCGCGTATAGCTGGCAAGCGCGTGGGCCAGAGGACCTCTCGATGCCACTGCACTTGGGCCTCATGGTCGACATGCCGCAGCATTTGGGCCTGACTGGGCTCCTTGCTGATCTTTTCGGGCTGACAACGCGTACTCGCTTCTTTTAATTTCTTTTTTTTTAAATCATCCTCACTCTGCGAATCTGTATTGCTGTTACTTACACCTGTAAGGCTGCCGTTCTTGTTGTGCATCAAGAATGAAGCCAGCTTGGATTCCCATTGTTCTTTGAGTTCGTCCCCTGAAAACAAAAGTTCGGGACCTCAAGAGAGAGGCGAGAAAAGATTAAGCAAGGTGAGGGAATGGGCAAGACAAGAGAAGATAATAAAAACTAAGGCACAAGAACATGTGTGGTTCTAAAAAAAGGAGAAACATGTGTAACCGAGGTACAGACGTATGGGTCCGGTTGCAACATTATTATGTCTTGATATTTTACCTATAAGGTTGTAATGGATATTTTGGCACTTATATGCTTAAGTACTCCACTTAGCTCCTAAAAGGTAAGATCTCAAATAAATCTCAGCCATCAATTTTTAAAATAAAATAAACATTTTAATAATTAATAAAGACAGAAGAAAAAAAATCAAGCAATATCTACCACCTTCCTTAACTAGTCTTCCTAATCTCCTCATATTTCCTTCTTATGCCACAGTTCCCTCCCTTTCTTAATTAGCATGTCACGTTCACTTGTCAGGACGTGCACTTTTTTTTTCCAAACATTCACTTGATATTACGTTCCAAACGTTCGCCACGTACATAGATGGCCATGAGACCATCATATCCATGTTCACTTGATGTCCCGTTTACTTGTCATGTTTGTTCAAATATTCACTTGTCTGGTTTGGCCATAAAACAATGATTGGTCTAAATTCCCTTGTCACGTTTAGTCATGAGACCATGTTGTTTGACGACTAAATCTATGATGCAAAAGAAAAAATAAAGTTAAATCTAACTCAATCAATAGATCTAATAAGAAGATATTTTTCATATTTAAAATATAAATAATAAAACCTATTACCTAGTAGGAGGTAACATGTCCTTTAATTTATTTAATAAACATTTGGAAGCACCTTAGAAAAAGCCTACAAATTATATTAGTGTCAACTTCTTCGTATTAGGGTGAGTTTAGATAGGGAGAAAAAAACACTGCAGATCTAGAAAAATACGGTAGGTCGTGCTGGGAAATGTGTTATGTGACTGAGAGAGAAAATGATGAATAAAGAAAAGGTGAATGAATAGTGTTATTCGAGAATCTTGTGTAAACTTTACGCACCCTTAGTTTTTTCCCTCTAAACTTGAGGTTGTGCACGCTCCATTGGATGGTCTTAGTTTAATAGTACTTACGGTACTCTCTTTCAATGAAATGTATCACCGTGCATTTGAGGGAGTACATAGAGGTCTTTATGTATCCTCTTATCCTCTAGTAGAGTCCTTTTCTATGTTCTCTCCCCACAGATCTTTTAAATCTCCACTAACAAAGCCATTACATATAAATGAGTTATTAAGATATACTCTACTCATGTATTCACAAGAAAAATGGAAAAATTAAAAAGAAAACAAAATACAACAAGCATTGATGTCGGTGTGACAAGAAGCATTGATATCGCACAACCCATTACGGCCCAATACCGCACCACTACTCAGTACCCAGCGCAACCGTCTGGGTCCGTGGCTGGCATGTAGAATAGCAAGCAAGCTAGTAGATTGGACGACTGCCAACAGCGTGCAACCAGATCCCGGTATGTTTTCCTTTTTTTTTTTCAAATATGTGTAAGAATTTGTAGTTTTTTTTGTCAAATACTTTTGTGATGTAATATGTTAAAAATATTAAAATAAAATAGTGAATGTTTAAAAAGACTAGATTCAACAACTGTTTAGCCAAGTTAAAACATTTGTACTGCATCGGTTCAACATTTCATATGAAAATGTCGCGGTATAGTACCTAAAATGTTGGGGTATATCATTTGAAATATTTAACTTTAGAATTTAGCAAAATGTATTAATCTTTGGTCTCATTGTAATCATTTGAAATGTTCAGCTTTAGAATTTTATAATTATCAGCAAAACAATGGTTTAAATAGATTTTCAAACTGTTAGTTATTTAAGAGAAAAATCACATCTCATGTTTACAACTCAAGTGATATTCTCATTCACACGCTCCATTATGTTGTCAACATGTGTGCCTCCACTTGCTAGATCTCGCCAAGTGCACACGCGAACATGCTCTCAATATCTATGAAATCACGATCCGAGCTTCTGCACAAGTCTTAAACATTGCAAGACATGAAAGCTACTTTCTTGAGGAAAATGTATAGGAAACATGAGCGCAACAGTGACCACCTTTAATACCTTGCTAACGGCCCATGAGATGGCCCACGAGGATAGTAGAGCAAGCCCACCATCATTTGGCGCCATAGCAGGGCGTAAAGAGTTGGATGCGTAGGCACATGCACATCCAATTTTGTCCCACCTCGAGCAGGCAAATGAGGCAGGAGGAACCCATGGGCTATATAGAAGACCTTGGGTGCCAACCTGATTCCATGACCGATAGATATACATATTGATTCATACTGATACATAAGTTGCATGTTAGGATTTAATAATAAATTTAGTTGGGGCTAATAATTATGGTAAGAATGTGAATTTTGTGATGAAATAATTTAATATTGCTTGGCATAAGAGAGTATATAATGTTGATTCTCTCTCGGGGTTAGATTAAATGCATCCCTGTGACTCTAGGTGCATTAGAGGAGTAATGATGATATATGCCACACACGATTAATGTTTGACATGCTCATAATACTTATTTTAAGTAATTGTAAAATATTGAGAATAGTTGAAAAGTAATTGTGCATTATGTGACCTTATGCCCCCATCGCATGGCATATTCAATTTGATTATATTTTGATTTTTATATGAAACTTGGTCAACCATATAGAATTTTTAAATTTACTTATAGTATTGGAGAAATATACATTCATCTCTTACATGTATGCCTACCACATAAAGACCGAGTACTAGGTCTAAAGGATAAGGCCTTTTGGAGAACCACTAGGACCGATTGGCAACGTCTGTGTACAAGGAATGGCTCTTGGAGTTTGTGGTATATGTGTTAGCTGTCGGCAGACCCCTATTTTGGGAAGCGCTCATAATCCTTTCCTCCCATCCTCTAAACTCCTAGGGGGTATCAAGGGAGCCCCTATTAGTAGGCCCCTCACACACTCTTCTTCTTCCCTACTCTCTCCCTCCCACACAAAGTTACCCGTGCCCTCAACATCTGCACCTGAGGTTCGTCCTTTGACATTCGGCCAGTGCTCACGTCTGAGCTCCATGCTCTGGCTATGCCACCCACTTGTCGATGCATGTGTTCCACACTCTAACCACTACCCACTCACCGATCTCCAGGGCCACACTTTGCACCCAACTCTTGTCCGCTCGTTGCATGGATAGGATGGACGAGGAAGAATAACATGAGAAAATAAAATAGAAAAAGAGTATATAAGCCAATGACAAAATGATCCCACCCTTTAGATCAAAAGTAAATTGTGAGATTTAGAGGTCACTATTGGAGTTCGGGTGAAAACACTAGCCCCTAAAATTTAGGAGTCTTTACTCAAGAAGTAGGGAGGGGGGGGGGTCAGATTTGAGGCCTATAGTTGGAGATGGATAATCCTTGACTTTACAAACATAAGATTTCTGAGCTAACCTTCTTACATGGTACAACTAAGAAATTAATGGTACAAAAGGTGCTATACATATGCAGGCTGTTCCACGCGAGGAGTTGGTCTATACATAGATTTTTCAGCATAGGGTGTTAGAGCATCTCCAGCAATAGCCCCTACTCAAGGCCCCTACTTTGTTGAGTAGGGGCCGACCCCACTTTCTGGGGCTTAGATTTAACTTTCAACTCCAGCAATAGCCCCAACTCTAGGCCCCTACTTTTTATTCTGTCTGATGGGACCCACCCGTCAGTGTAATATCCTTTTTTTATTTTTATCCCATATTGTACCTCACTGTAGCTCTCTCTCCCTTCTCTCTGTGACTTGCGACTGTTCTTCTCCGTTCCACCACGGCGAGATCTCCTACAGCGCCGTCAACACCTCTCCCCTCCAGCCACCCCAGATCTAGCCACGGCGCTCCAGTTCCCCCTCAAATCGAGCTCGTGCAGCTCGGCATCGCTATTCCCCAAGTCTCAGCCGAATCCACCGGTGCCGCTCAAGCGAATCGAGCAGGCACGGGCGTGGAGCGCTTGCTGGTGCAAGCATCGCTCCTCCACCCAGGCCTATCACGATGGAAGATAGTGCTACAGGTCACAGCGGCCGGTGCAACTGGTTCCAGTACCTGTTCTTGCTGCATGTCACGCTTGAGCGACCGCATGGAGCAGCGGGTGGTTGCACGACGTGCTTGGGCGACCGCATGGTGGAGCGTGCAGCACGGAGGGCCTGGGCGGCTGGAGGGGAGCAATCACCGGCAGCTAGCGGAGGGAGCAGAGCAGAGCGCCGGCATGGGAGAAGAGAGCGTGGGAGAGAGTAGGGGCCTCTCTCTCCACCCGTGGGAGATGGGGCTTGAGGGGGAAAAGTAGGGTCCTCCCTACTCTAGGGCCTAAGTAGGGGCCCTGCTGGAGTAGGTTTTTTTGCTCTCGACCCCTACTTTTTGAGTAGGGGCTTGAGTAGGGGACTTACTGGAGATGCTCTTACGAAACCGCCTACAACCGCTTCTAGGTAACACAAATATCATTTGATATATGTGATAACATAGTTTAAGACACAACCAATGGGGACTAAATACCATTAAGAGCAATGATTATGGAGGCCTAATCCCATTACTTCTCATGGTAGAAGGAGGAGGCTTGGAGAGGTGCAAATGTCACTGTATATGTTTGCATATACAAACAACAAAGGGGGAGGGGAATCCCATGTCCCCTAAACCCTAATCATGTTTAGTCAGTTAGGGATCACAAAGAGTTATTCCAGTGGGTCATGTAGACCTAAAAACCAATGTTCTGTGAACCCATAATGTTAAGATATGTGTTGATGTGGAACATGCCTAGGCACCCATGTTGCCCTTGCCATGAAAGTTTTCATGGCCTTGGCTAGAGTAGGTGGAGGAGGCATGGACGCTAGATGCCATCACATATGAAGATTCCATGGTTGTGTCGACCTGAGAAGGCTATGGTGTGAAGGTTGATGGCCATTTGCTTTATCTCATGATGAGGATGAGTTTCCAGGCCATGGTGAAGGATGGAATGGGCTTTAATTAACACAATCATGTTGACAATATTTTATAGATGCTTGAAGCTAACATATAGGATGTTGAAGCATCTAGGCCCTTTGGCACTTCCCTTAGTAAAGAAGTGTTATGGTTATTAATGGCAACCATACTCACATGACTAACGTTTGTTTTGAAGGATGATTTATATATTGGTTGTCACATGAGTTGATACCCCTTAATTATCATATTAGATTCAAATATAGGCTTGAATGGGAAGATCAAGGACCTTACTAGAACTAATTTTCACAAGGAGACGAAGGGCACTTTGTGTTGTACATGTTTATTTGACCACACTATTGAGGGGGTCATTGATTTAGTAGATTGAACTACATGCTAAGTCACAATTTAAATGTGCACTTGTGAAAGACTAGCACTGGATAGCTTAGTGAAGTTGAATGATAACAAGAATATCAAGAAAAACAACAAAGGACTCCAAGAAGATAACTTAGTAAGTCAGAGATTTCATTTCACACCAACTGATCATCCGATGGTATCACTTTGTAACACATAAATAAAAAATCAAGTTCACATTGTTATCATGTTAGTATTAATGGATCATTGACACTCATCCCAGATGAATTCATCAATTTTTTTTATGCAAAATCAAGTTTATCCAGAGAGCTCACGACATCATTTGAAGCATTGATGGCATCATTGGACCATCTGACGACCTGTAGCATCGGATGATGCAATACAAATGAAGTGGTTCTGTTTGAAGGAAAACTTTGTTGCTCTGAATCATCTGATGGTCACTGGATGATTTCGGTAGAGGGACTTTTCAAAAGAAGTGATTGGCTTTTTCAATGGCTGTGTACTAGAAGGCATAACTAGATCATCTGGTTAGTGCAAGTTGAGTAGAAAGTGTGCATTTAGCTAGTGACAACTCTTAGTGTAGGTCAAGTGAAAGCCAAGGGACATGTTACTGTTGGCTTTTGACATCTAGATGGTCTTGCTGAAAAGAGGCATTGGGTAAGCACTTGGAGGTTATGGGAGCCCCAGGGCAGTGGTCATGTACACAACATCTAGCCTCATCGTTCAAGAGATGGAGAAGTTGACTCAGTATAGAGCACTTGAGTCTTTGTGGCTCATGGGGGGAGCAAAACTCTTTGTGAGTGCTCCAATCTAGACTAGTAGAGAGCATCAACTCTCTGATACCACGAAAAAAACTCAGTTGTCTCTTGCTCATCTCTTTTACTTTTGCAATCTACTTTGAGCATTTCATTCTTGTTGCTTGTTATCTTCCTAGGTTATTCATCTGGCTAGTGTGCTTTAGTTAGTTCATATTTGATGAACTAGTAGGGTGGGCAACACTAGACCTCTAGGTTATGGTTAACTACTCTTTGTTTTAGAAACTCAAAAAGGTCGCAATTCACCCTCTCACTTGGGTCATTGAACCTTTCAGATGTTGAGTATGATTTTGCCTTCTTGAATCACATCGTCAACATTGTAGGCTGTCGAAGATGGTCTCTTCAAAAGATTTAGTAATGGAAAGATGACCATGAATCATGGAATGGATTTGCTTGCTTATGCAAATGGTGCTGGTGTGTTGGCGCTCCTTAGTGACACCCTTTTACCCTTATTTATCCTTAACAATGGCATGAATTTGATATCTAAACTATTGATCATACTCAATAACTGGGTCATTTCCACATAAGCATATGTTTTTGGAGGATTTGTGATTTTGCGGGATTTTGGGCTATTTTGGAGCATAAATTGATGAAGCCCGAATGAAGGTCGAGAAGACAAAAAATTCAAGGCAATTCAAGTCCATATCCAAGTCCACATTTGAAGGTCCAATCTCTAAGAAGACCCAAGAGATGAACCAAGTCAAGATTACTTCAGGGTGAAGACAAAGCAATTGAAGATTAAGGAAATATTCACCTCTCCATCCTTATCTCAAAGATATCTTGAAGCAAACGTCATCAAATGTCAATTATCAAAGAAGGTCACAGATTCCAAAAGACCTAAGGAGACATGAGGAGAAAGGAGGGTGTCATCCGGGCCAGGAACAGACATGGCCAGCCAGCTTAGGCCCATTTGGCCTCGGTTTGGCCTCCCCTTTGACCTAGGTCGCCTCCACTATAAAACTCGCCCCTGTCCCAAGGTTCCAATAAGCTTGGCCATCCACAGCCGACGCTAAGGAGCAGAGGAGTTAGAGGGAGCCGTTGCTAGTTGTCTAGGGCTCGCCCTAGCCGATATGAGCCTTGCACGGTACCCCCACGTCAAAGTTCAGGAGCTAGAATCAAGATCAAGTTAGGCCACAGTTGTGATCTTGTGATGTATAATCATTCATGGTAAAGATATTTGTGTTTTCAAATATTTTGCGATCAATTATTTTCTGGGTTAGCATTTGGGAGTACCTCTTTCTAAAGATCTCGGTCTTCTTTGGGTGCACTTTGTTCTTAGATCTATTTTTGAGATAGATCATTTGTGGTGTTCTTGTAGCCATGGTGGCTAGGGGTTCATGCCGAGAGTACCAAAGGGGTTCGACACGTTCTATATGCTCGGTAGTTTGCAGACTGAAGGGGGTAGTGTTATGACATGGTGTATTCTTGTGTAAGGCGCAGATCCTCGGGGGTTTCACCAGAGGTCATGATTTAAAAATGCTTTCATTGAGATTTATATTTATCTTGCCTTATCTAGCTAAGAACTATGACTATGCATTGGTCTAGGTGATCTAGATCGGTTATCTCTATCTCTCTCTCGCTACCTTTGGTGCTCGTTGGATCTAGTAGATTATATTCATTTTGACACACTCTCAAAAGCAAAGGTTCTCATGCACTTTTGATTGTTTCTTTGTCTTTAGTTATAAGGATTGAAAAATCTTGGGGGAATTACTCAAGGTAAAGAGCTACAACATCTCGTGCGCTTGCGTTAACAATTGGCGCATCTAACGGGTGTCAACATGGTGTCACCATTACCCGTGAAAAGATCGCATGCACACATTTAGATCTTAGGTGTACTTTATTGAGCTCATGTCTATGTTATTATCCAAGATTGATGAACATGACTATGATCTTATCTACCAAAACCTAGTGAGATCATAGGGGCATCAACCAGGCGCCACCACCGAATGAAGTAGAGTGTCCTAAAACTATGTCTACCATCGATGAACTTAGCCATGGTGGTGTTTAGGATTACCACCTCATCCATATTGATGGTGTCATTAATGTTGTGTCCACAAGAGATTGAAGGACATACAAACCACCTGGATATTGACAGATCCGGTGGTGGTGTTAGCCAAGATATGCTAGTTGATACAACAGTAGACTCCAGGGTGTGCTAAAGCCAGCAATTGCCGAGTAGGAGAGAAGTAGCGTTGCATGTGGGTTACTGAAAGTGGTGGAGGTTCAGGAGATGAACCTAGTCTAGTGCCACATATAGAGTTAATTAATGGGAGGAGGTTGGGGGGAAAATATATTTCGCTTCTGGTTCTGGGAGATCCACTAATATATCCCCCGTTGACTGCACAATGGCAGATTTGCCCGCTCACCTCATTCAAAGAGGTTGGTAGCATTCAAGATTCATGGTTAGTGCATTGTATAGTGCTGGATACAACTTGATTTATTTATTTCTATATGTATTAATGATAGCAAGAAACGATGGCCAGATATTGAAGCATTCATACGACAAATCTTTCTGGCAATAGAGCATTTATTCGTTCACAAGTTGGATTCGATTTGTTCATAGCTAATAGGGGTGTTTTTGTAATATGCACAACTTGGGACGTCTTTAAATAGCCCCCGCCACAAGGGCTCCATCCATCACTTGTTTGTTGAGTCTTCGCCGCAACAACAATATCGTTGAGGCCATATCTGAACGCCATCCAAGGTATTGTAATCGATCTTCTCCATTTGCTCTTTGCATTTTCCTAGTTATCTTCTATATATGGAGGTGGGGAGGGCTTGATATGTTATCCATGAGGGTGTATGAGATGAGAATCCTTAAAGAGCATGAAGATGTTTGAGGCCCAAAAAAACTTTAGATGTGTTTGGTTGGACTCTTTGTGTTGTATTTCAATCATAGAGTTACAAGCATTTTTGTTAGACTAGATTTGTTTGCTTTCTGCTGTAACCGAATCCATAGATGTCACCATAGCTTAGATGTGCCTTGTCGTTGCCGAGAAGGGGCTAGAAATGGGATCCTCTAAGATATATGGATATCCCTTGTCTTTCTTGTGAAAAAGGATGAGTTCATAGACAACCTACTTAGCCCAAGCCCACTAGCCTTGGCCCAGCCCACTTGCCTAGGCCCAGCCAGGTAATGGAATTCATAAGCCACCATCGTTCTGTTCACGTGATTGTTGCTTATTCCATTGACCCAAAGCTCTCGCCCAAGTAGTAGTTGCATCGCTGCCTAAACCCTAGGCGGCTGTATATAGCCATCCCAGATTCGGCGCTTTGACCATCAGGCGGCAATCTTGGGGCTCCATGCATGGCTTCCTCCCTGTCCCGGTACCATATCGGCGCATGCCTCTGCAGCTTCACCCACACCTATTTTCTCCTGACCGGAGCCGTCAGCTGACTTTCAGCTTGCCCAAGGAAGAAGTTCATTTTTGGCCATTCAATAGTTGCCTAAATTTGATTTTGGCCGTGCAACTCCAAAACCAGGCATCTTGGCAATCCTAGTATTAAAACTAGTATCAAAACTAGCCTGGCTCTCTAGTGTGGCCACGAGCACCGCCTCCTCATCCCCGGTGGCAGGCACTGCCAAAAAACTTCACTGCATTGCTCAGCCAAGCACCCTTCCATCATCCAATGCGAGAAGAAGGGAAGGGCGTGGACAATGGCAATGAGCAAAGCTGAGCGGGCAACGATGATGATGAGGAGGGCCGAGACGCGGTGGCGCATGCAGCCGGGTGGAGCGGGTCAGGGTGCTCGAAGAGGCATCTAGATAGAGCGGGCCGGGGCGACGCAGGGATACCGCACGGGGATGT
This sequence comes from Digitaria exilis, assembly GCA_015342445.1. Classification (NCBI taxonomy): domain Eukaryota; kingdom Viridiplantae; phylum Streptophyta; class Magnoliopsida; order Poales; family Poaceae; genus Digitaria; species Digitaria exilis. The sequence goes on from JACEFO010002599.1 coordinate 922,428, forward strand.
CGTGCTGCCTAGGCAAGAGAGAGGAGAGAAACATGGGAAGAAAGAGAGAAATATGTGAAGATAAAAAGCTGACATGTGGGCCCACTGCCATGGGCCAGCCACGTCACCAAAACCAACCCGCAAAACCACCAGACGGCCAAATATGGATGGTTTTGATACTTGGATGGTAAAAAATACCCGGTTTTAGAGCTCCATAGCCAAAATCAAACTTAGGCAATAGTTGAATGGCCAAAAGTGCACTTCTTCCCTTTTCCAATGGTGAGCACTGTGGAGCGAGGCAAACACGATGCAATATATATAATATGCATTTACATAGGGTACTGGGTAGGTGTCTACTTTTGAACTTTCCATTCATTGTTCATGCGAGCTGTAGAAATATTCGTTTAAGATTTCAATCGTTTCTTTGTACTTTAGCTAGTAAAGGAATGAGTTTGCAAAACAACTAGCACAAATAAAATGTTATCTAAAAACCTTTCAAGCTTACAGTAAAATTGCTATGTATTTATGTGTTCTTACTATGGGCAGTAAGCACTGTACTTGTGTACTTCTCCAAGTTTATACCCTTCTTCTAGGCTATCTTATTTCTTTTCTTTTTAACGAACTGCACAAGATAGTGCGGGTTTTATTGATATAGAAGGAAAAAAATACAAGACTACAGCCCTGGGAGACCATAGGCAGGAAAAGAAAAGAAAACAACAAACTATCCTAGTTGGATTGGGGCATCAACGCGGGAAAACACAACTCAAAAACCGACCTGTTGGATTGGGTCTTCAACACGGTCGCACACATTGACGGGAGCATCAACTAGAAAGAACAGCACCAAACCAGCCAAACCTCACTCCCTAGTAGTCATTTAAACCTCCACACATGACTCAAAGTTGACGGGAACCAAAGACACAGAACGCACCGCATCGCACCGAGAGAGCCGCCGCTATGCGGGATCCAACGCCGAAGTCCTGCTGCAGGACCATTAACTATTCGACATGATGAAACCACCTGATCTGGACCTCACAGGCAGCCTCACAACGCGCAGGAGCCTTACCACGCCCGATGTTGGACTCTACTCTCTGCAAGCGGGGGCCTCTCCACATCCATCGCAACACTCCATGTCACAGATCTGTCTCTTGTGTCGTTGTTGAAGAGGTAAGCAATGCCGCCATGCTTCCCAGGTTCTCCATCAATCAGTCGAGCCGTGCTGAAAATTGACCCCACCTTGTAGCAACCCCCCCCCTCGATAGAGGCTGCCACATAAGTGCAACACACCAAGGATGTCGCAAACGCCATCTTTCAAAGATGAACCACACCGAAGTAGCTCAAGCCATGCTGAGCCACCCGCCACAGTTCGCTGCAAGCCGAGTTGCCGCACAATGTCGTTGCAGCAAGCGCCGTCTTCCGATGTTGTTCCACACTGTTCTGGTGTCTGACCAGTAGCGCCAGTGGCCGCATAACGCTGCAAGCAGCCAGACCGACAAGGGTGCGACATCCCCTGCCTGCCAGCACGATGATGGTTGCCACCATTTGGGTTCAGCTACCCCTTTCAAAGTCTTCCGTGCCGAGCCGCTGCTGCCATGCAGAGTTCGTCATCCACGCCACCACAGACCCACCCAGGCCACAACAAAGATCAGGCACCAGCTTGTCTCCAACAAGAGAAATGGTGTCCTCAGTCGTCACCATCGCTGCTCCAATTTGGAGCATGACTTTCGCCAAAAAGGACATCCCTCTGGGGCAGAGCATGGCAGTAAGTTGACGCCTCCAAGGAGGAGCATTGCACCCGAAGGTGTCACTGTTGCAAGGCTTTCGCCCACTGTCATAAGCCCAACCCGACAAAGAAGCAGACCGAAGAGAAAATAGAGCCATAGCAGTATGATGCGCACCTCCACTGCTGCAAGCAGGTACACCACCTCGGCGTTGCAAGTTGTAGCAGAGTAGGCCGTTGTAGGATTGAGGATTACCGACTAGAGGGAGGTGAATAGGCGGTTTCAAACTAAAAACAAAACACTAGGTAAATTTAATTAGCAACACAAGATAAATTCTACAACTAGTGAAACTAGTCTATGTCAAAGGTTTGCAACCTAGGATGACAAGATACAATTCAATGTCTAAGAGATAACATGTTCAAAGTAAGTTGCATGTATGTAATTGTGTGAAAGAAATAACCGAAGACACAAGCAATTTTTCGCATGGTGTCGATGACTTGCCAGTCACCCCTAATCCACGTTGAGGTGAATTCAAAGCTTCCAATTGCTCCTCTACCAATAATCCACTTGGTGTATGAGCTAATCTTGGAACCAATGAATCTCTCCAAACCTCTTCTTCACTAGAGATGCTTTTCACCACTCCGGTGAGGCTAAGCTCAAGAATCTCTTCACAAGAATGAATCAAAGGCTTCTTCATAATCTTCTTTGAAGAGCTCAATGAACAACCACAGCTCCAATCCATCTAGGAGGTGTCAACCTCCAAGAGTAACAAGCCAATCACCTTGCTCGAAGAAACTCTAGTGCCCCAATGCTCAACTTGAATGCAAGCACTAGATGCCTCTCAATCTCACCAAGGATGCAATTAATCTCAAGTCATATGAGTGAGAGGGAGAGTGGGGAGAGCTCAAATGAGCGTTTCAAGTGTTTCACGGGCCAAGAGAGCCTCCCCATGCCGGCCACTCGAGTATATATAGAGGGGGCTCCAAAATCCAACCGTTAGGTTCAAAACCCGATATGTCTTCGTTTTCGTGGACATTCCGCTGCTACAAGCCCGGACCATAGTCACAAAAGTTCCCAGAACGATGGAACAGGAACGTGAAACACGGGACGTGGTACGCTACTTAAAAGTGATTTTAAACACTACGGGAACGAAAATGGTTCCGTGTTCCCGGGACGGGAACGACGTTCCCGGGACGAGGAACGCGGCACCGTTCCCCGTTCCCTGTGACTCGGGCCCGGACTGTCTGTCGTTCAACCCAACGGCTCTATTTGCAATAAATGTGTGTCAGAGTCGACCATTTTCAAAAGTGCAGACTGTCCTGCCTACAGGACCCGGACAGTCCGTCGTTCAATGTGTCTTTTACATGGAACGATCGGAGTCCCCTGTCCCGGTTAGAAAGAGACAGGCGGACTGTCCGCCCCTAGGGCCCGGACTGACCACCATTCTAGAAGCAGCGGCAGAGCAGAGTCGGGACAGGCTCTATTTAGAAATTATCTCACATCGGCGGACTATCCGTGCCTGAAGGCCGGACTATCCGCCGTTGTCTAAAAAAATGCACAACGGCAAAGATCCTGCATGTCCGATCGTCACAAGACTTGAGAACCGTCCACACCCAGAGGCCGGACTATCCACCATATACTCGCAATAGCTCTCTCAAAACAAGATTTTTGAGTCAAACTTTTACATCTATCCATCTATATGCATGCATCACTAAAGTTTGAGCAAAGTGACACTATTGACTCGTCAAGCATACGAGAATTGACCCCTACAAATCCGGTCAATTTCCTTCTCTAATCACCTTTTGAACCGCAAAATGGAAATCCCTATTTTATACATTTGCCTTGAGTATTCCCGCTCCATTTCACCTTGTTTGCCAAAGGTCTTCTTTATTCAAGATTTCCATCAACACCATCTCCATGGTTTGCATAGCTCATCTTTGTGACTAACCTTGACTCATATACTTAAGGATTTTGTTAGTCCACAAAGTGTTGTTATTAATTACCAAAACACTAAACTATGGGCCTAGATTCTTTCAGCTGCTGCCGGCCACGCCACCAAGGCATAACCAAGAGCTTTGCAGGCACCTTCTCTCCACTGCAGCACAACAGCAGCTTGCCGCATGAACAGCACGAGGCCACCACCTCCACACTCTCCAACTGGCCATCACCTGCCGCCGAGCTAGGCTCCCTCTGCACATGCGCAGCCCACATCTACATACGCAAGCCTTCTCCTTGTCGACACGCACCACCGCTGCCACATAGATCTAGGGACCGACCAAAGTTAGGAGGTCGCCACCGCTCCCGCCTTGCCGAAGCTACCCGCACAATGCGCATCACCGCAGTGGATGCCTCCACTGGCCACACATCGAGGTCGCGCTCATGGGCCTGCCACCATGTCTGCCCACACCACTCTCCTCGCCCACCGAGGGAGGGGGGTGGCTCAGCTCATCGCCACAGAGGAGAGGAGGTCGCGGATCCAGGGAAGGAGAGGCTGGATCCGCCCACCGCCAGCCGGAATCGAGTCGTTGATGCTCCGGCAAGCCACCCGACTGCAGACCCTTGCACCATCCCGATCCGGCGGACAAGCCCCTGCTAGCCAGCCCAATTTGCCCCGCCGTTGCCTTCCTCGCCGACCGCAGGACTTCTGGAGGCCTGCTCGGGTGACGATGAGGGAGGGGAGGGGTGGTGGTGGGGCCTGGAGGCAGTGCAAGAGGGAGCCCGCTAGTCGCCTATCGGGAGCGACGCGGGGGGAGGGGATCCATATACTACTTTTGACCTTTGGAGTTAGTCTTTTGGCCAAGTGGATGCGAGCGATGGCTATCTTATTTCTTACTACTCTGGCACTTTTTTTGACAAGGTCGCTATGGAGAAAGGGGGTCATCAAGCCGACAAGAACGAAGACCATCTGGACCTCAATGTTGGAACTGAACCCTCCCACCAGGAACCGAAACATGATGTGGATGTAGTTGTTGACCTCTTGGGAGATGAGGACGACGCCCACACCGATCCTGAAGATGAGGACTACATTCCTCGACGTAAGAGGTCAAAGCGTATGAAGCGCCACACAGTAGAACAGACTAAAGAACTCATCGAGTAAGAAATCACAAATGGAAATGATAATTCGATGTCTTTATGTTTGAAGAATGTCTTAGCCTATCTGTTTCTAACCTTATTTTGCAGTGCATATGACCAGTGTACTCACCCAGATCGCAAGACGCAGCAGGCACTTGGCACAAAGCTTGGTTTAAAGGCAGACGTGGTGAAGTTCTGGTTCCAGAACAAGCGCACTCAGATGAAGGTAGCATATTCTTTTTTGTCCACTGTCTTACATAGGTGTTACTGACTTACTGGCCTTTGCATGCACTACAAAATCCCATTGATTTTGTTCCAAGTTTATTTTGCTAAGTTCATGCTTGTTGCCTTTTGAAGATAATTTCTGTCCTTCAAATTAATACTTGCAGAAGAGGAGCCAGGTGGAGCAAAACGAGCAGATGTACCAAGAGAATGCTTCTCTCCTGGCAGAGAATACGGCACTCCGCAAGGCCTTGCTGACGAAGTCATGCATCACATGTGGTGGTGAGAGGCTGCCCACCCATCCACCATCAGAGAAGCAACACTTGCTCGAATATAATTCGAAGCTCAAGGATGAATACCTGCGTGCTTCTTGTGACCGCAGCAAGACTGTCCATGCCTCCACTTTCAGAAATTCCACGTCGTTGGGCATCAAGGGCAGAGCTGAGTATGAAGCAGTTATCCGCCTCGCAGAAATGTCTATGGAGCACTTTATGGTGCTAGCAACCAAGGGAGAGCCATTGTGGTTACCTGCTACTGACGGTGAGATGCTTAATGCTGGGGAGTACACCAGAATTTACCCCTGTGTGTATGGGCTCCGTCCCGAGGGGTATGTTGTGGAGGCCACCAGGGATGCTGCAAATGTTTGGGGCAGTGCTGATCACCTCGTCCACCACCTCATGAACACGGTACCTAGCTATCTGCTGCATTTCTTCAGCAATACAATTCCTATTAGCCACGTGTAATGTCTATGTCCTTGTGTGTATGTCTCTGTTGTTTTGCAGGCTCTCTGGTCTGAAATGTTCCCTGGTATTGTGGCAAGTGTGGTAGCTGGTGACGATATAGCTAGCATTTCTGCTCCATACGATGGGACGATTCAGCTAGTGAGTATACACATTCATACATCAATATTCTGTTATTCAGTGGTTTCTTTTTTTTTCACATGTTGTTCAGTGGTTGATCAATGATCACGATCAGAAAACCATGACCAATGAGCTTAATTAATTTAGTGGAGCACCTGCAGATGAATGCCGAGCTGTGTGTGCAGTCGCCACGTGTGCCAAACCGCACTATGAACATTTTGAGGTTCAGCAAACTGATAGCTGAGAGGCAATGGGCAGTGGTGGACGTTTCTGTTGACAGCATATTTGGACAGCAAGTTATGCCGGCTAGGTATATGGGCTGCAGGCTGCTGCCATCCGGCTGCCTCATTGAGGACATGAACAATGGCTACTGCAAGGTACTCTCATCGAATTTCACAATTTGATAGTACTAATTTTGCATCCCTTAACGAATTGTTTAATTCCATATAGCTCCTTTTATATTTGTTGAAATGCCATGTATTGACAACATTGGAGTACATATATTATTACAGGTCACATGGATTGTGCATGCTGAGTATGACGAGAGCACCGTGCCTATGCTGTTCAAACCATTGTTCCTTACAGGGCAAGCCCTTGGTGCGCGCCGCTGGCTCGCTGCATTCCAGAGGCAACTCCAATACATGGTTGTTTTGTACTCGAGCAGTGGTATACAAAGCAACAACACAGGTTAGTCAACACTCAACAGCAACAGAGTGGATTGAGAAATCATATGCTTTCACATCTCCATTTTGTAAATATTTCTTTAAATTGTGCAGCAGCAGCAGGAGGCATCCTAAAGTTGGCGGAGAAGATGACGGCGAGCTTCTACAGAGCTATCTCTGGGACTGTCACTCCGACTCAGACATCCAGCAGTATCAACGAGTGGATTGGCAGCAAGGGTGCTGGCGTTGACAAGCACCCTTCCATATTTATAGCTTTCGATACTTTGGAAACTTCCATATTTATAAAATCAACACTTGTATATTAAATTAGACTCATAGCATCATAAGCACTGGAAATTTATAGCTGTTGAATCACTTTGTCATCAAAGTTCATTCCATTTGTTTCTTCATATCAAACACTAAATAAACCATACGGTTTACTGCATTCTTGCAGAACACTGGTGGAACAAACAGGATGCTGATCCTGCAGCAGACGTGCACTGACGCGTCAGGCTCCATGGTGGTCTACACTCCTATAAAAGAGGAAGACATCTATGCCGCCATGGGTGGCCATGACAAAACTGCTTCCGTTCTCCTGCCGTCCGGCTTCGCCATCCTCCCAGACGGCCGTGGCAGGACACATGAAGCTCTGGTTGCTGGCCATCCTGGCACCTCCAGGGCTCCCGTGTGCCGCACTGGGGGCTCTCTTGTGACCATAGCCTGCCAGGCCCTTCTTCGTGGCGCCTCGCCTGCTTGCAATCTAACCACAGGTGCTTTTGGGGATGTTGGAAACTTGATCTGCAATGCGATACAGAACATCAAGACAGGCGTCAAGGCTGAACTCGTCCTCCCAGTTTGATGCAGGGGAGCTCGTGCACCATGTCGAATGCTTCCAGCGTTTGAGATTGGTGGAGAACAAAATTTGGACAATCGTTATTTTCTTTATAGAGCAGCGTGGGGGTGGTCAGTAGCAGTGGAACCAATCGTGCTCGGTAGACATCGTTTTCGTAAACGCTGGGTTTCTGTTTCTCAGAACTTTATCACCATGCTTTATTTTCAGCCGTACTTTATGGATTTGAACAATATCGTCAATGGTTTATATTGGTTTAATCAATTTTCTTAATGGTACATGATGAGTTGCGGTGAAGTTTTTTCCTTAATAATGCTTGATCTTGCTTGCCAAATTGATCTCTTTCGCTGTGATTTACTTGCTGTTTTTCTTGATTTACCATGTTTGATGATAGATAAGTCTCAGAGCAAATTGTATTTACCATACAACAAATTGTAGTGATGAAGTTGCAAACCGTACAACTAGGTGCAACAAGTTTTTAGGTTGTCTTCATCTAGCTCATGTCATGCCTCCATTACTTAACTAAATGACTGATTGAGCTTGCAAGGTGCACTACAATAATCATGGTCGATGATAGCCTATGGTTGCCACACCAATCTAGGAATCATGGCTACAAATGAGTGTCTCGTATGGAATTATTCGAGCTAGTCGTCGTCCATTCGGCTAGAAATGAGCTTCCCTCTTTTGGAGCTCTTGGGAATAGTAGAAGCCGGGGCACCGTTCGAATTACAAACTAAACACTATTCATTCTAACATTTTACTATTCAAAACTATTCATCACTCTCACAGAACACGCTTTATAGGACTTAGTTGCAATATTTTTCTACATCTACGGTGTTTTTTTTAACCCCAATCTGAATACAGCCGGTGAGCCAACTTGTCTCTTCAGCTGCTCCTTTGGCCAAAGTGCCTGTGAGAAGGTGGGCGACCGGAAGTATGCGAGATAGGGACAATCATAAGTGCTAGCTCTTCACGTTTTCTACTGTTCACGGACAAAAGGATTGAAGAGCCAGCTTATGAGCCGGCCATTGGAGGAGGCATAAAGGGCACCTCCAGTGCTGGTTCTAACCATACTGACACAATTTACTTGCGTGTGGTTCGGTTCGAGAGCTCTAGTGATTTGTTCCGTCACTATTAAGATAAAAACAATAAAGTATATTGTTTCAAACTGTTTTCCTCGGTGAAGGATGGAGCTGCATGCAAGTCCATGCCTACGCCCACCCTGTGCATGGATTATTTTAATCGACAAAGCAAGCGCTTTTCTCGGCTCATCTGCCGAGTTCGATTTTAGCTATTTTAGCTCTATTCATAAAATCGAACCATACTTCTTTCACGGTTCACTTTGTGCCTGATTAGTTTTCTTCTCAGCTCAGCCTGGCTTGTTTCGGGTAACCCAGACCCTCGCTGGCCTGTTCGAATGCACGCAAGAAGCTTTGTTTGAATGACTACGTGCAGATATCATGGCTGGAGCCGTTCGGTGTTTGGATGCCTGGATTTCTACCTAGTGTGCACCACCTCAGCCTGGCACAGGGGAAACGATTTCTCGAGAGCCAACGATTTCTCGAGAGCCTGGCTGAGCGCTCCTTTTTCAGCTGGCTGCCAAGGCTAGCCAGGCATCCAATAAGTAAAATGTTGCATCCACCGGGCCTGGCCACGGTTGGAAGTTGGAACCGGGCATCCAATCACGGCCTTGGGGAGCTGAGAGAGATACTAGCATAGAACTGACAACTGAGGCTGTACGCTTGGGCTGGAATAAGGCCTTGTTTAGATTAGAGCGGTAAAGTTGGTGAAAATTGGCGAAATATCACATTAACTTTTTTACACTAATCAGAAGTACTAAATATAGACTAATTATAAAACTGATTACACAGATGGACTTTTAATCTCAAGACGAATCTATTAAGCCTAATATGTGCCGTCATTAGTGCATTTTTAATGACGGATTACTGTAACATGACAGTGTCTAATGACGAATTAATTAGGCTTATTCGTCTCACGATGTGGAGTCCATCTATATAATTAGTTTTTTTACACCTACTTCTAATTAGTGTCAAACATTCAATTCAATGTGACAAGTTGGCAAAAATAAATAGCGATACCTAAATCATTAAATCATGGGCCGAAAACGCGTGCCTCGTGGTGATGGGGAAGAAGATTGCAGGCTGAAACATCATTGCTTTTTCTCTCCTCGCCAAACAGGCCGGCTCTGGCGGAAGTCAACCCACCCGCTCCCCAGTCCCCAGCCATGGCCTCTGCCGCCGCCGTCGTCACCCTCAACGTCGGCGGCGAGCTCTTCCAGACCACCACCGCGACGCTCTCCCGCGCGGGTGCCTCCTCTCCGCTCGCCTCCCTCGGCGCATCCACCCCATCCGCCCCGTACTTCCTCGACGCCGACCCGCGCCTCTTCGCCCGCCTCCTCTCCTTCCTCCGCCACGGCCGCCTCCTCCTCGGCGGCGCGCCCCCTCCCTCCGCCGCGCTCCTCGCCGAGGCCCGCCGTTTCGCGCTCGACGGCGCCCTCCTCGCCTCCCTCTCCAGGGCCTCCGCCTTCGCCCCGCTCGAGCTCCGGCCCTCCGCGCTCCTCCCGCTCACCGGCCGCGCCGCGCCCTCCGCCATGTCCGTGTGCGCCTCGCCGAAGCATCCGGCCTCCATCGTCGCCGCGCACGGCGGGGTCGTCACCTGCTTCGACGCCGCGCTCGCCACCCGCGCCAGCGTCCTCACCCCACTCCCCGCCGTTGACTCGCTCGTCGCCGTGTCCCCAGCCCTCGCGCTCGCGGGCGCCAGTGACTTCCCCGGCGTCCACCTCTGCCGGTTCTCCGACGACGCCCCCAGCGCCGCCGCTGCTCCGGATGTGCTTTCCTGGCCCGACTCGCCCTCCGCCACTGTGCTGTCGATGGCGGCGTCAGGGGCACCATCGGCTCCATGTCTCTTCGCCAGCTTCGAGTCCGCACGGCGCACCTCGAGCGCCATTGTGGTGTTCGACCTGAATTCCATGTCTCCTGTGGCGGAAATCGGGCGGAAGGAGGTGTACGGTGCGGACGTTGAAGCGGCGATACCAGCGACCAAGCTGGGATGGCTTGGTGAGCACAATCTCTTGCTTGCTGCTGGATCGCACTCCAGCCCGGGCGGGGTGGTGGGGGACATACGCCTGTGGGACATCCGGGCCAGCGCCACGGTGCCGGTGTGGGAGGTCAGGGAGAAGGAGGATTGCTTTGCGGATGTTGCTGGATCAGACACTCTGTCAGCACTATTCAAGGTCGGGGCTTCATCTGGCGAGGTGTTCATGACAGACTTGAGGAGGCTTGATAATGGTGGTGGCATTGGGTTGGAGCCGTGGGTGTGCATTGGCGACGGACAGAGGGCGGCTGCGGCCGCATCGTCTAGAAGGAAAGTGGGGAATGGATGTAGGATTGAGTGCTACTGCAATTGGGTGTTTGTGGCACGTGGTGCATATGTGGAGGTGTGGAGTCAGATCGAATTGGCACCAGAGGCCGGTGGGAAAAAGGTGATGAAGAGGAATTGGGTCGGCAGCGGACCATCCATTGAGGTGGGGAATGGCGAGGAGGTGGCTAAGGAGAAGGCCAAGATTGTGAGCTGGGCATTTGGAGGCAGCAGGATGGCCTTAGCCAGAGCTGATAAGAGGTCCGTTGAGGTATGGGATAGTGATCCAGCGGCAATCTATGCAAATCCTTGAATAGAGGATAGTGCAAAAGTAAGATGATGCTTCTCAATGGTCAATTGTTGCTCTTGTTTCTCTGTACATTTACTTTACTACTTTACCATGTCCTTTGTGATGTACCCTAGAGAGTTAGGTTCCTGAATAGTTGATTACAGTGCCTGGAAGGCATAAGATGGGTTCACAGAGGTTGAATAAAGTCTGTATTTTGTAACTATGCAATCTGTTGAAGTTTATGATCATATAGGAAAAGAGCAATCTCATTTTAAGCAAGTTTGAAGAAATATTTGCTAGGCAGAAGTGACGTCCTCTGTTTAACTGGGTTATTCTTTTGTGGTGTGAATATCCAACTTCCTAAATAAACACATTCAAGTTCATATAACTATCTTACATGGATATTACATTTAATACCTTATTTTCTCATCACAATTCTAGCATGATTCGAGAATCAGTTAGGACTTGCAGTTTGCAGTAGTCTTTGTTGTGTGCTTACTGCTCTGCAGATTGCTGACCTTTAGGTTGGCTAAATTAGCATGTCACGATGCAAACAAGTTTGGCATCATTTGAAAGAAAAAGAATTATCATTAGCCACATCCAATCCCAACAAGTAAAGGCTTCATCCCGTGCAGCACTATGTATTGTTCTAATGAACATTTGCAGATTTCGCATCGTTTCTGTTCTGCTCAGTACTTTGCAGTTAAATCATTGAATACAGTCACCAAAACTATGCACAGTAGAGGCTTTTTTCTACTCTATTTGTGGAGAAATGCATAGTCGGGTTTCAGAAATATGCTGAAACTGCAATTGCCCACTGTACAATTGCCAAGCACTTAAGAAAATGGTGAGTGCTGAACTACTGGCTAGGTCGGACAAGCAGGAAGAGGTGATTCACTGCATTGGTATACTGGAGGGTTGCATAGAGCAGTGCTCCTTGTACTCGAGCCTCAAGTTTGGGAGCTTTTCTTAGGGGACAATCCCGGCCGAATTGCAACGGTGCTGCACTGCTGAGGACGATGACCAAACAGATGGACCATCAGCCAAGTAGAAGCTTCAAGCTTGGTCTCGATGGTTTTTGTCCTAGGCATTGAACGGTCTGCTGTGTTTGCTCTTGATGACTTGATCCCTGTGTGATCTTTGACGGGCGCGCCTCGAATAAGCTTAGCACTTAACGTTTGCTAAAATCTTGTGGTGCTCTTTGTTTTCATGGAATAAAGCGGGGGGAGACCTTTTCTCTAAGAAAAACTTTTGAATAAGATCTCTAAGAAAAACTTCATGGTGGTCTTCTCAGACACCCTACTTCGGCAGCCTTGATGGCTTTGCTGTCATAGGTGCTGTAATTGGACAGATATTTGTTGGTGATACTAGTGTTGTATTCTTTTGCACGCACTCCGAGAGCCTAATATAATTCTAGCTAAATTTAGAGTTTTACAAGAACCGTAAAAATAGAAAGCTTCCTAACCAAAGATGGCTAGCAAATCGGAGAAGAGAATGAGAGAAGAGAAAGGAGAAGAGATGACTAGCGAATAGGAGAAGAGAGTAAGGTACATCAGAGAAAGGAGAGCCTACCAAAGATGGCTAGCAAATGGGAGAAGAGAGTGAAGTGCACAAGAGAGGAATGAGAGCCTACCAAAGATGGCTAGCGAATGGGAGAAGAGAGCGAGGTAGAGAGGAGGGATAGCCTACCAAAGATGGCTAGCGAACGTGAGAAGAGAGTGAGGTATATAAGAGAGGAAGAGAGCTTATCGAATCTTGTTTTCACATTTTACCTAACCGAATCAGTTTAACTAGGCTCTTGGAGTTTCCTAGCTCAAAAATTCTGCCTACTGGTCCACAATTTTGGTACCGGTCCTCAATTTGGCTTATACCCCTCTATTTTTGTGCGCCTGATCTAGACTGTTGAATGGCTGAAATAATTCCAAGCACCATAAAGTTTCTCTTGAAAGAATGGAGGTCCCCTGCTCCGTCTTGGTCAGACCAACAGAGGAGCATTTTGGGATGAGCCGCTGAAAGATTAACGTTGCAGGTAACAGCACTAGCTACCTATAAGCCTAGAAGATATTGATTCCCCCTATGCTTCTAAGAACCACACAATGCAACAACATACTGATCGATGACTTTGCCTAACTGCCGAACTATACTTGAATTCCACTTATATATAGCACTTAGCCAGTTCACCCCGTGTGTTATTACCATAGAGAACTAAGAGAAGAATGGTGTCCAAGCTTGCATTCGCTGCTCTGGTTCTGCTTGTGGTTGTGAGTGGTGAGCTTGGACATGCCGTGCCGCTGAGGCGTGGTTTGGGTCTTGGTTGGATGAACGGCTTGAAGGGAGGATCACCTGGTGGCATGCAGCCGTCCGATACTAAGCTTCAAGCCAGTGCTGGTAAGTTCTTATCACATTAGCTCCAATAGATTTATTTATGTTGCTGCGCCTTTTTACAGTCTTGAATTCACTAGTCAGATGTTTCTTAATTGATTTTTTTTTTGCTGTCTTTACCGTTTATTGTCTGAGAAAGTCATAAAAAAATTACCAAGCTAAAGCAGGTGATGTCAGTGTCTATTGCCAAGTTTATGAACTAAATGATGCAATTAAGTCAAGAATTTGCCACATGCATGATGTGCAAACTTTCCAAGGTCAGTGAGGATGCGCAAAGGAATGTAACACCTACACGTTGATGTTCTTTCGATTGATGCAGGAAAGAAAGGAAACATTTACACGAATGCCGACCAAGCGCAGTTTGTCAGCCCTGTGCCAGCATTCATTCGGCCACCTCGCATTCCGCCGTCCTAAATTTGGGACCATGACCATCAGAGTGTTGCAACATGACACTGTGTAGAGTGAACCAACGTCAAGATATCTGAAGGGCTACAATATATGAGAATGAAATGGCAGGTCAATGATAAGAATCCTGCTTAGACAAAAATATAGTAGTAATTATGAATAAGAGAGCTCAGATGTACGATGACTAGAAACTGCATCAAGAGGAAGGGAACATATTTATAGTTGGTTCTATGTTGGTTGTTAGATGTTCTCCCTCAGCTACAAATTATAATTTATTTGACTTTTTAACTCCAAATTTGACCGCTTGTCTTATTTAGAAATTTTGTACAAACATAGTCAAATTTATGTTATCCTTGAAGAACCTTTTATTAATAAAGCAGGACATTACAAGAAAATGATATCTTGCACAATTCTTTGAATAAAGCAAGATGTCAAACTTAAAATAAAAAAATCAAATGAAATAGAATTTGAAGCGGAGTAAGTGCCTCATTATCTGATATATAATAGCGTATGAGCGGAGCATGCTCAACATTTCATTTGATTTTGATTTATGTCCATCTTAAATTTTGTAAATTCAATTTGTCTTTCTTGGCCCATGTCAGTGTCAGAAAGTCTATTCACTTCAGAAGCTGCTCCGTGTTGTTTGCTTTGAAAAAGAGTGGTTTCTGGTTGCAAGGAGTTTAAGCAAAGCAAGAAGGGCCACTATCTAAGCTAATGGTGGGCTGTTTGAACTATTGATGTACCGAATCAAGTGAAGCTGTGTTGCGTAACAAGACTCCGGTGGCCATATCTAGATGCTATAAAAAAAACTTTGAAAAAAAAATAGTGACGTTATCATAAGGAAAACATAAGGACAACAGGAATGGGAATGGAGCACTCTCAACTATAGTACATGGTATAAGAAACAGGCTAAAGAGTCAGTTTCTTACTTCTCCATTGTGTTGCGTGAAGCTTATTCACTAACCACTGCATCCATATATAAGAAAACGTAAGTCCTTGTTTCAACATCCATCAATGTTGTTGAATGGGACCATATATGTACTTTATTTCGTAGAGATAGGTTTCTTACTATCATTGTTGTTTTGGTACCAACCCATCTATATCATCTCTAAGGCTAACTTCTAACTGAATGTAGATGGAGCCTTCCCCCATTTTTCCATGCAAACTGTCCCGTTAGTAGGCGAAGTTCCAAACACATCATTTGGGCAACTTTGTTTCTTTGATTTTATACGTGCCTAACTTCTCATTCCAGGTACACTATCATCTCTAAGGCTAACTTCTGATTGAAAGTAGATGGAGCGTGCCCCCATTTTTCCATGCAAACTGTCCCGTTACTAGGCGAAGTTCCAAACACATTATTTGGGCAACTTTGTTTCTTTGATTTATACGTGCCTAACTTCTGATTCCAGCATGGTACCCCTGTATAGCTACGGGTCATCCTAGCTTCATTAATTGATTTGATAGTTTAATTTTGTCATAGAGATTTGCTGAAATAAATTCGATGGTTTTCATAGTAATCTGATAAGCGACAGGCAAAGCATCACTTCGGTGTACGCCTGTGTTGATTCAAGAATCTGGCTGACTGGCTGTGATCGATTTCGTTATGAGTTCTCAAGACTCTATTCTTTACCTAATGCTTGTGCCATCGATCGTACGCGCGTCTAAACTGTAAACGAAGAGTTCATGTGTAGTCTAGGGCCTAGTCGTGGAATTAAACGCTAAACCCGTCTAAGCGGTCAAATTGGTCAAAAAGCGGTCTAAATGATGTACTTAAATAGAAGTTAAACATGGTTATACCTTTAAACATGTGTTTACACGATCATGTAGTCAATAAGAAATATGTTTTAACGGGATAACTAGATATAGATGGGCGAATATTAGGCCACAAATTGCGTTATATGGGACAAGCCTAAGTAGTGGGTTCATGGTGTCGTGGTTGTTATGTTTGTTAGGTGACAATATTATATCACTTTTATATTATATAACTGATTTTATATGAATATTTATTGCTACAGTGCAAACTATTTAAACTGCTTAATTTCTCGTTTAAACGCTAAACGAAGGGTGAGCGAATGTCTAGCATTTAGGATAATACTGGTCGTGTCACCATCAAACTGAAACACGGCCGGTTAGGTTAGGTCATAGGTGTACTGTATTGCCCTAAAAAGAAGTCCTGCAAGGCTTGACTTGGGTGCCTAATACGCGTCCTATGTCAAGAGTGACAAACAGAGGGCGACGCCCATGCTACTAAATACCAGCATTGGTTAGCTTCAATTACACATGCGTGTACGTTAAAACATGCACTAGTATCTCTGGCAATCAGTGAACGCACGCCGCCGCATTCAGCCCTCCGGCCAGCGGCCACACCACACATGTGTATATAAGAGAGAACCTGGTGATCTTCACTTTAGGAACAGCTCGAGCTTGATCGGAAGGCACCTAGAGAGAGTACGCAGCACGGCAGCACGAGCAGCGTCGATGGCCATGGCCGGAGGTGTTCCTGACCTCAGTCTGATCGCGTTCTTTGGCTTCCTTCTCTGTACACATGGTAAGTATATTCATATCATAGTACATACATCATTTTTCCTTTTAAGCTTTTAAAGATTCAACACAATTGATGGAGTAGCAAAAGACGGTATCTTCTTCTATGTTTCTTTGAGTACTCTCTGATTGGTTGTCTAGGCACCCCCCAACAAATGAAACACTTGAAATAAGGCTGCAAAAAAAAAACCGATAAATTGGGGAATTGTATCAAACGTGAGGATGAAATGTGGAGCCGTAGGCTAGATGTTTGTGGTACATTTCAATTTTTCGCCATCTTCAGTGACAATTGTTGTGGTACTAAGCAGTAATAATGGACCTGCTTCGGATTTTATGTCCATCTTCTTTTGTTCTTTTGACTCTTGGGGCCGTGTATTGGGATTTTGTGTTATCAAGTTTGTTGTCGTGAATTCTGAGTTGTGTTTATATCCGTACAGCGTTTTCGTGGGGGCTTAAGCAATGGTCACGACAGCGTCATATCTTTTAGAGTCTTTTTAAAGCTGGATGGCTTCCATCCTTTTTTAATTTCAGAAAGGAAAGAATAATGATCCTTGATTTCATCTAGTTTCGCACATATGAAAAGACGATCCATATTATATTGTCAATTAGCTCAGTAAGCAAGACCAAATTTAGATGATCACTCGTGCACCAAAGCTGCAGACAGACTCTACCACTCATGATAATCGTGTGCTATTATTGTTGCTCAAGGGTGCACGCATGCGTTTCTGTTCTTTAGAATAATTACGATATATGTAGCAGGTTATATGTATCATGGAATAATACCCGATTTCTGTTCTATGTAACACAACAACCAACAAACTATATAACGGTGCGTTTCTGTTCTTTAGAATAATTACGATATATGCGTTTCTGTTCTTTAGAATAATTACTGATCAACAATGAATAAACAGTATCGTTGAGGTGGACATGGTGCTCAGATCCACATATACACCGTGTGGTCACCGGTGTTTGAAGTGTCAAATGCATTTGCATCCTCTTCACTTCACTGGCAGCCACTACGTTGATCTTCATGGCGGCTCACAGCTGGTACGTCTGAGCACGACGATGGCTGCAGCAACCAGGGCACAAGGGTGCGGCCACTAGGGCACCAGAGTGCCGCTGCAAATGCGATCGTGCATCTGGCGGCCTATGCGTACCGACTGAATCAGGATCGTGATTCGTTCCTGCGTGTGGACCTCGTTTCATGGAAGTTAAGCTGCACCTGCGAGCCGAAAGCTTTGGCTACGAGCCGGAAGTTTGATGCCTAGAGCCGAGCGCTAACATGTGTGGAAGCCGAGCGAGTAGCAGGCGTCGGATCGGGAGGGTGGACATGTGGCTAGCATCTGAGAAGGTCCTATACGGACTCCGTTTTACAGGAGTGCTGTATAGAATTTTTTTCCGAGAGACATATATAGTTTGTTGGTTGTTGCCGACGATTTGTAGTTATAAATGCACCGTTCAACTAGATGCCAAGAAAAGTCTCCATTTGAGCTCAATCCTTTGACACTGTGGAGACACGTGATTTTATTTTACATTGCAAATAATACCCGAGTTACTGTCCATGTACATTTAAATGTAAAACATTGTAGTTTCACCTAAATTGATGTAGAGATGCTGCACTAGCTGAATAAATTAAATCAGGTATGTGCCAAACTGAGTCAATTTTCTTACATACTCCAACACATAGTAGGTATCAGTGTATCACTGACTTTGTTTTCGATAAAAAAAAACAGTAAACAATTTCTTTAAAAATTTAATTCTAGGCTTTGTCTTTCTAGTTGCAAGATTCAAGATTGTAACCCAAAATAAGTCTAATATTGAAAAACTAACTTTCTGATAAGCAAACACAACTTCAACTTAAACATGTTGGAAGCTTTACATAGGGGTTAAACGTATCTTCAGCATTCAATTTTTCAACTAGAAAAGAAATTGAACTTACCAAGTTACCATCATCAACAGCAACAACAGCAACAACAAAATTGTACCTAAAAAGTTCAGGGTGGTACACATAAAAACCACTGGAATTCCTATATTTGGAAAAAAAAAATCATCCATGTAGATGGCACCTTTATGAGGTAGCCATAATCATGCATTCATGCTCCTATGAAACTGCTAGATTATTGAGTCTTCACTGATCTTAATGTCGAAGAACTGAGGATGAAAGGATCCTCCATGTGAAATTCGTCTACTGATATTGTAGATCTTCATTGTTGGTTTGTGGCATCGGTGTGGATGCAAACGATCAAACCCGTTTTCTTTTTTTTTTGAGGGAATGTCAAATCCGTATCATGACACGCCATTCTTTGTTTGACACCCCGATCAACAGGTGCGACGGCGGTGCAGTTCACCTTCCGCAACAACTGCCCGGATCCCGTCTGGCCGGCGACGTTGACCTCCGGCGGGCCCACGTTCCCGACCACCGGCTTCCTCCTGCCGCCGGGCACCTCCATCTCCTTCCCCGGCGTCGGCGCCACCTGGTCGGGCCGTGTGTGGGGCCGCTCCCGCTGCGCCGCCACCACCTCCGCCAGCGGCGGCGCGGCGCGCTTCTCCTGCGAGTCCGGCGACTGCGGGACGGGGCAGCTCGCCTGCAACGGCGCCGGCGGCGCCCCGCCGGCCACGCTGGCCGAATTCACCCTCGCCGGCGGCGGAAATGACTTCTACGACGTCAGCAACGTCGACGGATTCAACCTCCCCGTCGAGATCCAGCCCGCGGCGGCGGCGGCCGGCGGCGGGGTGCGGTGCCCGTCGACGTCGTGCCCGGCGGACATCAATCGGGTGTGCCCGAGCGAGCTGGCCGTGAGAGCGCCAGCGGCGAGCGGCGATGAAGATGCGGCGGCGGCGGCGGCGGTGGTGGGATGCAAGAGCGCGTGCCTGGCGTTCGGGACGGACGAGTACTGCTGCCGGGGGCAGTTCGGGTCGCCGGCGACGTGCAAGCCGAGCGGGTACTCGAGGGTGTTCAAGGCGCAGTGCCCGCAGGCGTACAGCTACGCCTTCGACGACCGGAGCAGCACCTTCACCTGCAATGGCAGCGTGGATTATCAGGTCACCTTCTGCCCTGGCTCCGGGACGACGGCGGCGGCGGCGACCAACGCCGTGCTGCCGCCCGACGGGGAATAACTTGTAAACGGAGGGGTCATGTATGTATTCATGGCCAATAAATAGTCTACTACTAGGCAGATCATGCTGAAAGATGACCATTTCCGTGGATTTAATCGTGTAATAAAGCATTGCCCGAGAATTTCATGGAATTTATAGCCAAAGTTTGAGGATTTTATACAACTGCTATTTATTTGTAAATACTTAAGTAAATAACAACCCATTACCATACTAGTACTAGGTCTTTCAAGACTCGTGCAGCTTGGCTTCTTCCCAATCATGCATGCTATTCTGTCAGCTGTTCACTTGTTCAGCATATACAATACAGGCATACAGGCACAACACGCAAGAGATGCAGTATGCAGGACATGCACATGACGAAGTCAGCTCACAGCCGGCAGCGGCAAACGTGTGCCTTTCAGATTCTCATCTCCACTTGTCCAGCGGTGCGTTGCCACCTTCAACTGAAAGAAGCGAAGTGTTCATCCACTCCTACAAGGAACTTTGCTTCCAAAACAGAATAAGCTAGGCGAAAGTGAGGCTTGGAAAGCTGAAAGTAAACTCCAAGCAGCTTTCAGAAGCAACAAGCAAAAGGAGATGTACCAAAGCGGGATTTCACATTATTTATTCAAGAGTTAAAAGAAAACTATGCTATAATATCATGTCATCGCATTTTATTTTTACTTCGCTGAAGATCTGCTGCCTTGCAATGTTGCTATTTTCAGGGGTTACACAATGTGGGAATGAACAAATTCGTTGAAATTTGTAACTTATATCTCACTTATCGGCTGTAATTGCAAGAAAAAAATGAACAATAAAGTTCACAATGACGATAGGTCAACTTGGTATTTAGTCACAATTTTAAAAATACGTTTCAGCATGATTGCACATACAATTTTCAATTTATACCGACACGTATAAAAACTCATATCCATGTAAACCCGTTGGAATTTGAACTCATCAGATAAGAAACAAATCTAATCCAATCAAGTAGAATTGTAAGTTGTAACAAACTAAGACAATAAATCAAAGAAATGCTCAAATGCAGCACAAGATACTATAATTGACAAGCACAAGACACTATAATTGACATTCAAGAGGGGCTTTTTGCACCTGGGATGGATTGTTCACATGATACACATTAAATAAACTAAAGAAATAAAACGTAGTCTTGGACATTTGTATTTACAAAGATAGCTTGGATAGAACCACCAATAAATTTCTACAGCAAAACTGCTGTACTTTCCATCAGTAGTGGCTTCTATGCGTGTACCGCAGCCGTTGCCGCCTGCCTGGCACCGGATCTATGCTCCTCCCTGGATCTCGGCTACCAATATAAGACCGATCTAGGAGCGTGCGACGATAGCCACGATAATTGCTGCGATGTGCAGAGGGGTGATTTGAAAAGCCTCGTCGCAGTTGACCCTGTGTCCTTGGTTGACGAATTCCCTGCCAATCTGAATGAAAGCTACGCCTACTGCTGAACGAAAGCCTTGGTGAAACTCTTCTGTTCTGTGACAGGAGCCTTGGCACATCTGGCCAAATGCTAGGTGATCCTAGTGTACCATTTAGCCAGACACTTGGGGAATCAAGTCTGTTACCTGGCGATTCAGCATCGCCTTGATCTGACCACCACTCTTCACTACTTTCATCAGAGTCTATGTCTGGGGACATGTCATCTCTAGTCTCAATAACATAGTCACCAACTATTATTGCCCCAGGTATCTGGGACCTGATTGCGCTAATGACATCACCAACCTCCTGTTCACGCTCAAGGCGGTCCCAAGTTCTCTTCCTTGACAGATCTATGTGGGCTGGCTTTGTAAGCAAGTGCGCAGTCCTAGCATGTTCGCGAAGCTGCTCATATGTACCAACGAATTTGCAAGAATCATGGGAGCAAGTTCTCAACTTCCTGTCCAGATACTGTCTCACCTCTCCAGCAGGGATCCAGCCAGACACAGAACCTCTACAGAGAGGACACTTCACTTCAGCAGAACTTTGCATGGCATCATGGCATCCCCTTGGGGGGATGCTTCCTTCTCCTACAGATAAGGCTGGGTTTTCATATTCTTGATAGTTAGCAATCTCAGACTCAGGTCTTGATATGCCATCTGGATTTTGACCATAGTTTACATTGGAAGGATAAGATGCTTCATTATCAACATGTCTTCCAAGTCTTGGGCTCCGTGAACGTCTGGAAATGATACTATAATGAGCTCTTGGTTGAACAGTTCTGATATTGGAGTTTGAAAGCACCGAATAGGTTGAGTGTGAAGCACGGACCTTACTATCACCATTCATTTTTCTGAACCGGTCAAGACAATTAGAGTGTCGATGGCTTGTGTTACAAATGTAACATCTGCAGCCATTCTTGTATGAACTGCATATAAGTAAAACAGCATTGTGGGGTTGCTCCATACAAATAGGGCAAGAAATCCTGTCCCATTCCATATGCAGAGCAGTGTGTGATGTGACTGTAGATCTGTTACTTTTCTTACTTGTCATCTTGAAACCAACTGTGTTAAATTCACTTAGTCGTTAGAATTGTTGAAAGAGAAAGATTATTGTGTCAAGTTAAGTATTTAAGCAGTTTGGAGAGAAAAAAAAATGCTGTGAAAAGTGTTTTTATGTACTCATGGAAACAGGAAAACTTTTATTTACAAAGCAAAACTGCCCAGAGTGACAAGTTAATAACCAGTATCAAGTGCAACAACAAATTTTATTAAATTAACATTTGAGATCATTTAGCAGGTACAAAAATTTGATTGAAGTGAGTATACTGCTGCCAAGACACCTTAAAAAGTTACATGTCATATTTCTCAGAAAGAAACAGAGCATAAATTGATTGACAATACATTAAGAACTGCAATCCAAAGATGAAAGAGATAGTGCTGATGACATACACAACACTAAACGAGCTATAAATTACATACTGTTCCAAAATACAGGAAAAAATATTTCCCTAGGAAAAGTAATAAAAAAATATATTAGCACCCAAGTTACACGAGAATAAGTGGCAAAGTAGGCTCATAAGAAGTGGATTGAACACTTCATTCATTCATTTGTTTATTTATAAATATGCAACCAGGGCAAACAAAAAAGAACAGATGAGATCTAATACATAACTTGTTCACAGAAAGCACTAACCTATAAAAAGCAGTTGAATGTACTGAACACTTGGAATGGACGCAGTGATGCTATTGGCAGAATTTAATCCCTGAAATAATATGTGCACTGTCAGTAATAGAGCATGGTGTTACTAGCCACAAAATGCAAATCCGATCGCAGTTAAACATTGTTTTGCTTGATTGTGACACCAATCAATATAGCTAACAGAACACCAATATCATCCTAACCCTAAAGTTGTAACAGAATCAGATCAAACAACGTGGTATTGGACATTTCCATGACTTCCACTTCTCAACAATTGGCCGATAATTCTGTCAGCATGGACTACCACATCAACCATAGAACAAAAGCAAATTCATAGGTCACCAAGTCAATAAACCACACAACACATCCTACAACACCTGTGGCCTGATGACATTTACAGCAACAGATAAATGTGATCAAATATGCCGTTCTGCAACTAGTAATCCAGAACGCCATAAGAAGTTTATATGTCCGAATGGGTCTTATTGTGCAGATTAAAACTACTCTGTATACAGTACAGACCAAGCAAAGCACAATTTGCGCCTTGAATTTCGTAGATCGAACACCAACAATCAACATCGGAATTACTGAAACACCTAAAAATCCCCCAAACCAGCATAATCCCCGCACCCGCAGGGGCGACGAACCACCAAATCGCCCCCCCCCCCCCCCTAAATCAAACCGCCAATTTCATCGAAGCCCGCCGCCAACCTCCAGCGGCCAATCAACGGGGACCGATCGGCCGAATGAGTGAGCGATCGATCTATCCTATCCACCACCTACCAGCACGCACGCACGCGCGCCGACGCAGATTCGATCGATCGATCGGGAGCAGACGGCCGAGGAGAAACGGAGAAAAACGGAGAAAACGAGGGGAAAAGGGTGGGAAATTTTACGGGGGCTTTGACGAGGAGCCGGATCGGACGGGACTCCCCCCTTCCCTTCCGCAACTGCCTTTCCTCGGGAGCCTTTTTTTTTTTTTCTTTTTCTCGATTTCTTTTCCTCGCTCGCGGAACAGCCTGCCTTGCAGTTATATAGGAGAGAGGGGGAGAGGGAGGTTGCTTTGGGGATGGCTGTTGGTGGCTGCGGTTGCTTTTATTTCGCGCGGCTTCCGTTCCGTTCCGTTCCGTCGCGCCGCGGACGGGGTTAGTCGGTCGCGTGGGCCCACCGTCCTAACTGGCACGCCCGCTCTGGCAGTGGGCCCCGTGGCGCAGGTGATCGGTGAGGACCGTGAGGAGGAGGCAGTGGTCCACCGGTCCACGGTGTCTGCGCTTTGATCCTTTCGTGTACGGAAGGGGCTTCCAGCTGGAATTTACTGTAGATTCTTCGTTCAAATCTACGGTGTACAGTTAGGTCCAGTCAGGGGAAAAACGTGCATTGAGTCATTGACAATCGATACTGCCCATCTATTTTTTTTTTACATGGACAATACTAGTATCTATGACGGGGTATATGACTATATGTTGGCTCTGGGCAGGATTGATATAAAAAGTTGGCGGGCACGACAAGGTATGTTTGAAATACGAAACCTTATATGTATAAATCATTGAACGAATAGTCAGTTTATTAACCTCCGCATCAAATGTCCAAATGGTTTCTCTTCGGGTGACTATCCTCTCCATTCCAAATTAAAAGATTTAGTTTAATCTTCCTTTGACCAACCTTATAGTATAATATCTAACAAATAAATGCACTCTCAAGACATATTCTTATTATATTTTCGTAAGAACATACATTTCACGGTGAATTTCAGTTAAACTAACTTAATATAGCAAATGATAGTGCACTTCTCCTGAGCATTTTAAAAGAAAACCTCTCCTTGCGGCTGAGAGCAAGTTTAATAACGAGCTGTAAGCCGGCGTATATCTACGTGGAACTGATAGAAACGAAGAGAGAACGCCGCAACGAAGAGAGAGAACGCCGCAGTCGTCTCGCGAGACGGCCGCCGCAACCGGCTGGGGCCTCTGTGATTGGCTAAGCTGCATTAAATACTGATGAGTCCAGCCACATCGTGCGCCAAATCGGAAGTCCTACAGCCCGCAGCCGGCGCATTCACTAGACTTGCTCTGATGAGTGAGGGTGCATACAACCTTTTTTTTTCGAATTGAGTGGTTGACGATCATGTCGGAGAGGTTGATTCTCTGGAAACTCATGATTAACGACGATATAATCATTATGACTAACAAGAGTTTTGTAGAGACAATTATTAATTTAGTGTAATGATGAGTTTTCATGCTATTCTTTCCCCCATCATTTGAGCATGAGTGTATTGGTGCAAAGAATATGCTCGAAGATTAAGCATAAGCTAGTTCTAAGTACCGTTTGGATGATAAGAGGCACTTAGAGTAGTTTAGGTTTTGTTTTCCTTTGCCCGTACTATAAAGGGGCCTAAGGGTTGGTAGTTTGACCTAGGCAAAACTAGAGTTTAGCTATGGCACACACTTGTGAAATATAGTGCTAGGTAGCTCAGATGAAGCCCTGGAGAAGTTAGGAAACTCAAACAAATTGAATTGGATGAGTTTCGACTGTTTCGGCAGGGTGTCGTGGCACCGTCGAAACAGTCGACAACCCGTGGTTTCTATTTAGTTGTTGGTGCAGCACACTGGGTAGCGTCGACTGATTCGACTTGGTATGCGTCGAATGAGTCGATGATGCTCGAAGAAGTGAAGATTCCGGTATGCAAGGTACTGATTAGGCATCGACTGATTCGACGATGTACACGTCGAATAAGTCGACGATCTGAGATCTTTGAGAAGATTTTGTGGTGCACGCCACTGGGAGTGTCGACTAATTCGACAGAGTTCGCATTTAACGAGACTACAGTGCCACTAGCGGTTGGATTATTCAAGTTTAAATGGAAAGCAAGCGTCAGTTGTTTCGTCGAATCAGTCGCCAGCTCTGTAAATTGCATAACGGTTGGATTTTGTGAGGGGGGGCTATTTATATACCTTTACTCACTCCTTAGAGACTCTCTTGCTACCCGAATTTCACTGTGCTCCTAGCTAAGATTAGAGAGACTTTGAAGGCAAGAAAGATACTTGGTTTGATTGGAGTTCTTGGTCTTTGAAGATTAAGGATTCTCTTTAGTACTTGAGAGTAGCAAGTGTGCATCTATCTAGCTCTTGGTCTAGTGTAGGTCAAGTGAAGATCTTTGGCTTGTTAATCTAGGTGATTCGGCATACATAGACGGCTTGGTGGTGGTGATCTTGGAAGCTCACGTAGAAATTGTGTGAAACCCCAAGAAGGTGTACATGGTATTGGAATTCGCCGTCCTAGAGTGGGGAATGTATATCCCGTTTCGAGAGCACTCGATCCTTCTGCAGATCAAGGGGGAGCTATACCCTTGCGCGGGTGCTCCAACGAGGACTAGGGGAGTTTTCGAGTCCTCGATACCTCGGAAAAAAATTGGCTTCCTATCCTTCTCTTTATTTTGTGCAAGTTTATATTCAGCATTTCAATTCCTAACTTGCCATGATAGGGTAGGATTGGACCTAGGTTGCGAAACTTGTTTTGATCACTATATAGTCACTCTACCACACTTGTTAGGCACATTGGGTGAATTGACTCATTGCATATAATTGTTTATTGCATTAAAAATTTGTAAAAACCTAATTCACCCTCTCTTAGGTATCTTGATCCTTTCAAACTCTTATTTTTATGATATTTGATTAATGATTATTTCTAAGCTAATCTTAATTCAAACAAAAAGCAATTAGTAAAGGTCCTTTTTTCATTTTCATTTAATTTAGGATCCCATCTGTACAATTCAATTTTGTAGTAACCCTACAAGTGTACTCTCCCTGTCCCAAAATATAGATATTTTTGGTTTTATTTTAGTTCATAATATCTTCAATTTACCTGGGCAGTAATATGTCTAGATTCATTAAAGAGAACATTCTCTTATCTCTGCTCCTAAAAAGACTGTAAAATCTCGCTCATGGTCCGTCGACGGACAACGGGCGTAGCGCGTCCGGCGCACCACACGCCCCTGAGGGGCCGCGCTGGATGTGGGCCCGCACCGCATCCCTCTGCCTCGCCAATTGCCATTCTCTGCCCACGATGGCAGTAGCGCGCCACGCTCCTCGCCACGCCGCCACTTCGTGTTCACGCCGTCATTCCCCCCGCTCGTACAAGCTGCGCGCGAGCTCCTCTTTTTCCCCGGTAGTGCAGACCAGGCCATCGCGATGAAAAAAGGGCCATTAGAGGCGGAGGAAACAATAGGTCGTCTCCTGGCGGCCAGCATCTCTCCTGTAGTGGAATTTGTGAGATAGAACATTGAAGGTGCATCATGAATAAAGAAATCAATCACTCCGAGGTCGGGACCTCTATGAGGCACGGATGCCGGTGGCGGCACACCAGCGTGCAGGTGAAGGAGGCCGGCGAGGGAAGCAGCGAGTGGCGGCGACCTGTAGAGAAATCAAAGAAAACAAAAAAAAAGGCAAATCAACAATCAATGACGCCAAATCGAGCCACCACCGCTCCGACGGCAACGCATCGAGCACCACCGACGGCGGGGCACAGACCACGGTGAGGCGGAGCTCGGTCCCAGCAGCGCGCTGATGAAGTGGGAGAGAGGAGGCGGAGGAACTCACTCCGCCACGTTGACCTCGCCCGTAGCCGGGGATAGAGAGAAGGACCCCTGCTGCAGGCATGGTATGGAGGCGTGCGTGCGTGCGGCGGAGTAAGGATGGCAATTCAACCCGCGGGTGCGGGTACCCGCTGGGTTTAGACCCAACGGGTGCGGGTTCAAAATTGCACCCACGGATGCATCTGCACCCGCACCCGAGATTCGCGGACGTGGGTGCGGATTTGAAATTTCACCCACAGGTGCATCCGCACCCGCCTGCATAACATAAAAAGGCCCAACACACCTTAGTTTTGAGCCAAAAGATAAAGGCCCATCCCAACATAACAATTATTCCCATAACCAAGAAACCCTAGCCACCCATTCCACTTTCCCTTCCCCTCCTCTCAGGCCACAGCTGCAACCCCCAATGGTCGGCACGCTGTAGCGGAGCCACGTCCGCGCAGCAGCGGCCCAACGGCAGCACACCCGTAGTCACGCATCAACGTGCGCATCCTATTGGCTAGGACAACCCTCGATCTGATTTCTAGCTAGCCTGCAAGGCAAGGACCAAGGAGGCAAACAAGGAGGCATCTTCAACCGTCTCCTTTTCCCAATCCAACTACCATATTAGAAGACATTATGGTAAAACAATACTTAAACAGTCTCCCAATACATCTTCTCTTTCCCAAAAATTATTGGGACATCCCAATAATCCATGGAGGGGGCGACTGGGCGAGATAGCGTTGATCATGGAGACGAGAAAGATCGAGATACATGGAGGCCGGGGAAAGAAGAAAAAGATAAAGAGAGAACAAAGGAAAAAAGAGAAAAAAAATATAAAAAAAAGAGAGGCAAAAAGATAAGGGAAAAAAGAAACGGAAAAATATAAAATGAGATGCAAAAAAAATTAAGGGAAAAAGAAAAGAAAGGAAAAAGAAAAAAAATGAATGTTCGATTTCATCCATCCTTCAATAGGAGTGACATCAAATGTTTTTGTATACATCATCAATAGAACAATTACAATTTATATCGTTTACTAAATTTTTTACCTATGAATTTCTATTTATATAAAAGATGTCAATGAGATTGGAATGCTATTGCTTTATGTTTTGTATTGTTCTGCTTTCTTTTGTTGGTGTAAAAAGTCAGAAAATTTTACTACAGTAATTCTAAACCAGAGATTAGGAGGACTAAACATCATCTAATTATAAAACTAATTACACAAACAAACACAAAATCACAAAACGTATCTATTAAGCCTAACTAATTCGTCATTAGAGATTGTTTAATGTAGCACGACATTATGTAATCATAGCCTAATTAGGCTTAATTAACTCATCTTTTCAATTATTCCCTGGGGTTATGGAATATGTTTTGCCAGTTATCCACATTTAATACTCATAATTCATATTCAAACTTTTTAATTTACTGTAGCGATGAAAAAAAATTGGCACCCCGTGCTCTCTATATCATGTAGTTAATTTATATATTGTATACTATTTTGAAGCGAAATTACTCTACTAATCCCAATATTGTATAGTTAACTTATATATTTCGTACTACTTTGAAGCAAAATTCACATGAACACAATTTTTGTTCTATCTAGACACATCTTCATGCTCAGCGATCCAGTACTGGATCAATTATTTATCTAGACACATCTTCATGCTCAGCGATCCAGTACTGGATCAATTATCAATTAGTAGGATCTCCGTGCAATCATACTGATGCTTTTGAAATCTTGCTTTGCTTAACAACTATTGCTTGATTAAAAGATCGTACTAATGCTTTTGAAATCTTGGTTCGCCTTGACACTTTATGTTGTTAATATGAACATCATATACTTTTGTCGGGGGGTTTTGTGCTTGTAGTAACACCCGGGCCTTTACCTAGTAGCCTAGAATGATTGTATTTTAGGACGGCGTAGCATATACAGTACTTGGGCTTGGGGCAGTACCTGCTTTACTCTAACTGTGGTTTGCAGTTGCTACAACAAAAGATAAGAGGAAATAGCAGTCAGTCAGTCAGGTGGAAGTCTCATGTAGGATTAGAATAACATGTACATATAAACCACAAGCTATACATACAGCAAAAGAGAACCTCAAATAATTACAGATTTACAGTGTATGAAAAAAGAAATGCCCTATACCCTAGATTCTTTCTGGGCCAATGTAAGACTGAAAAAAGGGCAGCCAGAGTTGGTGATTTTCCCTTTAACATGTGGCGTAACAACTGTTGCCGTGATGTCACATGATCTCGATACTGCGGGTTAGGAAGCAATGCCAAAACATCTCTTTACAGGGAGAAGCAATGGGTTCATGAAGGTTGATGGTGGTGCGGCTGGTGGCGTCTCGGGATCCCTTTGTTGCGGAAGATGTTTCAGAAAGGATTGAACAGCCCCATCAACACCGTCTTCAGATTCGATTGCCTTTGCTAGCTCAACAGCTCGTTCCTTTACCTGTCACCAAATAGGGTGAAGCAATTCAATACAAATTGTAACTTTGTAGACCTTTCATCTGTTATCCAATACCTTTCCATGAATGGGTCAGTTAGCATCCCAATGCAGTATAAATGATCAGGCATTTGGATACTCTCTAAATCCCTGTGAGAGTCTAAACTCTAAACTACCTACTTTTGCAAACGAATGGAATATATTGGATATTACTACATTTTAAACCCTGTTAGTTTTCAGTTTAATTAGAAATGTAGACACTACAGATCGGAAGTTACCTATGCATTATTTTCATGCAAAGGTCGTTCATACGATCCCTAAGGTCACCATCCTATATCTGGATAATGCGAACTATGTTGATAGGAGTTCTTGCTAGTAATAGGAGCACATACATATTCCAAAACTATCCACTGGTTGAATTGAATCACGACACCACTAAAGAAAGTTAGTGTTTATCGAAAATTAAGAATAATAACCATTTGACTGGATTCCCATTTAGTCTCGCCTAGCTTGGATAGTTGAGTTATGATATGTTTTTTTTATTTTCAGGGTACTTGGGTACCCCTTGTTGTTGTCTTGTACAGTTCCTTTTGCTTTTATATAATATATGCATACCACAGTGGGGTCTCCCCCGCTGTACAGTTCAAAAAAAAAAAACCATTTGACTGATGAGAAAATCAGTTTGATGCGTGTATGAGGAATTAAAAGACTACATGATTGCATAAATTCCCTAAAAATGGTGTGTTTTCAGAAAACGAAATAATAAGAAGTTTCCAATCGAACCAACACCTGAAGATTCTGTTCCAATCGAGCATTAATGTAATTTGACATACAATGATCTCTAATCAGCAAGTAGCATGTAAGTTTAACAACGTTTACCTTTGGATCAATCATAAATTTGATTGCGTCAACCAGTGAATGCAATTGTAATTGCTCCACAGGTACAGGTGGTGCTCCCAATCCTCTGGCATGCACCATACTGCCCCAAAAGAATTGATCGCCAAAGAATGGAATGATGGTAGTGGGGCACTGCAAATTAGTCATAATCAACATCATTAGGAGAAAAACACCCAGAGAGAGTACTGTGGCAAATTAGTGGTAACTAATGTAAGGAGGGAGAAAATACCGCGGCCTTAAGACCAGCAGCAGTGGTTCCTGCACCACCATGGTGTACCTGAAAAATGTACAGGAAAAAAGCCACATTACAGGTTATACCCCCAAAATAATAAGTGTTTTTATATAAAAATTTATTCAGCAGTTAGCACAGCAATATCACACTGTGGGAAAGAGAAAAAAACAAGAAACCATACTCATCAATCAAGATTACTGCATTATTGCAATAGTGTTATGTCAAACACATCTGAAAATTTTAGCAGAACTATTTGACAGGTAAAAACTAATAAAGGAAATGTGAAGCGCATTCACTATCATGGGGCATGACTTATTTCAGTCCCAAGGGCACAAAAATATAAGGAATTTGACACCTCTGTGGCTCTTTTGAACTAAATGATCAGAATACTAATTACTCCTATGGCATTTTTAATCTGTGTAATCCCTATTTCAACCCATTGCTTCCAACTTCTTTAAAGTTTTCTAGAATGCCAAATATGAGTAACAATACAACATAACCTAACACGTAACAAGGCATATTAGACACACGATTTGCAAACAGCAAAGCTCATCATTAATTCTTCCCTAGCTTCATCTCCATATTCTCTGCTCCAGGTTCAACCATCAATCCATCATACTTGATTTTGGCATATAAACATCTAGAAAAGATCAAGCCTTACCACAGCTTTGCATTGCAAAAAGAGCCAATCGTGTGGAACATTGTCAAGTACATATACAAATTCCTTCGATTCTTCCACTGGAATATTACATATAGTTAGCCATGCGAAGATTTTGAAGTGCAGAACAAGCTAATATATAAAAAGCTAAAGAACCATCATAACGTACAATTCCCAAGATCACCCCAACCCTTATTAATGATTCCTCGCTGTCCAGTAATTTCTAGTGCTTCCACAATGATTTTTGTCAACTTATCTGGTTCTGGAATCGGCTGGAAATAATGAGTCATCAGTAATAATAAACAAAAAATGACAAAAAAAAGTGGACCAACTAATTATACACGAGGACAAAGTATCACAAGATGATTGAAAGTTTGAAACAAATCTATAGCGAGATTTTCTCTTGGCATAGACTAGATAACGATTTCTGGTAGGCATTGTAGAGCAAAATGAATGCAACAAAACTCTTCTTATAAGAAAAACATAGTTTTTAAGTCAATTTCTCAATCTAAATGTACGGAATTTCATTAGAAAGGTATTGTTTTTGCAACACAAAACTATTTGACTGGTGCTATTAGCCACGCATATCAATATTCAACTTGCAATGCCACTCAAAATTGTGCAGCTATAAAAACTGGCACCAGTGGTGAGGGGCCGAATACGCTACTAGCATGCTAGATCCTGCATAGAGACATCCTGTGGCATTTCCAAACCTTAAAATTGAACAGTCCAAGTTTAAGGTTTGTGCAGCCATTATGATCGCATCTTTTTCTTTCATAAGATTTAGTTACATGACAGCTAACCCTACCAACTCAACTTTCCATCTGCTCCACACAGCATACATAAATAAATCAGTCATCCAAATAAAAAACATAGCAGTGCTTAAAGAAAAATTGTGACTTGCAGATAGTATCAAAAGTAAAAGCAGAAAATAAATTGATTTTGAGCATTAAATAAAAACTTACAAGGCTACCAAAACCAATATAAATAGGCTTGTCACCGCTCCCAAGCCACCTCAAAAGTGGCTCAGGAGGCTCATAATTTGAAGCAAGATCAAGGAAGCAAAATCCAACAACATCAATTTTAGGTCCCCAGTCTGAAAAAGATGTGCGGGTCAACTTTTCAGCATATAGAAAAGCTCAATTAATAAGAAATGTAAGAACTAACAAATTCCTGCCCAAATTTGGTTCCTGAATTGACAGGTGTTTTTACAGATATCTATGGGAGCTCATTGAATACAAAATAAACAGCAAGCAAACCATTTGATAGCCAAAGCTGCATGACCTTCTTTATACACAACAACCTTGATGAGGCTAAACAGAATGAGTCAAGTAATTTTCAAATGCTTCTTAAATTCTGATTGGTGTCTATTCAGATTTCAGAGGACGAGATACAAACCTTTTGGTTTGGGAACAAGGTAAGGACTCCATATATATGCATGAGGAATATTGTTTGAATAGGCATGTGTACCACTTAGGTAAGTAACTGGTCTTAATTTCAACTTCCTTTTCCGGAAATCATTTATTATATCCCTTATGCCAAGCCAGACAAAAGAGTCAACAATCTGGTATGAAAGCTGCAACCAAAGATTCAACAAGCGGATGACATGGGTATCAGATAATAATTGTCACCAAAGAAACAGTGAGGAAGTTCATTAAAAACAGAATGTAGCAGTCCAAGCACATTATAAAGTTATTGTGGCCCTGTTTATGTACAGAATATTTTTGAACTTTTAGAAAAAGTACTACAAGCACGTTTGGCTGTCATAGTTTATAGAAGCCATGGTTCTCACAAACTGTAGCTTTTTTTTATTATTCTAAAAAAAACTGTACCTTTTTTTGTCGAACGACAAACTGTAGTTTTAGAAGCAAGAGATATGCAAAACCCATATTTAGAGAAAAGGGTGGTCAGAGGAGTTAAAAAGGTGGTTGGAGGAGTTTCTAAAACTCTTGGAGTGGAGTACAGATACTATGGTTTTCAAAAGCACAAGGTTTGTATAGTATCCAAATATCCCATAGCTTTACAAAATCAAAGCATTTTGCAACATCACTGATTTTTTGTTCCATCAAAAGAGGGCCTAAGGCTTTCACGAAATACTTTGGACTATACATAATACAGTAATTTTACAAAATAACTTGCAATGTAGAAGCCTAATACTAAAGGAACTAAATACTAATACCTTGATCAACTTTAGGAGTTCATATAGATATGGTGGCGAATAAAATGTAATTTAATGCTTAAATGTAGTGAGTGCAGTTACTTGCAGATTTATTTACTAGGTACACTAGACAGGCTTAGGACTTCAAAATACACTTCGAACGAGAACATGATCCTAACAGGAACATTACCCAAAATGAATCCTCACAACCACAGAAAACACAGATTCCTTTCGACCCATATTTACCAATTAGTAAGAAACGCAATTTACTTGTTTTCTTTTTTCTCGAACACGCAGAATTTACTTGTTTTCTTTTCTTTATGAATCTGAACATGTGTCCGGACTTGCGATGGAATGTGTCCAGATATGTACAAGGATGCTATGACATGTGTCCGGACTTGCGATGGCGACACCACTGACTTCCCTATTAAGATAGGCCTACATCAAGGGTTAGCATTGAGCCCTTATCTGTTTGCTTTGGTGATGGATGAGGTCAATAGGGATATACAAGGGGATATCCCTTGGTGCATGCTCTTTGCGGATGATGTGGTGCTAGTCAACGAGAGTAGGACATGTGTTAATGGGAAGCTAGAGCTGTGGAGGCGCACATTAAAGTCGAAGGGGTTTAGACTTAGCACAACCAATACTGAGTACATGATGTGCGATTTTAGTGGGACTAGCACAAGGATGGAGACGTTAACCTCAACAGGCAGGTGGTGCCCCAAAAGGATACTTTTCGGTATTTAGGATCGATGTTGCAAAAGGATGGCGACATTGATGAAGATGTTAAGCATAGAATCGCAACAGTTTGGCGTCCTCTGTGATAGGAGGGTGCCACAAAAGCTAAAGGGGAAGTTCTGTAGGACGGCGGTTCGATCGGCGATGTTATACGGGGCGGAATGTTGGCCTACTAAAAGGCGACATGTCCAACAACTGAGTGTAGCATAGATGCGGATGGTGCGATGGTCTTGCAGGTACACAAGAAGGGATAGAGTTCGGAATGAAGATATTCGGGAGAAGGTAGGGGTGGCACCCATTGTGGAGAAATTGACCCAACATCGATTGAGATGGTTTGAACATGTCCAACGGAGGCCCCCTGAGGCGCCGGTGCGTACTGGGGTCCTAGGGCGGGCCAATAATGTAAATAGAGGTAGAGGTAGACCTAGATTGACTTGGGACGAGGCGGTAAACATGGACCTTAAGGAGTGGAATATTTCCAAGGAAGTCCTTCGATAGGAGTGCTTGGAGACTAGCTATCAACGTGCCTAATCCTTGAGCTTTGTTTATTGGCTTTCATCTCTAGCCTACCCCAACTTGCTTGGGACTAAAGGCTATGTTGTTGTTGTTGTTGTTGTTGTATGGATCTGAACATATGGAGCAACATAAACTTACTCTATAACCTGCAGATTGCTTCACACGTGAGAAAGGGTGTGGAAATTCACAGGTAGCCCTGGCAATGAAAGAAAGATCATCAATAGCATGCTTCAACTTAAAACCTAGGGCTTTGTTTATTTCGTGCCCAACTTTGGCTAACAAAAACTTCAGTATCCAAAAATTTTGGCCCAAGATTTTGTTTGCCAACATTAGGAAAGAAGATGCAAAAGAAGACACAGGAAAGGAGAAAATGGGCATGGACTTGCTGAAAATGCCAAAACTGTTGGGGATAACCAAATTTTAGCAAGGCAAGTCTAGTCATAAACTAAAAAGATCCTTAAATGTATTAATATCCAGGAGAAAAGAAAGAGTGCACTCACGTCCAAGGCATTGTGAACATTATGTGAATTGGTATATTGAGAGCCTCTGCCACATGTACATGTCCTGGAGAAGCACTAGTTTAGGTCAACGGTTGAACTAACATAACAAATAAAATGCTAAAAGGTTGAAAGGCTACTCCCTCATAGCCAAAATCATGCCCCATTATTGACCCTCCATTGTTATAAATGTAAGATATCAAAACAGAAAATAATATGAAATAGGAAGGACCAAGATATTACCATATGCTGCTGGATTAGCTATTATAGCATCCGCACTAAAAGAAACTCCAGTATCAATGTCTGGATCCTTGCAAGCAGGAAGCAAGGAGAATATGATGTCCTTAATTTGCTTGCGCTGGATAGGGATTTCTGAAGGAGTTGCGGGCAAGAATCCTTTATTCTTAACCATGTCTGCTCAAATTACCAACCCTGTACTGTTATGCAAGATCTATTTACAGGAAACTCCAAGGTGAAAGTGTAAAATGAGTAAGAATATATTCACATACATCCAGCAAGAATTTTTGGATCTCCGCCAAGGGGATAAAACTCCAGTCCAGTAGTCATCACAAAATCCTTGAAGTTGGCATGGGCTGCTAGTCTAACACGATGACCATAGTCCTGCCAACAAAAGTAACTGTTACTTGAACATAACATAAAAATAGTAAGCATTCTGCACTTCTATTTCATGAAAGTCAGAAAATCAATAATTAGTATGCTGCCCTCCTTGTGCTGTCCTGGACTCTCAGATATTTGCTGCCAGTCAACCATAACACATGTGTGGCAATAACATTGTATTTGATTATTTTCTATTCATCATATAAAAAATAGGACCATAAACTGATCATCTACATGTATATCATAAGCAGCATGAATCAATATAGGTTTTAGTTAAAGAATCATGAAATCAATAGCATGCCCACCTGCAACCGTTTTCCTATAGCTATGAATGGTTGTACATCTCCTCTCGTACCAACAATCAGCATAACAATTTGCATCGGTTGCCTGTGCTGCAGATCTGAAGAGTCCAATTGTTCACGACCAAAGGTCACACTGTGATGATGCTCCGAAGGAAGATCAAGTGATGCAGCCTCAAGATTAGTGGGGATATCAACAACTACAGTTCCATCATCTTTCAGTGTAGCCATTCGGCTAAACAATTTTAGCTGCAACGAAAACAAACGGGGATGCAACCGGTATAACCTATCATTTAATTATAAAATCACAACATATTGGAGAAGCTGATATTTAACAGAATTAGCAGTGCTACAAACTAGTTCAAGCTCCAAGAAATTCTGCAATGGCTAAAGTTGTCCACACAGCTAATAATTTTTTTTTTTTGCTATGCACCATAGCACTCTAATATACGATTAGTGCTGCAAGCATCAAATGTATGATTTCTTTTTTCTTAGAAAATATTTACATGTTTCAGTGCCAAATGAAAAAGACTCGCATATATTTTTTTTTCTCGAACACACAGGAGAGCTGCGTATCAAAATATTAAGAAGAAAAAAAGGGCTTTAAGAAGGCCCAAGGTACAGCCAGGTTTTTTTTTATGGTGAAAAACCTGAGCAGAAAAAACCCAACAGCAAACAGATTAAAAACTAATTACCCGTTACAATAGGAAGGACCAGACCCTAAATAACCTTAAGCTAAGATCCCAAGGGAGCCTGGGCAAGGAGGTGAGAGACTCCTTTAGCCCCAGCAAAGCTCCACAGCTGCACCTCTTCCCTCCAGATTGATATAACTTCGTTTAGGCCTGGGCATATATTTTATCACAAATGAAGCAGTAGTGAACCACAAATCCATGCAATATAGATGATTAAAAGGCTGATAGATTGGCAAATTTGGGAGAGTAAAACTCAATCCCTTACAGTGTCTGTTGGTTACATATATATAGTCCTAGATTCCTAGCTAGGTCCTGTTTATATAAGACAAGAGTTAGATCCTAGCCCTAGCACACACAAGATGAGAGATCAACTTACCTTCCTTTTTGTGGATATCTTCTTATCCAATATGGATGATTTCTTTTTGCTACCTTCAGTCCTAGATCTTTCTGAATTAGACAGATCTGAGGATGTCTCAGAGCATTCAGTATTGTCCACCTCGCTGGAGCTTGTACCCTCATCTTGTGGTAAACAATTATTTGACACTAGAACAAAATTCCAAAAAATGTCACATACATTAAGGCAAGTTTCTTCAAAGTACTTACATATATACATAGTATATACTTCCTCTGTCCCAGAAAGAGTTTGTGTGTTCGTGCCACGAGTTTGACTAGATTTATAGAAAATACATGCAACATTTAAATCTCCAAATATTTTTTTATAAAAACTAGATCTAAATATCTATCTAATGATATCTATATTGTACCATAAATTTTAATATATTTTTATATGTAATTGGCCAAAGTGTT
Organism: Digitaria exilis; assembly: GCA_015342445.1. Taxonomy (NCBI): domain Eukaryota; kingdom Viridiplantae; phylum Streptophyta; class Magnoliopsida; order Poales; family Poaceae; genus Digitaria; species Digitaria exilis. The sequence continues at coordinate 960,166 of JACEFO010002599.1, forward strand.
TTCTCGGTAAGCGAGGAAGACATTATTTCGGGACGGAGGGAGTAGATAACAAGCTCAAATGAAATGGACAAATACAATAGCTCATCAGATAAGAACCAATAACAAATTGATATTTGTCCCGATCTCTTTACTTTGCAATGATTTGCTGTTTCTCTATCAAATTATCTCATTGGATATCCTATTTCAAACTTTCTAGCCCTTTTTGTTTATGCATTATTCACTATTCAGAATGGGAGAAAACTGATGGCATAGAACAAGCTACAGTCAGCTAAACGAAGCATCACATATCTGCATATTAAAAGGTTACTCTATAAGATTATGACGAACTACTTCGAACAGAGGAACTTCAAGAGTCAAGATGAGAGTGCACTACATGAAGGAATACACAGGTGGAATAAAACAGTGCAAGGTAAATCTTGAATCATCCAACAATCAAATGTAAGAAGTACCCCATATTTAGAGTTCATCACTAGAAGAGAATAGTATACAATTGCCATATCGAAAAGAAAAAAAAAAACTGACATTTTACGACTGAGGACAAAATGTCAAAGTCACACTCAAAGGAATCAGGGGACCAGGCAGGAAAATTCCCCTCCACCCTGAATCTGTCCTGTCCACCTCTACCAGTTTGCTTTATTCAACACAGAAATAACACCGGCACAGAAAAAAATAAACATCGAAACAAACGCTGCAACGACAAGCCTGCATAAACCCTAACGCCCGCTTCCAAAATTGACAGCTCCAAGGCCAACGTTATCGCGCGACAATGCCGCACCAACACGCCTCCGTTAACAAATCGTAAAGTCAAAACACATACGGATCATATCGAGGCTTCATAATCCACCGCCGCTATCGTAGACACAGAACCATACTAGTAGACTAGCAAAGGATTCAACGAGACGCTGTAAGGAGACTAGCGGAAATTCCTAGAAGCTTTAGGACGGCGTATTGAAAGAGGTAGCAAAGCAAGGGGGGGAGGGGGGCTCACCGGACGAGGAGCCGACGTCCTCAGCGCGGGCGCCGGCGCCGCTGGCTTCCTCCATTGGCCACGGCAGAGGCTTCTAGAAGCTCCCCTCCCTCTCTCTCCCGAGTGGAAGGCCTCCTCCCACGCGGGCCTCGCGATGACAGAGGGGGGAGAGTCGTCGCCTCGTCGGAGAGAGAGAGGAAAGGGAACGCGGAGGGAGGGGGGGCTTCTCTGGGAAGGAACAAGACGATACGTGGCAGGATCTGGGAGCGGAGACGTGCACCCCCCAGGTGCCGTCGGACGGTCAGGATCCACTGAAGACCAGGTCAAGTGGTCAACGGGGAGTGGCCGATTGGCGTTGGGAGCGGTTGAACGGCCGTCGGTTGTCGAAAGGCGACAGACCGTGGAGCCGGGTTTTTTTCTTTTTTTTTTTTGTTGTAAAGGTCCGTGCCACCGTGGAGCCGGTTGTCCGCGTGAATGGAGAGGAGTCAACGTCGTACCTGCCGGTAGCCCAAGCCACCCGCAACAAGGTACATCCACGTGAGCCATGCCAACAGGGCAAGGAGCATATTTTTTTTAAGAGTAAAGTAGTACTCCCTCTGTTCTTAAATATATGACACCATTGACTTTTTCCTTCAACTTTGACCAATGATATTTTATTAGTTACTTTGTTAAATAGCATAAAATGGGTACTACTACATCTATTATTGATAATACTTTGGATTTAACTAGTAGACTCATCTAATTACATAAATATTTATAGAAAAGACGAATAGTCAAACGAAGAAAAAAAGTCAATGGTGTCATATATTCAAGAACGGAGGTAGTACTAGTATATGTTTTTTTTTAAAAAAAAAGCATGGTATGTTGGTTGTGGGCATAATAATATATCTATAGAAACAGAATATTTGCTTTTCCCATCATGTTAGTACGAGGCAAATCACGTGATCAAATGAAACCTAGGCAAGAGATCATTGAGATTTGTGAGTTACGTTCAAGTTAAATAGGTATTCAATGTGCTAAATAAACTGCTCATGTCAAAGTGAAGTCAACTTGCATGTGCGGGTGGGCTCTTAAAACAACAATTTCCAGTTTAAAAGATCTTAAACTTGAACTGAGTTACGAACCTTCTTGAAATTGGTGTCGGCAAATCTTCTTTGATCCATGAAACAGTTTCTTGCGGCTTAGTTGGATCAACAATCTTTCTTTTTATTTTCTTTACCTTGGTTCATGGTCTCATGGGCGAGTCCCCTTTAATTTCCTAGCATGCATCGTGGGACGGTGGGAACCAAACTACATACGGTGTTGAGAGGATCTTATAGATTCCTAAAGGGTGAGTGAATAGGCGTACCTAATAAAACCTAAAATTTGTTCTTCACAAGTTGTTTTTTTTGGTAGCGAGACTGATCCGAGAAACTCTAGGATGATCCTTGGTCGGATGATCAGAGTAACTCTAGGATAATCCGATGTTAAATAACAACTTTGCTCAAGATTTAAAATCTAACAACTTATTCTCAAATCCACTTGAATAGAAAGTTCACAGATATACTCTAAGAGCTATATAGCATGATCATACACATCGAAAACTTGTATGGAGATAGATCGATCAATATATAGCAAATATGAGAAAATATGAATAAAAGTAATGTAAGCAACACAAAGAGACATAAGATTTGTTCCCGGAGTTCACTCCCAAGGGAGCTACGTCTCTATTGAGGCACCCACAAAAGGTAGAGTCTCTTTCAACTTGTTTCCTCCCTCAACCGACCACAAAGATCAAGATTGAGTCACTTACTAGATGGTTCCACACAAGGAACGAGTGATACAAACTTCCAAGGTGCTGCATTTGACGACGTCTAACCATCTAGGAGCAAGCTCCAAGAGTAACAAGCGTGAATCATAAGTCAAAGATGCTTCAAGTGCTTCTTGAGACGAACAAGTGTTTCTCCTTTCTCAAAGTCAAACCTCAATCCTCAAATCTCTTCTCTCAAACAATCCCCAAGTGAATCTAACTAGGGCAAGCTTTGGAGGAGAGTGGAGTGAGGGAGAGAGTGTTAGAGATGTGTTTTCTGGTTTGGTTCGGCGAGAGAGGGTGAAGGGGTATTTAAAGGGACCCCCGAAATATGACCGTTAGGTTCAAAATCGGGCAAACCGGATTATTCGGGTGATACCCAGATCACCCAGACAGGCTAAATGTACACAATGTTATCGTAAACACTAAACGGTAATCAGTCGATCACCTTTTGTTCAGTGTTTAGACCGTTTAAATGGTGTTTAAACGGAGTTAAACGGCCTAAACGGTTTTGCATAGTAACACTAAATATACCTATTTGTACTTGTAAAAGCTAAATATATTGGCTTTTCTACATATTTGCTCATGTAGAATGTAAGTATCCGATAGAATATTTTTTCAAGAAATCTATCTCTTTTATACAATACTCATATACTTATGATATTAATTACAAAGTGTTGATTATGACAAATGTAATTCTCATATTGACTAAATTATGAATTAAAAAGCCATTTAGCCCATGTAATAATGATTAACTCAACTTTGTTTAAACGATTTAGACGGTTTTGAACGGTTTAAACGGGTTTAAACGGTCCAACTGTTTAATACACCGTTTAGGGCCTAAACGACATGGGTGACCTCTGTTTACCGTTTAAACGTTGTTTAAACGGACTAAACGGCCGTTTAGGCGAACAGTGAATGTACGCTGAAAAAGCTAATTATCCGGGTCATCCGATGTACAAAATTGAATCATCTGATTTTCTCTGAAAGTGAGTTTTACCGTGTGTGCCTCTGAAAGTTAGTTTTCAACTTTTCATCTCAATATAGCACTTTGACATTCTTGATTCATCAGACACGCCCCCCTTGATAGTACGGTGTTTCCTATACTCAAATTCAAAGAATAAATTCAGTTTAAATCGTTAATTTGAGCATCACACCATATTATTTTGAATAGGGGACCTCCTTTATAGATTTCTTCATCTCTTTTCATTTTACTGCTGCACATGTCTCAATAAAAGTATGAAACCTCCAAATTGTGGTTGTTATCAACACCAAAACCCCTAGGGGCCAAATGTACTTTCAGGTGTTAGGGTCTCTGTTTATCCACGACATCATTCTCATAGTTGTATTTGGTTATATTTTTTACAATTTATCCTGATGACTTGGGTTTTGGGATTACAAATGCAACGATATTCTATATTGGATATATTCTATATTCAAATAATAAATATATATTGGTAAGCATAGTGCTAACCTAAGGTCCTCTAGCTTAGTGGTTAGTGATCGTTAGTATGGCTCCAACCCAGGTTCAATTTCTCACAAAAGCAAATTTATGGATTGGTTTTAATATAAAAAAAATCTCCTTCCCGACATAGATAGGGTTCGGGGAATTTCCTAGGTCTCCCTTGCTAATGAAGGGATCCCCGCCGGGTCTATGATTTTTTTTTTGTTATTGTAGTGCTACGTGAGTGATCCCTAAAGAGCTGTGCCAACATAAGTTCAACAGCCGAAGCTCAATTTCGAAAAGTCAACTGAGATCCAGTAAAAAAAACAGTGAAGCTACGAAGCTTTTGCTCACTTTTCACTGGTTAAGTAGTTATTACAAATGTTAGCTGTTTATGCTTGGGGCTATATACAAGTAAGAAGCCATTGTAAAATGTTACAACCGGTAAAAAAACGAAAACACAAACAGATAATTCCAGGACACATTAATTCCTTCAAAATATAATTTAACTATACAAGTTATTCACATTGTTCTGCAGAACCAAATCTAACCAAATTTGGATAAAAGAATGATTTTCAAGTGATTTCTACTTGCTACTATGAGGAGAAAAATGAGGACTTTCAATCTCTGCGTACTGCACATGCAATTCGGGAGGGCAGAACCAAAAAACCTATTCCCAACCCAGCCAGCTGAAACTTAAGGGAACAGCAAACCAACCTATGAAAACAAAAAAATAATTACATAACACAACATGAAGAATGGAAGCCCTAGGTTGAATTTACATTGTCTGATGGGAGAATGCAAAGGTATTCACGTATGCTCGTGCAGCAGCGTATGTTGAGAAAAAGGAAGTGTATCTGGCTCTTTCAGGAATCAGCTCTTCAAGAATTGAAAGGCGGGTATTGCAGTAAGTTCTTGTGGTGGGGTGACATTCTGAAATTCTTTGGCATCCATAGAATCTGCTATCTCTTCAAGCGATATGGGCATGCTGAAAAGTAAAGGTGAAAAACTTAAGCTTATGGTCGGAATTTCACAGGCAACACACCGTAAATTCTTCTACATACCTAATTTCATCATCCAGTAAAAAGGTGTTCTCCAGAGTGTCCTGGTTTGATTCTTTCGTGATCATTGTTCGCATCTCTTCAAGGACCTGCAGTCAAGAAGCAAATAATCAGTTCCTGTATTGGTGGCTGGCTGTTCTATGTTCTATGGATGGGAGAAGTGCAAATTCAAAGTGCAGAGCCAGGAAACAAGTGAAATGGTGAAAATAGATTGAAACATGATGTGGCATTCCATATTACATGAATTTTGGAATCCAACTAATTCCCCATATTACAGAAATTGTGCTTGTGCCATTTCATGTGCATCCAGGGTGAAATAAAATGGACTAAGACTATTACAGTATAGATTTTTCTCTTTTTTTACCTCCTCTGACACACTCTCTGTGTTATATTTGTCATCCCAATACTGAGTGCATATTTTGTAGAGCTGCTGCACACTTAGTACCTGCATGATACCAGATAGATTTAGTTAGCTTTGTGTGTGTGTGTGTGTGTGTGTGAGAGAGAGAGAGAGAGAGAGCACTTACTGGGCAGAGATCATTGACTATCTCATCATATGAAATCCTGAACTTTTTGAATATAACCTAAACAACACAAATATGTCAGTACTGAAAATTCATATTGCAAATCCTTTAAGGAACCATAATATACAAGCATCAACTGCCATAAATGTCTTTCTGTTAAATTTACCAAGCAGAAAAAATTAGCTAGGACCATCCTAAACTAAACGAGTATTTTGCGTCTAACATAACATCAACTGACAATCTATTCTAATAGCGTCCAACTAATGTGCCAGGGCCACCCACATAGCGTGATGTGCCTTTGCTAACAGCCAGCCCCACACACAGATATGGCCGAAAAAAACAACCAGAACATGGCACTGATATCTTTCCCTTTTTTTTCCAATGCAACAAAAAATACATTTCCATTTGAGGAAGGTATCATGTTCATTTCCCTCCATTCAGGTATCAGGTAAAAACTGGCATCTTAGACCATCTTGAAACAATAAACTGCATCAACATCCCATGACATATTTCACATTAACAATGGCCAAAACAAGAATTATAGCTTTGTTATTACTTGTTTAACTTCTACACGTCAGTTCCCACACTAGCTAACCATGCTATAGACAACTTGAGGAAAATCGATAAACAAAGGTGTGAACGAACTGTTCAAAGTAATCTATCCAAGACAGTAAAGATCAAAAGTAAAACAAGGACATACCAAGAAACCAACAGCTTGCCTGATATGCCTGAGTTCGTCCAATGCAGATCCTGCGTACTGTAGCATTCTAAAAGTTAGGTGGGAGCAAAAGAAACAAAAATGTGTAGGTAATGTTGATAGTTGCACTTCAACATTTAGCTAAGAAATACAAAAAAAAAATATAATGGTGATGTAAAAGGATAGCAAGATTAGAGTGGAAGTAGAGGGGTTTCACATGATGAGCACAAATTCCTCTCAAGAGAGATGCTAGAGCCTAATGGGCAATTTTGTTTCATGCCACAAGAGATCTCCTATCACGCAAAATTCCGCAAATATTGTTGGGTGCCATAGGCATCACAAACCATTTAGCATTAAATATTTATTGGACTAATGCCACCTAGGAAAAAAGTTTTCCAACAGCTTGCATACACGAAAATGGTACAAAACAGCTCAGGTTTAGATACATGGCGCAAGTGCACGTATATGATTACCTCTGGCTTGACTTCTCCACACCATGCCTCTAGTTGAGCCAATCCTTGTTTCACATATTCTCCATTACTGAAAGAGCAGCACTCGTGACGTACAAGAAGGCTGCAGGACAGTTCAGTGACATATTAAACAATTTATGCATTGGAGAAAAATGGCAAAGCACTAGATGACTGGAATCAACAGATAATTTACCTATTGAAAAGTTGTGCATTGATAAACGAAAAAACCTGGGTAAATATCTTCCGGATAAAAATAGATGGGACCTAGAAGTTCAGCAGAACGTTTAGAACAGTACCCACTAATTAAGGGAAATGCATGTCAAATAAGTTAAACTTACACAATTGTCTTGCAAAATTTTCAAGAGTTCATTCAAACTGTCAACCATCGCCTGCCAATAACTAGCTTGATTTGAAAATGAACGTCCCCTTGGTAAACTTGACGATCCAAAAGACCGTCCTCTCACCATACTAGCTTTCACAGTTCTTGGAACCTGAAGTTAACATGATCCAAAAGTCAAAACTAATGAAAACAGTGCAAGTACATGCAGGTAAAGGCACTGAAACAGAAAGATAACTCGGAGCAGCGTCGGCCTAGTTAAGAAAACCAAGGCATACATTGTAATGAACATTCTTATCAATTCATATCCATATTAGCCTAAAGAATGTTTGGAATCAACTGAAATGAGGTTTACCAAGGAAGATCAAATGCTAAGTACGATACCTGAATAGCATATGCCAGCAACGAAGAAAGATCTTTCTTCACATTGTCTCGGATCATTCCATATAAGCCTTCCACAAATGCTGTAAGTTGCTGCTTAAAAAGAAAAGCAGGATACTTGGCCTCGATTTGGCGCACAAGGTCCATATCAACAGTGATGTTTGAAGAGCGGAATACCTGAAAAAAATGACAGCAGCAGATGTTGTCAGCAAGTAAAGAGAACTATATTATGGCATGTTCAAATTCAGGGCACATCTTGTCCTACTGATGCACCATGAAGTTTGGATCACAACAATATATGCCTCCTCCTCAAAAAAAAAAAAAAAAAAAAAACAAAATCATGGCTCCAAGGGTAATGATGGAACATACCATCCTCCCAAGGAATGATGTTTGAGTTTGAGGTCTTTTCTGTGGACTAGTTCCTGTTGAGCCAACAGCTTTAAGGCTCTTTTGAAGCATGATCAACAAAGTCGATGAATTTGATAACCAGTATGCGAGATCCTCATTGCTATCATGTTTCTGAAATGGACACATTGCCAATTAATTAAAAACTAAATCAACTGAGACATACCAGTAATAAGTGTTCTAGAAACATGGGGTCCATGTAAAAAAACATATACAATCAACTCAAAGCAGAAAATACCTGCATTGCAGACCCAAAAATTTGAATGAGGCGATCGAAAACACTTGTTTTTTCTGTTTCGAAGACCTTCCAATGCACAAGACACTTATATATGGTTATTGCAGCAACCGGCTTTCCTTCACTAAAGCCAATATTTTCACTAACACAGTTTATAAGTGCATCAACACTCTCCTGCAAGAAGTATATGGTTCAAGTGAAGCTTCATATGTTATTATTGTACTATAATTTCACTAAATGACTTCAAACATATAGATATGAACATTTTAACATACATGCTGCCTCTCAAAAAAGGATGCCCTAGGCTGTGCAAAGCTCCCGTAGTCCTTGGGGGCTGGAGGAGTGCCATGAGGTGTCTGCAGAGTGTGATCAGATCAGATTCAAACATAGATAAGTAATTAGCAATTCAACATATTGTATAAATAATTTTTTTTCTAACCATTTGTTCACTACGTGGACTGCCATTAGTCAAATTCTGCAAACGTGGAAAGACAGAAATATTTCAGTAACAAAAATGTGTAGATTAAAATATTAATGAATAAAATGCACAAAGTAGCTAAAATGCTTCTATGACACCAGGAATGTAGTGACCACATACAGATTTTGGAGATGTGTTCTCAGGTATTGTTCTAACAGGAGTACGCAACAGTGCCTGCTGCCGAAGTAATTGATTTTCTGCTTCCATGGTGGTTACCTTTTCTTTAAAACTACCCATCACACAGAAGAAACAATTTTTATAGAAGTTATAATCAGAAAAAGAATACATGTACATGATCTACGAACATCAAAAGGATTACATGTGTAGACAATTCTGACCTTAGCATTGTGTTGGTCACTTCATTTATCTTTGCTTCAGCATCTGCAGCTTTCTTCATCCACTCTTCCCTAGCTTTCTTCATTTCTTCAAACTTCAGTTCTGTTTCATCAATTTTGGTCTCAAGAGATCCCACTAAAGCCTACAAGTGTAGAAGAAAAGGATGATGTACCATCTCTTGTTGCAATACAAAGGAAAGATTAAGAGGTAAACGAAAGAAATAGAAGATAAATGAGTGGATGATATCACCAGCCTCAATGAAAGAACTAAGATATGTTTGGAAGAACTTATGTTTAGTAATTTAAAGTTGAAATTTAAACTACTAATATGTTTCTGACTAAAAAAGATCCAAACCATGTTTAGTATTTAAAGTTGAAATTTTACAATGCTCATGCTCCAAACTATGTTTAATATTTAAAGTTGAAATTTTTCAATGCTTATGTTCCAAATTTCAGATCACCCAAACTACGAGGCTACAACAATATTAAAGCATAATATGACTTGTAGCAACATGGATCTATTCAAACAATATGGTTCCATATGGTTCAAGCCTCAATCAACACCCGTGACTAAATTATTTCCATATCAGGACTAAAGTGTCCTGTCATGGTCAAGGTAGAAGCACGATCGATGGAGGATCAGATGCTTGGGGTGATAGCTCATTAGCATTCTCTCATAGTTAGCATATTGTTTTCGGCAAGTGTATTTCAATTCTCATCACATAATGCGATGCAATATAAAATCTAATGCAGTGAACAAATCTAATGTAACTATGAAAGAGCATGGCACATTTGCACTCACCCTGATGGTTTTGACGATATTTTACCACAAGAGTTGATAGACATAATAATACAATAAACATCAAAGTCACCTATCATACTTACCTTAAGATTCTCATTTTCAGCAGTGAGTTTATCAACAAGAGTCGTATCAACTTGGACCTCTGGTACTAAGGCAGCTTTCTCCAGTGCTACTTTCGCAATTTCCTGTTCCCTTTTCAACAGATCTTTTGTCTCCTTGGACTGTAATTGCAGTTCCTGTAATTTTTGTTGCAACTTCCTATTTTCTTGTGTCTTAGCTTCTTCCATGTCAGTCTGCAAGCAAGGAAAACGTAGATTAGGTACTTGCAACAATGTCAGACGAAGAAAACTATTATGAATTATCTATAGTGACCTAGGTAGAGCGACAATAATAGTACAGAGTTACCTTATTTATGAATTAAGTTTGCCACAAAAAAGTGTGAATCACTAATATATTGTACTAGTAGTGCTGTAATTAAAACAATAGATTAGCTAAATCGACAAATCAAACTAAAACCTGCAAGTTATACGCAACACCTGATATAACATAGTGTCACTAAAAGGGAAAATTACATTGACCATGATAAAGTGTCGCTAAAAAGGAACAGTTACAGTAGGCATGTAAGATGGTCGATCACCGACTCCACTCGGTGCTGATTCACTTCCTAGTTCCAAATCATATCATTTGCCAACTTCTCCCGAGCTACACTGGTTAGTCAGTTAGACTGTTAAGTCCAGGGTTTCAATGAAAACCCCATCACCAGTTCAGGTTCGAAGGCTGACACAAACTTCTTAAGGAAAAATAAAGGGGGCCTCTCTGCCCTGCTCAAATATTTTATTTTCTAATTAATACCTACGTATTATTTGAACATTCAGTAATGAGCTAATGAGGCATTTGGATCTAGCCAGACTGGCCTACTTGTGTCCCTAGATTACAATGCAAACTGTACTGGAACTTGAAAGGAACTAGTTGGGTTTTAGAAGTTCATCTAACAGTATAGAATGATAAATAAACCCCTTGCTAACTATTCAAATTCATTAGATTATTCAACAATCCATCACAACCAATCAATAAATAGACTTAATCTTGTATATTGTAGTACAAAGCTACTAGGAACTTCAAAAATACAGGTATATTTCTTCTTGAAACCTTATTACATAAAATGAAAATAACAGTTTTAAACTTTAAGAGCATTTAAAAGAAAATGAGGCAGTGTATTCAAGAAATTGGAAAGTGTACATCAATCATATACCCATATGCAATAGCTAAAATAGACCTGAACTCGAACTTACCCTCATGCGTTTCTCTAGTTGCAGCCGCCAGGTAAGCTCCTCCACTTGCTTCTCTAATTTATTCTTGGCAGCTTGGAGAGCACCAGTTTCTTTAGCAGCCTGAAAATACAAGAACGCATGAAGATGGTAGCATTGTAGCTTAAACAATGACGACTTCACCAAACTCTGACTAAGCTTTCATTGTTAATCCATGCGGAGTACCAGATGTGTGATGACAAGATTTATCACCATTAGCCACGTGTTGGTGATAAGGACCATAACTTTTAACTGACCATAAGGAGCTGACCTTTAAATCAGGGTTGGCCCATACAGACATGCCCTCATTTGTGTTTTAATATCCAGTTGTCAATCAATAACATTTTTCTAGAACACATAAATCAATTACAACAAAACATTTACACCTTCATCCATATCAGCTGACTTGGTCTTGTACAAAGAAATTGTAAAAAAAACAACCTTGGAGCAGCATGCCAAAGAAAATTACGGTAAGATATACTCAGGTCATTTACACTGGTGCCTCTTACCATTTTCAGTTTCCGAAGTTCTTTTCTGGCCACTCGTCCTCTCCAAGCACATTGGGTAGTAATAGCTGCCTTTTTCAAGTTCATGTATCGAGAGCGTGCAACATAACTACGCCAGAAACTCTGTGGAGGACAAATTCAATGAAAGTGATGTTCAATATTGAAACATAAATGGAGTTAATGAGTGATGGTAAGAAATGGATACAGATGCATAGTATTGAACTATAATATAGCTGGATAAATATACTTGAAGAAATAAACCTAGTTAAAGTTTTTCTAATAGAAAAACTATTTGGAATCCTAACTTAAGGATTTATTTATAGCTTGGAGTCAACACATAAGAAGTATATTCGAGAAAAAAGAAACACATAAGAAAGTAATTAGAGCTTGTATTTAGTAGCATAGTAATCATAAAGAACTTTTTGGGGGAAATGCAAGGTTCAAAAAGATATAATCTTCAGGTAAACATGGTCAGTGTCAATTAATAATTAAACATGCATAAGACGTTGATCAGAGGACTGAACATTAGATATTTCCAAAGAAACTAAAAAGGAGACCTGAAAAACATACCTGAATAATCACCACCGCTTTAGTTTGCTGACGGAAATGGAGTTCCATGCGGGCAGCCATACCACGCAGACCAGATTGGATAGTAGTTGATGCAGAACAGAGATTTCTGTAGTTCTTCCTTGCAAAGTGCATACGGTAGCAGGTTTGTATTGTCAGTGAAGCAGCCTCCCTGCGGAGATCTTCATAATAATGTCTTGCAATTTGTCCTTCAGTTATTGCAGTTCAACAATCATTATGTCAGCTTCAAAATCAGAGAGAATGCTATTTTTTTTTAATTTAAGTGTTGTTACAAGAAGATATACCTCTGCAAATAGCCTGAAGCTGGGTAGCAGATAAACGCAGTTGAATGAATTTTTTTCGAGCCAGGTAAGATCTAACTTTTCTCTGGATTTTAGTAGCAGAACAGCCCAACACCTCAGTTCGCAGAGCATCTAACTCAGCCATTTGACCAGCTCGCAGAAACACTTTGGTTTTCCCTATCTGTAAATTGAACATAGAGTATAAGACATCTAAAAGCTAACTAAAACTAACATAACAAAGTTAGAACTTCAGAAGCAACAACGTCAAGATAACGATAGAGATTCAAATGCACTTAGGTGGTGTTTGGTTTGAGGAAGATGAGGTGGTTAATCCCATAAATTTTGGTGGGATAACTCCATCCCTCATGGTTTATACTCATTATTGGCTAGGAATGAGGTGGTGATTGGTCAACCTGATACGGCAGGCTTTATTGATCAAGTGAGGAAGAATCTAAACAAACCAAATCAGCAAGGTAACCAAGATCACCCTCCCTCGAAGGCTCTGATCTTTAGGGATTACTTCTTGCTTACACAATCTAAACCAACCCCTAGGCTTATATTGACGCCGAACCTAACAACCAAGAAATAAACGTAATCCTGACACTACTCACCCAACTAAATCCCCTATTCTGCCGGAGCTGCTGCTGCTTTCTTCTTGAGGTGCTCCCTATTGTAGGTGTGGCCCAAAAACGCATAACAAACCCATTCCATTTCACAGACCAAACAAAAGGAGAGGAGTGAGAAGATGATGGATAACCCCATTCCTCTAACCAAAACACTCTTATTGTCTGTCTTATAAGTAACCCCATGAATGATCCATCGACAAGATACATACAAAGTTGTTTTCAAGATTATCTTAGAGGAATATAATAGATTTTTTATCATGATATTAAGACAACAGGCCCATTGTTTCCAGTGCTTAGCCGACAAATTATAAAACTAATTACTAATGTAAAACTAACTTATGTCATGGAATCATATGTGGAATACATATTTCCAATTGTTTTGGAATATTAAAAGCAACATAAGTCCTGAGACAAAACCAAGCATACACAATTCGACTAAATCTGCTAACCAGAGTGGCCTTTCGATGGTTAATAGACTAGGGGAGTGAAGGAAATTTGTTGTAAACCTTCAGAATTGAGGGAAACGGTAGACAAGCAAAGAAACACCAAGTCTAGTCCAACTGAAAAATAAAATAAATTTTGATTTAAAGAAATGAAAACTACACATACATCCAGCAGCTAACCTGATAGCCTGTGAGATTGACTTTCTCAAGAAGCATGTTTGTAGCAGTAACTTCGTCGTAACTGCCAATGTAACAATAAGGACAAGCTGCAAGACCAAAAGGTTACCAAAATGCAAAAGACTAGATCAAGATATCGTAGATTTACCTTTCACCAAGAACTTCAGGTAGTAAGACACCAAATCGATCCACAAATTCATCAAATCTCCGCCTCGTTGGGTATCCCAGACAGCTTATTCTTATTGCCTCTAATACTCCCTATATCCAAGGTTAGATAATATATCAATTTAGCATATCTATCTTTAAAAGTTAAAAAATTCCATATAAAAACAAGATTTAACAGCATAAATATCCCTGGGCATACCACCATTATTTGTACAACTTATTAATACTACAAGTCAATTTTTTATGATATCCTATATTTTGCTCTACTCACGTGATTGTTTTAGGTCCTTATTACTTTATAATCTATGGTGAAAATTGAAAGCAGAAAGGCATATGGTTAAGAACAATTTTATGCACTTCCAGTGAGCTATTACAGAACAATGACTTACCCCACATCGAAGTTGTTGGAGAACATTACTGTTCTCAAAAATTGCTGGCTTGAGAACATTATTGGGCTTTATGCAGCGGATGTAATGTGGTTCGGTTGCACTCAGAGTTTCCAGCAAAGATTGTAATTGTTGCTGTGATGTTATCAGAAATGATATGTGATGTTACCAGAAATGGTAGTTTCATGATAAAAGGGTTAGGGCTGACAAGCAACACACTCTTTTACCTTAAAGCTTGAACCTATCGATGTAAATTTCGTAGATTTAGTTGATTCTTCAGAAGGTGGGAAAAGACTTGAAACAAATGAACATCTAGAAGCATTTAACAAAACTTGGTGCTCATTCACAGCATAATCAATGTTCTTATCCAAGAACAGATCTGTTTGATATGTAACCTGCAATAGAAGAAAATAATGATTATAAACACCTTGTACTCTGTCCCAATTATAAAAACATATGATGGTACCACAAAACTATAATATCTCCAGGTCATATGAATGGATCATGTGCAATAAGTACATTTTCTTGCCACGACAGGGACAAAGCATATGCTGAAAAGTTTGCCATTGACGTGTTGGAAAAGGAGAATTCAATTCTTAACTTGCATCCGTCCATGTATACCTAAGTTGCATTTATGCACTCATACACCTCAAAACATTAATTTATGCACATTTCAAAACATGAACAACTGAAAAAAAAAATATTTCCTTACGTGCAATATGTAAAAAGAAAAACAAGACATACATTTACACAACTTCTCTTTGATCACTTTTTTTTTCTGGTGCGATGCATATGTGATTATATTTTACGCAAATTTATAAAGGTGTTAAATGACATGATGTGCATGTATATGTTCTTTACGTCTTTTTAGAATTATTTTAAGTACAAAACAGTTTAGATGAACTTAGGTAGAAAAACTGTGTCAACAAGAAAATGACTACTTCGTTTTTCTTCTTGGAAATGCAGGAGAGAGGTGTGTTCATTTCATTAATTAAGAACACAGAATAAAATACAAAGAAGGGTTCACAAGGATCCCTTCCAGGAAAACAAACCCACACACACTCACACATGATTACTGAGTTTTCACCAATCAAAATTTCACATGTTGATGGTCTTTGCTTATCCATTTAACCTATTTAATAATGGCAAGTCCATAGATCAGAACCTACTTCAGCAGCCATTAAGCCTTAGGGCTTCAAAAACACTTGAACACAGGGCTTTGTTCTAGGAAGGTTGACATGCTTCGAATCCAGGTGGGAACAGGAGTTTTTGGTCTTCAAATTGATAAATGCGAAACTCAATGAAAATTACAGTTGCAATCCAATTATTATAGGACAGGCCTATCTTTGGTTTATTGTCATACTCAATGATATCATTCATCTGGATGCTCCTATTAATATAGAAATTTATTTTTTTACAACAAATAATCGAAATTCAGTGAGCAAAAGCTGGAATGATTGCCTGAGCATGGTCATTTCCCATATGGTATCTGACAAACCCTAATTGTATTGACATCCTACATGTTTAAAGATTGACTTAATGTGTTGCAAATATACACCAAATATGGATTGGCACCTTTTGCAGGATGTAAAACTGCTAAGTTGTGACCCACTACCTGGGACCACATGTGTCACTGTCACAAATTTGTCACTAAAGGATCATGTATCAGCAGTGCCAAACCCAAAATATGTTCTATATAGTGTGAAGATTTATTCTTTCAAATATAGTTGAGCAAATAAAACAAATATGCTACTTACATTTCCGGCATAGTGATGAATAGTGAAATCAGACCGCGAGAATTTTGGCCTACTGAAGTGCGGGTTCCCCTTGAATTTTTGATACAGCTTTTCGGCAAATATTTCATGGGTTGAATTTCGCAACATGCTGAAGCACAAAACAAGAAATTGTTGTCAAGGATCAGGACTAAAAAAAACAAGAATATTCACGGCAGACTTACCAAGTCTCATCCAGTAGAGCAATTATACCTCCTGGTTTCTGTATTAAAAGAAATCAGGAGTCAATAATGCAATCTCATAGCATGGTTAAAGCGGCAAGGAAATTAGTAACTAATATTTCTGGATGGTTAGAATGAACATGGTACTCAGATCATCTGTTTATTCAATAATTCTGAGTAACAAATAATTCTACATTCAATCCTAGGTTTCATAAGTCTTTAAAAATAACGATAATAAAGAAAACAAAGAACCCTGTATGTATGTTGTTCACCTTCTCAATAAGATCAAGAATCTCTTGGTTATCCACAAATTGGATATAACTCCAATCAATTTCTTCCCTTTTGTATTCTTCTTGTTCCATCTTAAAAACATGCTGCTCATGGAACACATACAAAAAATGATTAAACACAAAATTAAATTTTTGTTTGACCATTAATAACATAGAATGCAGAACATTCTAAAGACATGAGACGTCCTTTCTCTAACCTGATTAAAGTGTTGCTGTAGCTTCTCGTTAGTTAAGTTGATACAGAACTGTTCAAAACTGAGACATAGCAAAACATAACAAATAACAGTTACCTTTTCATATCAACAAAAGATAACAAAATGGTTTCATGCCATACAGTACCAATTGCTAAGTAGAGATATGAAAGATCTAACTCTCTGACAAGGACAAATAAAACTTTGCATATTGCAATGCAGTCACTATAACCAGTCCAATTTCGTACCAACAGTCTCCATTCATGTCAACAGCACAATAATAGTTTCCATCGAGGTTTTTTTCTTCTTTGTGGCAAGTGTTGAGAAATTGAGATTACCATCCCTAGTTCCCTACAGATATTTTTTTCTTTTCAATCTAGGCAATTACCATGCTCTTAGAAATGTCAATTTGATTCAGTATGTTTCAGACGTGCTCACATGTATGAAATAAAATGAACTCAACATACATATTGAATGATTCTCACAATGTGCAGTTTGTTCATATGTTTGTAGTTCCAAAAAAATGTTGCAACTGAAAAGTTGACCCTAGATGTCTAGTAGATTCGGAGAGAAGTTTCTAAAATATGCTGACAGTACAAGATTTTTAGTTGAAAATCAGAAAAGTTGTGTCAGCTTTGTAAGCACATCGAGATCATTGTTTTGAATAATATGCTGGCATAGTGCATATGTTGCATAATAAACTATTTTCATTGTGAATTAATCCCCAAGACTTGAGATATGCAATGAAACAAATAATCTTAATACAAGATAAGCCATTTACGTTCAAAATAGATTGATAATCTTGGTTTTGCTGCAAACATAGTTGAATATATTGAGCCCGCTAAATCACCAATATCCACTATGCAATAAAAAGGCTTGTTGCTGCGATTTTTTGTTACACCCTATTAAAGCATTGATAAAGATAAACAGAAGATTAAATGCAAAGGCATACCAGTTAAGCACCTGTTTGTCTTGAAACTCTCAAAACCATATATATCCAGCACACCAATCAGAAGCTTTGAGGTCAGATCTTGTCCTATTGAAGTATTGATCTTATTTACAAGCCTAAAAAGAACATAAATGTGAACTATCCTCTTGTTACGGGAGTAATATAGTAGAAAGCAGCATGACAATAAACTACTAACTAATGCGAGAACTTACCAATCAAACAAACGAGAGTAAACAATTCGGGCCAATGCATCTCTACTAAGAGCTGCTGCTCGTGCATCCAGATTTTTCACAATACTTTCACCACGCGTTGCCATAACACGCTTACACAACGATTCTTCAAGAGCCTTTTCGTCACACCTGCAAAATGTTGTCAAATACATGTCTCACCAAAGACAACAAACAATATTATCAAGGGAACACAAGAAGGGACCCATACATGAAAAGCTCTGCAGCTGTCCTAAGATGGAACTGTGATCTTTCATCTTTGGGTACAGAAGAATCTGCTTCACTCCCTTCTGCAAATTCCACATTGCCTAAATGGAGAATAGCAGCTACAACTCTAAATATTGCATCCTGCATAAAATGCCAACGGAAGTTCAATGCAAATATTTTGTCTTTCAGATGAATTAAATTAATTTCAACCATATACTTGTAGTTACCTGTTCATCAGAACTAATGCCCACAATCTCCATTGCCCTCCTAGTTATGATATATTCTGAGGCATCATCCATCGCATCAAGTTTAATGCAACTAGACTGGTTAAGATAGTGAAATGATCCGGCGTCTCCTAATTTATATCTCTCACGGTCCTGCAACATCAACATTTTTTAGCACAGATAAAAACTTGTAGACTACGGACACAAAAAGATAAGCATAAACAGGTAAAAACAAAAGGTTATGTTAAATAACAATTACAATGGTTATGTAACAGGGAGAAATATGAGTAAAAAGCACAGCATATTACGTATATTGTGTCTGCCATTAGATGTATGTGTTGAGCTATAAAGCTACCCTAGCCCCTTCTCAATCGCTTAAGCTTTTGGGTTGGACTGGTTAGGAGTGCTGCTTCATGGTATCAGAGCCAGGAGGTCTCGAGTTCGAGCCCCGGTTCCCGCATTCCTTGCGCCACCCATTTCCCACTCTGCGCCCACGTGGGCTGAGCGTGCGCGGGGGGGGGGGGGGGTGTTGAGATATAAAGCCGCCCTAGCCCCTTCTCAATCGCCTAAGTTTTTGGGTTGGACTGGTTAGGTGTGCTGCTTCAGTATGAAGCTCTGAACAACACAGAGACCCAAGTGCTCATTTGGTATAGCCTCCAAATGAGAGATCAGATCACCCACCAGAGCTTGAACAAGGGTGCTAGAAAAAATGCAGTCTCCCTGAGAACAGGTTTCAGCAAGTTTCTAGCCAGCCATGTTCGGTACTCCCCTTATTGAAAATGCAGCCAACAACATGAGTACTTCCTGTGGTTGAGTTTTTCTTCTTTACAACGGGCATATCAATTTACTGCAGAGATTATATGTATGAACAGCATTCATTGCACCACCCATTTCCCACTCTGCGCCCACGTGGGCTGAGCGTGCGCGGGGGGGGGGGGGGGGGTTGAGATATAAAGCCGCCCTAGCCCCTTCTCAATCGCCTAAGCTTTTGGGTTGGACTGGTTAGGTGTGCTGCTTCAGTATGAAGCTCTGAACAACACAGAGACCCAAGTGCTCATTTGGTATAGCCTCCAAATGAGAGATCAGATCACCCACCAGAGCTTGAACAAGGGTGCTAGAAAAAATGCAGACTCCCTGAGAACAGGTTTCAGCAAGTTTCTAGCCAGCCATGTTCGGTACTCCCCTTATTGAAAATGCAGCCAACAACATGAGTACTTCCTGTGGTTGAGTTTTTTCTTCTTTACAACGGGCATATCAATTTACTGCAGAGATTATATGTATGAACAGCATTTACAACCAATTTGGCATTTCATTTACAGAAGTTGTCCAGATATGTGCACACATATTAGGTACACAGGGTTTCATTTACACAAGTTGTCCAGATATGTGCACATAACCTAAAACCCTAGGTGTGTGGTGTGAGTCTGTAAAGCTATTTAAGCCTTTTTTTTCTCTATCTTAATGCAATACTACACAGCTCTCCTGCGTATTCCAGAAATATGTACACATATATTAGTGGCCACGTTGAAATTAAAAAATTGTTACCTCAGGTGGTGCAGCACATAGCATGTAAAAGCAGTGATAGTTCCTTTCTGGATCAGATATTTGACAGACACGAGATCTTTCGAGGAGATAAGTCCTTATGGCAGCACCTGTAATCTTCCCATTCTGGTCAAACTGAATCTCCACAAATTTGCCAAAACGACTGTGTAGTTATGAAAGAAAACAACAAATTAGGAGGAAAAAAAAAGTGTTAATTAAGAAAACACTAATGAAAACAAAGGAGCACAGTTTATTACCTTGAATTATTGTTCCTTACTGTTTTTGCATTTCCGAATGCCTCAAGAACAGGATTGGACTGTGTCAAACAAACAGATAGATTGGATAGCATAAGATACTGAAATGACATCAAGATCGATGAAATAAAAATTTGGCTTGCTTCTTTATGCACATTTCAGGATGCCAGCTCATAATCCGTATATCTAGTATTTGGTTGGTAAGAGCAAGTATATGCTACACATCAGTAGTCTCATAGGTTGTCTCATGCAGTTCCACATAGTATTTTTTTTATGATGTGGTGGAGAGAGAGAGATAACAAGGTAGTTATTTCGTGAGGCAACCACCTCATATGCCAAAATTTAGAACTATGATACCATGTCCTCCCATTGTACGAGTTGTGGTTGCCATGCAACTCACAATATTTCTTTTCTATGCATAAATTAAGGGATTATGTATTTACTAGAGACAGCTTATATGACAACCCATTGTATGGGTTGCCTGTTATATCATCTCAAGATAACGTGGCAATGCATGAGACTGCCTATTAAACTGCACCAATGTACTTGCCCTAATATGACCAGTAAGAAGAGCAATAGAACTAATGGGGGCCCTCACCTCCAGTACTTGTTGTTGAACAGACCTTCCTCCGGATTGAGCTTTTCCACCCATAAATGCAAGATACTGCATAAGACTTTTGGTGCTTTCTGTCTTACCAGCTCCACTTTCTCCACTCACTAATATGGCTTGGCTTTTACCATAATTCATCATAAGCCTGAGTGGACGATACGTCAGATACATGCACCATAGTTAATGCACAAAATACTCAAATGCCGTTGCTGTTGTGTTTGCTGAAACATACCTATATGCATGGTCTGCAATGGCAAAAGGATGGGGGCTCAGCTCACCAAATTCTGCTCCTTTATAAATCCCCATCATGTGATTATTGTAAAGGTGGGGAAGTCTTTGAAATGGATTGACAGCTATTAATATATTCCCAGTATAAGTCTGGAAGGACAAACAAATTTAAGCCGTTAGATCAGGCCGAAAAGGTTGTTCAGTACACTAGAGCATATCATAAAACATAGTTACAATGTTGCAGAATTTCAAACTCTGGAATGAAACATAAACATTATGCAGGCTGCAGGCAGGAGGAATAATTGAACAAGTAATTCTACTATCATCCTAGAGAACATATAAGAATAATAAATTCAGATTCACCAAGAACTCACAGCACTGGATCCAGGGCTCCAGGCATGCATGAATACATAGCATAAAAAGAAGAGCTGATATGTTGAACAACTAAACTTACATATATTTCATTCATTGCATATCTAGACTTCAAGTTTTGTAGAACCCCTGGTTCATTTAGATAAGCCAGCCTCGTCATATCCTCAACACCACAGCGCTTCGCTTCTGCATCCTTAGGATACACACTTGAGACATTGGCAGTAACCTGTAGCCAAAATATGAATATATTTATTTTCATTTGTCATTATCCATCTCCTTCAATAAATTAATTTACTGTTATAAGCTATAGTGTTGTATTCTGACACTCGCGAATTAACAGTTTCATACCTAAAAGTACACAACAAGAGGCATTAAAAAAGAATTTTAGGACAAAAGTTCTGCAAAATCCCCAGTGAAGGTGACTAGGAAGCGAGGCACCATTAGGATCACAAAAGCTACAACAAAATAATAACTGACCTTCTTCCCAGAACTGCATTTTACTGTTAATTCATCTCCTTGGACCTCTTCTACCAGCCCATCAATCCAAGCCACATCAGCATCCTCAACCCAAACCTGAGAACCCACGGTAAAACGGACTTTGGATGCCTGCAATAAATTCCGCATAAGCAAACAGCTAGTGTCAGTTACTCCGTGATTGCGGCAAACTGAATAATATGATGGACGACCGAAACAGGATAGTAACAACTGGAAAGATCACAATCCGAAAATCACGTTCTCTAGTAACATAAATAGATGAGATAATAGTTTAGGAGTTCCTGAATATTGAATCATTCTGATGTGTTTGAACTTTGAACTTACAACACGTGCAATTGAAGGTCCACAATTGGTGAGAACAATTCAACAAACACATAGGCCAAGTTTCATTCTCAACAATAAAAAATTAAACTAAAAGGGTGAAAAATAAATTTAGAGAACATCAACGTTTGCACATTGATTTCAAGTCATGAATGGCAAATAGGGTATAAGAGTCCTGATTTTCTCAATTGATGCTAACTCACAAATATCACATTCATAGAAGCTTATGCAAAATTATGTGAGATGATCAGACTCCACCCCACATCTCAGTACAGAGAACCTTAGTGAGAAAAACTGGACGGAATCTACCATAATACAGTTTGAACATGAAGCCCCAGTCCCAACCTCGCCACATTGCACAATCACGGCACGGCCAGGCGGGAGGTCAGCAAACCAGCTCTTCCGACTCATATCCTAGATACCATTCCCATTTTCCAAGGAAGAACGCCGAATTCCAAGAGACGTGCATATCAATGATCACGCGACGCCGCTGCTTCAACTAAACGAGATCAAAGGGTGCGAAGTGGAAAACGCCCCAAACTGTGCGGCCATTTCGGCACCGTCAGCGACCGGCAAATCCCCGCAACACGCCACTACCCAATCAAGTCCTAAACAAACAAGCAGGCACAAATCCGATCAGGCAAGTCGCAACACGTACCATTCCTTCGGCGGGGTCGGATCAAGCCCGGCGGCGCCCGAGGGCCGAAGAGGCGGCTCCCGCCGGCGCGGCGCGATCGCCGCCGCCGCCTCCCTCCCGCGCGCCGCCGCGAAGAGGGGGCGAGGGAGTTGGCGCCGGAGCGGTGCCCGACGCGCGAGATCGCCGCCGCCGCCGGCGCAGGGGTGAAGGCCGCGAGATCGCGACGTGGAGCCTGCGGCGCTAGATTTGGATTCGGACCTTGCGTTTGTTTCGTGTCTGTTTGTTTGTCTCTCTTTCAGAGAGGGAGGGAGGAGACTAGCGAGAGAGCCGCGAGGAGGGAAGCCGAGGGCGACGACCGAGTCGACGGGGAGAGAGGGACCGAGGGAGTTGGGCACGCACGAGTGCACGCACGAGTGGGAACTCGAGTGGAGGAGCCTGGGATGCTTGTTTAGTTGAGGTTGGAAATACTTTTTTTTTTTTAAGAATGCATGTTATGTGAGGGGATGAATAGGAAAAAGTAAAAGAGAATTTTTAGGGATGCGTATTCTGTGAGGGGGGTGAATAAGAAGTAAAAAGTACTTTTGAGAACTAAACACGGCCGAGTGGGAAGTCGCGCGCTGCTGCTCTGTGGCACGGCTCCAGGTAGGCGGCTGGAATGTGGGGGCTCAAGTGCGAGGAGGGTAGTACCTGGACTCGGCTCTTTTTCTCTCTTTCTTTTCTTTTCTTCGTTTCATTTTATTATTATTGCTTGTGTACGCAAGTAGGCTGGCCGTGGGTTGTGAGTGTAGATGGATAGTGAAATGTCTTACTTAAGTTTTGTGCGTGCTTTCATTGAGCTTGTGCTTAATTTAAAAAGAGGCGAATAAACCGTGACTGGTAGTGTTTGGCTGCTTAAGGCCTCGTTTATGAAAGTTTGCTAAATTTTATTATAGCAAACTATTTTGGGAAGCATGTTTGGGAAGTGAGCACGGTTTTTAATGGAATGAAAGTTTACAAAGTTGAAGAAACTAAACGTGGCCTAAATCAAATTGAACATGTACGTGGTGGTTCGTCTAAATGGGATGATCCTTGATGGGATATACATATAATATGATTGGGTAATTGTAGGCTAGTATATAGAATTGTTTGTTAGGGTGTGTTTAGATAGCTCAAAGATTCCTCGAAAATACATTGTTTATAAAAAAAAGCATTGTAGATGAAAAGTATTATGCGATTGGGAAGGATGAGATGAATAGAAAAAAAATAGATGAATAGTGTTTTTTTGAGAAATTTTTGGAAACTAAACGAGGCCAGTATAGTACATGTTCACGTTTGGTAGGATAAAAGGGTCTGAGTATGATCACCTCCAGCCAATTTATGGTACCTCTATCCTCTATTTGTAACGGTGTCTTACGCGATCGTATTAATCTTAATATTCATATCATATTTGAGTTTATTAGCCTTTTTGTTTAGTTTTTGGGTAAAAACTTTTCACATGTTAATAAGATATTTGAACACTAATTAGGACTATTAAATATAGACAAATTACAAAACTAATCACACAAATAAAAATGTAATTCGTGAGACGAATCTATTAAGTATAATTAATCCATCATTAGCACATGTTAATTATATCACAACATTCTCAACGTGTGGACTAAACAGGTTTAATAGATCTGTGTCGTCAATTACACTCTGTTTGCTTAATTAGTTTTTTAATTAGACTATGTTTAATATTCTAATTAATGCTAAACATCCCACTTGACGGTAAAAAGCGTTCATTTTGTAAACTAAACAAGATCTTTTAATCAACTTTCCGTCTTCCATGGGAAAAAAATCACATTTCCTACAAAAGAATGCATAAATGCAAGTCCGGAGGATAGCCATTTTGTGTTTTTGAGTGGCGGTAGATATGTGTGTTTATTGAGTACATTCAAGCTTTTGAAGTGAGGAAAAAAGAGTATATGGCTTTATTTTCGTGGAATGTCATATATCTAAGCAACATTTCAAACTATTAACTAGTTTGAAAAAAAATGTCCTCTCAAAAGGGAATTGAAGAAGTTCATCTTTTGCCGTTAACTATCGTCTTAGTTTGGTTTTGAGTATCAAACCGCAAACCCAGAAACCTTTGACCATTCGTCCTTTAAACATGTTCATCTTTTTTTTTTGCCATCGAGCGGTTTCGTATATAGTTGTGTTGGCGTGGACGTCACGTGGCGGTGAAGCCCCACTGCCATGCCTCTCTCTCCGTATGCGCCTGCGTCGTGTCCCTGAGCTCGCTGCCACCATCATCGTCCCTATGCCTACCCATCGTTGGTTTCTCCCGCAACAGCTCCATGCGCCTGCCCAGACCCTACACTATCGCCGTACTCCTCGTGCGCCACCACTGCCATCCCCATGTCGCCCCCCCTGCTCGTGTCGCTATCCTTGGATATGGTGGTGCAGATCTGCGCCAGCCCGAACCCTAGCGCTCCTGCTTGTGGCCTCCTCCCCCTGTGGAGAGCTATCAATGTCCTCATCCTCGATGATTGAGGTGTGACGTGTGGGCGTGTAGTCAAAGAGGGGGAAGCCGACGGGTGAGGAATGAAGTAGGACGGTGTGGTGAAGGCAGAGGCGGGTTTGCCAACACTGGGGAGGTGGGTGCGTGTGGCGTGTGGGGGAGGGGGAGAAACTGTCGTCCGCAATAGCAAAACCACCTACCAAAACTATATCGATGGACAAATATGAACATTTTGAGAGTTGGATGACCAAGGATTTTGTTTTATAATTTGATTTAAAACCAAACTAAGACCATAGTTAAAAAATAAGAATAATGAACTATTTGATCAATAACATTACCACGATGGCAAACCTATTCAGTCAAGAAATCGATCAGTTTCTGTGTAGCCTCGGCCCAATAATACATACGTTTCATATAGGTTGTGGGCCTAGAATCTAAGACGTCCCAACTAGAGGAAACCAATTGCCAAAACATTTTCCTCTCGGAAGCCCAGTTGAGAACCTCTTTCCTGGAGGCCCGAGGCGCCTTTCCCCAGACGAGAAGCCTGCGTGGAAATTATCCACGGGCCAAATCATCCTGCATTTGGAAAAAATATGTTATTTTTTAAATCCTTTTTGGAAATTATCCCTGGGCCAAATCATCCTCTCAAACTTGAGGTAGAAAAAATATTTGTACAAATATAGTCAAATTTAGATTATTTTTGAAATCCTTTTATTTCCAAAGCTAGCCATAACAAAAAAATATTTTATTTTTTTAATAAGTCAAACGATCAAAATTGAGATAAAAAAAAGTCAAACGACCTACATTTTGGAATAATGCAGGAGTAAGCAGACTCAGAGCGGCTGTGTTGGCCTCTGCCCTTCGAAATGAGATACCATGCCGCCCTGGCGAAGTCCTAGCTGGTGGGTGGTTATCGATGGAGGGTTTAGGAGTTGTGCTTTTGTGATAGCGTTTAGATCTAGCATTCTCCATACTAAAGCACTTCTTTTTTGCAAATAAAATTAGCATTGAACTATACTATTTTAGATCGTCAGGTTCCAAATAAAATGGACACTGAATAATCTGTTTTTTTCAATGAAATGAGCATTATTCTCCATTCTGTATTTTGTTGCATCCTGAACCTACCATTTTTATGGACACTGGTTCATTGTTCCCATGGCAGCCATACTAGCCTTAGCCATTTTCACAGGCCCTGTGGATCATTGTTCCCATGGTTATGATACTAGTTATTATTTATGACAAAGTCACTTCCTTTTTTTATTATTAACAAGCAGTGCAATAAAGATTCATTGAATACTCGACCAACCATCCTATTAGTTATTATGTGATTGTGATGTGTGTTGCAAACTTGCAATGCCTACAAATACATATAAAAAGTGACCGTGTGTAGTCTATCTGTGACATCAATATGCCACTCCCATTCGCCTTCAAACTGTCTGGACCACCACAGGAGTAGTAGTTGATATGTTGCCCACTGCACTGCGCTGCATGTCAACTAGCTGCACTGCGCTGCAGGTCAACTAGTTACCTAGGAACGGGAGGTATCAGTGAGCAAGGTCTTCTCGTTCTCGTGTCATGAGAGGTCGGTGTCATCTACGATCTCGCATGACATCATTCTCTCAGGATGCGTCATAGTGTGGATGCGATGTTATGGATTTCATTCACCGACCCGAACTGATGTGAGGCTTCCAAGGAGAGCCTTTTGGCAACGTTCTTCTTGGTACCTAGTCACCTGTACGCCTTTTGTGACCGTTGATCGCTGCCCCTGGTAGTTCTTGCCGGCCGCTAGGCAGTGCGTTCATGGCACACCAGCCGCTGCTCACATCGCCAGGCTTGTTGGTGGGCTGGAATGGCTTATTATGAGTTCAAAGGGATGCAAGGTGGTTTAGAGAGTGGGAGTGGGCATGCAACCACCCGTCGATCAGTCGATGCTGTGAGTGTTATGGGTTGTCAACATGAAAGGCTGGAGTAGTGGTAGCAAGGTACTCATCTCAGTCACGCTGACGGCGATGTGAGCACAGCATTTGCGCTAAACAATTCTCTACATGGGCAATAAATTGCATTGACAAGCTGCATTAAGCTAGTTTTCCTGTGAAGAGGCATTGAGGTGGTCTCTGGTGGGCACTGTTGTCTCCAGTCCTCGCATGGCCAAAAGTGTGCCGGCCTGCAGACGTCTGTGGCCTAGGTATTCTAATCTTACACTGCTTGGCTATGCATTACGACTAAAATGGAAATAGTTATACACAGAACAGATGATTCTTGAACTTGGTCATTCTTACTAGCAAAGGTGGAAGATATTGTGGGTTGTGGCAGCAATGTTGAGGGCATCTATCTCGGTCCGTATTGGTATTGGGTAGAGCTCTGTTTTGGATAGATACGTTGGATTGATGATGCATCTATTGAAACCTTGCTCCGGGCCTTGCAGCAGTTAGCAGTAGGAGGGTCAAGAAGAGAATGGTTGCTGATGCCCTTCAAAATAATCGTTGGGTGGGTCCTAGAATTTGCTGGTGCGTTAACTATGCAAGTTATATTACAATACCTTGATATTTGGGAGCGAGTAGCGATGGAAGCATCAGCTTAAAGAGTCTTTTTTAGGAAGTACGCACTCCCAGGCGCCAAAAATCTATGCAAAGTTTTAGAGCTCCAGCAATAGCAAAAATTTTCGTTTGGTTACTGCTTCATGGTCCTTGTTGGACGGGCGATCGTCTACATTGTCATAACTTGCATAATCACGTAATGGTCTTTTTTTTTTTTGCACATTTTTTAGATAATGGAACTAAAAAAAGACCCGATCTCTACACCATCAAGGATGGTATACACAGCGGTTCAATACAAACGGGGAGCTCTTAGGCTCACAAATTACTCGGGAGAGTGAAAAACGATACAAAGAAAAGAAAGATCATCGGAAACAGGACAAACTAAGTTGTAATCCTATTCGAGAACTTTCATCCAAACTTGACAAACACTTCGATGATAACCGTCTCCAACAATCGGCAGGCATTCCTCAAGTTCGCTCTCGCCTCCTTGTCCTTAAACAGCAGTGACCAAGTGCGCGTCCAATATGTAGCCCTGAAAATTACCTGCATGACGGTGTTAGACTTAGAGCAATTGGATACCATATCATTTCTATTCAACCAGATAGCCAACATATAGCCGTTAAAACTACACAAATGACAAATCTGATCTCGAAGCGATGGCCGAATACCATCAAGCCAAGAGCCAAACATGTGTGATATGCTAGACGGGGGTTGAATTCCAAAGGTAATATGAATCGCATTCCAAATAAAACAGGCAAAGTGACAATGAATGAAAAGGTGTTCAATGGTCTCAAGGGAGCTACACGAGCAACAATTTAAGTTGCCTTTCCATTTTCGCTTTGCAAGATTATCCTTAGTTAGAGTAACTCCTTTTTTTATATACCATAAGAAGATTTTAATTTTCAGTGGTACTTTGATCTTCCAAATTGGACACTTGCAAGGTACAATACCATCTTTAATCAAAGCCACATAGAGCGTATTGAGAAATCCCCACTTTTATGTAAGGGAGTACCTCCATGTCAACCGATTGAGATTTGGTTTTTCCCTCAGTCACCCAATTATGACCATTGGATCTAAATTCAACATCCCAGATTTAATCCCATCCCCTCATCTATTTCTCTTTCCTCCTTCCTCTCTTTCCTCCGACTGGCGTCTGCGTCTCTTTCCTCCGACTCCGCGACGCCCGCGAACTCCCTACCGATTCCCCCGCCGCCTCCGCCTCCCGTCGGCTCCGGCGGCCGCCGCCGCCCTCCTCCGCCGCCCGACACTAATCGATTCGGACCAGACGCCCCCGCCGCCACCACCGCCCACCGGGGGTCTCCCGCCACCCAGCTCCGGCGGCGCCCTTGCCGCCTCCGCCTCTACCGTCTCTTCCGCCCCCACCGCCGGCCGGCGAGCCACCCGAAGCTTCCTCTATGGCCGGCCATGGAAGTAAGCCCCCCAAACCCAAGAACCCTAACCCCGCCCCAAACCCAAGAACCCTAATCCCAAATCCCCATCTCAATTCATTTTCTGCTGTAACTGTGAGTGATTGATGGATGAGTAAGAAATCAATCGATTGAAGAGGAGTAAATCTCTTTATGTAAATCCCAGAAGAAAACATCTCTAGTACTAGTAAGATTAGTTGTTAAAACTTTTGCTACTAGTCTATACCATGTTTCTAAGTTATATCCACTTAGCGCCCTTCGGAAGGAAACATTCAATGGCGTAGTGCTTAGCACTTGTGCCACCATTGCATTTTTTTCTCACTATATGATAGAGATTAGGATAAGTTAATTTAAGAGGTCAATCTCCTACCAAGTATCTTCCCAAAATCTAATTTCCGAACCATTGTGGGCCTTGAAATGTCTGTATTGTAGAAATTGGTCTTTCACCTCCATTAGGCTAGACCAAAATGGGAATCCCCTGATTGTTTTTTTACTTGGGTAAGGGTTTTATTTGACAGATATTTCCTCCTTAGGAGGTCTTGCCAAATGCCTTCCTCGTTAATTAGCTTAAAGAGCCATTTGCTCAAGAGACATTTATTTTGGAATTTCTAAGTTCTTGATGCCCAGGCCCCCACAGTCTTTGGGAGTGCACAAGATGCTCCACTTAGTGAGCCTATATTTTTTCTTATGTTCATCACATTGCCAATAAAATCTTGAGCGATAATAGTCTAGTTTTTTGAGAACTCCTTTTGGGATTTCGAAGAAGGAAAGTATGTACATTGCTAGGCTAGTTAGAACTGAGTTAATCAGAACTAATCTACCTCCTACCGAAAGTAGTTTCCCCTTCCAACTACTGAGTTTTTTCTGAAATTTTTCCTCAATTATTATCCAGTCCTTGTTGGATAATTTTTTATGATGCATGGGAATTCCAAGTATTTGAAAGGGGTGGAGCCCGTATTGCAGCCAAAGATGTGTGCATATTCATGATCAGATTCCCTTGCAGCCCCATAACAATACAATTCACTCTTGTGAAAATTAATTTTGAGTCCCGATAGTTGCTCAAAAGTGCTTGACACTAGTTTAATGTTTTTGGCTTAAAAAGAGGATTGTATCGTCAGCGTATT
Organism: Digitaria exilis; assembly: GCA_015342445.1. Taxonomy (NCBI): domain Eukaryota; kingdom Viridiplantae; phylum Streptophyta; class Magnoliopsida; order Poales; family Poaceae; genus Digitaria; species Digitaria exilis. Next base: position 990,638 of record JACEFO010002599.1, read on the forward strand.
GGAGAACTGAGAGTCCTCCATCCACTAAGTGAGGTACAACTCTATTATTCTTTACTCTCTCAATGAGTATGGCCAACATATCAGCCACCACGTTAAAAAGGATTGAAGACAGAGGGTCACCTTGTCTAAGTCCTTTTTTCGTTTGAAAATAGTGGTCAATGTCATTGTTTACTTTGATACCGGCGCTACCACCCATGACAATCTGGTTAATCCAATTGCACCATTGCTGAGAAAAGCCTTTCATTCATAAAGCTTGTTGAAGCAAAGACCAATTGACCTTGTCATCAGCTTTCTCAAAATCGAGTTTAAGGACAACGCCATCATCTTCCTATGCATCTCATGTAGGGTTTCGTGTAGAATTACCACTCCTTCCATTATATTCCTTCCGGACATGAAAGCCGTTTGGGAAGGTTTAATGACTTTTTGTGCTACTAGAACCACTCTATTTGTCATCACCTTTGTAAAGATTTTGAAGCTTATGTAAAGCAAGCATATGGGTCTAAACTGCTGGATTTGTTTGGCCTCTTTTTGTTTAGGGAGTAAAGTGATGTTGGCAAAGTTGAGACTAAATAAAGGAAGATGTCCTTTATGAAACTCATGAAAGAGAGGTAATAAATCGTCTTTGATGATATCCCAAAAAATCCTGATAAAATTCAGCTGGGAAGCCATCAGGACCAGGTGCTTTATTATGTTCCATTTGGAAGATAGCCTTCCTAACCTCATCCTCCATAAAAGGTGAGGTAAGAATTCCGTTTTCCACCTCAGTTACCTGAGGAATATCATCACGAACTGATTGAATCAGGGTAAAATTATTCCGTTTCGGAGCACCAAAGAGTCCCTTATAATAGTTAGTGATAAAACGTTTAAGATTTTCATCACCTTCTATTATACCCTCTGTAAGGATAATGGCCCTAGGCCATAGTTTGTGATTTTGGCGATTGATTGACAACATAATTCATTGGGACTAACAAATTGTCAAGATGATATTTGTAGATATTTCTAGATCCCAAGGATATTTTGGAAGCCATCCAAATGCCTATATAACCAATATCCAAATGATGGTTATCCAATTTGAAGCCATCCAATTCACATAGAAAAGTGTCCTTAGTCATATTCAAGGACATCCAAAAGATGGCAATGAAGATAGAAGAAAAGACCCGTGAAGAAGCAATGAAGAATTGCAAAGCGCAGAGGCGCCGACTAAATCGTTGGTGTGCCCGTCAAATTAGTCGATGGTCCATTGAATTAGTCGATGGTGACTGAAGACCGGTGTGCGTTCGTCTCTGGTGGGCACCGACTAAATCGATGGTGTGCCCGTCGAATTAGTCGATGGTCCATCGAATTAGTCGATGGTGACTGAAGACCGGCGTGCGTTCGTCTCTGGTGGGCGACGACTATTTCGACGGGGTGCCCGTAGAATTAGTCGATGGTGCAAGTAGCCGTTGGAGTTCAAAGATTCAAAGAAAAAATGGGGCAATGACTAAATCGATGGTCCCTCATTTGCACCCATCGAATTAGTCGACGGTACGCAGAAAACTGGCAACGGCTAGTTTCTTTGGCTGAGGCTATAAATATGGGTTGCCTCGGCCATTTGAAGTGTGCTTGAGCTCAGGGAAGATATTGGCAAGTGTTCTACACATTCTTAAGTGCTCAATCCACCAAAGTGCTAAATAGAAGATCTAGGTGATTAGCAAAGTGCTTAGTGCTAGTCTAGACCCTTTAGCGCATCTCTTAGGTGTTTAGCCTAGAGTTTAGCGAGGTTTGTATACCTCTTTGCTTACCGGTGCTTGCACGCACCAAGTGTTGTAATCCGGGGCTTGTAGTCTTTGCGAGACCCTCCAACCGAGTTTGTGGAGAGGCCGCCAGTGCTTGTGCAAGGGAGAAGACGCCCTTGGCGTTTGGCCGAAGCTCTACCAAGTGGAGGCGGCGAGGAGCATCCGGGGAGGGACGAGCGGAGACCCACTTGCGCGTGGGGAAGTCCCGTGGTCACCCACGGAGTTACTGGACCGGGGAGTTTATGCCCTTGCGCGGGCATTCCCTTTGAGAGGGGCTCCAACAACGAGGATTAGTGGAAAGCTCGTGAGCTTTCCGATACCTCGGTAAAAATCGCCGTGCCGGGAGTGATAGAGGCAGAGTGTTCAAATGGGTGAATGTGTGATCTCGCATAGAAAATTTAGCAAACATGTAGGATTCTTGATCGGACAGCACACAATGTTTGGCAACACTATCCTGCAAAAGATTAGTAGCAACAAAAGACAAAGCAGGGATGGGTAGCGACCAACAAAGCTCCCCTTCTTTGGAGGACACTTGTTTCACACAAACTGAGCTAGAGGAAGGTGAATTAATATGTGTAGGATGGTTGCTCTCTAATGCATCAAAATTGGGCACAACAAAAGGATAACTCAGATTTTCACAAATATACACTCGATGTATCATATTGTCTCCTTTGTTGTTATATTTGCCAATAGCATGATATGTGTGTCTAGAAAACCATTTCAAATCAGTATATTTAGAAATTTTTTCTTCCAAACAATCTAGATTACATAAAATATCAAATTCAATGTAACCCAAAGTATGTAAAGAAGACAACATCGCCAGCTCATCGGTCATGCTTGAAATATGAATGACATGTTTAATTTCAGCACAAGTGTGTGATTTTAATGCATGTACAACAGAAGTATTGTCACACAAATCAAGAACAGGGTCCACTAACAATTGACCTATGATATCATGAGTTGTGGAAAAATTCAGCACATCAGAAGAAGTCTCACCAGCCGTGAGTGGAGCACCTGGAGCAGGACCGTTGCTCGCCATGTCAATAAGAGCAATAGGGGCATTGTCAAGTGATAGTTCTGAATTTGCACATGAGGTTGTGGAAGGAACACCGCCTATGGTCGTAGGTGCTGGTGTAGTGCTAGTCGTGTATGGCGCGGGGAGAGCAGGAACTGCGCTGGATGACGTACTGTGTCCTGCAAAAGAGTTAGGATATATCTGCAAGCGGCGTCCCTGCACTGCACATTCAGCTTTGCAAGCAGATGCAAACAATGTGGTCATATCAGCATAATCGTGACAATCAAGGATCTCCTGAATTTCGCGGTTCAAACCACCGCGAAAACGTGCCATAGCAGCATCGTCCGTCTCACATAAACCACAACGAATCATACACTTTTCTAGTTCCTGGTAATATTCTGCAACGGATTGTTGATCTTGCTGCAACGCTTCATTTTATTAAGCAACTCTCGGGCATAATAGGAAGGAACAAATCTATGTCGCATAGCAGCTTTAATTGAGCCCAAGTGGTGGGAGTGGCAGTGGGGTGTTTTTTGTATAATCACGCCACCAAAGTAAAGCAAAATCAGTAAATTCACTAATAACGCCAGGGCGAAGCCAGAACACGAGACCACCGGGTAGGGGTGGAAACGAGCCGAGCCGAGCCTGGCTCGCTCGGCTCGTGAAAGCTTGCTGCAGTGGAGGCTCGGCTCGGCTCGCTTGGGAAAATAAACGAAGCCAAACTTGAGGCTCGGCTCGGCTCGTTTACGAGCTCGAGCCAGCTCGAGCCGGCTTGCGAGCTTGACAAAAAAAACATGATCTGCATTGCATGTCATTCCAAAAATAGGTTCTAGAGCATGTTCAACCTATGTTAAAGTTTTAAAATATGTTTTTATAATAATATAGTCTTACAATAGTAAATAAATATAAATATTTGTTTCGCGAAATAATAAATAATAATATAAAGCAAGTTTAAATAGCCCACGACTCAAATCTCATTCATGTCAAGAGTCTCCATGCATCCAAGTAAATATGTCCAACCTTTACATCATCCACAAGAAAATATTAATATAATAAAAGATATGCACTAGTTACTTTGCAATTCACCGTCGAGCTTGTTTTAGCTCGCGAGCTGCTCACGAGCCGGCTCGGGCTCGGCTCGTTTCACAAACGAGCCAAAATGCTGGCTCAGGCTCGGCTCGTTTGGGAATTGAGCCGAGCCGAGCTAGGCGAGCCCGAGCTGAGCCCGAGCCGAGCTCACGAGCCCGAGCCTTTTTTCCACCCTTACCACCGGGGTCGGCAGCACCAAATACCGGGGTCTAATGTATAGATCAATAGTGTTGAACAGTGGTTTAACACTACATTTCACAAATTTCGTCGGGGTCCGGCGACCCCGGTAAAGCAAGGCAGCTTCGCCCCTGATAACGGCTTTAACTTGTGCACTAGCAGGAATAGCATGACATGAAAAATTATGTTCGACCTCTAGTTCCCAATCAAGATATGCAGCAGGATCATATTTGCCATTATAAGATGGTATATTAAATTGAATCTTAGCAAATGAATCATTAGGTGGGTGACGTACCACACGGCGGGCATCGCCGCGGCGATCACCAGTCTCCTGCAACTTTGTGATCGTATTGGTCATTGCATCGAGCCGTGCCACGTCGAGTTGGTCGAACCGCTCATTCAACGAGGTGGTCGTCGAGTCACGTCGTATGTGCATCGTCTTCATATTTGCGGCAAATCCGTCAACTTGCGTCTGCATGTCGTGCAGCTGGTCATCCATGGTGCCGTCGACGTCTCCTGCCATGGTTAGCGCAAACACAAAACAAATCGACGACAACAATATGACAAGGGTGTGACGGCTCACAAAGCGCTCACTAAAATGCTGTTATCAAATTCTTATACGTTCTTACCAAACGCACAGGGGTGAGCTGCAACCACAAGTAGTACCGGCGAGAGATTAGAGGAGCGATTGCCTGGAGAAACAAAGTCTGCTCGTCGGAGAAATATGTGTAGTTCTAGGTAGGCTGCACTTAATTCAAGGGTTAGCACAATCAAACAATAATGCAAAGTTGAATTATAGTGCCAACACGTAACAAAAGCTGCTGGAGACAAAGTGCAAAAGGAAAACAAAAATTGGAAGGGAAAAAAGAAGGAACAGGAAAACAACAGAGGAGGACAAGAGCAAGCTGCGCCAAATACGAGGCGTCCTTCGTGATGGAAGTAAGGCTGACCGTGCCCAGCAAATCCAACCAGCTACTCACGTGCCAGTTTCCTTTGCTGTTTTTTTTTTCTTTCCCAAAGGAAAAAGGCGTGATGGCTTGGGGGTGGTGGCGCAAAACCAGCAGGGGGTAGTTGGCGCTACCTGGGGCAAGCGCCAACCAGCAGGCGAGCGATCCAAGGAGGGGTCAACGCGACCAGGATGGAGAGCAGCCTGTGCCTGCCGTGTCCTGTTTCCCTTTGTTTTTCTACTTTTCTTTTTTTTTTTGTTCTTTCTTGCCAAAACAGAACGGCAGCGAATCAATACACCAGGGAAGACGTGCTATGTATGGCAGGGAGCACGATCCACGGAATCGGGATCAGGGGCGATCACGGAAAGGCGCGCACAAGGGAGGGATGCGCCCATCCTGGAAAACGGAGGCTTCTGTTGCGTGCGTTGGCTTTTTTTTTTTTTTCTATTCTGTTTCTTTCCTTTTTTTTCGTTTCTTTTTTTTTTACTTGCCAGAATAAGAAATCGGTGGATAGAGATCAGCAGGGGCGCCGATTCCAGGGGCTGCGCGAGCAATGGGGTCAGCGCACCAGGTACCGCGCGCGAACTAGGGGCGCACCTCCTTTTTTTTTTTTCTTTTTTTGTTTTCTTTTTTTTTGCCCCCTTTTCTTTTGTGACTTGGCAAAAAACAAAGAAGGAAATCAGGGGGTTGGGCGCACAGCGGCGGGGTGGAGGTGAACGGCGGCGGCAGCAGAGGAAAATATAAAAAAAATAGCGATAGAACACAGAGTAACCAGCAACCCAATTGAACACGTATACACACAAATTCAACAATGCAAATTATTGAAAGAAAGTGCAAGGCTCAAAGGGTAACCTGAAGATATATTTATTTGGTATCTGTGGACTGTAGGAAGGGAAATAAAAAACACTCGATAAATCACCGTCAACCTGGGAATGCCTGATAGCCACTTGATAGAGGCGGAGTGCCCGAATCTTTCGGTGAGTGGGGGTAGATTCGACTTGGGCGGGAAAGTAGACCTCACGATCCGACTACGACGACTGCGAACTCGAGGCGCCAAATGCAATCGCTGAAACCAACTCCCTGTGGTTACCGAACTTGCGGATGCAAGTCGGCGCTGATCAAGGAAGATCGATCCCTGTTTTGGCAATCGAAGAACAAACCAAGAACAAGAGGCGAGCAATCTTAATATCACTCGTAGGTGGAGAGTCTCGAATTACAGAGGTCAGCGCGTGTTTGCGCGTGATCCGTTTAGCAGAGGCTAATCGTACAACAAAAACTCAAGTCTGAATAAAAGGAGGGAGTCTATCTAAATAGGGGGGCGGCAGCCCGCTAGGGCAGCGGGAAGGGCCGGCAAGGGTGCTACCAGTACCCACACGCGGTTGGAACAGTACCCGGCGTTGGGAACAGTACCCTAAGCGTCCACTTGCGCCTCCTGTTGGGTCATCCACTAGTCTTTTGGGCCTCCACCTTTGGGGACTCGAACCGAATTAGCCTCGGGCCTCCATCTTGATTTGGACACCCATGTTGGACTCCTCCAAGCCCAGCAATCATGGGTATATCCGTGTTCTTATGTCCTCATTAGGGAGTTTGCTCTTCTCTACCCTTTACCTTCTGCATTTTCATACCCGCAGCTACTTTCCGCATTTACCTTCCTAGACTTGCCATGCTAGTATAGGATTGGACCTAGGGTGCAAAACTTTGTAGCAGTAGAGATAGCAACACATAGAGAAAACCTAGAGCACATTAAGATAGAAATTGAAATAGGTTTTCATATATGCAATTGGAGCTTAGTTTTTAGAGACACCTAATTCACCCCCCTCTTAGGTGTCACGGTCCCTTCACCCTCTTCTTGTTCTAACCGAAATATCCTTGTTTTCCTGTGTTTCCCATTTGCTACTAATTGGAAGTATTTGGTATTACAGTCGCCTTGTAAAAACTTAGTTGTTTTGGCTCTCTGGTACCATTTAAATTTTTCCTCCCTTAGCAACTGTACAAGACGTTGCTTAAGACATTGCTTTAAGTCTAACTCTTGAGCACTAAGCACCCGCGTTTCAGCCAATTTGTCCAAATCATAACCTTTCCTAATCAATTCCTTCTTCTCTTTTTAATGTTCCACTAGTGTGTTTTGCCCAAACCCTTAGGAATTGACGTAAGCTTTGGATTTTGAACTGCCATTTTTGTAGTCGTGTTCGACCTTGGGTCTTATTTTTGAGTAAATTCCCTCTATGCCATTGAAACATACAACTCATCCCTTGTGTGCCACTGGATGGCATAGAGGAGATTTTTTGTGTGTCTATGACATGTAGGGCCAATGGCATATAAGGATGAGTATAATTTCCAATGGCATATAGGGAATTGCCTCATTTTTCCACACCTACGCTACTTTCTCTGCAAAGCCCTCTCTTAGCAACGCAAACCAAGCTCAAAATTTAAATAGCGAATGTTTATTAGAGTGTGTCCCATCCCCCGTACTCATAAGTAGTGGTTTGTGGTCAGAGAACTATACGTAGAGCTTGGACAGTAACCAATGGAAACTTGGCCTCCCATTCGGTAGTAACCAGAGTGCGGTCAAGAGTTTCATATGTAGGTACTGTCCTGGAATTTGCCCATGTGAATTTGCGGTTTGATAGGGCCATTCCCGTAAGTCCAAGCTGTCAATGACCACATTGAACAGGAAATACCATCTATCATTGTATTTATTACTATGTTTCTCTTGTGGGTTTCTAATGATGTTAAAATCACCACCTACAAGAAGAGGCAAATTTTCTGTAGCGCAAGTTTGTACTAGTTCAGCTAGGAATGATTCCTTAGATTCATCTTGTGCGGCCCCCATAGACTGCCACAAGAAGCCAGCTGAAACCATCGTCTCTGTTCGAAGGTGGAACTTCACATAGAAGTCACCTTCATCAATACCTCCAATATCAAACATTTCCAGATTTATGCCCAGTAGGATTCCCCCCTGATCTACCATGAGGCTGCGACCAGTGCCAAAGGAAATCCCGACCGGCACAAATATTATTAAGTGTGCTCTGTGGGAAATCTTTTTTCCCAGTTTCTAGTAAAGTGATGAAGTCTAGCTTCTCTTCTTTACTAGTGTCTGAAAGGAACCTGAATTTAGCAAGTCACTAAGACCTCTGCTATTCCAAAAGAATCCCTTTCATTTTGCACTCTTTGTGTATTTTTTAACTATCTTAATTTTGACATTACCCTTCTGTCTAGATGAATTTCTTGATTTGTTCTTCTTGAAAACAGTTTGGAAATCACAACTTAGGTGATCAGTCGTCATCCATGACCCCCTCCATAAAATCACCACATAAGTGACCAAGAGTAAGGTTTTTCAAACTCAAAATCCTCTCCTACATTATATTCATTATGATCATCTTCTGAAACTAAAAAAAATCCTCCGGTCGGTTTTCAGATTGATCGAACTCTAGATTTTTAAGAAGTGAAACCGAATCTGAAACTTGTTTGAGATTAGAACCAAGAGCTACACCTAAGCTACCCATTTTATCAATAAGAGCCTGATCTAGAGATGAGCAGGGGGGGTGTATCGTTACCTTCGGTGTCGAGGTTCCTCCTAGCCGAATCTGAAATTTTGGTCCAAAGCCTCTAAAATTGGAGGCCCTCCAAATTTAGTCATCCCACTAAAGTTTGAAGCCCCTAAACTATTTTTTGTTGGCCCCTAAAAACAATATAGAGGCTCAAATTTGGTCTCCCCACTGGAGTTGCTCTGATCGCCGGTTGTTTGAGTAGAATGGGAGGTATCAGCAAGTTCCTGATCACTAGGGGGCACCTTCTGTGAAGATTCTGGTTGCATCATCTGATGAACTTATTAGATGAGTAAAGGCCACTATCATCCATGTTGTTTCCCATCAGCAAGCTCTCAGGCCGTTGTTGTCTGGAGCTGAGGACATGGATTTCGTTCTACTGGATATGAGCGTGTTAGGCTCCCAAGAGGAGCCTTTCTGCACACCCAAGGCTTTCTTCATGGTAACTGGTTGCCTGCTGGCTACTCAAAAGAGCTGAGCGTGGCATGCGTGTTAAATGGAAAGAACTGGAGTGACATATTTAGTGAACTAATTATTGTGTTGCTCAAAAGCTGGATTTTCACATTGGCATATGCTGATTCGATAGTAGTCTACTGATTTCAAATTTGCGATGTCTGCTGCACACATATATCCTACTTTTTTTTACCCCAAAATGAAAAATATGTGAAGATTTTTTTTTCCAACTGCTAATAAGCATTGTTTCATTGCAGATCATTCTCTTATATATATTTTGTTGCACCCCAAACCTATCATTTTTATGGGCATCATGGATCATTGTTCCTAGGGCAATCACCTAATTATTTATGATGAAACAAATTTTTACCTTTTCTTCATTTAACATGTGCAATAAGGATTCAGGTGTTAGTGCTCCACCAACCATCCCCCTGTGTGCTGCAATGCCCACAAACATAAATAAAAAGGGACCGCGTACTATGTTTCTTCAATACCTGTGCGGCTCCCTTCCGCTCCCATTGGCATTGCACCGCTGGTTGGCAACCCTGTCTAAGTACATACTATAAAAATCAACTAGCTAGGGGTGAGAGGAATCAGGAAGTTTCTAATCACCGATTGAATTTATCCTTCAAGGTTCTAGTTGCAAGAAAGGCCGCCATCATCTACATTATTAAGTCCCGTCATCAATACTCTCTCAGGTGTTTCATTCCAGGTGTGTGGTTCTTTTGCAAAACATTAGATCAGAAGGAGGAGTGTCGTATCTCAATGAGTTTGATGAGTATTAGGCGAGTGCTCCCCAGCCGGTTGCTTGTGGAGAAGATCTACTGCAAATATTTACGTTTTTGTTATTGTGTTGAACTGTTAAAGCCTTCGTGCCTTCCTTCGTGAGAGTAATAAATCTTCTTGTTATACTTTACGCTTTGAGCACTGTGTTCTGTTATACTCTTATGTCTCTATATGTATGGAACTTAATCATGGCATACATATAGTTATGCATTCAGTTTTCTTTATAAACCGGGTGTGGCACATATAGTCCTTGTTGTTGTATGGACTTTCTGGGTGGTTCTTCATGTTCTAATTAACTCATATGGTCTTGTAAATAATATCTTGTTCATGAAATAGTGTGAGTAAATACCAGTAATAGTTGTTCATTTACCAACCCAGTTGAGCAAGCTAAGCATCATCTACGATCTACCATCAAATTATTTAAATAACCTAGTGGCAAGGTATGATTAAAAGAAAACTAGTCATCCTTAAACTAGTAATCTTCAAACTCAGAACTTGATCTCCAACACCGTCTAATGTCACACGGGAACATACAAGCAAACACATGCACACATAAGTAAGCATTACACCAAACATAAATAACAGTACTAAACAAGCATGGAAACGAGTTTTGTTCTCTGCAACGATCGTGTGGGCATGGGAATCGCTTAAAACGGAGTTGAAACGCTAAAGATATGGCTTAAACAAGGTTCCACGAGCTTATCTGCGAAGAAACTAAACTAAATAGATCTATTTTGAGAAAACCGAGGGCTAAAACATAGTTTTGTCTATAAAGTCGAGGGCTAACATGCTAAACTGGCCAATCTGGACTATGGCTACTATTTTGCAAAAGCTTAGGGTGAAAATAGGTAAAAGGAATAAATCATAAACACTTTTGAATAGGATTGGACTGCAGGTTCATTAATCTAAATAGAGGGGCTTTTCGGAAAAACAACCACGGCTGACTGGAAGCCGTCTCGGTTGCCCTATAGGTCGTCTGTTGGATCTCAACTAGACGAATGGGTTCAGTGGTGGAGTTTGACCCACCGGTGATGTGTGGCGGTGCTTCACCGGGCGGGCGAACCCAAGGCTAGGAGCATGGTTTGTTGCGATTCAAAGCTTGGAACAAAGCTTGGGATACAAGGAACCGATTAGAGGAGTATTGTTGGAGAAGGTTTGCCGACGGTGACGGCTCCCTGCGAGCGATGGTGGCTCAGTCTCTCAGGCGAGGTGGTGTGAGCTCAAGAGAGAGATAGAGAGAGCAAGGACCGACTATGGGTGTTCCTTGCCTCCTTACCAAGGTTGATGATGAGTTCTTGGTGAGCGAAGGGCGCCGAACAAGTGGATCGATGGTGGTGGCGCAACCTAGGGTTTGGCTGTGCATTTAGCTTGGGGGGCGTGGCGGCGACTTGGGTTTGGAGCAAAGGAGAGACATGAGAGCGTGGTGGCACTTATGTAGGCTCGAGGGAGGGGTGCTTAGGAGTGCTGGCCAAGCAAGGCAGCAAGCTTGGGTTCAAGCTCGAGACGAGCTCGGTTTGGGCATGGCGTGAGGGGGAGACGGCAAGTGGGGGTCCACAGGCCAGCCACATAGGGAGAGGAGGAGGAGGGGAAACTAGACCGGCTTGGAGAGGGATGAGAGGCGGACTGAGCTGGCCGAGCGACTGTAGTTGGGCCGGGCTGCCAGGAAAAAGAAGAGAAAGGGTAGATGTGTTTCATTGTCTGAAGGGTTTTTAAAATTCAAACAAGCAACCAAATTTGAATTTAATAGAATCTTGAATTCAACACTCATAATAAAATATGTCCAATATTAATGCATAACAAAAGTTTATACCTAGATTTAATTTTATTTCTTATTTGTAAAAGGGTTTAATTGCCAAGCAAGAACAACTTCTACAAGATTGAATTTGATATTTTCAGAAAAGAAAATTCAGAGATATTCAGAGAATTGCTAATTTATTTTGAGATGAAAATTAGGGTGTTACAGCTTCATGTTGTAACACCACAGTTTTTGTCGCCTCCTTATATTAATCACTTCTCACATTGCTGCAATATTCTAAGGAACATGTTAATTTGGGTGATGGAAACTTACCCATTATTGCAAGCAAAATGGCATGCCTTTGTCTGACAAGTTCCCGTGGATTTCAGTAGAAAGTTCATAAATTATTTAAGAAAATATTCTTATGAAATATAAAATGGAGAATCCATTGTGTCAATGGAACATATACACACGATTCATGGATAGACCTGAGTACCTGACATAGGTCGCGGATGAATCTTGCGAAGTCTTAGCTGAGCACGGGGTGTGTATACAGAAAAATTTTCAACTCTCAGATCCTTATCAACTTTACCATTAGTCCACTAGCTAGGTCACAAGTCACGGCGCTCACCTGATCCACCTTGCAGCCGATCATGTCGGTTTAATAATGCTGAATTAGGCCATGACCCACAGGCTAATAGTGTGATTATCCGGTTGAGGATGTAATTCATACTACAGAAGAAACGATTTTTAATAACACGTTTTTGTAGTACCGGCCACGTAAAAATCTGGTTCTAAGAAACTGTGCATTCCGGGACCTTTGTGCCAACACTAACCAGCACTAAAAGTGACACTTTAGTATCAACCAGTACTAAGGGATCTCTCTAGGGGAATTCAAAATGGAAACATCTCTGTGGCTATTCATTACGACTAGATGGGAACAGTTGCGCAGAACTGATGATTACTGAACTTGACCGACCTTACCAGCAAAGTTGGAGGATATTGTGTGGCAGCAATGGGCCTCCGTCTCGGTCTGAATCTGAATTGGTAATGGGCATAGAGCTCTGTTTTTGTTATGGCAAGTGGGCCGGCGCTAGCCAGAACCACCAGATTGGCAACGTGAGGATTAGGATTAGGATCAGTTGGATCAGTTTGTTAGCAGATAAGATTAGTTAGTTATTTGGATAAGATTTGTTAGCAGGTTGTTAGGTGCCTGAGCTATAAAGGCAGTGGTGAGTTCTAGGATTAGGCAAGCAGAAAATAGATTAAGAGTGCATCTCAGAGCCTCCTGTGGGAGGGCGAGTAGCCGATCTATTCTGCCATTAGCAGTTCCTTAACAGTTTTGGATAGATAAGTGGATTGATGGCAGGGGCGGAGCTCAGGCCAACCACCGGGGTCAGCCGATCCCGACGGTTTGGTGGTTTTCAGTGTAAAATTACTGTTGATTACTGTTGAAAGCCTATTTGACCCCATTCAATTTTAAGCTAGACCTGGTGCTGCCTTGTTCTGGCTTCACCCCTGATTGATGGCGCCCTTTTTCAAGCAGTTACCGTGGGAGGGCCAAGAAGAGAATGGTTGCTGATGTCCTCAAAATAATTATTGTGTCCAAGAAACGCAATTGATGGGGCATTAACTGTGCAAGTTATATTACAATACCAAGATATTTGGGGGCGAGTAAGACTTGTGTACCTGAATGAAAACATGGGTAATACATTTCTCTAACGAAGGACGTACGGCTGATCATCAGTACTCTGCAACATCAGCTTAAAGAGCATTTTTTTGCGGTGCAAAATCTATGATATGCAGAGTTTTCAACAGTAGCAAAATTTTCTGTTTCGTTACACACCTTCATGGTTATTGTTTTCTGGACGATCATCTACAGTGCACAACTTGGAGGATCATGCAATTGTTTTTTGTGCACGTAGAGCTGATTTTAGTCGTTGGTGGTGTTGACGACTAAAATTGGCTTAGGTAGTCAAAACCGGAACTTCTAATGTCACCAATTAGAGCAAAAAAGACCATTTTCATGCGACGCTCATAGGACAATTGGACATAGTTAATTGTGCATGCAAATACAAGCTGCATAAGAATCTGTCATGATCACGTGAACCTCACCAATGTTTCGCAAAAGTAGAACATCAGAGTAAATAGAACAATGAATACAACAACCGTGTTGCAAGCAGATTTATATGTCTCAAATACGAATAAAATGGGATTGTGTGTTGCCTGTTGCTTTAATACCTTGTGCCCGCCGATTCCATCCGCTTGTGACCATATAGCAGTTGATATGCTGCAGCTACGGTAGCAGCTAGCTTGCATTCTCATGGGCACTGCAACACACCGCTGGTCTGCAGCCCTGCCTAGGAATCAAGTAGCTAGGAATGAGAGGTATCAGCAAATTCCCGATCACTGAGAGATTTTTTCCCAGAAGATTATGGCACCAATGTGGGATGAACATAGATGAGTAAAGGCCGCTATCATGCATGTTGCCTCCCATCAACATCAAGCTCTCAGGCCGTTTCACACAGTAGACGCACGGATATGGATTTTGCCGTCACGGTGAGAGGTTTCCAAGAGGCGCCTCTTGCTCTTTTGAGCCATTATATATCCCTGCTTGGCAACTGAAAGGTTGTTCGCGCCGCTGTGATGGCCTCTCTCGTAGATTGAGCTGGCGACCTGGCGTGCTACATACCTAAGCAATTTTCTCTACCAGTTTGCTGTGTGCCCACGCAGGTGCCAGGCCATGGCGCCACAGCAGACGGGATGAAGGATTGGAGGACTTGATTATTGCGAGTTAATAGGAATGCATTTATGCAAGTGGTTCAACAAACTATGATGACCTGCCAGTTTTTTAGCTGACCAGGCAGGATCTTCCGTTTATTAATTAATACAGCCTATGTCGCTATGGCCTGTCACCCCAAGCACGGCAATGAAATACAGAGGCTTGGAGCGATATAGGCTACTTTCTAGTACGATGGTAGATTGGTAGTATATATTTCAGCCCTCGTTTCTTGAATTAGGCAAACAATGAGCACAAAAACTTCTAAGCAGCGGCTCTCAACGACATGGACTGTTGGCGGCTACTCAAAAGAGCTGAGTGCGGCATGCATATCTGAAATAGCAAGAACTGAAGGGACATATTTCAGAAAAAAAAATTGTGTTGCTCTCTCTGTAAACACCACCGACTAGTTCAGTGCTTACCTAAGTGCAACACCGAATTCGGTGGGTTGCCAAGCACCGTCGATGGTCTATTAACAAAGATGAAAAACAAAGCCTTCGAACTGCAGGTGGCACCGACTGGTTCGGGGTAGTGAATTTAAGACATAGGCCAAGTTCTTCATCAGAAAAATTTTTATCAGGCTCTTATTCCATCCCTACCTGGTTTTGGTCGCTGTTTCGGTCTCACAATTACATTTTCTTTATTTTAACCTGTCCAAATAGGATTGAGGTGTAAGTGCTTGACCCCATCCCCATGCATTCAATTCCTATGTGCTGCAATGCCCACAAATATAAATAAAAAGGGGCAGTGTAATCTGTTGCTTTTCCTTAAGAGTAAATTACACCCATCATACAACAACTTATATCGTTGTATCACTTTAGTCAATCAAGTTGTAAAATGTGCAAACGAATACGACAAGTTGTTGGTTGTGTGCATAACTGCATATACAGTCCTGGGTACACCATATCAATGTATTCTACCATGTTGGCAATATAATGTGTACTTTCAGATGAGAGACATGTGTGGGTTATTGGTACTTTTATGCAGACAAGACCCTAGATGTTCCGAGGTGTTCACTAGTACATGATAAGTAGGTAATTAGTGGAGCGTACAATGATATGTTTTGAGAGGTGTCTTACCGCAAAGATCTAATCCAGAATTAAACATAAATGATTATAGAAATATTAATAATAATCTAGAATTGAGTGAAACAAAAGGTAGAATAATTCTTCATAAATAGTGTATGATTCAGATTATTTTGGCATTAACCATATCTCACGTCTGGCCTATTACAATCGTGCAGTACGTAAACATATAATTATTATTAAGCTTCTTGTTGACTATCGTGCAACACCACCAACATGGAATTGGTATGCACGTGGTACATTCTTGACAAGGGCAGAGGCTAGGTGAACGAGTGAGGCACTGGTAAAAAATAATGTCATTTATGGAATAAAATGTATTGGTGACAAAACGATAGCTGAGAGACACTGATAAAAAAATGAAACAAATAGTTGCAGTGTTATTTACATAAAAATGAAAGCTTCACATCATATTGTCCTGCCAAGTGCAAAATCATTGACATGGTGTATTTGGACTGTATACGTACACAACAAACTACTTGGTGTACTCGATTACACATTTTTCAACTTGATGGACTAAAATGATACAATACTACAAGTTGTAGTATGGTGAGTGTAATTTACTCAAAAAAGAAATAATGTACATATGCAAGTTATTTATTCATTTTTATAGCCACCATGGTCCATGGATCACTATATTGTTACTAAGGCATGATACTAGCAGTTATTTATGTGAAAAAATGTCACCTTTTCTTTATTTCTATGCAATAAGGAACTAAGGATTGACCACATATATAGGAACAAATTGTTCCTTGACCAACCACCTACAATCCCTTTCAAGTCCTGTGAGCTGTAATGCCTACAAAATAGTCCGTTGCTTCAATACCTTGTGCCCATCCGCTTGTGACCATATAACAGTTGATATGTTGATCTGAGCTATGCGCTAGCTTGCATCATTCTGGTTGGGCACTGCACCGTGCGCAGGTCCACAGCCCTGTCCCATGCTTAGTGCTACAAAAGTAAGGATCAAAATGACAAAATCAGCTAGGAATGGGAGGTATCAGCAAGTTCCCAATCGCCGGGAACCTCATACTCTGAATATTCCAGTTGCACCGTCTGATGAACTTAGATGAGTGAAGGCTGCTATCATAAACGATGTTTTCCATCATCAAGCTTTGAGACCGTTCCAGATTACTTTGGAGCTGATGGATTTCCCCGTCCCAGGAGTGCGAGTGATGCTTCCAAGAGGAGCCTTTCCACACATCCAATTCATGGTACCTGGTCGGTGGTCGCCTGTTGGCTGTAATGTGCTCGCCGCTCAGTGGTACCTGGTGCCAGGCATGGCCCGGCTGAAGTGAGGACTGCATCATTCGCTGGTGAAAGGAATTGGCAATTGGAATGATCAACTTGGAATAGGGTCGCGGATGGATCCTGCAAGCTCATTCATGAGCGCACGGGTGAATGTGTGTTGTTTGGTGTATTGTAAAATTTTCAGCAACTATGATCCTTCTTAGTGTTGCGACTAGTCAATTAGCTTGGTCATGACGCAGGCCTGATCCACCTTGCTGACGATATCAGTTTAATGATGAATTAGGTCATCAAGCACACCTGATCCACCCTTAAAGCTCTAGACAAGCTATACACATAGTGGGATCGCCCTGTTGATGTTGTAAGACATAATTGAACATGGACTGATAGTATCAGCTAGCCTAATTTACATGAACACCTAGTTTCAATGTTATGTTGGGAGCAAAGATGGATGGACATGGTGTTCTACCATCGTATTTGCTTTTTATAACCCGTATCGTGTTTGATACATTAAATTGTGGTTAGGAACCTTTGAAAAATAATTAATTTGCAAAAAGAAAAAATTGTGTTATTGAATTATGTCATGTTTGGATTTTTTTGGTTCAAATTTGATTTATCCCAACAATTTATTTAATGAAAATTAATTACTTAAATATAACATAAAGACAAAGAAATGTACCAAATTCTAACATGGAGTACTACGTGTAGTATGTGGAGATAGAAAAAATTAGGAGTCTATGCGAGGGGGAAATTATATTTACCAAGTGTTAGCTCAAAACACTCGGCAAAACTGTTCATGTGAATATACTACACTCGGAAAAGCTCACGGCCGATGGCTGGCCGCCGACGTGCTGGTCACATGGGCCTCTTTGCTAAGTGTCTCTGTAAAACACTCGGCAAACAGAACCTTTGCTGACTGTAGCCACAAAACACTTGAGTGAGGTCTAACGTCAATTTGCAGTTTGAAATTGCCAACCCACGTGTGGGGGATGTGTGACTCTTTGTCAAGTGTCTATTGTATGTCGTGTGCCGCTTGGGCTCTTTGCTGAGTATTTGAATATTTGCACTCAGCAAAGGCAGCTTTTGCCGAGTGCCTTTTCTTCGCCGAGTGTTTCTTCCGGGACACTTGGTAACCAGGTCATTTGCCGAGTGCTCAATGGAAAACTTTCGACAAAGCTCTTGGCATATGGCAAACGTTGGGTTTCCGATAGCGAATGATTCACCATCTGTCCTCGACCAACCATCGTGTTTGAGTCATGTGAGCTGTAATGCCCAGAAACACAATAAAAAGGGAGCGTGTAGTGCATTGCTTCAATACTATATATAGCAGTTCATATGTGAGCTACCCTAGCTTGCATACTCGCCAGGCACTGTGCAACTGCACAGGTCAGCAACCAAGTGCCCCTGTATAGTGGCTACAAACGTAGAAGTCAAAAGTAGCTAGGAATGGAAGGTATCAGCAAGTTCCCGATCACAAGTGGGCAAGTTCCATGAAGATTCTGGTTGCACTGCCTGATAAACGTAGATGAGAAAAGGTGGCTATCATCCATGTTGCTTCCCTTCATCAAGCTGCCATGTTGTTCTATACTGAAGCCTAGGGTATGGATTCACAGTCCAGGATATGTGAGCGAGGCTCCCAAGAGGAGAGGAGCCTCTTGGCACATCCAACCCTTTTTCATGGTACATGGTCGCCTGCTGGCTGCAATGTGCTCATCGCTCAGTGGTAGCTGGACAACTTTTGTGCATATCGACGTCCTGCAGGCCTGGTGCCGGGCATATAGCGCAGCCGAAATGCGGCCACACCATGGAAGCCGCTGCCCCCAATCAGCTTGTGAACGGAATCGGCAATTGGAGAGATCAATTTGGATGCCTTGATCATTCAGAATTAATAGGGATGGGGGCAAACACTAATATTCATAGTTTAACACGAGTATGAATATGGATGTTTAATTCGACTACGAATATGGATGCATGCAAGTGTTCTCAAATTAGAATACAAAATGATTAGTTTGGATTTAGATATGCCTTTGGATTATCTACTCAATACTCCTAGGAAAAACAGTAAGTAGGCATCCATTGGAGTTCTAGATGATTTTGAAAGACAAATATAGTTAAACATACGTACAAGCTGGGATCAAATGTAACTCATGCACACACGTTTTGATGTGATTGACCTCTAAATATTCAATTTTCAACGTGCACACATATCCTACTTCCACTACCTCTAGAAGAACAATGTATGTGAATTATTTCTTCATTTCCACAGCCATCGTATCTCATTGTTTCTAAGGCAATTAATGATGCTAGTAATTATTTATGATGAAACAAATTTTGTTAAATTCTCTTTATTGAACATACTATGCAATACAGATCCACCACCTATCATCGACCAACCATCCCATTCGAGTTATGTAAGCTCTAATGCCCACAACTACATTGGGACCATGTACTAGTTGATATGTTGAGCTACGCTAGCTTGCATTCTTGTCGGGCATTACAACACACACAGGTTCGCAGCCCCGTGCCCATGCCTAGTACTGCAAATTTAGGAATCAAAAGTAGCTAGGAATGGAAGGTATCAGCAAGTTCCTGATCACTAGCAGGCACCTTTCGTGAAGATTCTGGTTGCACCATCTGACGAATGTAGATGAGTAAAGGCCGCAATCATCCAAGCTGTTTCCCATCATCAAGCTCTCATTCTATTGCACTGTGGAGCTAAGATATGGATTTTTGCCGAGCTGGACATGCGCATGAGTATCCCAAAAGGAGCCTTGCAGCACACCCAACGCTTTCTTCATGGTATCTGGTCATCTGCTGTCAACATAAAAGAGCTGGCGTGGCATGCATGTGCAATAACAAGAGCTAGGAGTGACATATTCTGGGGACAAATTATTCTGTTGCTCCGGACTGTCAAATTTGCATACGTTGATTGGATCAAGGCCCACTGATTCCAAATTTGCCATGTGCTGCACAGATATCCTACTTCTTTTACCCCCAAATGAAAAATATATGAAGAAAATATTCGATCCAACTGCTAATAAGCATTGTTTCATTCTAGACCAATCTCTGTTCTATATTATGTTGCATCCCAAACATATCATTTTTATGGGTATCATGGATCATTATTCCTTGCTATGGCAATTGCCCGGTTATCTATGATGAAAAACCTTTTCTTCATTTTACACGTGCAATAAGGATGTGTGGTATGGATTTTGTCATTCTGGACATAGGTGGGAACGAGGCTTCAAATGCAACACAGCTTTAAATCTTCAGTTTTACCATGTGTTACACATATTCTACTTCCATTATCCAAAAAAAGAATAATGTACATATGTGAATTATTTCTTTATTTCATATAGCCGACATGGATCATTGCATTGTGACAGGCAATGATACTAGTAGTTATTTATGTGAAAAAAATTGCTACCATTTCTTTATTTCTATGCAATAAGGAATTAAGGATTCACCACCTATATAGGAACAAATTGTTCCTTGACCAACCACCTACCATCACATTCAAGTCATGTGAGTTGTAATGCCTACAAAAAGTCCATTGCTTCAATACCTTGTGCCCATCCGCTTGTGACCGTATAGCAGTTCATATGTTGATCTGAACTAGGGACGAAAGTGGTATGGATATTTCCCGTCCGACCGACCGACCGAAGGCTCTCAGGCCTCAAATGGTACAGACCGTATCCGAAACCGAAAAATCAATATTCGACCGTATCCGTATCCGTATAATAAAAGTTGAATGTCTATTGTAGATATGTAATATATATCAATATCCGATGCATATCCGACATATTTTATACTTTCCGTATCCGAATCCAATCCGACAAAAAAATAAATATCTGTATTCGTATCCGGGCATATTCCGTTTTCATCCCTAATCTGAACTATACACTAGCTTGCATCATTCTCGTTGGGCACTGCACCGTGCGCAGGTCCATAGCCCTGTCCCCATGCTTAGTGCTACAAAAGTAAGGATCAAAATTAGCTAAGAATGGGAGGTATCAGCAAGTTCCCAATCGCCAGGGACCTCATACTCTGAATATTCCAGTTGCACCATCTGATGAACATAGATGAGTAAAGGCCACTGTCATGCACGATGTTTCCCATCATCAAGCTTTGAGACCGTTCCACATTACTTTGGAGCCTATGGATTTTCCCGTCCCGGGAGTGCGAGTGGTGCTTCCAAGAGGAGCCTTTCCACACATCTAATTCATGGTACCTGGTCAGTGGTTGCCTACTCGCTGTAATGTGCTCGCCGCTCAGTGGTACCTGGTGCCAGGCATGGCCCGGCTGAAGTGAGGACTGCATCATTCGCTGGTGAAACGAATTGGCAATTGGATTGATCAATTTGGAAGAGGATCGCGGATGGATCTTGCAAGGTCTTACAAGAGCGCACGGGTGAATGTGTGTTGTTTGGTGTATTGTAAAATTTTTAACAACTATGATCCTTCTTAGTGTTGCGACTAGTCAATTAGCTTGGTCGTGACGCAGGCCTGATCCACCTTGCTGCTGATATAAATTTAATGATGAATTAGGTCATCAAGCACACCTGATCCACCCTTAAAACTCTAGACAAGCTATACCCATAGTGGTAGGGATGAAAGTGGTATGGATATTTCCGGTCCGACCAACCGACCGAAGGCCCTCAGGCCTTAAATGGTACAGTCCGTATCCGGATCCGAAAAATCAATATTCGACCGTATCCATATCCACATAACAAAAGTTGAATGTCTATTATAGATATGTAATGTATATCAATATCCGATGCATATCCGACATATTTTGTACTTTGCGTATCCGAATCCGATCCGGCAAAAAAATAAATATCCATATTCGTATCCGGGCATATCCATCCGTATCCGATCCGTTTTCATCCCTACATAGTGGGATCACAATGTTGAGGTTGTAAGACATAATTGAATATCGGCTGATAGGATCAGCTAGCCTAATTTACGTGAACACCTAGTTTATTAATTGTATGTTGGGAGTAAACATGATGGACATGGTGTTCTGCCATTGTATTTGCATTTTATGACCCGTGTCCTGTTTGATACATTAAATTATGTATAGGAACCTTTTAAAAATATTTAATTTGCAAAAATTGTGCTATTGAATTATGTCCTCTTTGGATTTCTTTTCTTCAAATTTTCATTTAAATGAAAATTAATTAATTAAATATAGAAAAAAGACAGAGAAAGGTATCGAATTCTAACATGGAGTACTACATATAGTATGATACGTGGAGAGTAGAAAAAATTAGGAGGCTACGGGAGAGGAAAAATTATATTTGCCGGGTGTTAGCTCAAAACACTCAAGCAAAGTTGGTGACGTGAATATACACTTAACAAAGCTCACGGTGGGTGGCCGGACGCCGCATGTGCTGGTCACGTGAGCCTTTTTTCAAGTGTCGCTGCAAAACACTTAAAAACAGACCATTTGCCGAGTGTAGCCGCAAAATACTCTGTAAAGAGCTAACATCCGTTTGTAGTTTGAAACGGACAGCGCACGTGTGGGGGATGTGTGACACTTTGTCGAGTGTCTATTGTATGCCGTGTGCCGCTTAGGCTCTTTGCCAAGTGTTTGAATATTTGCACTCGGCAAAGGCATTTTTGCTGAGTGCCTTTCCTTTGCCGAGTGTTTCTTCCGGGACACTCGGTAACGAGGTCGTTTCCCGAGTTCCCGATGAAAAACTCCCGGCAAAGCTCTTGGTACATGGCAAATGCTGGGGTTCCGATAGTAAAGGATTCACCATCTATGTCTCTCCTCGACCAACCATCATATTTGAGTCATGTGAGCGGTAAATGCCCACAAATACAAGTAAAAGGGGACCACGTTGTGCATTGCTTCAATACCTTGTGCGGTTGTGCCATCCACTTGTGAGCATATATAGCAGTTCATGTGTGAGCTAGGTGAGCTTGCATACTCGCTGGGCATTCCGCAACTGCACAGGTGAGGCAACCATGTGCCCCTGTCTGTCTAGTGCTACAAATGTAGGAATCAAAAGTAGCTAGGAATGGAATGTATCAGTAAGTTCCCGATCACCACTAGCTAGGCATCTTCTTTGAAGATTCTGGCTGCACTATCGGATGAACATAGATGAGTAAAGGTGGCTATCATCCATGCTGCTTTCCTTCATCAAACTGGCATGCCGTTCTGTACTGAAGCCCAGGGTATGGATTCGCTGTCCAGGACATGCGTGCAGCCTCTCGTCACATCTAACGCTTTTTTCATGGTACCTGGTTGCCTGGCGGCTGCAATGTGTCTGCCGCTCACTGGAAGATGGACAGCTTGTGCATATCGGCGCCCCGCAGGTGTGGTGCCGGGCATATGTCGCAGCCAAAGTGCAGCCACGCCATGGAAGCCGCTGCCCAAATCGGCTAGTGAAACGAATTGGCAATTGGAGAGATCAAGTTGGAACCAATTCACAAAGGGATAAAGGGCTAGTGTGTTATGCCTGAACCATTCAGAATTAATAGGGATGGGCCATGTTCAACTGTTGAACCGTAATCCTGTTAGTTCTACCTAGTCCTTTTCTTTTGTGGTGAGCGGTAGCAACGTGTACAGTTTATGCCGTCGGTTAGCTAAAAAAAACACTCTTTATTTTATATATGGTACACATTGTGCGATGATTCACATGCATGCAAAATTTAAGATACTGTAGTAACATATGGAAGATGTCATAAGCCATCCTTCTAGTCAAGAACTATTGGAAGACGGGGAGAGTTGATTATTGTACATGCAAAGTTGCAAAATTAAGCTATCAAAGTTTTCCCGTATTCTTCAGTAATTTCTCGATCTCAAATGATTGAGTGGAGATGGAGACTTGAGACTTTCATATCTATTTTCCCTTGGGTACTCCATCTATGTCTCAAGTTTCATCTCAATCCATTGCATGAGCCGAGAGATCAATTCTATCAAGGTTTGGGTGTTGTTTCCGCATGATGTCTGCGGGCCACTGACTGGTTCGGTGGGCCTCACATCGATTGACTTGGTGCCTTCATCTTGTGGCACCAAACACGTCAGTGGTGCTGGTGGGTTTTGTGTATTTCCTGTGCACACCTGGATTGATTCAGTGGTGTGACTTTGTGACCACCGAATCAGTCATTGGTTTTTACAGAGTGGTTCTCAAGCTGTTGGGTGCATCGATTGGTTCGGTGACACCTTCATTGACTGATTCGGTGTAAGCTTCTTCATCTACCGAATCAGTGTGCGATGCATGTTTTCGTGTTGTGTTTTCATTCTCCGCTAGATCTTTCACATGTGCTTCCGCTAGCTTGCCTATCTCAGTTCCTAGGATTAGTAGCACACTGTTGCTACATAATCTTGACCTTACTAGAAGATAGGGGTGCTTGGGTTTTGAATTTGGGACATAAGCCAAGTTCTTCCTCATGGAGAAATTTTTATCGGTTCCCATTCACCCCTCTCTGGTTGCTTTTTCAGTCCCACATATAAATGCCAGGCTTCCAGTAGTGATTGTGCACTTATTTATGGTGAAACAAATTGTTACCATTTCTTTATTTAACATGTGCAATAAGGATCAAGATGTTAATGCTCGACCAACCATCATCATATTCAAGTCCATGCCCACAAATACAAATAAAAAGGGACCTAATCTCTGTTGCTTCCGTACATGTGCTACTCCCATTTGCTCTCTAACTGGACCATATTAGTAGTAGTTGATATGTTGCATTGTCGTTGTGCACTGCACCGCATAGGTTGGCCACCCTGGCTAAGTACATAAGAGTCAACTAGCTAGGGGTGAGAGGGATCAGCAAGTTTCTACTCACCAAGTGAAATTCTGTGTCAAGGTTCTAGTTACAACTTGCAAGAAAGGCGGCTATCATCTACATGATCTCCCGTTATCACTAATCCCCCAAGGTGTGTTTCATAGTGGGTGTGTGGGTATGGATTTCACTGTTTTGGACGTAGGTGTGACCGTGTGGGCGAGGCTTTCAGGGTTTATATGCAAGCTGTATGTGCTTGCAGGTTGTTGGTCCTGCTTCTCCTTCTGTATCTAGAGCTAGCTGGCATAGTAAATATCACAAGCATGACATTCAATGCTACCATGCCATGCAAAACATCCAATTCTAGCTGGCTAAGGCATGCATAGCTGCATAGCAAATATCTATCATCACATCTATGTATTGATCCACGCAAAATAATCAAGAACACACAAGTAGAAAAAAATAATCACCAAATGATGCAGAAAGTATCATATTTGCTTTCTTCCTCTAGGCCATCTTGGATCAAAATTGGGATTTCTAATGTTAATCTGGCACTCCTCCTGCTTCTTTGCGCCATGGTGGACGGTTATGGGTGGAATTGGATCAAATATGGTACCATACCATATATTCATTATAGCATTAATTTACATAGTTTAACTTGAATATGAATATGCATGTTTAATTCAAATATGAGTGTGTATATTGGATAGTCCGGAGTTCCCAAATTATAATACCAAAACGAATAGATTTGAATTCGAATATGCATTGGATTATCTACTCAATTTGGCTGATAAAAACAGATTAGCATGTATCCACTGGATTATTTAACGATGTTTTTGAAAGACAAAATCATAGTTAAATATCATAGTTAAACATACAAGCTGGGATCAAATGTAACACATACATGAACAGACGTTTGGACTGAGCTATAAATATTCAATTTGCCACGTGTTACGCATGGTCCTACTTCCATTACCCCTAAAAAGAAACGATATGTGCGAAATATTTATTCATTTTGATAGCCATCGTGAATCATTGTCCCTAATGAATTGACACTAGTAGTTACCATTTCTTGGATACATCAACTATCTCGACCAACCATCGCATTTGAGTCATGTGAGTTGTAATGCCCACAAATACAAATAAAAGGGGACCGTGTAGTGCGTTCCTTCAATACCTTGTGCGGTTGTGCCATCCACTTGTGACCATATATAGCAGTTCATATGTGAGTACGCTAGCTTGCATATGGGCACTGTGCTTGCATATGATCAGTAACCAGGTGCCCCGCATAGTGTGGCTACAATCGTAGAAGTCCAAAGTAGCTAGGAATGGAAGGTATCAGCAAATTCCCGATCAAAAGCGGGCAAGTTCCATGAACATTCTGGTTGCACTGTCTGATGAACGTAGATGAGTAAAGGTGGCTTGGCTATCATCCATGCTGCTTCCCTTCATCAAGCTGCCATGTTCTTTACTGAAGCTCAGGGTATGGATTCGCAGTCCAGGACATGCACGCAAGCTCCCAAAGAGGACTAGAGAAGCCTCTTGGCACATCCAACCCTTTTTTCATGGTACTTGGTCGCCTGCTGGCTGCAATGTGCTCGCCGCTCGCTGGTAGCTGGACAGCTTGTGCATACCAGCGTCCCGCAGGCCTGGTGCTGGACATATGGCGCAGGCGAAGTGCGGCCACGCCATGGAAGCTGCTGCCCCAATCGGCTAGTGAAACCAATGGGCAATTGGAGAGATCAATTTAGAACGAATTCACAAAGGGATAAAGGGCTGGTGTGCTGGATGTCTGGACTATTCTGAATTAATCGGGATGGAGGGGGGGACCATAATCATGTTAGTTCTACCTAGTTCTTTTCTTTTGTGGCAAGCGGCAGCAACGTGTACATCTATGCCGTCGGTTAGAAAAAAAGACCACTTCTTATTTGATATATTGTACACGTTGTGGGATGATACACATGCGTGCAACATCTAAGATACTGTAGTAACATATGGAAGGTGTCACAAGCCACCCTGCTAGTCAAGAACAATTGGAAGACGACGAGAGTTTATTATTTTACATGAAAAGTTGCAAACATAAGCTACACTAGAACCTGTTAATGAAAGTCACCAATTTTTTGCAAAGGCGCAACATAGGAGTAAATAGAACAATGAAAACAACAACCATTGAAAGCAGATTTCACTCACTCAAATAACTTCTATATAAGTTCTTGCACAGATCATTTCCTCATCCCCCGAATTTCAATTTGGTGACCTACATATTGACCCCATCTCTTAGCCTATTCTCGCAATATTCTAGACTTCTGTAGCTAGCTTCCATGCATTGGCGCATTGCAATTGCATTTCTGCATTAACAAATGTACATATATACATATATAGATATACACAAATGTAGGAATGAGAGGTATCAGCAAAAGCTTTCAAAGTCACAACATCCAGTACAGTTGAGGCCCACCGTAAGATTCTGCAACACATGCCAGTACATAGGGTCTTGAGGAATCGTCGAGGAAATCCTCAGCCACGTCATCATCTCACGTTCTTCTAGCTTCTCCTAACACCATAGTTTTCGTGTCGACCCTCCTTGGTGACTTGTCAGTTGTCACACTTCTGTGAGGATGGGAACATATTACTAATTGGGTGGCGGTAAGTGGTGCACCCTTAGAGCAGGGCTAGTAAGGTCGCTAGCAAGCGGGCGTCTCACCTTCCACCTCACTCGGGTTGATGAGCTGTGTAGTGGAGGGTCCAGCAATCATCAATATTTTTTATGCTGCAGCACTGCCTGAGCCAATAGAATCCGCATGCAGCTCTTGCGCCTGCTTGAGTTAGCAAGTCACGAGTCGGTCACTTCTCTCTCTCTCTTCTCTCTCTGCCAACGCTGCTTTTGTCCGACGTGTCCGGTGAATCACCCGCAGAGCAAGGCGTATTATACCTGCTCTTATCTGTGAGTTTACGTAGATTTCTTATTTACCGTAGCAAGTTAATAATTATTCTTGTGAAATTAATATAAAGTGGAAATCATATCTTAGTGGAACATATAGACACAATTCATGTCATGGACAGAAATGAAATAGGCCATGCATACCCCTGTTAGCGTCGCCACTAGTCAATTAGCTAGGTCATGACGCAGGCCTGATCCACCTTTCTGCTGATCCTATCAATTTAATGATGAATTAGGTACCCTTAAAGGTCTATACAAGCTATGTTAATATTGTCATCATCCTGTTGAGGTTGTAAGACATAATTGAACATTGACTGATAGGATCAGCTAGCCTAATTGACAACACCTAGCTTAATTGTTGTGTGGGAAATTAACATGATTGAACATGATCTGAGTTTTGTATCTTGAACACGTACGACTGTAGTCTTCTAACATCATGTAGCTTTTTGAGTTTGTGGTTGAACAATGACTACTTGTGAGTAGAATTACCATTGGCTTGTGCTTTGTGAAGGCAATTGTATGGCCCATGTTGAATTCTAGCTCTGTAATCTGGTTGTACTTGTATGATGGTGATGTGAGCTTAACATAGTTGAACATGAATGTCAATTTGCAAATATATAATTATCAAAATGCTAACCTAAATTAGTTTTCCTGATGGCTTTATGATCAATAACCCTGTGGAAAGACCAATAGGGAAGTGTGACAATCTATGACGGTCAGATGCCTACAGGAAAAAAAACTTATCCCGACGGTCTCTAATTTCCTGTAGGCCACCATCCCATCAGAGAAATATTACTGTAAACCGTCAGGTAATTGAAATTTTTCTGTTGATCTATCTGTGTCGGTATTTTCCTGTAGTTTTACCCACAGAAAATATGTCTCTGACGGTTCAACCCTATTTTCCCGTCAGGTGCTGGCACACAGGAAAAAAATGGTTTCCAGTAGTGTACACGGTGTTATTCCACTGTATTTGTTTTTTTAACAGAGAGGGATCCGCCTCCCCCTCCGCTCCAGCCGGCGGGACTGACCCCATCACCGTTGTGCATCCTCTGTCGCCAGCTCCACTTGTTGCCGACCCTGCACATGCTCCCAACCGTGGAGAATTTCTTCTCCACCCTGCGGATCTCGCCGACCAGCCACTTGCTTGCTTCCTCTTTCCATACCGGGATCGAAGTTAGGGTTTCAAATAATGCAGTACTGCAATCCCTGTTTCTTTGTTCCACGATGGACAGTTATAGATGAACTGGATCGAATAGGGTCAGATACGTATTCAAATAACACTAACTTCATAGTATAACTAGAGTATGAATATGGATATTTAAGTCGGAATACGAATATAGATGCAGGCTGGTGTTCCCAAATTAGAATACAAAACGATTAGTTTGGATTCAGATATGCATTTGGATTATCCACTCAATAAGGCTGATAACAGTTAGCATGTTGATGCGATTGAGATCTAACTATTAAATTTTTCCACGTGTTACACATATCCTACTTCCATTACCCCGAAAAAAGAACAATATCATAGCGAATTATTTCTTCAGTTTTGTAGCCATCGCCCATCGTGTATCATTGTCACTAAGGCAATTAATGATGCTATTAGTTATTTATGATGAAACAAATTGTTACCGTTTGTTTATTTAGTACACTATGCAATAAGGAATCACCACATATCCTCAACCATCCATCCCATTCTCGTCATGTGACCTGTAGATGCCCACAAATACAAATAAAAAGGGACTGCGTAATCTGTTGCTTTAGGACCTTGTGCTCATCCACTTGTGACCATATAGCAGTTGACATGTTGAGCTCTTCTGGCTTGCATTCTCGGTGGGCACTGCATCGCCCTGCGCAGATCCACAGCTCTGTCCCTGCTTAGTTCTACAAATGTAGGAATCATAAGTGGCTAGGAATGGAAGTACCAGCAAGTTCCCAATCATCCACATATGCATGGTATGGTAAAAAATTGCAGTCTCTAGTACTGTCATCAGAAACAACTGTTCTAACAGTTAATTGGAAGTTCGATCAAACAATCACTAGGTGTGAGCTCACTAACCTGGTTGTTCTTCACGAATTGCCTTTCTGGCTTTCTCCTTTGTTGAATTTGGGTGATTCTGTACTTATTTACACAGCTTGAATCGACTTGATGGATCAGTATCCAGAACAACAATAAAAGAGAATTGCATGGAGGCTCTTGAGAATCATAGGCCATCACTAAGAGAATTGCAACTGTAGATTATCATTAACATCTGATTTGTGGACTTCTAATTAGAATAGCGGCTACATGGTAGTTACGTGCCATTGTATTTATGAAGATTGGAAAGTCCACAAGAAGATTATTGGGTTTTGTGTGGTAAAAACACAGCATGTTGGTTTAAACCTCTATAGTGTAATGCTAAAGACTATCCATTATTACAATATTGAAGATTAAATTTAAGCATTAAATTAGATAATGCGGCTGCAAACAATTCAATGATGGATCTCTTAAAAGTAAATTTGTGACAAAGTATATCTTGCATTGTGATGGAGATATGTTCCATGTAAGATGTGTTGTTCATGTTCTTAATTAACCTCATAGTAAAAGATGTGTTGGAAACAATTGATGGTGTCGTCAATGATATAAGAGAGAGTGAAGTATATCAAGTTTTCTCAGTCTAGAAAAGAAAAGTTTGAGATAGTTGAAGAAACATGCATTGGGTGTTCACCAGATATATCAACGATGGAACTCAACTTGTTATATGTTGCAATCGCCTTCCCGTGTAATACCCATAGTGCAATCATCCTGTTGACTGTGTTGAGGTTGTAATTGATCAGGCGATCAGCTAGCCTAATGGACATGAACACCTACTTTGATTGCTATGTGGGGCATTAACATGACGGGACTTGGTCTACTGTCATTGTTTTTGCATGCTTTTATTACCCGTCCTGCTTGATAATACATGATTAAATAGGAAACTTTCAAGAACATTTAATTTACAAAAGAAAAATTATGTGCTATTGAATTCTCAAACATGCTGTTGGGTAAATAGCAATAAGTCGCAAGTAAATGCTCATCCATCTGCTGGTTTCACTTGTAATATAGAACCTGTGATCGTGTTCCCGGTTTCCACCCACCACCTCAAGCTAGCTCGTGCATATTGAACCTGTGGCGGCAGCATGTGTTCGATACAATGTCTCTATAGGTGAGCTTCACCTGTATGTGGATGAGAAGCTCATGAGCGAAAATACATTTGTCTTTTGGCCCATGAGCAGATTTAGCAAAATGAGTTCGAATTTGAATAAAATTCGAGAAGGTCTTGGATTTAAAGCACACAATCAAAATACAATAAAAATGAGAATTTGTGTGCATGCTTTTTTTAGAAAATGTTTTACACACACTAGAGAATTAAATAAGTTTTTTTTGAAAATTTAAAAAGGAACAGAATTTTAAAAAAATGCCCTATAAATTAGAAGAGGGAGGGGTAATCGAAGAAAAAAGTGAAGGAAAATTCTTATGCTATGATTTGTTCATGTTGGATCGTGAGTTATCGATCCTACTTTTTTTCCTGCATGCAAATACATATGATTAATGGACGGGCCTTGCTAAGGTACTCCATCTTACTTCCTAGAAGGTAAGAGTTCGGATAAATCACACCCGTCAATTTTAATATAATTAATAATTAAAAGGAATAAAAAGTCTATATTTTCTTTTTTTTATAACAAAAACCCATATTCTAGAAACTGCTTGTATCGCCTGTCAGTTCTCTAGGATGGAGCAATGACTGCTCTGAGATTGTCGGTTTAGGAATGGATCCATGGTAGTGGGCGTAAGCGTTGTAGTGGGAATGCCCGGCACCGTAGGCATATGCTCACAGCCCACAACAGCTTTTTCCATAGCCACAGCCAGAGGCAGAGCTACCCATACAGAAGGGTGGGACAGCTGCCCCAGCTACTTCCGGAGTAGAATCCCATCCCCCATGGAGTTTTTAGGTGGCCAGAGGTTGGATTTGGGAGTTTGGAGGCGAGCAGGCGGCGGCGTTGTGCGTCTGACGGCCAGAGGAGGAAGGAGATAAACGGGCCGTAGTGGGCCGGTTGTTAGTCATCCAAGTGAATGGTCCAATTAAACCTAGTACAACAATTCCCCATCCACACTACCAGACTGCTGCTCGTGGGCCGTCATGGATCCTGTTGTTTTCCATCAAGATCTGCTGCATTTGGTTGGTTGTTACGGAGTAGTTTCCCAGGCCACCCTCAGCACCTTTTTTTTTAACTAAAAGACACCCTCAAAGCACATTGATTATGACGCGCGGCCTTTTCCCATCCGGCCATCCAGCTCACTCAACAGGACTTGGGAGGAAGGCATAGATGCATAATATAGCCAAGCATTTCGCTTCTTTTAGTACATTTTTTACGAAATGCTTTTTCATACATTTGTATATGTGATAAAAATTGGTACTATTAAAATCCAATATGCATATGAACTTATGGCGTCGCCTAGGCGTTCGTCTTACTTGCCTAGACATCCGAAAGGGTCGCTGATCATGCCTTAATGTCCTTTAAACCATGATTAGTTCTTGTGATAGTAGAATATGTGTTCATATGTTATGTTTTGACATCTTATGATGGGGACATCACCATCTCAGATATGACCATACTGGTGTCTTTTAAACAAAAGGTGAATCAATCTTATATCATCACTATCCTTGCTACATTCATTGAATTGATGCTACGTCATGATGTCTGTTCATTATCATTTTCAGAAATAAATACATGGATTAAAAAGAGTGCCAAACATATATGGAAGGCATGGAAGACCAAAGAAGTTGATTGGGGACCAAGTCCAAGTATTCCCAACATCCTCACCAGACCACCACGTCACTTTTTGCCCAGGAAAGAAAGAGATCAAATCCAACACGTTTTGGAAACGCTGGATTCAGACTGCAAGACAGCACCAACTTGTGACGACCGCCACGACTTCATCCGGACTCTGTTTTGGGCTTCAAGTACTTCATGAAAAGCTTATTAAGTCTACTTTCTAAAGGATCCAACCTCAAGGGCATATCTATTCGGAGTCAGCCGTAATCACCGATTTTCTACCGAGACCTATTCTATCAACGGTGCTGTGTCATCTTATTTTGGTCCGATGGGTTGTGTATCAAGTGGGACCCACTAGGGGACTACCCTAGGGTTGATGGACGACCCTCACCACGTCCTGGTCGTCCCCTACCCCTTTCATACACCTCCATAGCCGCCACAAACAGATTGGGTTTTGTTTTGATGAAAGTTTAACCATTGCTACTTCCTTGTAGACACGTGTGTCGACTAGACTATCCATTCTACTCGATTCGGAACCCCAACTTTGGTATTAAATCCATATTTGCAATTGAGTTGCTTGTTCTTCGATTGCTTGCAGGAATGGACGCCCTAGTGGCCGGTGATGCGCTCCACAAAACCGCCGCAGCCGTTGGAGGCGGAGTATCGGTTGCTAAGGCGCAGCCTTGGAAGGCTGTAGTCGGGCTGCGAGCGACGTCACCATTATCCAATCGAGTTATCCCCACGTCTCTCATCGAAAGATCGGGCGCAAACCCTAGCGCGTTCCCATCAGTTGGTAATCAGAGCAAGGTTTATCGGTGAGAGATTTCCATCCCTTCATTGTTTTAATCTCCTATAGTCCAGAAAAAGACAAAAAAATAGTAGAATCTTTTTCCCCCACCGCACCCTATAGACTATTTTCAGCCTTTTACTAGCACTACTTAGTTAGGGCTTGTTGAGTTTACGGTTGCATTGGTTGCGTCGAGTTGCTGGTCTTAGCGTCTAGTCGTTTAGAGTTTCGAGTTCTTGTCACGTTTGTGTCACAATTGCAGATTAGGGCTTCCTTGTTTTTCCCATCAATCAAAATTGATTTTGACATTCCATTGTTTCGCTTACCACCATAACCCTAACGACATGATTTTGAGGATCAGCCACGTCCATCTTTCCATCTATAAAAAGGAAACCACACAAGTTCAAAATAGAATTCGATTTGGAATCCAGTTTCAACCCCAAGAGAAAAACACCATATTTCCTTGTTCGAAAGTCCAAATAGGGTGGTTAAATACAATCTGAAAACCTTAGGTTGTGCACTTTCCAACAGACCCAATCATGGTCCAAAATTTGTTCTGAGCTCATTGCAATCGCCCAAGAGATTTGCGTGTCTGCTGGGTTTTGTAAAAACAGCCAGCCAGTGTTTGATCTTGCTGCTGCATTTTTGTTACTTCAAAAAAAAATAGAAAGAAAGAAAGCAAGCAAGAAAGAAAGAAAATAAAGAGAAGAAAAGAAGAGGTTTTGTTTTAGTCCTATTTCTCTCCTTGTGATCTATCTTTGCTTTCAGTGACTTCCTTTGTGTCTAGGCTCGCGTTTTTAGCACGTTCTAGCCTAAGATCAGCACAGTACCACCATTGAACGATTATTCAGCTTGCTTTTGTAAGTAACGTGGTGCTAGTACTTCCTTGTTTCAGCCCACCTATAGCTCCACAAATCGACTACAGTGCTATAGGGTTTGTTGCTTCGGCACCGATACACTGCGCTCTATGGTTGCGGACTTGTTGGTTGCCGCCACCTCCTGTTTTGCTTGGTAAGAACTTGTAAGACTTTGTTTGAATAGCTTGAGATTGAGAGCTTTACAATAGCCACATCCTAGTAGTTGATAGGAGGATACACATTACTTTTTGTGTTTCTTGTTTTCTACTAATCATGATAGGTGATACGGACATTTTGGAGCACCATGAGATCCATGATATCATTCACAACTTGCCTCTCTATGCTGGTAACTTTGATCCTAAAGCATACATTGATTGGGAGTTGACAATAGATAATAAATTTGATGAGCATGATCTGTCTGAGAAACAAAAGATTTATATTGCCTCTAATATTTTAACTGAACGTGCTTTGCTAGAATGAAAACACCTTTGTAGGCACCATAAAGTTCCACAATCTTGGCAAGATTTCAAATTTGTTTTTAGAGAAGCTTTCATTCCTGCATATTATGTTGTTGCTTGCCAAACTAGAGACATTGAAACAAGGTAGTAGGACTGTGAGACAATACTTTCATGATTTTAAAATTTGTATGATCTTTGGTGGCTTGAATGAATGCATGGAAGATACAATGAGTAGGTTCATGAAAGGGCTCAATTCTGAAATTCAAACATTGCTCATTAGTGAAACATATAACCATATCTCTTGCTTGTTTTTGCTTGCTTGTAAAGTTGAAAAACAGAATCTTTCATGTATGAATACTTGCAAAAAGAATGGTACACATTATAAATAACAATTGTCCACTTTACATGCTGAAAGAGAGCAAGAAATAGTGGAACTCGTTGCTGATTTGCCTTTATCACAACATGATTTGCTACCCTAGGGTTGATGGACGACCCTCACCACGTCCTGGTCGTCCCCTACCCCTTTTATATACGTCCATAGCCGCCACAAACAGATTGGGTTTTGTTTTGATGAAAGTTTAGCCATTGCTACATCCTTGTAGACGCGTTTGTCGACTAGACCATCCGTTCTACTCGATTCGGAACCCCAACTTTGTGTATTCAAATTTGTATTAAATCCATATTTGCAATTGAGTTGCTTGTTCTACTTGTTCTTCGATTGCTTGCAGGAACAGACGCCCTAGTGGCCGGGTGATGCGCTCCACAAGATCGTGGCAGCCGTTGAAGGCGGAGTATCGGTTGCTAAGGCGCAGCCTTGGAAGGCTGTAATCGGGCTGCGAGCGACGTCACCATTATCCAATCGAGTTATCCCCACGTCTCTCATCGAAAGATCGGGCGCAAACCCTAGCGGGTTCCCATCATCTTAAACTTTCATATCTTTCATAAATATCACATAAGGATATTTTGGGTTTTTTTCACATATATTCATCGGTTGAGTCCGCCCCAGCTAAAATTTTCGGTTGGCTCCGCCACTGGCCATAGGCCAACTAAACACACTCTTAGAAGGTAATAGTTTGTTATAATCACCCAGATCGATGGTCCACAGTTACACTGGAGTACCGTAGCATCCTTTTAATGGGCCAATAACTAAATCGTTGTACCTGAGTGAGTTTAGTGGCCAAACTGAAATATAGTTGTCCCATGTCTTTTAGGCATGATTGGTTTCCTCCCAAAAGTTTCCACGCCAAAATGTTGGCATGACCAATATTTTTTGCCAAAATCAGGGCAACAAACATTCGCATGTTAATTTTTGGATTGAAACCAAGTGAGTACCAAAACTTATGGGCATGCCCTAATTCTAGCTTGGCGTTTTTTTTATCAAACATACCTGTATTTAAAAGTTAAGGAGTACAAAGAGCCAGACCATACTGGTACATCATATAAGGATACAGAGGACAGATGTCCCATGAAAAGCAAACAGGCCCCTAGCGAAACAAGAAATTACAGAATGGTCCTTGGACCTTTTGCTTGGTAACCGGATCCACTAACGCCCGCTGCCGCCGACGCCTACAACTCCGGCCATCGCCACCATCCCCTTGCCGGACGAAGCTCCATGGCACCAAGGCTTTGAAAAGAACCGAAGAAGACACTCGAAAAACGAGATGAGCAAACGCTGACCGTTCAATCGGCCGGGGCCGCACCCCGAGCTCCAACCGGCACATACCTGTGCTCGCCGTCGACGATCAACGCCGCTGCAGGAAGAATCAGTGTTTCTGTACAGCATTAGTATTTCAGCTCTCGATTCTTCAATCAGATAAACAATCAGCGCAAAGTGATGGCTGTTTAACCGCACTTAGCAAAATAGTAAATACCAACAATCTTTCCATCTAGGAAATCGATCAGCAATGTTCTTTCGGAAAAAAAAGATCAATAATGTTAGTGCAGTGGGGACAACTACCACAAGCATCGCAGTAGACCTTCTCCAGTGGCCGAACCCTCGTCCCCAGTGGCAGCGGGAGGGGCCGAACCCACGATTGGAGCAGTGGCACCCTCGAGGAGAGAGAGAGGCACCGCACCCTATTTTGGGCGTGATCCTTGGTTAATAAAAAAAATCGGATGGGCCTTTTTATTATATTATACACCTGTGAGATGAAAAAGCATCATATGAGAGAGAAAAGGAGAGAAAGAAGAAGGTGCAGTTTGCGTAGCGTTGGAGGAGGAGCCGATTTCCAAAAAAAGAGAATCTTTTTTTTTTAGTTTTCTAGGCATGCAGCGCACCCACGATTGGAGAAGGTCTCACTACTGCATATACAGGTCTTGCGTGTGTCAGCATCTTGTGTGTGTCGGCAGCCGGAAAGGCTCGAGGTACCAGCCAGAAAAGCTCGCGTTACTAAGGGTGTATTTGGTTGCATGCACCACATAATGCATGAATGGATGATCCTGGATGGGATGGTTCAACTAATTTGCTCGAACCACTTGATTCACTCTAACTAGTATAATAATGTATTAAGTGAGATGGTCTCATCTAGATGAGTTGGTACAATTCACCCAACCAAACAAGAGAATCTTGATTATTTTGTATCGTCTTGTATATGAATCATATGACTCAACCAACCAAACACATCCTAAGGTGTGGGTCCGGTCCTGTTGAAGCTCAAAAAAATTACACGGCAAAACATTGCACTACAAAGCAAAATATCCTCAAACACTGGAGTGCAACACAGCTTCCCTAGTGCTCCGTTGTGAATCTGTCAACGATTCCCTAGGGTCAGTTGTGAATATCTGTCAATGACTGGGCAAGTGCCGGAAGCCAACCGCACGATACCCAAGAGCAAAAGCGCAGGGTACCCCATTTTGGTTAAAAACAAGCCATGAAATAGAGCAATTGTGAATTTCACAACTAATACCGTGCCCAGCTACTGTCTGAACCGAACCTAAATAATACGAACCCAAGATAAAACTAGGTGGGACAGATAGATAGCGTCCCATCTCACCGCGACCTAAGATGGCCCTAATTGCACACGACATGAAATTCCTGTGGTGGTTTTGGTGTGGTGCATCAACGGCTGATGCTGATGCACACGCCTAGAAGATATGCTGATGCGTATCGTTCCATGTGAAAACCGGCCGGTTTGCACTTCTTTCTGGCCCAATTACCCTTCTTGACGCCGCCATTTCAGTGCATGTCCACGAGTCTGTTGCCAGTTGATTCACCAATCAACAGACACAATTTAGTCTAACATTACGCTGAGTGTTACAGACTATTCCGTACCACAGATAGTGCTAACTCAGCTCCTACTTCTTGAGCCAAACCACCACCACCATAAAAAAACATGATTGCACACTAGTAGTCTCTGCCAAAATACCAGAAATGCCGGACCGTGCTGGTTTACTCCATCGTTGCAAATGTCTCAAGCTCTCAGGATAGCTCAGATATGGCCTTCTCACACTTCTCTTCCAAAATCATCACAGCTTCTGTGAATAGCACCTCTGGGGGAAGAGCTCCAGTGGACTCGATGGTAACTAGCAAGGGAAAACAGTAACCAACATAGTGAATTAGAACATTGCTGTGGAAGTTCAGTGCAATAATGAAGGCGCAATAATGAAGACATTTTACTTAAGATAAGACCCAACTATGAAGGTGTAATAATGAAGAAATTTTACTTAAGGGTAAGATGGTAAAAGTTCTTGACTACTTACATATGAAATGGTCTCTAACACGCGTTAGTTGGATTTTTTCACCAGATGGTCCCATGACACATTCTCTACAGAGTGTGCATGCCCTTGGCTTTGCAACAACTGCCCTCTTTCCACCTGTGTGTACAGATTTTGAGGGATTAATGTTAGCAGCAGATCGATCATAAAAACAGCTCCTGTCATGAATTAGCAGACTAAAACCCCAAAAGTTTATGCCTTTACCCTAACAATTAGTATCCAGCACTCTAGCACAGTTTCTGAATGAGTTTTAAAAAAAAATGGTGACCTATGTCTCTTCTATTTCTCATGTATATGGACATATGGTACATGTTTCCATTGTTTTTCAGTTCAAACTTCAACCAATTAATACCCAATAGATTATGACTTACACTAACTTCCAAAATGGCAGCTGATATTCAATAAGAGTTTCAAAATGATTCAAAAAATGCCAATTCTCAAAAATCAATGCAACTTATTGCCACTGTAGTTAGGCACTCCGAGTCTCTGACTGCATTGTAACCTCAACCTTCAAGTTCAGCCTCTTAAAACAGAAAGGGAAAGAGAAAATACCATTACCCAGGTCTTCAATGTCAAAAACCTTAACTGGGCACTTCTTCACTAGCTCCTCTGCTTCATCACCTTCAATTTGTTTGAGAAAAACAACCTATTTGATGATGTAACATTAGGACACGAGCAACAGATACATTTATTGACCATCTTCTTGTTGGAAATGACCGTGAAACAATTTTACCTCAGGGAGCATTCTGTACCAGGCCGTAGCAACTGGAGACCACTTGGCATGAACTTTGCCAATTCCCTTAACAGCATGTGCCTCGAGCTCAATAGCCTATAAAAAACAGATAAAAATAATAAAGTACAACCACCCAGATGGAACTAAGCACAGCACTTTATAACTGGTGTAACATTGGTGTAACATAAAAATTATCTCACAGAAGTTTGAAACTTGCACACATTTAAACTCGGGCTACATGAATTCAGATCATTAACATAGTTCATTCTATGATATGAATTAAGGAAAACATAGGTCAATATTTTACTCTGTAATTCCACAGGATTGAAGTTTCATTTTTACCATGTGGACTTAAGTCAGTCAAAAATGAATCTTAATCCAAACATTGAATCAAGAAGGGCAGAAGTTTTAGGTATTACTATTCATCTCAAGATGGTACAAAACAAACAAGTTATACCTGTCCTGGCCCAAGCCTGGCAATAGTTATATCTTTAAACTTCACACCAAGAGGCTTGTCTAGGATATCCTTTTGACTTTGACTGAAGGAGGTGAAAGTCTTCTGTTTGCCCCCAGACTGCCCAGGAGATGTCATGCTTAATTGGCTACCTTCTGGCAACCACTCTAGCTCACCAGATTTCACTGCACAGGAAACCAAACAGTCAACGCTACCAATTTACAACACTACAAAATTCCAAACATCTTTCCACAGGAAATCTGGTTTATGGCTTTATGCTTACAGAAATAGATAGATATAAGGGAAATGTTCAAATGTTTCACTCGCCACTTTTTTTTTTTTTTTGGACTTCATAGCAATAATTCCTTTGATGACAGGCACAAGACGACAAATTGAGATAACTAAAACACATTAACAAGGTAACAATAAATGGAATGTTTAACTTTTCATAACAGTACATTACATGGATATATCATTTATATGTCACATGAGTACACATGAGCTTAACTGCAGAGGCTTTGAACCAACAAGGTATGATGGCCACTTCATTTTGAATTTTGAAACATGACACAAATCTCAGAATCTGTACTCTGAAGGCATGGCAGGAATAAGGCATACCTGTAATTCTTTGAGACCCCTTTTCACATGAAACATGCAGTTTATAAACAATAGTGTTCCTTTCATTTGGGACATCATTCTCTGCGAAAAAAGAGCAAGGAACAGTAAATGGCTTTTTCAGTAAATGCATAAAGGTCAAGCTGGAGCAATTGAAGTTTCTTACCTGAGATATAGTCAAAAAGCCTTGGGTCTGCATCGAGTGGGATAAGTCCTAATCTATGTGAAAGAACCTCATCTGCTATAACTGAGGTGTTGTCGGCCATGAAAATTTTCTCAATGGCCATGGTTGGAACCTATTAACCAGACAAGGTACAAGTAAACACTATTGATCAGAACTCCAATAATGTGCAAAGTATTAAAATAGAAAGAACAGTATTTTTTGTTATCCCACAGTACACATGAAAACATGCAAATACCTCTGCAATGAGGATTCTCCGGAAAGCATTAGCTATTGATGCATCAACACCAATCATATCAAACTCCATATCATCTTCAGTGAGACGTTTTATATCAATTTTGAAGTTCTTGCAAAACTTATCCACTGACACACTATTATCAACTCCCATAGCAGCAAAAGCACCCGAGTATTGGAAACCTTGTGTCTATTAAATATAAGAGAAAACATAAAAAAAAAATATATATATATAAAAGGAAGATGATAGAATCAAAAGAAATTGAATACACAGAATCTTCTTTCATGGAAAAATAATTAAGAAAACAAAACAAAGATGAACCAAAAAAATCTATGCGCATTTAGAGCAGCAAATTTCAACATTAGCACTTGTACAGTCTCACTACACACTAAATTGACTATTCTCACAATAACATGACATTTAGATGTTCCAGCCAATCAAATTTTCTTTGAAACTAGATAAGAAGATAAAATTAGCTAATATATTCAAGCCTTTATCGCGAGCAAGATAGCATACAGACTTTACAGGGAAATCCACTTATTTTCCATATACTGCAAGCAGCCAATTAGATGCATAACATCAAAATATATGTGCATCTATGTGAAATTAGGTTCCTATGCAATAAACTTAACAGTACACTTGATTCAGGGCAAATCAGTGAATAAATCAAACAGACATACAGGTGATCATAAGCAACAAATGAAAAGACATGAAAGGAGAGTAGCATATAAATATATACATGAATAGGCGCATCTGCATTGCACACAACACGAGTGCGTTGGCGCTCAAGGTAGTCTGGAAGCTTATTTTCTTGCTGATCCGGCATATTGTCCACCTCCTTCTTGGATCTGGTCCCCTTCTTTGGCATATTGTCTAACTCTTGCTTTGCCTCCTTGCTCACTTTTGTACCGCTGTTATGTCCAATTCCCTATGGAAGAAAGAGCAAGGTTCAGTGGAACGCATGTGAAAGAAGCTACAGTTTCAAGACTCCGAGGCTCGGAGCAACTACTTCTAAATGTTTTGTTTCAGTAATAAGAGCATTGGTTGGCTGCCTCCATACCTAGTGAAAACAATAAGCAGATTATCCCTTTTCTTCACTGCAGATCCAGCAAAAGCATACAACAACCCTGCAAAGAGTTTTTCCACACTGTATCATCAAAGGTTATTGCAACGAAATGGAAAGCCAATCAACATAAAACAGAAAAAAAAAAGATGAAACTGGATGGCAATCATGTCTCTTTCTCTTTTTTTTTTTTAATTTTGATGTCTAATACTATCATGGCTCTATTGACCTTCGGAATTTCTAAATTCACCGGCGCTCACGCACTGGCTAAGGGTGTGTTTGGTTGGGGTGTGGCTTTTGGAAAAGCTGTTGTGAGCTGTGGGCTGTAGAAAAGCAGTTGTGGAAAAGCTCTTGTGGGAAAATCAGAAGACAGTTTGGTTGCAGCTGTGAGCTTTGGGAAACTACGTGCTGTGAAAGAAATACCTGTAATACCCCTAAAGGCTTGTGGGACTATCTATATTCAAAATACTCATACAAAGCTCATATGTTCACTATTTTCCATGTAAATATATTTTTTTTGAAAAGGAAAACATTAAATTTTCTAAGTTTTTCATTCATATGGTCCACATAAATAGAACAATAGCAATTACACAAGCTAAAGGGCTTATACAATTATGATATATCTCATTATAACCATCCTCCTCTTGAACTAACCAAATCATCAGTGATCCTGTTACGAATGGTATTCATGGTATCCAAACGGTAGTAGTGAAAACTCCCAACGGCCTATTCCTAGCTTCTATCTCTTCTTTGCAAAGATCATACATACGCCTTGAAACAAAATCACCCCAATCTGCCTTGTCACCCATTCTTGAGCCAAGCACAAAAATTTCCAATCAATTTGCATGCAAAAAATACTAATCCTACATCCTCCAATTCACCAAACAATCACACATTTTTGAATCAAACATACCTGGAGGTGGGCGTACTGGAGATGGCCGGCGGGCAGACGAGGCGGCGGCCGACGGGCGAACTGGAGGCGGCGGACAGCGGACTGGAAGCGGCCGGCAGGCAGACGAGGCGGCGGCCGGTGGGCGTACTGGGGGCGGAGGTTGGCGGGCGAACTGGAGCGGCGGGGAGCCCAGCTTGGGCTTGAGCGGCCGCCGCGAGTGGAGTCGGGGTGAATACGGCGAGCTTGCGGCGGGAGAGCTCGAGGCGCGCGTGCGGTGGATGCACTCGTAGGGTTTTGGGAGGAGACGGGGAGAAGGGGGGTGTGTCGCGTAGAAGGTCCCCCCGCCCCGCACAGCCCATTCGTTCGTTTCCTTCTTGACGGCCCATTAGTGCTTAATGGCCTAATTTTCACATTGATTTAGTTTTTTTATTTCTGTAAGAAGATTTGGTTCTTATTTAAGTTATTTGATGTTCACAAAAACAAAAATAAGTTATTTTGATGTTGCTGACTCCTAGTTGGTAAGATTTGCTGGTCCATTTCTCCTAATTTGTGATGTTTCATTCGTTCCTCCGCTAATGTCTAGTTAGTAGGCTACTTCTGTTATAAAGTGTAGTTCGTCTGATTTTTTTAATGTCTTATTCCAAAAAATAGTAGAAAATCTCATAATTTCTTTTTGTTATAACTTGATTTTTTATCAAAATTTTTCTGCTTCTCCTGGCCATACCTCCTGCAGCGCTCCAAGTGCTCGTCCATCTGCTGCAGCATCATCGACCCAGCCCGCGGGCCCGTCCATCTGCTCCTTTCTCTCTCGACTCTGCCTCTGCTCCTCCGCCGGATCGCCGGACCGGCAGACAGTTATGAAGGCTCCGTGGGTAGGATATATATTCGACTCGGATTGGGCTGAACAATGGGCGCCTGCGTGACCGCCACTGGGGCTTGGGCCGTTAAGCTCAGAGACAAAACTTGCAGGGTAGGATTGAGCTAGGTAGGATTGGGCTTCGTGGGCTACCCTGCCACTGGGGGTTGGGCCGTTAAGCTCAGAGAGAAACCCGCCGTCCGGCCCAACTTGGGTCAACTTGAGATTAACGAGTTCGCTTATCCTACGTCACTCCCCCTCGTCTCTGCTAATTTATACTAGTAAATAGCTACGTATATATATACAGTAGAGCTTTGCTAATTCGTTTCCAGAGTATGTTAACTGCAACGTGCAGATTTTGCTAACAGTTGAGATTATGAGGTCAACGCCGTAAAGGCAACTATACATACATTGTATCATGTGTGGAAGGAATCGAAGAACATTGTTAATTCCTAAAGAAAAAAAATAATTGGAGATCGCGTCAGAATTAGAAGGTCTAACAAGCTAGTGTCCATGTGATCAGGTATAGCCTCACAGCGAGTTTCCACTTTGATCAGGACTAGCACACATGCCCGTGCGTTGCTACGGGCGAATGACACATAAATAGTCCCTCCGTTCCAAAATAGATGGTGTTTTGACTTTCAAACATCATATTTAATTATCCGTCTTTTAAATTTTTTTGGATAAGTACTCGTTATTGACATTTTATCACAACCTTGACTATTCATCGTATTCAAAAAGTTATTACATTTAAAAGATAGCTCATGTTTAAAATACCTTTGATAAT
Source organism: Digitaria exilis (assembly GCA_015342445.1). Lineage (NCBI taxonomy): Eukaryota > Viridiplantae > Streptophyta > Magnoliopsida > Poales > Poaceae > Digitaria > Digitaria exilis. Next base: position 1,034,375 of record JACEFO010002599.1, read on the forward strand.
AATAGGTGCATATAAATAAGCTATAAATGAAACAAATAATAGTTGCATATAAATAAGATGAATGGTCAAATGCAAAAGTCAATGGTGATAAATATTTTTGGATACAGAAATATGTTCATGTGTGTTTTTGTTTAGTCCAGCCTAGACTGGATCATACATTATAGGCTATTCGACTCGATGAATCCTAATTTAATACATAAAAGACAGGATATGTTTGGCCTAACCACGCAGCGTCGGGCTATTCACACTCGTGGTAGTTTATTTTCATCTAAAAAGAAATATTCTTGTTTAGTCATCGAGATTTTGTATTTTATTATCCCAACTGCTCTAGCACCCATCAAACTATATATCACATGCTCTATACCAATCAACTTTATTTTATTCAACACATCACTCTCCTTACCTTTTCTTTTACTTAATATCCTTTTCTTTTACTTACTATCTTCTCTCATTCTTTTTTTTCCTTCTCTTTTTAATCTTTTTTTCGTTTTCCTTGTTATTTTCCTTTTTTCTCTTTTTTTTCCTCTCTATTTTTCCCACCGTGCGCCTCCCTGGATATTTCTGGAGGCCTCTCTGCCTCTCTCCATCTCTATCTGGATCTCTCCGCCATCCCCATTCCCCAACCTCCTGCTTCTCTCGATCTCCGTCAGCGTTCCTCCTCGCGCTGCGCGGTCAACTCGTCGAGCTCCCTGCTCCCCCTCTCGCTGGTCTCCCTGCTCCCCCTGCTCTTGCACCCTCTCGCGAGCTCTCCCTAGTCCCTCTCCCGAGCCCTTCCGTACGGTCTGGATCGAGCCATCGGGGGCCATCAGCATAGGGGCCTACCTCCACGGCAGGGTGGAGATGGCGCCCTCGCCCATGCCGCCCGTGCCCGTGTAGACGAAGACGGCCAGGCGAGAGGTCCTCTCGGCCGGCAAGTCCAAGGAGAGGTGCTGCATTGCGGCATCGATTTGTGCTCGATTTATGATAATTTTTTGCTTCGATTTCGCATCGATTTGTCTCGATTTCACTTCTATTTGTGTTTCGATTCGATCTGTGCCTCTCCTCCTCTTCGGGCGTGCCACCTCCTCTGCCCGATGCTTGCGGAGCTCCTCGGCTACTCCGTCCTGAGCCTGACCCATACTCATCCGTCTGACAGGTGGGCCAACTGTCAGGACGGACGAAAAAATTGGCAAAAAAAATTGGCAGAAACCTTACTTGCTTTAGAAATAGAAACCTTACTTGCTTTAGAAATAGGTAAAGATAGAAATAGGTAAAGACAAGCATTTTTTATGCTTAGGGTGCGTTTAGTTTCCAAATGTTTCTAAAAAAAAACACTATTTATCTAACTTTTTCCTATTCATCTCATCTCTCTTACTTATAGAACACTATTCATCTACATCTACAGTGTTTTTTTTAACAGTGTTTTTCGAGAAATCTTTCCCTAGTCTAAACACACCCTTAGTCTAAACACACCCTTAGTAGCAGCGAGTCCAGCGACGATGGCTGCGCTCACCTTCTGAAAAAAGTCAGACGGTGGGCAGGAATCGAACGGAATCTGTATTAGCATCGCACGACGGTTAATTATTCCTGGTGTTTCAAAATGAGGAATCTGCGACCCTATGTATTAAAGTTTCCAACTGAAAGCCAAGGTGACAAGATTAAACAACCTTCCTGCTACTGATTTACTTATTAGGTCAACGGTTTAAGTCAAGGTTTTTTCTTTTCATGGGATTTCTCTATACGGTTGAGTGTATAGGGTGATGACAGCAAGCGCGAATCAGCAGAATTGAAATACTATCAAGACTCTGTCAGTTGATGAGTGGGACTGGGCTAGCTAGCTCATGATTATCTCTTATGACAGGCGAACTTGTGCACTTGTAGTTTCCAGTCTCCAAGCGGCAAATAGCTACTGCTATAGGAGTACTTGATTCATGTGAAAACGTAAGCATGATGATATCTGATCTCTCCACCGGTAATATCTGGTTAATTTCTCTGAAACTGCATTACTCGAGGCAACAGTATATAATCACATGGTCATATACTCATATATATATGAGAGGTATTTCGAAAGCAAATCAAATTTTGAAGTTTGTTCCTCCTCCATGGTCTGCTACTACTTTGATCAACGTGAGAACCACTAAAAGCAATATCAATGTGCATGCCTGTGAAACCGCCATGGATGTGTGGTGCCTGTTGGATGATACATGATGTCGCAGTGGCACTACGACAGCGGGTCCCGCATGGCAGCGGCCTTCTTGGTGCGGTGCGATACCATGTGGTCCATTTCTTCATGGTGCGGTGCGATGTCGTGTGGTCTATTTCTCTTATTTTCCTATCGGCGCGGAATTATGTTTTGATGGTGACTTCATAAGATGGAGAAGGTTGTTAGCCGCAACGCCTAGGCCTCGTTTTTCCTCTTTTGCCTTGTGGAGTGGTCCTATCCATGTTGATGTACCAATCCAATAGGCCTGAATTGTTTAGTGAAGGTGAGTTCGACACATGTTGATGTCTAATCCAATCTGACGGTGTTGTTCTCGTGGTTTTTTTCTTGGTTATGGCTTCCAAGAACATAGTCTTGTTTTTTTATATGATGTCAATATAAACACAATCTTGTGTGTTTGAAATGTGCATGCATGTTTGCATCTCTGAGCTCAAGAGAGTCAATACATGTTATGGACGTTAGAACTAGAGGAGGAAGTATTTGTGGAAGGAATACGACGAAGATTGTATTCAAAAGCAGTAGCCGGACGTGGCCCTGGACCTCGACGGCGCGGTGGAGCAATGGCGACTCTACACCGCGCAGGGGAGGCAGGAACACGGCGATTACAAAACCAATCTAAGCCTTACCCTCTTCCTTCCATACTACGGCTTATATATTGCCGCAACTAACAATCTCCTAACTGAACTCATCCTGCAAACAAACCAATCCCTATCTCTAACAAACCAGCTAATTGGAAAATAACTCTAACTAACCAATCCCTTAATTTGTGGACTCAGCAGTTCCTCCCTGTTGGCGCCTACGGCGGCCATACGTGAGGCCCCACATAACATCTCTCCCTCCCTGGAGAAACAGGTCGTCCGCGAGCTGGAACTGAGGAAATTGCTGGCGAAAAGACTCCAACTCCACCCACGAAGTCTCAGACGGTGGCGCATTCTTCCAGCAGACCAAAAGCTCTTGACGACCACGAGCCAGGCGACCCTTAAGCATAGTAGCCGGCTCCACAACGACCTGGCCGTGCTGGGTAGGAGGCAGCACGGGAGGCTGGGCAGGGGGATCACCATAGAACGGCTTCAGGAGGCCAACATGAAACACATTATGCAACCTAGCGCCCTCTGGCAGCTGAAGCTTGTAGGCCACCTCACCGATGCGTTCCAAGACACGGAAAGGACCAAAAAACCTGGGACCCAGCTTGCCCCTCCCCGCAACTTGCAAGGACGCCACAGGACGGTGCAGGAGGCGGAGCCACACCCACTGACCACCAACGGTCGATGGCGACGATCGTAAACGGCTTTGTAATGCTGCTGAGCCTGCTCCAGCCGATCACGAACCTCTGCCAGGAACTCATCCCTGTCGTGCAGCGACTTCTCCACCGCAGGCAATCGTGCCTCGCTAGCGACATAGGAGCAAAGTGACGGAGGCGGCCGACCATACACCAACTGAAACGGAGACGTTTTAATGGATTGCTGGTAAGACCAGTTGTAGCAAAATTCCGCCCAAGGAAGCCATTCCAGCCACTGATGAGGACGATCACCCGTGAGGCAACGCAAGTACATAACAATGATCTTATTGGTGGCTTCCGACTGCCCATCCGACTGAGGGTGGAACGCCGAGGTCATCTGAAGCTTAACACCCGCCAACTTGAACAGTTCACGCCAAAAATCGCTGGTGAAGACCAGATCACGATCACTCACAATGGAAGAAGGAACTCCGTGTAGACGAACTATCTCAGCAAAGAACGCACGAGCCACTGATGTCGCCGTGTAGGGATGGCCCAAGGGAATGAAGTGGGCCGCCTTGGACAGACGATCAACCACCGTCAAGATGACCGTCTTCCCATTGACGCGCGGCAGAGCCTCGATGAAATCCATGGCCACATCGGACCATACAGTAGTAGGCACACCCAATGGTTGAAGCAGGCCACCAGGCTGAGATGTTCCACCTTGTTCCGCTGGCAAACAACATAGGCGCGTACAAAATCCTGCACCAATACCCTGTCATTCGGAAGATGGAAATCCGCACGCAGACGGTGCAACGTCTTGTGCACCCCCTCGTGCCCCGTGCCGTGCGCCAGGTCCAGCACCGCCTGGCGAAGGGCGGACGAGGGGGCGATGTAGATGCGCCCATTGAACGCGATGAGGCCGTCAACCACCGACCAAGGCGCCGGCTTGGCACCACCCCGGATGGCATCCCGTAGATGAGACAGACCGGCATCAGAGTTGATCTCCTGGCGAACGTCGTCGAAGAGCGCGAACTGGGGCGACAAAAGCGCACACAGCTCGCCCGTCTGCTCATCACGGTGAGACAGCGCGTCTGCCACCATGTTCAACACGTCAGGCTTGTATTCCACCACGAAATCAAACCCGAGCAGCTTACTCGCCCACTGGTGTTGAGGGATCGTCGTCAGGCGTTGGTCGAGGATGAAGCGGAGACTCCAGTGGTCCGTGCACACCACGAACCTGCGGCCCCAGAGATATGGCCTCCAGTGACGAACGGCCTTTACCAAGCCGATGAGCTCACGTTCATACGCCGCAAGCTTAGCATGGCGGGGTGCGATAGGCTTGCTGAAGAAAGCCACCGGACCTGCCCCTTGGTGAAGCACAGCCTCAAAGCTTGTTCCCGAGGCATCACAGTCGACCACGAAGGGGCGATCGAAGTCCAGAAGCTGGAGCACAGGGGCGCTTGTGAGCGCGCGCTGGAGAGCCGCAAACGCTTGGGCTGCAGCCTCGTTCCAACGAAAACCCTCCTTGCGAAGGAGGGCGGTGAGGGGTGCCGCGATGGTGCCAAAATCACGGATGAACCGGCGATAGTAGCCCGCCAGCCCGAGGAAGCCACGCACGGCCTTGGCCGACCGAGGGACCGGCCAATCCAGGACCGCCTGCACCTTCTGTTTGTCCATGGCGACACCCTCCTCGGAGATGACATGGCCCAAGTAGGTCACCGACGTCTGGCCGAACATGCACTTGGACTGCTTGAGGAAGAGCTGATGATCCTGCATTGTGCGGAAGACCGTTCGAACGTGGCGGAGGTGATCCGACCATGATGAGCAGTAAATAAGGATGTCGTAAAAAAAAACAAGGACGAACCGGCGGAGGAAGGGCTGAAGGATCTCGTTCATCAATGCCTGGAACGTAGCGGGTGCATTGGTGAGGCCGAACGGCATCACAAGGAACTCGAACAGGCCTTGACGGGTACGGAACGCCGTCTTGTCCACATCGTCCGGGTGCATCAAGACCTGATGATAGCCGGAACACATGTCGAGCTTGGTGAAGAACTTGGCGCCCCGGAGTTCGTCCAAGAGTTCCTCGACGACGGGGATCAAAAACTTGTATTTGATCGTGACGTCGTTGAGGGCGTGGTAGTCGACACAGAAACGCCAAGTACCGCCGGGCTGCGGATGAGCAGGGCCGGCGATGAGAATGCTGAGGAGCTGGGACGAATGATGCCGTTGCGCAGCATCTCGTCGCACTGGCGTTCAAGCTCATCCTTCTGTGTATGGGCGTAGCGGTAGGGGCGTACCGCTACCGGTCCAGCACCTGGTTTAAGGTGGATGCGATGACTAAGACGGCGGCGTGGGGGCAGTCCGCTAGGATCCGCGAACAAGCCAGGGAACTCGGCCAAGAGGACGTCCAGTAGGTCTCCGCCAAGACGAGTGAGCGCTGCTGAGGCGAGTCCTGGTGTGGCGTCGGCACCGCGCCAGAGGATACGCTTGACATCTCGGATGAAAGCCATCGTGTGCTTGGCGAAGTCCCACAAGATGGGTCCGAGCGTGCCCAGCCAGTTGACGCAAAGCACCATGTCATAGTCACCGAGGGGGAGCGCGGGGAAGTCGACGAACGCATGCCTGCCGATGTGCACGCGTTGATCTGTGAGCGTGCCCGGGGAGGCCACCCGGTCTCCGTTGGCAACCGCCACCGACAGACCGACACCTGGCTGGAGCAGAAGACCAGCGCGCCTGGCCATGTCGATGTCGATGAAGTTGTGGGAGGAGCCAGAGTCGAGGAGGGCGACGGCCACGGCGGCGCCGACGGAGACGTACACCTTCATTGTGTGGACGCCACGCACTCTCAGGCCCGTGATAGCATGTAGGGAGATGCCCGGCACATCCAAGGCACCTGTGAGCGCTGCGCACGCGAGCTCGTCGTCCACCACTTCGTCCTCTGCCGAGGTGCCATCAACCTCAAGGAGGAACAACTTCTTGCAGCGATGGCCGAGGACGAACTTCTCATCACAGTTGTAGCACAACCCCTCGGCACGATGCTGTGCCATCTCCCCAGGCGTGAGACGACAACGAGGTAGGGACGACGGTGTGGGTGCGGGCTTGGCCGAACCCGAGGTGGACGCGGCCGACGCCTGTCCAGACACGGCTGAAGCTTGCTTGGCCGACGCGGCCGGGGCTTGGAACGCCGAGCGGCCCGTGCGGCCAGGACCCAGATCGGAGGCGTCGAGCTGCAGGCGTTGTTCGTAGGCGCGAGCGAACATGATGGCGTCGTCGAGGGATTGGGGCTGTTGAAGCGCGACGTCCGTCTTGAGGGGGTTGACCAGGCCCGCTGTGTACATCTGGACGAGCTGCTTCTCGGTGATGTCCGCGTCGCAGGAGCATATGCTCGCCAATGGGGCCGTCGGTCATCGTGGGACCGAAGCGCTGCTGGATCAGCTGGGCGAAGCGGCGCCATGATGGTGTGCCGGCCGTTAGCTCCAGCCTGTAATACCACAGTTGGGCGGCGCCTGTGAGGTGCAAGGACGCATACCACACATGGCGGCGTTCCGGCGTGTTTTGGCCGCGGAAGAAGGTCTCGCAGCGATTGACCCAAGGAAGAGGATCTTCTTTGCCGTCGAACGTCGGAAACTCCAAACGAGCACGAGGGTGGAAGCGTGGGTCGGCGTAGTCGTCATCTTCCTCGCGGCAGGGTTCTGGTGGCGGCGGTGGCGGAGGCTGCCCGCCGCGGTGAGGTCTGTTGGTGGAGTGGTCCTCGGCTCCGTCGTCCTCCCGCGTTGGTGCTTTGCCCTCACGCTGCTTGGACTCCAGGCGGATGAGGGCGAGGTTGAGTGCACAGACTTGCTCCGTACTCTCGAACGCTGTGGCTTGAAGGGAGAGCACCTTCTCCGGAAGCGGGGCGAGTTGCGTCGCCACGGGCGCGAGCGGAGGTCGTCTAACTTGGTGGACAAGTTGTTCACTGTAGCCGCCAGGTCGCGGAGGCTGGCCGCTATGGTGGCCATCTCGGTGGAGATGGAGGATTGATCTCCCATGGGCACGAAACAAGGCAAGTCTGATACCAAGTTGTTATGGACGTTAGAACTAGAGGAGGAAGTATTTGTGGAAGGAATACAAGGAAGATTGTATTCAAAAGCAGTAGCCGGACGTGGCCCTGGACCTCGACGGCGCGGTGGAGCAATGGCGACTCTACACCGCGCAGGGGAGGCAGGAACACGGCAATTACAAAACCAATCTAAGCCTTACGTTCTTCCTTCCATACTACGGCTTATATATTGCCGCAACTAACAATCTCCTAACTCAACTCATCCTGCAAACAAACCAATCCCTATCTCTAACAAACCAGCTAATTGGAAAATAACTCTAACTAACCAATCCCTTAATTTGTGGACTCAGCAGTTCCTCGATGTTGGCGCCTACGGCGGCCATACGTGTGGCCCCACATAACAATACATCCTGATGGGGGAATCCTCATAAACTGGATGGCTTTTCTTGACTTAGGAGAAATGGCCGCCGCGTTGCCACGGATAGTTTTTTTTTCTTTTGCGTTTGGTCATATAAACAATTTTCTGGAACTAAATGCAAGTGCACGTTGAACCCATAAAAGCGCTATGTGGAAGTGATGTAGATTTTGGAATATCCAGATGTTAGTTATAATGGGAAAATTGGAGAAGTTAGTTTGATAAAAAAAATTTAAGTTTTCTCTACACTATTTTTGTTGTTTTTCAAATTCATCTTTTGTGGTTGGATGTAAGCTATAACGTGAGATTGGAAAACTGAGTGATTTTTTTTTAGTTTTCTTTGTCGTATGTTTCTTATTTTGAATTTTGAGACACTTTCATGGTTAATTATTTTAATTTAAAGATGTTTTGGTGTCCGAATAATTGGTGCAACAAATCTCATATAATATTTGTGGTAAAGAAGTACAGAAACACTTCGAATTTAAATTTTTTCTATGAATATTTAGGTTTTTGAATATTGACATTCTGGTATTAGAATCGTATGTACGATAAGTTGTAGATAAATATCTACGTGAATGAATTATAAAAGTGTTTTGGGTTTAAAAATATGTTCTATAATAAATATATGTGTGAATGAATGATGAAATTGTTTTGGGCTTAAAAATATGTTCTGTAAGATCTCATCGTCGTTATTTCCAACATACGCGACACACACACCACTTCATCATTGATTGAGCATTCTTCTCTTATAAACGGGATAAAAAAAGCAGATATAGAAGTAGGTATCTCCAAAGACTAGTGGTGGAACTAGCCAAAAATTTTAGCTCGAGTGCACTCGCGCGATGAACACAACATAAGTAAAAAAAACATTCCACATCCGCATGTGACATTTATATTGAAATCACATAAGTAGAATTACAAACTGAAATAAATGATAGATACGAAGGTCATTTAAGATGTCATAACATAACTTTGAAGACTTCAACACATTCTACCGATACAATAGCTATTCATGTCTAGGTTTTCTAGGTGGCATGGGCAAGTCTATACGCCGACTTCTGGTAGCTTGAAATGTCTTCTTGATTTCATCTCGATCAATGGCTCTAAAAATTTCCTTCTCAGTGTAGCACCATATCAAACTATTAAGCCACTCATCAGTCAATCTATTCTGTAGATATGTCTTGATTGTATTCATAGCGGAAATGGCCCTTTCATAAGATGGAGAAGGTTGTTTGCCGCAAGGCCTAGGCCTCGTTTTTCCTCTTTTGCCTTGTGGAGTGGTCCTATCCGTGTTGATATACCAATCCAATCGGTCTGAATTTTTTAGTGAAGGTGAGTTCGACGCATATTGATCCAATCTGACGGTGTTGTTCTCGAGGTTTTTTTTCTTGGTTATGGCTTTCAAGAACATAGTCTTGTTATTTTTATACGATGTCAATATAAACACAATCTTGTGTGTTTGAAATGTGCATGCATGTTTGCATCTCTGAGCTCAAGAGAGTCAATACGTCCTGAGACTCTCCGCTTTCACATCCCTCTATATCATCTCTCTACAAAGAATATTCTATCTTCGTCATCGAGATTCTTCCCTCTATACTAATTTTTTCAGCACCCATCATTCCTCTATACTATCCCTCTATCCCAACTATCCTATATTTTATTCAACTATCTCAACTACCATCTCCTCTCTCCTCACCTCTTTTTTTCCATTTTCTTTTTTATCAAGTCGACTCTCTTTCTTTATTTTTCTCATCTCCTTTTTTCTTTTTTTCCTTCTGTTTTTCCATTTCTTTTTCCTTTTTTCTTTCTATTTTCTCCCTCTATTTTCCACTTTTCCCTCTGACGGGGTCCATCTTTCTCTTGAACTCTCTCCAGAGTCGCAGGTCCTCTTCTCTCTCCCGCCGCCTGTTTGCCTCGCCCCGCAGGCCGTCGCAACCTCCTCGCGTTGCCGCACCAGTTCCTCCCCCCTCGGCCTCCTCGCTCGCTCATCGTCATCCTCCTCCTCCTCCTCTCTGTCTCGGATCCATTCCTGCACCACCACCTCCATCACCGGCAGAGAAGGCGAGGCTCCGCACCGCCGCAAGTAGCTCCGCCTCCACTGCGGCAGCAGCAAGCGACGGCGAGGTGCTCGCGGTGGCGGCTGTTGCTCGAGGAGGCAGGCCTCGTGAAGGATCTAGGCCCCTAGCATTGTGCTATGGTGAGTTTTGGTGATTAATGACAACCAGATGTGCGGGACTAACTATTTCCATGAGATTGTGTGGTAGGTTGAGTTCCGGCATCAAGATGAAAAGGTTGATACTTCATTGGTTGAGGATCAATAATTTGAGGATGTAAATGTATTGAATGTCATGAGTGGATGAATATCAAAAGGAAGAATATGATAATGTGGAGATCAACAAACATGGTGGAAATATATGTTGAGTTAGTGATCAACAACCATGGTGGAAGAACTTGATAAGATGGTGATCAACAACATGAAGAGGAAGAACTTGGGATATTGATGATAAATAATCATCGAATAATATGTTGAGTTGACGATCAGCATGATGATCCAAAATGAGAAGTGAATATATTGATGATGCATGATACAAAATTGTTTTGTATGGAAAGATGGTGAAGGATAAGCAAGGCTCGGCTGCGTTGGACCATGCAAGGGTGAAGGGCAAGCTAAGGGCTTGGCGCCGATGGACCAAGGCAATGGTGAAGAGCGAGTAAAGGCTTAGGCCAATGGACCATGAGAGGTCGTATAAAGCTACGGACGATCCGTGTCAATTTTATGAAGAATGAAGGAATATATGGATTCAAAGCAAATGATATACATCATGTGGTGAAGGACTTTACATTTCTTTGAGGAATAGAAATGATATTTCCATCATGTGCTGATGAGTGTTATCAAATGAGAAGATGGAAATAATGTGGTGACGGCATCAAGCATATTAGTAAAATGCAAAGATTTCATATGTTGATGAATATCAGGTACCTTGAAGAAATGATGGTGATGGATGCTCTATGCATATGAGCATCAAGAAAGACCCAATGCAAAATGGATTTGTGCAAGGCAAAGGTATGAAAAGTAGGGCATTTCCTTTTGCCGGTCCTGGTGATTAGTGAAGAAAAGACCAGATTGATAAGATAGAATACCGTACTATTAAGAGGGGTCTTGATGATGCTTGAGTCTTTGCTAGGTACTGAAAAGCTCAATCTTGCATATGCATACTAACCTTGGCAAGGAAACGGTAGTTTGCAAAAGTTGCTTAACCGATGGTTGATGATAATGGTTGTGGTGGATCTTGGATTGCAATACTTCTTTGATCCAAAGTGTTTTGGGTCAAGAATTCAGTTGGTATGTGTGCTCCTCTGAATAAGCTTTCCATAGAGTCCAAGATCACCTAATTTGGACATCAGAGTCAAAAGTTATGAACGTTTAACTAAGTGTCGGTTTTGTTGAAATTTGACCTGCGGACGGTCCGCCTCTGTGGGGGGGGGGGGACGGTCCGCCTTTATCTCTTCCGACTGGTCCGATCGGACAACCGTTCTGTGTAAAAATTGCGTGAAGGGCGGACCGTCCAGGCCTTGTGTAACACCCTAAAAATGCCTTATTTAAAAAATTAGTAATTAATTGGTTTTTATATTTGATTGCTCATAAATAATATAGGGAAATAAAAATTTTGAATAAATAAAAGCAAAGATAGGAAATAGAAACATTATTGTTGCATTCATGCTGGTGCATTTATTTTTGATTGTTGAATTCAAATTTGAATTTGAATTCAATTGAGTGTTTGAATAAAAGAAAAACCTTTTCTTTTTCTCTCTCTCTTTTCAGCCCAGCAGCCCAACAGCCTAGCTTTTTCTTTTTCTTTTCTCCGCGGCCCATCTCCTTCTCTCTTTTTCCTGCGGCCCAGGCTTTCTTTCTCCGCGGCCCATCTTCTTCTGCGCGGCCCAGCAGGCAGCTCAGCCCAGCTCTGCGCGCCTCCTTTCCCTTCCGCTGCGGCTGACAGCGCGGCTCCACTTGTCAGCGCTTTCTCCTCTGCTCGCTGCCGCTGACGACTTGGGCCCACCCGTCAGCTCCTCCTTCCTCCTCCAGCCGTAGGAGAGCAGAACTCCTCCCCGATCCGCGCCGCCGTGGACTCCGCCCCGCGCACGCCTCTCCCCGGCTTGGAGCGCACGCCGAGGTCGCCTAGCCCCCATATAAGCCGCCAACCCCCTCGGTCTCGAACCCATAACCCTAGCCGCCTCAAGCTCGCAGCGCCATCGCCATAACCCTAGCCGCCGTCGCTAGCCCTCGCCTCGTCGCCGCATTGCCGCCTAGGTTTAGCTCCGGAGCTTCGCCGCGAGGTGAGAAAACCCCGCAGCCCTTTTTCCCTCTTCCTCTCGCCCTCTTGCGCGTGCACGACCTCGCCGGAGGCACCGAGCCGCCGTCGGCCGTCGCGAGCCGTCTCCGCCGCGCGTAGCTCGCTTCCAACCCCAAAATCGTTTCGCCATCTTCTTCTCTCTCTCTAGGACCAATCACGGCGAGCTTTGGTGCACCGCAGCGCCGAGCCGAGCACCTCCGGCGAGCTCCTCCGCGTCTCCGGTGAAGCGCCGCCATTTCCGGTGAGCCGAGAGCCCGATCTAATCTGAGCCGTTAGATTCGAAACCAACGGCCAGATCTAAAACCCAGGTTAAACCGAGCCGGTTCACTGTGAACCAGTGAACCGCGGTTCAAGGCCGGTCCACGGTTCGGTCCACGGTGACGTCAGCCCACGTCAGCATCCAGCAGTCGCCGCGCCTGTTTTGCAAAAGAGCCCCTCTGTTTTTCAAAAATCAACCCGCGGTCCGGCGCAGTTCAAAAGTATTTACAGTTTAGTCCTTTTTCTTTCGGTTTGGCCCCTGCGCTTTTGGAAAATAATGCCCGCCGTCCTAGATGGCAGTTTTACCCTGCAGCCCTCGTGTTTTTATACGAAATTACGTTTTGGGTCCCTGGTTTCTTTCAAAAACACCCCTGGAAGCTTAAAACTTTTACCAGCAAGCCCCTAGAGCCCGTTTTAAGCGTAGTTTCTCCGTTTTAACTCCGATTTGAGTGATTTTCGCGCTCATGTGTTCGTAGTGAAGCGTAGAGTAGCTCTAAAGCCTTCTTCTCATCTTTTGTTTATGTTTGGTGTACTGTTCTAATTAAATAACTTGTTTGCATGTATGTGTGGATGCTTGTGTGGTGATCGATGTGAGTAGTTGCCGAGCCGTTCGAGTTCGCCGACGATCCCGTTCCCGAAGAGCAGGTGCAGCAACAGTTCTCTGAGGAAGGCAAGTATAACACGGACCATCCTTGTTACCTATACACCGACTAATTCTGTTAACCACTAAGGATGTTCCTAGTCTTTACCTTATTCCTTGTTTACCCGGGGTTTTATGCATTATGGTTAGACTATGCTACGCGCTGCTACCAACATTTATTTTTAATGTCAATATTGAAATAATGGTTCACTTCAATGATGATTTAAAGATGCTTTTTAGCAACATGGTTCGGGGAACTAGAGCATGTGCTGTGTGCTTTGTTCTAGTGTCTCTATAAGGTTTGATCTAGGGAATTAGAGCATGTGCTTTGTGCTTTGCTCTAATGTCTCTCCATAAGGTCCGGTTGTTAAAGCGGCAACCCAGGAACCTGTTCGCCGCCGTTGGAACTATAATGGCTCTGGTCTTGGATAACTAGCTTGTACGTCTCTAGCTCGCCAGTGGTTACCGAAAGGCGTATGTGGGGAGCATGGGTGAGAGTATAGTTTGATCCATCGAGGACGGTTTTATCCGTTGGCTATGCCCCGTTAGGCAAAGTCCCGTGATGTAAGCGCCCGATGTACGACAGCTTCACACGTTGCGATGATTGCACTCTCGCTCTTGACGCCATTGACCCCCTCACGTTGCGCCCTGAGCGTACGTCAATCTCGATGCCTCGGGTTATGCTGCCTATGTTGAACCAAAAGGGCTACTGTGCTTGTTAGGGTGTTTTGTGAAAGTCCTCGTAACATAAGTTCTTTTGGATTTATGTGACCGGCGGGTAAAGGGCGAAACCTCTGCAGAGTGTTGATCTATCATGATAGCCGTGCTCACGGACACGAGCGGCCTGGATCCTTTTTGATTAGAAGATGATATTAGTGGTTGATATTGGTTTGTTCTATAATCACTTATACCTTATTAATGGGTTTATACTTGGGATTCTACTCATTGGTAGTAATTTGGATGATTATAAAATGAAGCAACTAAAAGTGCTACTGCAGTTCAACCGTGTCCAGCCTTTTGTCCTTGCATAACCCGTGTTATACTTGTTAAGTAAGATGGTTTACTTACCCTTGCAACTATTCAACAAAATCCCGGATGGGTAACAGATGGAGCATTGAATGATCAGTCGCTTGCTGAGTTTCCGGAGGATCTGCCGTACTTCTAGCTGTGTTCAACCAGTCGGTGTCCCTGTGGATTTGAGGCTCTACCTAGTTAAGATGTTTAATAATATTAAGACTTCCGCTGTGATATTTGTTTAAGACTCTGTCTTGTGTTAAACTCTGATATAAATTATTTTATTCGAGCATTGTGTTCTCTGTGATTCAATATTTGTAATCTATATGTGTTCTGTGGACATCCTGGGCACACATATGGAAGCATTCGGATTTCTTGGAAATCTAGGTGTTACACCTTGTGAGGCGGACGGTCTGCGAAACCTCTAACGGTCGACTCTGAGGGGCGTTTCTTGATTGTGTAGCCGTTGGTTTTAAAATGACGGTCCGTGAAAACATAGCGTTTTGGGCTGTTTTAACATAACGGCTAGTTTTGGAGGAGTGGGCTATATATACCCGATATGTTGCGGGTTTGGGAAGCCTAAGGGTCCATTTGAGCATTCTTGAGCTAGAGAAAGTCCTCCCCACTAGTTTGTGCATGTGTTGCACATAAGAGAGGGTGAGAGGCAAGATTTGAGTGCATTTGCATATGAGATTGAGCTTGAGGCACTTAGTGAAGGGTCAAGTGGTCTTGGCTTGTTACTCTTGGTGTTTGTCGGAACCTAGACGGTGTGGAGGTGCTGTGAGCCGGTGATCTTCTCAAGTAAAGCTTGTGAGAAGGCCCGGTGTGCTTGTGAGAGGTTCATGTGCTTAGCCTCGCCGGAGTGGTGAAAAGCAACTCTAGTGGAATCGAGGTGTGGAGAGGTTCATTGGTTCCAAGCCGTCTTATAGACCAAGTGGATTCTTGGTAGAGGAGCGGTTGGAACTATGAATCCACCTCAACATGGATTAGGGTTGACCGGCAAGTCACCAAGACCACAGGAAAAATTCGGTGTCTCCATTGTGGTCTGCTTCCTTGAGCTCATTTAATTTGAGCAATTTATATTCAAGCAAGTTTACATTCTTAGAAATATTTGTTGCTTGATTCTCACCCTAGGATTGCAAAAATCTAGACATAGGGTGTTGGTGCACATAGTTGAGAATCTTATATTGGGGGTGTAGTTGTGTTTTAACCGATTGTTTTAATTCCGCATCTTTATCCATGAAGTGTTGCTAGATTTTTAGAACCGACTATTCACCCCCTTCTAGTCGGCCTCCTTGATCCTACACCTCACACGCGGTCCGAGATTCGATTCTCTTTGATTTGTGCAATTTGCCGCCGATTTGGTTTCGGTTTGTTCGATTTCGCTTCTATATCCGCTCTGCTTTCTCTCCGCCGCCGGCCTTGTTCAAGTTCGGATTAGTGATTTCTTCTTTGATTCATTCTCTGTGACGTCGATTTGGATATCGATTTGGCATTGTTCGAGTTCGGATTGGTCATTTCTTCTTTGATTCATTCTCTGTGACGTCGATTTGGATATCGATTTGACCTTGTTCGAGTTCAGATTGGTGATTTCTTATTCGATTCTGCCTCCTTGTCGCCTCTGCCTCCTCACCGTCTCTGCGGCGGATTGTGGTGGTCGGCGGTGAGCCTTCGAGCTCCTCGTTGCAGGCCTCCTCCAAGCAGTTGGTGCGATGGGCGCAACGCGGGTGAGGCATGGGACCCGCGCCATATCGGCCTGTATAGGGCCTCCTCTACCTCTGCTTGGTGTAGCGGTGTCAGAGGCCTCCGCTTGGATTTGCAGTTCCTTCAGGGAGATTTGCAGTGGACCACTGCAGACGGCCTGATGGGGGAATCCTCATAAACTGGATGGCTTTTCTTGACTTAGTAGAAATGGCCTCCGCGTTGCCACGGATAGTTTTTTTTGTGTTTGTTCATATAAACATTTTTTTGGAACTAAATGCAAGTGCACGTTGAACCCATAAAAGCGCTATGTGGAAGTGATGTAGATTTTGGAATATCCAGATGTTAGTTATAATGGGAAAATTGGAGAAGTGAGTTTGATTATTTTTTTTAAGTTTGCTCTACAATATTTTTGTTGTTTTTCAAATTCATCTTTGTGGTCGGATGTAAGCTATAACGGGGAGATTGGAAAATTGAGTTTGATTTTTTTTGGTTTTCTCTGTCGTATGTTTTTTGTTTTGAATTTTGAGACACTTTCATGGTTAATAGTTTTAATTTAAAGATGTTTTGGTGTCCGAATAATTGGTGCAACAAATCTCATATAATATTTGTGGTAAAGAAGTATAGAAACACATCGAATTTAAATTTTTTCTATGAATATTTAGGTTTTTGAATGTTGACATTCTGGTATTAGAATCGTAGGTACGATAAGTTGTAGATAAATATCTACGTGAATGAATTATGAAAGTGTTTTGGGTTTAAAAATATGTTCTATAATAAATATTTGTGTGAATGAATCATGAAATTGTTTTGGGCTTAAAAATATGCTGTGTAAGATCTCATCGTCGTTATTTTCAACATACGGCACACATTCCACATCCGCATGTGACATTTATATTGAAATCACATAAGTAGAATTAAAAACTGAAATAAATGATAGATATGAAGGTTATTTAAGATGTCATAACATAACTTTGAAGACTTCAACATATTCTTCAACACATTTTAATGATACAGTAACTATTCATGTCCAGGTTTTCTAGGTGGCATGGGCAAGTCTATACGCCGATTTCTGGTAGCTTAAAATGTCTTCTTGATTTCATCTCCACCAATGGCGCTAAAAATTTCCTTCTCAGTGTAGCACAATATCAAACTATTAAGCCACTCATCTGTCAATCTATTATGTAGATATGTCTTGATTGTATTCATAACGGAAAAAGGCCCTTTCAACACATGATGTTGCTACTGGTAGAAGCGATGCTAACTTATTGAGCCGAAAAACCAATGGAAAAGCAATATCTCTTTCATGTTTAACCATTTGTATAGCCAAACTTCCCAAATCATGACACTTTTTGAATAAATCAACTCTTTGCATATGTATGAAAAGGTCTCAAGTTGATCTTTTATATTAGAACATTCAAGGTTAGAGAAATCTTGGTCATATATTTCGGTCAATCTAGCCATCTTTTCTATATCAAACTTAGCAAAAGAATCTCTTGGAGCAAGACAAGAGAAAAAAATAAGCAACACTGATGATACCTCATTGAAGCGATGGTCCGTTTCTGAAATAATAGCATCAAGATCAGCCAAGAAATTGCCATCTAGCCTTGACCGACCCCATCTAGGTATCGCCTCATCCGTGTTTGGCGCTGGAATCTTCTTATCATTGCAAAATGAAATGACTTCATCAAGTAATAGTTGCCATCCTTCATTTCTCAAAGTGACCAGTCTTGTTTTCACATTAATAATATTTTGATCTTTTTTGCAGCAATAGAGACAACTCATTAGTAATGAGAAGCACTTTCAACATTAACTTCATATTCAAAACAAAAAGAGAAGCTCTCCATTTTGCGCACCAAACCACTTGCTCGACTAGTATTCCGCTCTTCCTCATGAATCATTGATAGCACCTTGACCACATAATTCCACATGGACTCAACACGAGCTAATGTTGTTAAATGAGGACCCCCATCTTGTTTCTCTAGATCTAACCAAATTTGTACTTTGATGTTTCCCCTTTCCTGAAAAAAAATCACGAGTTCCCAATCTTTCCCAAATTTCTTCATGATGATTGGCAATTAGCTTATCTATTCTTTTACATGATGAACTTGCACTAGTCACAATTAAGCTCACAATTGGTGGGCAAAGAAGTAGGCATAAACAACATATGGATTCTCATCACGAATTTGGTTTTTCAAACCATTGAATTCACCTCTCATATTTGATGCTCCATCATATCCTTGTCCCCGTAGTCTAGCAATTGATAATCCATACTTGGCAAGCATTTCAAGCGAAGACTTCTTTAGTGATTTTGATGTTGTACCTCAACATGCTTGAGACCCAAAAAACTTCCCACAACCATTCTTTGTTTGATCACAAACTTGCAAATTTGCCCGAGGCTCCGCGACAAGCAATGACGACGGTTGGTGGTCTGGACGTCCAATGGCTAGGATTTGGCGGGCGCTGACACCTGGGGCAACAGATAGAGACGAGCGGTTTTGAAAGGATCGAGATGTTGCCTAGAGGGGGGTGAATATGTGTTACCACCAAATTCTTCGAACTTTCTCTCTTGAAGTTGGCTGCCAGTGATAGGGAGGTAGACTGCCTGTAACAGGGAGTCTGACCGCCTACCATAGTTGCATACCAAAAACTAACTCGAGCTACAAAACAACTTCTAGCACAAATACAACTTGGAGGGTGGCTTATATAGAAGATAAAGAGTAGCCATGCACACAAGATAACCACACCTAAAAAGATTGAAGTGAAAGCATAATAAAAGCTAGAAATCAATTAATGAGGCACATATAAAGGGAGACAAAATATTTGTTTTACTGAAGTTTGGATTCACCACATGGTACTCCTAGCATGAAGGGTCCTACTCTCCTTTGAGGAACTCTTTAGGGAGTGTGTCTTTTTAAACTCCTCCCACCGAGTCGGGTCTTTATCAACCACTTCCTCACTTTCATTAGCTTGCTTCTTCCCTTGCGGAGGCGAAGCACAACCCTCATAGACTTCTTGCTGCTCACCACATCTTGGGAGCTAGCTGGCGAAACCTAGCCGTCTAGGAGGACGAACCTCCAAGAGTAAAAAATGCAAGAACATTTTCTTGATGAGAATCACAAGTGCTCAAACTATGGAATGCTCTTCTCAGCTATCTTATGCTCACTAAACTCACAAGGCTCACTCAAAGCTTACTCTCTCAACCCAACTCAAAGGATATGGCAATATTTCACAAATCTCACAAAGCGATGTTGGGGAGAGCTTCTCACTGGTTTCTGATGTTCTTGGGCGTGTAGGAGTGGAATAGATCCAACAACTAGTAAAGGAGGGGGTGGAGGAGTATACTCAGCCCAACCCCAACTAGCTGTTGGAGACCAATTAGACCGCTCGTTTTGAAAAACTAATCGTTAGCCTTTAGGGAGTCAGACCGCCTATAACAGGGAGTCTAACCGCGTGTAACAGTTAGCACCCAAAACTCACAAAAGGGTTGTTAGTTCATCCGAAAGGTTGAACCGACCATTGGTAGCAAAGTTGGGATGATTAGCACACTCATAAAGTCACTCAAAGGCTATTCTCTCATAGGCTACATAAAGCACTGTTGATATTGGTCAATAAGCAAATGTTGCATCCCTCTTGATAGTATGTCATACCTATACTCAAGTCAATGAATAAATACAATGAAATTCACCTGAGTTTGTTGATCTTCGTCAATACCATACTTCGATCATTATCCACTTGAGGGTTTCAATATTGCTATCATACTTGAGCAAATTCAATCTTGAGCTAGTGACTTGACATATTCCGTTTTCCATGATAACTAATCTTTTAATCACAAGTCACTCTACTTTATCAATCATAACATATTTTGTTTTCCAAAGTGATGCCCATTTGACCGTTGATCCCTCAGTTCTTCGAGTCCAAGTCGTCACTTGCCCTTCACCCTTGCCTTGTCCATCAATTCAATGCACTAGATAACACTTTCACCATTTGGCCAACTAAGCTTCACATGAATTGCAATACAATATATGCATATGCGAGTCTTCTTCATATACTTATTTTTGATTGATAAAGAATAAACCATACATTGCAAGGTTCCAATAATAAGACCATCAGAGAAGATATAACCCCACGTCCTTGTATATTAAACTCATGAAGCCTTGCAATGTCATTGACAATAAATCTATTCTTTGATAGATTATCCCTTCACCAGTCAATCAAGTTTTTCAATTATTTTCGAGACTTGCCAACATATATCTTCATCATGAAATCCATCTCTTTGTTTAACTCAATCTTTGCTTATCATTGTTTTATTAGTGCAAATTTGGGCCTATTTGTGGTACCATTTCTCAAATGAATCAACTGCATTTTGTGATGATGGTATACCAAAATGAAATTGAGTTATTTCAACAAATAAATCCTAAAACATGGAAAAAGAGAAAGGCCTTGATAGTTTTTTTTTAGAAAACATCATGTTTCACTTCGTTTCAATTTTTTAGGTTGTTTGATTAACTAATTTGCTTAATTAGAACCAAACGAATGGTCTAATCCTAAAAGATTTACTCCTTATCGATCGATTGAGATCTTGCTTATCCATCAATCACAATGATTTCTATGAATGGGACTTTAGAGCTTGCCTGCTCGGTTGTAGAGGGAGACCCGAGACGGCTTGCACGACCAACGGTGGAGGCGGGAGAGACGACGAGCGAGGGTGCTGCTGGAGCCGACCAGCGGGAGATCCTCAACGGGCAGCAGCGAATCCAGCCTTGAATTCAGGGGGGCTCTTCTCCCTCCCTTCCATCTTCCTCTCCCTTTGTTCCTCCTCTTCTTGCTTCTAAAAAATGTAGGGGAGCTTCATGGGTTTTAGAGAGGTAGGGGGAGGGGGGCTGGAGCCCTTTGCATCCCTCTGGATCCGCCCCTATCAACGGATGGTTACGACACCAAGGGTTTACATGTCAAACAGATTCTCGTCGAGGTAGAGGAGGGTGGCGGCGGAGGAGCGAAGCGGTGGTGGAGGCAGCGGGTAGAGCGTTCCTGTTCTCGTGGTGGAGCGAGCACACAATAACGAAGAAGATGGGTGAGGAGGAAGAAAGAGATAGGAGAGAGGGGGATGACCATGAGCAGTCAAATGTACATCTAATGGCTACAAAGAGTAATTGATGGATAATTTATATGGAGATAGGCTTTAGGGTGCCTTAGCTTCTAGAAAAAATTATGAAGAAGCAACATATCTTGATCCAATTAATTGCTCGTCAACATACACTAATAAACCTATCACTAATCACTAGTGGTGAATCTAGAGGTGGGTTGGCCGGGGCTCAAGCCCCTCCTACACCTTGCACGTGCAATAGAGCCTCTTGCCACTCCTGCAAAAAATTACGAAGAAGAAATATAGAAAGAGAAGGAAGAAGAAAATGAAATAGGTAGAAGTTAAACCTCCTATATCATTGCGCTAGATCCGCCACTGCCAATCACGTAATCTTAACATTCAACATCGTTAAGATTGAAATTGGAAACACCGTTGAGAGTGGAATTGGAAATATTGTTGAGAAAATTCCTTATTTGACACTGGGGAAGTTCATAATTCCCTATTTGACACTCGAAACTTGAAAATTCCCTATTTGGCCCGGCTACAAATTTTCTTTCCCTATCTAACACTACCGTGAACTCTGTTAGATAGTTCTGTCGAGTTTGTACGATTTCTTGTCAGCCTTTTCCCGTATAGACAAATATACCACTCGGATCCAAATTAGAAGCAGGCTCATCTGCTCGGTCTTTTCCCTCTCCCTGCTTCTCGGTCTTTCCCTTCCCCCTCTACTCAAACCCTAGATCCAGTCGCCCAGGAGGTACGGTGACCGGAGGCAAGGGAGGCGCGGTCGCTGGCGTCTGAGGTGGCGTCGCCGCATGCGGGGGAGGCGAGGCCGCGGGCGAGCAGGGAGGCGAGGCCATGGGCGACCAGGGTGGCGTCGGCGCAGGCGACGACCAGCAAGGCGAGGCTACGGGCGAGAACCGGCGAGGCGAGGCCGTGGGCGACCTCGTCGGCGCGGGCGACTAGTCAGGCGCGGGTGTACTGGAAGGCGCCGGCGACGACCTAGCAGGGGCAGTGGCTGCCGTCGGGCTGCAAGGCGCAGCTCCCACAAGCAGCATGGAGAATGTTGCATCCGTCAAAGGCCATGGCAGTGGGGAACATGAATGGCTTCCTCAAGGGTCAGTTTGCTTACTCTACTACTAATTGTTTGAGATCTCTAGTAGTTGTCTCTGTTGAATGCTAAGCCCTAGGATGTAACTCCTATTTGCAGGATGCTTCCAAATTCAACATTTTTGGTAAAAATCAAGCTGTTTGGTAACCCAACTAGAAAGGAACTGAAACCAGTAGAGTTTGAGAAGGTTATTGACTATGACTTGATTAATTTCATGGATTTCATCCAGCCAATTGTAGATCAATACCCACCTGGATATTTGGAAGTAGCACATATTTAGTACTATGATGAGGAATTGAAAACCTTCCCAGAAGTAGAATGTGATAAGGATTTGATGTCTATGTTTGCTAAACATGGTCACACAAAGGTTGTGCTAATGTTTATTCAATATTGTCATCCATCTAAACCATATGAGCCTATCACTGAGTGGCACAGTCATGTTCAAGAGCAGCCTAGAAGCATAGAAAATGACGACGACGACGATGATGAAATTGAAGATAGCTACCTCTGCAACCCATTACCTGAGAACGAACACATGGGTGTTGATGAGGAGATGATGTACTTAGAGAATGAACCATGTGTCATTGGTTGTGATGAAAGGGACAAGGACGATGACCCACCTTCCAGCAGTGAGGATGACAGTGAGGCTGGCCAGATCGAGAATGAGAGTGAATTAGAGGCTGAGGAGGAAGAGTTAATAGGTCATGAGGCTGAACATATCCCAAATGCAGAATATGATAAAGAAAACCCTTCAATGACAGAAGGCAGCACATATCCCAACATAAAAGAGTTCAAATTGGCACTATCACATCACTTAGCAATGCCCCATTGGAGAAGTATGTTGACTTGTACTACTCTACCGAAAAATTTAGAGCATCCTATGGCCAACTAATTCCTGCTATGGATGATAAGAGGCAGTGGCCTAAATCTTCTCATGGATTTTTCATGCATCCGCCACTCTTGAGAGCCACAGCTGGTAGCCCTCGCAGTGAGCGGCATAAAGGCTGCAGTGACAAGAAAAGTACAAAACAACACAAATGTCCAATTTGTACTGAATATGGGCACCATTGGCACAACTACAAAAAAGGAAACCAGAAGACATTGCAGCAATGATGGTAGTGAGGTACAAAGGTTTTTTCTACTGTTTTGTTTCCTTTTTGTGCAACACATGTTTCTTGTTTGCTGTTTTGTTTAACAAAATGTACATGCTCTCTTACTGCACATGTAGAGGGCCTCCAAAGAAGAAGAAAAAGACCATCAAATCAGCTCACTCATCGACTGTGCCATATGAGGCCGATGCACCACAACCATCTATGTCTTCTCCACCAAGGTTTGCAGTTTTATACTTTTGCTATTCAACTTATGAAATATAGCAACAATTATATGCTGTTTTTTTTTCACCATAGTCAAAGCTTGGAAACCACAACTGAGACCACAGCCAAAAAGAAGGGGAAAAAGACCAGAACCAAAAAACTTGCATCACAAAGGTAACTCTTTCATATTCTTAATTTACTATGGTATTGCAAAAAAAAAATACTTCTTGTCTAATTGTCTTCCTTCTCGTTTTACCCCAAGTTTGGAGACCACGAATAACTCTAAGAGAAAACTTGACAATTCCGATCCTGGAGCATAAAAAAGGTATGAATCTTGCCACCATATCGTGCATGTCAAGAAGTTTGGAGACCACATTTACTTTGCATTGATTTCTAAAATTCTTGCCACCATATTGTGCAGGTCAAGAAGTGGCTCCAATCAACCTGAGGCCATTGCTACTGAACTTCCTGAGGAAACAGTTGCACCCCCAAAAGGCAAAGCCAAAGCCAAAACAAAAAAGATAGTAAAAAAAAATTGCTGCACTACCTATGCCATCACTTGACAGTCCTGCAATGGCTACAAGGGCCAAGAAAAGGGGCCCTGCTAGCCCTGCCATGAACACTAGAAGCAAGAGATGACTCACCTTATGATTTCAATTGATGTCTTTTGAACCATATGTATGGAAGTGCCCTGTGTTATGTAATGTTTGATTTGAACCTATGTAATGTTTGAACCTACTGTGAACCTAAGGATATCCTGAGCTCTAGGCCAAGTTATGCAGTGTGTTGAGATGCTATTGTGAATCTACTGTCAATTTATGCATGTCAAGTTATGTCTTGTGCTGAGGTGCCAAAATTGTTACAAAAATATTGTTACAAAATATTATAGAGCATTTTGTGCAAAAATTGAAATTTTTGGGCCAATACAATGCAGGACATGGAACGCTATATTATTTTTGTTAGCATATTCCTAAAAGAAAAAAAATCCATTTTTGGTCATCCAACTCTTGGCTCAGTTTGGTTTTGGCCATCGAACTCCAAAACCAGATATCTTCGGCCATCCAACTATCAAAACCGTTCAAATTTGGCCATTGGGCTGTTTTGATGAGTGGTTTTAACTTTTTTTATTTACAATTTAGTCCTTAGATCTTAAAATGATTATTACTTTTTGCTCGTACCTCAGATTTAGGTGATTCTTGTGGTCACGTGTTACTAACGGTGAGCACTAAATTTTAAAGTGATATTTATATTATTTTATCACTATTTTTTATATTATTTTTTTGGTCGTTGTGTAGAAAAAATAATATAAGAAAATTAAACAAACAATTATAAAATAATATAATCAATATTTTAAAATATAAAGCTCATCGTTACAAACACATGACCATTAGAATCACTTAAAACGGAGATGCAAGAAAAAAATAGTAATCATTTTAACATTCAAGGACTAAAAAGCACAAAATTAGTCCATTTTAATCCTTGGATCTTAAAATGATTATTATTTTTTCTCCTATATCTGATTTAAGTGATTCTAGTGGTCATTTATTCATAACGATGAAATTTATCTTTTAAAATGTGTTGATTATATTATTTTATAATTGTTTGTTTTACTTTTCTTATATTGTTATTTGTACGCAATGACAAAAAAATAATATAACAAATAATGATAAAATAGTATAAAGATCACTTTAAAATATAGTGCTCACCGTTAGTAACACGTGACTACAAGAATCACCTAAATCGGAGGTACGAGCAAAAAGTAATAATCATTCTAAGATCTAAGGACTAAATTGTAAATAAAAAAAGTTAAAACCACTCATCAAAACAGCCCGATGGCCAAATTTGAACGGTTTTGATAGTTGGATGGTCAAACATACCCGGTTTTAGAGTTCGATGGCCAAAACGAAACTGAGGCAAGAGTTGGATGGCCAAAAATGGACTTTTTCCTTCCTAAAATGACGTCAGGGGGCAATACAATGCAGGACATGGAACGCTGTACGAACGTCGGGGGCAAAACAAACAGTGTCCTCTTCTCATGGCAGCGGTAGATAGGGAAGCAAAATTTGCAGCCGGGCCAAATAGGGAAGTTTCAAGTTTCGAGTGTGATTATGAACTTTCCCAAAGTCAAATAAAGAATTCTCTCAATATTGTTCGCATGCAGGTCACGTGCACTTCCTGACAGTCAATGGTCGCGTGACCTATCGCGTGTGTCCCCCCGATGAACGGTGAACCCATCCGCCGCTGCCAGAAGCCCAGAAACAGCAGCAGCAGCGAACCCGTAGCGTCGCCCACCTGTCGCCGATCGCATCCACCCAAAAAAACACCTCTCAGCTTCCCACTCCACTCCGCCCTGTCGCTCTTGGCTCTAGCAGAATCCACCAACTCCCCGGCCCTCTGCATTAAACAAACCCGGATCCACGCAAGCAAGGCCGGCCGGCCGCGAGGCCCTCGAATACAAAAGGATGCTCGCCACGCCCGCGCCCACCCGCAGCCCCGCGTCACTCCGCCTCGCCCCCCACTACTCCCGCTTCCGCTTCCACCACCAGCGCGAGTCGCGAGGCACCGGCACCGGCGCCGGCGCCGCCGGGCCACGGCGACCCGTCCTTCTCAGGTGCGCCCCGTCCCCCGATCCATTCTTCGATCCGCGAGCGCGGTTGATCCTGATCGATCGGTCATTCACTGCTTGGCTTTCGCCTGCTGCAGGTGCCGCGGCGGGACGACCCCGCCTGCTGCTGCTGCGGGAGCGGCGGCGGAGGAGGGGAGGATGGCCGAGGCGGCGGCGGCGTGGATGCGGGTGCTTGAGGAGGGCGTGTTCCGGTTCGACACGTCCGAGGCCGCGCACGCCGCGGCGGGGCCCAGCCTCTCGTTCGCGGACCCACGGCTGCGGGAGGCGCCGCGGGAGGGGGCGGACGCGCCCGCGGTGGTCCCGGCGTTCCGGGTCGCGGCGGGGGGCGCTCAGGAGGTCGTGCTCAAGGTAAGGCGGACTGGGACGCCACGCCACACGTGTACTGGCCGAGTGGCCGTTGGTTTGGTTTGGAACTTAGGATGCGGGCGATGCTCTGGGATGAACGTTTAGCCGCGTTCGTCTCGTTTTTTTCTTTTTGTTTTTTAATGGATCGGTTGCCTCGTCTCGTTCTGCTGGTGGAATGTCATTTGGATGGGTGGTCGTCTGGATTGTTCTCCCTGTTGGCTGATGGGGAGAGCGCGCGAAATGCTGATCCAAGCGATCCGCATGTCTGTTAATCTTTTGATGCTGAATACTGTGCACGCATCGGAGTAATTGCATTAAGATAATATATAAATGTTGCAGCCATAATACACGGATAGTTTAGAGGTGGATTGTTTTGTCACTGCCATCCTTAAAAACACTAATGTACACCTTTTGATACAAGTCAAAATTGCTAAGCCAACACGTATTATTTGCACGTTTGGCCCTTTTGGATGATGAGTGTAAAATAGGACCTTCTCAAACAAGACAAGGAAGAAACCTAGATGTTGATCTCGACTGGATGCACTCAGCATAGTTATATTTTTTTGTAACGATTTTTCCACCAATGTTGCTGGCTATTTTCAGTTCGATAGTCCACACACTGAACTGGACCTCTTAGTGGTCTGAAACTGATGGCCTCAGATGAAAGTTGGAACCATAGTTTCAGTACAGATTTCTTATCCATGGGTGCAGGTGTTCCACTAGTGACTTTACAATCTCGAGGTGTTTCAAAAAATTGTCAAAAAAATCTTGTATGTAGTGTGCATAAATTAGTGTTGCTTTGATAGTTCAGATTCAAATTCTTCCCAGATGCCAAGAAACAAAATGGGCAAACAGTCAACAAGGCACTGTTTTTTTAACGGAAAAATCTAAGATGAATTTTGAGACTGAATTTTACTGGTTTATTTAACTTTGTGTGTACTACAATTATGATTTTTTTAATGACTTTTGGAAACATTGATACATGTTGGTTTAGCTATATTTTGTCTTAGGGGGATGCCGGAACTCCAGGACACTAGTGGTTTTTTGTTCCTGTTTTTGCTCCCAACATGTATTTATTTATGTTTGATGTCTATATGCGTGCAGTATTATCTCCCTGAAATTCTAAAACAGATGTGTTTAGGCTTACTTGTTTTCTTTTAATTGAGCAGCTTCCATCTGGAACATCTTTCTATGGTACTGGAGAAGCGAGTGGCCCACTTGAGCGAACTGGGAAACGAGTATGGCATCTGCTTTAAGAAAATATATATTATATTTGAGTTAATTTCTCAAAGCCACAACAATCAGCATTGAACAAAGGTTCAACTGTTGACTACACAAAACTAAGTAGTCATCATAAATTGTAATTCACAATGTTATGAACAGTTGTAGTTTTGCTAAATTAACTCTGTACATTTTTTTATCCTGCTTCTGTAACAGATTTTCATGATATATATTCATATATTTTTATCAGGTTTTCACATGGAACACAGATGCATGGGGTTTTGGGCCAGGAACCACTTCATTATACCAGTCACACCCTTGGGTTTTGGCTGTCCTCCCTGACGGAAAAGCTTTGGGTGTCCTTGCTGATACCACTCGGCGCTGTGAGGTATGCACCAGTACTCATTATAAAGCATTTTATTTGTGGTGTGTTAACTAATCTGTGTCTTGAACTGAATGACTGTTTACTATGACAGATTGATTTGAGACAAGAATCTACTATAAAGTTTTCTGCCTCAGCTGCCTACCCTGTCATTACTTTTGGGCCATTTAGTACCCCATCTGATGTTATGACATCTTTGTCACATGCAATTGGTATTTCTATCATGTCTTAACCAATATTTTTCTAGCACTAACAATATACACAAGTTCTAAACTGTATTTCTGTGAACAGATATACCTACATGCTATTGCTATACTAAGTTAAATTTTATTTCATTTATAAATAGTAAAACTGTCTATCTCTATCGTCTGTCCTAATATGAATGCATTTATAGTAATAGGAAGTATCATATTATGTTTGATACATTTTGTAAATCACGATAGCTTCAAAGCGTTAATTAGCAGAGTATCTTATTTTTTTGTTGACTGACTGATCTAATATTTTTTTTGCACTGGTTTATTCGTTTGAGGCATATGATATATGTGTTACGGTAGAATGTAGGGTCTCTATCTGCTGCCCGTTTTGGCATTCTCTCTGCAGTTTATTTTTTACCAAACAAGACATTAGCTATGTTGGGAGAATCATTGCTTCTATCTAACTAGCCAGAACACACACATGCAAGTTAGGTGTTCTATGTTATTTTTACTTCCTAACTCCTCAAATAAGGTGGGAAAATAAATTCCATTGTAGGTACTGTGTCCATGCCACCAAAATGGTCACTAGGCTATCATCAATGTCGTTGGAGCTATGATTCGTCCGAGAAAGTACTTAAGGTATCTTCTTGTAAGAGTATATTATCAAAGTGTATTTCCTTTTCTAAAGAAAACAGTAATGTAATATTTCAGTTGCAGCAACGCAACTCCTGCTCTGCTGTTGTGATGTGTAAAGTGTGTATGTAGTATTATTGACACAGTGTTCATTTAGTGTCTTCTTCGAAATGCAAAAATCAAATCCTGTGCCTATGCGAACTAAGAATTGATGGACAATGCACACAGCAAGACATTAATGTTTCCATAAAATAATTTTTTTGAACTGAGTATCCATAAAATAATTGCTTGCCTATATCTTCGTTCTAATTATACAAAACTACATACGTGAACTAGGGTACTCTGATAGGGGACCACATAGTTCACCTCGATTCTATTCGTTATGTCGCACTTGTGTACTATTTACATACTGCCCCCGCTGATGAGAATGATATAAAAAAATAATAATTCTGCACTCCAATCAAGGTGAAACCTCAAGTAATCGTAGAGTCAAACCATGTGATCTTAATTCCACACATCAAATGTTCTAGACTTCAATTGATTACTACAGGCCTCTCTCTCTCTCTCTCTCTCTCTCTCTCTCTCTGTGACAATATTACACCAGTAGGTTTTATAGATCATTTTTTTTGTGGTATACATGTTATTTTATAGAAGTACTGGTCCAAATTTTGCATTCTGGCTTTTGGAAAGTAAAAAATAGCAAACATAGATGTGGTGGCAAAGGAAATGCATGGAGCATACTGTGCTTTTCAAACATGGTGATAATCTTCATAAGGTGAAGTAGAAAACAATTATGACTATAGAATATAGATTGAACTTTTCTTGCTTGTGTTGTAAGTTGGCATTTAGATCATGTTATATTGGAAATTATAATGTTCTTTTTCATGGACCATCTGAAGTTATTCAAACCATTTTTTGCCATCCATTTGCAATCCGCTTTACGTAAGAATATGTCACATTTTGAGATATAAGAATACAATGTTATGATATTTCATCCTGATGATTGGTTATTTATTGCTTCCACAGGTTGTTAGAACATTTAGGGAGAAAGGCATTCCTTGCGATGTTGTCTGGATGGATATTGACTATATGGATGGTTTTAGGTGCTTCACGTTCGATAGTGTAAAGTGCTCGTTCTTTTGTGGTTGCTACATATAAGTATTTTAACAACTGCATTGTTTTTTTCATGTCTTGTCTCAAAAATTATACTGCATCAGAACTGAACCTCCACTTATTTTCTATGTACTCCATCTGTTCTTAAATTAATAATGCTTAGGACAAGCTAATTAGTAATTTGTCCTAAACGTTATTTACTTAAAGATGGACGGAGTACACTTTCAGCTGAACTTTAGTATTCTTTCAGGCCCAAACAACTTTCTATGATGTTTGATTCTAATGAACTCTATTTGAGCACTTTGCTATTGATATGCTACAGAACCGATTCCCTGATCCAAAATCAATGGTCGATGATCTCCATTCCATTGGTTGCAAAGCAATCTGGATGCTTGACCCAGGAATCAAGAAGGAAGAGGGTTACTTTGTTTATGATAGTGGTTCAAAAAATGATGTTTGGATTCAAAAAGCAGATGGCAGCCCGTTTGTTGGTATGAATCACTGACTTTAAATAAGCTTCATTGTCATCTTCTTGAATGTTTGGACGATATGCTCATTTTAGTCTAAATTTAGGGGAGGTATGGCCTGGTGATTGTGTTTTCCCTGATTATACGACTGAAAAAACACGTGCCTGGTGGGCTAGTTTGGTAAAAGAATTCATCTCTAACGGTGTTGACGGAATATGGAATGACATGAATGAGCCTGCTGTGTTCAAAGTACGTGATCTACATATTTAATGTCATCTTGTTTAAATTTTCCTATTAACCGAAAGTGTTGGTCTGAGCTTGTAGACTACCACGAAGACAATGCCTGAAAGCAATATCCATAGGGGAGATGCTGATATTGGCGGTGTTCAAAATCATTCGTATTACCACAATGTATGTTTTTGTTTATCTGTCATGGGTAGTGGCTAATGACATTATAATTAGGTCATGTATTATTTTCTATGTGCTGTCTACTGTCCTCTATAATTTATTGTGTTTGTAATTTTCAGGTCTACGGAATGCTAATGGCAAGGTCTACTTACAAAGGAATGGCAATGGGTAATGCAGATAAACGGCCATTTGTTCTTACACGAGCTGGTTTTATAGGAAGCCAGCGCTATGCTGCCACATGGACTGGTGATAATCTGTCAAATTGGGAGCATTTGCACATGAGTCTACCAATGGTTCTTCAGTTGGTAAGTGAAACATTTGTTCTAATACTCAAAATTGTTCCCATTTAATTTTTTTGGGGTGTGTAATTTTTTTTTTGTTTGTAATTTTGAAATATTTTCCCAGTGGCTCCCAATATGATGGGAGTCTACCAACGGCGCAGGGAACTATGTATGAATGTCTGGCTGCTTGTGCATGGCTATTTTGGTGGCTAGTTATTTTAGCAATTAGTTTATTGTTGTATTCAAATACTCTGTGTACAATCTTGCAATCTTGCAGTCGAATGCAACTGACAGTCAGTCAATGTTACTTAGTGCTTGTAGAGAATTGGGGAAACACCTCGAAGTAGCCTGCAAATTAGGATAGCACACGCAACCAAAAACACGCAAATGTGTATAGGAGGGTGGGGAACCAAAGAGACGAAAGTGAGGAATTTCGTTCTTAATGGCAG
This sequence comes from Digitaria exilis, assembly GCA_015342445.1. Classification (NCBI taxonomy): domain Eukaryota; kingdom Viridiplantae; phylum Streptophyta; class Magnoliopsida; order Poales; family Poaceae; genus Digitaria; species Digitaria exilis. The sequence goes on from JACEFO010002599.1 coordinate 1,065,842, forward strand.
AGGAGGGGCGGCGGTTTAGCAAATATGTGGCTGTAGACAGTGCCTCAGCCCAATAAGTGGGCGGCATGGAGGCATGGATAAGCAATGTACGCACAGAATTGTTGAGCGTACGCAAGACACATTCGGCCTTTCCGTTTTGTGGTGAGGTATAGGGACAGGATAAGTGAAAAACGATGCCGTGATCAAGGAAGGACCGCTGCATAGCATTATTCACAAATTCAGTCCCATTATCAGCTTGAAAGCATTTGACGGGAAGATCGAACTGTGTGCGCACAAATGAGAGAAAATCTAGAATATGTTGATGAACCTCAGATTTGTGTTTAAGCGGAAACGTCCAACAATAATGCGTGAAATCATCCAGCAAGACCAAATAGTAAGAACAACCAGATATGCTAGTAACAGGGGAGGTCCAGACATCACAGTGAACAATCTCAAAAGGTGAAACAGTACGAGAAGTAGAAGCACTAAACGGAAGACGCGCATGCTTGCCAAGCTGACAGGCGTGACATAGCGAGTGGTCTAGTTTATTACATGAGATTAAATTGTTCTGTCTAAGAGAAGCTAAGACTGCTGGACCGGGGTGACCAAGGCGACGATGCCACAAGGACGAGGAGGCTGCAAGCATGGCGTGAGCGGTGGTGGTGACAGCTGAGGGGATGGTGTAGAGGTCGCCAGCACTATTGGAGCGAAGAATCACGCGCCCCGTCTTGGGTTCCTTAACAGAGAAACCAAAGGCGTCAACTCGATGGAACAACTATTGTCGCGAGTAAATTGACGAACGGAAATCAAGTTACGAATAATAGAGGGAGCGACACGGACGTTATTCAAAACGAAGAGAGACGTGTCTGTGGTGAGAACCGAAGAACCTCGGGACGTGACAGGGATATGTGCACCATTGCCTACAGTAATCGTAGAATGAGCAGCTGGGAGGCGAGAGAGGAGTATACCGTCCGAGGAGTGTATGTGGGTGGAAGCGCCACTGTCCATCACCCATGAGTTGCCTTGGAGCGCCATCTGTTGAAGAGCAGCCACCAAACCGGCCTGATCCCACGAGGGAGAAGAGGCCGGCGCCTGAGGAAGAGAGCGGAGGGCGGTGTGAGCCTGAGGAGCAGGGCCAAGGATGCCCTGGCCGCCACGCCAAGGCTGTCCGCCCGCAGACCAAGCTGCACTTGAGCCACCAGCCGGTGCGCCCTGCTGTGCCGCCCATGGATTGAAGCAAATCCAGGGGCCGGTGGGCTGGGGAGCACGGAACTGCTGTTGCTGGCCGCCACCGTTCTTCTTGAAGTTCTTGCGCCGCTGCTGACCGGTGCCGGTGCCCTGGTGCTGCTGCGGCTGGCGCTGTTGCGTCTGCTGCTGCTGTTGCTGCTGGACAGGGGGCGAAGAGGACGAGCGGCAATCAGCACCGCAGCCAGTGGAGTTGGTGGAGGCGACCAGGGCAGTAGACGCAGACACCTTGGCCTCATTGGCCAGACGAAGCTCTTTCAGGGTGAGCTGATCAAGGGCCTCGTTGAAGGTGATGCCGGCGGTGGAGGCGATGATGTCGGCGGTGTTGCTGTAGACGGAGTTGAGGCCGCGAAGGAGGTTGAGGACGAGGGTGCCGTTGTCAACGGCGTGGTCGACGTCGGACAGGGCATCGGCAGCCTTCTTCATGGCCTTCCCGTAGTCTTAGATCGACAGGTCTCCCTGAGTCAGGGTGTGGAACGCGTGACTCAGGAAGATCGCACGAGGTGCCTTGTTCGCCTCGAAGCGCTGTTGGATCGCAACCCAGAGCTGGCGGGCAGTCTGATTCTTGGCCATCGTGAACTCGAGTACAGACTCGGCGATGGAGCCATAGAGCCAACTGCGAACGCAGCAGTCGGCCGCACGCCAATTGTCGGTGAGGGGGTTGGGAGCAGGGGTGCCATCGATGTGCGCGAGAAGGCCGAACTTCCCGCACAACGCCTCGAAGTATTGGCACCACTTGGTGTAGTTGGAGGCGCGAAGCTCCAACTGCATGGGGACGTGGGATTGGACGGCGACGGAAGAGTATGGAGCCGCCATCGGAACGTCAGCCAGGGGGAGAGTGTCGACGATTTGAGGAGGGGAGGCGCCGACAGAGGAGGCACTGCTGTCGCCGGCGGAGGAGGAAGATTTGTCGGTGATAGAGGACATCAACAGATTGGATCTGTTGGGGTGAGGGCGGCCGACCAGGGAGGGCGGCGCGCAGGGGAGAGATCACGGCCAAAGGGGGGGCGCGATCAGAGAGGGGGGCAGCGGAGGGAGGCCCGGGTTGGGAAACCTAGGACTCGTGATACCATGTAGAGAATTGGGGAAACACCTCACACCCAAACGTGGGGGGGTGACCTTTCATTATATAGGCCGTATAGGCTTGGAGTACAAGAAAACACAATACAAGCACAAATACAATTCTATCTCTAACAGTGCTGGGATTGAGAACCATGGTCTTCTGTGTTAGTCAAAATTTGGTTCCTTGGTTAGTTGTGCTTCCGTCACAGTTTTACTATTCTTTTCTCGAAGTTTTGACATGTAAAAACTGAGATTGTTGCAATGGCTAGATTATTTTTACTATGGACCATGTGACAAGTTGTACGATTTAAGCATGTTCTATGGTCTAACATTATTGTTATCTGATCAGGGTCTCAGTGGTCAACCATTGTCGGGCCCTGATATTGGTGGTTTTGCCGGAAATGCTACTCCAAAACTTTTTGGAAGATGGATGGGTGTGGGTGCATTGTTTCCATTTTCACGTGGCCATACCGAAACTGGAAGCATTGACCATGAGCCATGGTCCTTTGGTGAAGAGGTAGGAGTACATGCTCCCTAGAATGCGATGAAAATGTGTACTCAAGAACGCATGAAAATTTTCTATGCTCCAAGAAGCTTGATTCATTGTGCATGTTTCTTCTTCACTGCAGTTTATCTTTGCATGCAGTACATGGGTGATGGTTAAATTTTAGTGTCTTTGTTATGCTCCTTTTGTGCAGTATACTTGCCACACTTCTATAAGCTAGCTTGTTCTTGAGATTCCAAACATCTGTTGAGCATTTCTTCCATTTTTTATGCCAGTCAATATGCTGTGCATCATAATTTGATCTGCAGTTATTTTGTTCTGTTAAAGTGGATAGGGTTCGATGGGGTTACTGTTGTGCTTGCAATTTCTGCTTCTGTGCATGGTAGATTCACAGGTGGCTCGAACTTCTAAGGGTTTTGTATGCTGTGTTCTTATATTGCTGTACCCTCGGATGTAACTTACAAGGTACATTTTTTAGGTCTGATTCCCTTGCCGTTGCAACAAATACCTCCTCTGTTGTTTTTATTTGGACATTTTTTTAACTTTCTGTGGTTGAGGTGGTGTCCAGGTTGTAGGCGTGTTCCATATTTTTGGTATCATGAAAATATCTTTTAGTCAAAAAAATATTAATGTTGGTTTCATCTAGCCAATATATTTGGACATACTGATGGCTGAACTGTAAAAACTACAGTAACATGGGTTTTAGCCATTTAGGATATCAAAGGAAAAGTAAAGTTGAGTTATGTTTTCAGGCAATTTAGTTTCTCCAACAATAAGTGTAGCATATGTAAATATTTTGTTAATAAACTCAGGTCTTCAGGAAAGTTGAGTTATGATTTCAGCTCTTTTTCAACTGACTATTCATTTTAAGAATGTAAAGTATGGTCATGTGTGCCATAATTTTAATCAACATATACTAAAAATCAGCAGTGAAGTTCGAAACATCGTGGTAGCAGTCCGTTATTTGATAATTGGGTTGAGTTTTATGTAATATTCTTCAGAATCAAAGCCCCTTCTGGCTATTTAGCATTGATGCTTTTGTATTTGAGAAAGCACTGGCTAATTGGAAAACTTCGTAATTATTTCAGTGTGAGGAAGTTTGCCGCCTTGCTCTACTAAGACGGTACCGGCTACTGCCACATATCTATACTCTTTTTTACCAATCACATACAAAGGGTATACCGGTTGCTACTCCAGTTTTCTTTGCTGGTAATCTGTTCTCACTTTGTATCATCCAATTTTAAGTTGGTTCAGATGCTCGTAACTAGTAGGAAGATAGAACAGTAGAACACATGTGGCATGTTGTTGCCTCTTTTCTTTGTGATCAAAACTTTATAAAAGATATTTAAAGGCTTCTTAGATTGAGACTGTTTGGTGGGTTCTTCCAAGGATGCAGTTATTAACAAACGTTATGTTGCATTCCATTTTTTTTTTTTGTAGACTCACAAGACCCTGAACTTAGGAAAGTTGAGACTTCCTTTCTCCTTGGACCACTTTTAGTCTGTGCAAGGTATTATCTTCATATCGATGGCTTGACAATATCTTTTTCTCTTGCTGCTTGGTATGTATGTGCATTTGCTTTCATGTTGCTATGTGCCTGTGCCTCAGTGGATTTGTTTTTACAGATGATTTTGAATCATCAATTGAAAAGTGTTCAATTTTCTGTCATCGATTATATATATATATATATATATATGAAAAGATGTCAAAATGCCAAGTGGTCTTTTTCAGCATTTTCTCTATGCTTTGGTATCTTTAATCTTTTTGGTGTTTGCAGCACTTTACCTGATAAAGGAGCTCATGAATGTGCACACAAGTTACCAAAGGGCATATGGTTGCCTTTTGATTTTGCAGATTCACACCCTGTAAGTTGGTTCTTAAGCTCCTAGTTTGCTAACTTAAGTACAATTCCAAGGCTTACATATGGATGGATAATTGTGTAGGATTTGCCAGTGCTCTATTTACAAGGCGGAGCAATTCTTCCTGTAGGTCGTCCTATTAAGCATGTTGGTGAAGCTAGTTTGGAGGATGATTTGACACTATTTATTGCATTGGACGAAAATGGTATGCGCCTTCTCATTTTCTGAATATCAGGTATTGGTGGTATCCTTAAGTTCCAACATGTCAGATGGGATTGAATGAATAAGAAAACAAAATTTGATCTGCTGCACATTACTCTGTAATCTGTTTTTCCATTATAGGATTGTAGCTCTTTTGTTACACATATATTTTCTATTCAAGATATTGATTTCAAATAGTGTCAAAATTTTGTGCATAATGTTTCTCAATGACTTGGCTTGTTTTGCAGGAAAAGCTGAAGGTGTTCTCTTTGAAGATGCTGGAGATGGGTATACATTCACAAAGGGAGACTATCTTTTGACATACTATATTGCTGAACTCCACTCATCAGTTGTTACGGTCAAAGTCTTCAAATCTGAAGGGTCATGGAACAGACCAAAAAGAAACTTAAAAATAAATGTATTGCTCGGTGGAGGTGCTATGGTATGCCACTATACCTACTGCCTTCCATTCTTTTTTTTTTCACTCTAGAAATGGACATATCTTTGTTATAATTTTAAAACCGCTTTTTTTTTTCTTTTCATTCAGATAAGTGCAGATGGTGTTGATGGTGAAGAAATACACCTTACAATGCCTCCTGAATCTGAACTGTCCAGCTTGGTTGCAGCTAGTGAATTTGAGCACAAGAAACGATTGGGTATTTGTCCTACCGTTTATTATCCATAAGGAAATTGTTACTGTTACTGTATTTGTCCCCATGGTTCTTGTAGTCTTAGCTTTGTCTCATACTGGCACATTGTGATGGTCGTACAGAGATGATTCAGCCTATACCTGACATTGATGAGCCATCAGGACAGGAAGGTGCTGAGCTATCAAAAATACCTGTTGATTTAAAGAGTGGAGAATGGTCGCTTAAGGTTGTTCCTTGGATAGGTGGTCGTATTCTCTCTATGACCCATCATCCTTCTGGTATGGTTCCCCTAGGTTTTAATATATTCTAATACGTTTTGTTATTCTTCATGCAAATGCATTGTAAATAGATCAATAACTTAATTTCTTGTTAGCTTGAGTATTTTATTAATTATTACCTAAAAACAGTTCGAGTATCATTTTGCGATTGATATGTGCAGATACCCAGTGGCTCCACGGCAGGATTGAGATAAATGGTTATGAAGAATACAGTGGAACTGAATATAGGTCTGCTGGCTGCACAGAGGAGTACAAAGTAATCAGGTAATGGAAATCATCATTTCAGACTATTACTTGTGATGTTATCTGTTGCCTGTGAGTGAACATTTCTTGGCTAGTAGTTCCTGTTTTGTCCTATAAATAAAGTTGAAAAAACTACAGGATGTACCTTGAGCAATCTGGAGAGGAGGAATCTATTTGTATGGAAGGAGACATTGGTGGTGGTCTGGTTCTCCAGCGCCAGATATCTATTTTGAAAGACAACCCAAAGATTGTTCAGATTGAGTCCAGCATTCGGGCAAGAAGTGTGGGAGCTGGTTCTGGTGGATTTTCAAGGTGAGGATCTTCTCCCGTGAAACTACTCGTGTAAACCCTTAATGAGGTACAGTCCATCGGTTAAAAAAAAATGAGGTACGGTCCACCTCTTCACCTTGTAGAAATTTAAGCAACAAAGAACCCCAGAGTTGCTCCGGTGCACTCAGTGTTACATGGACACGGGTGCGGGTGTCGGTGTCCGACTCGGGTGCGGGTGTCCGATTCGGTAGAATTTTTGGGGACACGGCAAATAACACTTGGAATCTGACACAGGTGTCGGAATCTGACACGGGTGCGGGGTATCCGACTCGGCAAAAAAATTAGGACACGGGTGTCCCTGTGGAGATTTTGACCTCAACTCCGATAGTGTATTTGAGGTCCATCGTATGCCTTGTCTTATGGATCATTAGATTACTTATCACTGATAATTATCCTTGCTGGCATGGCATGGCTCCGCTGTAGCGAACCACATTGGAAAAAAGGGGAAAACTACCTTCCTTTTGCTCTCTCTTTTACCTTAATAGTTGTCCCTTTCTCCAACTGTGACCAGCTAGTTGTTCAGGCCTAAATAGCCGGATGCCACGTCTTTTTGCTGGTTCAATCCTGGCTTCGTCCCCACAACCAGCAAAATTGCCATGACTAAACTGGCTGTTTTTGTTGCTTGAAGAGGACCATCGAAGCCATATTGATCACCTTGAAGAACCAAACAAACAAAAGAATTAACAAACCAGTTAAATTACTCTTACTCTCTGTTCATGATTTAAACTCAAGTGTCACCACAGAAGAAGATCAAGCTTTTCTAGTAGATTTTGCTGGAATTAAAAGTACGACCTTGAGGAGGAAAATTGTTCTATACAATTAGCAGCTTAATCAAAAACAAGTGAAATTTTATCAAAGAGCAACTTGGCAAATGAAGAAAGGCAATAGGTCGCTGGTCATCTGCATGTTGGTAGCCAGTGATTATAGATGCTGCGAACTTATTCTACAACTGCTGCACAAAGCTATGGTTATGCGCACACTAACACTGCGCTTGCCGCCTGCCTCTATGGTGCCTAGATAGTAGATACAGTAACTGCTAATTATTGTTTGGGGGGAATTACAGAACAAAGATGACACCAGATATAGAACAGTTAGGCACGTTTGTGTTTCTGCGCATTATCTTACCTTGTCCCTAGTCATGTATTGGATTATTTACTTTGGAGCTTGCATCTAATATCTTTGCTCAATTATTATAGCAGAAACTTAGCTATTTCCTTCGTTCATGGAAGATTGTCATTTTGGACACTAACATGGTCACTTGCATTCTAATTTGTTTACGTAGTACCATTGTGAACTGTATGCAAAATGACCAGGTTCAATATTTTGAAAGTACTTAATACAAATCTAGTTTGCCCATTTTCAAAATCTGAAGAAGAATATTTAAAAGGATGCTGGTAAGTCTAAATGAGTAGACTGTATGCAACTCAAATTGACATTTCTACATTGGATTTGTTATGAGGTTATTTGCAGTTTTTTTTTTCAAACTGGTCAATTGACTCTTTTAGCCTACCCCAACTTGCTTGGGACTAAAGGCTATGTTGTTGTTGTATGTTGTTGGTCAATTGACTCTTTCAAGAATATCTTTTAAGACATTGAATTATGTTTTGCCTCTGAAGGCTGGTCTGTTTACGAGTTCATCCTACATTCACGCTCCTGCACCCAACTGAGGTGGTGGTTGTATTTACGGCCATCAATGGTTCAAAGCAAGAGATTTCTCCAGAGTCGGGAGAAATAGCATTTGAGGGAGACCTCAGACCCAATGGTAAGTTACTCTCTGCACCGTTCGAAAACTCTTAACACCTCACCCATTTCTGTCAGCCCATTCATCTCCCTTTTCCACCATTTGGCAAATTCTCAGGGGAATGGATGCTAGTAGACAAATGTGTCGGGCTGAGCTTGGTGAATAGGTTCGATCCCAGTGAGGTTAGCAAATGCTTGGTGCACTGGGGAACCGGTGATGTGAACATGGAGCTTTGGTCGGAAGAGAGGCCAGTGTCCAAGCAGACGCCGCTGAGAATTTGCCACCAGTATGAAGTGAGGCAAACAAACTGAACACAGCCAGGACTGCAGAAATAAATCGTCCAAGAGTGATCCACGGTCGTGCACTAGAACTCTTTTCTAGGTCTTGTTTTGCGTACGCTTCAGAAGGTTTGGGATCTGTAGGAGGAAGTTTGGTCTGCTGAAACATTGTTGCTCTGAAATCCCTCCTTTCATTTAAGAGGGACGTCATTAATAAAGCTGATGCGTAAACTCCAGTCTTTGTCGCTTCTCTGTATTCAATATTTCAATTTATCAGATTCTTTTTCACAATCATGATTCGGTAACTGGAAGATGGATTCCAAACTTTAGCAGTACTGGCGAGAGGATGGCGGGCACTGGACGCTTTCGCCTTCTGCTCACAAAAGGAACGCGAGTGTGACAGGTTGGGCGTAGGCGCGTAGCATCATGCTAGCAATAATCTACCTGCTTGAGGGCTTATTCGGTTTGGTAGGGATCAGACCAGATTGTAGGATTGAGCACGTTTATATATGGGGACATATATGGTGAAAACCAACTTCTCATGGAAACTCCAATCTGGACCACACGATGTTGATTCAAGGGTGAACCCAAATCAGGTGGAAGGGGTGATTTACAAAACTCAGGAGAGGTGGGAGGGATGATTTGCAATACGCTTTTGCAAATCACCCCTCCCACCTGATCTGGTCACGCCCTTGGATCAACATCGTGTGGCCTAGATTTTAGTTTCTATAGTTTCCACAGAGATTGGTTTCCATAGGATACGTTGCCTTTATATATTCCTCTGCCGCCTGAAGCCGTGAAGCATTCTGCGCTTCTACTCTCTCTGAGCTTTCTATTGCTGTGTGCATTTTGGCCCACTAAGGTTTCAGCCTACATGACGGAAGAAAGAAAGATTATGATCCAACGACATGAGTTCCGGCTCACGAAAACAAAACAATTTTACCTGCATTTTCTATAATCTTCTGATAGATCTTAGTTTTCACATCTACAGATAACCACGGCAGTTGAATTCCCACCCAAACCTATCTTAGCCCACTTTGACCCTATGAACTTTGTAAGGAAGACTAACCATTCTCAACAGTTTTGTTAAATACGTTCAACATTTTTCTTAGACATGCATATTCAATATTTGATGTTGAAAATTCAATTGAAATTACAAAACACAAAATATTGAAACCGTAAACACCAAATGTTGAAGAGTAAATTGAAAATGCTGAACTCTTCTACCGGACCCGAGCATCTTTTTCTCTGGCGAGAAGACGCAAGCACCGCGACACGATCAGCAGGACGGCGGCTGCGGGCTAGCTGGCGACAGTAGGGGCGGGGAGCCGGTGGGTTAGAGTTAGGGTGTGTAAGATGGTTGTTTGCATGAATCGAACACTAAAAGGTGAAAATGCTAAAATATACCTTAGGATGAATTGTTTTTTTGAGATAAACCTTAGGATGAATAAAGATAGATGGATAGGAGATACGCAAAGGACACTCGTGCGTGATATAGACCGAGGATTGGATTGTGAGGCCCATAGCAGGACGATATCCTCAGCCCACTCCGGCCCATTTCATTAATCCGTTTCCGACTTGCGTTCTGAGCCGAGTGCCAGACGGACGCCCGGACGCCGGCTTACCTCTCTGCCCTTTTTCTTCGTCGTCTCCTCCCGTTTCGTCCCCGCGTCGCACCGTCCCGGCGAAATCGAGCTCCCGTTCCTTTACAGCACACAAATCGCGGTCCCTCAATTTATTACGATTGCAGCGAGCCGTCGGGGGAGAGGCGACGAGGTGGTGTTCTGGTGGATCATGGCATCTCGACGGCCTGACATCGGCTCCTCCTGCAATGGCTCCCACGGTTAGAGCCCTCCCTGACGCTGCAAGCTTCGCCCCTGCCCTTCAGGTATCTTCCCCGGCGACTCCTCTTATTCTGCAATACCTAGGTCCAAAAATCCCCTTGTGATTTTGCGCTGAAGCATTTGCTCGTCCCTTAAAATCCTTACTGCGTTACTTGAAGTTAGATGCCTTTTCAATCTGATCGGATGTAACCACCTTTTGGCTGCAAATGTGATCCGGATGGCCTATTATTTCTACTGAAATCTTTATGCATCTGAAGAATTTTGCTTCTGTAGGACTAAAGTTTGCATCTTTACCTGCTCTTAGCCTCAGGGCTTGAACTGAGTAGTGTCAGGGTTCTTACTTCTTAGCTGTAGCTCCTCCAACCACCGGATTCTTCCACTCTGGTTGAGGGTGCTTATATGTGCGAAAAAGTCGTTTCAAGATAATTTCTATAAAAAAGTTTACTATGAAAACTCGAGGGTGAGTACAGGTTCCATTGTTTCAATGATACAAGGTAGGCTTAGTAAAATGTTCTCTCTGAACTTGGGGGCTGAGTATAGGTTCCATTATCATTTTTTTAGTTGCAACCCTAAGCATGTACTAGTTAGTACCACGTATTCACGTCATATTTTATAGCAAATGAACCATGATTGGATTATGGTTGCCCTTTGTCCAGTTTTTCTAGAATAGTAATAGGCCAACCGCCAATCTCGTTTGACTTCAAGTGTTCGATTATGATCATTATGCGTAACCTACTATGAACAAGTTAACTATGGGATCAGCACCCTTCAGTTCAGCTTCGTGGTGGACAGATGTCTTTGTCAGTTTAGAAATAGACTCCATATCCATATTGGACTCTTGGTTAGCTTTCCCCTAGTACTTGGTTACACATGTATGCTACAAAATTCATTGGCATGCAGCATTAGAGGACACATGAGACTCATATAATTTATTTTCATAAATCATAATACTATGTGCAGATTCCATTGTGCTTTACCATGAGCTAGCATCCACATAGTGAACACATTTTGTTTCTATTCACAACAAAGATGAAACCATAAATTAATGGAACTGGACTACACATGGATTTCATTTAGGTGAGAACATTCTTTGCAGTTTAGAGACACGACCTTCTGATTATAGGATTTCAGCTATAACATGTTAATTTATATTAATTTCTCGCCACTGCAAATGCAGATCAAAAGATTGATTAGTTATTGCTGTAGTATTTTATAACCACCACATTCAAATTGCTACAAAAACTCTGTATTCGACTACAGTCGCTACTTCTTTTCTTGGTTGGTATAGATCAGACTGGAGAGCGCATTTTCTCCTTGATCTCTCATATTATTAAACCATTTAAGTTCAGAACCTTTTATGGGATGGATGCTGGAGAGAGCATTTTCTCCTTGTTCTCTCATATTATTAAACCATTTAAGTTCAGAACCTTTAATGAGATGCGTACTTTTAAAGGTGTGGGCGCATGACATTTATTAGGCATCTCAGCGTTCTTTCAATTGTGGCGTCGTGTCCGCCGTGACCTGCATGCATATGGTGTTGCTTCTTGTGGACAGGCGTCAAATGGACGCCACACGAGCGAAAAAGACGACTACACGCTGTGGGGAAACAAGACAGGGCAGAGTGCGTGTGGGAAATCGTGCACCTACACCTGGTGTGGTTGTGACCCATCCAGCAGCATGCCAAGAGGGGGAGGGAAAGTGAGGTTTTAGCAGAAGATTGTGAGGAGAGTGGGAAGAGAAAAGGAACTGGTGGCCAGTGCAGGTGGGAAATTGCACGCGCAGGAAGGGAGATGCTCGCGCAGGAAGGGAGATGCGCGCGAGGGTAATCGGGTGCCTACACCTTCTGTAAGGCCATGACCTGTTTCTACTGTGGGCCAATTGATAGAGAGGGAGGGAAAGACAGCAAAGAAAAGGGTGGCCGGCCAGCAGCACCTGGAATCCTTGCTGGCGGCTTGCTGTCTCCAGTCTCCACCCAGCCGCTCCTGCCCCTTCTACCCTGCTGATTCACGGCCCCTTTCCCTCCTCCACTCATCCTTGCCATTGATTCGTGTCTCTAACCTCCCTGCCAGCACCCTCCCTTCACATTGGCCAATCATAGACTCATGGCACAGGCACCTCCTACCTCTCTCTCTCCCCTTCTTTGCCCAGCGCTATGTTCTGCCTGTGCTTGGTGCTCAATCTTTATATAGCATGTGCTTTCTGTAATGTCTGCCTGATGCCTGTGCAGTGACTTACTGCCTTTGGTTAGTTTATTTATCTGTGCCTCCATTAATGATTGTGATTTCTGTTTGTGTTTTACATCGCTCCATCATATGTTAAGATATGCGTATGGTGTTGCCTCTCCCAGCGCCTTAAATGGCTAGGCATCTGGAAGTGGGCGAGTCGCCTTGCCTTACCCCTTCAAAACATTATGAGATGGTTAATTATAGTTTTCTGTGATCATTGAAGTGTTTTTACTGTGCTAATCAATGATCTTGTTGCAGAGTATTCGTCATTATGGAACACCCTCTAATCACAGTATAACCGAGCTGATCAGAGCAATGAGAAAGGTGGAGAGGAGGCTGGAAGTCCTCGAGGAAAAAAGTAGAGACAAACCATTGGTCAAAGAAGTGAGGTATGAACCCTATGATCCTACACAGTATTAAATATGTATGCACTGACGTTACTGCTTTGTCTATTATATTAACTAAGGCCCTGTTTAGATGAGTTGGTGAAAGTTGGCGAAATGTCACATCCATCCTTTTGACACTAATTAGGAGTACTAAATATAGACTAATTATAAAACTAATTACACAGATGGACTCTACATCGCAAGACGAATCTATTAAGCCTAATATGTGCCGTCATTAGTGCATTTTTAATGACGGGTTACTGTAGCACGACAGTGTCTAATGACAAATTAATTAGGCTTAATAGATTCGTCTCACGATGTGGAGTCCATCTATGTAATTAGTTTATTTTTATACCTATGTTTAATACTCCTAATTAGTGTCCAAACATTCGATGTGACAAGTTGGCAAAATAAGTTGGCGAAAGTTGGCGATCTAAACAAGGCCTAATTTAGTTACGCTGCTTTGTTTGCAGCCATGAGAAAGAACATCGGTTTCATCGAAATGCACATGTGGTCATGGCTGTAGGTTATGGCTTTACCGCCTGTGCTATTCTGTGTTACCGTTTCCCTTGGATGACGACTAAGCCACGTCGTACTGTATAAGTGAGCTTAAGGTGGTTATAGTATTGAAAACATGATAATAATTTGTCCCCAGACTGTTGTGGAATGGTAATGTCATGGAATGGAAGAGACAAATACCTCGTAGGTGGGACTAATCACTAATGTACAGGTTTATCAAGTCTGGGATGGATTCTGGGTTTATGAGAAGATCTCCAGTTGGTTGGCAAACTACTGTGGATAGTTTGCCCCCAAACTGTTGTCGAATGGTAAGTGTTGCTTTTTATGTTGCTAGCTATTGCCTAGGGTTAAAAACCTCTACATCCAGTCAGCCACAAAAGTAATTCCAGGGCCATATCTGCTGCAAAAGTGATTGGTTTGCCTATTCCATAACTTATCAGGCTCCCAACAGGTTGAACTCTGCCATCCAGACCCAAAGTCAACCTGAGCAAGTGGATCTCAGCCTCTCTCGTCCTGAACTAGGGGTGGAAGTGGTAAAATGGTTTTCCGAATTTTTTGCATCCGTATTCGTATCCGCACCTAATATGGATATCCGTATCCGCATCCGTTTTAAATGTGGTACGAAAGTGGAAGTATCCGCATTTGTTTTCTCTTCTTTTTCTCTATCCGCTTTGCCATATGTATCCGCAACACCCGTATTCGAATAGGAATAGACGCATCTAAAACTATTTAAAAATTATCTATATAATAACTAATGGTTAGTGATATTAGTTTAATATAATAATAAAGTATTTAGTGAAACTATCTAAGAGTGATCAAGAATAATGACATGTGCTATTATGTTTAATGTTACTAATGATGTATAATAATAATAATAATAATGCTTTAAGTAATATTATTTAAAGTGATCATGAAAATGATTGGTCCTACTTGTTTTAATTGTTTTAACCTTACTAATGATACACACATAGAGTTTAATTAATTTAAATATAGTTAACTATATTTTGATATGGCTTAATCAAATTTATTGTTAACTATATAATTAACCAAAGTTTATCTATTTATTTTTAAAACTTCATATATACTATATTTTATTTATTCATGATAACTATTGAAATTTCTATTAAAATAATTATTCATTTGCATTTTGTATTTTTATATTATTAAATATTTAGATTTTGTGATATATTTATGTTTCGATAAGATGTCTTTTCCTAACAATTATACAATCATACTTAAATATCTTATTGTATAATGACTTAGTGACATTTTCGAAACAGGTTTATCTAAGCACGTAAGGTTTTTTTTTCCATCCGTCGTACGGACGTGGGCCCCGCCTGTCAGTCATACGTATCTCCCTCTAATTCGTTCCCCTTGCTGAGTACGCCTCCACCGTGAAAGTCAACACAGGAGAAAGTTGAGTCGTATCGAAATCAAATCAAGCTCTTCCAAAACCAGTAAACCACGGTGACAAATCTAAATCCAATCGAAGCCTATCATAGGTTTTAGTTGAATCCAAGAACAAAATCACTTCACATTTGAAGCACGAAGAGTCGAAGACAGAGAAATCAATCAACGGCACTACGGGAGGAGGCAGGCAAAGCGGAATCCACGGGAGGAGGCGGGCGTGTCCGGCTGGGAGAGAGACAGAAGCTGAGAACCAGTTCATCACCTGTTGCTCTCCGTCCGACAACCCGTCGACCCACGGGTCAACCCACGGCAAGACGCCTCCGCCTTCTCTGTTGTCACCGATGCCACCTCCACCTCACCTCTGGCTGCACCTCCTCGTCTCCCCTGCACCTCCAATGCCCCCTGCACCGCGAATACCATCAGCAGTCGTGCTCTATGCCGTCCCAGTCGCCCCCTTGCTCTGCTTCGCGCCGTCCACGCGCTGCTTGCCTGGCGGCTGCCGGACAGAAGGGAGAGGAGAAGGCCAACCAAGGGGCGCCGGCCACTTGCGGCCTGGATGGAGCGCCGCGGGAAGGAAGCTGACAGGCCGAGGGGAGATCCAGAGACAGAGAGGAGCGCCACCTGCGGTCTACAATGGGAGAGGCGATGAGGATTGATGAACAGATGGACTCAGGCAGAGGCAGGAGTGGTGGTGGCTCCTTTGGTTACTGGGGCCACGTACGTTAACGAGAGGGTGCTGCTGGGCAGCACGAAGGCAAAGCAATATTGTTGGGCTGCGCAGACGAAAGGGCAATAAGATACTGTAAGGCTTGGTAATTTTACACTACCCCTTAACTTGGAATAAAATTACCTCTAACAATAGCAGTTATGTTACTAACATAATATTAATAGAAGATCCTAGCTTAGTATTTGAGCACACAATTGCCATTATAGTTAAAACACAAGTATATTTCATAAAAAAAAACACAAGTATATTTGCATGTCATTTTGTTAATGAATGATATCGGTTCCAATTTAACACTAAACAAGTACCTCATAGTTATTTCTATGTATACAATTATTTGAGGAATTCTGTTATGAACTATTGAATAAGTATGTTTTAATTTAATATTTTTTAATGTACCAACGCAACGGGCAAATTTGCTATAAATATGCGTATATGTAAAAACATAGTAATATAGTATGAAAATAAGTTACTTGTTAGGGTCCAAATAAATTTAAAATAAAATTCACAAGGTAGGCAATATTATTTTTTGGTTTTAATCGTAGCTCTGCATGGCACCCGTAGCAACGCACGGACACGTTTATACTAGTAATAACATAAAACAAATAAATATAACTATGTTTCTAATCAAAGTAAATATCCGGATGCAGATTCATATCTGCATCCGCACTGTCCGTTTTGCATTCGTCTCCGCATCCGTTTTCATCCGTATCCGATCCACTTCCACCCCTATCCCGAACAATCTCAACCAGAGCCCCCCCCCCCCCCCCCCCCCCGGGCCCTGTACTTTTGGGAACACCAGCGCAGAACATGGAGCAGCAGCACCAGCAACCTCCACTCCCGACCACAATAGTGGTGACTGACTCAAGATTTTGACTCCCCTCCATCTGTGATTCCACAAGGGAAGACCCCACAGCATGCTGACCCGGTTCTGCAGCAACAGGTGCTCGCCCTCCGTTCCCAGCAGCCAAGTCAACTGAACACCCACCTGGGCAGCTCGTCTTCCACTCGTGGCTCTATACCTCAACTCACTTCAACCATGGCGCCACACTCCGCCTCCTCCCAAAACTACTGTTCGCCTCGCCTGCCATGGATCACCCTGCGCCACTGGGGAGGGCGCTAGTGACAATAGCCTTCTGGGCTCGCATGACACTCGAGACAGGAGGTTGGATGTGGTTCCTCAGTATCATGCTCTGGTTTCCGGTGATCCACTCAGTGATGAAACTGAAAATCAAGCCAGCCGCCACGAACAGACTGATTTCCATGCTGCTTTGAGGAGTCCACATAACACTGCACCACTCAACAAACATGCATTGGCGCCAGCCTCAGAGGCGCCACGGAAGCACTGAGTCTACTCAGCTGGAAGCCTGGAACTGTAGAGGTTCGGGCGGGAGCCTCTGCAGTCCAACGCTCAACCATCTCGCCCGTCTGATCAAGGCTACTAAAGCTCAGGTATCTTTCATTTCAGAAACTCGAAACTCTAAATTCACTCGTACTCAGCTGACTCAACGCTTTTCCATGCATGATTCCTATTCCATCAGATGGACTCTCTTGAGGCCTTTGGCTTTTATGGAGTACTGATGTGCATCTACAAGTTATCCACTCTAGCAAGTTTTATATACTAGCTTCCTGTGTGTATCAGCCAACTACTATGAACTTTAGTTTGATATGTGTATATGGCGATCCCCATCATAAGAACACTAGCTTAATCTGGCAGGATGTGTCCTCTTTTGTCTTAGCTAGTCCTAACGTACTCCTGTCTTATGTATGGGTGACCTTAATAATATTATGCATGCCGATGAGAAATGTGGCCCTAAACCTGCTAATCAATGTCGTATCAATGATTTCTGTAATATGGTGAAACAATGTGGTTTATTTGATTTGGGGTACTGTGGTCCTGCCTATACTTGGTCCAACAGACGTTTTGCAGCTAATCCTACTTATGAACGGCTTGATCGTTGTCTAGCAAATGCTGCTTGGTGCAGGTACCTCCCAACAACAGCAGTTTACCATCTCCCCATCCTTTATAGATATAGTGACCATGCACCCATCCTAGCAGTCCTCCAATCTTCCACATGTCAGCCAAAGAAACCCTTTCGCTTTGAAAACTGGTGGCTTCTTGAACAGGAATTCCACGAAATCGCCATTGCTAGCGGGCACCACTCCACAAATAGACCCTTCCATCACAGAGCTACTCGCCTTGCAAAAGACCTCAAAACCTGGAGCAAAATAAAGAAGCCTATACACGCCCAGTTAACCTACATAGAACAACAGCTTACCCAACTCCAAAGCAATCACCCAACAAATAGAAACCACAGCCACGAACACAACCTAGCGCTGCAGCATCAACAACTCCTCCAAAAAAATTCTGAATACCATAGACAGAGATACAAACAGCATTGGGTGCGCAAAGGAGATAGGAATACGGAATTCTTCCACCAAGCAATTGTCAAGCGTTGCAGAAAGAACAGAATTTCCTTCATTCAAGATCATCAAGGCAACCCCAAAGTCCTACCCCAGGACATTGCTGCAGTCCATACTAACTACTTCACCACGCTCTTCTCCACACAACTTCGACCTATTACTACCATGCCTCATCAAACAGACTCTCAGGTATTATTAGAGGATCCTTTCATCCTTTTCTCACCCAGTCATGCAGGAAATTTCAGAAATCATCAAGAACATGCGTCGAAACGCCCCCAGGATTACAGACCAATTAGTCTTTGTAATGTCATCTACAAAATAGTTGCTAAATCTCTTGCAGACAGAATTAAAAACCACCTGCCCCATATCATTCACAGTGCACAACAAGCTTTTGTAAAAGGTAGACACATCACCACTGATATAATCATAACTCAGGAAATTGCCCACTCGTTCCACCTAGCCTCTTGGAAACGTAAAGGCTTCATGCTCAAATTAGACCTTGCTAAAGCCTTCGACAAGGGTACTTCGGCGTTCCACTCGTTCCACCTAGCCTCGCATAGAATGGCCTTTTATTGTGCAGGCACTTCGGCGTCAAGGGTTCCCGGATTAGTTCATCGATCTGGTCCGTGCATGCATGGAAACAGCTTCCTTTTCAGTTCTGGTAAACGGACAACCCCTACGGTAGGTTTCAAGCACAGAGAGGTATCAGACAAGGCTGCCCGCTCTCTCCATATCTTTTATACTTGCCATCAATGAATTGTCTCTCTGCCTCCAATAAGCCATGCAGCAACATCAACCATCGGGTATTTCTCTGGGCCCTGGCTGCCGACCCATCGATTCACTTATGTTTGCTGATGATTTAATTATTTGTGGTGAGGCTGATATTCAGGAAGCTCATAGCCTCCATCTTTCACAACTTTTGCAGCCTTTCAGGTCAAACGCACAATTGGAACAAATCTAGCATCCTTTTTAGGAAACATGTTGACCATCAAACCAAATCCCAAATAAAAGCCATCTTCCCGGTTCAAGATCTCCAGCCCAATACTATTCAACCTTGGCCACCCCATAATCCTTACCCACTCCGACAGAATTCAAGCCTACAACTTTGTTCATACCAAATTCCTCCCTAAACTTACAACAGTTAAGGCAAACAAGCTGAACCATGCTGGAAGCCTCACGTACATCCAGTCAGTCTTCTCTTCCATTCCAATCTACTATATGGCCCATGTCCTCTTCAACAAAAAATTCCTCTCCAAAATCAAATGCATCATTAGGAACTTCTGGTGGGCGGGTGTCCAGGCAGAAGATCAATCCAAACCCTTTTGCTTCAGAGCTTGGGAAGATATCTGTCAACCTAAGGAACTAGGAGGTTTAGGCATAAAAAATCTAGAGCATGTTAACAAGAGCCTCCTTCTTAAAGCAGCTTGGGCTATAGCCACGCAACAAGACCCTCACCTCACGGCTGTACTAAAATCCAAGTACTACCACAGTACCACTTTCTGGAATGCGCCCATGAAGCTTTGCACTACATTAAAAATTTTTAAAGCCGAAGAAAAAAAACCAATTTGAGAGAAAGATCAAAAGAGTTAGGTTGGATCGCGAGTTAAATATATTTAAATTATTCTGCGAAGAACATGGTATTATTCATCAGAGGACGCCTCCCATTTTACTGTAGTCAAATAGAGATGCCAAAAGAAAGAACCGTACTCTAACCGGTTTGGTGTACGTCATGTTAGACACATCAGGACTTCCCAAGAAATAGTGGGGTGGGGCTATATTGACCGCATATAATTTCCTAAACCATGTGCCTCCAAAGAATAAAGAGAAAACACCATTCTAGGAATGGGAAAAGAAAAGGACAACACTCTCTTACTTGCGTACATGGGGTTGTTGACCAAAGTGAGTGTGCGAATCAACCAGAAACAGAAGTTTGGACCTAAAACAATAGATTGTAATTTTCTTGGTTATGCCATTCATAGCATGGGATATAGGTTTATGGTAGTGAACTCTGGAGTACCAGACATACATGTCGGTACAATAATGGAGTCCAGGGATGCTATATATTTTTATAATATTTTTCCTATGAGAGATGGAACACGTTTTCTATGCAAGAGACTATCGAGAATGATGTCTCCACTTAGTCGATAGAACATAGTGAACATACACATGTAGAACATCCCGAGGAAGATAACAATGAAGCTCCTAGAAAGAGCAAGAGGACTGAAAAGTCCTTTGGTGATGATTTTATTGTACTCCTGGTGGATGACTAACTACTAGAAGGAAGTAGTTTAGTCGAGATGTGCCTATGCCTAAGCCTGAGCCTGAGTGCTCATGCTACAGGAGGAACTTAAGAGGCGATTGATTGTTTCCATAAGTGTTGTTTCTAGCTCTGGCTCAGTCCAGATGCATCCCCCTCCCGAGCACAACTATAAGGATCCAACATCTGCCTCCTCTCTCTTGTACCTCTGTTGTTTCTCTGCATTTGCATCACCACTTTGCACAGCTTCAACGACAACATCAGGAGTGATATGGACTCTATGATGACAAATGATACCTATGAGGTTGTTGATTGTCCTTATGGGTGCAAACCCGTATGATGTAACTGGGTGTTCAAGAAAAAGCGTAGGCCAGATGGTACTATTGAAAAGTACAAGGCTAGGCTTGTGGCCAAGGGTTACACCCAGAAAGAAGAAGAGTACTTCTTTGACACTTACTCACCTGTTGCTCGATTGAACATGATTCTAGTGTTGCTTTCCATGGCAACCTCTTATGAAGACATCTTTCCCTAAATGGGGAGTTGGGAGAGGAGATATATGGATCAACCCGATGGATTTGTAGCAAATGGTCAAGAGGAAAAGGTGTGCAAGCTGTTGAAGTCTTTATACAACCTCAAGCAAGCATCTAAGCAGTGGCATGAGAAGTTCAACATAACTTTAACATAACTTTAATGGCTAGTTTAGGTGGCATGACCGATTGATTCGGCAGTACTCCTCTGACCATCGAATCAGTCAGTAGTAAGCATAAATGTTATAACAGCTTGCAACGACTGGTTCCTTTGGTTGGGGCTATAGATATAGCATGCCCCGACCATTTGAAGGGTGCTTCAGCTTGAAGACGATATTGGCAAGTGTTCCACATACTTTTTAAGTGCTAAATCCGCCAAAGTGCTAATTAGAAGATCAAGGAAATTAGCAAAGTGCTTAGTGCTAGTTTAGGACTATTAGTGTATCTCTTAGGTGTTTAGCCTAGAGTTTAGCGAGGTTTGCATACCTCTTGTTCTACCCGGTGCTTGCGCACACCAAGTATTGTAATCTAGGGCTTGTAGTTTTGCAAGACCCTCCAACCGCATTTGTGGAGTGACTGCCAGTGATTGTGAGATGGAGTAGAGGCACTCGGCTAGTTGGCTGAAGCTCTACTAAGTGAAGGCGGCGAGGAGCATCCGAGAGGGGTGAGCGGAGACCAATTTGCACGTGGGGATCTCCCGTGGCCATCCATGGAGTTACTCGACCAGGGAGTTTATGCCTTTGCGCCATCATTCCCTTGAGAGGGGCTCCAACAATGAGGACTAGTGGAAAGCTTGTTAGCTTTCGGATACCTCAGTAAAGATCACTGTGTCGGGAGTTTGCACTCTATACCCTTTACATTATGCATTTTCCATTGCACTTACTTTCCATATTTACCACTCCTAGACTTACCATGAGAGTATTGGATTAGACCTAGGGTGCAAAACTTTGACACGATAGTGAAACAACATCTAATTCCCTAGTGGGTTTTGGTTTCTTGTGTGACAACAATGATTAAGTGATTAATTTTTATTATCCAAGTACTTGAGCAAGTTTGATTGTAACAGAATTAAATGTTGTGACACACTTTGATAGAAGAGATATGCTCATGTGACAAAGCTATAAAGTGGTATATAATGGTGAATCATGTTTGTCAAGATTATGGAAAGTAAAGTGAATGACAATATTGCTTGTATTGAAATTGCGAAGCTTCAAAAATTTTTGCACATACTTATGATACATATTGATCATATCATTGGAAGTTTGCAATATTTGGTCTATTCTTTAAAAATTACGAACAAGCATTTGGCAAGGGTTTCAAAAGGACATGTGGTCTTGTTATTGGAAGCTTGCAATCAATAGATGAATGATCAACTGGAAAATGATTAAAAGCATGAATCATTATCACAAATTGAGATATTCAGGGGTGAATCCAGCCCAAAAGATCATTGGGGTCAGCTTCACTAATTGATGGTGTGAAAACTTACTAATCTCGATGATAAACAATGATTCAAGTGAAGAATTACAAATTCTTTTGGGGTCAACTAACCCCAACGGTTTTCATGGTATAGGAAGACATGGTTATGCGACACACATTGGTATTGATCACAGGAAAAATGGAAGATATGGAATATTTGTTGTAATTCAACAACAAGCATTTGAAGATGGACATATTAAGGTTCTTGATGGCACTTCTTAGCCTATACAAATTACTCCGCAAGCATACAGAGACCGATGTAGCTTTTCACTAGAAGACTGATACCTGGGATATCGAATTCGTGGAATGATAGGATCCACCAACCTAGAACTATTCAACCAGACTCCACCAAAGAAAAGAAGGACTAAGGGTAAGTGCAAAACTTCAGCTAACATATTCAATACTCAAGCAAATAGCTATTCACTACACTAATCTTCTCCGACTGTTGGAAGGGAAGGGCCTCAGAAAGGGATGAGAGAGGGGGTCCAACGGCAACCTGCACTACTGTTATAAAAACACTCGAACATGGTGGATGTTCACGGCGCTTAGCCGCGTCAATTATGTACCGCAAGCGCACAGGTCGCGTGTAGCTTTTTCCTTATAGTGTTCCTTCTAGGGTTTATCAATCCGTGGATTGACAATGAATGTACTAGGGATTTCCATCTAATCTAACGGGTCTATCCTAACATGAAGCATTGATTGCATATAAAAGGTAAACTTTGATAGATATGAATGAAGCGCGAAAATTGATCACATCTGTGAACATCGGTAAAGATAAAGCATAGGCAAATGTATGAATAAACCTATGCGTGCCTTCTAGTTGTAGTTCTACCTAATCGAGTAAGTACATCATGTATCTCATCCTAAGCTTCTTTAAATCATGATCTAAAGGAGAGAGAGAGGAGATTAGAGTGGCGGTGGGTGGTGGAGAAAAAGATGATCAGGAAGATAGAGAAAGGAGGAGAGGAAATGGGAAAATCTAGCCACTTATTTGAATGCAATAGTTAAAAATCTGATTGGCACTACTACAAATAGGATTTTCGGAGGCGGTTTCTGTGTCCGCCTAAGAACTGGGGCTTTTGTTAATAGACATTAATAGAAACGGCTGAATGCCCGCCTCCGTTAACCCTAGACAGGCCTACCAAGCCCATCTAGGGCCCGCCGAGCCCACCCAGGGTGCACCACCACCGCCCGCCGCCGCTCAGCCAGATCCAGGCCGCTTTGCCCTAGATCTGCCGCCGCGACCCCATATCCGTCTGCTCCGTGTCGTTGCTCGCCTTGGCAAGCTCACGTGGCGCTTGGGCCTGCGCTTCTTGCTCCGCCTTGGCGAGCTCGAGCTCCTGCTCAGCCGCCACCTTGACGAGCTCGTGCTCTCGCGCGTGCTACAGCTAACGTGCCATGCCATCGCCTTTCCTCAACGCTGTCGCCGCGATGCCCATGACAGATCTACGCCGCACACCCCTCTCCTTGCCGCCATGGTTGTCGCCTTGCGCTCAGCCCTCGCGCTGCGCATTGAAGGAGGAGGAAGGTGCGCTCGCCCTCATGCCCCGTGTCAAAGGTGGAGGAGGTGCGCTCACCGATGCGCCGAGCGTCGGAGGTGGAGGAGGGGCGCTCGGCCTTGGGCTGCGCGTTAGAGGTGGCGTTCGAGGAGAGGCGCTGGTGATGAGGAGGCGTTGGTGGCTGAGGGAGGTGAGAAGGGAGAGGGAGAAGGAAAGAGAAAGGGAAAAATGAGGAAGCCTAACCCTAGGGATGATATATATGGTATGCACGTTATCGGGCAGAGCTGGGCTCTTTGGGCTTTTGGGTTTTAGGAGGTGGACATTATAAGACACCAGTCTTTGAAAATGGATTTATGGAGGCGGACACCTTAAGACAACCGCCTCTGAAAATAGATGATTTTCTGAGCCGTTTATTTTAAAATGCCCGCCACTGAAAATCCATTTTCCGAGGTAGTCAGATACAAACGCCTCCTAAAATAAAAAGTGTCCGCTTACGTTAATGGCTAATTTAACGAAGGTGCATAGATTCTGGGAGTAGCGTGGAGAGGGCATCCAAATCACTCAGCCACTTGACGAATACCCTCCAAAAACATGCTAAACCAAACCAATCGAGCTCATGATAAAGGGCCTCATCTTTGTTTATTGATAGAGAGCTAGTAAGAGGAACTCCAGCAAGACCTCTACTCTAGGAGGGCATAAAAATCCACTCCAGCATGGCCCCTAGTCTAGGGAGGCCCCTACTTTTTGCTTGAGATCCACTTCTCCAACGGGTGAGTAGGGAGGCCCCTACTTCATTTTCATCACATGCGCCGCCCGCCTGTTGGACTTCCTATACCTCCTCGCCAGACCTCCACCCCCGCCGGACCTACGCCACCATGCCTCTAACCGAGCTTGTCATTCGCACGCGTCGTCCGGAGGTGGATTGCGATGAGGACAGCGGCGACTCCGGCAGGAGGTGGATGGGGTTGGCTGCTGCGAAGCTCGCCACCCCCACTATTCATGCACCACTCCATGCCTGAGCACGTCGTCCTCTACTCCATAGAGCTCCACCACCCGAACTCATCGTCTCTGCCCCCATGGAGCTCCACCACCCGAGCTCATCGTTTGTGCCCTCATGGTGGCCGAGGTGGGGGGGGGGCGGGTGGCGCTGCCCCTCGCCAACCGTCGCTCGCCCTTGCACTCGAGCTCGGCCTACCACTCAGCCGCAAGCGCCACTCGCCCCCAAGGGTCGCCGCCCCTCACCCTCGATCTCGGCCCGCTGCTCAGTCGCTCGCCTTCGCGAGATGGATCGGGATCTGGACAGGGAAGAGAGCAGAAGGAGAGAGATAACGGTGGGTCTGACCTGTCATGTTGAAAATGAAATATAAACACTGATGTTTGGGTCCCACCTATCATGGTGAAAGTAGCGGCTCAATATAGGTGATGTTGCAGGAGTTCAACAAAATATTAGAGCCCAAAAAAGTAGGGGCCAACCCCTACTCAACAAAGCAGGAGTTGCTGTCACGCCTGGTTTTATAAAGGAAAACCAGATGCGTCTCATATGTGCGCCAGGATCAAGTTTCACACATATGATAGACTCCATGAATACAGAACACAAAGTTACAGCGGAAATAATAAAATAAATATATTACAAACGGTTTCTAGCAGCGGGATCTTTAACTCTTCACCACATGCAGTTGCCTGGGGGTTGCGTACGCCTAGCAATCTTCATTGAAGTCACTAAAGAACTTCATATCTTCTTCTCCTTCTGATCCAATGTTTAGCAAGGGTGAGTAAACTTATGGTTGGTACTCAACAAGTGGGAGAAAATGCAAAGCTTTCAAGAAAGGCTTGGTTAAGAGCGGTCAACATTTTAGTTGATCAAATTTTATTAGCAAGCACCTGATTACTATGATATAAGTATATACCAACCCAATTAATAATATAAAGAGATATATCGTCTCACATCATTCGTGGCAAAGCACTCATTCCATAACCAGGAACCACAATTTATTTTCATCTTCAAGTTCAATTATCATGTGAGGATCCGGGCCATTCATAACCGCGAACACGGCTGTTATAACAGTTTTACACTCTGCAGAGGTTGTACACTTTCACCACAATTCACGTAAAAGCTCCGAAGAACTTTGGACCCAACCATGCAGTGCGGGCCAGGCACGTACCACACTTCTGAGGTGTGACTGCATAGGGACGCTATGAGGCCTTTCCAAAGACTCCCTCTATGCAAATGTCGGTCCCCGCCGTGCAGAACATCGGAGGCCTAGCCTCCTTCTTTGCTCCTCCCACACGTAACCCATTATCCAACAGAGCAGGCAAGCCTAACATTGCATAGAGTTCATCTATTTTACTTAGCCAAGACCAGAGCCATATGGTACTGTGGTTGTACGGGAAAATCCCAGGTTGCCGCTCCATGTTCCAATTAACATAAGTGATATCATCGGAACATGGATATAAATAGCTTGATAAATGGTAACATAAAATTATTATCTCCATGATTAGTGTGAACCATTCCCAAGTATAGCAGCTAAGCAAAGTTACCCAACATAAATGTAAGACCCAGTTTTATCAAAGGGATGGTCAATAAAAACTAGTCATCCTTAAATAGGACCCATCAAATTAATGCAATATACATACATAAAGTGAACATTAATTAGCATGATGTTGCATAGGTCAAAAGAGAGTATGTTGAGGGGGAAAATCCACTTGCCTTTAATCCTAGTAATATCTGCTATTGTTTGATTTCTCTATAGACTTTATCTTCAATGAACTCTTCACAGCTTGATCTTCAAACTCGGCTTGAACAGCGTCTATCGTCACACGAGCATATACAAGCAAAAAAATGCACAAATAAATAAACAGTACACTAAACATGGGCAACAATATAGATCAAGCATAGAAACAGGTTGAGGTCTCGGAAAGGATCGCGAGGGAACGAGAAACGCTGAGATCGGAGCTAAGGTCGAGAAAATACAACTATCAGAAGATTAATATTATAAAGCAAAGACTATATGTTTCATTAATTTTAATTAATAAAACATGTGCAATGAATATTTCAAAGAGATATTCATATTTGAATTATTTCAATTTAAACCTTTCATAAGAAAAGGCGGAGTAAAGCCTAATCAATTTTATTTATAAATATTATATATAATTTATACCAATTAAACAATTAAATTTAGAAAAGAATTATATATGAGAATCTAATCAAACAACTTTATTATTCGTGTTCAACTAGTCATTTATTATTTATAAATACATTTATATTCATATAAGTCAAGTTAGCATGTAATTATGAAAACTCGAGTTATAACCTATGTAGCTTTTATTCATAAAACAGTTAAATAATCATTAACCAAATTGAACTAGTTTATGAAAAGACAAGATATAACTCTAACCATATTTTAATTATAAAAGGTTAGTTCGATAATGGTTAATCAACTTATCTTTTATTATAAAACATGAAGGTAGCTAATTAGCTTTTAAATTAGAAAGCTAGTTAAATAAGAATTACACAAATTAATACTTATAAATTTATTTCAAAACATGAAACTTGATACGCAGCACTGGCGGACTAAACTTTATGCTTTTAAAAGATTAGTGCACCAAGAACGAGGTTGAATGGAGATAAAACGTGAAATCTATGGCTAAAACAAGGTTGTAGGGCTTAACTGCGAGGAAACTAACTTAACAGGGGCTTAAACAGAAGAAACCGAGGGCTTATACATAATTACGTATGTAAACCCGAGGGCTAACACGTAAAAGAGGCAGCCAGGGACGGCGGGTTCTAATCTATAAAAGTACAAGGGCTAAACCGATAAAAACAGGACCTATTTCTAATTACTTTTGAGCTGAGGTGGACTGCGGGTTAATTTGTAGAAACTACAGGGGCTCTTTTGAAAACAAGCCACGACGGACTGCTTTGACCTAGAGCTGACTTGGTTGGATCTATTGTGGGCCGATGGATCAGGATCGGACGGCTAAGGTTTCGCTGGGCGGCGCTGGTCGCCGGAGAGGACTGGGAGCAGCGGCGCGCGGCGGGGGCTCGCCGGAGCTCGGCGAATCCGGGGCTAGGAGCCACGGCTTTGAGCGATTCAAGGCTCGGGACGAAGCTAGGGATATGGGGATTTTATTTGAGGGTTTCTTGTCGAGGATTGGTCGACGGTTAGGGCCGGCGACGAGCAATGGCGGCTCGGCCGCTCCGGTGAGGTGGCGCGCGTGCGATAGAGCCACGGGAAGAGGAAAAACGGAGCGTGAAGGTTCCTCACCTCCTTAAGAAGCTCTGGAGCAAGGTCTTGGCGACGGGGAGACGGTGGAGGCGCAGGTCGACGGCGGCAGCGTGCTAGGGTTCGATGGCGCTTGGAGTTGTGGCGGCGCGAGCTAGGGTTTCGGCTTGATGGGGGAAAGGGTCGAGGGGATGTGGCGGCGCCTTATATAGGCCGGGAAGGGAGGCTGTAACACCCTAAAAATGCCCTATTTAAAATTTAGTAATTAATTGGCTTTTTATATTAAAGTGCTCATAATTAATATAGGGAAATAAAATTTTGAGGAAAATAAAAGAAAATATAGGAAATAGAAACATTATTGTTGCATTCATGCTGGTGCATTTGTTTTTGATTGTTGAATTCAAATTTGAATTTGAATTTGAATTCAAATGAGTGTTTGAATAAAAGAAAAACCTTTTCTTTTTCTCTCTTTTTCCTCCTTCCTTTTCAGCCCAGCAGCCCAGCTCTTTTCCTCTTTCTTGCGGCCCATCTTCTCTCTTCTTTTTGCTCGGCCCAGTTCTTTTCCCCACTCTGCGCGGCCCAGCAACCACGGCCCAGCAGCTCGCGCCAGCGCCAGCCCGCCAGCCCGCGCCCTCTCCTCACTCCACTGACCGACAGCCTGGCCCCACCTGTCATCCCCTTCCTCCAGCTCGCGCCGCACCGAACCGAGCAAGAGTCCGCCGCGCCGCCGCGAGTCCGCCTCGCTCACGCGCCGCGCCCGGACTCTGCTGCTTGGCGCGCAGGCCAAGGAGACCCCAGAGCCCCTATAAAGCTGCCGCCAACTCCCCCTCCTTCGAGCCCTAGCCCCTGCATCTCAAACCCTAACCGCCGCCCTCTTTTCGAGCCGCCGCCGCCAACCCGCTCGCTCGCCGCCGCATTGCCACCTAGAATCGCACCAGGAGCTTCGCCGCGAGGTAAGCAACACGCCAGGCCCCAAAAGCCCTCTTTTTCCCCGCTCTACAGTACGCGCACGCGCTCGCCGGAGTTCCTAACCCGCCACCGCTCGTCGCCGGCCTCCACCTTTGCCCAATCTTCGAGTAGAACCCCCAAAATCGACTCCCCGTCGTCTCCTCTACCTCTAGGACCAAACGCGGCGAGATTTGGACCACTGTAGCGCCTTCCCGAGCCAACTCCGGCCGCGCGGCACCGCGAGCCGCCGTCCCCGGCGAGCCGAGCGCTAGATCTAATCTCAGCCGTAGGTTTCGAAACCGACGGCCAGATCTGAAAACCCATCTAAACCGAGCCGTTTCGCCGTAAACCCGTGAACCGCGGTTCATGGCCGGTCCACGGTCCGGTCCACGGTGACGTCAGCCAACGTCAGCATCCAGCTACCGCCGTGCCTGTTTTGCAAAAGAGCCCCTGCAGTTTTCAGAAATCAACCCGCGGTCCACCTCAATTCAAAAGTATTTACAACTAAGTCCTTTTTCTTTCGGTTTAGCCCCTGCTCTTTTGAAAAATAGTGCCCGCCGTCCTGGAAGTCGTTTTTACGCCGCAGCCCTCGAGGTTTTATTCGAAATTATGTTTTAGGTCCCTGGTTTCTTTCAAAAACACCTCTGGAAGCCTAAAACCTTTACCAACAAGCCCCTAGAGCCCGTTTTAAGCGTAGTTTCTCCGTTTTAACTCCGATTTGAGTGATTTTCATGCTCATGTGTTCGTAGTGAAGCGTAGAGTAATTCTAAAGCCTTCTTTTCATCTTTTGTTTATGTTTGGTGTACTGTTCTAATTAAATATCTTGTTTGCATGTATGTGTGGATGCTTGTGTGGTGATCGATGTGAGTAGTTGCCGAGCCGTTGGAGTTCGCTGACGATCCCGTTCCCGAAGATCAGGTGCAACAACAGTTCTCTGAGGAAGGCAAGTATAACACGGACCATCCTTGTACCTATACACCGATTAATCACATAAATCATATGCATGTGTCTAATACTGTTAACCACTAAGGATGTTCCTAGTCTTTACCTTATTCCTTGTTTACCCGGGTTTTATGCATTTTGGTTAGTCTATGCTACGCGCTGCAACCAACATTTATTTTTATGTTAATATTGAACTAATGGTTCACTTCAATGATGATTAAAAGATGCTTTTTAGCAACATGGTTCGGGGAACTAGAGCATGTGATGTGTGCTTTGTTCTAGTGTCTCTATAAGGTTTGATCTAGGGGATTAGAGCATGTGCTTTGTGCTTTGTTCTAATGTCTCTCCATAAGGTCCGGTTCTTAAAGCGACAACCCAGGAACCTGTTCGCCGCCGTTGGAACTATAATGGCTCCGGTCTTGGATAACTAGCTTGTACGTCTCTAGCTTGCCAGTGGTTACCGAAAGGCGTATGTGGGGAACATTCGTGAGAGTATAGTTTGATCCATCGAGGACGGTTTTATCCGTTGGCTATGTCTTGTTAGGCAAAGTCCCGTGATGTAAGCGCCCGATGTACGGCAGCTTCACACGTTGCGATGATTGCGCTCTCGCTCTGGATGCCATTGACCCCCTCACGTTGCGCCCTGAGCGTACGTCAATCTCGATGCCTCGGGTTATGCTGCCTATGTCGAACCAAAACGGCTACTGTGCTTGTTAGGGTGTTTTGTGAAAGTCCTCGTAACATAAGTTCTTTTGGATTTATGTGACCGGCGGGTAAAGGGCGAAACCTCTGCAGAGTGTTGATCTATCATGATAGCCGTGCTCACGGTTACGAGCGGCCTGGATCCTTTTTTATTAGAAGATAAAGTTAGTGGTTAATATTGGTTTGTTCTATAATCACTTATACCTTATTAATGGGTTTATACTTGGGTTCTACTCATTTGTAGTAAATTAGATGATAATAAAATGAAACAACTAAAAGTGCTACTGCAGTTTAACCGTGTCCAGCCTTTTGTTCTTGCATAACCCGTGTTATACTTGTTAAGTAAGATGGTTTACTTACACTTGCAATTATTCAACAAAATCCCGGATGGGTAACAGATGGAGCATTGAATGATCAGTCGCTTGCTGAGTTTCCGGAGGATCTGCCGTACTTCTAGCTGTGTTCAACCAGTCGGTGTCCCTGTGGACTTGAGGCTCTACCTAGTTAAGACGTTTAATAATATTAAGACTTCCGCTGTGTTATTTATTTAAGACTATGTCTTGTGTTAAACTCTGATATAAACTATTTTATTCGAGCATTGTGTTCTCTGTGATTCAATATTTGTAATCTATATGTGTTCTGTGGATATCCTGGGCACACATATGGAAGCATTCGGATTTCTTGGAAATCTGGGTGTTACAGAGGCCTTGGTGTGCGCGTCAAGGGAGGAAAGGGGCGGTGCAGCGGCGCAGGTCGGGCTCGAGCCTGGGTCTGGTTCGGCGGAGGCTGGAGGATGGAAGGAGGTGAGGGATGACGAGTGGGGTCACCCCGTCAGTGAGAGAGAAAGAGAAAGAGAGGGAGGGTGAAATGGGCCGGCTGCTGCGCCAATGGGCCGAGCAGAGAAAAGGGGAGGGGAGTTGGGCCGAAAGCTGAGAAAGAGAAATTTTGAAATGTTAAAACAAGAGTGTTGAAATGTTGAATCAGAGTAGAAGAGACGTTGAAACTTCGGTTTTGGAATGTCGAACCTTTTAGAAACTTTTATTGAAATTTAAATAAGAAACCAAATTTGACTTCAAAACAATTTGAATTCAAAACTCAAGTAAAATGCTCCAGCATGAAATGCATTCAATCAAATGTGACCTTATATTTATTTTAGTTCTTTTTAATAAAAAGAATTTAAATGCCTATTCAAAGCAATATTCCTACAAATTAAATTTGAATTCCAAATAAATCCAGAAATTTTTAAAAGGTTGCTATTTTTAACTTGTGATGAAATTCCGAGTGTTACAGTTGCTCTCGAGCACCAATTGCGGGTCAATACCAGCTGGCTACAGCACTCCAGAGTAACGTCCTTCACATGGATTAGATGTCCCTTCTGCGTTAGATTGAAATAAAGAAAAAGCTACCCGCAAAAAAAAGAAATAAAGAAAAAGCTACCCGCAAAAAAAAAGAAATAAAGAAAAAGCTACATACTATCTCCCTCTGCGCGAGGCACATAGTGGTATAGATCTGCTCTCAAGCATACCAAGCTGTTTTCTTCCTCGACGTGACCAAGTTGGTTGTTGCTGCACGCCGAGGGATCAACTCGGATTGTTGCTTTCAAGTGAGGTGAATGGCGGAAATTGTGTCAGGGGCAGCAAAGGCGCTGATCGAATCCGCCACACTGCCCGGCACCCGCACCCCGGTTTGACTCGAGACCGACCGAGGATATACCGGAGTTGCAGCTCAACCTGTTGCTATTAGCGGAGGCGTTCCTGCAGCTGCTTGCGTTGGGGCTCGGGACGCTCGCCCTTGTCTGGGCCACCGTCGTCCTTCTGGGCGGCTTCTCCACAATGCTCCTGAGAACCGATTTCTGGTTCACCACGGCCATCGTCTTCATCGAAACCGCCAGGTAACGTGTTTTCATACCAACCATGGTTTTCTTTATTCACATCGAACATATCTCTTTTGATACTTTTGCACTTGAAAGCAAAAGAGATTCGAATAGACTAAGTACTTAAAACAATTTTTTTTTTTGAAATTTTACACTCGATTTGTCTTCTTTGTACCGGATGGAAGCAGCCAGCAGGTTCACGGCCTCTGGACACTGGACAGACATCTGAATCTATCTATAAAGAAATTCCAACACTATGGTGAACACCTCCCATGCAAATCAAATCCTAATCAAGCCATAAATAGGACCATTACAGATAAAAATCGTCTTGGGCGGCAGCCTCTAGACATGGATTTCGAGTGGCTGTCAGCATTTCCATCCACCTCTGGTAGAACAGGGCAGGCGCCTGTACTAGCAGTAGGTACTGAGGTGAGCGAAGCTAGGACGGTAGGAGTCCCAAGTGCAGTCAGACAAAAATGTGTACACGTAAATTTTGGTCAATACACGGTAGTGAGACTAGATGGGATGGGATGATCATGTCTCTGCTTTTTGGGATAGGATGATCCCACTTCGTATTTGTGTGGGATAGACACTATTGTTCACACCGTTAGGCACAGTTAGCTGTGGGAGCATCTGCCACCCGTGGCCCCGTGGGTCCTACTTGTCATCCTCCTAGTATTTATCCTTTTCTCCCCTGCCAAGCATTATATCGAACAAGTAGTTCGCACCTGCAATTTTTTAGCGACCATGCCTTAGCACGTATTTCATTAAGAAGAAAGTGATTTACAAACACAAACAGAGCTTGGCCAATTCAAGAGCACAAAGGACAAAAAACAGAGAAAAACTAAAGAAAAGCACAACCAAACTCAGCCAACAAGCAACACGAGCAACAACCACAGATACGTGATGAGGGAGATCACACCTAACCCTGAAGTCCTTACAAGGCCACCTAAGCAACTGAACCTGTAAAAGGGACACACCATCACCAAAGATACCAGGGGAGAAAGTCTGAAGCACAAAAACGGTGCCCAAGCATCCACCGAATGGCACGACCACGACGGCCAAGCATCCGCAGCCGCAGAGTTGAAAGATTAACGGCAAAGCATCCACCAAGACAAAGAACTACAACGGCAAAGCATCCACCAAGATCCAGCAGCGGTGCCAAAGAATCCACCTGACCATCAGAGACGCGACAAAGCATTCGCCTAGAACGACCACACCAACATCCACAAGATAGGGCGGCAAAGCATCCGCCACGACCTAAGTAACCAAGGCAACGATGTGTAAAACAAGGCAAGCACAGGTACACAAGATGAACCACTCGAGCAGCTTCCAAGAAGAAGCCTCCAAGAAGGGAAATGACGCCGTTAGCTAGCGCCATCAACGTCCAACCACATGGTCCAGGTTTGCACTTGGGAAGCTCGGAGGGGGATTGTCAATCGAGTGATGCCTCAAAGGAGGAAGAGTCGCGCCACGGACGTCACCATCACCGCCCCCCGTAGCAGGCAGAGGCTTTCGCCTGGACCCCCACCCCCCAGAGTACGCTGCAATAGAGGTAGCCTCACAGATCCATGCAACCGCGTGAACCCTAGAGCCGGCCAGTTGTAGATCCGGCGACCCTGATGCGGTGGTGGGCAAATGGTCCAGCAGCACCGGCCCGACGCAGTAGCCCACCCCGACCGGAGGCCCAAGACATGGGACCGGCCGCACACCCCGATGAGA
Source organism: Digitaria exilis (assembly GCA_015342445.1). Classification (NCBI taxonomy): domain Eukaryota; kingdom Viridiplantae; phylum Streptophyta; class Magnoliopsida; order Poales; family Poaceae; genus Digitaria; species Digitaria exilis. Next base: position 1,099,914 of record JACEFO010002599.1, read on the forward strand.
GGGGCGGCGACTGAAAGCGGCCAGTCGGTGGCTACCCTGGCACGGGGGCCTAGCAGTCCCCAAACCACGTATCTGAGAATGGGAACCTCAGATCCAGAGGCAAGGGAGGTCGACAGCCTTCCCCGGCGAGGAACGACACACTGAGGGCGGTGGCCCATCGGCGACGACCTCGGCATGAGGCCGCGACAAAGAGGCCCCCCTACTACCATGGATCCGGGCATGGGAACCCCATATCCGGAGGTATGGGAGACCGGAAGCCCCATCCCGGCGAGAGGCGGCGCAGGGGGCGATGTTCTATGGGGAACAAGAACACCAGAAGTTGGTGGTGGTAAGCAAGGGAGGGAAGGGAGGAGGAAGAAAGGGAGGCGAGCGAGGGATGGGCCACCGCCGTCGCGCACCTACTGGCATTAGCGACAACGGCGGCCAACAAGGCTCGGCAAGTGGAGCTACCGGTGGTGGAGGATGGAATCCCTAACGTCGCTTGGTGGGCGACGCAAAGGTCACGGGGGAGCCATCCAGCCGACACCTGCATTGTTGACACCTTTTTTGGGACAACACACGAATGCACTTGAACGTGCGGTACGCGGAGGAGCTTGCTGCAACACCTCTGTGATGGGCGGTCAGGCCCCCTGTTACGGGTGGTCAGAATCTCTGTGACAGGCGGTCAGACCCCCGTAGTCAGACTCCCTGTGACAGCCCGGCAACAAACCAACAAACGCCCACCCGGGAGGGACCCCGTCAGGGTAGGCGCACCTTGGAGTGTTCAGTGTTCTAGTTTCGGCTGGCCACCTATAACGTCCTCAGTCATCGTCGAGACGAAGGAAGAACAACAGATGGGATTGGAAAAGCTAGGGCAAAGGAATATAAGAAAAGGGAAAAAGTAATAGATGTATTTGTGTTTTCTGACGATTAGGTGTCTCAATCGGCCATGGCCCTTTATATTTATAGGGTGGGGAGGTCTTGCCCTGCAAGGAATCGAATTCCTAATGAAATCCCATTAAAATACAATTCTAACTCGGTTTTCCCAGGCACAGCCGGTCTAACCTCCTGTCTCGGAGTGCATAACTTCACAAGGTCATAACTCCCTCGTCCGAACTCCAAATTGGATGTTCTACATATGGATTTTAATCTACTCGACAAGAGAAAGTCAATTATGAAGTCCAATAGGCATTTTGAGGACTTTAACACAGGCGGTCTAACCAGTGTAGACAGAGAGTCTAACCACCTATCATAGACCTGCCAATTTAGGTCGTCAACATATGCCCCCCCTATTTTTTGGTTAAGCTTGCGCACCAAAAAACAATCTTCTGGAGCAAAATTGTCTTAGCATGATGATGAACAATGCATCGGCCACATTTTTAAATTTTTTCTAAGGGCGATAACATCTTATCGGCCATAAAGCTTGATTTGCTCAAGTTGAAGCTGCATTCACCTACTTTGGCCTCCACTCCTTACATGTTGGCTTAGCTGGTTTCTCTTCAATTTGTTGCTCCATTGACTCCTTCTTGCGCATTCTTTGTAATCTCCTCTTTCGAGTATGGGACAAGCCTGAGGGACACCACCTCAGTTGTACGTCCTTGAAACGTTGCTTGTTGCTACTTTCACCTTGCTTCATAGCAGCACATACATAACTCTTGACCACATTGCTATTGCAAGCGATCGGTCTTTGTAGTGCGCTATAATTTGAATATGGAGGAGAATATTGAATAATACAAGGTGAATAATACCAAGGTGTAGTCAGTGCAACATAAGAGTAAGGTGCAAAAGAAAAATTACCTTGCTGTTCATGCATACCTTGTGCTCTATGTCTTGATGGTGCCTTTTCCCCTCTAGCACTATTTGGTTGATTTCTTCGCTTCTGAGCGGCCCCTTTCCTCTTGTACTTGGCCAAGAGCTCTTCAAAACTCGGCCTTGTTCTATTCTTGAACTTGGAGGAATTTCTAGCATTACTGGAACACCCGATCAGATCGGCTGTGCACCTGGTTAGACCGGTTGTCGTGCTGCCTTTTTTGTTCTTGACTTGCCCCCCCTCCCGCCGAGCATTGAAGTTTCCGCTGCAGCTCGACAGGTCTTCTTGGGTAGCACCTTCTTCTCAGGCCTCTCTCCACTAATGATCACATTCTTTCCTTTATCTTTTTCGACTTGATCCGGCCAAATGAGCGCCTTAGGATTTGTCAACTCAATGGTGTTCAAGAAGGCATTCACAAGAACGGGATTGTGATCAACCTGCATATGATGAAACACTAATCGCCCTTCACTAATAGCCGATTGTATTTGCTGGCGAAACACATTGCAATCATTGGTAGCATGAGAAAAAGAATGATGAAATTTACAATAAGCTCGTTTCTTCAACTCCTTAAGTGGTGGTATAGCATGAGATATTTTGATCTTTCCCTTCTTCAATAATTCAGCAAAGATTCTATCACATTTGGAAACATCAAAAGTAAATTTCATCTCTTCCTGCCGATTTTTATGAATCGGCTTAAGAGATGCACAAGTGTTTGCTTTGTCATTAGATGACCATGTACATGCAGCAGCATACACTTCTTTGCTCTCATCATCTGGGGAACCATAGTTTAACATATGAACATTAGCATGATGATGCTTATGGCTTTCTAATGAATCCTTACTTCAGCTTTCTGCAACCAAAGCTTTTTGATGCACCTGATTCACAGTAAAGAAATCATGACCATCTAGCCTTTCTTTAGTGTGAGAACGCAAACCATTACAAGCTAGATCTGCTAAATCTTTTCCTGCAATATTCACACCAAAATATCGGTTTTTGTATCATGGAATCTTCTAATATAATCATTAATAGATTCATCATGTGATTGCTTAACCGATGTAAGATCAGACAATTTGAGCTCATTATTTCCACAAAAGAAATGATCATGAAATTTCTGTTCTAGTTACTCCCATGAGCTAATAGAATCAGGAACTAATGAGCTAAACCAAGAGAAAACGGTTTCTGTCAAAGATAATGAAAATAAACACACTTTCAATTCACTTATAGAACCAGTTTCTCCTAATTGGGCAAGATATTGACTAATATGCTCAAAAGTTCTTTTGTTATCTTCCCCATTGAACTTAATAAAATCCGGTAATCTTAAACCACCAGGGTATTGAACCGAATCAAAGTGAATATGATATGGTTTTTTATATGCACGAGTTTTGCTTCTAACATCTATCCCAATATTTTTTTTTTAAGCAAATTAGTCAAATCATGCTTATAATCAGCAAGCATTTGATATTTATCAAATTGTGAAGATGAATTTGGTTGTGTAGATGTAAGTGCACTGTGTTGACCCAAAGAGTTGGTTAGACCAGTTGTTGCAATCGGTTGGACCGACTGATCCGTACTGGTCAGACCGACTGTATAGGTGGAGTAGTATGCGCAAAGGTACTATATGTATGGGGGCACAAAATTCACAAGCTCATTAGTTCGGCTAATGCGGCCAAAATTAGGGATGCTTGTGATAGGTTCTGGGTATGAAGGATGAGCTACTAATGCATTAGTAGGTGGTACCATCTGTCTATTATAAAAATTCAACGACATTCCATATGGTGGTTGTTCCATTGGAGGAATTGCCGATGATTTAGATGTAAGAACATTGGTGGTGACACTAGTTGTAACTGGCAAATTATCAATAGGTGTTTCAATTTGTTTACCAGCAGATTCTTTCTCTCTAGATAAAAGCCAATTAACTAAACAAACATCACGCTCAGCCATCATACTTTTAATTTGTTCCATTGTAAAACCAGAAGATGAACTACTTACATTGGGTGTTATCTCAGATGGAGAATCATCAGAGACAACATCCTTGATCTTTATGACGTTGCCTTGACGATCTTTGGAGTAGTACGATAGTAATCGTTTCTTCGCTTCCTCCTTAAGCCGTTGTACTTCCTGCCTTTGCTTCTCTTAGATCTTCCTAAATTCTTCATCAAGGATCTTCTGCTTGTTGGCCTCAATCTGATCCAAGTCAGGCCTGACGATGTTGTTCTCATGAACCTCACTGAGTTTAGAATTGGGATCGGCCATGGTAACCGATTTATCATTCTTCTTCCCTAGCGAGTCGCCTAAATGTGTTGACGCCTTTTCGGGGACAACACACGAACGCACTTGAACGTGCAAGGTGCGGAGCGCTACACCACCTCTGCGACGGGCAGTCAGACCCCTTGTGACGGGTGGTCTGACCCCCTGTCACAGGGGACCCCCTGGGACGGGTGGTCAAACCCCCTGTGGCAGGCGGTCAGACCCCTGTAACAGGCGGTCAGACTCCCTGTGACAGCCCAGCAAGAAACCAATGAACGCCCACCCGGGAGGGACCCCGTCAGGGTAGGCGCACCTTGGGGTGTTCTAGGATCAGCAGGCCACCTAGAACGTTCTCGGTCATCGTCAAGACGAAGGAAGAACAACAGATGGTATTGGAAAATCTAGGGCAAAGGAATAAAATAAAAGGTAAAAAGTAATATATGTATTTGTGTTTTTTGATGATTGGGTGTCTCAATCGGCCGTGACCCTTTATATTTATAGGGTGGGGAGGTCTTGCCCCTGCAAGGAATCAAAATCCTAAAGAAATCCCGTCAAAATACAATTCTAACTCGGTTTGCGTAGGCACAGCCGGTCTAATCTCCTTTACGGGTGGTCTAACTCAGGCGGAGTGCAGAACTTCACAAGGTCGTAATTCCCTTGTCCGAACTCCAAATCAGACGTTCTATGTATGGGTTTTGATCTACTCGACGAGATGAAGTCAATTATGAAGTCCAATTGGAATTTTAAGGACTTTAACACAGGCGGTCTAACCGCTTGTCATAGACCTGCCAATTTTGGTTGTTAGCACACACAATGCCCGGCCATATACTGTCGCACGCATGCATAACCCAAACACAACTGCCTTTGCCATCTAGCACACGACATTGAGGGAACATAATCGATCTCTCCAAGTTGCATGACAGCACGGATTGAAGAGTGGTAGCTCAATTTGATTTGCTTCCAGGAGAAAATGAATTCAATTTGCTTTGCTTCTTGGCCCTATCCGCAAAGCCGCATGTGCACTGCTTCCGCTCCACACACTCGGGGGCTTCTGCATGTGATGCAAGTTCCGGCGGCGCCATGGGCTTCTGCCATGACTTGCTGCAGGATCTGCGCAGCAGGGTGCCATAGGGTCGCGCGGGCCTGGCAACAACACAGCAAGGGCGGTGGGGCAGCGCAGGCCTGGAGACAACGCAACAGGGGGTCGCGGGGCAGTGCGGGCTCGCTTGGCGCAACAGGGGCGGCGGAGCAAAGTGGGCTTACCCGACGCAGCAGGCATTTGGCACTGCTCGCTTGACGGAGCAGACGGGCGTCGGAGTGGGATGACCCTGCTCATTTCGGAGGGACAGGGTCGTCCCGCATCTGGGGAGGATATTCTCCTTTGGGGATGACTCCATCCCACTAGTCTCTCAACCAAACACTAAAAAAACGAGATCGGTCCATCTCATCCCACATCGTCCTATCAACCAAACACATGCCAAAAGCGCTAGGTTGGGTGGATATCCGAAATCAACTTGTGGTGAGCTTGTACGCAAAACCGGTCAGGCCGGTTTCATCAGGGTTGCCAGATGATGCGCCTAGGTCAGGTAAGGGCCAAACTTTTAGCCCATGGGCCGACCCGATGATCCGAGTGAAAAAAAAGAAAAACAATTACAACACCTGTGGCCTAGGCAGAACAATATCCCACCAATGTTAAAACGTTAGACTCAAACTAGGAACTCAACAACAAGCAGCCCAGTTAGCGACCTCCACCACCAACCATTTTTTAATTAACCGCACAAGATAGTGCGAATTTCATTGATATAGTAGAAAAATACAAGCCTACAACTCTGGAAGGCCATAGACAGGAAAAAGAAAAAAAATAAATAAATGAAAAGACTGACCCAGTTAGATTGGAACGTCAATACAGGTATCTGCACAACTCAACTTACCCGGTTGAATTGGGACATCAACATAGGGAACTCAACAACTCAACTTATTCGGTTGTATTGGGTCATCAACACAGGTAAACACTCAAAACTATGAACAAAAGCCTGGCTAGATGGTTTGTGGCATCACCACGGTCACAACCAGTCTACAGAGCCACGAAGAAAGAGCAAGCCAAGTCGTCATGGCTACCAACCTTCTCCTGCCCAAGAAGTCGCCACGAGCACAATCCCAAGTCAATAAGGAGTTGAGAAAAAACAGACCGCATCACACTTAGGAGGCCACCGCCATACAGGGTCAATCACCCTAGTGCAGCTATCACACTACACGCATCCGACAGAGTGAAATCACCGAATCTGGACCACTTGTAGGCTGCCTCTGAACGCCATCCATGCCAGACACATGGCCCAGTGCCACCCCTTGTGGGTCACGCCGCCGCCCGTTAGGGCCTCAGGGTCCCCGCTGCAAAGGTGCGGACATCGCCACTGTTAGCAAATCTGCAGCTTGTGTGTCTCCTAGCCCGTGTCTCTATCTGTGTCTCCGAGACAATTAACGTGAAATAAATTATTTAAATTAAATTCTGATCGCAACATTGTGTTTGTTATAATACGATCTTCAAAACTAAACCACACTTGATCATGTTTGGACTATATTTTATTTTTGAAATATTTTTTAGGTTAAACAAATTATTTTATTACAAAAAATATTCTAAAAATACATATATAATCCAAACATGGTCGAGTGTGGTTTAGTTTCGAAGATCTTATTATAACAAAAACAATGGTATAATCATAATTTAATTTGAACGAATTATTTCACGTTAATTGTTCGGAGACACGAATGGGGACACGGGTTAAGAGACACACAAGCTGCAGCCATGCTCATTACCCACAATTCCACAAACTAGGCTAATTAGAAACTCTCTCCATTTATAGAATCGTCGGCTACAACTCAGGACCTGAGGCCAAATTCTTCGTTGATGTTCCGGCTGCATTTTCCCAAAAGATCTTGCGGGTCGGACATTCAGCAAATGTTGTACGCGTACTTGCGATGGGGCCAACATGGATTGCTCTAGCTCCAATTTTCGCGGCAACAGCCTGCATGTTGTTATCAATCATTCGTCTGGCTACCATCGCTAGACATGATTATGGACATCCTAGTAGTGATGCCAGCAATGGAAATCTGAAACCTGCGCTCATCTTATTCTATGCCCTGGTGCTCACTCAAAGTGCATTGTTCCTCCTGTGGTTTACCGTTGCGGTGCATCGTTCGGTACTTGCTGACAATGACAAATTGAGTTCGCGGTACTTGGAAAACGAGAGGTGCCTTACAAAAAAGGTGGAAAAAGAGAAAACAAAATTAATTGATAGATACGTTAACAACATAGTAGAGAAGTGCATTGATAAAGGAGTTTATGGTAGTATCAATAGTTCTTTGGTCTCTTCGCAGCAGAATTATTGCAATCTGAACACCCAGATGATCACTTCTCCGCAGTTTCAGTGCTACACTCGCTGGTGATTACAAACACAGAACGTTCAGATAAAGCCGTTGATCAGATTTGTTCTTCGGAAAAGTCCGTCAGCAGTCTGATTCGGTTGCTACGCTCAAAGACTCTTGATCCAGATACCAAGGCATACATCGCAGAAATTGTTGCAAAGCTTGCATGCAAGTTGCGGTTAGCTGACACACCTGGAGCAGTGCACTCTGTATCATACCTACTTGATACTAATTTCTTGAAAATACCAGCAAAAACAGGCTGTAATGACCATCATTCACAGCCCCTAGTCGAATACCGGAGCACCATCGACATTGACAATAGGGCAGAGATCAAACCCAAACCCCTTATTGTTCATGGACTTCTGATTCGTGGCGAGTTTGCGGCAAACCCGGAGAACTGCACAGAGATGTACAACACCACAGATCTGATGTCCAAGATCATAGCGCCAGTTACCAATGGGCTGCATATTGCCATCAAGAATGATGCAACAACAGTTGAGATTGTCAGGGAATCCTTGCGTGTGGTGTCCAAGCTTACCAGCATGACAGGTGACATCAGTACAAAATTATGCCGTGAGTTGCCGGAAAATGGAAGGACAGTTGAAAACATCGTCTGGATCTTGAGCAACAGTAGCGACCTTGAAATGAGAATTCAAGCTGTCGAAATTCTCTCAAGGCTAAATCTGGGTAAACCAAGAATGTGCGAGTTTATAGGCAAGCTGCAACGCCTACTCTTTGATCCACTGGACAACCCACTGAGAATTGCTGCAGGGAAAGCACTTAACGCCCTAGTAATATCCCGAGGAGACTTTCCAGAAGAGATTCTAGACATCCAGCAGTTGATCACAATTATGAGTGCTGGTACGTCCTCCCTGGAGTACAGGGCGGTGATGGCTGAAATGTTGGCACAAATGTGTGCAAAGTCTAGAACAGATGAGGATAGGAATCGTCTCAGCTCAATGGCCAAAGCATGGCCTACGGTACGTACAAATACCATTTTTATTTACGGAAGAGCTTGATGTGTACCCTCCAAATATCACAAAAGCTTGATTTAAAGTCCTTATTATAACACCAAACATTGAAGACTACTATGCAACCATTGTGAACCTGTTAATTCAGTACTTTGAGTGGTTTTAATGGTGCTTTTATTTTTTAAAAAATTAATCAAAATAATGAATCCATTTCAAATAAACAATATGAAACCAATATTATTTGTTTCTAAAATATAACATGTGTATCGTGTTTTGTTTGAAGTTATTTATATCTTATTTCTTCATGTTTCTGGTGTTTTATTACTTTCTTGTCATGTTCTTAACTTATTTCAATTGTCGTTTTGCGCTCTAATTTAATTAGTAGCAATAACGGATGCATTACATTTTAGTAAATAATGGAACTATTTTCAGATTTTTTTAATTTCAATTATGTATGGGTAAAAAAAGGTACTCTCTGATGATTGAGAGGTGCAGATTGGGCTTTTTCTTTTTATTTAGCAAAACATTTGACTAAATACCAAGATGCTACTATTTAAGATCCATTTTTCTTGAAGATTTATGTGTTGAACTAATTCTTTATTCTTTGTATTGACCATGGAATTATCGAACGTACAGTACTTTTCTGTATTCTCCAGTTTCATAGGGAGTAGGGTCACTGTAGTCGGACAATTTCCTGATTACACTGACATCATGGTCTACAAACTTGTACAGGTACTGAAAACTGTATTCACTGGAAGTACGAACATTACCGAGCCTGACGCAAGGACATTCCTTGCGTCATTCTTAGGCCTTGCCGTGCAGATACGTGAGAAGCTTGTGAATGCAGAGGCTTTCGCTAATGCGGTCAGAAATGGGCTTCCAACGGAGAATCGTATTTTGGCAGAGAAGCTGACTGAGATCATGAGCGAGACGACGAACTACAGTGAGGATGAAGTTTGCCTGGTGATCATGAAGGCCGTGACTAAGTTTGCCACGTGGATGATGGGAATCAGTCCCGATTACATCCAGTACTTCCGGGAGCAGAAAATTGTTGACAAACTGGAGGCCACCGTGGAGACCATGGTTCACCTCGAAAGGTACCTGGTTATGACAGGCGGCGCGGAAGAGACGGGACGCTATGTGACATTTCAGATACTTGTCGAAACAGTAAGGGACTTGGTTCCACCGGAGCAGCAGCATTGATAACTTGTAAACCGTAAACCTCTTTAATTACGCCTTTGTCCTGTTTGCTCTGTGCTATTGTGGGATTATTGTTAAGGGGATTATATGATGATAAATTAGGTGTTATAAAAACTAGTTCTCTACATATATTATACATATATTATGCTTTCTAATTTCTATCGTGCACTAAGTTTTTCTACATATTATCTCCACTGCATAAAGAATTTTGCACTTCAGGTTCAATCTTATAAACTACACATGGCAATTTTAGAAGCTAAAAGCAGAAAATTAAGTGCAGTATGAATGGTGGAATATAAATAGGGTAGAGGATGCAAACTTCTAGCATGATGAATTTTTACCGAGATACCGGAACGCTCCTACATTCTACTAATCATTATTAGAGTCCCTTACGTGGGAATATCCGAGCACCGTGGATGACCACGAGATTTCTCCACCCGTCCCAAGTGCAAATGGGTCTCCACTCACCCCTCCTAGGTACTCCTCACTATCTTGTTATCTAGGTAGTGTTTCGATAAATTGTCGACGTCTTCTCCTCACTCTCACAAGCACTACAGCCTCTATAAATGTAGTTCAAAGATCTTGCAAAGCTTAAATACCTAGATTACAACTCTTGTTGCGTGCAACCACCGAACACAAAAAAAATGTAAATCTTGTATAAACTCTAGACTGAGTACCTAAAGCAATGAACTGTCTATCCACATCTTTCGTACTTTACTTGCATCCTCTAAAAGAAATATTTCATCCAAGTCATCGAGATTCTCTCCTCTATATCAATTCCTACCGCACTCATTATCCTCTATACCAACCACCCTATATTTTATTTAACCATCTCCAACTACCATCTTAATATTTCTTTTTATCTTACTTTTCCTTTTCTTTTTTCTTTCCTTTTTTCTTCTCTCATCTTTTTTTTCCCGGCCTCTCCTCTCTTTTCCCCCTTCTCTCTCTACGGTTGAGTTTCGGCGGTGGCGGCCAAAGATCCGGCCCACCATTGCGTTCTAGGCTTCAGCGGTAGCCGGATTCGCCTGCTCGGGCCTACACCTCAGCCTTGACACTGTGGCCGCAGGTCCCGTCATCCCCCAAGCCTTTGGCGGCCTCGCTATTCTCTACCTCCTACCCTCCATCCCCTCTGCTAGCACGGAGGAGCAAAGTGGCACGCGGGGCGTGTAAATTAATTGGGAAACTATGAACCTAACGTATCGTTATAGGTAAGAAAGTGCACCTTGCGTGGCTTATAGGTTGGTGCCATCGAGTTTGTTGGAGAGAATCTAATCAAAACCAACTTCTATCACCTATCCTTATCTAAACTGTTGACAACCAAAATTGGCACTTATTGGTTTTGCTGTCAGTCCAGGAAAACCGGAACCTCCGGTTTGAGAAAACCAGAACTTCCGGTCCTGATAAAGTTCTCAAAATGCTGATTGGACTTCACCAATGCGTAGGCCTCGCCGAGATGATCAAAATTCATATATTGAACGTCCGATTTGGACTTCGGACGAGAGAATTATGACCTTGGGAGTAACTGCACCCGGGTAACACCGGAACTTCCGGATTGGGAATCGGAACTACCGGGATTTGCAATCTATTCCAAATTAAGAGTTGTATTTAGGCACGGGATTTGTATAATTGTCGACTCCTACTGGGTCTAGACCTCCTCACCCTATAAATATAAAGGGTCATGGCCGATTGAGTGAATCCCAATCGAATCAAACATTATGCATCTATTTTTATCTCTAAACTCTAAGCTTTTCCAACCTCTTTTTGCTGTCCATCGTGGTCTCCACGGCCATTGATGGCGTTCTAGGTTTGCTGGTCGACCTAGGGCACGTCCGGCGACGTCCACGCCCTGACGGGGTCCCTCCCGGGCGTGAGCATCGACGGCCTTTGCTAGTTTGCTCGTAAACTAGTCGTTCTTCGCCACGTAAGCGCGTTGGTTATCCTTTGTTGGTTTGCTCGTAAACCTAGCCGTTTACCACCACGTAAGCGTGGTAGTTATCCTCTTGAACGACCGATTTCGGCGAAGCCCTACAAAACCGGAACATCCGGTTTCCGTAGACTGACTGTGATCTGGTTCGTTTGTGGCCCGCACGATCTAGCGCTTGCCGTGTGTAGACCAGAAAAAGCATCAGCACACTTTTGGCGACTCCGCTGGGGAAGAGAGATCAGGCTATCATGGCCGATTCATCAAACCCTAGTAATATGATGGCACTAAAAGGATTACCTGAAGATCTACTCAAGGCGATGGATAAGACATTATTTCCTCACTGTTATCATGTAGGGGAACAAGGCATCATCATGATAAAGATATCTGTCATCAACGAGTTGAGGATGTACGATCTACCAAAGCATAGTAAGTCCACTGTTGATTTTATAACTGCTTTGCTTGCATTTGTGGATGACCTGCTTAATAGAAAAAATAGTGTAGATCTTATTTCTACTAATCAAGAGTCGGCCGTTGACAAGCCGACTAGCGCTATTATTGATCCTTGCAATGATTTGCTAACTTGTGATGATAAGCATAATGTTGATCAAGAAATTCGGCCATCTCAAGCCGAATCTGTTGAAAGCAGAAAGATCACATCTAGTAGTCCTATACTCGGGGGGCAACGCAACAAGTTGAAACCAAAGATGGTTAAACCCAAAAAACCCGAGATAGGTGTTTGGAAAACCATTGAATCTAAAGGCCGTCCCAAGCATCAAAAGGAAAAGCCGAAGCCCGTTCTTGGGGAGCTTCCGGCTAAATCCAAAAATCAAAGTAATGATACAATCCAAATCATCTCCAGGACAGCGATTCAATGATCGAAATCGGCAAGGAAATAATTTTCTACATCAATGCCGACTTCGACATATGGATCGTCTATGCATGTACCATATGGACCTTATTTTAGCATGCCTTATTTTTGTCCACTCTGGTTTTTTGATTCGTTAATGCTGTCTGCTCCTAGATATTTTTGTCCAGATTATATTACTTATAGGGAGCCGGTAATTAATGAGTCACTACTTATGCGTAATGACCGTTTTGATCAAAAGAATCGGTCTATGCAGAAAAATAAGCGCAAGGTAATCAAACAAGTCTATCGTGTAAAAAAGGATGGTAGATTAAATAAAAATTCAGATTTGACGCTAGACAGAGAAAAGCCGAACATTGAAGAATCATCGGCAAGCTCTATTCATCCAAATGCCCCCAATGGTGATAATGTTTTAAACAATATAGTTGAACAACAATCAAGTTCGGTTGGGGGACAAGATGATCACAAAGTAGCGGATTCAAAAGAAAAGGTGACGAGGAAGAAGCCAGGCTTTGTTGAATTATTACATAAATATCAGAACCTAGCCGAGCAAAAGAAAAACAATGGGCTAGGAGATGACCAAAGTAGCAATTTCTTCATCACCAAGAGAAAAGAAGCGTCAACAGTCATCATATTGTTCTTCGGTACATGCGCCATGGAATACATATTCAGGTATATTTAATTATAACCCGTGGCTTTGGTATAATCCTTGGTTCTCGTTTTATAATTATCATTATGCTTATGATTTACCAAGGAGCTACAATTGGTCACCATGGCCATATCAGGACTTCACTTATTAGATGTGCTGCTTAGAAAGCCGAAATAGTAGTCTCATATATGTTATACTCATAAGGATTTTGTTTCGGCTACAAAAGCATTCATAAGGCAATTTAGAGACCATCATATGGCCGATGCATTGTTCATCATCGCTCTTGACAATTTTGGTTCAGAAGTTTGTTTCTTGGTACGCTAAGCTTTACCAAGAAACAGGGGGGCATACGTTGATGACCAAAATTGGCTTAGGTAGTCAAAACCAAAACTTCTGGTTTGGAAACCAGAACTTCCGGTTTTGGAAACCAGAACTTCCGGTTTTGGCAGGGAGTCTGAGAGAATTAGGAGATTTTGTTAGATTCGTATTTGTAAAACGATTCCTTGTAGGGCAAAACCTCCTCACCCTATAAATATAAAGAACCACGGCCGATTGAGAAGAATCCAATCAACAAAAAACAAATACATCTATTACTTTATCTTTTCGTTATCTCTTTGCCCTAATCTTTTCCAACCCCGTTTTTGCTGTTCTTCCTTCGTCTCTACGGTGACTGAGGACGTTCTAGGTGGCCTGCCGACCCTAGAACAACCCAGGATGCGCCTGCCCTGACGGGGTCCCTCCCGGGTGGGCATTCTTTGGTTTCTCGCCGGTCTGCCGGCAGAAACCGGAAGTTCCGGTTTTAAGCTACGGCGCTGCAATGTGCGCCACCGTTCGCTGCACGTGCTAGTGCTCTCGTGTGTTGGCCCTGAATTTGCGCCAACATAAATGATAGGTACAACATATTGCAACAAATCCTACTTAACAAACCTAGATTGTACTCAACAAACCCCATGGCATGTCTTTGTTACAATATATGTTGACACGTTAACGTCCTCCCTCAACCTTGAGTGGGCATTACCAAGTTAAGATTGGTCTGAGCTTGGTGAATCAATTCGATCCCAGTAAGGTTAGCAAATGCTGAACCGGTGATGTGAACATGGAGCTTTGGTCGGAAGGGAGGCCAGTGTCCAAGGAGACGCCCCTGAGAATTTGCCACCAGTATGAGCTGAGGCAAACAAACTAATCACTGACAGGACAGCATAACTAAATGTCCCTGGCCAAGAGTGATCCACGGTCGTGCACTAGAACTCTTTTCTAGGTCTTGTTTTGCGTACGCTTCAAAAGGTCTCTGGGATCTCTTGGAGGAAATTTGGTCTGCTGAAAGATTGTTGCTCTGAAATCCGTGTTGCCATTTGAGAGGTAGTTACATCGTTAATAAAGCTGTGGCGTAAGTTCCCAATCTCTGTTGCTTCAATTGATGAAATTCTGTTTCAAAATCACGATTTGGAAACTGTGAACTGGAAGGTGGATTCCAAACTTCTGCAGTATATTCTAGCGGCCTTGTACGCTTAGTTATGAAACCAAGTGAGCCATATGCACTGCAGCTTGCGCTGATGCACTAGCCAGGGAATATTGGGTTCGGACTTCGGAGATCTGGAGTGACGAACGTTAATTTTCACTTCGTTTCCTCCATTTTACAATTCATGGGTATCTCTTTCTAATTCTCTACGATCCAAACAAGCACTCACTAGAGTGGTGGACCGGTTGTTTCAAGTCACTAATAAATTGAATATAATCTTCAGTGGCGTGTTTGAGAGGCGATTAATTGGTTCAGCCGTTGCCGTTCAGCTCCTTGAATCAGCAGCAACGTAACGCAGCTTACGTGCGCACCCATATGTCAGCAGACAAGTATGAAGTTTCCTTCTAGTCCCACCTTCCGCCATTAAACAAACAGCCATCCACGCAAGCAAAGCAGCTGCCATGGCTCCTATAAGACCGATCGAAGAGGTCAAGAGGATGCTTCCCCAGTCACATCGCTCACACAATAATCGTGGCTTCGTTCTGCTACCACCAACCGGAAGAGTAGCGGGACTGCAGGAGCCGGGAGGAGGATGATGGCGCCGCCAGGGGAGATGTTCTGGTTTCGAGTGGTGGAGGAAGGGGTGTTCCGGTTCGACGCGTCGGAGGCAGGGCGCGCGGCGGCAGGGCCCAGCCTCTCGTTCACCGACCCGCGGAGGCGGGAGGTGCCGCGGGAGGGAGGGGACGCTCCGGCGGTCCACCCGACTTGCCAAGTGAAGGGGGCTGTTCAGAAGGTCGTCGTCAAGGTACTCGGCTCGTGTGCGTGTGTTCTCACCAATTGGTATGGTACTGCTAGAGAGCTTGACGGCCAAGAATAATGTTGCGAACTTGCGGTCGCGGTAATGGTTGACCGTGCACCTCTCTGGGTGAAAATTGGTTTCTGGAAGAATCAAAACTTTGGAAGTCACAACCACCGTTTCGTATACTCCCTCCGTCTCAAAATTATAGTCTTTCTCATTTTTCTACTACGGCCAATTATATATAAAAATATAATAAATTTTATGGTACACTATACATATCACTATAAAGATATTAAGGTCTATTTTCTATATAAAAAAAAGGAGGGAGTACCTTCTTGATCCACTCATAATCATGCAAAATTCAATCATAAGCACGTATATATAGTGGGTGCCGTGCAGTGCTCACGAGTCAACACAAATAATCTAATCCAAGCGCTCCATTACATGTATTTGTTACATCATCCTCAACCTCAATGCAAAATTGGTTATCATTGTTCCAATTATCTATCTATTCCAAACGTAACTTTCACATATTCCAATTCGAGTTCACGATAGCCTTACATGCATATGTTACTCGGTATCTTTTAATCTAGCAGCTTCCTTCTGGGACGTCATTCTATGGAACTGGAGAAGCAAGTGGCCCACTTGAAAGAACTGGGAAACAAGTACTGAATCTCAAAGAAATTATAAAGTACACTTTTTTGTAGGCTTCTATATATAACCAATTTTTAACTTGCCATGATATCTTGACCACCAGGTTTTCACTTGGAACACGGATGCATGGGGTTATGCACCAGGAACCCCTTCACTATACCAATCACACCCTTGGGTGCTCGCTGTCCTCCCTGACGGAAAGGCATTGGGTGTCCTTGCTGATACCACTGAGCGCTGTGAAGTATACCTCTGTGCATGCACCTATATATATATAGGGAAAATCCTTTCTACTCCCAAGTGTAGCTACACCCATGTCCAAAAAACCATGTTAGGGATGGGTCCATTCTTTTTCCTATTCAAAGATCAGGCCTTTGTCTCTGTGTTTTCACGTCGAGAATTCTTTGCAGATGACGATGAAGAGATGGCAAAGCGGCTTAGTACCAGTACCTGGAGAAAAAAAGCCTCCTAAACATATGGCTAGCAACTGGTTCACCAGGAGTACGCAAGAAAGGCAAAAGCACTACGAATTATTGATTTAGGAATGGGAATGGGCTAGAACCCTCGGTTTTTCCTTATATAATTAATGGTCTTTTCATTCTAATACTCTATCCGAGAGTTCTCAGTATTTAGCAAAGCTGTTCCTATCTAACGGAAGGCTCCTGGATCAAATGACAAAGACATTGTTTGTGGAGAAAGAGGTGGCTTTTCCCGGATGAAATGAAACATTTGATTTGTGTAACAAGAGAAAGATTTCCCACTCCTTAGCCGTAAAGATATGTGGCCATGAAAAAGGGAGGGGATTCAGTGGAACAGGATATATATATATATATATATATATATATATATATATATATATATATATATATATATATATATATATATATATATATATTTGTTGGCAAGTTCACTGCATTGTGCCTCTTTTTTCTTTTTTCTGAAGAAATAAATTGTGTCTCTTGACAGATTGACTTAAGAGAAGAGTCTACAATAAAATTGTCTGCCTCATCTGCCTACCCTGTCATTACCTTTGGGCCATTCAATACGCCTTCTGAAGTTATATCATCCTTGTCTCATGCAATTGGTATCTCACAAATTTAACCAATCTCTTCTGGTACTATTATTATATTCTTTAGATTTTATAATATGACTCTCACATTACCTGACACGTCGATGCTTTCTGGAGATGTAAAAGTAGTACATAAATAATTAAGTTTCTTTCTCTGCTCTAATGCAAAAGAAATCGTAATGATCTTTGTAAATTTTGATAGTGTTATAGTACTGATTAGAGGAATGCCTTTTCTTTTCTGGTTGACTGATCTCAAAGATCGGAACTGTTATATTCATTTCGGACATGGACTCACTTGTTGTGTACTTTATTTAATAACTAATGATTTTAATGCCGCAATAATGGCATGTTTGGTTCATGGGGCCTCAGTCCTCCGTGCTTGTACCAGACTCTTTTTTGTCGGTTCCCCCCAATGTAGGCATAAGATACCTACAGTATCATTGTCCTTTTCATATTTATAGGTCACAAATGATAACCTTATGTTGTTTTGCTTGCTAACTTGCTGCGTAAAATGGAATTTTTTAATGTAGGAACTATGTACATGCCTCCAAAATGGTCACTGGGGTATCATCAATGTCGGTGGAGTTACGATTCTTCTGAGAAAGTATTGAAGGTACTTCCTTGTGTGCGCCTGCGTGCAGGCATGTGTGTTTAGGCTAATCCAAACACTACAGGAAACTGTGGCTTCGCCAACAGCCCAGAGCTTTCCCATCAGTCAAGGCATGGATTGTTGGCGAAGAAATTCTTTTCCAACAGGAAAACCCCGCTGTTGGAAAAGAAATATTCGCCAACAGCGCAAAACCCAAGGACTGATGGCAAATAACAGCTGTTGGCCAATCCTGTTGGTAAAGAAACTATGTTGGCGAAGCCCCATCGCGGCCAAATGGTGCCGGCGCCATCCGCTTCGCCAGCAGCATCGCCGTTAGCCTGTTGGCAAAGGGAACACCCCTTCGCCAACAGGACCGAGATCCAGTTGGCGAAGCGCCTTCTTTACCAACAGCCTTACGGCGCTGTTGGCGAATTTTGCTCTTTACCAACAGCATGTGCATTCTGTTGGCAAAGACTTTTCATTTTTTTCGGATTTTGGATTCACACTTTTTTGTTAGCCTTGCTACATTGTTTACAAGCATATGGTTGAATGTGGGCCCTTTTTGCAACATGTAGCTATATTCGTTAATTATTTTCGTTGTCTTGAATTTTCTGGCATTATCGAAATTTGAACTGCAGGTGCATGAAATAATGAAACTTAGGCGTTCGAAAAATGATATTCTTGTTGGGGAGTGTGTTTTGAGGCCGTGTCCGAAAGCTCACCCGAAATTTCGAAGTCCTTGTACACGTAACACGACGGTCCCGGCGTGGTACAACTGTTTTTTAATTGTATAAAATTCAAACGAAGTCGAAAAATAACGAAAGTTGTCGGCGTGCCTTGTTATGGCATGTGGAGCCTACGATAAAAAGTTGAAAAAATTTGGAGCAAGTTGCCATAACAAGGCACCCTGACAACTTTCGTTATTTTTCGACTTCGTTTGAATTTTATACAATTAAAAAACAGTTGTACCACGCCGGGACCGTCGTGTTACGTGTACAAGGACTTCGAAATTTCGGGTGAGCTTTCGGACACGGCCTCAAAACACACTCCCCAACAAGAATATCATTTTTCGAATGCCTAAGTTTCATTATTTCATGCACCTGCAGTTCAAATTTCGATAATGCCAGAAAATTCAAGACAACGAAAATAATTAACGAAATATATCTAGATAACTCAAAACATACCCAAGTTTTGAAGTTGAGATGTAGTTATAGTAGGAAGGACCCACAAAAAAAGTGGAAACAAAAAAACAAAAAAATGCAAACAGTCTTTGCCAACAGCTTGTGATGCTGTTGGCAAAGGAGTCTTCTCCAACAGCTTTAAGACCAAGACAGTTGGCGAAGGTTGTCGTAGTATAAAATAAAAAAATTTCTTTGCCAACAGCCGCGCCCATAGGCTGTTGGCAAAGGACATTAACCCTAAAAGGCCCCAAGCCTTCTCCCAGCCCCCACTCACGCACACACGCACCCACCCACACCGCCGCCACAACACAGGCACGCACGCACCCACACCGCCGCCGCCCCCTGCTCCCGCCGCCGCCCCCTGCTCCCGTCGCCGCCGACCGCTGCGCCCTCCCCGCCGGCGGATCCGGCGCCGCCCCACCGCGCCCTCCCCCGCCGCCGCCTCTGTGCCGCCCCGCCACGCCCTCCCCCGCCCCTGGCCCTTGGCCGCGCCGCGCGCCGCCACCCCGTGTCCGCGCCGCCGCGCAGCCGCGCCGCGCGCCGCCACCCCGTGTCCGCGCCGCCGCGCAGCCGCGCCGCCCCCGCTCTGCCCCTCCTCCCCTCCGCGCTGCCCCCCTCCGCGCCGCCCCAGGGCCCCTCTGCGCGCCGACCAGGAGAGGAGGCCAGGAAAGAAGGAGCAGGGGAAGAGGAGAAGGAAAGAAGGAAAGAAAGAAGAGAGGAAGAAGAGAAGGGGAAGAGGAAGGAGGAAGGAGAAGAAGAGAAGGGGGCGGATGAGAGGAAGAAGAGAGGGGAGGAACAAGAAGAGAAGGGGGAAGGAGGAAGAGAAGGGAGGAGGAGGAGAGGATTCACGTCGTCCACGCCGAGTCGTCCGTGCCCCTTGCCGAAGGATAAGGTAGAGCCCACGGATTGTCGGCCATCGTGCCGTTTATGTCGTTAACGGCCTTCGTGCCGAAATTGTGGATGTGTGGGCCTTCGTGCCACGAATTGTGGACGTCGGCCTTCGTGTCGACTTTTCTTGCAGGTTTTGGAAAACCTCCCCGTGCAGGGGAGGTTCTGCCGAAAATTTTTACTTATAGTATTGTTTTCCTTTTTTTGCAGAGCAGGAGCTATCGGAGGGGATTCGGAGGACCCAAAGGACCCGCTAGCGTCACCGCCCCCCTAGGTATAACCCCTCTATCTGTATCATGGTCTTAAGTTGCGTAACCGAGTTAGGCGTCTCCTGTCCGAAAGTGATACGCGGTCGTTGGTATGCTGATCAGTGCATATTCGCGACGGTATCTCTTTCGGATTGTCCACGTTTTTTGGACAGCCCGAGGATGCGTAGATGGGTTAACTTCCATGTTCCGCCCCCGTCTGAGTCGGAGTTTCGGCAGCACCTCCCCGTTGTTCTCCGGATGCACACTCTCCCCGTTGGGACATGTATCGGGAGAACAGCGGGGAGGTGCTGCCGAAATTCCGTCTCGAACGGGCGCGAAGCATGGAAGCTAACCTCATCTACGCATCCTCGGGTGGGATTAGGACCTATCCTTCACCTATTAGATAGTAGGAACGCCTTGTAGATGCAGATGGTGGTTTTATTGCTCACTTAACTTGGCGCATGGCAGAGGATGGCTGACCGTAAGTGGATGTACACTGGCTGGACAAGGGAGAAACAGAGCAATGAATGGGTTAGGGGGACCAGCGCTTTCCTGGACCAGGCATTTGGCCCAGCTGCTAGAGGGTCGATTCGGATGCGGTGTCCGTGGAGCCAGTGTAAGAACAAGAAATGGAGAGAAAGGCGTATTGTTATGCAAGATCTTTTCAAGAATGGATACGTTCGAAACTATACGCGCTGGGTCCACCATGGTGAACCCGATGTTATTAGGCAGGAGCCGGTGAGACCCCTCCTCGAGGAGTTGGATGCAGATGCCGGGATGGCAGACATGTTTGAAGACTTCCAGGAAGGGGCGTTCCCTCAAGGAATGGAGGCGGAGGAGGATCCGGAGGAAACCGCAAAGGCGTTCTACACCATGCTGGACTCGGCACAGAAGCCCCTTCACGAGAAGACAAGGGTTTCACAGCTGGATGGCATTTCACGCCTAATAGCGTTGAAGTCGCAGGTTGGCATTAGTCGAGACGGCTTCGATCTCGTGTTGTCAGTTTTTGGCGGACTGCTTCCGGAGGACCACATCCTGCCGAAGAACACGTATGAGTCACAGAGGCTCCTTCGTGCACTTAAGATGCCGTACGAGCCGATCCATGCTTGTCCGAATGGGTGCGTCCTATTCAGGGACGACCACGAGGACGCAACACACTGTCCAACGTGCAAAGTCTCTAGGTATGTGGAGGTAGAAGGCAGTGATGGCATCAAGAGACAGTCGAAGATCCCCGAGATGGTCATCCGGCACCTTCCTTTCACACATCGGCTCCAACGGATGTTTATGACAGAGGATACCGCGAAAATGATGATGTGGCACAAGAAAGGCAAGAGATACACTAACAAGATGGTACACCCAGCGGATGGTAATGCATGGAGGCACTTCGATGCCATGAATCCTGACAAGGCAGAGGAAGCCCGGAATGTACGCGTAGCGCTGGCGACTGATGGGTTCAACCCGTTTGGAATGATGGCGGCCCCGTACACTTGTTGGCCGGTGTTCGTGATCCCCCTCAATCTTCCCCCCGGCGTCATGTTTGAACCCAGGAATGTGTTCTTGACGTTGATAATACCTAGACACCCGGGCAAAAATATGGGTGTGTTCATGCAGCCAGTGTGGGATGAATTGCAACATGCTTGGGACGAGGGGGTGCTGACGTACGACCGAGCTACGAAGAGGAACTTCACAATGCATGTGTGGTACCAGTATTCGTTGCATGACTTCTTGGCGTATGGCTTGTTCAGCGCGTGGTGTGTTCACGGGAAGTTCCCTTGCCCAACATGCAAGACAGATGTGATGTTCACCTGGCTGAAAAAAGGTGGCAAGTTTTCTTCTTTCGACAAACATCGGCAATTCCTGCCCGAGGACCATGAATTGAGACGAGATGAAAAGCACTTCACAAAAGGTGTTCAAGTCACCGACCCCATTCCTGAGCCTAGGAGCCCCGAGGATGTCCTTGCCGAGTTAGACGCTCTCCAAGTTGATGAAGTGAACGGTGGTTTTATAGGATATGGTAGCACACATATGTGGACTCATATATCGGGCTTGCATAAGCTACCGTACTTCAAGCACCTTCTTCTTCCACACAACATCGATGTAATGCACACAGAAAAGAATGTCGCCGAGGCACTCTGGGCAACACTCATGGACACCGGTAAGAAGTCGAAGGACAACGTTAAGGCTAGACTGGACATCGAAACAATGTGTGATAGACCAAAGCTTGTGATGAAGACCCCTGCGCCAGGCAAGAGATGGAAAAGGGGCCCGGCCGATTACGTCCTCAAAAGGCCAGTTAGGAAGGACATACTGAGGTGGATGAAGACGGTGCGGTTCCCTGATGGGTATGCTGCAAATCTGGCTCGGGGAGTGAACGTGGACACTATGAAAGTGCTAGGGATGAAGAGTCACGACTTCCACATATGGATTCAGCGGATCCTTCCTGCGATGACCCGTGGATACCTCCCCGAGCCAGTGTGGCGCGTCCTGGCAGAGTTGAGCTATTTCTTCCGACAGCTTTGTGCCAAGCAGTTATCTCGAGAAGTGTGTCTTGAACTGGAGAAGGCTGCACCTCTGTTGCTCTGCAAGTTGGAGATGATATTTCCACCCGGCTTCTTCCTATCTATGCAGCATCTCATTCTGCACCTACCCCGCGAGGCACTGCTCGGGGGTCCTGTGTAGGCCCGTTGGTGCTATCCCATCGAGAGGTGTCTGAAGCTTCTTCGGCAAAAGTATAAAAATAAAGCCAAAATTGAGGCTTCCGTGGCGGAGGCATTCATTATTGAGGAGGTGTCGACCTTCACACAAGCGTACTATACTGAGAAACTTCCCAGTGTGCATAATCCAACCCCTCGTTACAACGTCGAGGAGAACTCATCGACCCTCAGCCTTTTCAAAGGGGATCTCGGAAAAGGAAGCGCAGGTGTCAACAAGAACTTGACCCATGAGGAGTGGACCAGTATCATGATGTACTTGTTGTTGAACCTTGATGAGTGCTTGGATTATCAGAAGTAAGTTCTCAGTATGCTTGTTTCATACGCCGTCACTATATCCTCTTACCTATCGATTCGACCCCCCTGTCTCTTGTTTTTCAGGGAATTCATTAATATTCACTGGAGCGGCAATACTGCTCCTACCTCAGAACAACAGGACCATCTTCTTAGACATGGCAAGCCCAACTTCGTTTCCTGGTTATGTTCAAAGGTACAATCCGATTAACCTCGTTTCCACTTTGCTCCTAGGAGCGAGTAATTTAACGATTGAACCGTTGTAACCCTGCAGGCCCAGGAAGATGCGCTAATGAGTGCTGAATTGAGAGAGGTGGGCCTTGGCATCAACCGTAAGGTCAAGTCATTCACCGTTTATGATGTCAATGGCTATCGCTTTCGCACTAGAGGCTACGAGGAGAGCAGGCCCCAACAGAAAACCACGTGCAGTGGAGTTTGTACGCCCGGCAATGATAAGAAAAACTATTACGGCATAGTCGAAGAGATATACGAGCTCGAATTCAAGGGTGGCAGTTCTTTGAAGCCAGTGGTATTCAAATGCCATTGGTTCGATCCTGATGTCACGAGAGAAGACCTTAAGATTGGGCTAACCGAAATTCGACAGGATTCCAAATACAATGGAGACGATGTCTATATTGTGGCTAACCGAGACGCCACGCAAGTTTATTACCTTCCATGGGCGTGCCAAACTGACCCAAGGCTTGCGGGTTGGAGCCTTGTGCACATGGTATCGCCGCGCAGTAAAGCGCCTCTCCCAAACGATGATGATTACAACTTTGACCCAACGACAGATGAGTTCTATCAACCTGAGGGGCTAGATGGGCGATTCGAGATAGATATTTCCTTGCTAATGACGATGAGCATGGAAGAAGACAACGACATCGATGAGGACGAGGGTGATGACGTGTTGGATGCTAAGTACTTACAACTCCTTGAGCGATGGCAGAGGAAGCGCGATGGAGCTGTTCCGGACGATGATGATGATGACGATGGCGATGGAGATGATGAGGACGATCGAGAGCTCGATAATATTAATAGTGATGATGAGGACAGTGGTGACGAAGTCGCACAAGTCGTATTGCCATACGCGGAGATTATGTCGCCTCCACGTACTACAACTACTTGTCATTTACAATTATTATTGTCACCTTGCAATATATGCTAATTGTTTTAATCGTTGTCATTGCAGGCACTCGAGGAAATGCCAGGCGGCAGGAAGAGGATGCCGAGGCGGACCTGCCCCTCGCTCTACGGCGGTCGCGACCAGCAGGAGCTGGACGTGGAGGAGCAGGCCGGTAGGGAGGAGCCGGCCCGCAGCAGTCGTCTCCGGCAGAGGAGGCTGGAGTTCGGGACGTTGACGAGGACGACGATGACCAGGGATGGTGCCAGCGGCGGCGGCAGCGGTGGCAGCGACGACGACGACGGGGGCCACGACGCCGGGGGCCACGACGACGGGGGCCACGACGCCGGGTGCCACGACGACGGGGGCCACGACGCCGGGTGCCACAACGACGGGGGGTCTTCCTCAGGTTTGAGGAAGCCCTACGAGCGCGGGCCCTCGACGCTCCCTACCCAAAAGCCGCTCCCCCACCAGCGCAAGGTGATTGCGCCCGTCGGGAAAGAGTAAGTAAACTACTTTGTTCATATTATTCACATGGCATGTTAAAAACCGAACTGCAGACTAATAATTGTTGTTAATGACTCGTGCAGGGCCTGGGTGTTTACGGAGGGGAGTACCGGTGCACGCCATATCAATGGCATCCTCTCCCTGCTGATTAAGGAGTACTACCCTGGCTTGGTCACCATCGACGGCATTCGAAAGCCGCCCATGAAGTGGGAACACTTCCACCTGCACACCGTCCCCGTGCCCGAGCCCGAAGGCGGCGATCGTGCTAGTTCACCTGCACGCGAGCCACTTGCGGAGAAGATCAAGAGGGAGTTTTGGGTGAGTGTTTTCATCGCAACACATTTCTCAATACTACACATTCGTTGGACGTTCTTGAAACAATGAAATGATACATGATGTGTGCGTGCAGGGGTACTGGAAGTGCGCGGATGGGAATGAGGCGGAGGCGGCGTTCGTGCTGGAGAACGCCTGCCATGCACGTCTCAGGGACATGTACCACGATGCGCGCATCCAGTGCGTCATCAGCCACTACCGCAACTCTCTTGGCAAGGTGATCAAGAAGGAACGAGTCAGGTAGGAGATCATCCTCCAGAGGGAGACCGACCTCACCGAGGAGTACTTAACGGTAATTAAGCAGGAAACATTCGTTCTGTTTGCTTCTGTGAAACATTCAATTCATCTTCTGACATGTCAAATACTTGATGTTTCTTAGTGGATACCGGGGTGGTGCGACAAGGACCCGGAATGCTGGGAGGCCATTGTGCGCTGGTGGAGATCGGACAAATGCTACCATGAGAAGAACGAGCGTCGGGAGCGCCGGGCAAAGGCTGCAAGGGTAGCACACCACCAAGGGAACCGATCCCTCCCGCAGTTCATTGACGCATGGGTATGATACTGTTGATCTCTTTACTGTAGCGCTCAATCTAGTTACCTGTAACCATGTTTGTGTTTTCCTCGCAGAGGAAGTCCCATGGTGGGGAGGAGATCAACGAGGTGGTGGGGTACGCCCTTTCTCACAAGGGCAAAGCGAAGGACCCGGACAACATGTGGAACCCGGAGGACGGGCCGGACGCGTACACCAACGCGAACGTCCAACCCAAGCTCGTCGAGTACAGCGCTGCGTTTCGCCAGAGCCATCCAGAAGAAGACAAGGACCCCTTCAAGGAGCCCCTGGACGCGGAGCTCGTGATGAGGTTGGGAGGAGGGAAGCAGCACGACTCCTACTGGATGGCCAACAGCGCCATCAGCCCGGCCACTACTCCCACGTTGAGGGAGATTCGAAAGGCCGGGTCCAGTAGCTCCTCCGGCATCCCGATAGCGCCCCGACGGCCGAGCACGTACATGCAGATGGAGGTAAGTGCGGTTTCATTCGTCGTTCACTCGTTTCACACCTCTTGGCTTCACATACCATGCGATTGTAATATTGCAGGCCAAGTTCCAGGAGATGATGCAGGCCCACCAGGCGGCCCAGGACGCGGCCTACAGGCAGCAGCTGGCGGCCCAGGACGCGGCCCACCAGCAGAACCTAGCGGCAGTGGCGGGGCACTACCAGCGTCAAATAGCGGACCTGGCCGGCTTCGTAAAGTCCAAGTTCCCGGACGAGGAGGAGCTTCCTCCCTCGCTCTTTGCTGCACCACCACTCCCAGTGCCTGCTCCTGTTCATGCTCCAGTGAGTATATTGCCTTTTGCTTTAGTTTGTGCGGCCATCCTACAGGTACTAATTACATCACTTGTCCTTTGTGCAGGCTCCGTCGGCGGGTTCGAACCCGACTCCAGGTGCTAGCCCTCCACTGGGTCTTTCTCCACAGCACGGCTGGCCAGCGCACCCGACCTACCCGACGCAGCCGTACACGTGGCCTCCTCCTCCACCGTCGCAGGGCTACTCCTCGTGGCTGGGGGCACAGACGCAGCGGGGGCCTCGCCCGTCCTACTGGCACTACGACACGCCGCAGGGGTCAGGGTGGACTCAGCCGCAGCCACAGTCATAGCCACAACCAGGGTGGTGTGCGTGGGAGCAAGGTGGGGGCGCTGAGACCCCTGGGGACGGCGCCACGAGCTAGGTACCTTTGACTTCCTCTTCTGGACTACTAGCGATGCATGTTAGACCCCTGGACATGTATGTTGGACTTGTCGGACATTTTGGACATGTATGTTGGACATCCTGGTGTATGTTGGATATGTATGCACTCGTTTCATGACTTATGTGTATTATGGACATGTATCGATGGATTTAATGTGTGGATTCATGTTGAGATCGAATCCGATGCCGAAATGCGGTTCATATGCTATATTGTTGATATATATGTGGTATTGTGGTATATATATGCTGTACATGTCGTTTCAAGGCAAGAAAACAGCAAAAGAGAAGGGGAAAAAAAATTATTTCCCAGCTTTGCCAACAGCATGGGACAAAGCTGTTGGCAAAGCTGGGCTTTCTCCCCAGCAGAACATGCCAGCTTTGCCAACAGGATTCTTTTGCCAACAGCTTTGTCCAGTGGCTTTGCCAACAGCTAGGTCAAACTGTTGGTAGATCCCTGACGTGTAATGCTTTGCCAACTGGTCTTCGACACTGTTGGCGAAGCGTTCGCCAAAAGCCAGTCCTGTTGGCGAAGAAAACGACAGCCGAGTTGACGGCGTTCTCCCTTCGCCAACAGGACACGTGGCTGTTGGCGAAGCTTTCCCAACAGGGCCCTCGTTCCTGTTGGCGAAGATCTCTTTCCCGTCACTTAAGACGCCAACAGTACTTTCCCAACAGGAACGGGGAAACCCTGTTGGGAAATCCTTCGCCAACAGGATAGGCGTCTTCGCCAACAGGATAGGCGCTGTTGGCGAAGCAACCGTTTCCTGTAGTGAAATCAATAGTATTATGTCGTGCAACCCAAAGATATCGTCTTATAGGACCAATGTGTGTTTATGTTAATCCCAATCCATAGTATTAATTGATTCATTGTCAAAGTGTATCAAATAAAATGTACTTGTGAAACATGGTGACAATTTCCTAACTGAAGTAGAGAACAGTTATCATCAATCACATTAATCAAAAAGACTTTATTCTTCATCATGGGCGCCTTATTGAAGTAGTGATGAAGACTATCCCAGAGCTTTGTTGGTGTGTCATAGTGTCTAAATTATAGATGTATTTGCTTATTAAATGATGCCTCACTTTTCTCTCTTATACACATTTTGAGACATGCAGAAGTTAATGGTTATAATTTCACAGGTTATGAAAACATTTAGAGAGAAAGGCATTCCTTGCGATGTTATCTGGATGGATATTGACTATATGGAAGGTTTTAGATGCTTCACGTTCGATAGGGTAAGTACTGTCCCCTTGAGCTTCGATTTTACCCTGCAGATTGAAAAAAAAAATGTACTGGTTCGAATGTTAGACCTGCAAGGAGTTGTCCGGCGAGCAACTGTAGGATTGAGGATAGTAGAGGGGGGATAGGGGGTTTAAACTAAAATAAGAACACTAAACAAATTTAGTTAGTAACATAAGAGAGCTGGGCTCCTATTTCTGGTACATTTGCCCTCAGACTATGGTAGAGTTTGCATTTGCACCTTGGACTCGAAAACCATCCATTTTACCTCCTCCAACTCCTGAAAGCAGGCACCAGACCAATCGAACTTTAATCTACTGTGATTTTGTTCCAGTCAGACACAAGTTAACAACATGGCATGGGGACATCTGTTAGTTGGCACTATATCTCCCTACTCTCTCACTTAGATACGGGCCCGCTCATCATCCTCTCTGTATCTCTCCACATTCCCTTTCCTCTTGCGCAGAACTACAACATTGCCACCACCACTTAAAACAATGTTCCATCCTCATAAAGGGGGCACATAAAGGAAAACACCTTCCCATCGCCCTCGTCATACCTATAGCATCACTCTGCTCCCTGTCATAGTAACTACCACTACGACGATGAGGTAGAGGGGAATGAGTCGGATGGGTTCAGTGGAGGTTAGAGTCCCTATGGTTAATGCTCTCTATGCTCATCCTAGACACGACAACATGCTTGGTGGTGGACCACGACACTACTCTTGACCTGCCATGCTACGTGTGAGGCAGGCGTGGACAGCCACGACAACATGAGAGACGGCCGCGAGATAAGGATGTGAATAGTGAGTAAGGAGGATGGAGGGTTGGGACAAGCAAACCGGCTCATGTGATCCATGGAGAACTCATATGTGGCGGTCTTGAGCAGAGGGAGGCACTTGGGTGCCCTTCTGGCACTTAAAATCAAGGCAGAAGAGATGGCTGCCATGGCACACGAGAGGAAGAAGATGATATATAGTTGATTGGCAGCTAGCGTGGTGCTGATGTGTCTCCAGCCTTGGACATATTGCCCACCTGAGTCACAACTAGCACACTCATTTGACTATGACCTTGTAGAAATAGGGCCATGTCTTTTGACTGAATCTGGGAACACCGAACAATGAAGATCCAGCTTTCTTAGAAGGCCTAAGTTTTAGATATGAGCTTGAGTTTAATACTCCATGGTTGCAATGTCAGTACAGCCTGTTGGGTGAATGGCTTGGCCTATGTTGATAATATATATCATATAAAGGCCTAATGCCTATGTACAAATATACCTACCAGGGGTTTGGGAGCAACTTTCCACCCCTTTTATACTATATATAAATGACCCAAGGGGTCAAGGGGAGGGAGACACTCCTCACTTGCTCTTTTGTTTTTGAGGATTTTTAGTGTACATGGGAATTTGAAAGCCGTTTGATAAGTTTGAATGGTTAAAAAGTGAAAGGAACCTATTACTAGGAACCAAAAATGTGGACTAGAACCTACAATTTGTGGGCTAGGAACTCTTTAAGAACACCTCATTTAAGGGCAGTTAGTGAGCTTGTTGCTAATCTAATCAAGGACAGCGATCAGGTCATGCAACAAGGGGAGCCTTGCGCTTGGAGACCAGACATGGAGCTTTGCCGTGAGGAGTAGATCTTCCGACTTGGACATGAAGCATTGGAACTAAATGGATATGTACCTAAGGGTGCTAACATGGAGGTCGGGCGGGCAGGACTGCTGCTTGGGATGGGGCTAGGGTACCCCTGAAACATATGTCGACGAGGTTGCCAAGGATGCCATTGGATATAAAGGATCCCACGATCTTCCCTACCTGGCGCGTCAACTATCAGAGGTTGGCTCCTGCAATCCGCAAGGGGAAAGTCCAAGTGGTAGATTTAGATGGGGGATCCTGGAACCATGAGCACGATGGCGACATAGAGACGTGGAGTTTAGATAGTTCGGGCCGCCAGAGCATACTACTCTACGTCCCTTGTTGATGGTATTGTTTGTAATGTGTTGGATGAGGCTAGAAGCATGGGTACTTTGCGATAGAAGGCTAAAGATTGACATGGTACCGTGGGGGGTCCTCCTAGGCCACCTTATATAGTCCAATGACCTAGGGTTACAAGTCAATTGGGAGCTAATCCTACTCAGTTACAACAGAATCAGATCTATCTCTAGGATCTTTGGAACAACTTGAAGTTAGTTGACCTTATCTCGTTGTTCCTTGCTTGGTCAGCACGGCGTGGGGGCCCACCTTTTTCAACTTTCCCAATCTAAGCGGGGCCTTAAAGCGTCTCCAATCTATAGAACCACCCTCGGGTCCATAGCTGGGAGCCACAATGATTTGATTTTAAATGTTGTATGGGCTCCGATATATAGAAACAAGGGGTAGTGGATCTATAAATGAGACCCATTCTCTCTTCACTCTCTCTTCTTTCTCCTCTTCCTATAGTCAATTCCTTGGACCCTGGTTCTATATCTGGGAGCAGGTTCTTCATGGAAATAACCTCATAGTGTATAGGAGTTGGTTTCAAAGGAGAGAGAAATTTATGGAACCAACATAGAACCTCCCATTGGAGAGGCCTAGCTCACTTGTTTGGAGGAGTTACATCGCCAATACCACCATGAGCCAATGTGGGGTGGTGGCAACATATGAGGTATGATGGGTTCTAGGGCGAGCGTTGGTGCAACTCTGTTTGTCACCTTGAGAAGTGACACGTGGATGCATCTCACCTTTCATGGGGCCATCTAGGAATAAAAAAGATTTACCAGAAGGGTGCCAAGGAGTTTGTCATGGATGAGGGGTTGGAAATCCTCTGATCAAACATGACATTTGAGTTTTTATAGGTAGTGAAGTTTGTTTACTTCTTGTCTACCAAGATGCTTCTATGAGCATATTTCAACTGCCATTTATTTTGTTAGCTCCTGTTTGATATTCTGCAGAACCGCTTCCCCCATCCAAAATCAATGACTGATGATCTCCATTCGGTGGGTTGCAAAGCAGTCTGGATGCTTGACCCAGGAATCAAGAACGAGGAGGGTTACTTTGTGTATGAAAGTGGTTCAGAAAAGGATGTTTGGGTCCAAAAAGGCAGATGGTAGCCCGTTCATTGGTATGTTCATCTGACTCATCAAATGAAGAATACCTACATTTCTTTAACTTTTTAATGGGATATGTGAATACTAATGTTCTAAATTCAGGGGAAGTATGGCCTGGTGATTGTGCTTTTCCTGATTTTACCTCAAAAAGGGCACGTGGCTGGTGGGCTAGTTTGGTAAAAGACTTCGTCTCCAATGGGGTTGATGGTATATGGAATGATATGAACGAACCTGCTGTTTTCAATGTAAAGGCTCTACGGATAACCATTTGTTTTAGAGAAAGTCTATTTTCACCCTCCAACTATAACAAAAATCCAATTTTCAACTAGTAACTAGAAAACCAGACATAAAGAGTCATCCAACTGTCAAAACCATGCAAATTTAGCCATTTGAGTGGTCTCCAATTGGCACAAGTTTCTTTTTTTATGACTTAAAATGAATTAGTTAAGCGTTTTTTAGGTTATATTACTTTTTAATAATTCTGAAAACAGAAAACCACATTTGAATCCACTCAACATGTGAAAGATGCAAGGTTTTGACTGTTGGAAGGTGTTTTTTAATCTGGTTTTATATTTATGGCTTGAAAATCGGACTTAATTTTGTTAAAGTTAGAGGGTGGAAACTGTCTTTTCCCTTTATTTTATCCCATATTGTTCACATTTTTCTGTGTAACTGAGAGCGATGGTGTCAACTTGCAGACTACTACCAAGACGATGCCTGAAAGCAATATCCACAGGGGAGATGGCCATATTGGAGGCGTCCAGAATCATCCGTACTATCATAATGTATACTAGTTGCTCAGACAAGTGTTGTGTCACTGTCACATAATTTTTGTACTTTATATGCATTTATTGCATTAGTTTTTTTATTTCTCAGGTCTATGGAATGCTAATGGCAAATGCTTCTAAACGACCATTTGTTCTTACACGAGCTGGTTTTATAGGAAGCCAGCGTTATGCTGCAACATGGACTGGTGATAATCTGTCAAATTGGGAGCATTTGCATATGAGTCTACCAATGATGCTTCAGTTGGTAAGTGAAATATTTATTACAAGTATGCATAGTTTGTTTTCAAACATTTATGAGGACCTAGAGTGCATTTTGCATTTTTGGCTATATTTTCAAAAAAAAAAAATAAGACGAGCGATCAAACTTGAAATAAAAAAAGTCAAATGAACTATAATTTGGAGCCGAGAGAGTATGTATTTACTATGATCTGATAACAAGGCAGTTCCTTTGCCCCTTCTAAACACCATAATTTGGCCTCCCTTGAGATAATGTGCAGGACATCCTGGATCCTCGGCGAAGCCCCATTGAACATGCAGGCACTATGATGCTTGCATAAATACCAAACTCTCATGTTATTTCACTAAAATTCCATTATTCTTGTTTCTCTCTTTCTTTGAAGTTTTATGTTTAACAGTAATGTAAATGTACATATTAAAATTGAATGATATTAAAATGGTTGAATTATTATTGTCGAATGTAATATGAGAACTGAGGCATGCTTGCAGGAATCTAACAATGTGGTTCTCCATTCAGGGTCTTAGTGGTCAGCCACTGTCAGGTCCTGATATTGGTGGTTTTGCTGGAAATGCTACTCCAAAACTTTTTGGAAGATGGATGGGTGTGGGTGCATTGTTTCCATTTTCACGTGGCCATTCTGAAACTGGAAGCTTTGACCATGAGCCATGGTCCTTCGGTGAAGAGGTATAAATTAATAATATGAAATAGCATTGGGACAGGTAAAACCATGTCCATACTGGCCAGTCTGACCATGCCCTCGCATGCAAAACAGGGAAACTCGTTGTGCCATAAATGTTAAAACAAAATATGCTATTCATACAGATGTCAGAATGAAATTTATATTTAGTCTTCACAAACTAGTCTGCGCATATGCCCAGGTTTATGACTAGTCATGCTAAATTAGTATATCTCTTCTGCCCATAATAGACAATAGTTACTGTTAATGGCGCTCTCATCATGTCATTCCTTATGAATGATAATTTCTTTCAGATCCTTTTTGGTTGTCATGTAACTGAGCTCTATCCAATGAGGAATACATACTGGCATCTTCAATTCACTGTATATTTTTAATTTGAGTCAAGCTAAGCCCGCAAATGACATAGCTTGAGTAGGTCTTGCTTAGAACAACTGAGAAGCTGAGATAGTGTGATAGAATATCATTGTTGGACAACCATATTGAATTTTACATAAGGAATGGCTTGTAATCAATGCCCTTTTGTCTGTTTGTCATTTTTTTTAATAAGGTATGGTTAGCATTGCTCATCTCTTCATTGGAGAACTGAATATTAATTCTAACAGTTCTGTATACGTACCATTCAGTGTGAGGAAGTTTGTCGTCTCGCATTGCTAAGACGTTACCGGCTACTGCCACACATGTATACTCTTTTTTACCATTCACATACAAAGGGCACTCCAGTTGCTGTTCCAGTTTTCTTTGCTGGTAATAGTTGTTCTCTACTATACTCACTAGTGAATCAAATGGTGGGGACATATTTTAAAACTGTACTCCCTCCGTCCTAAAATAAGCGTAGTTCTCACAAACTCGGTTCCCAAACTACTCTTATTTTGGGACAGAGGGAGTATATTATGTTTTATAGAAACAATAAATATGTATGAGAAATGTTGGCTTTCTTTTGTGAACTAAACTTCAATTTATACTGAAATACATTAAAACTCAAGCATCATTAGGACCATTTAACCGGTTAGATAGCAGATGATGAAATTTGTAGATAAATATTAAACATCATTGTTTGTTTTCTTTGTAGACCCACAAGATCAAGAATTGAGGAAAATTGAGACTTCCTTTCTCCTCGGTCCACTTTTAGTCTGTGCAAGGTAATGTCCTTAAATCAGGGTCTGACAGAATCCTTTCATGTTGTCCTTGCTATGGTACTCCAATTACGCCTTATGAAGTAAGAGTTATAATAATATGAACCATTGAATTCTCGAAGAGGTAGAACAATTAATCAAATAATTAGTAAAAGGGAAAAAAGGTACGCCGCTATCCATTCCCATCCCTCACGCCAACCGTCTATTGTTACCAGCTTATTGTCCCTTAGGCCATATGAACCTAATCTTTGTCTTAGAATTAATTCAAGTAGAGCATTGTCATATATTATGTCAAATATATTACTGGACACGCATGATCAATCAACTCATAGATCATCATAATAACATTGTGCATTCCCTATCTAGGAACTCAACTTAACAAATGCACGGAAATAATAAGATGCTCTCATGCATCTTGCCTTTACTTTGACTAGAGTAAGAATGTTGCAGTACTCAACATTTTTGCTTTTATTGTGTATCAACAAAATATGTAGTCTAACTCAACAATTTAGGCATTGCATATATCATAAAAAAAAGCTTTGTAACCATGTCAGATATCACGTACTATTACTAAATCATGTTGAGACGTGTGTGCCTGTCACATTACTAAAATTACATCTATAAACACCTGTAATGATGGGGTTTTGCATCTTTTTTTTTCTTTGCGTTTATCAAATATGCAACGTTGGTGTTACATATTTTTTTCCTCACAAGTTCATGACACCACACATGTCACATTAGACACATTAGGGTAGTTCTCCCGTTAGATGACAATATGGTCAGTTAGATCTAATCACAGTGTTTTTTTCATTTTACGCCATATTTCATTAAATAAAAAAAATATATAAGTACAATAACATTCATCTCTTACTTCCTAGAAGGTAATATGACAACCTTTTTTAGCCTAGCCATTTAGATCTAATTAAATGCACGGTCCATAGACATTTCGAAGTAGCAAATCCCTTGTTTCATTTTTCTCTCCGGACCATGAGATCTCTTCATTGCATTATTTTGTACATGTGAGTTCATGTAGCTGTGTCATGTGTGTCAGTGCCTGTGTACATAATATGGGCATGATTTTGTTAAACTGATTTTAGATCATCAATTGGAAATGGCTCATTTTTTGTCATTTTATTTTATATAGATAAACAAGTGGTCAAATAAGAAGTGCTCTGTCTTTTTTCCTCTCTTTCTCCACACTTTGGTGTGTACTGTCTTTGTTAAATCTTTCAGATTTTTTGGCAGCACTTCACCTAATAAAGGAGCCCATGAATGTTCCCATAAGTTTCCAAAAGGCATTTGGTTGCCTTTTGATTTTGGAGATTCGCACCCAGTAAGTTGGCTAATAAACTCCTACTCTTCTAGCTTGAATGCTACTCTGACATTAAATTTATGATGGATGAATAATAATGTAGGATCTGCCGGTGCTGTATTTACAAGGTGGTGCGATACTTCCTGTAGGTCTTCCTGTTAAGCATGTTGGTGAAGCAACTTTGGAGGATGATTTATCACTAATTATTGCATTGGATGAAAATGGTATGCATGCACGCCTCATCATTTCTGAACATTAAGTCCTGTAGTATTTTGTAGATGTTGACAAATTTGAATGGGTAAGACAACAAAATGTCCCTGCAATAAACTAAATAATATTTCAACTACATCTCATATTTTTGTTGAATAAGTTAGGCTTATTTGGTAATCAGGATTCAGTTTAAACTGTTGTCTGAAGAATGTGTGCATAATTCTGCATGATAACTGATATTTACAGGTAAAGCTGAAGGTGTCCTCTTCGAATATGCTGGAGATGGATATGAATTCACACATGGAGAGTATCTTTTGACATACTATAGTGCCAAGCTCGATTCAATGGCGGTTACCGTCAAAGTTTTCAAATCTGAAGGATCATGGAAGAGACCCAAACGTAACTTGAAGATAAATGTATTACTTGGGGGAGGTGCTATGGTATGCTCATTAGTTTGCTTTTAGTATGCTCACTTATAGACATGAATAGAGCTTCAGTATATCTTTTTCTGTTGATTCAGATAAGTGCACTTGGTGTTGACGGGGAAGATGTACATCTTGCAATGCCTCCTGAATCTAAAGTGTGCAACTTAGTTGCGTCAAGTGAACTTGCACGCAAGAAACTATTCGGTGTTTATCCTAATAACCTCTCTAAGATTCAATAATGTTTAGATCTCAAGTTCACACCATTTACTTGTAGTTGGCTCATGTTTGTATGGTTTAATGGGTGTGCAGAGATTATTCGGCCTATACCTGACATAGATGAGCCAGAATCGCAGCAGGAAGGTGCTGAGTTCTCGAAAACACTTGTCGATTTAAAGAGTGGGGACTGGTTACTTAAAGTTGTTCCTTGGATTGGTGGTCGTATTATCTCAATGAAACACCGCCCTACTGGTATGCTTTGTTTTTGTTGCGCGATTTACACTTTACAGGCTTGGCTTAGTTATGTGCAATATCCAAAGGAGATGTGTTATTTTATAAATAGATAATTTCTTATTAACCACTTGTTCATAAAGTTACATGTAGAATTGGGATGTGCTGGAAATAGGAATCACCTTTATTACTTGTTCATTAGCCCACAATAATTTTTTCATGTGATGCTTCGAAAGTAATGTGAATGCAATGTTTGTATGTCCTTTCAAAGAATTCGTTAGTTTCTTGTTAGTTCAAGCATCATTCAGAATTTATGTGCACAGATTCCCAGTGGCTTCAAAATAGTATTGAGATCAATGGTTATGAAGAATTCAGTGGGACTGAATATGGGTCTGCTGGTTGCACAGAAGAGTACAATGTCCTTCGGTAAGAGAAATGATCCTTGAAGACTAACTGCTTTCTTTTCTTCTTGTACATTGCTGTCCATATATGAATAGTTGGTTGGCTAGTTCTAATTTGGCCACACACTAATTGTGGCTACAAAAGTACAGGAGGTATCTTGATCAATCTGGAGAGGATGAATCTATTTGTATGGAAGGAGACATTGGCGGTGATCTGATTCTCCAGCGGCAGATTTCTATATTAAAAGATAAACCAAATATTGTTCAGATCGACTCTAGCATTAAAGCAAGTGTTGCAGCTGGTCCTGAACGGCTTTCAAGGTGAGGGCTCAGTTTCCTATAACATTGCTATCAAAATCCATAATGCAGCATTTTGCAATTCTGCAGCTATAACAGATTTTGTGACATTAGTGCTTCTTTTATTCAAATTGACAAAGTAACTTTACATGGATGAAATCATAGTTTATTTTTTACTCCTTGGGGGTTTATTTATTAGGCATTAGGTCCTTCGAATGTTAAAATCGGTGCAAATTACATTATATGACTATTCTCAGTCTATTTCATGGTGTAGCATTGATTGGCTTCCTCCACTGGCATGCCATCCACAATAATCCAGCAGCATCAGCAAGCTCCATATTTATACAGTTGTTGAAGCAGGAAGAAAGAAAGAAAACCTTCTATTTTGCTTATCATTGCCCAACTGTGTTTGTAACCCTTTTCATCTCAGTCGGGCATTGGCGAGTACAGTCCTCCAAACTATGGATTGTCTCTTCCCTCATGTTTCCATCAGTATCTTTGCCCATCACCTGCAGTTGCCACTGTGACTCCATATAAGACTGGTCAGGACAGAAGGTGGAAATAACAATAGAAACCATATTGACATCCTTGAAACCATGAACAAATCAGACATGGCAGTGATGTCCACCTTCACTTCACTACTATATGAGTGTCTTCACCTGTCATCACCGCAGTTCCAACCATGAATGATGGTTGAAGCTCCATTTCCAGGAAAAGTTTATATCTTTTTCACACCAAGTCGGATGAAGTCAAACTTTTATCAAAATTATAGAGCTCGACAAGATCGAAATTTTGTTTTACAACGTTTCCATTTGAAATTGGTTAAATGCCCAAATGCTTACAATGTCAAACCTATCAAACGATCTCAAATGGAAAAAAAAAATGTCAACGTCAACATGTAGCACTTAACGAGATCTACAACATTGTAGTTCACAACGGTTTCATTTGAAATTATTTTAAATCTAAATATTACATATAAGATTTATAGAAGTTAATACAAAAGAATACACTTCTATACCAGTCATAAGTGATTGTGTGGTGTGGTGATAAGTAAGCACATGTGAGGCTTGGGGTTGAGTTTGAATCATTGAAAGGACAATTGTACATTTCACGTGAAAAATCCAGTGTATTGATCCTTACAATAGTCTTTTGGGTAAAAAACATTTTGCACACTGCTATCTAGGTATTTTCTAGAAGATTATCACTGCCAGTTCGGACCGAGTTTACTGTGATAATCATTTTGATCGCCGGTTCATGTCCCAAACCAGTGGTGGAAATTATTATCAACTGTCGGCTGAAAATGAGATATTGATAAAGTGCTATATTATCACCGACCATTTGCCAACGGACGCGAAAACTGACGGTGATGAAATGTGTATATTGTCTCAATCTATTGGCTTGTGTTGTTTATTTACGCAATATCATGAGAAGCTACACTTTAGATATTAATATGCTTAAATTATCACTTGTTGGTTCATATCACATTTGTATGCTGTATCTTGAATAGTACTTGTCTCATGAGACAAATGAGCTAGCTCGAACTTTTCGGACGAACCAAGCAAAACTCATTTCAGCTCGTTAGTCTTAATGAATTATGCCGAGCTAGTTCATTATAAACGAGCCATAACAAACCAAGCCTTAACGAGCCGAGTTGGCTCATCACCCCTATTACCTCGTGGTCAAGATGTTGCAAAATTATGCTATGTAACTGGCATTGATGTGGAATAATTTCAGTGTGAATATGTTTCATGTTGCATAATTATGTCATGTAAGGAACTAAGATGGGCCCTTACCTTAGATGGTTTGCTTTGGATTTTTGACCAGACTACGCTTTGTTATCGTATTACTAAACTTTATGTATATTAGTTATTATTTAGAGAAATTTCTAAGTGATCATTAAAATTGATTATTAGAATTACAAGAGTACCTTAAGACTCTACTGCATTAAATTATGTTTTTACTCTGAAGGTTGGTCTGCTTACGAGTTCATCCTACTTTCACGCTTCTACATCCAACTGAGGTGGTGGTTGCTTTTACGACTGTCAATGGTTCAAAGAAGGAGATCTCCCCTGCTTCGGGAGAGATAATTTTAGAGGGGGACAATAGGCCCAATGGTAAATCACTCTGCATATTTTCGTAAGTGTTGGCCATTCTACTAACCCCTACTTTTCTGTCTTTTGGCAAACCGTCAGGGAAATGGATGCTCGTGGACAAGTGTGCTGGGCTGAGTTTGGTAAATCGTTTTGATCCCAATGAGGTTAGCAAATGCTTGGTGCACTGGGGAACTGGTTATATGAACATGGAGCTCTGGTCGGAAGAAAGGCCAATCTCCAAGGACACGCCATTGAGAATCTGCCACCAGTATGAGGTGAGGCAAACAAGATAAATCCTACCACAACAACAACAGGAGAACGCTTCAGTTCAGGACTTCAGGGTAGTTCTTGTCTTATTGGCTTTCGTGTATATCTATATTCGTGCACGGTGCACCAAAAACCTCTTTTAGGTACTTTGGCGCCCAACCCGCGCAGCCGTGTGTTAGGTCTATGAGAATGCTTCAAAAGGTGTGTGTGCTTTTCTTGCAACAGACGCTTCAACAAAGCTGTCATTGCAATCTTGTTCTTCTTTGTCCATCCTTTCTTTGGACATGCCGTACAAGCTCGACAATGACATGAGCTCTGGAACCTAATCTGTAACAGAAGATCCAGGTGCACTGGTCACTGCAACCACACTCGGGAGCATGTCAAATTGTCAATGCAAAGTAAGGGTGAACTATGAAGTTGAACTCCAAGCTCAAGATTCATTTGACATGCTCTCTATTTTTGTGCTTGCAATAATGACTATAACGTCTAGAGTTTCAATTGCAATATTTGTTTCCTGGCTCAACAACATGGTTGAGATGTGTTTAGAACGTTTGCCCATCAAACTCGCCTCACAAGACTTTGTATCAACTCGATGAAATACACTTGAAATTAATAAAACTTCCTTTATCGAAAAAAATCAAACTTGCCTCTGCTGGCCTAGCAAGGCTTGCTAGCACTGGAGAGCGGTTTTGGCTCTCCCTGGCTAGCAATGAAAATCCGTGGCAGCGTACAAAACTAGATATGAAGCGAGAAAAGGAAATAGAGAAAAGGAAAATAGAGAAAAAAAAACCATTGGCATGGATTCAGACGAGGAGAGTTACAAGCGAGAAAAGGAAATAGAGAAAAGGAAAATAGAGAAAAAAAAACCATGACACTATTGATTTTCAGTCCGAGCCCCGATAAGTGCACTGTAAACAGACGATTTTCCCCCCTATAGGACCCACCACTTCTCCCTCTTGTCCTTTTCTTCTATCTCCAGATGCCCTTCTCTGGATCCCCGTGGCCTCTGATCCCGGCGGTGCCAGGATCTACGCCGGTGACTGCTCGAGAGACGTCGCCTCCCCGTCTGTCCCCTGGTCTGTTGCCGCTGCCTCTCCATCCCACGCCGCCGCATACCTCCTCCTACATGGGAAGCCACTGCCAGACCCGAACCACACTCGCAACTATAGTCGCGGGCCACTTTGAGGCCTGCTCCGTGCACTGCCTCCTCACGGGAGCCATGTCGCCTAGAGGAGGGGATGCACGAGAGAGGCGCCTGTCGCTCGATCCACGCTAGAGCCGAACCTCCTTGTACAAGTTCAAGCTAGAGGGGATCGCCGGCGCCTCCCTCCTCTGCACCCACTTGTCAAACTCATCGTATGACGACCCCTCTTCTCCATTGGCATCTTGCTCTAACCCATTAGTAGCTTCATGATAAGAGAGCATGGCAGGAGGTGCTGCTACTGTGTTGCCGCGTCCTGCGCCTGCACGGTAACGGCTACCTACATGTCCGTGGGGGAGGACTGAACAGGGTGGAGCAGCGGGAGAGGCGCTGTCGGGCCCGTGTGGCATGGATATAGATGTGCAGAAAGCCCCATGCATGGCGGCCTGCCTGAAAGCAAGGTTTTTTTGGCTCGGCCCAAGCCCAGCCTGGCCCGCTAGGCGTGCCCGGGTCTAGGCCACTACCCTAGCACGTCGGGCGGCCTGGGCTGGAATGCACAGTACCAGTCATCTCAACTCGGGATCGTCACTTCCTAACGGTGGCATGGCTCTTGGCAGCCCACCACGCCCCCCCGACTAAACCCTAACACCACCAACCAAACCAACCACCCCTGACCCCTCCCCACCCCAGTCCCCACCCCCACGCGATTAGCAATGCGCCTTCTCACAGATGGCACCTCCTCTCCACCTTCCCTCACCTTCTCCTCTCCGCCCCTCACCTCCTCGGCGGTGGGCGGAGCCGCTTCCTCTCCACCTCTCCCCTACCAGACTCCAAGAGTGGTGGTGTAGGGAGAGCAGGCGGGCTGGTGGTGTGGTGAGCTGGCAGAGCGACGACGGGGCGAGCTGGCAAAGTCCTACAGGCGAAGCAGCGCACGGTCGTGCGCGGGGGGGGGGGGCACGGAAGGATGGCCATGCTAGCCCGGCCCAGATAGTATGGAAAAGACCCATGGGCCAAGACTGGGTCGTTGGCGTAGCACATTAGCTGGCTTGGTCCGGCACGGGCACGGCGCTGGCCAGGCCTGGCTCGGGATGGGCACGGCCAGGACACCCTGGACCCGGGCCAGGACTAGGCGACCCTCCCGTTTGGACATCTATAGGCATGGGCAGAGGTAGGAGAAGAGGAGAGGAGGAAAAAAATCGTATTTTGATGAGTCACTTGACGGTCGTACGAGGAACAAAAGTTGAACTCGGTTTTAAATAAGGAATGAAATTTTTTTTATGGCTAAATAAGGTACGAGTAGTTTTCCTGGTGTCAGATAGAGAAATATCTCTATTTTGTAATATACATGATGAAGGCGAGGGTGATTCAGCTTAAAGAGATGTTCAGATAAAACATCATAATTCCATAAGACAGCTCGAATCACATATCCATATATGCAACTATTACAAATTATTTGAGCCTCCTTGGTATGGATATTTCCCGTCCGACCGAAGGCCCTTAGGCCTTAAATAGTACGTATTGGAAACCGTAAAATCAATATACGTCTCTATCCATATCCACATAACAAAAGTTGAATATCTATTGCACGTATATAATGTATATCAATATCCGTTACATATCCGATATATTTTGTAATATCTGTATATGAATCCGATCCGAAAAAAAAATAAATATTTATATTTGGATCCGGGCATATTTGTCCGCATCCGATCCGTTTTCATCCCTACCACCGATGATCAGTCTGGCAATGTGTCGCCACTGCATGAGCAATTGTTGCCAAACTTTGACTCCCATGCCTTGCCTTATAATGGCCCCAAAGCTTGATGTTCATATGCGCCGTATTGTAGTATCGAGGAGACTAACTAGAGATAGAGAGGGTGAGTAATCAGTTCTAAAATTTAACCAATAAAATATACAAAATTAAGACAATGTAAAACATGACTGCACCCTCAAAATTTAATGTATCAGCTATGTGCACTGATACTCTATGTCTAGATCAAGTGTTGCAAATCTAGGGTGAGAAGCAAGCAATTTTAGTTCTAGAAACATAAATTGTGTAAGCCAATGAGCTCAAGTAGACAAACCACAATGGAGACAGCAAAGTTTTTACCATGGTCTTGGTGACCTACCGATCACTTCTAATCCATGTTGAGGTGGATCCAGTGTCCAATTGCTTCCCTATCAAGTCTATGCTTGATCTTGGGCCAGCTGGAATTAAAGAACCGCTCAATGCTTAAATTCCACTAGAATTGCTCTTCATAGCATAAAGCTTCTCGTAAGCTTTTCTTGAGAAGATCACCATGTCGTTTAGGTGTCAGCAAACGCCAACTATAACAAGTCAAGACACACCTACCTTCCACCAAGTGCTTAAAGCTTAATCTCTTATGCTATTGCACTTGAATACATATCTTCCCTCTCTATATGTGCAACACATACACAGATTTGAAAAACAGACATCAATTTTGAAAGTTTTGGCGTCAATAGGACGTGGTTCTCTCTATATGTTTATTTGTATCTTCTTTTTCTTGTTTATTTGTTTTACTGTTTAAAAATCATTGGAAAATACTAGCTAAGATGTGACGGAGATGATATGAAATATTCATTGGAGATGGAGTTCGTTATAAAAATTATGGTATTGGAAACTTGCATTGGAAACATATCAATATTGGCATAAGTTTATTACTGTTACTAGTTGTCATGCAAATAGGAGAGCATTGGTCATAATACGACATTATAATACTTTATCACGATTCTGATTTGTCTTAGTGATGGACATCAATAAATGTACAATCCCAAACAAATTGTCAAAAAACAGAGTGACTTTATGATGCTTCAATCCGTTGTCAGCAGGTATTCATCACAAAAGATCATATGTTGTAGTGTTGACATTTTCTCATTAATCCTAAAGAGCTATCAATTAATTACAGGACAAAATAAATGTAAAAGTCTTACAGTATTCATCCGGGTTTCAAGATTTCAGAGTTTACATAATTGAGAATGGTTATCGATATATGAATGTCAGCCATCTGTGTGAATGGAAGTTGTTGGTGTCTCTTATTCTTTTTGTCACCTATGGGATGCTCTCTGGGGGAGGTCGTTCTGGTCTTCCGTGCCGTCTCTATGGTCTGTCCGTCATCTTCGTACTGTCATTGCCCGGAGTGCCTGCTTTGTTGCTTCAGTCAATTTGGTTATGTATCGCTTGATTGGAGAGCGAGTAGGATGGAAGGGTTCCATCTTTAATTTTTGGGATGGGATGGTTGTCCTAGTGTTCGCTTTTTTTACAACAGACTCTACTGTTTAGTTGGAGGGATGTAATAGTTCTATTTTCGTGTTTGGTTGGAGAGACATGAATAGTGTGGGCAAGGGCAGGCTCATGGCTAGGGCCACCTAGCCCAGGGCTCTAGTCTTGGCCCAGTAAACCCCACTGGCACCTTTTAATCTTAGCCTAAAAATAGAGGCCGAGCCCATCAAATAGACTCAAAAGCTAAAGGCTTCACCTTACTGAATTTGGTCCTACTTTTGGGCCAAAGCTGGGCCCACCCCTGAGTGTGGGGATGGCACAGAACTCAATTTCTGTGAGAACTATGAGAACTTAAATCTAGGTCACATGATCTTGATCCAAAGGGAACACGTAGGGAGAGGTGGGAGGGGGTTTGCAATTTGCAAACCCCCCTCCCCCACCTTGCCCTTGGATCAAGATCATGTGGCGCAGATTAGAGTTCTCATAGTTCTCCTAGTTCTTATAGGATACTTTGCCTTTTGGGATATGCATATACAAAATATAAAAGAACTAAAGAGACAAAGTGTTCATGGTGCACCAGAGCACGTGAAGTTTAATCTGAACTGCAAAAAGGACGGACATACACACCAATTGCATCAAGGTAGTCCCCTGAACGCCCAAAGAAACCAACAATACTGTTATTTTTCTTCACTCGGATGCAGAATTGTAGAATTGTGTTCCTTGTGGTACTCCAAAAGGCCCATAGTGATGTACATTGGTCACGAGAGTAAGTGATGTTATAACATCCGATGGTCCTCTGAATCGGAATGGTTAAAACTTGCAGGGATTTACCCCCTCTTCGGCGAGCCACATCGCCCTCCATCGACGTGTTCGAAAGTGCGAAGGCCACGTCTTCTTTCCCCGGACCCGAAATTTTCATTCGTCGCAGTTCAATCGCTACGCGTCCGCTCTTTCACACGACGCTCCCCCGCGCGACCCAAACCGGGTTTACCGGTTTACGTGGTTTGGCAAACCCTACCTCGCAGCGCTCTCTCTCCCCGCCGCCGCCGCCTCCTC
Organism: Digitaria exilis; assembly: GCA_015342445.1. Classification (NCBI taxonomy): domain Eukaryota; kingdom Viridiplantae; phylum Streptophyta; class Magnoliopsida; order Poales; family Poaceae; genus Digitaria; species Digitaria exilis. The sequence goes on from JACEFO010002599.1 coordinate 1,144,653, forward strand.
CTCCTCTCGCCTCCTTGCTCTCTGCCTGCCTCCACCGGATTCCACCACCCACTGCTGCTCCGTAGTCGTCTTCCGCGCGCCAGCGCGGGCTGGGGCTCACCCGTTGGCGCTCGAGGAGTGCCTCAAAAGGAAGTAGCATCGGCGGGCAAGCCCCCTCCCCTGCTCGCCTCAGCTCAACGCCGGCTTTGGCTCCGCTATTGCTCGAGCATGGGAAGCCACATGAGCTCGGCGTTGTGGGAGATCTAGGTACGCTATCATTGCGAGATTCGGATTGGCACTCTCATCCCGTCTCTGCTCTCCCCTGCCTTGATTCGCTCCCTTCTGCTCTACTCAACCGTCTCGCAGGGCGCGCTTATGGCGACGGCACCAACGCCGGCGGATGCGAAGGCCGGACCATATCTTCCCCGCGGCACCAGCGCCGGCGGACGCGAAGGCCGAGCCAATCTTCCCCGCAGGTCGGAGCATATGCATATTCTCCTGTGGTGCTTGATCTTTTTTTCTAGCCTTGTTTAGCTTCTGACCCAACCAAATCTGCTCACCATGGAGTATTTCTTCGACGAGAAAGGCAAGACGGGGAAAGGCAAGAAGGAATCCATTCGGTTTGTCTTCTCACAATCACAGGTCAATTTTTCTCTTCTTTTTGTAATCACATCTAACTGTGCTGATGTGATTTGAAGCTTGCCATCCCACCAAAGAATTACACCGTAGGCTAATATAAACAGATACAATATGCAAGCAGTGGTCTATGTTGCTAAAAAATTAAGAAAATAATTCGGTTAAATAAGAGATGTTACAGATGCTAAAGAACTCTCTTTTTTTCTATCATGCTAAAATATGATGCCTACAAATGCTACTGGACTGTTCTTCGTGTGAAGTAGATATATGTTCAGTTTTTTTTAGCATCAGCAAATATATGTTCAGTTGCGCAAGCACATAAAGATGCCAATCTAATAGTAGTTTATATTTTAATTGGACAGGAATGGAAGATGATTCGGTTTCTTTCTGGTTTCTTACTATTTTAGGTTTGTCCTTGCTTTGCCTCTCACCATGACAACCTATAATTACTGTTGCCATCGTAGCCATTCCCAGTGAGGTTAGAGCACCTATTTGTAGAGAACAATACTAAAATTGGCCTGCCGTTGATGTGATGGGGCTACTGGTTATTCTTTGCCCCTTGCACGTTCTACTGCTCAAGGGAAGTACTGAGCATGCCCTAGCCAATGTTATGTACTAAGATATGCTTTTTGTATGTCTTCATACCCATGCGCCCTCCTATGCTCTATCATCTTACTGTATGTCTAAAACAAAATTAGTAGTACCCCATTGCATTATGTCTAAAACGAATTTTAAGTACCTTCTTTAGTATGTTTAAAACCAATTAGTAGTATGCAATGGTAATATGTTCTGTCTTCAGTTTTCTCGATTCTTTAGTATGGCCATGTCTCATGGTAAGAATAGAAAATTTTGATTTGTGAAATAATTGTTTTTTTTTGTTCAGTCTAGTACTTTAAAGATGTTTGTCATTCTCAACTTTCTACTATTACTAGGGAGCTTATGAGATAACTTTAGTAAAATCTTATTCTGCTAAGATCATTGGATAACATACAAATGTTATGTAGGTTTGGTTGATGACCTTGTATTATTATTAGAACACAACAAATGGAAAGAATCAAAGGATCATTTGGCTAGCTCGGTACATGCTTTTTACCCCTGTGCGCGGCAGCAGCAGCAGTACCTCAAGAGGCTGGCTACGGGCCTTGCAGAGCTGAGCAGCCGCAGCTGGTTTGCATCAAAGTGCAGCTGGTGTGCATCAAGTACAAATGCATTTATTCTTCTTTAGTGTTTCTAAAGCTATAAGCATTCTGAATATAAATAAGACTTTAAAGCAATGTATCTATATTTACAAGAATATGCAGTGTTTAACATGATAAGCAATATTGATGCTATTAGGATGTACCTTCGATCTGGTATATGAAATATCATTGGCACAAAATGAGTGTTTTCTTAGATCTTATTGCTGAAACAAAATGAGTTCAATGCTTGATATTTGCTATGGATTTCAGGTTTTATTTCGTTGGACAGTTGTATTTATATCAGTGTGTTTATTCAGTCACAGTAGACGTTTATTTTATGTTGCTATTATATGATAGGGCACGCGAAGCGCGCCCCTTGTCTAGTGGACTAAATGTTCCAGAAACTTCCATGAGAAATTCAGAAGCACCAAGATATATCTGCGAGAGAAAATGGCAGTCGTCAACACCTACTACTTAGCAGTCAGTGTTGGATAAGATAACCGTGGGAAGAGACCAATGCCATTTGGGCCGTGGCACCAGGGCGTCTAGTGCCCATAAAAAGGAGTCCAAAGCCTCATGAGTGGAGCCAACACTTCTACCCCGCCTACCACTTTTGATTCCACCCTAATGACCCTAACTGGTAGGGGTGAAAGTGGTATAAATATTTTCCGCCTGACCGACCGAACGTCCTCGGGCCTAAAATAGTACAGCCCGTATCCAGAACTGAAAAATCAATATCCGTCCGTATCCGCATAACAAAAATTGAATCTCTATTGTAGATATATAATGTATATCAATATTTGATATATTTTGTATTGTTCGTATTCGGATCTGATCCGGCAAAAAAAATAAATATTTATATTTGTATCCGGATATATCCGTCCGTACCCTATCCGTTTTCATCCCTACTAATTAGCGTTGCATCAACCTGAAGGCCGCTGCCGCTAGGGATGAAAGTGGTATGGATATTTCCCGTCCGACAGACCGACCGAAGGCCCTCAGGCCTTAAATGGTATAGATCGTATCCGAAAACAAAAAATCAATATTCGACCGTATCCGTATCCACATAACAAAAGTTGAATGTCTATTGTAGTTATGTAATATATATCAATATCCGATGCATATCCGACATATTTTATACTTTCCGTATCCGAATCCGATCCGGCAAAAAAAAATAAATATCTATATTCGTATCCGGGCATATCCGCCCGTATCCGACCCGTTTTCATCCCTAGCTGCCGCTATTAACCATCGATGGCAGGTGCAGCCATTCTGACTAGCAGTGCCACCGGTGCCCTCTTACTCCCTCCGTCCGAGAAAGAATGCAATTCTGGGTTTGGGCTGAGTCAAACTTTCCAATGTTTAACTAAGATTATAGAAAATATTATAACTTTTGTAAGACAAAATATATATAATATAAAAAATATACTCCCTCCGGTTTAGTATTAGAAGTCGTTTTAGACAAGGTTTGAGTCAAACATTGGGAATATAAATCATGAATAACATTTAAGTTGTTGTGTTTGGAAATGTGAAAATCATATAAATAGATTGGTCTTGAAAATTACTTTCATAAAAATATACATATATATCTTTTTAAGAAATATTTTTATAGAAAATAGAAGTCAAAGTTGTGCTTTGGTGACCGTGTCGCTGTCCTAAACTACTTGTAATACTGAATGGAGGGAGTATGTCATTATAAATGTAATTATAAATGTAGTAATGATTGTTCAGAATCATAAATAGTATTAATTTGTTGAATATATTTGGTCAAAATTGAGATAGATTTTGGGATGTTGGAATTGCATTCTTTTGGGATGGAGGGATTTTGATTTTCTCAAGTTAGTTAAGGTTTACAATATGTGCAATTCTTATAGTGTTGTTGTAATCGCGATGTATTCGTCATGGAAAACAACTTACAGTGGGAAAATATCTACAACTATAGCTTCAACCACTAATGTACCGGGCGTAAAGCCGGTTTAGTAACAGTTATGCATCCGGTACCCTGCTTCTGGTACTAATGTGCAGTTAGTACCGACTGGAGGCTCCAACTAGTGCTAATGAGAAACATTTAGTCCCGACTGGTAGCTCTAGCCGGCACTAAATGTCCTACACCGGCCGGAATCTCAGCCCAGTACTAACTATGCTCATAGTACCCGCTGGAACCACCAACCGGTACTAAATGGTACTAGTCGTTGCAGGGGGTGTCAGGTGGCGCCATTTAGTACCGGCTGGTGTTCCCAGCCGATACTAAATTGTCTCGGTAACGTCAACGGAGGCATGTTTTGCATGTTAGTACCGGTTCTAACGTGCTAGGGATGAATGATCGTTTCTCTTGTAGCGAACATTATATCCATAATCATGGTACTGTGTGCTTTCGATTGCTTTTAATTTGTAACTGCATAGTGTTTCAGGCCCTTAGGTTTAGATTCATGGTTTAGATGGACGTCTATAGCACACAATACAATTTATATGTTTGGATGTTGCTAGTGTTGTGTCTCATGCAGCTTATTGGGCAATTGAGTACAATTACGACACGTAAATGACTGGTGAAAGTAGAGGTGGTTGCAGGCTTGCAGCAGCTGTGATCACATGGCTGTTCCGGTACATGCTTGTCTAGCCTTGCTCATGAACTTTTAAGCCACCCGATTGGATGTTATTACGCTATAAGCAAGATCACGAGACGTCCCTGTTCTATAGTTAAACAATTTGTGTAATAATTATTTAAAGCAGGTGCTGGAGTTATACAAAGGATCCTATCCTTCTTGATGCCCTTTTTCCTCAGGCTAAATAATTTTTCTTTTTACCCTGAGAAAAATCCTTCAAATACTACACGTCTTCTATTAAGAATAAAGTAATGCCTCCTGCCTTTAACTTTCTTTTAGGTTCTTGTTAAGTTAAATAATAGAGTATTCTTAGGCTTCTGGGATAGTTGAATCATTTCCAATCAATAAATCATTATCCTGCAATTTCTACCGAAAGGAAATGTTTTCTCGAAGTTCTATCGCATCTTTACTGAAAAAACAGAGAGATTCACCTAAAAAAATGGTGTGGGAGTTTGCATAGAGTAATATGGTAGTTCTACATAGATCAAATCAAGAAAAAAAAATTGTGCAGCGGCACAGTTTACTCACCTTGTGGACACTGCCACCAACGCCACCCCATAGTTGTGATTTGTGTCCTTTCATATTCCAATCCCAGTAAGAAAATGCAATCGCGTCCACAATTGTACCACAACAAACTGTCACACTTTCCAAACGATAGGATGCAACCTTGATGTCACAAGGGCGCCCACCATTGCCACCCCATGGGCCAATCTTATCAACCATTTTCTGCATTCAACCGTGGTCAACAAAAAAAATTAGAAATAAAAATGTATCAAATGCTTGAAAAAGTGATGTAATGCTTCAAAAATGTAGCAACAGTATCCAGCATACAAGTGTTGTGGACTTTCTTCTATAAGGATAGGTATGCAAGAATGAAGAAACAGGAAGAGTCCACACCGACAACTATATAAAGTTTAGCCCTGTTGCATCGAATATTTCGATGCCGATTAGAAGGACTAAACATGAGGTAATTATAAAACTAATTGCATAGCACTTAGGCTAATTAGCGATAAGAATCTATTAAGCCTAATTAATCCATCATTAGCAATTCTTTACTGTAGCACTACATTTTCATATATGGACTAATTAGGCTTAATAGACTCGTCTCGTAAATTAGCGTAGGAATTATGAAATGGGTTTTTATCATTAATCTACATTTAATGCTTCTAATTAGTAAGAAATATTTGATGTGATGGGGCTAAATTTTAGCCCATGAAAACCAAACATGGCATGACTGGATTGGTTACAGCAGGATCTTATTCACATGAGAGAGAGATAGTTTGTTAGAATGCACATCATGAGGCCCACAAATGGTTTGGCAAAATTAATATAGCAAGCCTATGGTTTGCAGCCAAACTTTTTAAATAGCCACCTCAGCATATATTGTGACCATACATTTTTTTTTCTTTTATACATGTCATCAGATCCTTGTATTTGCCTTGCATATTTCAAATAAAAGCTATTTTTTGTTAAATGACATGATGATTATGAATATCAATATATCACTCTGTTAACTATATATAACTCATTACTACTTTGTTTGTGTGATAATCCTCCTCTATCACCCAAGCAACCAAGAAACCAAAGTATGAGTCATCGGTCCATCTGAAACCCAAAAATCCTGAGAAAAATGAATGCAAGCCCAAAACCATCTTTATGTGATACCATCCCTGTCCCTTGGGAAAAGATCCGTACAACCTTCCTCTTATCTCTATGATCGGCTTTTCCTCCAGCAACTATAAAATCATATATGGCAGCTTCCCCTAATCTGTAATTATGGAGGTTTTTCTCCCGCATCTACAAAATTATATATCTCTACAGTAGTCTTGTGTGTCAATGGTCTTACTACTACTTCTATAGGACCCACATGTCATTTTGAGGGAGGGTCCCTCCTTCCCTCCCTCTCCAGACCAACATCATCAACCTTGTCACCCTAACCGTTCATGCCTCTGAATCCTACTGCTTTCCTAGGGGTGGACCAGGAAAGAAGCGGGGCCAATAGACATTGATCTATATATGTGGCTTGGGCTGGTTTAGAGCTACTATGAGTCACATCAGAGTCATACACATTGATTAAGGGAAATGATATAGTTACCTCTTCTTCTTGTGCTTCATCATGGACATGTAAATCATTGTCCCTTATCATGGCATCCTCAAAATGTCTGATCACATCAAGCCTAGGATGATTGGGATTAGCAAATGTTGCCTTCCGTAGTGTAGTGTCAGCATCATCCACATGATAAACACTGGAACCACCACAATCGATTCTTATTGTGGCATGCTTAAGAGAAGAGAGGTTCTCCAAGCCAAAATCATAATGCTCTGTATCTTTAACTCTAAAGGCAAGATCGAGGTCTTCAAGCCTTGGCATAGCTTGTTGTGAAAATACCAGCCTCATTGCATCACTAGCTAATGAAAACTTAACTAGGCACTGAAACTCATCATAATTATTCCCAAAAACCAAATTTTGTTGTTCCATTTTGAACACAGAAAGAACGAGAGAAAGCAGAACCGGTAAGGACCCAAGATTTTGGACATCCTCCTGCATTAGTATGTTGAGTGTCATGTCCAAGGTGCTGAGGCATAAGAGCGAGGAATTGATCCACTTTGGTAAGCTAGATAACCGCCCACCTGAAAAAGAATTTAGATGTTGAAGGGACCATGCTAAATCCGATAAAAACTCTACGGGCACTCGAGCATCAATACAAAACTCATCGAGTTTTTCTAGTTTGCACAAAGAATTACTCAATGGTGTCTCATAGCTCTTATACCATGTATCAGTAATTGAAATGTGGAGCATCCTCAATTCAGTTAAGTGTCCTAGTTTTTCAATGAATTGTGGAGATTTGCTGATACCAATATATGACAAAAGTTGCAGAGAATTCATGTTACCAAATCCAACTGGCAGCGTCACAAATTTGTCAATATGTAACTGTATTAGGTTTCTTAGCTGAACAATTGTTGGTGGAAGTTCCCTTATGCTAGTGTTCCTTATGTCCAGTATCTGCAAGTAACGAAGATTCCCAATATTCTTTGGAAGCTTTGTAACATTCGTGTCTTTCAGAATTAGGCACCTCAAATGAAACAAATTCACCAGACCGTCAATTTTATGACTCCCTATGTCCTGACAGCCTTCCAAATCCAGTAATCTCAGAATAGGGAAGCATGGAAGAGTTGGCAACAACTTAGTAGCAGGAGGAAAGACAAGGGACCTCAAATGAGACAAGTTCAGTGCCTTCAGTTTGGCATTCCCACTTGCGCAGCTTTGAAGAGCTAATCTGTGAATTTTGTTTGGCATACTCATTGTAGATTGCTGAATATTACGAACTACTGTGATAAAATTTTCTTCACATGATAGGGATGTGATGAGATCAAGTACCATATCATGGACACGACAAGCTAGTACTCTGCAATGAATGTCAATGTATTCTGGCTGTATCATGCTTCTATTAATGAGTTCGTTGAAATAATTTTCTCCATGTTCATATAATGTACCCACATCATCTCCTGGGATAAAGCCTTCATATATCCATCTACGTATCAGTTGATCTCTCAATATATGGTAATCCTCTGGAAATATGCTTAGATACAGTAAGCAAGCTTTTAGATGGGAAGGTAAACCATAATAACTAATGGATAATATTTTCCTCATATTTTCCACACTAGGGCTTTTGTCAAGTCCAGTACCAATAGAGTTGAGCACACTACACCATTGAGTTATAGTTTGGGGTTTACTTGCCAATAAACTAGCTATAGTGTTGATGGCTAATGGTACTCCACCACATTTCTTCAAAATATTTTCAGAAATCTCCTTCAGTTCTGGGTGGCAACCATCTTCACAGCCAAATATTCTTTCGTAAAACAACTTCTTCGAGTTGTAATGAGAAAGTGGCTTAACATTGTATATGCTACCATCAAACTCCGAGCAACATGATGCTGCAACATCAAGTAGACGACTTGTTGTGATTATTCTACTGCCACAGTTATTGTCAACTAATGCACATTTGATATGTTTCCATGCCGATTTATCCCATATATCGTCAAGTATAACAATGTACCTATAGCATTTCAAGAGCAAATTAGCAAAGGGAGAAAGATGACAATATGAATTATCAACAAAAAACAATTAGATGAAAAGATGCTTGGATACACATGGCAGGGAATCTAAAATTCCCGATCTCGTCTGGGCATCCTGACTGTTACTATAAAGATGAGATCCATATCTTCTTCTTTTTTAACCTAATGAGATCCATATCTAACCAGTAAGGCCTTGTTTAGATGAAAAAGTTGGTGGTAAGTTGGCGTTTTCTGTGAGAGAGATACGGTTATCAGTGTGCCAAGTTTGTGAAAAGTTGGCGAACTAAACATGATGTTTCATGGCATTCTACTAAATCACCGACCCAACCAGAATTACCAAATAGAAATATACAGACAGTGACTCACCTTGATCGAGGTTTCTAGGTCACATTACAAGAAGGATCAGCAGACAAACTTACCATAATTACGAAATGTAGGCTAAAAAAAATATTGCCATTACTGGCTTAAAAATAACCGGGGGAGAATACTCCCCTGGGATTTGTTCTAAGTTGTCATGATTCAAACCCGAGCCAGGACAGATAAAGCAGTTGGACAACTCAAAATGAAGCATGAGATTGATTCACCTCTTATCAACAAGGAATAATCTGGTTTTGTTGATGATTTCCATAACATCCCATGTTTCAATGGCAACATAATCTTCCCCAGTAACTTGGCGCAGTATGCTGCTCAAAATCTTTCTGAAATCAGGATTAAGAGACACTGAAACAAAAGCATGACACTGGAATTGTCCTCTAAGCTGTTGATAGACCGCATTGGCAAGAGTAGTCTTGCCTAAACCACCAACTCCAACAATAGAGATCACTTTTACCCTATGACGTGAAGTGGTTCCTGGATCCATGAGCAACTTGACTAACTCTTCCTGTGGGCCACTAATGCCAACAAGTTTCATAGTATCTTTATAGATACCAATTAACCGGAGATCAATTGTTGTCGTGGCAGGTCCAATGAAACAGTCATTGTCAATCTTGTACCTATCGCGCCTTGAGGCCAGCTCACTGACAAGTGCCATGATGCCTGTGATGTCTGTGGCGATCTTGTGACGGAGGTTGGCAGTTGTCAGCAAGCTCAAGCTCCTATGAATGAATCCTGTGAAACCATGTGGCTTTGCTGATGGATTGGTGTCGATGTGCACCATGAATTCCGCTATGCTATCTTCAATGTCATATGACAGCTCTCTCACGTCTCTTGCCCAGATCCTAACCTGCTTTTCAATTACTGGAGCCTCTGAGACCCTCTCGAGAGCAAGTTGCATGCTCTCCAGCTCTGCTTTGAGGAACATGATCTGGCCCCTGAGACCTCTATGCAGCTTGTATTCGTCCGTCAGCAAGGCAGCCAGCTTGGGGAGGAGAGAGCCCATTGCCCCCGTCACAATCTCCATCGAATTAAGTCACCCTGGGGCTGTGTGGGCCTATGGCGGCTGCTTGTCCAAAATTAACAAGCACATAGGCTCATCCACTTAGTACATAATAAGCCACTTGAACCATCCTGCAGGGAGAGAGAGAGAGGGAGAGGGAGAGGGAGAGAGAGAGAGTTATTGGAACTAATGCAACGCAAGCACCGACTTCTAATGTTGGTAACTATTATTAATAGATGCATACCTGGATTAGAGGTATGGGAGAAGTTCAAAGCAAAATCATAGGAATCCGTATCTGTGTTGTAGCGCGAAAAAATTAGATAATTATTGATTATTCCATCCTCTGGAAAGTTGTACGCTCAACATGTCTTTATGCACGATTCAAAAAGGCGACAGGAAGATCAACGGAAACAAGCGCAAGGCAACGAGCGTCGTGCAACTAATCCCTGCCGCGCGTTCACCAACCTGATTTCGGCTGTAACGATGATACCAGGGCGGATGGGCGCTGAAGAAAATTGGTCCCCTATCGTTATACCTCTGCAGAGATCTCCTGCGCTGTTGAGTTTGTGCTGCGACGACCTTGAAGAGATCGATAGGGAAAGAAAGAAGTTGAACGGGGAGATATCTCGCGCGGTCCCCGTTGAGGATGGCGGGGAAATGTAATGAATTGATATGGGAGATGGGGAGGGAGTTCGAAAGGTGTCATTTCCTATATATCCTAAGTACTGCACTATATAGTACTGCACTATGACGTTCTCTAGCTACCACCGTGACAACGAAATGTGAAAGCATGGGTCTGCAGGTCTGTACGTAGTAGCGTGTGTACAAAAGTGGACGCCAATGGGTCATGTAGCGTGTTCAGACCATGCACGTTTGTGTGAAATGTCACTTCGGGTGGAAGAAATAGTGGCGTTTATATATAGGATGTTGTTGACACAGAATCAAGCGTTGACGCTTGTGTTTAAAGACGCGATGACCCGAGAGATTTGCTTCGCGCTGGTGCAGGTCGTGACACTTGATGTTCGCTGCGTGCCAGTCAATTTCACCTATAATTGACAAGGGATATGATGTGGGGTTGTCTGATCTTCTCGTGTAGGATCGATGGGATAACTTACCCGTTCAAACTGACAGACAGATGGCACCAACAGCTGCTCGAACAGCCATCTATGACAAATGATTTCACCCAACCACACGCTTTGGTCGATACCTGACCTGAATCACACAAAGTTCGAGACGATGATCTTGCAAGGAAACACGATAACAAAGGGTAGAGAAATCTCCCAATCCGAAAGAGGGCAGCTTTGGCACAACTCTAAGGACAAGAGCACTTGACTTCTCTATTTTTCTGAGTTCAATTCGTGGTTATGGTTTCCACAATTCCACCCGTCTACTTATATTAGGAACATCCCTCCTAATTGCACTAGAAAATCCACTACTTGATCAGTTCAAGCCAGGAGGATGTGCACGTTGATCAGTTCGAACCAAGAGAATATGCACACTGATCAGTTCGTAGATAGCCTTTACTAAATCAGCCATAGTGCCTGCTACAAAATTCCAAATGATGATCCAGCAATTGCATTGAAAAATAGACTTCAATACGCTTCCAATGGTGTAGGATACCCGCCTTTTATGGTCAACACACGAGAGCGCTAGATCGCGCGGATCGCAAACGGATCGAATTGCTGCTGGGCGACAGGAGGTTAGACCGCCTGTACAGGGAGTCAGACCGCCTGTCACAGGGGTCAGACCGCCCGTTACAGGGAGTCAGACCGCCCGTAGCTGAGACACCACGAGATCGATCGTTCGATAGATAACTACCACACTTACGTGGTGGTGGACGGCTAGGTTTACGAGCAAACCAACAAAGAGATAACCAACGCACTTTCATGGCGAAGAACGACTAGTTTACGAGCAAACTAGCAAAGGCCGTCGATACTCACGCCCGGAAGGGACCCCGTTAGGGTATAGATGTCGCCGGATGTGCCCTAGGTCGACCAGCAAGCCTTAGGACGCCATCAATGGCCGTGGAGGTCACGATGGACAGCAAGGGAGATTGGAAAAAGATTAGGGTTTGAAGATTGAGTGTCGATTGGATTGGATCCCTCTCAATCGGCCATAGCCCTTTATATTTATAGGGTGGGGAGGTCTGTACCCGTGGGGAGTCAATTACATAAGAAAATCCCGTCAAATACAACTCTAATTCGGATTAGGACTGCCACAGGCGGTCTAACCCCTGTACAGGCGGTCTAACCGGCTGGGTGCAGCACTGCTTCTTGCCAGAGCCATAACTCCCTCATCCGGACTCCAAATCGTGCGATCCACATATGCATTTTGATCATCTCAACGAGGCCCATGCAATGGTGGAGTCCAATTCATATTTTGAGCACTTTCATACAGGTGGTTAGACCGGCCCCTACTGGCGGTCAGACCTCCTGTCGTTTTGCCGGATCGGCTACAGGGTACAACCGGCCAAGCCTGATCGGCTTGCTGCAACTTTTGGTCATCAACATATGCCCCTCTTTTTGTTGGTAATGCTTTGCGTATCAAGAAACATTTGTCATAATTCAAATTACATAGGAGCAATGTCGAGCACACGCATCAAACATGCTTCTCTCATCTTGTGTGAGTCAAATAAGCCTGAGTACACATTTATCTCGGCTGTGTTTTTTGAACATACTAGAAGATCATTCTCACACATGTAAGCTATTGTGAATGCATAAAGCGACCAAATTGCAATAATGCCAATTGGTCTTTCCAACACATCTCAAATTGAGCATGAAGAAAGACATAACATCTCAATAGCATTCACAAATCACTTTACCCATATGAAGTGAAATGAATAATCAGCCAAAAAGTAAATATGACAAAATTACCTTGAAACCGGTAAAGGCCAGATTACTCTTGCATCCTTCTTTGTTTCCATCTTGTCTTTTGATGCATCTTGAATTATGAAAATATTCAACTAACTTTTTCCACCTACTTCCTTCGGCCTTACCAAGTTATAAAACTCCAATAGCCGAAGTAGTAGACTCTTTGTTTGAACCTGCCCAATAGAGGTTAGACCGGATGTCAACAGCGGTTGGACCGGCCATGGCGGTTGGACTGGCTGTTAATGGCGGTTGAACCGGCACATCTAGAATAAGCCCTCTAATTTTGCTAAACATCGGTCTTTTCTCATAAAAAGGCCTGACTCGATGCTCGCTATTGTAGAGCTACAATTCTGAATATTGATGTCTAGAAACATGATAAATAATAAAGATGAAATCATTCGCTAGACATTTACGATGAAAACATCTAATGACTCATTTAAATATAAACACTTGCTGCACCACCAACAATGAGTCATTATGTAATCAGATATGCTTTTCACCTATGGATGCAAAATCTTTAGCCCGAATATGAAATTCCACATTCAGCTTGATCATTAATGCATAACACTTAAATCGGCTAAATATTTCAAAGCATCATTATATAGAGAAATAAAGACAGCATCAATGTCTTTTTCTTTAAACACTGTGCAAGCCGATTTAGTACATATAAACTCTATGGTGAGAAACTACTCATTTTGCTAATACTTTGCCCCCCGGCCATTAAACCCACACAAGTAACCGCTCATCGGGAAACTTTCCACTTTAGGGCGATGATCAAAGGTTCTCATCGGCCGTATATGTTGCCAAGGACGATATAAAATATCATCCATATGAATTCATCCATAAGAGTATGCTCAACCGAAATAAAGTGTAGAGAAAGAAATAAATAATGGTACTAAAATCTTCTCTATGAACTAAGCATTTCGGCTTTTGTAACTTAATGGCAACGATATTGCAATTAATCAATATGCATAACAATTTGGTGGAAACCCACCATAATATAAAGATCCATATGGCAACCAAGGATCAAAATAAGAATATGAGGGATAACCATGCATACCATAGGATGAATTCCATGACATAGGCATATATGGTATTTGAAAATCAAATGGATGATGTAATGACCAATAATTTTGATGATTTGGTGCAAACCTTGTATTTGAAGATCGTCTCTCGGACCTCCTCTTCTCCTTCAATTGTGTTGCACCTTTTGCTTGAACATTATCCTTGTCTTGAGTGCGAATGCTTCTTTTAGGAACCCATGCCATACCCTTCTTTCTCAACTCTTGAGCGCTAAGCTTTTGTAGGTTCTTCCTTTGCCAATTTGATAAATGAAGTGAGCGTCGTGATTTTGTTTCAGTTTTGGACAGCGGCACCTCATTCTTACCTTTTGGCTTCTTCACCTTCTTTTATTCAGATTTGGCACTTAGAGGATCAATAGCAATTTTTTCCTCTCCTTTACCATCACTAGCCGAAGTGCCTAACACATTAATCGGCTCTTCACTAACTGAATTCAGATCTGAACTTTCATCCATGTGGCTATCTTTTTCACCACATAAACTTGCTTGACAACATTTTTCTTGTTTCGAACTCTAGACCGATCTTTTTGAACATACGGTTGCCTAGCACATGATGATCCTCTTGGAGTTGCATAATCTGCATGATATGGTCTAAAATATGAAGGAGTATGTGTCCATGAATTATCCCACCTCCATGATGAATAAGGATAAAAATTGGCGGGATGTGAAGCATATAGAATTGGCATTGATGGCCCTGAAGAAGAATATGATGCTGCTAAACCGAAACTCCTTCTTTGCCAATTCCAATTCCTATAAGTATGTTTAGGAGGCAATCTTGATGATTTAGCATCACTTGACCGATTAGCATGCTTGGCCTCATTATCTTTTTGATATTTAACCAGAAGTTCATTGAAAGTGAGCTTCGGCCTTTTGCCCTTGTGCTTAACACGGTCTTTACCTCCATCCACTTTAGGATGTTCAGATATAGAGATAGGTGAATTTCTTAGACCTGAACCGACCTGATCAATTTTGGAGATCGGTCTTCCTTGTTGGTGACAGGCGGTCAGACCCCCTATCGCAGGCGGTCTAACCTTACAGACGGTCAGACCCCCTGTCGTAGGCGATCTGACCTCCTGTTCCAGCACAGCTGAAGTAACAGGATCTTGATCCAATGGAGAAAAATTCATTTGCCTCCAGTAACCTCTGTAATTTTAATAGGTTCATCGTCCTCAATAGTTGTTTGAACTTTCAAATCATAGATGATGTCCTTCTCATCACTTGGGAGCTTTGAATCTTTCTCTTTGGCAATTGAAATAGGATCCTCATATAAATTGGCTACCTTCAACCGATTTACTGACCATTTGCCATCAAGACCAATTGAAGCCAACTGGTCATCCTCTTGCGTTGGAGAAAATCTCAATCGTCCAATGTTAATGGCCGATTGTATGAATTGACAAAACATATTGCAATAACTAGTATTATGACCAAGAGAATTATGCAACTTGCAATATTTTTGACCCTCTAACTCAAGAGATGATGGAATAACTTTTTGATCAAATAGCTTAATAAGATTGTTCTCTAGCAAGATATCAAATAAATCATCACACAAAGTTAAATCAAAGGTATACTTCATTTTCACTACATGATGCTTTTGTGGAGAAGGTTTTAAGGTCAAGCAAACGAATGGTTCAAATTTACTCTCGACCCATTCGGCTATATCTTTATTTACACTTCTCATAGCCGATGCTTTGTGTAGAGAATTGGGGAAACACCTCACACCCAAACGTGGGGGGGGTGACCTTTCATTATATAGGTCGTATAGGCTTGTAGTACAAGAAAACACAATACAAGCTCAAATACAACTCTATCTCTAACACCCGCCCGCAGTTGCAGGAGGATTTTCAAGAACACCTAGACTGGACCTAAATTCAGTAAACAACTGTACAGGTAGTCCCTTAGTCATAATGTCAGTAAACTGTCACCCAAGGCCACCTTCTCGCGAACAAAGTGAATATCAATCTCGATGTGCTTCGTTCGTCGATGATGAACAGGGTTGGCAGTCATGTAGACGGCACTAACATTGTCACAATAGACAAGCATAGCCTTCGAGAGGGGAACATGAAGCTCCTGAAGAAGTTGGCGAACCCAGCAACACTCAGCCATTGCATGGGCAACAGCTCGATATTCTGCCTCAGCACTAGAACGAGAGACTGTGGTCTGGCGCTTGGATGACCAAGAGATGAGAGTATCACCAAGGAAAACACAGTAGCCGTAGGTAGAACGCCTGGAGTCAGGGCAACCAGCCCAATCAACATCTAAGTAAGCAGTAAGGGTGTCGATAGGACCAGCACCAATGTGAAGGCCAGAAGAAAGGGTACCCTTCACATAACGCAGGATACGCTTGACAAGCGCAAATGAGGCTCGCGAGGATCATGCATGAATAAACAGACCTTCTGAACAACATAAGCAAGATCTGGGCGAGTCATGGTGAGATACTGCAGAGCACCAGCTAAGCTACGGTAACCTGAGGGATGAGCAACAGGAGCATCATCTGTGCCAGACAGCTTGG
This sequence comes from Digitaria exilis, assembly GCA_015342445.1. Classification (NCBI taxonomy): domain Eukaryota; kingdom Viridiplantae; phylum Streptophyta; class Magnoliopsida; order Poales; family Poaceae; genus Digitaria; species Digitaria exilis. Next base: position 1,160,959 of record JACEFO010002599.1, read on the forward strand.
ACTTAGTATCAACAGGAGTCGTTGTAGGGTGACATTCACTCATACTGGCACGCTATAAAATATCCAAGGCATACTGTCGCTGAGAGAGAAACAATCCAGTGGATGAACGAGTAACTGTCATGCCCAAGAAGTGATGAAGAGCACCAAGATCCGTCATAGCAAACTCACTGTGATGCCGACCAATGATGTCTTGAAAAAGGACGGTTGAGGACGAGGGTGCCGTTGTCAACGGCGTGGTCGACGTCGGACAGGGCATCGGCAGCCTTCTTCATGGCCTTCCTATAGTCTTCGATCGACAGGTCTCCCCGAGTCAGGGTGTGGAACGCGTGACTCAGGAAGATCGCACAAGGTGCCTTGTTCGCCTCGAAGCACTGCTGGATTGCAACCCAGAGCTAGCGGGCAGTCTGATTCTTGGCCATCGTGAACACGAGTACAGACTCGGCGTCGGGACCATAGAGCCAAGTGCGAACGCAGCAGTCGGCCGCACGCCAATTGTCGGTGAGGGGGTTGGGAGCAGGGGTGCCATAGATTTGCGCGAGAAGGCCGAACTTCCCGCACAACGCCTCGAAGTATTGGCACCACTTGGTGTAGTTGGAGGCGCGAAGCACCAACTGCATGGGGACATGGGTGTTGACGCAAAAATCGGGAAAGATCTTCACGTGCTAGCACACGAAATCGGTTGTGACCAATAATGCAGGGCGTGCCAGTCAATCTGACCTGTTGATTGACAAGGAAAATCGGACGTTAATAACACAATGAAATCGGCTGGGTTTCCGATTTGACGATGAATGCCAGATCGGCAATGAATTCCGATCTATGATAGAGAGTCGGCTAGATCAGCCGATTCCGATGCAAAGCAGAGTAGGATTACTAAAACGTAACCTAACAAGCTAAGTAGAGCAACACTTAGAATAGATCTGAACGGCTATACCAGATCCGATAATGAAGTTTGAATAACAGCCGATCAAAGTTTATTCTAAGCTAGATAAGGGTTGAATAAAATCTAAACGAAGTAACAGCGATACGCCGGTTACTAAAGCCTAGATACTTATCCGATAACTATTGAATAACTTAAACAAAGCAACAGCAATACGCCGGTTGCTAAAGCTTAAGGATTATTCGGTAAAAGACGGAACTTACGAAGCAAGCCCTGAGATCTGATCACCCTTGACGTGCTCGAAGAGCTCGTGGAAAGAAAATAGCGAAGTCGCCGACAAATGTATGTAAGATGCGAAAAAGTGTAAAGGTTTGTTTGATGTTGGTGTGTACAGACTTCTATGACCACGCAGGGTCGACATTTATACCCTGATAACTATAACTCCTAAACGTATACGACAAACTTACTTGACGCAAAAGAAAAGGTCTTTCTTACAACCGTTTACGACTCAAACTCTATAAAAAAAAACCGACTCTTTATTTCGGTCCTTCTATAAGCTTAACCTGTTAACCTCCCAGGATTCCTCCACGTCATCATCCTCTTCTCCGATTTTAACTCTCATCGGACTCTGACTCTGACTCAAACTGCCCTTCCTTTCGGACTCCGATTCCGATTTGATCTACTCCATTCCCCGGACTCTGATTCCGATTCTGTACCTCTGCTTCACTTTTGGCACCGATGTGACCTGTTAAAATCCGGTGTCAACACATGCCCCCCTAGTTTCGCGGAAGAATTCGATTCTGACTCGAAACTATTTGATCCTTATCCTTTAGGTCAAACATTTTGGGTCAAAACATCTTCTCTTTCCTCTTTTACCCTTAGCGAAACCTATATAAGGCCAACCATTTTGTCTTCCTCATTCATCTTCTTCCTTCAGCCGCCGCTGCTTCATCTTCTTCTGCTCCCATCCTCGGATCGTCGAGCGCAAGCAACCTTCAGCCAGGATCAACTCTTGAAGACTTTTACAACCTCCTCCCATGGCATCCCTCTCAGAAATCCCTGAGGTAAGCTTTTCACCCAGTCTTTAGATCGAGATCTATTCTATTCTTGTCAGATCTACTCTTACTAGCAATGCATTTTTCTTAGGCCGTCTGCGGTAGCATTATCATCCCAGTAGCAGATAAGTCGGGTCTTGCCATACTAGGCCCAGTAGGCTCTCTAGATCCCACTAACTTCATCAACAAAGAAACGCAACAGGTTCCTTACAAATTGTTTGACTCAGAACACGACTGGAGCAATGCCTTTAGGTCATGGCCAACCCTTACCACTGGATGGAGAACTTGGTATAAAAGGGTTGCCAAATCCAAGATAGATCAATGGGAATCTTATGACCTCGCCAATGTATTGCTCTTTCTTTGGCTGACATGGAGCGAAACGAGCCTTTGCTAGCCGCCGCTTCATATTTCTAGTCCAATGCCCTGAATGCTTTCCTTTTCGGTCAAGGTCCGATGACCCCTACCTTAGCCGATGTACTGATGCTCACCGGTTTGAATATATCAGAATCAGACAAGGCCTTCCTCATTCCCTCCAAAGCCACTCACAAGATTGACACCAAACAGATAGGGGGTTGGAAAGGATACGTAGAAAAGTATTCCAAGACATCAGGTCCTGTAGATGCAAGAGAACACTCAGCTTTCTTGAATATGTGGTTGGAGCACTTCGTCTTTTGTGGGAAGACAGTAGGCCCATCAATCCACTATCTCCGATTGGCAGAATACTTAGCCTCAGGAAACAATTTCCCAATCGAAAAACATCTTCTTGGATCAGTATATAAGCTTCTTCATGAGGTTTCCATCCGATTGAGGTCCAAGCAACAAATCGGACATCTCGGAGGTCCATGGTGGTTTATCAACCTCTGGTTAAACATGCACATACAGAAACTGCTGGATGTCTCTGTGATTAACAAAGTATTCCCTGCCGATCAGTTGAATGTCGAAGAAGCTGAAGATCGGCGATGCATGTCCTTTGGCGAGGCTGCCTCAGGTTTCCCTGGAGAACGGCTTCCTTCTACTCGCACAGCCGAGTACTTTAGGGGGTTCTACAATGGTCTCAAGGAAGAATCTATGCCTTGGCATGTGTACGCGGACACTGATCATCATTTTGAACTCCCGTTCAAATTCTGATTTGACGATATTGATACAGACGGGGAGAGCCAAAAGAACTTCAAAGAAATTATCACCCCTCAAATACTCCCTGCAGACGTCTTTATGGGGAAAAACCAACAGTCATTTGAATATTATCATCCATCACTGGCTGCTCGTCAAATTGGATTTGGCCAAGGGCCAATTTCCTTGTACCTGGCCGACATGGTGAAGCCCAGAGATATAATCCCTTCAGGCATAGCATACGATAAACTGATGAGTTTACCACCTCCTCGAGAAACCATAGATCTATCTCTTTGGAAATTCTCAAGCTTCACTACGGCCTCATTCAAAATCTGGTGGCAAGAATGGAGGAATCACCTTTTCAGCCGACCTACCTAAGATTATTGCCTAATCCTCAACCCCGATTTCGAGACCAACGACCAGGTAAGAGCTTTATATTTAATCATTCTTCTCTAATCACTGATTATTTTGTATCTGACCCTTTCTCCTTTTATTCTTGATCACAGGATGTGGCAATCAATCTTCCTTCGGTCAGCAACAGCGGCCGTCCGATCGAGTATATGCCTCCCTCATACAACCCCTATATCGGAAGCTCCAGCCCATCTGTAATGGATGTCGCCACTGGTCGGAACAAGAAATCGGCCAAGAGCACCCCCCAACTATGCAACAAGGCACTAGCTCCTCCAAAAGGCTGAAGAAAAAGACCCAAGAAACTTCTTCTTCCATGGCTAGCGAAGAAGAAATCAAGCCATCAGAGTCACAAGCTACGCCTTCAAGAATCGGAGAGAAACGCAAACTGGTGCTATCAAAGACACTTTCGAGGAAGATACCGAAAGTTGTCCGAAAAATTTCAGCTTCAGAGGCTGCCAGACGCATATTGAAAGCACGCTTAAGTATTGGTGGTTCACCAACCATTCCTAAAGCTGGCATAATAAATCCGATTGAAGACAATCCATCGGACACTACAGCAACAGTTGCATCGGAACAGGTAAAATTATTTCCGATTTGCTGCAATTCCTTTGCTTTTTGAGCTAATTTCATGCGTATACAGGCACTTCCCCAGACTCATGAACAATCAGGTCAAATGGGAACTGCCCCAACTTTCTCTTCACCACCGATTCCCCCGTCGAGTGTTGTTCAACCAATCCAAGCCCCAGAATCGGCCCAAGAAACCATCTTAAGGACGATTATTATATCTTTATTTATTTGCGAAAGTTAATCCATCCCATTCTTCACATCTGAATCTTTGTACCAGGAACGAACGGCAATTGCTACTATCGGAACTGCAATCGGTCTTCCAACTCCTCAACCGTCCCAGTTTGATGAAGTTAATTTGAAGCAGGTAACTCCTTTTTTCTTCGTTTTCCTTTTCATAATAGAAGAAACCAATATCCGATTTTCACTTTTCCTCCTTAGGCACAAGATTCTCCGACTCCCAGTGCTCTTGCAGCAGAACTTGTTGGTCCCTCCACAGCAGAATCAGCTCCAAGCTCTGATCCGATCAAGCTTCATCTTGAAGAAATGCTAAATCTTTTGAACACCGAAATCGGACAACTTGTGAAGAACGCCGATCCCGTCCGATCAGTTTTCAAACATTTGCAAGGCCAAATACCTGAGCCAGTTCAAGAAGCTCTCTTCCCAGCCGCCTTCATAGAGTTCAACTACTTCCAAGTGGTAAAGGCCCAGAAAAGACTATCCGATCGAGCTAAATTCGAGAAATCCTTCAAGGATCAAGAGCAATTTGAATTGGACATCGAAGGCATAGCAACCCAAATCGGACATATAAAGCAAACTCAAGAAGCTCTAGAAAAGACTAAATCCGATTTGGAGTCTCAGTGTGAAGCCCACATGCAAGCAATAGCCAAGATTGACGCAGAGCTGAAAGTCGTGAATGCCAATCTTCTGCAAATCCCTGGGACTTTGACAACTTTTGAACAAAACAAGCAAACTCTTATGCAAAAGGTTGATCATCTCAAGAAGAATCTGAAGCCGATTGAGGGTTCAGCCGATGACGATCGGAAAGCAATTTCCGATGTAGATGCTATTCGCCTGCGTGCGATTAAAGCGATCCAAGATTTCCTTGGGTCGTTGTAAAACTTTGCCAGTGGCATCTCTTGTAACACATTATTGAGGTGGCTATAGTAATCTGCATGTGTAAATCTTTGACTCATCTTTTCCGCTAGAGGCGATACTTTGTATCGGCTATGATCTTTTCCGATTCTTCAAAAATCGGCTCATGCATCAACCCAAATACTGGGATAACATTTTTTCAAGTATTTTCTATTTAAAGCTCGAGGAAATTCTTCTCCTTCTAAAGTCTCCAATATATACGCATTGCCTGGAGCACACGATTTATTCGATACGGACCTTCCCAAGTCGGAGACCATTTACCAAATTTAGAATCTCTAGACCCAATCGGCAAAATTAGTTTCCACACCAATTCCCCCTGAGAAAATTTCTTAATTTTGACCTTCTTGTTATACCATCTAGCAATACGCTCCTTATTAGCCTCTACATTCTCAAGGGCTTTCAAATGATATTGAGTCAAATCTTCCAACTCATCCTTCATAATAATCGAATATTCATCGGCCATCAACTTATTCTGAAACTCAACACGTCTAGAGCCGATCTTCAGCTCCCAGGGTAATACAGCCTCATGTCCATAAACTAATTGATATGGTGATATTTTAATCGCACCATGACAAGCCATTCGATATGACCACAACGCCTCGTGGAGCACTGCATGCCATCTTCTGGGATATTCATCGATCTTCCTTTTTATTAACTTGATCATGCTCTTATTGGAAGCTTCTGCTTGACCATTAGCTTGAGCATAATAAGGAGAAGAATTCAATATTTTAATCCCCATGCTTTCAGCAAACTCTCTAAATTTCCGTGAAGTAAACATAGTTTCTTGATCGGTTGTAATTGTTTGAGGAATACCAAACCAATAGATAATATGTTCTTTAACAAAATCCACCATATTAGCTGACGACACAATCTTCAAAGGAATTGCTTCAACCCATTTAGTAAAATAATCAGTTGCCACTAACACAAACTTGTGTCCTTTACTTGATGCAGGGTTAATTTGTCCGATTAAATCAATGCCCCATCCTTGAAAAGGCCAAGGCTTTAAAATCGGATTCATAGCAGATGTAGGAGCCCTTTGACCATTTCCAAATCGCTGACAGTCCTCACATCCCTTGTAATATTTGAAACAATCTTCAAGAGTTATAGGCCAAAAATATTCATTTCTCCTGATCATCCATTTCATTTTGAAAGCCGATTGATGTGCTCCACATACCCCTTCATGGATTTCTCCCATTAATATCTTAGCTTCCTCCGATCCAACACATTTGAGCAAAACTCCATCAATCGTCCGATAATAAATATTATCTTCAAGTATAACATACTTTATTGCCTGAATCCTTATCTTTCTTTCAACTTTCTTCGATGAATCCTTCAAATATTCATAAATCCTTTTTCTCCAATCGGAATCTTCTAACTCCAGACTTGAAATTTCTCTGATCGGACGATAACCAGACGCTCCTTGAGCCAATCGGTTAGCCTCTTCACTATGACATTTGGGAATATGCTCAATCTTAACAAGCCCGAATTCTTTCAACAACTGGAGACATTCATCATGATATATCCTTAAAATATCATCATTGTATTCATATTCACCCGTCAATTGCTTTACTACCAATAGAGAATCTCCAAATATTTCAATAGCATTGGCTTTGATCTCCTTGACCAGTTTGATGCCTTTAAGAACAGCCCGATATTCTGCTTGATTATTGGTAGCTTCTTTCTCAATCGGAAAAGAAAATTCAAAGCTTGGCCCCCGAGGCGAGATCAACACAATTCCGATTCCAGAGCCAACTCCACAAGAAGATCCATCAAAAAATAAAGTCCATGGAGCAAGTTCTACCAACCCAATTTCTGGATCACAATGATGAGTGACAAAATCAGCCAGTACTTGCCCTTTGACTGCCTTCAATGATTCAAAATGTAAATCAAACTCCGAAAGAGCCAGAATCCACTTTCCGATTCTACCATTTAAAATCGGCAATGACAGCATGTATTTTATGACATCATCTTTACTAACAACCACACATTCAGCCGATAGCAAATAATGTCTGAGCTTGGTACAGAAAAAGTATAGACATAAGCATAACTTTTCAACCGGAGAATACCTTGTCTCCGCATCCAAAAGCCTTCTACTCACAAAGTAGATAACACGCTCTTTTCCTTCAAACTCTTGAATCATGGCCGATCCGATAGAAGAATCATCAACCGATAAATATAATTTGAACGGCTTATTTTTCTGAGGAGGAACTAAAACAGGAGGAGACACCAAATATCTCTTAATTCGTTCCAAAGCCCCTTCCTGCTCCTTTCCCCAGACAAACTCCTGATCGGCCTTCAATTTCAATAAGGGTGTAAATGGCTTAATCCTCCCAGAGAGATTAGAAATGAATCTCCTAATGAGATTAATCTTGCCGATTAATGATTGAAGTTTAGTCTTATTTTCTGGAGCAACAATCTTATTAATGGAACTTATCAGAGTTTGACTGATCTCAATCCCCCTTTCATGAACCATAAATCCCAGAAATTGACCAGCAGAAACCCCAAATGCACACTTCATCAGATTCATTTTCAAGCCATGTCTTCTTGTGCACTCTAGAGTTTTGCGTAAATCGGCTAAATGCTGTCTATAGCTTTCCGATTTAACCACCACATCGTCAATATAAATTTCAACAATCTTGCCGATAGGCTCATGAAAAATATAATTCATAGCACGTTGATATGTAGCTCCAGCATTTCTCAAACCAAAAGTCATGACTACCCATTCATATAAACCAACATGCCCCGGACATCGAAAAACAGTTTTATGAATATCTTCTTCAGCCATAAAAATCTTATTATAACCAGCATTACCGTCCATGAAGCTTATGACTTTGTGCCCTGCTGCATCAACCAATAAATCGGCAATAGGCATCGGATATCCATACATTGGAGTCGCCTTATTAAGATTCCTGAAATCAATGCAAACACGCAATTTCCCATTCTTTTTATATACAGGAACCACATTAGAAATCCACTCAGCATATCGGCATTGCCTAATGAATTTTGCTTTAATCAACTTAGTAATTTCGGCCTTTATGTCAGGTAATATTTTAGGATCACATCGTCGAGAATCTTGCTGATATGGCCGATATCCTGGCTTTATAGGCAACCGATGTTCAACAATAGATCGGTCTAAACCAGGCATCTCACAGTATTCCCAAGCAAAATAATCTTTAAACTCTCTTAATAAAGAGGTTAATTCTCTCTTGTACTCAGGAAATTGGCTGTCTGGATTCAGACTGCTCATGTAGTGTGTGACATCCCACCTTTTTAGCCTATGTAAATGTGTTATGAATGGTTGGTTAAGCATAAAGTTAAAAAAAAAAGAGAGAAGAGCATTAGTTGACCAAAGTCAAAAAGGGGAGAAATAATTGGAAATTTTGAAGGTAAAGAATTTCTAAATATAGTTTGTAAGATAAGGAACTTAGTGATCTCAATGTGATGAAAAAATTTGTGGAAATAATGTTTCAATTAAATGGAAGAAGAAAATGGAGAAAGTTCACTATTCCAAATCCGACAACAGCACTTAGCTGTTTTCAGATTCGGCTGAAATTTCATAGTGAGTTAAGTTAATGGTCGATCCGTGGGTTGTATGACCAAGGTGTCTTAAACAAAGTTGTTAAGGAAAGTATGTGGAACAACTTTTGTTTTTGGGTCACACTCAGAAATTGGCTGGATCAAGGAGAAAAACACGAGAGAAAATCGGTCAGAATATGATTTCAGAAAATTCAGTGTGTTTGACAGCAGATTGGAATTTGTGCAAATTGAGATCGAAATTGAAGTTTTCTGCAAAAACTTCCAACTATGAAGTTGTACTCCTGAAGGTGAATTTCAAATTTGTCTTTAGCACCAGAGGCATGTTCTATTCAAATTTTGAGAGTAATTTGAGAAATTCAGATAAGAGTTCTGAATTTGGGGATGAGTTGCAGCAGTAACTTTGAGACTCAAATTCGACTTCAATTCGTGCTCCAATGAGGTAAGTGCCAATGTAAGGAATGAAATTGGATGATCCATCTACAAGTTTCATTTTGGGAGTTTTGGATGTTACCATACGAATTTGGGAGAAATCAAAGCTCAAATCTCGGGGGTTTGGAGGTGCAAATGGGGAAAGGTGACGTCATGGCTAGCAGGCAGCTGCCGGCGACGAGCGGCGCGGCCCACTTCACCGGCCACGCGTCGATCGTGTTGAGAGCCAGCTCGAGCGGCGTCGCAGCAGGAGGTGTCGCTCGTCCATCGCGTGATCCGTCGTTAAAGCTTCGTCGACGGCCTTGCTCTCTCCTCTTTCGCCGCGCACTCCTCTGCTCTCCTCCATCGCCGCCGTTGAGCAGTGGGTCTTCCGCCGCCGTCTGACCCTCTCCGCTACGTTTCTATCCACCAACAGCTTCGCCTTTGTCTCCTCGTTCGTTTCCACCCGCTTTTGCGTCTTTTCCACCACCCCACCGCCCGGCGCAACCAGTTCTGCAGCTCACCGTCGACGTCTCACCGGGGTAAGCGCTCTCATGTTTGTGCTGTTGCAGTCGCGTTGGCCGGAGTTGGAGAGTTCAGTAGTGTTGCTTAGAGGTTTAGGAAGATGTTTTGAGGCTTAGTTAGTTGGGCGCGACGTTTCCCCGGTCGGGAACGCCGTTCGTCGCCGTGGCGCTCCTCCGCGCATGGCCGACGCACATGAGCAGCCTCGCTCGAGCCTCCTCCGGCCGAGCTATGGTGCGCGCTAGGTGCGATATGGTCTGCTGTTGCTCGTAGAGGGGTCGGTTTCCGTGTTGGGGTCGTGGCTTCTCCGCTAGACGCTCGCCGCCGCGTGCGCCAAGCGTGCTCCCGCCATGGCCGGCGTGGGGAGCTACCACGCGCGGCGTCGCGCTGTGCAGCGAGGCATGCGCTTAGAGTGTCTCTAGCCTCGGTAGTGCTTGCGAGCCGGTTTGCGAGCCGGATTAGGGAGCGAGCTCACCGGAGCGCGGAGCGCCGCCGAGCCTCGCCGCCGTGCCGCCGTGAAGCTAGGGTTAGTGCTTGTCACGGAAGCTTAGGGTTGGAATGGGTGCGTGGTCGAGTAGGATAGCCCTAGGACTAGCCGTCGTAGCCGGAGGGCCTCGCCGCCGGCGAGCGGGCGTGGGTCAACGCCAGCGAGGGCTCGGTCCGCGCGGGGGACTCTGTTCCGCGTGGGCAGGGGCCTCAGTGGGGAAGAGAAGAAAGTGGAGGGGGGGTTTTGTAAGAAAGCCAATTAGATTTTAGAAATAGATTTAATTTGTGTTTTTCCACTGTTTTAATTATAGAAAATCATAGAAAAATCAGAAAAATATGAAATAAATTTCTATAATTTCCTTAGATTTTCCTTTATAATCAAAAAATGTTAAACCTTTAAATTGGTATTGTTTAGGATTTAATAATAATACCATCTTAGAAATTTAATTATTAAAAATAACTAGCATAGTTTTAAAAACCTTTAAAAATAGGATTTATGTTTTATAAGCACATTTATAGAGAAATGAAATGTTAGGGTTTATAGAAAATAATTTTAGTACACTTAGAAATTTTCCTTTAATAAATAAATAAAAGGAATAGGAATTAATTCACCCAACAAATAAAATAACTTTTTCTTTGGGAAAAGGTTGGGTAGCTTTATTGGCTTGCAACTGTATCGAGAAGTAAAGTTTGTGTGCTATATTTTAAACTGTGCATCTCTCATCACTGACTTGCATCGCATATAGAATCTGAAGCCTCGGAAGTGGAGTACGTGGAGTTCTCCGACGACCCAGTTCAATACGAGGAGGTTCTAGTGGTTGCTCCGGAGTCCCAGGAAGTCACCGAGACCGCTAACCTCTTTGAAACTCAAGGCAAGCCCCGGATGCATCTTTACCTATTTTATTTTAGAAGATCACGAGTCCAAATATTATGCTTTTATGTGTGCATTAGGTTAGGAGTTGAATGAAAACTTTTGATGCATGAACTACTCCTTGGTAGAACTACCTTTGTTAGATAAGTAAATAAATGGACTAGAAAATATCCACTTAGTTATGCTTGGCGAGGTTATATAAAAATGATGATCTAGGTTCTCACTAACCATAGATGAATCATGTATGAGGTGATAAAAGAAGAGAGAGTGGGCAGAGGGTGATAGAATGGATTGAGGTATGCTCGATCCTTAGCTCTGCCTACTAGCTGAAGTCACTAAGGACCGTTCCGTTGTTTAAGCAATTGATCGAGTGATTCTACCTGGTTTCTTACTGGGTTATGGGACTAGTAAAGCCAACTAGATTAGCTGGCTCGTTGATTGGAAATATCGCTTACCGGTGCTTGCTGGGTCGGAGAAAGGCGGGATCGTAATCTGGAACTCACGGGGTGGTCGCCAGACGTGGGGCCCACGTGGGGATGCGTTCCCGGGTTCGGGTAAGGATATTTTCGGTCTTCGGTCCAACTGATTGAAAGGTTGTTGCGGACAGCTGGCGCAGCTGTACGTGACTGGTGGCTAGGTATCTCCTGCAGGATGTATATGGATCCGGATCAACACTACTCTTGGTTATGAGTGCACTTGATCAAATTTTGAGCATCGTAGAGGAAACAAGTTGAACCATTATATGTGAGTGATTCAAAATGCTGTTTGAACCTAGTATCACTTGTGTGAAAAAGGTATTTACCACTTAGTTGAGTAGCTAATACTTAATTGAAATAAAACTGCTAAATAAGGACTCATTATTAGTAAGCTTTTCCGCAAAGGTCGAGTCAGCCAAACAACCACCAAAAAGCCTGATCATCCATCCTTGAGAGTCTTTTCTTTGGTAAGACGGGTAAGTCTTGCTGAGTACCTTCGTACTCAGGGTTCTCCCTTTTCTGTTTTCCAGAGGAGGTTCCCCAAACCGAAGGCGAAAAGGAGAGCCAGAAGCCCTAGAGCATCGGGGGTCCCAGGTAGCTCTAGATGTTTAGAGTACTCCAGAACTCTTATGTCTCTTCAGTTGTACAAATCTAGTTTGTATTTGGATCTTAGTACTATGGTTTGCAGTTAAGGTTGTTTCAAAACTCGGTTTGTAATAATTCGTATCTTTCCGTATGTATGTAAAAAGGTAATGCCTGTGGTGTTATTTCCCAACTTGGTATGAATCCTGAGCTATGGTTAAGAGAATGTTGTCAGTGGATGATTCGGGATGTCCCGGGGACACTCGACAGACTACCGGGTTTAAACTGTTTGAAGTGCATGCTAGGAATACCCTGAGTTAGGGTGACTAGACGCACTTGAGCCAGTTTAAATTGGGCGGTTCTGCCACATAGTGTTTGAACCTCTTCGATCGAACAGACAAGAGAATAGTATTTGTGCCATTTTCACCCCCTAGTTGACCAGTTCTAAATTTAATTTGCAGCCAACAATTACACATCCATATCTGACCCATCCAAGATTTCCATACCCATTGAAGATAGTATGGTTATATATATGCTTGCTTGGATGTAAAAAACAGTGACAGCCAGAAATATGTCCATTCATCATTGGATTGGGCTATAGGATATGCATAGATGAGAGCATATTCAGGAGTTTGCAGAGCTGTCCTTGCATATTGCAATTGCAAGATGCAACATAGATGAAAATGGATATGACTATGGTAGACCATGCGAACACAACTACATGTGAAAAATCTATGTTGCACATGGGAAATGCATTGCATATAGTCAACAATTTGCCTAGAACCTTTCTGAAATGCATGAGGAAGAATGTTCAAAGCTACAAGCCCTTTAATTTGAAATGCATGCAGAATGCTCATACCTAGTTACCTACTGGCTACTGGGGTGTTCATTGAATCACTCCGTATTTCTGCAGTTTTGCTTGCTTTTATTAGAAATGCTGTTTTCCTAGTATTAAATTTTTACTTCATCAGATATGTTCTGTTTACATAATAGTCTCAACTTGTAAGGTAGCAGAGAGCATACTAATTACTACACATCGTCAAAACTTTCGTGTCTGCTGTTCAACGTTAGTGATCCATTTTGAAATGTTATATTAGTAATTTGTATTGTTCCTAACAAGTTTTCTAGTGTAACGGAAACGTCTGCCTGCAGTAATGCAATCTGTAGATATTAACTAAAAACATGAATTCTACTAATGCAAGACAAAAATAAGTAAATATCATTAGGTGTGAGGGTCCTACTTACTAATTGTGGTAGTATAGAGGGGTCAAGTGAAAATGTAGTTTAAATAGTTAGATGGAGAACTAAAAGGAAAAATACCCTTCGGTGGAAGCATAAAAACCCACTAGTAGGAATACGAGCTTTAGTACCGGCTGGGAAGCCGCGTTAGCACCGGTACTACGTGTCAGGGACGAATGCTCAATTTTCTAGTAGTGACCTCTCTAAACATCATACTTATATTTTTCTAAAAAAATCAAATGATGTGTATCTATGATCCATACATGTAAGCATTTGGTTGCAAAAATGGAGATGCAAACTTGCTTTGTAAAAATCCATATGGAAATAACAAAACTCAAGTGCATGTGCATATGCATATGCTCTAGAATAAACATACTAATTTTGTATCCATCCAACTTGAACTTTGTCATTTTTATATGAATTTTTCTACAATGAGTTTGCATCTTAACTTGTGCAACGAAGTAAATCTATACATACACAATTGATGTGCATCGTTTGATTTTTTTTATTTGAAAAGTTGTAAGTATAGTTTTAAAAGGGGTTTTCATGTTTTCACTGAGGGAGTGATTTGCACTTAATATTTCCCCGAACTGAAAACTTTCGAGAGTAACCCTCCATCCTGTGTATTTAAACATACAATTTTAATTGAAACACCTTGCTGCGCAATTGTCTTGGTAATTAATTACCTTAGCTTTCCTACACTTAGAATATTCAGTATGTTACGCAGTCCATTATCATATATCCGTGAAAGATATTCAGTCATTTCAACTTCAAGCTAGCTATCATGCATGCGTCGATAAGACACTTTCACAGACAAAGCGAAAGCGGTCAGCTATCCTCATGGGCATGGAAGTATGGAAAATAATAGGCATGTATAGCAAACAACAAGGAACAAACACTCAAACTTGTCTATATCCATATGTGGATATATATAGCCAAAAGTTACAAGAGTACTTCATTTCAAGCCTCAAAATAAAGGAACATATAAAACAAGATAGAAAGCTAGAAAACTAAAAAAACAAATCTTGAAAGACTAGGCTTTAAACTTCTTGTGCAGCAGCAACTCTTCACATCACTTGTCTACCTAGAAACTTTGATATCCGAATCATACTATCGGGAAATATTTGAGACCGAAGATCCTTGCCATGTAGAAATCGCACAGTCGATTTCGACCACGACCTCAACCAAGCACTCTCCATTGAATATATGCCGCAACCAAAGATGACTAATGGCGAGCCTGATGAAGAAACCGTGACGGCATGTGCTACTAGTGTGTGTGGAAAGGATCCTAGAGCGATGCTCCAACGAGGTCGCGACATTTAGTCGCCATCATTGTCGCCCAAAATCAAAAAGGGTGATATCATATATGCAATGACTATGCCTCCATAGAGAAGAAGGGTACCCATTTTTATTTATGCATGTTATGAAAAGTGCTCATAGTGTTGCAACATATTTAGGTCCCTTTGGTAGAGATCCAAAAACTGTTGCACCATTGGTTCAGCTGAAGCGCTACCAAAGGGTCATTTTCAAAACGGCTTCATTGCTGAAGTGAAGCTCAAAACAACTTCCATTGTAGGGATGAAGCCGACATTTGTGGCTTCTCCGACTTCTCACATCACAAGTGTTAAGATGGAGAAAAGAAGTTTTACCGAACTGAAGGGACCGTGACACCCTAAAAGGGGGGTGAATTAGGTGTCTCTAAAAACTAAGGCTCCAATTGTACATATGAAAACCTATTTCAATTTCTATCTAAATGTGCTCTAGGTTTTCTCTATGTGTTGCTATCTCTACCGCTACAAAGTTTTGCACCCTAGGTCCAATCCTATACTAGCATGGCAAGTCTAGGAAAGGTAAATGCGGAAAGTAGTGCGAGTATGAAATGCGGAAGGTAAAGGGTAGAGAAGAGCAAACTCCCGGCACGGCGATTTTT
Source organism: Digitaria exilis (assembly GCA_015342445.1). Classification (NCBI taxonomy): domain Eukaryota; kingdom Viridiplantae; phylum Streptophyta; class Magnoliopsida; order Poales; family Poaceae; genus Digitaria; species Digitaria exilis. The sequence goes on from JACEFO010002599.1 coordinate 1,176,182, forward strand.
ACCGAGGTATCGGAAAGCTCACGAGCTTTCCAATAATCCTCGTTGTTGGAGCCCCTATCAAAGGGAATGCCCTCGCAAGGGCATAAACTCCCTGGTCGAGTAACTCCGTGGGTGACCACGGGACTTCCCCACGCGCAAGTGGGTCTCCGCTCGTCCCTCCCCGGATGCTCCTCGCCGCCTCCACTTGGTAGAGCTTCGGCCAAACGCCAAGGGCCTCTCCTCCCTTGCACAAGCACCGGTGGCCTCTCCACAAACTCGGTTGGAGGGTCTCGCAAGACTACAAGCCCCGGATTACAACACTTGGTGCGTGCAAGCACCGGTAAGCAAAGAGGTGTGCAAACCTCGCTAAACTCTAGGCTAAACACCTAAGTGATGCGCTAAAGGGTCTAGACTAGCACTAAGCACTTTGCTAATCACCTAGATCTTCTATTTAGCACTTTGGTGGATTGAGCACTTAAGAATGTGTTGAACACTTGCCAATATCTTCCCTGAGCTTAAGCACACTTCAAATGGCCGAGACAACCCATATTTATAGCCCCAACCAAAGGAGCTAGCCGTTGCAAGCCGTTGCAACCTTTCTGCGTACCACCGACTGATTCGTTGGGTGCAGGAGGGGTACCACCAAATTAGTCGGTGGTGCCACCTCAGCTAGCCATTGAACTAGCCGTTGATCCACTGTGTCACTGACATGTGGGGCTGGTCCAACCACCGACTGATTCGGTGCCCGTTCCTCCTTTACCACCGAATGAGTCGGTGGTCTCTGAGTTGATCTTCGTATTCGATCTTCTTCAGCACCGACTGGTTCGGTGCCCCTTCTTCTTGTACCACCGAATGAATCGGTGCTCGTCAGAACCGAACAGCTCTTTCCAGGTTGAAAGACCGACTGGTTCGGTGCTGCCCACCGAATGAATCGGTGCCCCTTCGAATCTACACAGTACTGAACTAGTATTTCTGGGCATAATGACCGATTGGTTCGGTGCCCCTTGATGACACCACCGAATGAGTCGGTGGTCCTTCTGACTGGGCTTCATAGGGCTTCTGTTCCCGCCACCACCGACTGATTCGGTGGGCTACTGCACAGAGCACCGAATGAGTCGGTGCCTCTGCGTTTCCTGTTGTCTTCTTTGCTTCTTTGCGGGTCTTTTCTTCTATCTTCATTGCCATCTTTTGGATGTCCTTGGATATGACTAAGGACACTTTTCCACGTGAATTAGATGGCTTCAATTTGGATAACCATCATTTGGATATTGATTATATATGCATTTGGATGGCTTCCAAAGTACCCTTGGGACCTAGAAATATCTACAAATATCATCTAGACAATTTGTTAGTCCCATTTGTTATGTTGTCAATCAATCGCCAAAATCACAAACTATGGCCTAGGACCATTTTTCTTACGCAAACGTTTTTCAAAATGGCTCTAACCCTATCTAAGAAGACACTCCACCAAAAGCCACAACCAGAGCCGTTTTGACAGAATCCAAAGCCCGACCAAACAAGTCCTTAGATTCGAATCACCATATATATGTATCTCCCCGCACCGGCGACTCTTGCTAGGTCAGGAGTGATGATTCACAAATATTAACGATCAGACACATGAACAATGGCGACCCTTGCTGGGCCGGGCTCTGATGGCGCAGCGTTTTTTGCCGTTTCTCGTCACATGCTGAATCGCTTTGCCCCGGCTGGATACAGCGTGAACGGATGCTTTTCCACTTTTGAAAATGACGGTTCACTTGTAGGCTTATTACCAGATTATCATTTTAGAGCTTCAACTATTTTCAACACTTATGTATTCCATGCTGTCAATCGACAATTGTCTGCATATGAAGATCATTCTACGAAGGACACAACAACTGAAGTGAAGTTCAGTTCGTTGGCATAAATGTCTCATGTGACAGGGGAAAAGCCGCTTAAATATTTGCCAGAGGCAGAACAACATGTCTGTGAACAAGGGGCATGTGCAGTGTGCCCATACCATACCTTTGAGGAAGCAAAACCTGCCATCAGGAGCACAAACTCACCTCTCCAATCCATCGTCCCTCTCTAGATCCATCGATGACAAGCCCAAGAAGCCACTACCAATGCACCCACATGCACATTTTATGGCTCGCCAGTCGTCCCCGGACTCACCAAGCAAGTCGATGCTGTCGAGAGCGAGAGGAGGTCAAGTGGAGTGCGGAGGAGTGCGACGACGACGATGACGAGGATGATGAGGAAGGAGAAGAGGAAGAAGAAAAGGAAGAGCAGGAGAGCAGCTAGCTAGAGTGCTGGACAAATTCATCTAGAAAAAAGAGGGGAAAGAAAGAAGCTTTTGGTTTTGGACCTGTGTACTCACCACTCGTTTTTCCCCCATGCTGGGCCCGGCCCATGAATAGGTGCGCGAGGCGAGATAACCTGAGCTCGAGCAGAAGCGGCCGAGGACCCTATCTTAAATCTCCACCATTCCACCCTTATCGACGCCTGACTCTCGCTATCGTTTTCCCTCCTTGGCACTCACTCACTGCTCTTGCTTGCTCCCCTGGTCACCTCCCCGGCCCGGCTCTGCTCTATCCTTTCGCCCTCCTTCCTTCTCCTGCCTCCTTCTCTTATCCCAATAATGGCAGCCTCACTCCATCAGCACTGACGAGTAGCAAGCTGCTCTATCGGTTCGTCGCCTTGGTACGGGTGCTCGCAGAAGAACTAGACCCTTTTTCCATAGCCTTGAGGCAGGGTCGTCAGGAACGAGCAGGGCAGCAGCAGCAGCTGGGCGCCAGCGCCCATTGGTAAGTAAATTCTTGGACGTCTTCTGCTGTTTCCTTGGCGCCTCATGCTTCTGCTGCTCAGTTGTTTGGCACTTTGCGCGGTTGCTCGTGAACATTGCGTGCTAGTGCGTGCCGGGGCGCTTCAGGCCAATACGGGAAACTTTGGAGGCACTGTGTTTTTTTTTCTTCTTCACGATGTTTCTTTCTTCGTTGTTTGGTTTTTTCCTTCTCTGATGGTTGTTTTATCTGTAATTCGAATGCGTGCAAGACATTGGCCACTGAAGCCTCACGACGAAGCAGCTGCGGCTTTTCTGCCTCTGTGTGAATTGCTGAATTTCAGTGTGTTCTTGTAATCTTGTGTCCATTGCATCATTGGCTGTTCCTGTTTTCTCTTAGTCCTTTGCTGAGTCATGCTGGATACTGCAATTGTGAAATAAACTTAGCACCTGAGCAAGCGGCGGGCACTCTCTGTTTCGCCAGAACAAAATTGTGTTTGTATGGTACCTGCGAAACGCATATGGGTTCCTCATGTCCACAGGTTCAGCAGCCTCATACTCCTTATCCTTTTGTAGTTGGCCAGAACGGAACTAACTTATTGAATTCCATTTTTACCTCCTTTTGCCTTCTGAATTAAACTCCGTCATGTAAATCATACCATGTGCATGCGTTAAGTTAATCATTGTGAGAACAGGGGAGATGAAATTTAATATTAAAGCTGTTGCTTGCTGTTCTTTCTTACACCATCGGTATTTCCTTTTTTTTTCTGGTCAATATTCGTGCCGTGGCCAAACATATACATGAAACACGACGAGTATTTCTCTATCACGTCTCGCTGTTATTATGAACATGCATGGTATGCCCACATGTCAAAGTCTGAAAGACAGCTCCATAATTTGTCCTCACTGTACTTTTTAGAAACTTGTCTCTGTAAGCATTTCTTCACACTGGCCCTCTTCTTCAACTCAAAAACATGTTCCACACACATGTGTTCTCTACTGAGCAGTCGTGTGGAAACATGTAAACCTGACGTCTGATTTGCTGCGGTGATGGGTTCATGGCGACGTTAGATATTGGTGCCGCCTTTCATTAACAATCATATCATAATGATGCCATCATATACTAGGATAGAAGGAAGAAAGGAGTGCCTTTTTCTTTTTCCTCTGTTTGGCAATCATGATGGTTGTTAAGCAATAAGCATGCGATCGAAAGGTGTAAAAGCTTGTGTTTTTAATAGGTTCTGAAATACTGAAGATGGAAGGACGGTGTATTTAATCTTTCTCTCAGCAACTGAAGATAGAAAAGTTCCTATGCGTATTATTTAATATCAGTGTATCTAGTGAAAAGTGATCAGATCTTGCTGCATGCCCCACTAGTGTGCTTGTTTACATCCTAGTGCTTGACAGCCATTGCATTGTGTCAAACCTTCTGAGCAGGAATTTATATGCCTGTTTCGCATCTGTTGTGCAGTTGGGCTGATTGAGCTGAGCTTGCTCGCCATTGGGCGCGTGCATGGCGCCCAAGAGTAAGCGGGGGAAGGCGAAGGGTGAGAAGAAGAAGAAAGATGAGAAAGGTGTTTGACTTTGATCCCCATAGTTCTTTACACATTGGTCAGGTGATATGATTGTTGACTTATCAATTATTGTTTTTCTTTCTTGCGTTTCTAGTTCTCCCACTGGCCATTGACATTACTGTCAACCTCCCGGATCAGTCTGATATCATTCTGAAGGTTTGGTTTCTTGCCCTCTCATAGCAATTTTGTCATCTGTCCTTAGTTTCTCACTGAACTATACAATAAGAACAGAGCTCTCATCGAAACACACATAAAAAAGGATAACCAAATCTTGTTCCTTGAGACAGGAACAAAGTTTCTGCTTGTATTTTGTTGCATATTTAAACTAGAGATCCCTTTATACAAAGACGATAATATTGCAATTTTGTTTAATCCTCGTCTTTTATATTGTAAATCATAGTGTAAGCTACAAACTGCATCTTTATTACAGTAGTATGACAGCTTTAGTCGTATTCATAGTTTTGTTCCGTATCTGTATTCTCATGCAGGGGATTTCAACAGACAGGATCATCGATGTGAGGCGGCTGCTCTGCGTCAACACGGCCACATGTGCCATAACAAACTATTCCCTCACACATGAGGTATGTTTCCGTTTTTGCCAAGTAGTCATTGGACAGCAGCTAATGTCAATTCATGGGTTGGTCCAAAAGAAAACTCCACAAGAAATACCCGCAAAAAAAACTCCATAAGAAATGACTAAACTTGTTTTTTCCGAATGTTTGAAGATTTTTTTTTTTGAAGAATTTCTTATGGCTTAGTCGCGCCTTATCCGCCATCCAAACTAATCTTTGCTTAGTCTACTTGCATGTTTTACATTTTTTTCCAAAACGGTGATGAGTGCACAGTGATTATTTTTATATTTTATTATGCTCTGTTCAAGACGCGTGATGGCCCGTTGAAAGATGCTGCTGACATAGCGACGTTGAAGCCATGCACGCTCACCCTGGTGGAAGGTAAAACCATAATACCCTCTGTTCCAGTTTCATGAGCAATCCAAGCACTATGGTTAAGGTGATTAGCAAGAGAAAGAGTTTATAGTTAGTCGTTCTTGAGTAGTTGAGTGTTACTATGTATAGCTACTACTCTGAATTGAAATGATGATGCATGGACAACATATCAAATTCTCTAATTCGTTTGGCCAGGATTGTAGTCTAGTGGCAATGCTATACAAAACTTGAGCTTTGGTTAGAATATAAAAGTTCTCTCAAGGGTTTCTTATTTATAGAATAAATTGCATCCACACACAACTTGTGGGGTTATATTATTTCGGTCCAACAAGTAGTAAAAATGTGCAAATAGGTCTATGAACTTGTCAAACACGTGCATATGCGGCCACATGTACTTCATGTGGATGTATTTTGCCATTGTCTACTGTAGCATGGACGGTTTTATATAGGTAACTCATTAGCTTTGTCTCCATTCTCTTCTATATAAAAAAATATAGAGATTTTTTTACATTGTCTTATATTAGTGTATACTAGTGTAAAAAAGGACTAGTATATAAACATCTGATGGTCAAAATTAATTGTACACTACTAAAAGCTTCACCAGTGGTAAGTTTAGATGAGTAATATAGTTAGTATAGGGATATTATAGAAAATAACAAAAATGACATCATATGTAGTTGTATTGCGAAATTACCCTTTAAGAAAATAATACTACTCAAAGCTTTCAGTACTGGATTTTAGTTATACTACATTAGTACTTTACATTTAGTATTACTACTTAAAGGGGGTGAATTTTTAATTGTATATCAATGAAAGCTTCACTAATCTTATATATAGTTTACATGTGTAGTATAGTTATTATGAGAATATTATTAGCATATTAGGAGTATTGAGTTTTTAACATTATTTGTCTTAAGTTCATTGTATCGGTCATTGAAGTTTTTAGAAGGTGAGATGAAGATAGGGGGTCACATATATAAAGTTGTCTATAATAGATGCGGTCTTGGTATATGCATGTATTGGACCCGTTTGTGTGTATGCATCTGCCTATTTCACTGCTTGTTGGACCAAAATGATAAAACCTCACAAGTTATATTTTGCTACGGTAAATTTAATTTACTCTTTTATAAAGTACTACTTCCTCAATTTCTCTCAATTCCAATTTATAGGCCGCTTTGCCACATTTAGATACATATTGCAACCGAAAGCAAATTCCAAATTTATCTTCTTTCTGAAAATAAGACAATCTCATCTCTTACCCAACCAAAGAAAACATCGCTTGAAAGACAAATACAAAACAAAGTTGTAAATCCTGTCTTTTTTTTCCGTTTGAACTTCTCGAAATACTGGCAATTAAATTAATAACAAAAAAAACATTGCAGAGGAGTATAGCGAGGAGAGTGCGATAGAGCACGTCCGGCGGCTGCTGGACATCGTCGCCTGCACCACATCCTTCGGCCCCGCGCCGCCACCTCCGCCGCCGCCGTCTCCCAAGGACGCCGATGCCGCCAAGGAGCCTTCTTCCAGCTCGAGCGCCGCCTCCAAGGCCGTCGCCGCCTCCTCGGGCGCACGCCGCACGGCCTCGCCGCCACCGGCATCGCCGCCCGCCGGGGCCGCGAAAGACTCGTCGGCCGCAAAGGAGGCAGCGGCAAAGGAGTCCGCGGCTGCGGCGGAGCTGGAGGCCGAGATGAGCGGCGCGTGTCCCCGCCTCGGCGCCTTCTACGAGTTCTTCTCCCTCGCCAACCTCACGCCGCCACTCCACTGTATGTGAATGCGACAGCTTCTCAATGTTCCTTATCTGAACAATTTCGAACATTGGGTGCTCAAGCTGGAGCCACTCAATATTTGCATGCATTTATCCAAACTCTCGATTGATTTTCAGTTATAAGGCGAGTGGCACAGCCTCGGCAGGAGGAGCAGCCTTCGGATGACCATCTGTTCTTTCTCGAGGTAAACTGGCTCAGTTCTGGCCTTTTCATTAGCTTCGTGGGGACAAAGTTTCCACTGATTTTGCCATACAGTATGGTGGCACTAATAATATAATCGTTGTTTGGTTCACAGGCAAAGCTTTGTAGTGGGAAATTCGTCGTTGTTGAAGCTCGAAGAAAGGGATTCTTCAGTTTGGGGAAGCAGCGAGTCTTGTGCCATAACCTTGTCGACCTTCTGAGGCATCTCAGCAGAGCATTTGATAATGTTCGTCTATCTCACTGAACTTCCTGTCTTTGTTTTTACTATTTCTACCCTACAATAGTACTAGCTTGAATGCCAAAGGTATTTGACCTTGCTATTTAGTTTCCAAATTGGATATATTTTCCCTGAACACTAGAAAAAGTAATTTGTAGTACAGGGAGGATTTGAGGATCTCCTTTACTTTGCATCCAAATGACTGATATTTGCATATGAAGAGAGCATAGCTTTTTACAGTACCGAAAATATTAAAATGGCAGCAATTTTAGGATTATGATGTTAAAACTTTTGTAGTTGGAGCTTGTTATTGCGCCACAGAATGTAAATATCTGCATTTCCACATCTTTTATGAGCTTTTGATGAGGAAGAGGAACACTGAAATCATAAGCTCCTACAGTGCAACATGAGCTGTCTAATCACAGGAACTTATAATTTGCAAGATTTCCATTGCACTTGATGTTTCATACTGCTTATTTCATTACTTCTAACTTTAAGCTTTATTCTTTTTGTTGCTTTGATATGTTTTAGGCTTATGAAGATCTTATGAAGGCGTTTTTGGAACGAAACAAGGTTAGCTGTAACCTCATTCAAGTTTTTTTTTTTTCAATTCACAATTTTTGTTGGCATTTGTGGAAATTACCAGTGTCGGAGTTAGAATTAAAATCTACCCAAGCCTAGGTCTAGTAGTGCCTTCTTAGCCTTTATCTCTCCGATCCATTGATTTTAGAGTAACATTCTTTATCATCTTGGTTCTGTGCCTAGTTCTAGAGCATTTGCTACCATAGGCCTTACTACGCTCCTGCAAACTCTCTCATGATAGTTGTATCATAACTATGTTATACTCGGTAATGCACTAGAATATATATATGTGAGTACTTGTGTACTTCAGGTAACAAATACAAATTTTGCTTCTGTAGCTTCATAACCTGTTTCTTCCATATTGGTCGCACCTTAATTCAGCACCATTGTCTTGCAAGTTTGTTTCATCTTTGTGACTAACCTTGTTTTCTGTTACCCAAGTGCTTCAAGCTTTGCTCCATCTGTGTCTGATAAATCTGTATTCTATGTTGGAGACTTGGAGTATAGAATATGGGCCCTTATGGCCCATGTGTCTGGCCCAATTATGAGGCCCATGTATAGCACTGTATACCCATCCTTCTAGGGTTGGAGGAATACAACAGAATATTCCTCTCTAGTGTACCATTCTATACCAATGTTATGTCCTCAATAAGTTGCTGTTTCTCATACATTGCAGTTTGGAAATTTTCCTTATGGTTTTCGTGCAAACACTTGGCTTGTTCCTCCAATTGCTGCCCAGTCACCATCAACATTTCCCCCTCTTCCTGCCGAGGATGAAACTTGGGGAGGCAGTGGAGGTGGTTGGGGAAGGGATGGCAAAAGCAATATGTTGCCATGGGCAGATGAATTCCTTTATCTGACATCCATGCCTTGCAAAACTGCTGAGGAGAGGGAAACCCGTGACAGGAGAGCGTTCCTACTTCACAGCCTTTTTGTAGATGTTGCCATTTTTCGGGCTGTTGCAGCAGTAAGGCATGTAATGGAGAGTGCAGAGATATCAGCATCAACAAAGATAGATGAAGTTTTGTATTCTGAGACAGTGGGAAATTTTAGCATCACTGTCACAAGGGATTCTTCAGATGCAAGCTGCAAGTTGGACACCAAGATAGATGGAAGCCAAGCCACAGGAATGGACTCTAAGAATCTTGCAGAAAGGAACCTTTTGAAAGGAATAACTGCAGATGAAAACACGGCGGCTCATGTATGATTTCTAAATTAAGGTTTCATTGTCCATATTCTTCATGAAATGTTGAGTTTCTTAATTTTCTCTTCAATTTGCAGGAAATCGACAGTTTGGGCATTATCAACCTTAGATATTGTGGGTATGTGGCAGTAGCAAAGGTTAACAATATTGACAAAACCAAAGTGACCTCTTCTATTAAGCCGATAAATATCGCAGATCAACCGGAAGGTGGTGCACATGCATTGAACATTAACAGGTTAATAACATGAGTAACAATTCTTCAATGTTATTCTGTAGATTTAATCTGTATAGGTTCACCCTATATTTTTCTTTTTGTTGATGGGCTTCTGCTCATTTGTTTAGTTTGAGGATGCTCCTTAATGAAGCCAATTCAACTGGAGAGAAAAAGGCATCAAGCCTTTCACAAAATCATAGGCACGAAGAACTAACTACAGCACAAACTTTTGTTGAGACATTGCTGAAGGAAAGTCTTCAAAAGCTTGAGGAAGAGGAAAAAGAGAAACAATCATTTATGAGATGGGAACTTGGTGCCTGCTGGGTTCAACATTTGCAGGATCAGAAAAATTCCGAGAAAGACAAAAAGCAGGGCGGTGAGAAGGATAAGAAGAAAGCAGTGGACAAATCTACGAAAGAGGCAAAGATTGAAGGGCTAGGGAAGCCTCTTAAAGCCCTTAAGAACTTGAAAAATGTTGATAGTGCTGACATGGGATCCTCATTGGGGGCAAAAAGCTCTGCAGAAAGTCAGAAAGACAAGCCCACAGATATTGAATTAGCTCAAGCAGAATCTAATGCTTCAGAGAATGAAAACCTGCTGAAGAATTTGTTACCGGAATCTGCCTTTACAAGGTTGAAAGAATCAGAAACTGGGCTGCACCAGAAGGTGACGTATTGCATTTCATTAGAATTAAAAGTCAAATTCTTTGTTAACTTGTATTGTGTTGATCCTATCCTCTGAGATGTTATGAAAGATTAAACAAACTTTCAAATATGATTTATATCTTTGGGAGCCATACATTCTATATATATGGCTAGCAACTTTTGGTTCCTGTGCTGCCTACATGATATGATGGTTGCTAATAACTATTCTTTTCTCGCTACGGTTCATTTAATTTGTCCTTCAATCTTCTACTCTGCTCTTTTTTATTTTGCAAACTGAAACTTTTTTTTTGTTCTGAAAGAAATATTGATTACATTTCGTACATTGTTCATGTTTATCATGATTTAGCGTGTTTGTATATTTTACTGTGCCTTGTTACTAAACACTCGTATCATAATCGTGCATGAAGATTGTACACTAACCTTGTTTGTCCTACAGTCACCACCTGAGTTGATTGAGATGGCTCTCAAGTACTACGATGAAGTTGCGCTTCCTAAGCTGGTATGTATCATTATACGAAATAAGGAGTTTTTATGACAAAGCCAGGGGACATTTCCTCCCTGTGGTCAATTGTTTTATGAGATTATGAGTGATGTACAAAATTCACACACACATTTTTGAGTTAAGAATCCTAATAACTAATCAAAGAAAATATCCAGGTTGCTGATTTTGGTTCTCTGGAACTTTCACCTGTTGACGGTAGGACTTTGACAGACTTCATGCATACCAGAGGCCTACAGATGCGCTCCCTTGGACAAGTTGTAAGTTTCTAGTGCTGTTGTACATCTGAATGGAACAGATGCTGTTTCTTTCCAACTGGTTTGCAAATTCTGACCAGCTAAATATCTGTTTAGGTCAAGCTTTCGGAGAAGCTTTCACATGTCCAGTCCCTGTGTGTGCATGAAATGATAGTGCGAGCATTCAAGCATATCGTTAGATCTGTGATTGCTTCTAATTCAGACACGCGGCAATTAGCACTAACAATAGCTGCAGCACTGAACTTACTGCTTGGTGTTCCTGAATCCGATGTATCTGGAAGTTCTCCTAGCGTGCATCCCCTAGTCTGGAGATGGCTGGTGACCTTCTTGAAAAAGAGATACGAATTTGAGCTCACAGAGAAACATTACCATGATGTGAGGAAATATGCTATCCTGAGAGGACTATGCCATAAGGTAAAAGCTAATATGTTTATCTTTCTTTTTTTTTTATAAAAAAAGTCATCCCAATTTAGCACAATTTGAATTGAGGATAGCTATTGCTGTTAGGTGGGCATTGAGTTGGCACCCCGAGATTTCGTTATGGACTCTGCGTTCCCATTCCATAAGCAGGACATTATTAGCCTGGTACCTGTGCATAAGGTAAAGTTTGCATGATATTATTATTATTCTTATTTTTAAACTAATTTGACTTAGCATATATAATTAGCTATTTTATTTTTGTGTCGATATGTACATTGGTTGTGACTGGCTGTAGTTTAGAAGCTTTTTTTTTTTAAGACTTTATTACAAACTACAGGAAATAAACACAACTAAGATGGTTTTCCATACATGCAGCAAGTTGCATGCTCTTCTGCAGATGGAAGACAACTGTTAGAATCCTCCAAAACCGCCCTTGACAAGGGAAAGCTTGAAGACGCTGTCAATTATGGGACTAAGGTATCTTTCTAATATCTTGTCTAAATGTCACAATTCTTTCGATATTTTTGTTTGCTGATTTATAATTTTGTATATGAAAACGCAGGCTCTTTCTAAGCTCATAACTGTGTGTGGTCCCTACCACCGAATGACGGCTGGAGCTTATAGTCTGCTAGCCGTTGTTTTGTATCATACTGGTGATTTTAATCAGGTATATTGTTACGCGGTTTGGACATCAGTTCATTTGATGAATGGATAAACATTTTTAGGCAATTCTAGGTGGCTGAACTAAGCATGGTTGCAAACCATTGATTACATATGCTTCGATACAAAACTAATGATACCTTCTAGGTCTAAATCATGTCAAAATGCCAGAAAGTTGTCAATAACATGATAGCTGAAAGAGTTTGATAACTAATTAATCGATGCTTTCATAATGGATATTCCTCTACATACAATAACACATTTTTTGGTCTAGCTTTTTAATATATCCAAAAAATGCAGGCTACTATTTATCAGCAAAAGGCCCTAGACATCAATGAAAGGGAACTTGGACTTGACCACCCTGATACAATGAAAAGTTATGGAGACCTGGCTGTATTCTACTACCGTCTACAACATACAGAATTGGCTCTAAAGTAAGTAACATTCATAAAATTCTTTTATGTTGTATTCATGCGCTCATCTACAGTTTCGTAATAGCCTAAATGGCCAAGATAGTCCTTTTTGGTCTTAGCTAAGTTAATACTGTATCTAGTCACGATCTTCAAGATGTAGATTGACCTCAAGAGTATCCTGTATCCCATCTAGTTTAACAGTGTAGCATGTTGATGATGAGTGATAAGTGACAAAATGAAACATATCTATTTTTCGATAGCATGCATTTTATTTGTTTCTGTTACCCATATTCTAAAATAAAACTGGACCTACCGGGGGTAAGACAGCCCCCAGGCTTTACTGTTCACAAACTTGTCTTGCAGAATGTGCATCTTTGGTTGTCTCTTTATTGGAATGATTTTCTAGTTGTAATAAGTCATATGTTTAAGATGATAAATCCTACACAAGTTATACAGATTGTTAGCTATGGAATATAACTTGTTAAACTTGAATTTATTCAACAATGTGATCATGAACATGGAATAGTGATGTCAAGTGAATCCTTAGATGGTGATTCCTTCCCAAATATCTTAGGAAATGTTGGAAAGGACAAAGCAAATTGTCATCTTATTTTTTTCTACCACAGGATTTTTCTAATACTCAAGCTAGATCACTATGTGTTTCATTTTTGTTAATTTGGTTATGTGTGTGCAATTTAAACTTTAAGTTGTGAATTCCTGTTCTTTATCTGTTATGATCTGTCTGTCAGACTATTTCTTATGATCTACTTAAACAAATTTGAAAGAGAAAGCATTTTAGAAACAGAAGTGGAGACAGTACTTATTTGATACTTTGATTTGTCCTTGTAAAATGTACAGTTCTGGTGGTTTATTGAGATAACTGTAACAGTGTCTGCAAAGTATTAACTATTGGTGTAAATTAGGTATGTCAAGCGTGCGTTATACCTTCTGCATCTTACGTGCGGGCCATCTCATCCAAATACAGCTGCTACATATATCAATGTAGCCATGATGGAAGAAGGATTGGGCAATGTGCATGTAGCTCTCAGATACTTGCACAAAGCTTTAAAATGCAACCAGAAATTACTTGGGCCTGATCATATACAGGTACTAGTTTCTCTCTCTATATATTTTCGAACTGGATGTCTCCTTTCTTTCAAGGAATTCGATCCTTAGTAAGATCTATTGTTTATCAAAGAGTTATCCTGTTGATTGGACAATACATAGGTTTTGTTTGTTACTTAGTATGTTCAAACCCAGGAATTTTGATAAATTTTGATTGGTGAATGGTGTAGATGCTAGTTATACTTCCAAATGTTTGTTTTGGCTAGTATGTTAGCTGGAATCATACAAGTTAAAAAGTGAACTTGCAGTTTCACAGTGTTGTTTTTTCCTTTTTTGTTGAATATATTCTACATTTCATGCTAAGAACGTCAATTCCTCCATTGTCTTTTGCAATCTGCACCATTAAATATTACAGTAGTTTTCATTTGATCGAATATGTTGTGAGAGAATTTTCAGTTGATGTTGTGATCTTCTGTTATCTGCAGACTGCTGCCAGCTACCATGCTATAGCCATAGCTCTCTCGTTGATGGAAGCTTATTCCTTGAGTGTTCAGCATGAGCAAACAACCTTACAAATCCTTCGTGCAAAGCTTGGACCAGATGACCTACGGACTCAGGTATCCTTTCATGAAATAAGATGTCATTTTAAAACAGTGAAGTCAAAATAAACATTTTACTACCATTAACAAAATATTGAAATTGGTCCCATGAGAATAATGTTACTATATAGAAATCACTTTATAATAACTCCACACTGGTGGACTTACTCCCTTATGTTCTAGATTGAAATCCTTTAGACTGCTCCACATGAATTAAATAAATCAAATGACTAGGTTGTCCTTCAATTTTTTCAAGTTCCTATACTAGAAAAGATTTTGTATTTATGAGAGTGATAGAATCACTTAGCAATCCAGGAGAGGAAGAGAATAGGAAACCCTCTGAAATTATACTACTAATTGTATATAAAGATGCTTAAAATATCTAGACAAAAAGCACCTTTGTGGGATGAGTTACATATATACAGATTCTTAGTCATTAGACAAAGATGTATGTTAAAGAGTATTTGTTTGTCCAATATGACAGTTTCTTTATTTTTGTGAAGAAAGGAATACTTTCCTCCTTTGTGACATGGAGGGCCATTCTTAACCTTTAGCCTTTTCTTAATGCAGGATGCTGCTGCGTGGCTCGAATACTTTGAGTCGAAAGTAATTGAGCAGCAAGAGGCTGCACGAAATGGAACTCGGAAACCTGATGCATCAATAGCAAGTAAAGGACACCTAAGGTGAAGCCATGATTCAATTCTTGCTAAAAGATAATAAATCCTTAGACTTCTGCATTAGGCTAGTACTTTTAGACAGATATTTAGATAATGTATTGACTTTCACATTGCACTTCCAGTGTGTCTGATCTTCTTGATTACATAAATCCTAACCAAGAGAACAAAGGAAGAGATTATGAATCTGGCAAGCGGAGATATTCAAGCATAAAGGTTGGTTACCTATCTTTCTTTCTATCTGACCTTTTTTTTTGTTTAATAATTTATTCACCCCATACTCATCCTGTCAGGTTTTATCGCATTCAAATGAAAGTTCAAATGGACCAAGTCCTGAGATATCTCCGAGAGATTCAACTCCTACTATAGATGAGGAACAGCAAGTTAAAGAGATGACAAAAGATGACAGTACTGATATTATTTCTGAAACTGTGGTTACACAGAGTCCTAAATTGTTTGAGCAACCAGCTCCTTCGGAGCTACCACTAGAGATAGCCGAAGTGAACATTAATGTACCCAAGGAAGTTCATCAAGATGAAAATGCAGAACCTGAAGATGGTTGGCAGCCTGTTCAAAGACCTAAATCAGCTGGAGGGCCAGGAAAACAGATAAAGCATTATCGTCCCACCACCAGAAAGGTATACAACCCTGATACTCATGACGCAACATATACTTCACAATACAAGGCAAGGAATTCCTATTCAAATAACCGGTACTATTTCTTAAGGAAGAGAACTGTTGTACCTACAACGTACACAGATCCTCAGCAGCATGTGAAAGTCCAGACATCAGGTGCCAGGTTTGGTCGCAAGATTTACAAGCCTGTGACATATCGGGTTAAGCCAGGGACTGCATCCACAGAGGTGCAAGATACTTCTAAGAGTACAGAGCCATTGAGTGGTAAAACAGAATCCCAGGTGACATACTCACAAGCACACAGTCCTACCTCAGTAGATTACAGAGAAAGTGACCTCCATGGAGCTTTAGTTGCAAGCAGTGGAAATGCTCCATCATACAAAGATGTTGCATTAGCACGCCCTGGAACAATTGCCAAGACTCAAATACAGAAACCTAGAGATGATGTACTGCAGAACCAACCATCACTTGGTCAAATCATTGCACAAGAATTGAAGGATTCTTTGGTTGATTCACTTCAAGGGGAACAGGGACCTGTCTCTTCAAATGCCAATAACCCCAAAGAAGTAGCCAATTTACCAGAACAAATCCAGCAATCAGAAGAAACAAAATTTTCTGGAAAAGAACCTGAGATTGAGAATGTAGGCAAAGATGGTTCACAAAATTTGGTGATGCCTGTAATTGGAAGTGAGCCTGGAAATAGTAAAGATGCCAATGTGTTCAGTGACACAAATCAAGAACCATCAAGTAGTGGCAATAGTGGTGCAACCATCGAAGTTTCTGAGTCTACTGGATCTGTGAATGCTGGACAGAGTGGGAAGTCTGACATGGAATTTTTTGAAGCTCTACCCAGCATTGCAGAACCTATATCAGTTTCAGGATCTGCAACAAACACAGGGAGTACTGGAGATTCTGTAAGTGAAAAGTCTAAGCCTAACTTAGTGCTAAGTAATGTTGATTTCAGAGAGATGCCTAATAAGAAGCTATCTGCTGCTGCCCCACCATTTAACCCATCTCCACCAGCTGTACTTAGCCCCCTTACTGGAAACGTTGGTCTCCCGCCACCAGGTGCCATTCCAGGTGTAGCGCCTTGGCCTGTGAATGTATCGCTGCATCATGGGCATTCAACTATGGTGCCAAGTGGTCCTCCTTTGTGCACTTCCCCTCATCATTTGTATCCTCCTGCTCCCCGGTCTCCTAATCTCATGCATCCTGTTCCATTTATTTATCCACCATATAGTCAACCACAGGTGGTTCCAAGCACCACATTTCCCATGAACACTAATATTTTCCGTCCTAGCCATTATGGTTGGCAAACTTATATGGGCCCAGCTCCATCAGAATTTGTGCCAGTGTCAGCATGGTCAAGCAGCCATACAGTTGATTTCATCCCCCCACCACATGTTGTTGACCCCATTTCGCAGTCTTTAGCAGATAAACATATTCAATCTGATGCAGCTGTCGTTAGTATAGGACCTTTACTTGACAGTAGTGCTGTGGAGGCCAAAGAGGAAATGGAGACTCCTGTAGTGGTAGGGAGTGACCGTTTCATCAGCAGCACGCATGATGATCAGGACAAACAGTTAAAGGACACAGCTAGAATTGAGGTGAATCCTGACATGCAAGCAGACAACAGTCATGATATTGGTGCAGCAAATCATCCTCGAGGCAACATGAGGAATGAAGATGAAGGTAGTTTCAGGATACATGTAAAGGGGAAGGGCCGGCGGAAACAAACTCTGAGAATCCCGATAAGTTTGCTTAACAAGACATATGGGTCACGTTCTTTTAAGCTTGACTATAACAGAGTAGTAAGAGAGAATGACATCTTCAGGCCTTCCAGTGTGTCCGTTCCTGAAGTTGTTTCATCTGGCAACTAGGAAAATCAAAATTCTGCCTAAGCATCTAATATTGGAATTATTATCCACGAGAGTTTTGATGGATCTCCAATTAAAATGTACTGAAATGTGATAAACTTCTTACTTTGAAGGAAAAATGATGATGCTACAGCGTTCCAGGTAATAAATGAGTCCATATAATATTCTCTTGCTATGCGATTATATTTCATTCATTGATAGGTATTTCTCAGAATTTTCTGCAGATATGAAATTTCCACATTCCGAAACTGTTCAGAAAGGATAAATGCATTATTTTAATTTCAAATAAGGTATTGTTTCTTTGCGAAAATCTTTCGTGTTACTGCATGTTTAACTTCTCTGTTTTCGTTGGATGGATCACTTTTGACTGCAGTTTGCTTCTTGATTATTCTTCAATGTATAGCATATAAATATTAGCATTATTTCAACTTTTGATCTGCTGACATGGAAATGTTTATCATCGAAATAACTGTATTTTCGTCTAAACATACAAGTGGTGAACATTTTGTGTCATAAATCAAATCAACCGTATCATATTTCTTCAGAACACATGCCCTGCCATGCATGAAACAGTAGTTCCAGTGAGCAATGGAAATTTGAGAACATTACATGAATTCTTTTTAATTATTCGCAACGTAACGATATAAAGTTTATATGGTTTCCATGACCAGTACATTTTATAACATTTCAACATCACTATTCTAACAATATTACTCCTGTGAAATCTTTGCTAAAGACAGATCTAGTAACATAGTCTCGTGTTACTAATATAGATCATTTAAACATGTCGACTGACAGGACTGGTTTTAGAGTATCCAAAATGGAAGGCATATACATAACATATAAATATGTTAATCTCCTTTATTTGTATACATCCTTTTCTATGATCTGTTCGTACACTGAGTTCACTGTTTTCTGTACACACATTACAGGTGTTGACAATCCTGTGGAGTCCAGTAGACTTGCTAAGATTTTGTTTTGTGAGATCCGGAACTAATAGAAGATGGGAGTATTACCAACAATATAGACTGTCTAGACAGGCTGATTTTTCTTCAATTTTGATAGATTAATTAAGAAAAGAGAGAGTCCTCTTCAATTTTTTGAGCTAAATTTTGGGCTTTGAAACATAGCGCTTAGATTATGATTCTTGTTGCCTCGCTGCATCCAATAATTGCCTCAGTTTTTTGTTTCTGAGGAACTAATTAACATTATTCTTTTTTATAGAAAAATAATAATGTCTATTCAGTAAAGCTGCTTGCTTATTCAGAACAAGAGGCAAATCGATGCGATTAATCCATATATTTTTAATTCAGCTTTGGTAATAGTGTCTATTTTTTTTCAGAGCTCTTTTACAATGATTGGCAAGTACCAGCTGGTACTACCAGGTACTTACAGGTACTTTAAGTACTTTTCCTGGTACTTACCGGTACTTTTAACTAGAATTTTGAAAAATAAATAAATAATAATAAGGGTATATTAGTACTTTCATATATCCTGATTAGAATATACCTTCCCACAATATATCATAATAATTTTTCCCCGCCGCCTCCTCCCCTACATCTCCCGAAAAAGACGTATATACCCTTTCTTTTTAATTTAAAAATAAAATAAAATAATTAGGTGGGCCCATTTATTCGGTACTTGGTCCCACAATTTTAGTACTTTTTGGTACTTTTAGATGGGTATTTTAGGTACTAGATATTTTTTCCACCGTTGGATTCTATATCCTGGTAGTACCATGGTACTTACCAATCATTGTAAAAGAGCTTTTTTTTTTCAATGTGTTTTTTTTATTAAGCGACAGGACAAGTGCTCAAATTTTGTCTGTTTTGGTCATTTTGAATTATACCAAATTCCCTGAATCTGGATGCAAGTTGACACGATCATTACTTTGTCGTAAAATTTAGTGAAAAGTTTTCACGTTTCGCACTCTCTCGTCGCACGTTTCCTAATGTGATTTTTTCCTTTTACCAAATTTCACCATCTGTTTCGGGCGACATACCGCTGTTTGCAACCGACTCAAAAGATTTTGCTTGATCCATACTTCCATTATTCAGTCGAGTTGTGTTCTTTTGCAGCCTGCTGTACCCATTGTTATGTACATTTTTACGCCTATGCTCCTGATTAGAAAGCAAGATTGGGCTGCGCACAACCGTGAGAATGATTCTTTCGCTGTCTAAGCTGATGTTAGGGATTGAGAGCAGAAGAGCGGTAACAACAATGCTACAGCGGCAAATATGATAGTACTAATGGCGCATATGGGCATCAATCTGATCTGCCTAAGCTAAAATTCTAGACGTGCTTCGTCATTGTTCCTAGGAGTGCCTTCGCATGCATACGTGAACGTCTTCAGTTACTATACAGTACGATTTAGAAAAAAAAAATATATCCAAGGCAACAAATAACTTTGCATACGCCATGCTCCACTCCACGAACTACTCTCTCTCTCTCTCCGATTTGATTCAATTGATTGCATAGCTTTCCACGCGCGCGGTACACGGTATGCTAGCTTTCCACCAGCTCGCTCATTACATGCTCAACGGTCGTTCCGACACGTCCACGGGACCTTCCACTAGCCGACTAGCGTTTCGTTTCGGTTCGCCACGCCACGCGTGCAGCGCGGACGGATAGAGGGAGAGAGCGCGCGCTTGGGCTGACCCAGACCCACCTCGAGCGACGCGCACGCTCACGACTCACGAGCAGAAAGAAAGAAAGAATATTGTGTACTACTCCAAGCCCCAGAAAGAAGCCACAGCCGTGCCGGTGGCTGCTGCTGCTGGCGCCTCTCCAGAACCATCGAGGCCCGCCCGATTCGCCACGGCTGGCGGTGGCAGCTGCGCTCGCTGCACTTTACCCGCGCGCACGGCACGCCACGTGTCCGTTCCCGACGCCTCGCTGGAGCCACGCGCGCACGTGTCGCCACCTCCACGTCCCCCGCGCATGCAGCAGAGTCCAGTCGTCGATCGAAGCCGAGCTGCTCACGCACCGTAGAGTACCTGCTGCGCCGCTTCACTCTCACGCTCTCCTCTCTCCATCGGCAAGTCGGCAACGGATAGACGATAAGCCTTTGGGTGGGTTGAGCCAGCTGCTGGTCCCCCCTACTACCGCGCCTTTAAAATCAGGAGCCGCTGCGTTCGGGGAACTAACCTGTCCTGTCCATTAGCCTTGCTTGCTCTTAGCTGCTGCAGCTTGAGTTCGTCACTGCTAAGCTCGAGCAGTGCCGCCAATTGCTAGTGAAAGCTAAAGCTTAGGCTCGCTCTTCCTAGTTCTGATTCCACCAGTTATTAGCAAGCACAGAAGTAGTGAGTAACAATGGCCGGGTTTGGGAGGAACATGGTGGCGCCTCTCATGGTGCTCAACCTCATCATGTACCTCGTCGTCATCGGCTTCGCGAGCTGGAACCTCAACCACTTCATCAACGGCCAGACCAACTACCCAGGTACGTGCGGATTGCAATGCTTAATTGGTTCTTCTTTTGCTTCAATCTAGATCGACCACGTACAGCGTTACTGACAAAGATACACATATATATGTATATATATATGCAGGTGTGGCCGGCAACGGCGCGACGTTCTACTTCCTGGTGTTCGCGATCCTGGCGGGCGTGGTGGGTGCCGCGTCGAAGCTGGCGGGCGTGCACCACGTGCGCGCGTGGCGCCACGACAGCCTCGCCGCCAACGCGGCGTCCTCGCTCATCGCGTGGGCCATCACCGCCCTCGCCTTCGGCCTCGCCTGCAAGGAGATCCACATCGGCGGCCACCGCGGGTGGCGCCTCCGCGTGCTCGAGGCCTTCGTCATCATCCTCGCCTTCACCCAGCTCCTCTACGTCCTCATGCTCCACGCCGGCCTCTTCGGCGGCAGCGGCGGCTACCGGGACCACCACGACTACGGCGCCGGCACTGCCGCCGGTGAGCCCAAGGGCCCCAGGGTCTGATCATCTGATGATGATATCTGAAGTTCTGCTTGGACGCAGCGGCGTTCGATAATGCTGGGAAAGTTTGTGCGTCTTGATGTGTGTAATTAGCAGTCGCATCTTTAATTTTCTGCTCATCTCTGCTTTTGTTTAGCAGTCGTGTCATCGGCTCACCTCTGGTTTGTACATCAGTACACATGTAATCCTTGTCGAATTTACTGTGTGTGCCGTCAGTGTCTCAGCCCGTCATTTGATGAGACGAGGTTGTGTTTGCATGGTTTAATCTGTCGTCTCTTTGGGGTTTCTGCATCTGTCCATGTATTGATTCTTATCCGGGACTCCAATGAGGTGGACGTGTTTTGGACTCCACTCCACGAAATCCAACACTCCTAAACCTCTTCAAAAAATTCAACTCCACTCCTAAATATTCGAGGAAGGGTATGGAAATCCAACCCCACTCCTAAATCTCTTAAAAATCCCAATATCGAAACAACAACGATGTCTCTTCAAAAAATCTACCCCAAACATTAAAAAAATCCACCCCAAACATTCAAGGAAAAAAAAAGCCAATAATATGTTCATCTTCACTCCCCAACCAAAATTTTGCATCACCATACTCAAAAGGCTGATCAGAAAATAGTAGGCAACGTTTATGCATTGGCAAAGTACATGCGAACAAATGGAATTTTGAATCAAAAGTGAACTTTATTATTATATTGTTTCTCCATCTATTCTTGCAAAATATCCAAAGCGAGTACATCCATTGCTTTGCTAGGCCAATTGACATTTTTGCTTGGTCCGTGCTTGTTATCTGTTTAGTCTTGCGAGTACATCTAATTCTTAATTTGCTTGACAACGGAATTCTGCTTGGTGTGTGCGTGTTACATGTTTAGTGGGTTCGTGAATGTGCTCCTTTGCCCAGCTTTTGGGCTGGATTCTTTGATTTCTCATTCTGTAGTATGGGCCAAAATTGTGGACAATATCTTCCACCGAAGACATCCTGTATTATGGGCCAAAATCATAGACAAGACAATATCTTCCACCGAAGACATCCTGCAGAGGTAAACAATTTTTCTCAAATCATTTCACTTCTACCAATTGCAAGACAATATCTTCCACCGAAAACATCCTGCAGAGGTAAACAATTTTTCTCAAACACCAAGTCATTTCACTTCTACCAATAGCAAGTAGTATATGTTAGCTTAAACCGACGGTTGTGCTGTAATTCATTGAAACCGCGCAATTATGCTGTAATTTAAATTTATGGCTAGATCAATGGAGTCGCCCGTACATGTTAAGTTCCAAGTTTTAGACCGTGATGTGAAGTTCGTGAGCTATATGAAGACTTTGTGGGCTAAGCTCGGGAAGAAGTTGTTATTTTCAACAACTTGTCACTCTCAAACTGATGGACAAACGGCGGTGGTTAATCGCGCACTTTTCATGTTGCTGCGAACAATGATCAATAAGAACATGAAGGAGTGGAAAGATTGCTTGCCACATGTCAAATTTGCATACAATAGGGCATCCACTCAAGAACACAAATGTGTCCCTTCAAGGTTGCGTATGGTATTAAGCCAATCACACCCCTCGACTTGCTGCCCCTACCATTCTAAGAACGTGCAAACATGGAAGCATCCCAGAGAGATGAATATGTGAAGAAAATTCACTTGAAGACAAAATAAGAGATTGAGAAGAAATCTGAGTACTATGCTGCAAAGGCAAACAACAACCGCAAGAAGACGATCTAAGTCTGGTGATTTAGTTTGGGCAGTGTTCGCCTAAACGACCACTAAACGGTAAACGGTGCTAAACTATTTTTTAGAGGGAAACAGAAATTAAACGGGTGACCGTTTAAACGGTAAAAAACGGAGCAAAACGGTGTAAACGGCCTAAATGGAACGGGAATAAACGGTGTTAAACGGGCTAAACAAATGTTTAAACGACTGTTTAGGCTAACATGAGATAAATCTTGTTGAATTTTACATGAATAAATTTGTATTATTATTTGACTCATTTCTTCATCATTAATCATGATTTGATTGACATGTGAATGTGGAAAGAATTGATATTGTGCTTATAGATTAGAGTACTTATTTATTTACATTGATAAAATACATATATCTAATAGAATACTTGCTTTTTTACATGCACATATATAATTATATGCATTTTTTAAAAAAAGTGCAAAACCGTTTAGACCTAAACGCTAAACAAAGGGTGACCGAATGTTTACCTATTTACTATTTAGCGTTTAGAATATTATTGAGTTTGGGTGCATCTTTGAAAGGATAGATTTCCTGTGAAGCGAAAGTCTAAGCTGCTGCCTCGAGGAGATGGGTCATTCAAGATTCTTGCAAAGATAAATGACAATCCCTACAAGATTGAGCTTCCGGAGCATGAATATTCAGCGAGCAACACCTTCGGTGTTGTAGATTTATCTCCATTCTATGGTCAAAGAATACAGAGTCAAGGCCGAATCTTTTTGAAGAAGGGGACGATGATGAGGACATCCCCAATGATGCTCACAATGCCACAACACCATGTGCTGAACAAGATGACATTATCAACAAGGGGCCAATGACTCCATCAAGGATGCAACAACTACAACATGAGGTGAACTCAGTCCTTGTTGATAATGAAGATGCATTTACTAAGAATTGTTTACTGCCTAATAGTAGTGAATTTCTTGTGCCAAGGTTTACTCATAAAGATGCAACTCATCTGAGTTCTTTGGACTTGGGTCGGAGTTCTTTCAAGTACCTTCCTTATGAAGAGTTCTTTCTCGTCCAAGTACCCTAGAGACAAACTTCAGAGTTCTTTATCTCATGATTCCAAGGGCTATGGAGGTCCATAAATACTTGATGGAAATCTTCTAAAGCCTACTTTACAATACTATCAAGTTCCGAGTTCTTTTGAACTATTATTATAGAGGTCCGACTAGATTAATGAAGACTAGTCAGAAGGTCCAAAGTTTGCTCGTAGATTTACGAAGATTCAACTTCTCATGCAAAACTATACCATTCTACTAGAATTCATGGTGCATGCTATACATGGTTGGAAGTGTTTTGAAGTATATTTTCCAACACAACTAACGGGTCATCATTTGGAGTTTTACAGCAACCGGTAGAATTGTTTGAGTAAAGATTGGTCCGACTATGCAGTTCAGACTAATCCGAACTGTTTGACTTTAGAATTTCGTATTGAGCCTTTGTAGAAGGCCTCTAGCGCAACTAGGAGGGATGCTCCTAGTATAAATACCTCATGTGGTGCTGGTGGAGACCCTAACCACGAATTGGACTCAGAAAAATAGAGAAGTCAAGTACTCTTGTCCTTAGACTTGTGCCATATCTGCCCCCTTGAGGATTGGGATTTTTCTCTACCTATTGTTCTTGCGTTTCCTTGTAATTTGCAAGAGCAATGCCTCTACCTTTGCGTGGTTCAGATAAGGCATCGACCGAAGCGTGTGGTTGAGCAAAATCTTTATCAGAGGTGTCCGTTCGAGCAGCTGTTGGTGTCTCGGTTCGTCAGGTTGCACGGGTCAAATTATCCCCCACGATCCTACACGAAAAGATCTGGTAAGCCCCCGCTCAGCTTTGCTTGCCGATTGTCATTCTACTTGTTCTGAGCTTGTTACCTGTTTAGTCTTGTGAGTACCTAATAGGGGCATGTTCGGTTGATGAACACAACATACCTAGCCACAAGTGAGACATGCCGCAGTTTCACAAGTTAGGCGTGTCACAATTTCTTAGTCATGTGTTTGATTCATGCCATAACTACGGCATGCCATACTTTTTTAGCCATGTGCCCCACATGTCATAAATTCATTTTCTTGCCGAACTTCACCTAACGTGTGGCTGCAAATTTGCTTGACCCACTTTTTGTGGCTGCCACACTTTGCCTAAAGTTTGTTGTGATGATGTATTGTCACCAACCAAACATGCCCTAATGCTTCATTTGCTTACCAACTTGAAATTCTGCTTGGTGCATGCCTGTTACATGTTTAGTGTTGGGTGTGAATTGGGGCTTCCTATCCATCTTCTATAAGTTGGTTAAGTCATCCATCTTTAAAACCCACTAAAGCCCAATTAACTTATAACATGGTGCAAACAATCTTAATTCTTTCAACATATTTGTAAAACAGATTAACATTTGAGAGAACTGAATCAATATTACTTAAGAGCAGATTCAACATTCCAGGTATGAATATTGAAATTGCACAAACACAATGTTGAAATTGGAGACAAAGAGTGTTGAAACATTCAAACTGAAATGTCGAACGGTTTTGTGTCCTCCAACTTCATCTCCGGCGGAATGGTGGCACGGTGCAAGCGGTGGATGGGCATGGCGGCATTGGCAGCACGACGGTCCCGTGGCCATGACGGTGCAGCCATGAGTGGCAGCTCTGGCCGCATGGGGGAAGGACGGCGGTGCAGGGCCAGGGCGACGGCGGTCGAATCGTGCACGGCCGCGAAGTGGCAAGGCAGCGACGGCCGATGGATGCATGGACGTGCAGGGACAAGGCGGCAGCGGTTGACGCACGCAAGGCCACGCTGGCATGGGGATGGCGGTGGCGGCTGTCACAGGGCCGCGCGGGGCATGGCGGTGGTGGCGGCGCGCACGGAGTAGGACGACGCGTAGTCGACGGTGGTGGTGTGCGGCGGCGGCTGGCCCAGGAAAGGCGCAAGGTGGCGCTGGCAAGTCATGTGAAGTGAGGACTGGGGTTTGGAGTGTGGATCCAATGGTTGTAGTTAGTTGCATGAATCTCAAATATTATAAGTTGTGGAGACTAAAATCTAGTGGAAGATGGATATGAATTGCAGCGTGAACATGTGTTCCTTTGCTTAGCTTTTGGGCTGGAATCTCCTTTGATTTTTTTATTCTGTAGTATGGGCCAACATCACCTGTACTACGGGCCAAAATCATAGACAATATCTTCCACCCAAGACATCCTGTATAAAAGATGTAAACTATTTTTCTCGAACACCGAGTCATTTCACTTCTACCAATAACAAGTAGTACATGTTAACTTAAACCGACAATCATGATGTATTCAAATTCATGGCTGGATGGAATCGTCAATACATGTTAAATTACGGGTCTACAAAATTCTCATTCATGCGCCGAGTTTCAGATATACACTAATACTTTGGCAATGGGTCCCTATCCTAATACAAATGATTTCTGACATTCTGGAGACATACCCACCTGAACTTCCTGGTTTTTTCTGAACGCAAGAAAATTCAAGAAACAAAGTGAGATCCGATGAAATTACTCCAAATCTTACAAAAAATTAACCATAGGCTCACAACAATACGGTGATTCTTTTCCCAAAAGAGCTTCTTAAAAGATCAAGGATCACCATGGATTTCATGTGATTTGTCAAGAACACTAGAGAGGAAGGGTTTCGAAAGATCTCAATATTCGAGATGCTCGCGCTTGGATTCCGTAGGGAGCTCCCTAGGTATGTCTGTACATGTCCCAACAGGGAATCCCACAAGAAACACGACCTAAATTGCAACAAAAAAAGAAGAACGCAAAAATAGCTCCACAAATCATCTAAATGGAAAAACTGATAAGGCTAGCCACCAATCCACCATGAATGATTGAATTGAAAAAAAGATCATACAAGATCTAAGGATGGAACCTCCCATCATCCTTCCCTCCATAGATTAGAGCCACTAATCCTGGGGTAATCATTCTTTAAGCCCAGCAACTCATCATTAAGCAAACCCTATCCTTTTCTTAGGAAAAGCTGAATGGGGGATAGAAGAGTTGGCTGAAATATCAGCCTTCTCTACTATATATAGGCTGTAACAAATGACTAAATTTCTCTAAACCTACTAGTATAATACATACCCACACAAGGGCAAAATAGTCCACCTTCATGACTTCCTTTTGCCTGAAAGTAAGCTCCCCAACGGTGCCACTTGTCCTCTATCTTGGCGGCCCACCACATCGAGTCCATACATGGTTTTGAGGACCAAACTAGGAAACCTGCTTATGCAGTGGTTTTGAGGCTGAAACCACTCAAACCATCCATCCTCACTTCGCCACTACACGACATCTGCGATGTTGACACATGTCTGACCTCTCGCCGAGTCTTGACGCCTTCAAATCTTTCACACTCCCACCGCATGGACCATCTACTCGACTTGCCATCGTCTTTCTACTCGACTTGGTCGACGCCGTCTTCACCTTTCATCTCTGTACTCTTGATCTTCCATATACCATGTGGATCGCCCGTGACTCTGCGCAGTCTCTTTGGGTCCCTCGGTCCATGTCTACTCGCTTTCCTCCTGAGTTTTTGACCTAACCATCACCTCGCACCATCGGCCATATGTCACATCCAACACTTATCCAGCAATCATGTTGGGAGAGTTTATGAGAAAATAGTGCTCCAGTAGTCTCCTGTCATATTTCACCTTCCCCAAATATTACTAGGACAACCTAGTAATCAACCCCAACTCTCCCTAAATAGAGGGAGGAAGAGTTTAGTCTCTCCCAACATGATCATTGCTAATGGGATGGGATTATTAGGAAACTGCAAAAGCACCTCTCCTAATAATCCACGAAAGTGTTATTGAACATCCTAATAACACTTTATTTGGATATATGTTTTGGGAGACTATTGGAGACGCTCAGATCATTGGTTGAGCATAATCACAATGGGAGGAACCTAGTAGGTTCCCTCAAGGACGGTAACAAAAAGGGGGCATTAGGGCTTGGATAGTAAACTCATTTCCAGTGCAGTTTTATGGATGCTTCATGCATATTAAATATAAGGTGCCACATAAGCATCGTTATGGTGACATGGCACAATAATCATGAGAAGAGAAGGGCTATGTTTCATCCGGATGTCAATTTGTATACACTATTTCTAAGTCATGAAACTGGATAAAACTAGCATTGAGGGTAAGATGATTTCATTTTATCCTTTATAGTCCAATCACATTCATCACAATTAAATGCAATAGCTCGCCTATGAAACAGTGAAATGAAACTGTGCATTTTGTGACATTGTTTCATCTTGTGATTAAAACTAGCTAAGATGATGTGACACTTTTGGATACCGTATATCGAAACTCTTCACTGGAATGGCCTAACAGCGCCCCCTTTAATCTCAAGGTATTGCAAGAACGAAAAAACAGGAAATACAAATGTCACTTTCCACAAAGTACTTTCCGTTTGGATGTAGATATTAGAAGCCTTAGCATTGAATTGAGTTCAATACCAAATCAAGCTAGGTATTAAAATGAGTTCAATACCAAATCCACCGTTTGGATGTAGATTGATTTGTTGGATATAATTTAACTTAGAGACGAATACCCAAATATTGTTTGGATACTACTCTCGTTGATTTGGAATTAACCCAGGCGCAAAGACCTTCTCCGCCCAGGCCAGCTGCAGCAGACTGCGGGGAGCAAGGACCTCCACGCGGTCCGCCCAGTGCTCCAGGCCGGCAGCAGCAGGGGTGCGTGGAGCTCCACCCAAACCCCCAAGCGGCGGTAGCAGGGGCAGCAACAGGGGTGCGTGGATGGCGCGGGGTTGCTCGGCTCGGAGGGAGGCCGGGGAGGGTGCCATGTGCCTCGCCGGCAGAGAGGGACAAGCAACGAGGACTCGGATGGCGAGTCCCGCCGGCCGTGGGGCTCGCCGGCCACAAGGAAGAAAGGGAAGCGCACGACTGCAGCCCAGGCCGGTGGCCGCGGGGTGCCGGGATTTCCGCCTGAGACAGTGGCAGCGGCATGGCCTCCCCGGATCTTGGTCGGAGCGGCGGCGGAGCTCGCCGGATTTGGTCGAACTTTGGCTGGTGGTATTCTTTTTTGTTGAGAGGAGGCGGACGAGGGCAGCTACGGCCTACGGGCGAATGCCGCTCGATTTCGTCATTGACCCGTGTGCCAATAAACTGTTCACACCTGTGTGCCATTGACCTAAACTTTTTTTTACCTCTATGATATTCCGTCCGCATTCCGTCAATTTCTCACCGTTAGCAGCACCTGACAAGTGGGACCGGCCTGAAAATGTCCAAAATACCCTTCTGCCCTGGTGGGGCCCACACGGCAGTTTTTTTTTGTCATTTTTCCCTCTCCTTCTCTTCTTTGACAGGCCAAGCAAATTGGAATGGCAAATGAGAATCAGATGAATTAAACTAGACTGGAGGGAGTACTTCGTAGACGTGCAACTCGAATTGGATTGGAAAAGGAGAGGACTGGGGAAATTGAACCATGAGGAAATCGAAGCACCAAGAAGTTGAGTCAACGTGAGAAATTAGATGGAGAAATGGAACTGGCGACACAGCTCCGTGCCTGCACCCGGCAGGCCCTGGCCGCAGTCCTCCGCTCCCTCGCCTGGTCCAGCGTGCGCCCACACAGCAGGAGGAGCAGCGGCTGCCTGGGCCCTGCACGCCTGCGCAGCATACTGGCGCCGCTGGTCAGGCTTGCCGTCGTGCCCGTGCCACAACCGCCTGCCGAGCAACTGGCCGCACGCCGGTGCGTGGTGCGCGGCCCCAGTCCAAGGACTGGACGGCGCACCAGATGGACAGCCTGCCGGATGGGCGTGCTCTGTCCAGAGAAGGAAGAAGGTGTAGGAAGAAGAGAGGGAGAGGGGAAAATGAAAAAAAAAACCTAACATGTGGGTCCTATCTGGGCAGAAGGGCATTTTGGACATTTCCCAGCCCGGTCCCACTCGTCAGGTGCTGCTAATGGTGAGAATGGATGGAATACGGACGGAATGGCACATAGGTCAAATAAGTTTAGGTCGATGGCACACAGGTACGAACGAACTTTTTATGGCACACAGGTCATGACGATCTTTTTCAGTGGCATACAGGTAAAAGTCTCACCGAGCAAGGAGGGTCTGAATCGGGAGGAGGCGCGGTCATGGCAAATGAGTGCCGTGAGGCATTAAGCTTCAATTCCGTTTCTCAATTCCCTGGATACCCAAACGACGGAATTGATAGCATCGAATTCCAATTCCAAATACCACCCTTCAATGTCAACATCCAAACAGGGCCTAGAGAAATTGTCAGACCTACATATAGAACTGCAATCTCCTTTTTCTCTGGTAACCATAATCTGCTTCCATCCCTACATGCGCGAACGAGATCCTCTGCAGTTGGTCCTTCTGCCATTGAGTCACTGCCATGTGGGTCCAAGCTCCATGGAGTCCGCGTGGCAGTGACTCAATGGTAGAGGCCCAACTGCAGAGGAACTGCTTCCATGCGCCCACACCCAGATCTGTAGCCTGTTGCTTACAGCTGCCGCCATGCCACCGTGC
The DNA here is from genome assembly GCA_015342445.1 of Digitaria exilis. Lineage (NCBI taxonomy): Eukaryota > Viridiplantae > Streptophyta > Magnoliopsida > Poales > Poaceae > Digitaria > Digitaria exilis. The sequence continues at coordinate 1,206,578 of JACEFO010002599.1, forward strand.
CCCACCTCTGCTTGCCATATACCACTACCCCCTTTCCATTTCTTCCTGTCAGTTGTTTATTTCCCTGATGACTCAACCATGGAGTGGTGTCGTGTGGCGTTTGTACATCATTAGATGTGGGGATTATTCGAGCCAAATGCAATAAAAGGATCCTTAACTAGGACATTGTTAAATAGTATACCCAAGTCCCTGTATGTCCTTTCACTAGTGGTGTCGTCGTACGTGATCTAAGTATTCAATCCTTGCACAGATAGTGATATCATCACAGAGAGCAGATAAAATAATTCAAGCACCGATATGAAGATTATTAATAAACAATAAACTGATGGTCCAATCCAGTGTACATCAGTACTGCCAGTTACATAATAAAGTTCTCTCACACACTCACGATATAGTTCAGCACTCTGAACAAGAAGCACACTGAAGAACATGATGATCTGGACATGCAAGCACACGAGGCGAGCAGGCAAGGAATTATTGTGGCACAGCACACCAGCGCCTTTTCCCTTCTTTTTGATAACTCACACGAACACATAGACAAGAAGACCAACTCCAACATATATCCGGATACAAAAGCACGAGGCATTTATTCAATAGCCAAATAGCTTGGCAACTTAGCATCGCCTGGCCGAGCAAACACCATCTGTATGTGGCGCACATATAAAAAGTGGACAACACAATTAGAAACATAACTCAAGTTTATACATTATATTTTGTTAGTTATGTATGTGTGCATACCTGGTAGTCCATAATTGTGCGTGATTTGAACATAGCCGCACAATATGTTAAATAATACTCCCATGTACGGATGAATGTTTCATCGAATCCCAGGGCAGAAACTTTTCTGAAAAAAAAAAGAAAGAGGATGCCGCTAATTGAGTAATGTACAAATAAAGCATCTGTGACAAAAAAAAACAGAATATATACTACCAATTTATAAATGTAAGTAATGCACAACTTAATTAACTTGAGATTCGTGGCTTGTTTACTTTCTGTTTGCCAGGAAATTATCCCTCCAGTGCATCAGAGTCGGGTAGTAATGGTCACCAATATTCTCAAGGTGTTGTACGCTGCACAGGTGTACTCAAGAAAGAGTTAATTCTTGCATGTCTTAGTTATACAATAGCTATATATGAAGCATAGTTGAGTACATACCAGAGGCTTGATGCATTAGTCATGGCAGACACAACCCGGCTTAGAGAAGGTAGGCAGCCACCTGGGAAGATATATTCCTTAATGAACTCAGGCCGCACCCTCATTTTGGCGTATAAATCTTCTGGGATGGTGATGAACTATGCATATATATAAATTTGTTTTGAAGATGAAATTAGTTAGCTGATGAAATTGGTAATCACAATCATACGTTGGATCTGTATAAGACTAATATATGTTGGTAATGACGCACCTGAAGGACAAATAGGCCATGTTCTGCCAAATGGTACTCACAGGCGCCAAAAAAATCATCCATGTACTCATGGCCCACGTGTTCAATCATCTCACTAAATGAGCAACAAGAAATAAAATACATTTATCAGATCAACAGTAGTTGGTTCATCAGTCCCCTAATCACTCATTTAATCTGTCTGCAATACTACTGCTACTTACCAGCTTATAATCCTGTCAAACTTCTGGCAAGTTGGTATTTGACGGTAATCACACAGGAGTAAAGTTATGTTGTCCTACATATACACAGTAGATCAATTTTGGATCTTCTTTTTTCCCCATTCCGTGATATAAGTTCAAGTCACTGACCTCTAATCCCGCTTCTTTCACCTTTTGCTTGGAGTATTTCAGTTGCTCCTCAGACAACGTGATTCCCGTGTACTTGCAACCAGTTTTCTTCACCAAACGTATCGCTAAAGTGCCCCAACCACTACCAATATCAAGAACATGATGCCACGACTCCACCTTAGCCTTCAGTTAAATGGATTGCAATATCAAGACATGAATAGTCATGTTGAGATCACCTCAACATAGACATTAATAATTTGGTTCAATCAAAGCACAATCAGATTGTTCATTTTACCTTACTAATTAGACTGTCATGTTTACGTAGCTGGGCTGCTTCTAAGCTTTCATCCTCCGCCTGGCATTAGAACCAATATCCATGTAATTAAGCCATCTCAAGAGTATTCTATTATTCACGGAACTGCAATACGTAATTTACTTTTTTGATTGAGGAAAAAAGTTACATAGTTTACTAGCCAGAGATCGAATCACAAGATCAGCAAACCTTGAAGATAGCAGAAGAGTAGGTCATTGATGGATCCAGATAAAGAGCAAAGAAATCATTACTCTGCACCCAAATGTTTAAATTCAGTTTAAAACAAAATTTCTGCAAATATTTTGTCAGTTCTTTTATACTTTGGGAACCAATGATTTGTAGCATATGGATGGAGGGAGCAAATTAAATTAAAAATAGATATCACACTGATTTATTGAATTATGTAAAATAGTTGTAGACCAAACTCGAGCATTTAATTATATTATTTTATATAAAGAGTAAATAAAGTCAACTGACCAGATCATAATGCTTAGAGATATTTTTAACAGCTTTTGATAGAGAGTTCCTCCTTGACTCATGGCGCAAAATATATTTTACAAATGCAACTCCAGTGGTTCGAAGCAAGCTGCCTGACCGCCAGCCCTTCCTTATATAATTACTGCAAGGTACATTTGAACAAGTTTGCAATAGCATATTCTTGTACCGATCCTTCATTCTGATGAAACATTTCAGACGCTATTTTAGAATTAATTACCTCTTTCTGGCACTGATGCGCAACAAACTTTTGCGTTCCAATCTATTGTAAAGATTAATCTGTATACAAATATGGTGTGGATATTTAACCAGAAAATAATAAAGATAGTAGCTGCGTGACTACGGAATTTATATAATGTGCACTCTCCATGGATGTAAACATAATATTTCAGACTCACTTCTGGTTAAATATTGAGAATTTGCATGTGGACATATTACAAAAGTTTGAAAACATGAATTTTAAGGGTTTAATTATCTTGAACGTGTTCACCTAGAGTATCATAACCTTATTGGATTTTATAAATATGTACAAACCAATTGAGCAGAACATGGTGTTACCAGTATAAGGTTCAGAAGGCCTTCTCTGCTATCAACAAATGAGATATAGCCATTGATGTAGGCATATGCAAAACCAAGGTCTGCTTCTGTGACAAGCTAATGAAAAGGCAAGGCACAATGAGGATATGTCATGAAAAAATAGAATATAGTTTAAAAAGACGGGGGGGGGGGGGGGCATCTTCAGATGAAATTGAAGAGCAAAGAGAACCTTCCAATAGAATTTGGGGTCATGAACTTGTATCACAGATTTTAGGTTGCATTTTTCACATGCTTTACCGAAACTAAACGCCGTGCCTCCTTCTTCCAGTATGCTGTGCACAAAACTAATAAAGTGAGAATCATTACCAGAGATTGTTTATAGTATATAAATTCTTACAAGCCTTACCTCACGTTACCGATGATTATGTGTCGTTCAAAAGTTTTTGCCACCAAAAGACGTGCACCAGCCTCGGTCCACGATAGAACCATCGGTTTTGGATTGACCAAAAGTTCACATTTCCTTCGAAGCAACTCTGAAGCTGCTACTTTCCCAGCCTGAATTAATTCAGTATGCCATAAACAGATTACACGCCCAAAAAATATCTATTTGAATAACATTTGGCGCCTTTGTGATTGAATATAAAAGGGCAGGTGTGCAGTAAATACCTTTACACTGTCCTCATAGAACCTGTAGCCTGTTATTCATGAAAAGGGACATTTCAGACCAGATTTAATTAATAAATTGAAATTAGTTAACGGAAGCTTGCAGTAAAGCAAATGAAACCTTGATAAGGGCCACAGAACCATATTCCCCTCTTTCCTTGGATGTTATTGAATTCGAGAGTAGCCTTTGCAGCAGCCACAGACGGAATTGGGTGGCTCGTGTGCCATTTGAGGAACACGTGATTGGGAACATGAGGAGGGTTAAATGTCACAAGAAAAGGCCGGGAAGATTCAATGTTCTAGCAAATATAAAAGAAGGTTCCACTGTTAATTCATAATAATACTTCTATGTGGTATAAAAAATAATATACATATATTTATTGATCATCCATTTATGCACATGGAAAAAATTAAGTTACATAAAGTTTTATGGTTACTGTGGCACCTGAAGTATATTTAGCCAGTGGGTAACACAGGCGCCACTGCTTGTTGTCCCTAGGAAGTTCCTTGCGCTCCATGCGTAGAAATTATGTGGCATCAAACTTTCATCACTGTGTAAGTACACATCACTGCATAAAAAGGAAAATGCCAGAGATGAGAAAATATTTTATCAGATTTAATTATTATAGAATAACAGAATAGATGGCCCATTTCTGAAAAAAGAATATATGGCAGGATTACCTGTAGATATACGGAAAAGCTCCTAAAATCCTCAATTCCTCATGTGTTGCTTCGGATCCTAGTACTTTTAGAGCATCAGGAGCATGAAGACCAAATATAATCCTGTCATACATCTCCTCTGAGCCATCAACCTCTAAAACTCGGTAGCCTGTTTCCGGCAGCATAACAATTTTCTCATGAGTGAATAAGTAGGGTAATTTTCGGTAAGGAAGGTGAGAATTTTTACAATGATTGAAAATAATGAGAGCAGTTCATCTACAAAACTGTACGGTGAAAAAGAAAGCAAGTTCATCTAGTACCACGAAGTACTAAATAGGTGGGACCAAGTACTAGATAGAGAGCAGTTCATCTATGATTTTTAGATAAATGGTCTAAAATATTTTGACAAGAAAAATACCTCTAAGTACCACCGAAAGAGCACAAAATATCTCTTCCTAAACCCAAAGTACATGTTGGTCACTATAGTTTTAATTGGGTCATCACTCATCAGCAAACTGTAAACGCCGCTACGGTTTAATTGGGTTTAGGAAGACATTTGGGGTCACATGGCTGAAAACAACGCAATAGACAATCTTATAGTTGAGGAGATTTTCTTATTAATATGCCACCAAGAAAAACTAAAATCCCATATCTCAATGTGTCTATGACATACGTGTTACATGAATAACTTTTCCTACTATTGATCGTGTGAATATTGCCTCTGAGCTTGTAATATGATTACACAAAAATAATTATGACCCACGCTTACCAAATTTTTATGATCCTTTTTGAAAAATGAAGATTTATTAATTTCAAGACCATTACACATCAAGCTGATGATACTAAAGTCCCTGAAAAATGCTCCCAACCTAAACTTGGGGAGATATATTGCAATCGGAATACATGTCATGAGGGTAAATGCCTAGGTAGATAACATGACCCATTAGGCCATAAGTAAGTAGTCTATACAAATAAATGCTATGGCATCATTTCTGTAGGGAACCAAAAGGAGCTAACTCATCCTGTTCTAATGAATGCGGTAATCAAGGCAAGAAAACCATTTGAAGAAAGCTTAACAAGAAAGTGGAAATAATATATTTGTGCACCCTTCCCTCTATTTTAGAAATACTCAGGAAACCCAAAATCCTAAAAGGAATGTGTATATTCTAAAAATACTCAGCAAGCCCAAAATACATTTACATGTATACAGAACAGGGGAGCACTAATATGAAAAGGATTACCAAAAGGATTTGTGCTTTAGAAATACCTTCATTGAATTTTGAAACAGATTTGACTTCACAGCCGGTTTTAATTTGACAGCCCATGCTCTCCAATTCTCCCCTTACCTGCTCATGACATAAAGGTTCACATGCTACACCCTCCTACTTTTTATGTAAGAAAAATTAAAGTACCTTGTTGACATAGGACCCAGAACCACCCTTGACGGTGTGCCACTGTGGGCGACCAAACAGCTGAATAATGCATGAATAGTTCCATTAGCATCATTATATTAGTTAAACTAACAAGCTCTTCAGATGCATGATGAGTAAGAGAAAAGAGTAGAAAGAATAAACATCTGAAGTAGTTGTGTTTATTTAGGCACCTCCAGAAGATGATTATCGTGGAAAAATGAAAGAACAGAGAGAGCAGGGGAGCCCAATACTCCCTGTGCTGGACTGGACCAAATGCAGGCACACATTGGGATCTGCAGATAGCGTATACAGTTAAAAACTTAAAACTTGTGATAAAAAGCTAGAGAGTACTACATATATAAAAGCCGGCCAATTATATTAGTGCATACAAGGTAAGCATCCTGGAAGAGCTGAGAGTATCTGTGTGACTGAATGAATTGCCCCAAAGTCTCGTTCCAGTCAGGGTTTCTTCCATGGTCCTCCAGGTACCTACAAGTCCAAAAAAGGGAGCAAATTAATCTTGCATCAGAGGAAGTTGGAGATGAAAGAAGCACTGTTGGCCAGCTCACTCGAGAACATCATTCTTGAACTTGAATATCTCACGGATGACGAGCCAGAATCTGGGGCTAAGCAGGTTGCTCTTCTGCACCAGAACACCAGATACATTTCGGTTACCCCACTCGAATCCTCCACCCTTGTTCAAGCGTGTGCTTGCTGAGAACGACATGTCCGATGTCTCCACCTCCACCCCAAGTTCTTCAAACCATTTCGTCATGTTTGGGCATGTCATCTGCAAATTTTTTCTTTTGTTAAACTACTACTAGAAGAGTGTACCAAACAGGTCAGGGTGCTGTACATTGCCAAGACTGATCTTCTCAGTTACCCTCTTCAGTTTGAATGAAGACACCACCATGGCAGTATCCATTTTCTTTACAGACTTTGTATTTCAGAGAGTCTGTTTTGGATTTTGTTTTCTTATTTTATATATGCAGCTTGAATAACCACTTGATGTACCTTGATTTGTTGTGCAAATGGCTCTATTCACATCGATGTCAAAAGGGGAAAAAAAATGCTTCGTTCATACGTGATGAAGGGAGGGTCAATGTCAATGATTTAGTTGCATATATGCAAACAGTGAAACCAGCCAAAAACCCAGAGAGCGGGCAGGGTGAACAAGGTAACGGTGCGTATATATGCGTGTGTTCGCACCCTGTTGAAGACCATGCTGCCAAGGTCGACATGGACACGGCCACCGCCTCCATCCTCGACGGCCATGGTCTTGCTGCCATGCCCGCCGAGATGGTCTTCTTTCTCGTACACGGTCACGCGCGCCTCGCCGCTCCTCGCCAGCTCATGCGCCGCGGCGAGGCCGCTTAAGCCTGCACCCACCACAGCCACCCTCATCTCTCTGTCTGTCTCCTACGCAAGTCCAAGTCCCAGTGGAGGGTCCTGCGATGTGTTTGGCTGATGTGTGCCAATTCTACACAAGATTCTCTCTTTATATAGGGAGTGAGGAAGTGTGGTGCCTTTTCTGGTTAGGTAGAGGTGGGGTGACTTGCGTTAATTACCGGGTGGGGGGCCAGCATTTGCATCGATCGTGGTTTGATGAGGGGAGATATATGTAAGGATATGACGATTATGTTCCCTCTTTATATATGGCTGCTTATTGAAGAAACTTCACAGCTAGAATTGGAATGAGGACAAATTTTTTTTGGGTGCCAAATTCAGACTACCCATGTTGGAGTAGTTGTCCATGTGAGTTGTAGTTCGGAATTAAAGACGAAAGTGGTCCCTTTTACTCGCTTGTGGAACCAATCCTGTAGTGAATCTACCTAGCTTCACTGCGGGTTGGTGTAATCAGTCACAACTAAGTCCACAATTAGAAAACTGGACACTCATTGGAGGTGTTAGTACTAGTCACATTTATAACTGATACCAAATGACTCTAAGTGGTCATTTAGATCCGGTTGGTAAAATGGTGAATTTAGTACTAGAGATGTTACTAGCATATACTAAATGGTTCTCTTCACAAGTTACTGAAAAAAAAAGCATCTCCCACCCAAGACGTAGGCCATGGCTTCGAACCCCAATCACCACGCACATGCACATTTACATGGGAAAAATCACAAGGCTGTTATTTGTGCATGTGGGGAAGCTCCCGAGTTGTTCATTTTTTTTTCAATTTTTGTTGGCACAAAAGCATTTAATACTGGCTGACGTTACCAATAGGTAACTAACGGTTAGTTCAACCAGTACTAACTGGGCATTACCGGAGATGCGGTAGTTGTTGGAAAGTCGGTGCTAAAGAATGTTTCCCAACTGGTATGAAGAAGCATCGTTTAAAGTATGGCTAATAATAATAACGAGCTCTTGGCTATTAGACAAGCCATATCACCAATTTAGGCCATCTTTGGATCCTTTGGCTTCTAGAATCCAACTTCCAGAATCTTGGAAGTGATCCAACCGATCCAGGTTTTGCAACAGCTTTTAGAGTGCGAGTGCTAGTAGATTTTGAAATCCAAGAAGCTGAGGGAACCCAGCTTCATGCTGCTTTTAGAATCCAAAGAGATTCAAGTATCCCTTACTTATTAGTCTATCTATATGAGCAAATTGAGGTTAATTTCCACAAATAACTCTACCCACTACCCCCCACGAACAACCCACATGCCATCACAAAATGGACAACAAAGGAAGGCTATAGAGGGGGATTGATTTTGCCATGCTCCGACGCTGAAAAACTTCCTTGGTGCCTTCTCTCTCCCAATTTGTTTAGCATGTAGTTCTTTTAACACATATCGTCAGCCATGTCAGCAACACAATCATCATATACTTCCATGATCATGGCCGAGCCATTCAAGGGTGCCAATTATGGATAGTAGTCAAGGAATTCCACCCACCAATCATACCAATTAGAGCCAATGTTTCAAATAGAAGTGTCATTCTCTTCCAATGACAGCCACCAATTACACCACCAATCACTCATATTATCATAATATATGAAATAAAATAAAATGATTGATTGAGTAGAATTATAATGGACTGATATAGCCTGCTTTTATTTGTGGCATATTATGTAGAATTATGATGGACTTCAGTCCTTTGATGCCATATAATTTCCTTTATTTGTCACGCATACTTTTTAAAAGATAAAATATATTATAAAAATAGAACTAGCATGAAATAATTATTGAATAGAATCCTTTGATCACATGAAATTTCCTTGTAATTAGAATCCTTTGATGATATATACTTTATTTTTATATTGTCACGCATATTCACATATTTTACAAAAGGTAAAATACATTTCAAAATTAGAAGGATGCCTGAAGTGATTGATTGAGAATTGTGCATGGAGCACACAACCTTTGCTATCATGCAGCCTATAGGAGTATAAATAGTCTATGCCGATCCATCCCTCCCCATCATCAACTGCACTGCCTTATTGTAGGTGCACTCTCTGATTACGTGACACTGGAGGATGACATGACACAACCGAGCTCATGTAGTCAGCCATTGTCCGTTTTGCCGGAGCAGCAGATCATACTTCAAGAGTGATGGAAATCTGTCTGTGTGACACAAGATTAGTTCTTCTCACTATTTTTACATGAAACAATAAGCAATAATAATTTGTTCTAGCTATTAATTATTTTATATTTTAGGCTTGTAACCATATATCACTTTTTTCAGAAGTTAGAAACGGCGTATCACTGACTATGTATAGGCTCCATGAAAGCATTAAAGTTGATGTCGCCACACAAATGTAAGAGATTAAAAATATATTTGGTACACCACTGGCAGAAATTATGAAAAAGTTTTATATCAAGTCTACATGTAGTTATATGAGTTTGTCGTTTATATTAGAAAATCTAGCAATGCAATGTATTTTTAAGCTTTTATAATCTGAAATTGGCGTCCCATGTTCTTTCCTCTATACCATATTTATATATTTTACTTACCATAATTTCAACTGGATGTAATGGTTCCAAACTTGTTTCTTTTTAAGTTAATAGTTACCAACGAAGAAAACCAACAATTAGGCTCGGAGGTGCTGTAGACCAAGCCTGAACCATCGGTCGAGGTGACCAGGGCGTGTCAGACAATTTGACCTATAGATTGACAAGGAAATAGTGCAAACGTCAAATTCGAGAGCTTATCAGCTAGATTTCTGAACACACTCTCATAGGTCGGATCGGCTATCATCAGCCGATGCAGAAAAGGCAAGAATCAACCTGGGGCAGCCGATTCAGCCTATCAGATCTAGTGGATCGGCTGGGGTTAGTGCTAAGTGTGCAAAGATTTAGGAAAGAATGTTATCATGTAGGTTTGAGACAAGAATGTTATCATGTAGGTTTGAGACAAGAATGTTATCATGTAGGTTTGAGACAGATCTTCATCAGTTTTAGCAAAGATTTAGCAATTAAGCATAATAAAATAATCCGCTAGATGAAGATATAAAATAATAAAGAGCATTAACAGCCCATTAGATACGTTATGACAGGCAAACACCGATAAATTGTGAGTAAATCTAAACGAGATAACAACGATGCGCCCTGATATCAAAGCTTAGATAAATTCAGTAAATTGTGAATAAACCTAGACGAAGCAACAACAATGTGCCTGGATGCTAAAGTCTGTAACACCCCGAAATCCACCAACACCCCGGGATGCTACTAAAAAGCACCAACAACAGCTGAACTTAAATAAGTGGAAAATTCAGCAACAACTCTTCTGAATTAATAAGCAACGCGGAAGCAATAACAATAGATATAAATCATATAAGTACACACTCGCATAATCAATATCCCAGATAATATGAGAATAAGAGTTTAACAGCCACACTACGCTTTAAGCATAAGTCTCGAGTCTCCCAATAACAAAACATTGGCTTGAATTAAGATAAAAGGGGACTATAAAAGATGAGTTGTGACGTGCAACTAATCCCTCTTTTCCCACCTAGAAATCATCAAGAACCTGGAATGAGTAAAGCAAGGGTGAGATAAAAATCTTAGCAAGATATTACTCGATAGCTGTCAAATACTTGAATGAGGAAATATCGATGCACCCAAAGACCAAAGCCAAGATATTCAGTAACGAAAACTCACTAGCAAGACCAAGTTTCTCGAATGTGAGACGTCCCTGATCAGGCTCGAAAAGCAATCGCCGTGAAAAAAGAAAAAGAAAAGACGAAGTCCCAAAAAAGTTAAAAAAACTCGAGTAGAGTATTTGTTGTTGTATTTATGTGTATGTCTTTTACAATCCCTCAGGTCTTATATTTATACCCTGCGTTACTTGGATCTAAAGAAACAAAACTTTCTAAAAGATAAGATCCAAACCAGGTTGGACTTGATCGACACGATACAATCCGGCTTATCCGGACATTTGCTTTCTTCCTTGGTCACGATACCAAGGAACTAGGAACTGACCTTTGCCCCTTGGTCAGGTGAATTCTTCAATATCCCCATCAGCTTTCTTGGATGGTTATCGGCTCATCTGGACAACATAGGCTGGATCTCAATCGGCTGAAGGCCAGAAATTTATTGGCTAACTTATCTAATTCATCTTCCTTGTTCTTGATGCCAGCCTTGACATGTATCAAAAATGGTGTCAACACTAGTTTTTTAATTATATTTTGTTTTTATAGTATATGTGCATGTGGCACGTGTTGTCGTCTCTTCCTTGTCTAAAAGCCCTGTTCCTGACTTATAGTAAGCTAATAAGCTTCTACCAATAAGCCAATAATTAAGTTTAATGGGATGTTTAGTTGTAGTGACTTATTTTGGCTTATTGAGTAGGTGGGAGGGGAGAGACTCACAAAATAAGTCCAATAAACAATTTCAAAGGTTTCTTATGGCTTAGGGAGTGTTATAATAAGTTGGCACAATAAATTCATAGTGTTTGGTTCATGGTTGACTTATTTTGGTTTATTAAAGATGACTTATTATAAGTCAAGATGAACAAAATATCCTCTAACAATTAATTTAGACTTTTTATATTTCCTGTTGGATCAAATTTACTCTCTCTGTCCCTAAAAGAGTGTCGTAGTTGGTGTACGTGCCACAAGTTTGACTCGATTTGTAGAAAATACGTGCAATATTTAAGTCTTCAAATAATTTTTTTATAAAAAAACTAGATCTAAATATCTATCTAATGATATTTATATTATAACATAAATTCTAATATATTTTTATATATTATTGACTTAGGTTTTTCTGGGAAAGTGAGAAAGACACATTTTTAGGGACAGAGGGAGCAGCTATCTATCCTCCTCCCTCCGCTTCCGCACATGCAGCATCAGTACAACAAGCCACCAGCATGTTTTCGCCGGCCCTATGAACGCATCGAATAGCCGTGTGTGGCAGTGATAGACACGGCGCCGGTCCTAGGATTTTGAGGGCCCTCTGGCGAACTTGTCGCGACGGGCCCTCTACAGTATAGACTTAATATGAAATTTTATAATATATATATATATGATGTTGATATATGTTGCAAAGAAATCAAATATATGTGTGATGTTGATATTGGTGTCTCAGCTCTTCGTGATGCCGCTGGGCGCCCGGGCACGGGTCTCCGAGTGCCCGAGCCGCTGATCGCTGAGCGCCGACCTCGAGGAGACGAGGAGCCAAGGAGCACTCGACTGCTTGATTTTCTTGTTTTTGTTTCTTTGCTATTAGCTCTTGGAGTCTTGGGCTCAGTCTGTGCCCTGTGCAGGGCTACGATCAGTGCAACAGATGCATCTCAAGTGCTTGTACAGTCGAGTATACATGTACATACATATATAGGATTGGCTCCCCTCCTGCCTTGGGCCCTAGGTGGTCGCACATGCAGGCCCGGCCCTAGGGGGGGTCGAGCAGTGCGGCCGCACTGGCCCCCCGAAGCCAAGGGCCCCCAGCTGGTACATACGTATACATATACGTACAAGACACATAGGCACGTATGCTTCACATGGACCAGCCTTCTAGGCCTACAAAACGATGACGACTCAAGATTCAGGCTATGTTTAGTTTAAAAAATTACTTCTTTTTTACTTCCTATTCATCCTTCTAATAGAACACGCTTCCCAGAAAATTCCCTTTTCACTTTTTCTATTCATCCACCTCACATAACACACTTCCCTAAAATAATACTTTTTTCCCTTAAATTCTAAACACAACATCAATCGCTCGCAAAAACGCTGGCGGTGCCTGTGGCTGTCCGCCGAAATGTCGCGCTGACTCCTCGCCTCCCCGCGCACCCACCTGATCACATAGGCATCATCTTCCCCTGCGCTCATGCCCTATCAAAATTGATCTCTTCGGTCCGCACGATTCCGACGACGACGAGCCGGCGACGTAGCCACGCAACGACGACCATCGACTGAGCGATGCCAATGCCCACGGAAATGTCCAAATTAAAAAAATGATAATAAAGAATATAGGTCAGCAACAACTAGCTATTATTATTATTATTATTATTGTCAATATTTATAGGGCCCCTTTTTTAGTCTCGCTCTAGGCCACCAAAACCCCAGGACCGGGCCTGCGCACATGCTGCCCTACCCCTAGGGCCGGGCCTGGATAGACAGAACCGGCGACATGCTACCTTCGCTCTCCTCTCTTCTCCCTTCCTAGTCATCTGGAAAGCCGACGTGTTAGGCTATTTGACAAATTACCGTACATGCTCTTACCGCTCTACCCTGCCTCTCTGGTACTGCTAACTGAATACGGTCATTCGAGTTGGAGGGACAATACTGAATGGTTATTGACGATAAAATATGACGGGCGCCATTAACGCGACCACCAGCGTTCATGACAAGCTTTATTTTGCCGTCATTTTTGCGGATTAACATCTACTGCTATGTAAAATTTTACAGAGCTGGCATACTGCCCTGCCCATATGCATATATTGTGCAAGCCACGTAGAGTCTGGCCGAGAGTGCCGACATTCGCTCAGAAACATATTTATCTCACACCCAATTGACATCAAGGCCATGTTTGGCGAAACCTACCGAACGTTAAAATAAAATATCTTTACCTACGAAGCTGCATATGAAGCCGCTCCACTAAATAGGTGGAGCCAAAAAATTGGCTTCGCCCCCTTCCTATACATTAAAAGTTCTTTCAAAATGACCACATTTCCACTAAGAAGCAATTTTAACAAATGTGGATTTTGATGCAGAGGAGGTGGTTAACCGGAGGAGGGGGCAATACTACCGACATCAACAACGCCCGCCGAGAGTTCACGCCCTTCTTCACAGAGATTGTAGATGTAAAGAACTGCCCTTAGGGATCTCTTCCCGGCGGCCAGGGCGCTCACAGATTATGAGCTGCTAATGGCGGCACGACACGCCAATAAGCTGGTCGGAGGGTCCTGAGCATGTGTTCCCCTTCTCTAACCCCGGTTGTCATAGTTTTTCCTTTCAGCAGTATCTAACATTCTAATGTAAACCGTGTGCGTGTGCCCGGTTGAAAGATCCGCGTGTAACCAAAATATTTTCTTCTTAATGCAAAGATACACAGCTCTTCTGCGTATTCTCGAAAAAAACAGCTTTTAACTCCACCAAAGAAGCCGCTTTGCCATGAGAGCCACAACCTTGGAGAAGCCGGAGTCCTACAAAACAGGGTCTTGGACCGGGTGAACAGTACTAGTCCATGCATGTGTAACTTTCTACAGTAGGTATGCAGTCTCACTTACTCTAATATATAGCTTATTAGCTGTAATACAACTATACAAGTAGCTCTGGTATTGACATCGCCAAAAAGAGACACATCACCTGCGGTTATTTCCTCCCAACAGTGCTCGCTCACACATCAGCACTGTCCTTCGAAGTTCAATGCCCTGTCTTCATCAACCACGCTAGTGATCTCATCAATGGAATCCTGAACGATATAGCTATGGCTATAGCTAAGCCGGCGGAAATTGTATATGTAATTTATCGTTTATTAGAGATCGAGAAATTATCTCCTTGTGATACTTTTGGGTATGCATGTCCTCTGGTTTGGTAGAGTGGGGCAAGTCGAATTGATTGACGGTTGCAGCCCCAGACATTAGGCCAGATTCAGTCGCTTGTGGGAATAAAATCAACTGGGCCAGATTAAAAGAAGATCCCTCGCTGGGCCCCTGGGGCTGCCTGCGGCCGCATGATTATTCCAACTTCCTTCCATTTTTCTAAGACTTCTCTGAGTCTATTTTTTAAGATAGTACTAAAAAATAATTTGTGGAGACGGTAAAAATAGATTTTTGGAGGCGATCTTTCTGTCCGCCTCTGAACTAGGCTTATGTTAATCGACTATTTTCGGAGGTAATCAGGGAAAAAATTTAAAAAAATCGAAAACCCTAGATAAGCCTGACGAGCCCATCTGGGTCCGTCGAGCTCATCAAGGGCGCCGACGCCGGATCTGTGGCCGCCGACGCAGATCCACCACCGCCATTGCTCCTCGCGCCGGATCCGCCTGCATCTCGCCGCCGCCACCGCGCAACCCTGATCCTGTAGCTCGGCGCCGCCGCCTCTCACATGCGCCTGTGTGAGGCCGGCTCCTACTCTAGCTTGAGCGAGACGTCGCGGAGGAGGAGCAGAGAGGCTACACGCGTCGTGGAGGAAGAGGAGCAGAGTGGACGGCGTAGAGGGAGCGCTCCTCCACGGGCTGCCAACGCAAGATCCGTGCCGCCGCCGCCGGATCCGCGCTCGTCAGCGCAGGATATGAGGACGCCACTGCCAGATCCGTCCGCCGCCCCACCTGGCGCCTCGTCTTGCGTGCGTCTGTGCCACCGTCGTCGCCTCGCGTGCGCCGCGCCGCCGCCTCACGTGGATCTGCAGGAGAGGAGAGACGCGCGTCTGCAGGGAGGAGGAGTTGTCTCGCCGCGCTACCGGCGAGATCTGCCGCCGAGTTGTCTAGACTACATAACTCAATATGTTTTCTATTTTCTACATAGTACAATTGCTTATTCCAACTTCCTTCGGTTCACGAATAATTATGGTTCCAGGCACCACACCATGGCATGAAGCCACAAAGAACTACTCCATCCGTCCTAAAATAGATGTCGTTCTCGCTCAAAAAAACAGTATCTTTCAATATTAACTAATTATATATAAAATAATATTAATATTTATAATACACCATTAGTATCATTATATAGATATTTGAATGTAGTTTTTTAACATATTTATTAGAGATATAAATATTACACATATTTTTCTAAAAATATAGTCAAAGTTGAG
Organism: Digitaria exilis; assembly: GCA_015342445.1. NCBI lineage: Eukaryota > Viridiplantae > Streptophyta > Magnoliopsida > Poales > Poaceae > Digitaria > Digitaria exilis. Next base: position 1,222,584 of record JACEFO010002599.1, read on the forward strand.
AAACTAACACGGACACGCATCCCATAACGTTATCCTTTATGGGACGGAGAGAGTAGTTAAATAACTATACTTATTAGTCACGTACATCGCCTGTATGGCGAGAGTGGAATCAGGTAGGGCAACCAGGCATCTTTTGGCTACTGCTAGTATAAATGGACAGTAAAGTTGCCCAATCTAAACACCCTCCTGCCTTCACTTCTCCAAATCTAATCTTGTGTATTTAGCATTATAAATGATTTTAATTACTATTCTTCTAGTCTTTCTGTTCCATTACAAATCGTGATTCTCTTCGCAAACTTTTACTACCGTAAAATTCTGCTACAGTGAAGTTGCTTCAGTCTGCTCCGATAAACACCCCCTTTAAAGTTTCTCATCCCACCGTCAAATTGGCGGCAGTCATGAGTCATGTCAAATCCAGCAGTGGTGGCCCGTGTGGCCGTGTGGCTCCGCCGGCGGCACCTGTCAGTGGGCCTTACCCCCATCTGCGCCATCAATGATAATCCTGTAGCTGCCTTTGCCCCATCTGCGCCATCAATGATAATCCTGTAGCTGCCTGGAAGACTGGAACATTCCTGCTGCTGTGTTCCAGAAGTTCTTTTGGACTTTACTATTCACCCCTCTTAGAAAACACGTACCGTGTGCTAACTGAGCGTATTTAGTAGCGGCTGGTTTCACCAGCCGGTACTAACGTGTTCTAGCCGTTGCCCCTGGCACCAGAGATGTCGGTGCGCGCCATTTAGTACCGGCTGGTGACACCAGCCGATACTAAATTGGCACAGTAACGTCGACGCATGGCTCTTTGGCACGTTAGTACCGGCTCAAAGTGCAACCGGTACTAACGTACTAGGGATGAATGCTCGGTTTTCTAGTAGTGCGTTTTCCATAAAAGTTTCGCTCCAATTCTCTCCAACTTTCCTATTCATCCCTATCATAGAACACGCTTTCCAAAAAAATTATTTTCTCCCCCACCAACTAAACACACCCTCCAACTTGCAAGCTTTACTTGCAGGGGCTCTGGTCTTTCCGAGAGTAGGGGTGATGAGCGCCGTGAACCAGTAGTTTACAAAGCACCTGATGTTGATCTTATATTGTTTCGACCTTACTAATCGCAGAATGCTCCAGCGAGGAAGGAAGATGAGGAAGAGTGATCAGCAGTTTTTTTAGCGACCACACATATATGTTTTGGTGATTAAAGAAAGATAGATGGGTCCAATACAGTTTAGAAGGATAACATAGGAGGAACCTATTCCAGTAAATTTGCACAGAAGATCAGTCCTCGTGCTTCAACATCACCACCTCCATGGCTCCATGGGCTTCAATAATCTGCCGCCGTAGCAACGTCGGCCGGATGCAACATGGAACTGGGGCAACACCGTCGTGGTCCAGCGTGACTAAACAGTACTCCTTTTGTTTTAAATTATACATTGTTTTAGTTTTCCTAGGTTTATAGATTTTACCATGAATCTAGACATAACATTTATCTAGCTGCATAACAAATACTATGAACCTAGAAAAACTAAAACAATCTATAATTTGGAAGAAAAGTACTAGCTACCAATGGCATCGCAGGCCAAGAATGCATGCAATGCCACTTACCGCGCCTGTCGGCCACTCTACGGTGGAGCTGGAGCCCGTCCAATGGTATGGAGACCTGCGAATTATGAATGGTATGCAGTACCGTCCCCCCTGGTCGTCATTAGTGGACTGGCGTACGGGTGGGAGAGGCTCACGAGGATCAGTAAATAATAAGTACGCAAAAAAGATCATGACGTATTTAGTATTTAGATGGTGAAGTTTCATAAAAAAAATGTTCTTACTGAGAATCATATCGTATCCTCTCTTCACAGGATATGTTTCACAGTATGAAATTTTTTGACCAAATTTTACCATCTACCAAGTTTTACCATCTACAGGCAGCCCCATTAATAACTGGCGTAGTATAGTAGCAGAGCAGTAGCTTGGACGAGGCACGTGACAACAAAGAACTTTATTCCAAGGGTTCATATTGTATTAAAAAAATGGAAAAAATTAGGTTACCCCTCTAAACTCTTACAGAAGAGTAGATTATCTCCTTGTACTCTTAAATCGTGTACTCTCGGACTCACACTATCTAGTCACTTTAGGATCCCATAGACTTCTTTGTTCTTGTCATCGTCATATACAAATAATAAAGATTCAGACACTTTCAGATCATGTATACTTCCAAAATCACTTCATAACTTCTGACTGACCCCATCTGTGTGCCACCAAGAATTAGCAGGGTGCGTCCAAAGTTGTTCGATAATAAGAGAGGGAAACAAGTATCACGTTGGATTATTCGGAATGGATATAAATCAATTTGATTACCTGGCTAAGAAAGCACTATTCTATCCATGACTCCACGTCTTCGCGATATAAATCGATTTGATTACCTAGCTAAGAAAGCACTACTGTGTCCACGTCTTAGTTAGGAAAACCAAGATTAATACTACTCCGTTCCTTAATTTCTTGGAGAGTAACATTGAACCAGTTTTAAGGCCTTAGGGGGTAATCTCCACTATTTGAAGAGTTTAAGGTTAAATGTACATGATTTAAGAGTAAAAGGGGGTAATCTACTCTTTGGTAACAGTTGAGGGGGTAATGCACACTTTTTCCTCAAAAAATTAGTACCGTGCGTGATGAGTACTCATTTTCCATCGCAAAATACATGTTATTATGGTTTTTTTACAAGATTCATTGAAGATGCTATAAGCTAGAAAAACACTTAAGCTGGTTAATATAAGACACTATGAATTTAGACAAAAAAAGACACTTATAATATGTATTTTAGGGTGGAGTGAGCATGAATAAGCTCACAACAAAAAAATATTTTTTATGCCCAAACCATCACCACACGTTCATATAATAAAAAATCCAACAACCACGATTTTTACACTTATATGCAAAGAGTACGTCACAGGGATTCAAACACATGACCTGAGGTCACACGAACATTCCTTGCCACAATATCACATACTGAGTAATGAGCATAGAACATATATTATTCATTATATTCATTCTTTTGGATTTTATATGGAATGTTTGGTAGTTTAAATAATTTAAATAAAGAAGTTGTCAACTACAAAGTTTAGATTTTGTCGAGTGCAACAATTTTGACGTCGAAATTATTTTTATTTAAGGTTGTTTGATAGGTACGAGGTAATATTTAAAAATATTTAGATATTTAAATAAGGAAAAAATCCATATTACTCCCCTCAACTATAAGCAAAGTCTACATAACCCCCTAAACTATCTTTTGGTTCATTTTACCCCCTAAACTAGGTCACTTGGTGTATTCTACCCCTAATACAATTTGTCTTTTCTATTTCGCCATGCACAAATTGAATTTTAATTTCAAATTTTGTATGATTATAGTGAACATCACAATGTATGTTAGGAAAATATCTTATGAATTTTTTGTCATTAGTTTTTATATAATGTCATGTCCTACGGATTAATTAATATTAAATAGCTTACCCCCATCAAAATAATGAAAAAAATCATTTCATATTTTTCTATCATGCATTATGATGTCTACTATCGTCTCCCAAAATTTGAACGTAATACGACACTTGCACATAGAAAAATGAAAAAGACAAATTGCATTAAGGGGTAAAAAAGCCGAATGACATAGTTTAAGGGGTAAAATAAACCAAAAATTAGTTTAGGGGGTTATGTGGACTTTGCTTATAGTTGAGAGAAGTAATTTGGACTTTTTCCTTTAAATAATATAAAAAAAGGTGACTACTAGTCGAAGATCTTATTGAGACCTATAATTCTGATATAAAACATAACTTCATTTGGCATGTTATGGAATATTTATAATTTTTTTGTTCTAATATAGTTTACGTGTCAGATCTGTTTTCTCCGCCAGGTCATAGCACAAACAGATGGTGAAAACTGAATCCATTTTCACCGTCATTCGTGGCTGGAACCAATAGTGCTATATATTTTGAAACAAATGGTAATATATTCTCACCGTCGATTCCGATACAACCCTTTCACGGCCATTCACTTTAAACCGGTGGTGATAAGTTGTTGCTCGACCAAACAAATTGGTGAGGGGATCGCTGAAGCTTGCTCGAAGTGGACCGACAAAGATGGAAGAGGCCACATCAAGGGCGATCTTAATATGGCTACTGCTTCCATCCACCAATCGAGTACGGTAGGTCTGAACTATTGCTTCGTATGCATTTAATTACCATAGATGTTTCACATGGTAGCCCCGACGGTACAAGTCAGTTTTCAACAACTAACGGGAAATATTTTCTACTAGTATTTTTTACTTTACCTCCAAGAACATTTACAGAAGTTTCCTCTAAAATATCCTGAGGATACATTTTGAATACATAAACTTCTTTTGAATACAAATATCTTAATCCATAATCTCTAAATTGCAGTTCACTTTTGCTATGTCCTAAGTCAAATGTATCTAATCTAATATATTTCGAGACGACGGCGGCTTATACCTCTATAAATTAATTTCTATTAACTTGGATGGATTAAATAACAACATGTGAGTGCTTATACTACTCTATGGCACAGCTGAAAAATAAAAACCTCAACCGGCCACTTCATCAACGGCCAGACCAACAACCCAGGTACTATACGTAGCGTAGGAGTTGAATTGCAATGCTTTGGTCCTTCCGTCCTTTGCTTCAATCTAAATCTAGATCGACCACGTACGTAGTCCCTACACGAGGGTTTACTGACAAACATGCTCATGTGGACGCTCACTTTCTACATTCCCTGGGGTTCGCAAATCGTGATCCTGGCGCGGGCGTGGTGGGGGCCACGTCGAAGCTGGCCGGGTTGCACTACGTCCACGCGTGGCGCCACGACAGCCACGCCACCAACGCCACGTACGTCCTCGCTCGCTCATCGCGTGGGGCATCATCGTCGATCCACATCGGCGGCCACCGCGGGGTGGCGCCTCCGTGTGCTCGAGGCCTTCCTCGTCATTCTCGCTTAATTTCACCCAGCTGCTCTAAGTCCTCATGCTCCTTCGTCATCTGTTAGAGGTACTTCTCCTCTGTCCATGTACTTGACTCTACTATCCGAGACTCCAATGAGGTGGACGTGTTTTGGATTCCACTCCACGACATTCAACACTCCTAAATATTTTCAAAAAATGTAATCCAACATTCCAACTCCACTCCTAAATATTCAAGCAAAATATAGAAATCCAGCGCCACTCCTGGGGAAGGTGGGGGAGTACCTGCCGCTAAATTTTGACACAGGTGTTGGGCACTAATTACGTCTATTATATTACATTATTAGATATGGACTAATCATAACTAACACTAAAATAAAAATGATTTTAGTGGACACTCCAAAATACCTCTCAGAGGTGGATACCAAATCTGCCCGCCTCCATTAATCCCAAGCATTAACTGAGGCGGAGAATTTTTATTTAAGGCGGTGTTTACATTCAACCGTTTCGTAAAATCGATTTATGCAGGTGGACATTTTAAACAAGCACATAAAAAATAGTCTATTTTCGGAGGCGGAAGCTATATGGCGTACACCTTCGAAAATCAATTTTTAGAGGCGGACTGCTACATGGCTCGCCTCAGAAATAGCCAAAAGACGCTCAGCAGGCCCAACTGGGCCCAATAATCCTTGATCATATATATACATGAACCATCCTCTCTCAAACCCTAGCTAACCCTAACTTCCACTCCTCCCTCTCTCCTCATTCCAGCCGCCGACCTAGACTCCACCCGTTCTCCTCCCTCCGACGTCCTCCCTTCCCCACGGCCGCCAGTGACAGGTGCCACCAAGATGCTCTGTTCTCCTCCTTCCCGGCCTGCACCGCCTACAGAGGTCGCTGGCAAGGCCAAGGTTCTGGAAGGCCAAAGCCCTACGCGGTGCTCCTGGATGGCGCAACAACTCTTGCATGGCGACATCCACGGAGCCGACTCGAGCAGCGGCCGAGCAAACTGTGGTGGCGGTAGATCCGGGGCCGTGCTGTTGGATCAAGCGGCGGGAAGGCCGGATCTGGTGGTGGGGTGGTCGGATCTGGCGGCTGCGGCGCCGCCGCCGCCAATGGGCTTGGTGGGCCCGTGATGGGCTTGCTTGGCTTTTCGTTTTTTTTCTTTGCCTGATTTTCAGAGGCGAACAGAAAACCGCTTTTGTTAATCTTCCATTAACAGAAGCGACAACTCAGAGGCGGATGGAAAAACTACCATCGAAAACCCTTTTTGACCACATCCGAAAATACTGTAATAGTGTAATTACATATATATACATATGGATGCTAAGTTCTGAGATGAATGCAGTGCTAAGTTGTACGAATGCTATGTAGTGTTATAGCAACTATTTGCTAATGATGGATGCCACAATATGATCGTGATGGATGCTACATGCTACAGTAGGATCGATGGAGCTAACGATGGATGCTACATTAACTATCTGCTAAAGATGAATTAATTAGGCTTAATAGGTATATTATATTATTATATATATGGAGAATAATAAAACTAATTCCATATATTATTAAATATGAACTAATCATAAATCTAATTATTTATAGATGCTAATTTGTAAGATGACTCTATTCAGCAATATGGTGCTACATACCTTATATTATTAAATATAGACTAATAATGATGGATTATTTAGGCTTAATAGATTTCTCTCATAATTAGGAGGTTCAAATTAGTTTTATAATTGTCCTTGCAACTAGTTTTATAAATTTTAGCACAAAGGTCTAAACACGCTCTAAATCTCTTTGAAATATCTCTCATAAATCTATACTATAAAGAACGAGTAGAATGTAAAATGTTTCTCACCTAGATCGGGTCTGCCATACCTCTCACATTGAATTAGTTTATAAAAGCCAAGAGATGTGGGAGAGGGTTTAGGCTCATTAAAATTATGAATTAGAAAATATTTCTTGCATAACCAATTTTTTTTTTCACCGGCCCCATTCTACCCGCCTAGTTCTCTTCCCCATGACCCTACCCGTGGTCCAGACCACCCCAGGAAGCGAGATTGAAGAGCCCCGTCCTATAGTATTCCAAATGGGCGGCCCGGCCCTAGCCCGATCTGGCCAAGCTCGACGCGGCCCGGCACTGTTAGGCCCGGTGACATTTTAGTGTCGGGCCGGGCTCGGACATCGGGCTGAACAGTCGGCCCAGGCCCAACACTATGGCCGTTTTTAGTGCCGGGCCGGCCCGACGGCCTGATCAGCCCACCGTGCTCGCCCAACCCAAAGGGCCATTAAAAAAGAGATGAGGGATGAAATTTACGCTCCCAAAAGAGATGAGGGATGCAATTTGTGGGTTCTAAGAGATAGGGGAGGATAATCAGACCATGACACAGACGAGGGAGGAGATTCACATCGTTTAGAAGATGATGGATGTGCTATGGTACGGGCTGGTAGTACTTCTATCGGGCCTCCGTCAGGTCACCAAAAATCGTATCGTGCCTCGGACCGGCATTATGGGCCGTAGTGGTGGCCCAAGCACTAACATTCCATCGGCCTGGGCCAGCCCGTGGCCCGATCAACCGTGCCTAGGGCTAGGCTTTTTAGGGCCGTGCCTCGGGCTGCCCATAGGCTTTTTTGGAATACTATACCCTGCCCCAACAGGGAGCTGCGCGGCAGCCTGACCTGACAAATCGACTGGGTGCGGCGGAGCACTTGTCCTTATGCCGATGAGAGAGGCTGTTGACATCCGTCGCTTGGACGCATGCTCATGCGCCCAGGGTTTTATAACCCAACCGCTACCGGTCCGGTTCCTGTAGAACCGCTCAAACCGGACCGGACCGGTAGCGGTTCGGTCCCAAATTTAGAATTCTCAAATTTGAATTTAAAAAAATGGTAAAAATTCCTAAAAATACTTCAAGGTGCGTGTCATTTATTGGTGTAATTTTTTTAATATTTGCTCATAATTTTTGCGGCAAATGCACAATTCTATGTATGGTTATTTGTATGCATTTGTGGTCATTTTTTCTAAACCTCCCGGCTTACCGCCCAAACCGGCCAGCTTACCGCCAAAACCGGCCGGCTTACCGCTCAAACCGACCCGCTAACCGTTTCAAACCGATTACACTAGCGATTTGAGTTTGGAATTTGAATTTATTCGAATTCTACTAGCTGCTGATCATATCGGTCCGGTTAGCCGCTACCGTTGGCCGGCAGTAGCCCCTACCGGCCCGATAAAGAAAACCGTGCATGCGCCTGCTGCCATGCGTGTCTTGCCGTGGCACCTGCTGCTGTGCATGTGATGGGTTCAGCGAAGATAAGCATGCATATGCCTGCAAATTGGAGCAGAGGAGTACTCTGTAATTAGGGAGCAATGGTGACAATATTTTGTGGTCCTTCTCCTTTTCTTTCTTTGCTCCCGGTTCTGAATATCATTAGCGCATATTGAAGCTGAGAGAGATGTTGGCCAAGCAAGAAAAAAAATGCAGCTCAGCTCACGTGCGGCGGAGCGAGGGCACCATCACCAACATAGGAACACGGAACAGAGTCACAAGAACAAAGGAACAAAGAGGTGCCATTCAGAGAGCAGAGACAATATTTTGTATGTTGCTTTCACTAACTGAAAACCTCAACACAATAACAGTAACGGTCATGAAAGAACACCTGTTTACTGATAAGCCTGGCAGGCTCAGCTCTGGCCTGGCCACTACAACGCCCATTACAAATAAGGTATTTCTAGTAAAGGACGTTTTTAGCAACTGTTACTAGTAAGTTTCGCAGTGGTCGTTAAACACAACCGTTGCAAATAAGTCACTTATTAGGGAATTGATTGTTGCTAATGGTCCCTACTGGTAACAAGCGTTACGTGTGTCCATATGATGGCCGTTACCTATGATCGCTATTGGTAACGAGTGTTACATGGGTCCATACGATGCCCACTGGAGGAGCCACTGCCAGCAGCACTAACGCCCGGTGGGGCAGCATGCTGGTTGGCAGCAACGGCGTCGCCGCCAAAGCAGAGGCCGCTGGGTCGTCGCAACGGCACTTGGGCGACGGAGAACGCAAACCACCACTCTGTACAATAACGAAGGAACAATATTTAAGGACTGAGAGGTGTTTTTTCTTCTACAGTAGACAAGAATAGTATTTAGGGATTAGATCCCAACTTACCGGTGAGGATATGCAATGAGGGGAACTCGCTGGCGATGAACGCTTCCTCTTTGGATCCATGGCGGCTAAGATGAAGGCGAAGCAGCACAGGATGATGCAGTTGTCAGTAGGGGGGGCTAGAGCCCCCTACCCCAAGAACTCCATTGGAGCCCCACAAGCCCCCCTCCCCCTTTCCCCCAAGAAATTTTGGCCATAGATAAAGAGAAAGAGGAGTTAACGGAGGAGGAAGAAGTAGAGGGAGAGAGAAAAGAGAAAGGCACCCCTCTCATTCGAAATCCTGGATCCGTCCCTTTCTAGCACGGAGGACGAGAGTGGAAGATGAAGCGCGGTTGATGAGTAGGGAAGTGCACTCTGGATTTATAGGCCAGGTGGGTGCAACAGAAGATGCAGCGATCGACGAGTGGGGAAGTGCGGTGATAGGTGGGATTAGAAGGAGACGACTTGGGTCATTGGTAAAGCATATTTGTAACGGGCATGAGTAAAGAACCATTATGAATGTAGGAACTATGTAATGGTTTGTTCCTTAACGTCCATTACGAAAACATGACATGTGGGACCAGAGGCAACTTGGGGTCACGAGTAGCGCATATTTGTAACAATTGTGAATAAACAACCTTTTCTATGTAACTATATTGTAACTGTCGTTGCCTAACGTCCGTTACAACCATGGACAGATGGGCCCAGAAAAGCAGCCATTTCAGTCACCTGGAACCACTATTAGTAACAGTTGTTGTTAAATGTCCATTACTAATATGTATTATTTGTAACGTTCATGTGCCCGTTACGGTTGATCTGTCATTATTAATGTAATAACAGTATCGGATGCTTTTCCCATTACTAAAGTCCATCTATGCCCATTACCAATCTTGGTTTTTCACGTAGTGTGTTTTTATATTTCTTTTATTTTAGAGAAAATTCAATTGAGTTTTCTAAATTCTGGTTTATGAGTTGCAAATAAATATAAAAAGAGTCGACCGGGAATAGAAAGAGAATATGAGAGTTATCTCTGTTTGTTTGTTTGCAATTACATTGATGGTTGTGGAATTTCTTATATCAAGTGTGTGTCGCATGTGCGTCTATGCTAGTATTAAAAACAAACCAGAGACTCCCTAACTTCATCGTCACACCTAAATATTTAAGAAAATAATATATAATTCTAACCACTACTAAATCTGTTAAAAGAATGCACACAAAAAAATGAAGAAAAATGATGATATTCATCTTCACTCCCGAACACTCCTAAATCTCTTCAAAAAATCCACCCTAAATATTCATGAAAAAATGATAATGTTGATTCACTCTCAAACCAAACTTTTGGCTTCATGTTATAATTTTGATGATCGAATGACAACATATATATCTATTAGACCATGGTTTTAGGGATTGAATGACAACATATCTATTTGTTGATCGAATGAACATAGATTTTACCTTTAAAGAAACAATAATATAGAGGCTCACCAACTTCGTCTTCACTCCTAAATATTGGAGAAGATAAAATATATAATTCTAATACCACTCCTATAAATCGTTTTTAAAAAATGGCCAAATATTCAAGAAGAACAATGATGATATGTTCAACGTTACTCCCCAACCAAATTTTGCATCACCCTTTATAAGAAAAATGACCCTAGACTTTGTGATCAAATGAAACTAACTTTAAAACCCACATTAGATGCTTTAGACTCCAATGATACTTTGGAAGCCATCCAAATAATTTTGGATTATTGATGAAATGATTTTAGGTGTGTCCTTAGTCATACTCTAAGATATCCAAATGACTAAAGAACATATCTTTGGTCATATTCTAGGACAACCCAAATGATGGGAAAACAGTTCGATAAAGATGCATGAAGAGATGATGGAAAACTGCAAGGACAGAAGCATTGACCCTTTGAATTAATAAATTTGGTGATGGTCATGAAGACCATTGAATCAGTCGGTGATGCTTTGGTGTTATACATGGCATATCTATTGAATCAGTCGGTGACACAAGGCAACGAGAGACGAAGATATAAAGGTCACCGATGTTGCACCGAATCAGTTGGTCAAAGTGCTTAAAACATCTAGTTCGACTCTGTATGATTTGGCATGCAATGATCTATATGATAGTCCAAGACAAGCTACACCGTCGATGCTAAAGAATAGAGAAGTATGGCATCTCTGCAACAACATCAATTCGATGGTCCAAGATATTTCACCGAATTAATTGGTGGTTCAAGTTTAGCCCGAAGTCAGCGATGCAACGACTTACAACAGTTAACTGAGGTGGAGGCCATCGACTAATCCAGTGCTCCCCTTCAGTAACCAAATTAGCACTACTACAAAAGCATTTTCGGAGACGGGAAAAAACCATTTTTGGAGGCGATTTCTGCGTCCGCCTCCGAGCATGCGCTTCTGTTAATGAAGCATTAATAGAGATGGTTTTAGGCCCGCCTCCGAAAACCAAGCCAAAAAAAAAGAGAAAAGCCTGCTGAGCCCATCGGATCTGGATCCACCGCCGCCACGCCTGTGCCTCGGCGCCGCCGCGCCTGTGCCTGGGTGCCGCCGCCGCCTCGCTGGGGAAGAGGCATGCCGCGCCTGCGCTTGGGTGCCGTCGTTGCATCGCGGCGCCTGGGCGCCGCCGCCGCCGCAGCTCGCCCCCATGCCACAGGTCGTCGCTCCGCCCGAGCCACTGCTCCACTCCTCCCGCGCCCCCAGCCGCCGCAGGCGCCGGGTGGAGTGGCGCACCAGATCCGCGCCGCCCTAGTCATCGTCGTGGCGTCCTCTCACTCCCGCGTGGCACACCATCGCTGCGGGCTCCTCCCGGGCCACGCCGCCGCCACGACCTCCTTCTGAGCGGAGAGAAGAGGTGGTGAGGAGGGGAAGAGAGAGGGGTGGCCGGAGGAGGGAAGGAGAGAGGGGTCCCTTGCCCTGCTGGATCCTCGACCGAGGGAGGAGGAGAGCTCGGTTGGAGACCGCAGCCAAGGGAGGAGGCGCGGTCGCGGAGGAGGACACATGCCGCCAGGTCCCGTGAGAGAGGGAGAGGAGGGACAGAAAAGAGAGAAAGAGTGACCCCTCAAATCCTAAGTTATGTTTATATAGTGAGGTTCATATCGGGCCTTATGGGCTAAGATTATTGGGCTGCATTTTAGGAGACGGGCCTTATAAGCATCCGCCTCCAAAAATGGATTTACAGAGGTGGACACCTTAATGCTACCGCCTCCGAAAATAAACTATTTTCGGAGACGGTTGTTTTAAAATGTCCGCCTCTGTAAATTGATTTTCCGAAGCACACAAAAGCAACTGTCTCTGAAAATAAAAAAATATCCGCCTCCGTTAATACGGGGATTAACGGAGGCGGACATTTTTCTGTCCGCCTCTGAGCTCCAAAATGGAGTGTCTCCTAACACCGTTTTTGTAGTAGTGTAGGGTGGTATATAGTGTTTCAACGACTAGCTTTCTTTAGTTGGGGCTATGTATACACCATGCCTCGGCCATTTGGAGGGTTCTTGAGCCCATGAAAGATACTGTCCTAGAGTTTAGCTAGTTTAGGCCGCTTAACACATCACTTTTATCTGATTGGCATAGAGCTTAGTAAGGTTTGCATATATACTTATTTTTTATTGGTGCTTGCACGCATCAAGTGTTATGAATAGGGGCTTGCAACGCTTTGTGGAGTGGCCTTTAGTGGTTGTGAGAGGGAGGAGAGGCCCTCGGTGAATTGCGAAATCTCTACCAAGTGAAGATGATGGATAGGTTCTAGAAAGGGCGAGCGGAGACCCACATACACGTGTGAAAGTTCTATGGACATCCACAAGAGTTACTCGACTAGGAGCTTAGCCCTTCCATGGGCATTCCCTTGAAAGGGGCTCTAACGAGACTTAGTATAGAAGGCAACGACTTTCTAATAACTCGGTAAAAGTCACCGTACAAAGAGTTCAATTCTCTATCTTTTACATTCAACATTATTTATTGCACTCGTTTTGCATTTATTATTTCTAGAATTGCCTTGTGTAGTTTGTAGGATCAGGGGCGGATCCAGGATTGGACTAAGCCCCGAGCTAATCTAGCTAAGACATGTTGCAACTGAGCTTTAGGTCTAATACTTCTTTAGTTTTTTTAAGAGAAAAGCTATTTGAAACTAGCTTCCGTGTAAATTTTGGCCTAGGACCAGGGCTGCAGCCCGGGCAGCCCGGGGCGCAGATCCGTCACTGTGTAGGATTGAACATAGGGTGAAAAAACTTTGCGTGATAAAGATAGCAATAAATAGAAAAATTAGTCCATATTTAGATACAAATACTAATTCACTGCTCTTAGGGTCTCACGGTTCCTTCAACTCCTTGTCACAAATAACAGGCAATGTGTATGCATACACAAAGTGTATGCGAACAAATAGAAGTTCGAATTAAAAAGCAAAGTACATTCATGATTTGCTTGCCGAATTGGCATTCTGCTTGTTGTGTGCGTGTTACCTAGCCAGTTTAGTGTTGGGTGCGTGAGTGTGTTCCTTTTCCCAGGTTTGGGCTGGTTATGTAATCGGTTGCTTGCCGAATTGGCATTCTGCTTGGTGTGTGCGTGTTACCTAGTTTAGTGTTGGGTGCGTGTTCCTTTGCGCAGGTTTTGCCTAGGTAGAGTTAACATGCCATCCCACTGTCTCCTTTCGTATTTCGTCCTGTAAATTTTATCTATTTCCCTGATGGCCCTAAAGCATTAAGAAAATCACCGTTTCTAGTGGTGTCGAATGTGCTTGTACATCACTAGAGGTTGAACATAGTAAGCCAAATGCAATAAAATAGGGTCCTTAACTAGGACATTAATTAGTTGACCCAAGTCCCTGGACCCTGGGTATCCTTTCAGTAGTGGTGATGATATTGAGTATCCATTCATTTCACAAGTAGTGATATGAATATTCAGAAGTGCATAACACAGTTACTAGTATATCATCACAAAAGCATAGAACAGACAGAATAAATCAAGCACGTACTGATACGAAGATTATTGATAAACAATAAACTGATGATCCGATCCAGTGTACATCTGTCAGTACATAATAAATTTCTCACACACACACTCAAGATACAATGTTCCGCACTCTAAACATGAAGCACTACGAACACGAAGCACACTGAAGAACATGATGATCTGGACATGCAAGCACACATGAGGCGAGCACGCTCAAAAATTATTGTGGCACAGCACACCAGTGCCTTTTCCCTTCTCTTTTGATAATAACTCGCAAGAACACATAGACAAGAAGGCTAACTCCAACATATATCGGGATACAAAACCACGAGGTCTTCATTTACTCAATAGCCAAATAGCTTGGCAACTTAGCATCCCCAGGCCGAGCAAACACCATCTGCATGTGGCAGACACATAAACCAGTGGCTCACAACACAGTTTAGAACATAACTGGATTACACATTATTGTTACTTGTTAGTTGTGTACATAGTGGGGTTAATGTGTGCATACCTGATAGTCCATAATTGTGCGTGATTTGAACATAGCCGCACAATATGTTAAATAATACTCCCAAGTACGGATGAATGTTTCATCAAATCCCAGGGCAGAAACTTTTCTGAAAAAAAATGAGGTTGCCATTAATTTATACGAGAGAATAAAAAAATACTAACAATTCCTAAATGTAAATAATGCACAGCTTAATTAGCTTGAGATTCAAGGCTTATATTTACTTTCTGTTGGCTAGGAAATTGTCCCTCCAGTGCATCAGAGTCGGGTAGTAATGGTCCCCAATATTCTCGAGGTGTTGAACGCTGCACAGATGTACTCAAGAAGTGTTAATTGTTGGAGGTCTTAGTTAAACTCTCGGTTTAGGGATGTACTCAAGTTTTAGAATAGTTAATACGGAGGGAATAGCTAGAAATCATAGATCAGTATACATACCAGAGGCTTGTTGCGTTAGTCATGGCAGACACAATCCGACTTAGAGCAGGTAGGCAGCCACCTGGGAAGATATATTCCCCAATGAACTCAGGCCGCATTCTCTTTGCGTACCAATCTTCTGGGATCGTAATGAACTGTGCACATAAATTTGTGTTTGAAGATGAAAATTAGTTGTTAGCTGATGAAATTGTTAATAACAATTAAACATTGGATATGTATAAGATTAATATATGATGGTGATGATCACCTGAAGGACAAAAAGGCCATGTTCTGCCAAATGGTACTCACAGGCGCCAAAAAAATCATCCATGTACTCATGCCCCACGTGTTCAATCATCTCACTAAATAAATGAGCAAGAAAGAATAAACACACATTTGTCAGATCAACAGTTGGCTCATCAGTTCCCTAATCACGCATTTAATCTGTCTGAACTACCGCTACTCACCAGCTTATTATCCTGTCAAACTTCTGGCAAGTTGGTATTTGGTGGTAATCGCACAGGAGTAAAGTTATGTGGTCCTACACATACATAGCAAATCATTTTTTGACCCCCCACCCCCACCCCACAAATGCTGATATAAGTTGAAATCACTGACCTCTAATCCAGCTTCTTTCACCTTTCTCTGGGAGTATTTCAGTTGCTCCACAGACAATGTGATTCCCGTGCACTTGCAACCAGTTTTCTTCACCAAACGGATCGCCAAAGTGCCCCAACCACTACCAATATCAAGAACATGATGCCAAGACTCCACCTTAGCCTTCAGTTAAATAGATTGCAATATCAAGACGTCATTAGTTCATGCTGAGATCGCCTAAACATACACGTTAATAATTTGGTTCAAGCAAAGCACCATGTAGATTGGTCATTTTACCTTACTAATTAGACTGTCAAGTTTACGTAGCTGTGCTGATTCTAAGCTTTCATCCTCCGCCTACCATTTGAACGAATATCCATGTAATTAAGCCATCTCAAGAGAATACTAATATTCACAGAGCTGCTGTACGTAATTTACTTGTTTAATTGAGGAAAAAAGTTACATAATTTACTAGCCAGAGATCGAATCACAAGATTAACAAACCTTGAAGATAGCAGAAGAGTAGGTCATTGATGGATCGAGATAAAGAGCAAAGAAATCATTACTCTGCACCCAAATGTTTCAATTCAGTTAGAAACAAAATATTTATTGATACTTTGTCAGTTCTTTTATACTATGGGAACCAGTGATTTGTTGCATATGGATGGAGGGAGCAAATTAGAAATACATATCATATTATTTTGTTGAATGATGTAAAATAGTTGTAGACAAAACTCAAGCATTTAAATATATTATTTTTATATGAAAAGTAAACAAAGTTAACTGACCAGATCATAGTGTTTAGAGATATTTTTAACAGCTTTTGATAGAGAGTTCTTCCTTGATGCATGGCGCAAAATATATTTGGCAAATGCAACTCCAGTGATTCCAAGCAAGCTGCCAAACCGCCAGCCTTTCCTTATATAATTACTGCGAGGTATATTTAAACAAGTTTAGCAATAGCATATTCCTGTACTGATCCTTCATACTGGTGAAGCATTTCAGATGATATTTTAGAATTAAGGTACCTTTTTCTGGCAGTGATGCGCAACAACCTTTTGCGTTCTGATCTATTGTAAAGATTAATCTGTATAACAATATGGCTTGGGGATTTAGTAGAAAAATAATAAACATAGTAGCTGTCTGAACCCGTATAACTACGGAATTTATATAATGTGCTCTCTCCATTAATGTAAACAAATAAACACGAAATTATCTCGAACGTGTTCAGCAATAGTATTGTAACTTTATTTGATTTTATAAATGTGTACAAACCAATTGACAGAACATTGTGTTACCAGTATAAGATTCAGAAGGCCTTCTGTCTTATCAACAAATGAGATATAGCCATTAATGTAGGCATATGCAAAACCAAGGTCTGCTTCTGTGACAAGCTAATGAAAAGGCAAGCACAACAAAGATATTTCTCACATGAGGAGATGTGATGAAAAAAATATAATATAGTTTAAAAAGAGAGGAAAAAACTTCAGATGAACTAGAAGAGCGAAGAGAACCTTCCAATAGAATTGGGGATCATGAACTTGTATGATAGATTTTAGGTTGCATTTTTCACATGCTCTACCGAAACTAAACTCCGTGCCTCCTTCCAGTATACTGTGCACAGAACTAATATAGTGAGAATAATTATCAAAGATTGTGTATAGTACTATAGTAAATCAATTCGTGCAAGCCTAACCTCACGTTACCGATGATTATGTGTCGTTCAAAATTTTTTGCTACCAGAAGACGAGCACCAGCCTCAGTCCATGATAGAACCATCGGGTTTGCATTGACCAAAAGTTCACATTTCCTTCGAAGCAACTCTGAAGCTGCTACTTTCCCAGCCTGAATAATTCATTATGCCATAAACAGATTTATAGCCTATAAATATCTATTTGAATAACATTTGGCGCCTTTGTGATTGAACTTAAAAGGGGAGGTGAGCAGTAATAAATACCTTCACACTGTCCTCATGGAACCTGTAGCCTGTTATCCATGAAAAGGGACGGCATTTTAGACCAGACTTAAAGTACATTTAAATTAGTTGATGGCAGCTTGCAGTGAAACAAATGAAACCTTGGTATGGGCCACAGAACCATATTCCCCTCTTTCCTTGGATGTTATTGAACTCAAGAGTAGACTTTGCAGCAGCCACAGATGGAATTGGGTGGCTTGTATGCCATTTGAGGAACACGTGATTGGGAACATGAGGAGGGTTAAATGTCACCAGAAAAGGCCGGCAAGATTCAATGTTCTACGAAACAAAAAAAAGAAAAAGAAGACGAAGGTTCTACTGTTATTTGTAATCCTTCTATGTGTGTAAAAGATAACATAAATATATAGAGCTCTTTTACAATGATTGGCAAGTACCAGCAACTACTACCCATTACTTGCAGGTACTTTTCCTGGTACTTTTAACTAGAATTTTAAGAAAATAAATAAATAATTACCTAGGCCCATTTTTCTGGTACTTAGTCCACTTTTTGGTACTTTTAGATGGGTGCTTTTAGGTACTAGACATATTTTCCACCGTTGGATTCTATATCCTGGTAGTACCATGCTACTTGCCAATCATTGTAAAAGAGCCCATATATATTAATTGATCACCCATGCACTTGGAAGAATATTAAGCTCCTAAAATCCTCAATTCCTCATGTGTGGTAAAAAAACATCGATCATCCATGCACATGAAAAAAAAAATACCAAGCAACATGAAAGGTTACTTAGGAACCTGAAGTATATTTAGCCAGTGGGTAACACAGACGCCTCTGCTTGTCGCCAGGTAGTTCCTGGCGCTCCATGCGTAGAAATTATGTGGCATCAAACTTTCATCACAGTGGAAGTACACGTCACTGCACAATAGGAAAATTCCAGATATGGGAAAATATCGTATCAAATATAATTATTATAGAATAACAAAATAGATGGCAGGATTACCTGTAGATATACTGGAATGCTCCTAAAATCCTCAATTCCTCATGTGTTGCTTCAGCTCCTAGTACTTTTAGAGCATCTGGAGCATGAAGACCAAATATGATCCTGTCATACATCTCCTCTGAACCGTCAACACCTAAAATTCGGTAACCTGTTTCCAGCAACATAGCATTTATGTCATGAGTGAATAAGTAGGGTAATTTACAATATGGAAGTACTGTAATGAGCAATTAAAAAATAGGTCTTCCTAAATCCAAAAGTACATGCTGGCCAGTGGCCACTTGTTATAATTGGGTCGTGACACCCTTACTGGCAGTGACACCATAGTTAACTGGAGTTTCGCTATATCTAACCATAGTTAACTGGAGTTTCACCATAATTTCTATATCTAATCATGTGCTAGTCAACAGGTCAAAATGCACGCTCCCTATATCTAACCATAGTTAACTGGAGTTCGCGCTGTCGTACAAATTAAAGTAACGGATTAAGGGATATTTTGCGAATATTTGAACCTATTTCCCACATTCATTTACGTCGCCAGCTTTAGATGACCTACTACTACTACTACTCAGGTGCCATCTATATCTGATCTGACATAATATTGCCATTCAATGGGGCAATGATTTATGACACGGCAAGTGTTATAACTTCATGTGTCAGTGTGACAGTTTGGTGCTTATTGTGTTATGGCCTGGCCTAAGTGTATGCATTATGATGCCACCTTATCCATCATTTTTTAGTTTCCCACATCCATTTATGTATGTGGGTTATCAGTTATGTTATTTTTTTTTGGTAGGATACTTTTCATAGAATTGTGCCATTTCTTTTTGTGGGTCACGTGGCAGAAAACTACCCAATAGATAATCTAATAAAGGGATTTCCTTAATATGCCACCATTAAAAACTAAAATCCCATATGTCGATGTGTCCGACGACACATGGAGCCATCCAGTCACTGGCAGTGGTACATGGTTATGTGGATTTTGTCTGAGCTTGTAAGATGTTAACAAAAAAAAAAATCTGCGATATCTTTTTGCATTGTGTAACTTGTCCCGCTATTACTCTTGAAACATATTATGAACTACTTGGCTACTTAACAAATTCTGGAAGATCCTTTTTCACAATGAAGATTTTATTAATTTGAAGACCATTACATCAAGCGTAATAAACGTTATGACATCATTTCTGTATGAAATCAAAAGGATCTATCTCAGCCTGTTCTAATGTGTGTGGTGGTTAATGTAAGAAAACCCCTTGAAGAAAGCCTAACAAGAAAGGTTGAATAATATATGTGAACCGGCCCTCTATTATATTTTAAAAATACTGAGCAGGCCAGAAATACGTTTACATGTATATAGAACAGTGGATCACTATTCTAAAAAAAGCATTGGAGCACTAGTGCACTACTATGAAAAGGATTGCCAAAAGGATTTGGGCTTTAGAAATTTAAATACCTTCACTGAATTTTGAAACAGATTTGACTTCGCAGCCGGTTTGAACTTGAGCCCATGCTTTCCAATTCTTCCCTTACCTGCTCATGACATAAAGGTTCACATGCTACACCCTCCTACTTTGTATGTAAGAAAAATTAAAGTACCTTGTTGACGTAGTGCCCGGAACCACCCTTGACGGTGTGCCACTGTGGGCGACCAAACAGCTGAATAATGCATTAATAGTTCCATTAGCATGATTATATTAGCTAAACTAACAAGATCTTCAGATACATGATGAGTAAGAGAAAAGATTAGAAATAATAAACATCTGAAGTAGTTGTGTGTTTTTTTAGGCACCTCCAGAAGATGATTGTCGCGGAAAAATGAAAGTACAGAGAGAGCAGGGAAGCCCAATACTCCCTGTGCTGGACTGGACCAAACGCAAGCACACATCGGAATCAGTCAGGGTTTCTTCCATGGTCCTCCAGGTACCTTCCAATCCAAATAAGGGAGCAAATTAATCTTGCATCAGATGAAGCAGGAGATGAAAAAAAGAAGCTTTATATTGTTGGCTAATTCGCTCGAGAGCATGGTTCTTGAACTTGAATATCTCACGGATGACGAGCCAGAATCTGGGGCTAAGCAGGTTGCTCTTCTGCACCAGAACACCAGATATACCATTCCGGCTACCCCACTCGAAGCCTCCACCTTTTTCCAAGCGCATGCTTGCAGAGAACGACATGTCCGATGATATCTCCACCTCTACCCCAAGCTCTTCAAACCATTTCGTCATGTTTGGGCTTGTCATCTGCAATTTTCTCTTTTGTTAAACTACTAGAATTGTGTGCCAAGCAGTTCACTGTGGTGGATTGCTATAAGACTGATCTTCTCAGTTATTACTTTCTTCGGTTTTTATTAAGATCGACACCACACCACGGCAGTATCAATTTTGTGCAATGAGTGTTGTTGCTCTACAGAGTCGTTTTAAGAGTCTGTTTTTCATAGTTTGATAGTTTCTATATATAGGTAACTTGAAGAACCAGTTGATGCACCTTGATTTGTGCAAAGGCTTTACAACGATGTCAGAAGGCAAAAAAAATGTTTCGTTCATATACGTGAAGACTTAAGGGAGGGCCAATGATTTATTAGTTGCATGCAAACCGTGAAATAAACGAGCCAAACCCAGAAAGCGTGCATATGCATGTGTTCACACCCGGTTGAAGGCCATGCTGCCGAGGTCGACATGGACACGTCCGCCGGCTCCGTCCTCCACGGCCATGGTCTTGCTTCCATGGCCGCCGAGATGTTCTTTCTCGTACACGGTCACGCGCGCGCCGCCGCTCCTCGCCAGCTCGTGTGCCGCGGCCAGGCCGCTTAAGCCGGCACCGACCACCGCCACCCTCATCTCGATCTCTCTGTCTCCTACGCAAGTTCCAGTGGAACTGTGGAAGATGTAGCAAGATCAGGGTCTTGCGCTGTGTTGGGCTGTGCCAATTGTACACAAGATTCCATCTTTATATAGGGAGCGCGAGGGAAGTGTGGTGCCTTTCTGGTTGGTAGGGTGGGTGCGGCCCGGCATTTACATCGTGGTTTGATGACTGTACGTCCTAGGAATAGAAGATTGGCTTCCTATTGGAGAGGTTGTAGCGCTGCCCCATTGCGGAGTGCTCCCGCCCAGGTTCGATCTCAGTCTGCACTGCCGAAAAACATTAGTTTACTTTGCCGACAACAAAAATACACGGCAAAATTGGTCTTTACCGAGTATTGGCAAATAATGGGTTTATCGAGTGTTTTTTCTTGGCACTCGGTAAACAATGAATTTGATCATCTGTGTTAATGAAAACTAAGTTTGGATGTTTCAAACTTTCAGTTCAAAATCTTGTAAACGGGTTCAGATGAAGAAACTTCCATAACGAAAGTTTTAGATTTCGAAAAGTTATGAAAGTTTCTAGATTTTTCATTTGAATTTGTTTAACGCCTCAAACAAGCAATTTACTCTTTGTTGGGTATAATATGTGGGGAATCAAAAGTCAATATGGGTGCATAATAGAGGGTGGTGTAGTGGTAGAGGAGGCTACACGTGAGCAGTAGTTCAAATCCCACTGGCACATGTAGCACGTGGATTTTTTATAAAAAAATGTGTTGTAACCCGTTTTTTTGTTATTACAAACAGTGTGAAGAATTCGATTATCCTTCTGTCTAACCAAAACATCCTCCCGTACAGTTACTGTTGACCCACTATTTATAGGGGGTAACCTCGTATGTTTACATGACCGTTACTTCCCGCCAAAATCTTATAAACTATTGTAGCTTCAGACGACCGTTGCTTCCCGCCAACCTCTGCTCCAGCCTCGTCGCGGGAAGTGGATTCATCTCCCTCTTTTTCCGTATCTTGACCTTATGCGAGCTGGCGCTTCCTTGTTTCGAAGTCAGCTTCGCGGCCTGAGGCTTCAGTTTTGCACGCTTGACTTCTTTGTCTTGACTTCTTGAGACCTGCTTGAATCTCTAACCTCTTCGAGTTAGTTTCTTCGGATCTCTTATCTCCGTGTTCGGCAATCATGTCGGATTCCCTGCGAAGATAAAGAATATGTTTTTGACCACATCTGCTACCTGACCCCATGGGACGTCTTCCCAGCAGTAGCCCCTTCGCCCCTGGATTCGAGCCTTTCCTTTTCGACCCTCGAACTGCTGGGACGAAAACAAAACCCAAAAGGCATCCCCTGGAATGAAAGTTGGCGGTTACTTTGGCGCCCTTTCACCTTCCAACCGGCGCGTCTTCGAAAACTTACCACGCCTATAAATAGTAGAGGTTACCCCCCAAATTACCTTCGCTTCTAACTTTGGAGTTGTGCTATTGTTTTCGTTGAGCTCCTTGCATTGCTGTCCGCTGAGATTCTTGAAGTTTTTCGAGAACAAGAAAGGTTAGTTTTCAAAATTTTTATCCTCGTTTCTTGCTTTGTTTTTGGATTTTGATTTTTAATTGTTTTTCGTCATTAGTTTTGGGATGGCTCGTGTCAAGTCTACTGCGGTTCCGACCTCTGATGCGGAGAGAGAAGACAGTCCACTGGCCTCCAACCCGGGGAGCGAGGATCTGGAGAGGGTCGAGGCAAACGTTAACGAGCTCGTTGGTGAATTGGCTCCCAAGACCCTTCATTTTGGTCGGTCTTTTGTTACCACCAGTATGATTTTGTCCTATGAGCAGAAGGGGTTTTTTCCTGCTGGTGTTGGTCGTGCTCCTGGACGCGAAACTACTCCTGATCCTCAGTTCGGAGAAGCTGTTGTTTTTTCTGACTTATTTACCGCTGGACTTCGATTTCCCTGTGATCCTATGCTGCCTCAGATCTTTGACCGCTTCAACGTCAAACTTCATCAGTTGACGCCCAATTCTTTTGTTCAGCTGTCCAAATTTTTCTGGGGGGTCAAGACATTTGGTGGTGATGTTGACCTCGACACTTTTGGCCGCTTGAACGAGCTTCATCTTCAAAAGAGATCAGTTTTTTTGAAAGAGGGCGGCGAAGAGCACATTGGGCAGTTTGGTGTTGCGACTTTTACTTCGCGTTGTCGAAGTACGGCCTTGAAGATTAACAAGGTTGATTTTACCTACGCTCAACGAAACCGTTGGGATGTGAATTGGCCGAGGTCATGGTTTTGTGTTAAGGTTGGCTTCGCTTCTCCGGACTCTGGTGACATCGGCTATCCTTTCGCTGGCCCCCTTGGTAATATTGAGCTGTCTACTGTGATTGATTTCGATAAGAGATCTGAATCTTTTAAGAAGAATAGTCGATGTTTCACCCATGCTACCCGGCGATTGACAGGCCGTGACGTAGTTGAAGAGTTTCTAGCTGCCGAGATCTGGCCCTTGGGGACTGATTGGAAACCCTTTAGAGTTGAGGACAGGCAGATACCTGGTTTCGATTTGTCCACTACCTTTGCTGTTTTGGACTCACGAAACCTGCAGATGTGAATGATGATGATCTTGTTTCAAATGTTGAATGGGCTGCGAAGTCTCTGGTTGGCCCTCTCACAGAAAAAGAGAAGAAAGCAATGATTGACTTCTTCGAGAAACCAAGTCGTTTGAATCGACCATGGATAGAAATGGGAGTTAAATATGGGGATCGAATCAAGCCTGCAAAACCCCAAAAGCGGATGAGAGCTCCTGGGAATGTTGGATCTAAAAATGTTTGGGTTACTCGAAGAAGCAAGAAAACTTCGTCGAAGATTTTGTTGACTTCGAGTCAAGATAACCCGAAGACTAAACACCTTGTAGCTCAGAAACGGAGATCCACTGATGCTCAACCGTCTGGAAGTGGTACAAGCAAGAGGCCACGTTTAACTCGCAGGGTGGATCTATCTCTGCTCAACAGTCCAGTTGCCAAAGTTGCTGACGAAGAAAAAGTTGCTGATGCGACGTGTGGACTTTTAGAAATTGCTGGTGTTGCGGGCGATGACCTCGGCACAGCGGGATTTATGAAGGAGTTGGCAGGCACTTCTGCTGCTTCGGGAGAAGGTTTGTTTGTTCCTTACATGAAATGCCCCGGTGCTAGAATGAGCTTTGCTGGTTTGATATCAAGTGTGGTTTCGAAATCTCCAAGATAATTTGAACCAAACTTTCTCGAGCTCTTAGAGCATAACTTGGACTTATATTGTACAGAACCCACAAACAAGGAAGTAGACATAGTTGAAATCCAGGCGGTTGACCTCGGATGAAAGGTAACTCGCCTTACTTTTTTTTACGTGTTTTGTCTGATTTGCTTTTGTTGTTTTTTCTTATTTTGTTTTTGATTTTCAGGTTAAGGTTGATGATGCCAAGGGGAAGAAAATTTCTGAGAAGATGTCTGGCAGTCGTCCTCAAGGATTGGTTTCTCCGTTGATCCAACTTGACGAAGGTAGCGCTGAGATTCAAGGTAACGAAGTTTTATAAGAGCAAAAGCTGTTTGGTTTCGTTCTTGTCTCTTATAGTTGTTTTCGTTCAATTTATTTTTATAGCTTTCAAGGCATCTTTGGAAAATCTTAACTTCAAAGAGTAATCTCGGTTGAGTGCTATCACGACTCATAAGGTTATTTTTGTTTTGACTTCGATTGCTTTGTCGGCCTGACTGCTTTTTTTTTACTTTCTGAATTCGTTTTTGTTTTCTTAGGTTGAAATGATCAACGCTGCTTGTGCCTCAAAATGAAGAACTGTGGCAGAAAGGCTTGCGTTTTTGGAGAAAGAGAATGAGAGGCTTCGGGAAGTCAATGACAAATTTTGTAAAGATTTGACTAAGATTGAAGACCTGCGGGACACTACCAACAAGAAACTTGAAGCCCTACAGAAAGACTATGACAAAAACCAAGTAGTGATCGATAATCTTCGAGAAGCCGTGATTCGCGAGTCCGATGCTACCAAAGAAGCCAAGGCTCAGGTGACCTCTCTTGAGGTTAAGTTGAAAGAAGCTGAAGAATCTTTGGTCTCTTCCAAGGTTCTTGATGTTGAGAGAGTGACCCAAATTTTTTATTCGTACTCGAACTCACTCAAGCAATTTGGAGCCACTCCTTATGCTCTTCCGGAGGATTTAAACATTGATAGTTTCTTGACTTGGATTGAGGAGGAATTTGCTGGCCTCGGGGATGTGTTTTCGATTGCTGGTGACAACTTTGCGCTTACATGTACTGATGGCCTCGGCAGGTTTCTTGAAAAGGAAGATAAAGAGCTGCTTCTTCGGGTTGCCGGCCCTGGATTTTGTTTCTCTGACTTCGGAGACTTGTCCTCGTCTAGCTCAAAAGAGGTTGAAACTATGAAACATCGTTTCGTGCGAGACTTTTGGAACATCTATGGGCAAGACATGGCTAAAGATTCCTCTTCGAAGGTTTTAATTGTTTTGTGTAACTTTGTTTTTTCTTTGCTTTTGGTATCGAAAGACTTATCTAGGATGAGGACAAGGGCACGAATGTTGAAAAAGATGGAGAAGAAAGAAGCAAAGAGGATGGAGATGACGTTCTGGACTCGCCGCCTGCTGAGGACGAAACAATGTCTTCCCAAGAGGAGGGAGAGATCTAGTTATTAGGAAAGAGATTAATTTATGTAAAAACTGTTTTAAGTAGTGTTGCGGATGCGAGAAAAACTTGAATGTTACGTTGCTCACATTTTGTTTATATCTGTGGGTGTAGAGTCCTGACGGACTAAAACAACCCTGGCGGACCACCCTGTGGGCCGGCCCACGTACAAGACTTGACGCACAAGACAAGGATTAGTCCTAGTCGGTTTGGATAAACTGTATCAGGGAATTAGAGATTAACTTGTAAAAGTCTCCTAGTCCTATATGGTCTCCATGTAACCCTGCCCTCAAGGATATATAAGGAGAGGCAGGGACCCCCTTTAAAAACATCGCTTTACACCAGATCAATAGAAGATACACCATACATGACGTAGGGTATTACGCACATTGCGGCCCGAACCTGTCTAAATCATCTCTTGTCACCTTCGGCTCTAGATTCTCGACGACTTCTCCCTAAACCCTTCTCTCGGGGCACCCCCTCGAGAACGTTGTCAGCATAATTCGCCGACACTTTGGCGCCGTCCGTGGGGATCTACTCGTCGAGAACTCGCTAAAGAGTCGATGGCCTCGTTCAGCGCCTCCATCGTCACCAAGTTCGAGGCAGGCGCCACCTTCGTCTTCGGCTCCTGGCTTTGCATCGCAAACCAGGAAGGCGAGCTTCACCACCAACTGCGCGACGTGGTGGCTGCACCAGCTTCGCCACCCGCGCAAACCACTCCGCGAGGATCTCGGAAAACCTTAAATTCCGACACGATCTCTGGATCGTATCCTACTCGGAAGAGTACATGGCGCCCGAAGCAGATTCAAGCTCGGGCCGACCACGTCAACTCGACCCCTGTCAAGCGGCAGGATCAAGCCACGCGTCCACGACTCCCTGGCGGACTCCAGATCACCTCCGACTTCCGCCAGGGTTCAACGATCAGGACCGTGACAACAACCCCACAGGCACCCAGGAACTCTGGTTCCGATTCCCGTGGGTCGAAGACTCCACCTCGTGGATCGCGCGCGCCTCAGTTTCCCTTCGGGATAACGAACTCGGCCGCGATCTACCAGAAGCACCTGAAGAGGCAGTTTCGACAACCTCGCCGGACCACCTCGGATCTCGTCATGACCACAACTCCCTCGGGGGTTATCGTCCATTGGCCAGACATGGATCCCGAGGTAGCTCTCCACGAAGCAAACGTACCCTCCACGGTACGGGACATCCTACCTCTGCTTCCCTTCCAGGCAGGCAGAGAACTCCCTGTTACCATGAGTAACAGAAAAACCAGGCCTAACAACCCCGGTCGCCAGTCCTGTGTCATCCTCAATGATCACAGCGACGACGAAGTTGTCTCCGACGACGCTCCAACCGTCGATGGAGAGATCGATGCAGACCGAGAGCTCCGTATCGAGCGCAACCGCAACCGTGCTCTCCGACGTCGCTTCATTCAGAGGAAAAACCTCAACGCTGAGTTCGACAAGGAAGGCATCTTCAACTCCCCTGTGGCCAACATCATCTTCGGGGTCAGCGTCTTCGAGGGGTTCCAAGCTACCCCTGACATCGAACTCGCCAAAGCCCGCCTAGAAGCCGCAGCAGTCATGGTTGATCGCTTGGACGGAGGCCGCTCCGCCTCCAAGAGAAAGAGTTCTTCGCGCCACCAAGCACCGTCAGCTAGGCGTCAGAGCAGCCACTACGGCAGCTCCGCCGGAAGAACAAAGGACATGGCCAGGCCTCGTGAGGAACCCCGCCGTCCTCGCGAGGAACCCCCAGGTCCAACCGCCGCGAAGAACCCCATCCGGCTCGTTCTCACATCACACCGAACGATGCCCGCAATGAAATCCTCCGGATCCGGGAGGGGAGAGCTACCTCCCACGTCGCGGATTCTGCGGGAGGATACGACGTCCCCAACCCTGATGCCCTGCCATGCTACACACGCGCCATCCGGATCAGCTCCTTTCCGCGAAAGTTCAAGCCGCCAGGCATCACCAACTTCGACGGGAAGCAAGACCCCAACATCTGGCTATGCAGATACTCTTCTGCAATCGAGGCTTCAGGGGGCGACGACATCTCCAAGATGTTGTACTTCCTAGTTGCGATGGAGCATGGTCCACTCACCTGGCTTGAGTCCCTTCATCCAGACTCCATCGACAGCTGGCACGCGCTGAAGAAGGCTTTCATCTCCAACTACCAGGATTCTTTCGAGCGCCCCGGCAGCAAATATGAACTCCGCGCGTGCAAACAGAAGCCGGACGAGTCCCTGCGCGACTACAACCGGCGATTCTTCGCCATCAAGGCATCCTGCGTCCCCATCCCCGACTCGGAAGTCATCGACTACTTTCAAGAAGGGATGACCGACCGCAGCCTCTTCCGTGACTTCGGTCACAACCGTCCTCACGACCTCGAGGAATTTCGCGCGCTGGTGTCCAACTGGATGGACACCGATGATCAAGAACGTGAGCGCTATGGCAAACGATCCACCAACCCTGGTCGCAGGAATCAGGAAGACAACAGAGATCAGCCGCGCGACTCCTTCCAGCGTAACGGCAACAACCCACGGAAGCGACCAAACAACATAGTCGCAACCGTCCAGACCGTTCGCGCCGCCAAGTCTCCGCAGCAAAGAAGGGAAGAATTCAACAAACTTCTCAAGAAGCGCTGCCCCTACCATCCGGACAGCAAGCACACCATGGGCGATTGCACACTCCTTCGGGAAACGTTCAGCACGCCCAACAAGAAGCAAAGGTCGGATGGAGACGGAGACGACAAGCACGACAAGGGAGACGACGGTTTCCCAAATGTCACCAATACTGTCAATGTCATCTTCGGAGGCATGGCAGTCAGCGACACCTCGCGCAACCGCAAGAACGCGCGGTGCGAGGCTTACGCAGTAGAACCAGCGATGGTTACACCCCTATGGTGGTCAGACACCACCATCACCTGGTCCAGAGAGGACCAATGGGCGGAGATCACCTCTCTCGGACGATACCCTCTCGTCCTAGAGACCGTGGTGGCGAATAGCAAGCTCACCAAGGTCCTGATCAATGGAGGCAGCGGGCTCAACCTCATCTTCGCCAAGACGCTGAAGTCCATGGGGCTCGACACAAGCACGCTGCAGCCAGCAGATACTCCCTTCTACGGCATCGTACCTGGGAAGGCTGCCATCCCCCTCGGGCAAATCACCTTGCCCGTCACGTACGGTACCCCATCCAATTGCCGTATAGAGTTCATCAAGTTTGAAGTTGCAGACTTCGAAACGTCATACCACGCCATCCTCGGGCGACCAGCGTTGGCCAAGTTCATGGCCATCCCCCACTACACCTACCTGGTGTTGAAGATGCCAGGGCCTCACGGCGTTCTTTCCCTTCGTGGTGATATCAAGCGCTCCTACCTCTGCGACAAAGAGGCAGTGGAGTACGCCGTCAGAGCTGCGTCCACCATAGATCGCCAAGAGCTCCACCCCCTAGCCGCCACCGTTATCGAAGAAGACGGTGATGCCCCGACGCAGAAGAAGACGCGAGCCATCAAGCATATGGACAAGGTCGCCACGAAGACAGTTGATCTCCAAACAGGAGATCCAACGAAGACAGCGGTGATTGGTTCCACCCTCACTCCCGCATAGGAAAGCGCGCTCGTCGACTTCCTGCGAGCCCAGGTTGACATCTTTGCTACAAAGCCTTCGGACCTGCCCGGAGTTCCCAGAGAGTTGATCGAGCACAAGCTGGACATCAACAAGGCGCAAAGCCCAAAAAGTAGCGCCTCCGAATATTTGCCACCGAGCGTCGGAAAGCCATCAAGAAAGAGCTAGCTAAGCTATTAGCAGCCGGCTTCATTAAAGAAGTCTTTTATCCGGATTGGTTAGCCAATCCGATTCTTGTAAGGAAAAAGAATTCAAAGGAATGGAGAATGTGTGTTGACTATACTGATCTCAACAAACATTGCAAGAAGGATCCCTTCGGGCTCCCTCGCATTGATCAAGTCATCGACAGCACCGCTGGGTGCACCCTACTCTGTTTCCTCGATTGTTACTCAAGATATCACCAGATATCGCTGAAAGAAGAGGATCAGATCAAAACCTCATTTATCACGCCATATGGCGCATATTGTTATACAACCATGCCATTTGGTTTGAAAAATGCAGGTGTCACATATCAACGGGCGATACAGGGTTGTCTTCAAGACCTACTCCACCGAAACGTCGAAGCCTACGTTGACGATGTGGTAGTCAAGACAAGAAACCCCGAGGATCTTATCGCTGATCTCACCGAGACATTTGACAACTTACGCAAATGGCGGTGGAAGCTTAATCCCGCCAAGTGTGTTTTCGGCGTTCCATCAGGAAAGCTCCTCGGGCTCATCATCAGCGAACGCGGCATCGAGGCTAATCTAGAGAAGATAGCAACTATCATGGACATGGAGCCGCCGCGCACCGTCAAGGATGTCATGAAGCTTACGGGCTGCATGGCTGCACTCAACCGCTTCATCTCCAAACTTGGAGAACGCGGGACTGAGTTCTTCAAGCTACTCAAGAAGCAAGACAGGTTCCAGTGGACTCAGGAAGCTCAAGTCGCCTTCGACAAGCTCAAGCTGTTCCTGACTACACCACCTGTGCTCACTGCACCGCTCCCGGGCAAAGACCTCTTGCTCTACATTTCAGCAACCACCAACATCGTTAGTGCCGCTATTGTTGTTGAACGCGACGAGGAAGGTCATCTTCAGAAGATTCAAGGTACCCACAAGTTCAAAAAATTCAATATGCTGTCTTAGTGACATCCAGGAAATTGCGGCACTACTTCGACTCCTACAAGATCATTGTGGTTACTAGATACCATATTGGCGAAATTCTCCATAATCAAGACGCTACAGGGCGTATCGCCAAGTGGGCTGTTGAGCTCGAAACATACAGCATAGAGTTCCGTTCTCGCATGGCCATGAAGTCTCAGGTCCTTACTGATTTCATATCAGAATGGACCGAGCACAATCTTCCAGTCGTCATCACCAAGCCTGAGCATTGGATCATGTACTTCGACTGTTCACTCAAGCTGGAAGGTGGAGGTGCTGGAGTTCTGTTGATTTCACCTCGAGGAGATCAACTCAAGTATGTTCTGCAGATTCGGTTTGCCGTCACCAACAATGCTGCAGAATACGAAGCACTTCTTCACGGATTGAAGATGGCCATTACCCTCAGTATCAAGCGTCTGCTGGTGTATGGGGATTCAATGTTGGTCATCAAACAAGTCAACAAGGACTGGAATCGAAACCATGAAGACATCGATGCGTACTGTGAAGAAGTTCGCAAGTTGGAAAAACACTTTCTCGGCATCGAATTTCATCATGTCGAGCGAGATTACAATGTTGCTGCAGACGTCCTATCAAAGCTGGGTTCTTCCAGAGCAGAGGTGCCCAGTGGGGTGTTCGTCAATGAACTCTCCAAGCCATCAATCTCTGCAGCGCCAACTTCCGACGACACAACCTCAGCCCCTGAGGTTATGCTCATCGACGCTGCTTGGAGCGCTCCAATTATAGATTACATCTTGCATGACAGGCTCCCTGCCGAGAAGGCAGAAGCTCAGCAAATTGCTCGACGTAGCAAATCCTATATTATAATTGGAGACACACTGTACCGACGTGGTGCACGCTCTGGCGCATTGATGAAATGCGTCTCACAGCAAGAAGAAGTCAACATCCTGAAGGAAATTCACGTAGGTGAATGTGGCAATCATGCAGCTTCCCGCACTATCGTAGGCAAAGCCTTCCGTGCTGGCTTCTATTGGCCTACGGCCCTACACGATGCTGAAGACATTGTTCGTCACTGCAAGGGTTGTCAATATTTCGCTCATCACTCACATCAGCCTGCGCATAAGATCAAGTTGATACCTCCGTCATGGCCGTTCGCATGCTGGGGGCTTGATATGATTGGGAAACTACCTAGGGCGCCTGGTGGATTGGAATACTGTTTTGTCGCCATTGACAAATTCTCAAAGTGGATAGAAGTCTTTCTGGTCGTCAAACCAACCTCTGAGAAATCAGTCCAATTCCTCCAAGAGTTGATTCTTCGCTTCGGGATACCACACCAAATCATCACGGATTTGGGTACTACCTTTACAGGCAACAAGTTCTGGGACTACTGTGAAGATCGCAGCATCGAGGTATCCTATGCCTCTGTTGCTCATCCTCGTGCCAACGGACAAGTTGAAAGAGCCAATGGCATGCTCCTCGATGGACCTAAAGCTCGCATGGAACGAACCCTGAAGAAAGCAGAAGGCCGGTGGATGAAAGAACTCTTTCCAGTTGTCTGGGGCCTACGATCTCAACCCAGTAAAGCTACAGGGCAATCTCCCTTCTTCCTGGTGTATGGATCTGAGGCCGTCCTACCTGTTGATGTCATGCATGGTGCTCCTCGCGTTGAGGAATTCCAAGAAGCCATGGCGGACGAACAACGGATGATGGAGGTTGATACGGCTGAAGAAGTACGACTAGCAGCCTTGTTACACAACGCTGCAGATCCTCAGGGTATCCGTCGATTTCATGACAAGAATGTGAAGACAAGATCATTCCAGATTGGAGACTTGGTGTTACGCCGAATCCAGAATACAGTCGGTCATTCCAAGCTTACTTCACCTTGAGATGGTCCATTCATTGATTCCAAGGTTCTCAAGCCAGGCACCTACAGACTTCAAACACAAGATGGTGTGGAATTACCAAATCCTTGGAACATAGAACATCTACGCAAATTCTACGATAATTCCCAGCTTAAAGCTGCCGCTCCATGGGTCTTACTGGGTTCTTGCTTCGGCAAACCACATACAGTTTGTTCCCAAGTATCCTACCGGGGTACACTCTAAAAGATAGCTTATGCTATAAGAAATCTCCCTGGGTTCCCTTGGGTCCTTAACATGGCTGTTTTTCAACAGTTAAAATCTACGCAATGTATATTTTGACTAAGTCCTGGTCATTGACACAGAGACAACCCAAGGATTCTTAGAAATTCTTGGATTTTTTCTCCAAGCATGGAATTATTATATTTCATTGCATAACATTTATATTACAATAATATTTGTTCAATTTACAATTTAAGGCTCTGAGCAATTGCCTCGACAACTGGCTCGGCCTCTTGTTTCAGGTCCCTGAAGGCGGCTTCTGTACAATTCGGCTCTGCGCCTTCTACAAGCTTGCCTATATCTACTTCAGGGTACTTAGACCTAATTACAGCAAGGACATGCACAAGACAGGCTTTTGATGATCTCTTGATGTAAGCCTTCAACTGTCGTGGCATGGCCTTCAGGCGTTCCAGGAAAGATTGCGGCGATGCAGGGTCTTCTGGGACTAAGGCCTTCACCACCGGGTTCGCTGCTTTCTCTAGCAATGATATCCGGTTCAAGGCTTCGGCTAGGTCGTCGTCCGACTTCTTCATCAGCCGCAAGGATTCTTCAAGCTCTGACATCCTCCTGGTTGCCTGTTCAAGCTTCTCGTCCAGCGTCTACTTGTCAGCAAGATTCTTCCGCGCCT
The DNA here is from genome assembly GCA_015342445.1 of Digitaria exilis. NCBI lineage: Eukaryota > Viridiplantae > Streptophyta > Magnoliopsida > Poales > Poaceae > Digitaria > Digitaria exilis. Next base: position 1,256,055 of record JACEFO010002599.1, read on the forward strand.
GGACGAGTTCTTCGGATAGCTGACTCTTCTCTATGCGAACGTTTTCAAGGTCCTTGGCAAGCTTCTTTTGCTACTCAATGACTTGAATCAACTGCGCGTCAGCATCCTTGCGTTGTTGGACTGCTACTCTGAGTTCTTCCTTGATGATATCGTGTTTAGCAGACAGAGTCCTCAACGCTTCTTCATGGCGGTTGGCCAAGTTGGACCAATCCGTCATCTTGCTCTGGGTTGTCTTCAGCTGTTGTTACACCCCTACTCACACAAGACATTGCCAGAGTTGTTTGATTACACATACAAAGGATACTTCATTACAAGACTTCGGCTGTGACAGAGTACCTTTGAGCTCTGTCTTCGCCGCGTTGAGTTTCTTATTTATGTCCTCCTTTTCTGCGACCAACTCCTTAGTCCGCAGATGCAAGGTGTGGATCATGCTGGCATCTTCCGCCTCCTGGAGTTTACGGAATTCACGTTCGCGCTCCAGCTCCTTTTGAAGGCGGTCCGCCTTGGCGTGCATCAAGGAGATGTTGTGGATATACTCTGTTTTCTTCCTTGATGCCTCGCCAACGGCCTGCAGAATAATTACCATGAGATATATTCAAACAGGACAACAAGTACAGGGTTGTTTCTAATACCTTGAAGTAGGCCACTACCCTTTCAGCATGGTATAATCCCCTGTCGATGTGCTCTTCATCCTCTGCCGCGTCCAAGATATACTCGAAGGCCTGCGGATTCGGATTTAGCATTGGATCGTAGCTCCCGATGCGGAAGCTACCGATCTCGTCTTCAGCTCCAGTACCCCTGGGTACTCTGGGGATCTCTTCAATTGATTGCTCTTGGGTTGATGCTTCGGCTTGTTTACCCCTTGAGCATTCTGCCTCTGGAACTGCTTCTGCCCCGACTTGGGATGTTTCCATTACACTCGGGGGCTCGGCAGTGTTCTGGTCACGGCGTTCTACTTCAGTTTCTTCAATTACTGCATGTGTGACTAGTTGTTCAATGTCTGCCAGCACCTCAGCGATTGTTTCTTCAACTTGTGCTCCTTCTGGTACTGGCAGGCTTGATGGCACGGCTGCTTGAACCTCTGGCAGGGTTGTTTCTGGCATCACCCTGGGTTCTCTAGGCGCTATGGCCTCTGGTTCCATAGCCGCATGGGTAACTGGGGGTTCTTCCCTGGTTGTTGCTGGCATTTCTTCCACTCTGGAAAAATAACTTAATCAGTCAACATGAAATGTTACAAAGGTATATTTTGTCACGCAAGACAAGATACTTACATGGCGGACGGTCGCATTGGGATCTCCGGCTCTCCCAAAGTGAATTCCTCTTCAGCTTCCTGCTCCGGCGCCGATGGTCCAGCTGGATAGGGTTCTTCAACCACTGGAATTGTACTTATGAAAGGCTCGGAGACAGGGTTGAAGATGTTGTGAATAATTTCCTCTTCTGATAGAGGATTCTGGGCACTGCCGCTTTGTTGTGATCGGCTGGTTACGATCTCACCGATGGATATCCCCACAGAAGCTGGCTTCTTTGGTGATGGGGATATCTTAGCTCTTTCCTCTGGGATGGCCCTGGCCTGGGGCTTTGGTAGGGTTCGTGCTTTCTTGGGCACAGGTTCCATCGGCTCCGTTGATGCGGCCCTCTTGGACCTTTCACCTCCCTTGGAGGTTGCCCCTGCCTTGGCACGGGGTTCTTCTGACACCTGCTGTTGGCACACCTAATCTCTTACCCCTGGGTCCACACAGCGAGCCAATAATGATGCTTCTTCAGCATTGGTTGGATCCAGGGGCGGCAGGCTCACATACAGTGATCGTCGAGCTTCATACTGTTATAACCAAGATACTAGTTAGTCTTATTGCCTTTAAATAATAAGGCAGTATATTGACATTCAGATATGGTTCTTACCTCAGGCGTCATGGTGATTGCTGAAACTTCCATTACTCCTGGAAATTGTTCATCACTGATCACCAGAAACTTCTTCAAGAGTTGTGTGACCCTCTTGTCCGACATGTCTCCGGTGGCATTCCTTGAGGGGTCAGATTCTCCAGAGTACAAGTACCCTAGAGTGCAGCGTTGTTTGCATGGCTGAATTCTCCTCAATAAGAACGACCGGTACACTATGGCTCCGGTCAGCCCTTGTGCTTTCAGATCTCTGATCATGTTCAGCAGCTCAGGGATCTGCATTGCTTGATTGACTCCAATTGTTTCACTCCAGAATGGCTTCATCACTGGAGGATTCCCTGAGCGGCTGGATAGTTGTGGCTGGTGGTTCCAAGCATAAAACCACTCCTTCTGCCAGTCCTTCAGGCTCTCCTTGGTTGTATACTCTAAGTACACCGGCCTCATGCCCTGACGGAACTGAATTACTACCTTTCCTACCACCTGTAATGGTCCGCTTGAGGTCTTTACTCTGAACAGGTGGCGAAACAACGCAAAATGCGGATCTATTCCAAGAAATGCTTCACAAAGGTGGATATAGATTGACAGATTCAAAATTGAATTGGGATTCAAGTGGCATAATTCAATCCCATAAAACTGCAAGACTCGGCGGAAGAAATCGCAAGTTGGAAGACCAAATCCAACTTCGTAAAAAGCTTTCCATACCGTCAGCTCTTCGGTTTCCTCAGTGGGGTACTCGTGCCCGTACGCGCACCTCCACCGACTGATTTCTTGGGCCGCTAGGAACCCATCTGCTTCCAGAGTCTTGATATGTTTGTCCTTCAGATTGCTGGTTGGCCAGTCAGTGATTGGGTCTTCAATGCTTGGCATGTCGCAGTGGGCGCTGCTTTCTCGGTCGTCACGACCTCCTTCATGGCTTCTGCTCTCCTCTTTGTGCCCTTGCTTCGGCTGGATCCTTCACCATCGGCCATCGCGGTCTTTCAAGACTTGGTGTGGATTGGATTCGGGTTGGGGGAAGATGTGGAAGATTTTGCGTGATCTCAGGATTGCAAACAAAGAAACTGTCGTAAACCCTAGATCTGTTTTGCCAAAGGTGCGCAGAAACAGGGGAGGCGAACGGTTTATATTGGCTTTTCGAAGCGTTACTTTGGTACTTTTCAATTTTGGTCCTTTCTTGATCCTATATTTGAATTCGTTCAAATTTAGGCTCGGGGGCTGTGGACATATTTTCAGGAAATATTTTTCTGAGAATTTTCGGCTTCAATTGATAAATTTGTGAGGAGTTCTAAAAGAACTCGGGTTTCTTCGGAAATTGATTCTCTTTTGGTTTGGACTTCGAAAGAACCTCGAATTTCTTCTTCAAAGATAAACGAGGCTCGGGGGCTGCCCAATTGGGCGCACCTAGTCGGTGCGCACCAATCCGAACTTCGAGAAGACTTATGAGCACATCATTACCTATTGAACAACATGGTTGCAACTTCCGAGAGCAAAGAACCCTGTGGGTCTCAAAGAACCCTGGCGGATCTCAAAAGAACTCTGGAGGACCTCAAAGAACTCTGTACTTTCAACAAGGCTGTTCTTCAGGAGATAAGGTGCTCGGGGGCTTGTGGGTGTAGAGTCCTGACGGACTAAAACAACCCTGGCAGACCACCCTGTGGGCCGGCCCACGTACAAGACTTGACGCACAAGACAAGGATTAGTCCTAGTCGGTTTGGATAAACTGTATTAGGGAATTAGAGATTAACTTGTAAAAGTCTCCTAGTCCTATACGGTCCCCATGTAACCCTGCCCTCCGGGATATATAAGGGGAGGCAGGGACCCCCTTTAGAAACATCGCTTTACACCAGATCAATACAAGATACACCATACAGGACGTAGGGTATTACGCACATTGCGGCCCGAACCTGTCTAAATCGTCTCTTGTCACCTTCGGCTCTAGATTCTCGACGACTTCTCCCTAAACCCTTCTCTCGGGGCACCCCCTCGAGAACGTTGTCAGCATAATTCGCCGACAATATCAGTCTTGCGATTAACTTTGATCTTTATTTCGTTTGCAAGTGTATGCATCAGATTCGTAGACATGCTTTTCCCTGAAAATTGCTTGTACTTTGTTTTCTTTCTATTAGATCATGACCTTTTGATTCGTTTCTACTTGAGAGCACGCTCAAATATTCTTTGGCTTTTTCCTGGGCTTTCATGCCTGTCGAATCCCTTGTTACCACGAGGCTACCTTGAAGCAAATGCACTCTTTTCCAGGATTCCACTACTGGAGGGAGTGCTGTTGAATGAAGTATCCATGGGCCTTGTTCTATTGATGGTCCTCATGCCGTCGAGCGTTCTTGTAGTTCCTGTTGCCTCCCGTTCCTGAGAAGAGTTTTCTTTTTCTTTGGCTTGTTTTTCTCTCTTGCTGGAACTTGGGTTCCCCTTCTCTTTTATAGTGGTCTTTTGGTACTTGATAAAGTTATGGTTTTACATAACCTTGGCGTCCTTTAGAAAATGCGATTAGGTGATTTGTTTGTTGAAAAAAATGCAAAAGGGGGCTTCTCTTTTTGGCCTTTGAAAAAGGCGTCCCCTCCCTCGATAGCCCCTTTGCGTTTTTTCATAGCTTCTTCTGTAGAGCAACGGTTCTGGAAGAATACGTTCTCTTGTTCTGCTTTCGAAATAGGGCAACTTTTGTTGCTTTTTTCGTTTCCCTTATTTAATCTAGGCCTCGGGTTCTTTACGAAGTTTTTGGCGAGGTTTGATGTCAACCTCGGTCTTGAGGTTAAAACTCTAACCTCGGCCTCAGGCTATTTTGCTCGAGGTCTTTTGACGAAGTTATATTTCTGACCACTGCCTCGGGCTATTTTGCTCGAGATCTTTTTTGCGAGGTTATATCTCTAACCTCGGCCTCAGGCTATTTTGCTCGAGGTCTTTTTTTGCGAGGTTATATCTCTAACCTCGGCCTCGGGCTATTTTGCTCGAGGTCTTTTTGCGAGGTTATATCTCTAACCTCGGCCTCGGGATATTTTGCTCGAGGTCTTGGTGCCAGGTTATTTCCTTAATCTCGATGTGTTTGTTGGTCAAGTGGTTTTAGGGGGATCTCCTTTATTAATTTTTGGAGCAGTTCACATAGGTTCGCCTCATTAAAAACCTCACCTCCAGTTTCTTGGAACCCCTTTTGTGAGGAAAAGAGTCCGACCTTTTGCGATGAAAGAGAGAAAAGAAATAGAAAGAGGTACTTCGTATTTGTGCTTATAGTTCCGCACATTTACGAAGTTGACCTCTACAAAAAGAACTTAAAACTTGGAGAAAATTGTACACCTTTGCTTGCCCCGATCTAGTTGTAGTATTTGCAGAGTTGCTCTACGTTCTACGAGTGGGGTAACTCCTCTCCATTTTCGGTGGAGAGATGATAGGACCCTGGCCTCAAGCTTCTTGTGACGATGTATGGTCCTTCCCATTTTTCTTCGAATTTGGATAGGTTTTCTGCATTGTGCTTTCTTTTGATTACCAGGTCCTCAACTCTGATCTCTCTTATCTTCGCCTTTGAATCGCGCCACTTTCGTGTTTGCCTTTGGTATGACTCGAGGTTATGTGAGGCAACGAGCCGGTCGACTTCGATTAAGTCTTTTTCCACCATTTCCTTTTCACCTTCTTCACTGCTGAGGGTCACTCTTAGAGTTTTGGCCTTGATCTCTTCTGGTACCACAACCTTGGTTCCGTATAGCAGTCTGAATGGGGTGAACTTAGTAGCCCTGGATTCTGTAGTGTTGTGTGACCATACTGCGATTGGTAGATCGTCGATCCATTTTCCCTTTTTGTGATCAAAGAGCATCTTCCTTATAGCTGAAAAATGATGTCGTTGGCTCTTTCGCTGCGCCGTTTGACTGTGGATGATATACGGATGCGTACTTTACTTTGGTGCCCATTGTCATGCAAAAGTCTCTGAATGACCCGCTGTCGAATTGCTTTCCGTTGTCTACTGTTATCTCTTTTGGTACCCCGAATCTGCAGATGATGTTGTGCCAAAAGAACTTTTGTACTGTATGCGAGGTTATCGATGCCAGAGCTTTTGCTTCGATCCATTTTGTGAAATATTCCACGGCGACTACTACGAATCTGCAGTTTCCTTGAGCTGTTGGGAGAGGCCCTACTAGGTCTATTCCCCATCTTTGTAATGGCCAAGACGGCATTATGAGCTGTAGTAATGAACATGGAGTCCTCTAGTTGCTTGCGTTCTTTTGGCATGCTTCGCCTTTCTTTGCTACTTCGTCTGCATCTTTTATCATTGTCGGCCAGAACATTCATTGCCTGACTGCTTTTGCTGCAAGGGCTCTCGGGCCGATGTGTGTTCCACATATCCCTTCGTGAATGCTTCTTAGTATCTCCGTTCCTTGTTCTTTTGTGATGCATTTTAGCCATGGAGCTGATATCCCCTTCTTGTATAGCTCGCCTTGTATGATCTGATATCCTTTTGCTCTTGCTGGTATTCTTTTGGCCTCGCTTGCCGAACATGGTGTGAAATTGTCTTGTAGATATGCCATGATTGGTGCTCTCCAATCTTCCCAGCAGATGTGCGTGAGATACTGTTTTCTGATTGAGGGGATGGTTATGACCTCGTAGATTACGTCTTTGGGGAGCTCCTCATTCTTTGCTGCTTTCTTGGCTAGATCATCAGCCTCGTTGTTATCGTTTCTGTGGATGTGCTCTACAGTAAATCCTTTGAAATATTTTTTCATTTCCCTGACCTCTTCGAGATAAGTGATTAGCTCTGGCTTTCTGGCTTCGCTGTCTTTTTCAATATGATCCCTTGCTATTTTTGAGTCTGTTTTCACAATGAAGCTTTGTTTTCCTAACGATTTCATTTTTCGTAACCCAAGCAGGAGTGCTTCATATTCTGCCACGTTGTTTGTGATTTGGATCTCTTGGTTGTTGGACTCCAATCGTGATGTGAATCTGGTTTTGATTCCTCTTGGTGAAACTAGGATTGCGGTGATTGCTGCTCCTTTGCTGCAATATGCTCCATCACAGTAGACTGTCCATTGTTTTTTGTCTTCATCTGGAGTTTCGTGTTCTGGGGAAGTCCAATCTGCTACGAAGTCAGCTAGTACTTGGGACTTGATTGCATTTCGTCTCATGAACTCGATGTTGAATCCGGAAAGTTTTGCAGACCATTTGCTGATCCTATTCGAAGCTTCTTTGTTTGCGTACAACTCGGCTAGAGGTTTGTCGGTGACCACTGTTACTTTATGAGCTTTGAAGTAGTGCCTGAGCTTTCTTGACGCCATGAGTAATGCGTACGCGATCTTTTCGAGCTCAGAGTATGACTTTTGGCTCCGGATAGTGCTTCGGAGACGAAGTAGGCCGGCAGCTGCTTCAACGTGCCTTCAATTTCGATTTCTTGCACTATTGCAGCGCTTACTGCTGATTCGGATGCTGCGAGGTAGACGAGAAGGTCTTTTCCTTGGGCTGGTGGTGATAGTTTGATCATTGCTGCAAGATATTCCTTTAACTCTTTAAATGCTTTCGATTGTTCTTCGCCCCAGTTGAATTTCTGTGCATGTCGGAGAGTTTTGACGAAAGGGAGGCTTCGCTCGGCCACTCTTGGTACGAATCTGTTTAGAGCTGCAATCCTGCCTGTCAATTGTTTCACTTCCTTGACTGTCTTTGGTTCATCCATGGATGCCAGGGCCTGTACCTTGTCTGGGTTGGCCTCGATTCCCTTCGAGGTTACTAGGCATCCCAAGACTTTTCCTTTGGTTACTCCAAAGACGCATTTTTCTGGATTTAAGCTTAGGTTTGACAACCTTAGGTTCTTGAAAGTCTCCTCGAGGTCCTTGATGTGGTCCGATCTTTTGATGCTCTTTACAACGAGGTCGTCCACGTAGGCTAACATGTTTCTATCGATTTGCGACTTGAAGACTTTTTTGGTCATCCTTGAGAAATTTGATCCTGCGTTTCTCAGCCCCTCTGGCATTCTGACGAAGCAAAAAGTTCCGAAAGGTGTTATGAAGCTTGTCTTCTCCTCGTCCTCTTGTTTCATCCAAACTTGGTGGTATCCCGAAAAGCAATCTAGTAGTGATAGGATCTCCCTGTTGGCTGTGTCGTCGACGACGCTATCGATTCTTGGTAGGGGGAAGTCATCTTTTGGGCAATGCTTGTTCAGGGTTGTGAAGTCGATGCACATCCTCCATTTTACGTTTTTCTTTTTTACTAGGACAGTATTTGCCAACCATTCTGGATACTGTACTTCTCTGATGACTTTTGCTTTTAGTAACCTTTCAACTTCGGATTTTATTCCTTCTACTTTCTCATCCGACATTTTCCTCAATTTTTGCTTCCTTGGCTTCGTCTTTGGGTTTATGTTGAGGTTGTACAAGATTAGAGTCCTGCTAACACCCTTTAGATCTGTGGCTGTCCATGCAAAGACATCTTTATTTTTTCTTAGGAATGTTACCAGGTCCTCCTCTTCTTCGGGGGAGAAGTCTGCTCCGATCGTGACTTCTCTACCTCGATTCCTGGTTCGAGGGAGACTCGCTTGGTGTCTTGTGCTTGAATAGCTTGTTTTGCTTTTTCCGCTTTGAGTTGTGGTGGCCTCTTTTTGGGTGATTCTGTTTGAACCTCGTTGTTTGGTTGTTTCGTTTCTGTCTGCAAGAGGTTGACGTTTTTCTCGCCTGGAGTGATTCCTTGTTCGATGTCCCTTGCGACTTGCTGGTTTGCTAATACTGTGATTACTCCGTTTGAAGCTGGAAGTTTCATGCAGAGATATGCATGTCGGACAATGGCTTCGAATGTGTTAAGGAAACCCCTTCCGAAGGATAGTACATATCGATTATGTCAAAAGTGACTCGCTCCGTTCTGGGATTGCTCAAGTCCCCCAGGGTTACTGGTAATTCGATTTTTCCCAAGGCTTGGATTCTTTTTCCTCCGAAACCAATGAGTGGAGTTTCTGATGGTTGTAACAAGCTTCTGCTGATGTTCATTTGATCGAAGGCACTTGCGAAGATAATGTCGGCTGAGCTGCCATCGTCTATAAATATTTTTGTTAGTTCCCAGCGTGCCACGTTTGTTTCGATGACCATGGCATTAGTGTGAGGATAACATTGGAGCTTGAGGTCCTGCTTGGTGAAGGTTATTGGGATATGGGACCAGTGAGTTCTTATTACTGGGCCATCGGGTAGTATTGCGTGCACTCTTCTGAAGTACTCTTTTCTTTGCCTTTTGCTTTCAAAGTCGACTGAAGATCCTCCTGCTATGGGCAGGATCATTCCACGAGAGGGGATAGGACCCTTGGCAGGTGTTGGATTCGGTGTTGGAGCAGTTTGTATCATGGTTTCGTCTTTTCTTGCCGCGGTGGATTGGACTGAGCTGTGTGCTTGTTGATTTGGCTCTGACTGGGCTTGGTGCCATGCTAGTCGAGGTTGGTGGTATGTTGAGTAGGTTTCTGAATTTGTTGGAAGTTGTTGCTGTAGACTTTGCATACTATGGGGGGTGCACTGCCAAGAGTTTGTTTGATATGCCCACGCCGACCACACCATCAAGTATACCGACTACATCAAGCAAGATGAAACAATCATCAAGTCAAGCTGCACCAGCTCATGTCTTCGATGGACCAATTACTCGTAGCCGAGCTAAACAGCTACAACAAGAGGTGCACGCGCTTCTTTGTGAAATTCCATTTATTAATGAGAATTATATACTTCCTAAATCGTGCATGTTCCTATTACTCAGGCTCACCAAGGAGGATGACAAGGACACGAGGAGAACTACATCGAACCAGTTCGGTCTGGCAGAACTGTCATGAAGAAATAGTCATATCTTTTGATTCATAGAAGCTATGAAGGTCCATGAGTACTTGTTGGAAAGGTGTTGAAGTCAACTTTCTAATGCCATTAAGTTCCTAGTGCTTTAGAGCTCCCAGCTTGGCAGCCGAGTGCTTTTGGTGCAGACTGTTCAGAAGATCAATAGTCAGCCTGATATCTAAGTTTCCGTGAGAAACTGTATCACTCTACAATATTTCGTGAAGCATGCTACACATGGTGTGAAAGGTGATCAAATTAGCTTTCCAACGCATCTGGTCCTACGTCTTTTGGACATTCCTAGGCGGAGTTATGATCAAAACATTGAAGACCACTCCGAAGGCCAGAAGACACACGGGAAATTTACGACCACTGATAAATAATCAAGCCAGTTGGCCTTCCACCTTCTCACGTGGCTCTTTCAGTTCACATCTATTTTTGGGACTAATTGTTAGTATAAATACCCCTTATTTTGTAAGCCAAAAGGAAAAAGAAAACTTTTGATGAATTAAGATTATCCCAGTGATATTTGCAGCCGAGCTGCTTGAGTGTCTTACTCAACCCTTGTTCTTCCTTGCTCTTCTTGAACTTGTGGAGAGATCTCTCTGAGATCCACTAATTCGTGCTCTGCGGTTCCAGTAGGGCTGCCCCGTCTTGTGTGGATTAGCTCCGGTTGTGGTTCTGCGGTCGTTCGGAGATCGAGTCGAAGTTTTCGCGGTTTCGGTGTCTCTCTCCCCGTTGCTTGGTCACAACCAACCTTGGCCAGGTGTAAAGCCTTTTCAGTAAGTTACCCCCGTTACCGAAACCTACTGATGTGAAGATCGGGCCACCCTTCGCCGAACCAATTCGGTGCTTATCATTGTTTGAACTGTGCGACCTTGATTGTTGCTTTGGTTCATTTCTTGCTTCACCCTGATGGTTATGGGACATCTCCCTGTGCTATGGTCTGGGTTTTTGCCATGGAATTGGCAAAACCAAGATCGAGACTGGTTTTCTTATTGACCTCGTCCTCTTCTGCGGCCTCTGCCTCGTCCAACCCTTCCTCGTATGGGTGAGGGATTAAAATACTGCTTTGTTGCATTTGAGTCGTTACTGTGTTGCCCACTTTCGTTTTCTATGTTGAAGACTTGAGCTGGTCGGTTGTAGTTTTGCTTTTCGTATATGGGTTGTTTATAGTTTCCGTTTGCTTTTCTGAGCATGGCTCTTTCATTGATTCTTCTTCTATGGTCATCGTCTGATCTGCAGAACTTCTCCATTTCGTGAAACAGTTCGTGGAGGTTTCTTGGTATGTTTTTGATGAATTCCGACGCGCATGGCCCTGGTCCCAATCCGTGGATACATGCATCGAATGCTATTGAGTCTGGGATGTCATCTATTTGAGCCTTCAATTGGATGAAGCGTTTTAAGTATTGGTCCAATGGCTCTTTTTCTTCTTGTTCGCATGCGAAGAGATCTCCCGAGGTTAATAGTTGCCTGTTGAATCCTTGGAAGTTCTGAAGTACTTTTGCCTTGAGTTGTTCCCAGCTGAATATTGATCCTGGGCTTAGTCTTGTGAACCATGTGAGAGCCGATCCTTCACAAGCTATGATGAATGATTTGGCAAGAACTAGTTCGTTTCCTCCTGCGGAAGCCACAGCAACTTCGTAGCTCCTCAAGAACTGCCTTGGATCGCAGGTGCCATTGTATTTGGGCAACGTGATGGGATTGTACGAGGTTGGCCAGGGTGTATTTTGAAGGCCCGGGGGTAACGGTGAATTCGCGTTGTAGCTTCTGAAACTCGTGTTGTGGTTTGCTGTTTCGAGGGGAGACTCTCTTTCGGGCTCTGGAGTGGTTTCTTTGCTCGCGTTGAGCTCGTTTTGGACTTTCCTGAGCTCATTCTTAGCCTCTGCAATTTTTCGCTCTTTCTCAGTTTCTTTTCTTTGGTTCTCTGCTTCCTTCAATAGATTTTCTTTTTCTCGTTTGAGCCTCTCAATTTCCTGTAACAGTTGCTCGAGGCTGACTTCTTCTTGGTTTTGGGTGTCATGAGTAATGGCTAGCTCTACTGAAACTTGCGATTCATCGGTCTCTTTTTCATTTTCGTGAGCTTTTGAGGTCTGCGGATCGTCAGCCCGTTGCTTTTTCTTTGGTGGCATCGTGAGTTTTGATTTCGATCCTGACACGCGGACGGCGCCAACCGTTGTAACCCGGTTTTTCTAGTATTACAAACAGTGTGAAGAATTCGATTATCCTTCTGTCTAACCAAAACATCCTCCCGTACAGTTACTATTGACCCACTATTTATAAGGGGCAACCTCGTGTGTTTACATGACCGTTACTTCCCGCCAAAATCTTATAAACTATTGTAGCTTCAGACGACCGTTGCTTCCCGCCAACCTCCGCTCCAGCCTCGTCGCGGGAAGTGGATTCGTCTCCCTCTTTTTCCGTATCTTGACCTTGTGCGAGCTGGCGCTTCCTTGTTTCGAAGTCAGCTTCGCGGCCTGAGGCTTCAGTTTTGCACGCTTGACTTCTTCATCTTCACTTCTTCAGACCTGCTTGAATCTCTAGCCTCTTCGAGCTAGTTTCTTCGGATCTCTTATCTCCGTGTTTGGCAATCACGTCGAATTCCCTGCGAAGATAAAGAATATGTTTTTGACCACATCTGCTACCTGACCCCAAGGGACGTCTTCCCAACAAAATGCACGACATGCAACGTGGATGGGGCGGCGGTAGCAAATGGGGCCTCCCAGAAAAAAAACCAATATTTTTCGAACCTATTTGTGTTGACGGCAAAAAGAGTTTGTTGAGTTTTTTTTGGCACAGGGCGAAACCTTTTTTCGTGTGCCCGACAAAGGCACTCAGCTTTGCCACCAAGATTTTGATGTGTGTTGTTTGCCTAGTGTTACACTTGACAAATCCTTGGCTGAGTGTATACAAAGCAATGCTGAGTTTAATTGGCACTCGACAAACTCACAGAATTCGGTAGTGATGGGACGGCTTTGGTGTTGCACCAGGAAATCCCTAGAGGTGATCGAGTAAGTATCGATAACGTAACGTCCGAGACCGCTCAGGTAGACTTGTTCACAGGAGAGTGGGACAGTTAGGAAGGCTCACGTGAGACTCTAGATCATCGGTTCAAACTCCACTTAGCACGCACATGTGCATGTACATGTGAAAAGTCATATGACTTGTGATACGTGAATGTAGGGTACACAAGAGTCCACAGTCTCACGGCAGGAAGAGAGACTAGATATGGGGGATAGACGGATGTCTGATGGTGAATTTATAGCAAACATTGTGAATGATTCTTTGCTTGAGGAGTCCTTGGAGATGGAGGAAGCGGAGTGGGTAGATCCTTAATTTGGCATAGCCATGGCTCGTGATAATTTCCCAGATGATACATTTGAGAGGGATGTAGCAGAGGTGGATGTTATGATCTATCTGAGAGTTCAGCAGGTGAGGAATATGGTGGTGCTTCTGAATCAGAGGAATCTGAATCTGAAGAAGAATCCCCTCACGCCAACACTGTAGAGCGTTCCCGCCGCGCCAGCTGCAGTGACGAGGCCAAACCGGCTACCCAATACAAATAAAGCACCGGGCTGGTTATTATTATATTATTATTAAAAAAAGTTTAAAAACAAAGAAAAATCCCTTCCCGATGGTTCATTTTTTCAATTTTTTGGCACAAAACCATATAATGCTGGTTGGTGTAAATATTGGCTATTTCAACCTGTGCTAACTGGCAAGTACTAGAGAGATCATACTAGTTGGAAAATAGGTACCGCTAAAGAATGTTTCCCAACTGGTACTACGCCTCTTTCTCCAACAATGGTTGTTTAAAGTATGGCTAATAATAAAGCCGAGCTCTTGGCTATTACACAAGCCACATCACCTATTTAGAGCATCTTTGGGCCTTTGGATTCTAGAATCCAACTTCTAGGAATCCTGATAGGTGGAGCCAAAAAGTTGGCTTCACCTCCTCCCCACTATATATTAAAGTGCTCTCAAAATTGTCACGTTCCTACTAAGAAGCCATTATAATAAACGTATTTCTAAAACATCTTTAACTTTACCGAAGAAGCTGAGCCGGAGTCCTACAACACGAGGCCTAGCAGGGCCTGGACCGAGGGGACAGCAGTAGTCCAGGCATCCGTAACTCTCTATAGTACGTCACTTACTCTAATATATAACTTATTACTAGCTGTAAATGACAGTAGCTCTGGTTTTGACGTCGCCAAAAAGAGACACATCACATGCGGTTATTCCCTCCCAACAGTGCTCACACATCAGCACTGTCCTTTGAAGTTCAATGCCTTGTCTTTATGAGCAACAGTAATAATCTCACAATGGAATCCTACAGGATATAGCTATGGCTATATATAGCTAAGCCGGGGAAATTTTAAGTTTATTAGAGAATGGAGAAATTGTCTCCTTGTGATACTTTTGGGTATGCATGTCCTCTGGTTAGGTTGGGTGGGGCAAGTCAAATTGATTGACAGGTACTCCCAAGACATTATTACTTTTTTATACAAATATATTGAAGTTGCTATATGTGTAATCGTTCTTAGGGTGTGTTTGGCATGGCTTATGGGTTTTGGCTTATTCAGTGCTACAGTACCATAAGCCAAGGAAAAGCCAAGTAGCTTATTTGGGCTTATTCCTTCTTGATCAAAAGTACATAGATTCAACAGCTTGTGGGAGTGAATTCAACAGGACAGATTAAAAGAAGGATCTGTCGTCGCTGAGCCCATAGACTGCCTGTTGCCCCATGGATATTCCAACTTCCTTCGATCCATAAACAATTGTGGTTCTAGGTACCATTGCATCAAGCAACTAATTTAATAACTATATACTTAGATCCCATTTGGATACCCTGGTTCAAAAAAAATTAACAAGCCAAACTTTAGTCACTTGGTAGCTAAAGATCCTACAAGCTAAAACATTCCATAGTACTACAAATTGAACTAGTTATTTGACCTAGAAAGGAGTGGTTGATATTTATGGTCATCAGTTCGCACTCAATCATAGTACAACCACAACCACGTCACTAAGGCAAATTACATTTACTCATCTAAATATTGAAGCATATATATGGTCTCCTCCTAAGATTACAAAAGAGCTTCTAGCCCTAAAGTCTGTACTAAACTAGCTTCGGGGAGAGATTTAAACAGGGCCAGTGTAAGGAAAATGGTCCTAGGCCATAGTTTGTGATTTTGGCGATTGATTGACAACATAATCATTGGGACTAACAATTTGTCGAGATGATATTTGTAGGTCCCAAGGATATTTTGGAAGCCATCCAAATGCCTATATAACCAATATCCAAATGATGGTTATCCAAACTGAAGCCATCCAACTCACGTAGAAAAGGGTCCTTAGTCATATTCAAGGACAACCAAAAGATGGCAACGAAGATAGAAGAAAAGACCCGCGAAGAAGCAATGAAGAATTGCAAAACGCAGAGGCGTCGACTAAATCGATGGTGGCCCGTCGAATTAGTCGATGGTCCATCGAATTAGTCGATGGTGATTGAAGACCGGTGTGCGTTCGTCTCTGGTGGGCACCGACTGAATCGATGGTGTGTCCGTCGAATTAGTCGATGGTCCATGGAATTAGTCGATGGTGACTGAAGACCAGCGTGTGTTCGTCTCTGGTGGGCGACGACTATTTCGACGGAGTGCCTGTCGAATTAGTCGATGGTGCAAGTAGCCGTTGGAGTTCAAAGATTCAAAGAAAAAAGGGGGCGACGACTAAATCGATGGTCCCTCATTTGCACCCATCGAATTAGTCGACGGTACACAGAAAACTGGCAACGGCTAGCAACGGCTAGTTTCTTCGGTTGGGGCTGTAAATAAGAGGTGGCCCGGCCATTTGAAGCGAGCTTGAGCTCAGGGAAGATATTGGCAAGTGTTCTACACATTCTTAAGTGCTCAATCCACCAAAGTGCTAAATAGAAGATCTAGGTGATTAGCAAAGTGCTTAGTGCTAGTCTAGACCCTTTAGCGCATCTCTTAGGTGCTTAGCCTAGAGTTTAGCGAGGTTTGCATACCTCTTTGCTTACCGGTGCTTGCACGCACCAAGTGTTGTAATCCCGGGCTTGTAGTCTTGCGAGACCCTCCAACCGAGTTTGTGGAGAGGCCGCCGGTGCTTGTGCAAGGGAGGAGAGGTCCTTGGCGTTTGGCCGAAGCTCTACCAAGTGGAGGCGGCGAGGAGCATCCGGGGAGGGACAAGCGGAGACCCACTTGCGCGCGGAGTTACTCGACCGAGGAGTTTATGCCCTTGCGCGGGCATTCCCTTTGAGAGGGGCTCCAACAACGAGGACTTGTGGAAAGCTCGTGAGCTTTCCGATACCTCGGTAAAAATCGCCGTGCCGGGAGTTTGCTCTTCTCTACCCTTTAAGCTTCCGCATTTTATACTTGTACTACTTTCCGCATTTACCTTTCCTAAACTTGCCATGCTAGTATAGGATTGGACCTAGGGTGCAAAACTTTGTAGCGGTAGAGATAGCAACACATAGAGAAAACCTAGAGCACATTTAGATAGAAATTGAAATAGGTTTTCATATATGCAATTAGAGCCTTAGTTTTTAGAGACACCTAATTCACCCCCCCTCTTAGGGTGTCACGGTCTCTTCAATTGGTATCAGAGCCGGAGCTCGTTTTTGGACCTCTAGCTTCACCGTTAAATGAGCAAAATGACATCTTTAGAGGGAGGAAGTGATATCGGTAGACCTCCACACTTTGACGGCACCAACTACCCCTATTGGCATATTCGTATGTCAAGTTTTTTAGAGGCAAAAGGACTAGGTGTTTGAAGAGTGACAAATGATGGGATACAACCTCTCACTCGGCCCGAAAAACCCACCAAGGCCGATGGGAGGGAATTGCAACTCAATGCTATTGCTCGCAATTCAATTCTTGAATCTTCGAGCATGAATGTGTTTAATCAAGTATATGATGAAAAATGTGCCAATAAAATTTGGAAAAAGCTTAAGGAACTTCATGATGGCACAAGTGATGTGGATCAATCAAAAGTATGACTTGATTAAGCGCAAATTTGATTCTTTTGAGATGTTGCCTAATGAATTAGCCAATGACATGTATTCTCGACTAAATGTTATTGAAATAGGTTTTCATATGTGCAATTAGAGCCTTAGTTTTTGAGACACCTAATTCAACCCCCCTCTTAGGGTGTCACGGTCCCTTTAGCCAGATTACAAGAAGGATCCCACGCGCGCTAAGGCGCCCAAGGAGCACCGCACCCTTTGAGACATTTTCTAGACGCGTATTTGTATTTGAGTTGACGGCTTTAGAAACCACTGCCATTCTACTGCAAATTGTGATTTCAGCTGCGGGTGGCTATTCAGCAGCATAAATGACATTTGACCTCCCAAGCATCGTAACCGTCCGCTAGAACAAATGGTGGTATTTGTGTTGGCGAGTAACATAAGTGCCCACACTTGACAGACAAAAAGCTCAAACTACTTCACACTTTACCCGTAGGCAAGCAGCAAGTTTTTGTTGTCCACCCATAACATCTACACAGCCATCATGCGCATCACAACCACAAGTACCACGACTTTTCCTCACCAAATATAAGTACATGCAGTGTAGAGGATTTGAACTAGCGGGATCTCTCGTCTCAGGCGTAGCACTCTTACCTTCTTAAGCACATTTAATGTACCCATATATGAGATGGTGACTTCACTTCTCCAAATCTAATGCGTATTTAGCACTATATTCAAATTTAATTAGAAGTTTCAGTCAAGTGATGCATGTGTCCCACCATCAAATTTGGCGGCAGTCATGTGTCAAATCCACTAATCCAGCAATGGTGGCCCGTGCGGCTCCGCCGACACCCGGCAGTGGGCCTTGCCACCATCTGCGCCACTCGGAATCGAATGAGGAAGAGAAATCAGCAGTTCCTTTTAGCAACCACACACACATGTATTAGTGATCAGACGAAAAACGAATAATACAAATACCAATACAGCTTAGAAGGACGACACAGGAGGAGAACCTCTGTTGCAGTGAAATTGCATTTACAAAAGATCGAAATCCTCACGCTCACCGTCACCCATCGACTTCAATGCGCCGTCGTCACAACGCCGGCCGGATAATGCAACAAGAACCGGGGCAACACCATTACGCCACCACCGTGGCAATCCAGCGAACCAACAGTAGCTGGCAATGGCATCCCCGGCCAAGCATGCATGCAATGCAAACGTACGTCGCCTGTCGGCCGCCGTACCCTTCGTAGCAGCGTGTCGCACCGGGACGGACGGTGGTGCGCATACAATGAACTTAAGTGATCTGATGCCTCGTGTCGACAAGCGGAGACGTACGTGCAAACCATAAATCGTCATTACTGGACTGGCGAAGGGTTGGGTCGTTGGGAGGCGCTCACGAGAGGATTAGTTGATACTTCCTCCGTTTCAAATTATTATTCATTTTAGATGTCATTTTGAGTGTTTAAGTTCATGGCCTTGAGTGTATAAGTTCATGGCCTCATCCATGATTCTAAACATATACTTGTCTAAATTTATAGCATATTTAATTAATAAATCTAGTAAAAAAGCTACTATGACTAATCATTTAGAACGGAGGAAGTAGTAACTGGCGTAGTACGGTAGTACCAGTAGCTTGGACGAAGCATATGGCAACAGAGAACTTCTTTTCTAAGGGGTCGTATTGTATAAAAATTAGCGTAGTGATGAGTACTTACAGCCCAAGTTAAATGATGACCTTGCTGAAAAGAAAATTACAAAGAAATATTCTCGTCTTCTTCCTTAGCTTGTCTCTTCTTAACGCACAACAACACCAAGACCACAATATAATTCAAGCTTAAATGGTGGGCGCTTGGGTGGAGGAGACAATCTTATGTTGCCACCGATCCAAAAGCAGGTGGACCAGAAGCACAGGCCATGGCCCACTGACGCCAGCATAAACGAAGACAACTGGGAAGGAAGGACTAGGGAATGCGATAAATTCCCACCAAATCACAACGTACGGTAGAGGACTACTGGCCTCTAGTATGTGTCCAAGGAAACCAAACCCTAGGCTACCAGATATAGACTATACCGATTAAGCGGACATCCTTATGTGCTTACAGTGCCAAAGACATCCTTATGCAAGGGACTAACAGACACTACACAAGATTATCACCACCGGTTTTGACTCATCCTAACCGAAAAAGTCGACAATGAAAACAATGTTTTCACGGCCGGCAGTGAAAACGAGACATAAACTGATGGTAAAATCATTTTAAAAACCATGTAAAAATTAATAAATAGGTCAAAATAGTTTTTTTTATACCCAAGCTATCTCCACACAATCGGCTAATAAACATCCAATGGCTACAATTTTCACACTTGTAAATTACTTGTAAACACAAAAAAAAAACGAGCTACCAAACCTGTCATGCTGAATTGCTATGAACAAAACACAAAGCTCAAGATCATTTAATAAAGAAGCTAACCAGTGACTCAATTGAACGGCTATAGCAGACTGATTAGGCAATTAAACTAACAAGTGTATTACTGTAGCAGGAAAGTGACGTTACATGCAAATTAGCACTTGCTCACCTGCACTTCTTACCTGAACAGCACGCTACGAAAGCTGGGCTTGAATGTTCAGCATCCTGTTTCTTTTTTTTTTTTTGAACAGGAGCATCCTCCTGTTTCTAGCTGCTTGCTCAGGCACCAGCGTGTGAGCCGGCCTGGACTGACGGGTCTTTGGGCCGCGTGCCGCTGCAGCTTGCTGCCGATCGGGCCGAGCGCTCAGGCCACCGCTGATCTTGCTGCACGAGGAATTTTTTTTATTTTTATATTTTTTATTTTACGTTATTTCAAAAATATATTCCTGATAAATTTTTTTACAAGTTTGTCATCCTGCCGCCGTTTGGTCCGGCGATAACCACATACCGCCGTTTGGTCCGGCGATAACTAGCCTGGACCGAGGCCCATGAGACATATCGCCGGATGAAACGGTTATAACCGTTTCATCCGGCGATAAGTGCTACCGCCGCGATGTAGCGGCAATAGCCAGATGGAAGGGCGGTAATGCCTATCGCCCGGCGGATTGGGTGGGCCGGCATACCGCCGTTTGAACCGGCGATATGTTGGCTTACCGCCGTTTGAACCGGCGATATGTTGTTTTTTTAACAAAATTTTTTTTTTGCATTATATAATGGTTCATAATGCTATGAATTTGAGTTTTGCTTTTTATAGACTAGTCCTATAGGTTTTCTAGTAATAATAATTGAAGAAGTCGAGGGTTCAACTTAATAAAGTTTTCTAGTAATAATAATTGCTCATAAGTCATGCATAGCCTTTTCAGTGTTTCATGTGAACACATAGACACGCATACAAACAGTGGGAGAGACAGGGAGGGAGAGAGATCAGTACAATGGCATGAGCGGTACCTCTAATTACTAACCTATAGGTTACCGTGCCTACGGATAACATGCCTTAGGTAACGTAAAATGACAATAGACAACGAACAATCTACTGGGTGGAGCGAAGAAATTTTTCCTTCTTGTTCCTTCCATCGCTTGTGGAAGATTGTGCAGGCTCCTTGTACCGATTCTTCTGTTCCTCCGCTTCCCTTTTAAACTGTGCTTCACGAGCTTGGAATTGTTCCTCTTGAATCTTGAGGGCCGCCTCTCTCTGACCTAACTCAGCTCGCCGTCTCTTTAGCTCATCTTCTTTACCCTTTAAACGGATCTGTTGTTGTCGAACTCGCCTTTCTTGTTCCTCTCTTGCAAGACGTGCTTCCTCCCGAGCCTGAGTGTGCCTTGCATAGTATTGTCCTTTGGTTTCAACTTCGTTCAACGAAACCCTTCCTAGTGGACGTGTGTCGATCCATTGCATGAATGTGCAAGCCTGAATATAAATTAGTGTTTACTTGGATTAGTTAAGGGAACAAAAAAGACAACAAAAGATATTAGAAATGAAAGTACCTTGAAATCATCATCTATGTCAGGACACTTGAAGAACCTACACCCTTTCTT
Source organism: Digitaria exilis (assembly GCA_015342445.1). Taxonomy (NCBI): domain Eukaryota; kingdom Viridiplantae; phylum Streptophyta; class Magnoliopsida; order Poales; family Poaceae; genus Digitaria; species Digitaria exilis. The sequence continues at coordinate 1,276,715 of JACEFO010002599.1, forward strand.
GCCTTGAGGTAATGGGTCAGTCCAAACTTGCAGCCATGTACGGAAGCCGCAATGGCATTTGGGCTGCTCATTCCATGGAGGAATCGCATTCGGGTCATCCCTCCATGTCGACATAGATATGGTTGTTCAATGCGCACTGGGTGCATTCATCGTTGGTGGTAGTGTGTGTTATATAGAGCACGAACGTGTTGGTCCATGGACTACGTCTATCGTACTAGTTTAGTGAAAGCTGCATAGTCCAAGGAATCCGATGTTGTTGTCCCCGCAGTGGATGGTAGCTGTAAGTCATTATTAATGTAGAAGAGCCTTTTCATTTAATTTGTTGTTTTTGTTGCTCTAGTTGAAGACATAAATGTTGGAGGGCTGGTATTTGTAGATGCCAAAAGTCTTTGGTGATAAGGCATAGTGTTGCGTGGTGTAGTACCACGTGATTCTTCCATGCTACTTTATTTAGACTTTTCAGTCTACGACCTTTATAGAGTGTACGGTATGCAGTCACGTTTATAGGAATCGCATGATGTGATGGATCAAAGGACCAACGTTCAACGTAGATGAAACCACAATTATTAAACACAGTTGCATGTACGAAGAAGTAGCCATGCATACAAAAGACTAAAGCACGGTGATCATAATGACTAGATGCGCCCACGCTTTGGCGCCCCTCTCCTGGCACGTCTCCCCGCAGCCTGTGCCGCTCTGGTATGGTGCCGCGGGTACGTCAGTGGGTCCGGGGGAACTATGTCACGACCTGGCCGACGACCTGCCTCAGGAAGTGGTGTCAGATCCTCCTGCGTGGCCCCCTGCGTCGGTACTGGTGCACCACTAAGCTGTGAAGGGCCAACAACGTCATGTGAAGGGCCACTGCCGTAGTACTGCTAAACCCACTCCTGGTTGTCGAACTGGCCCATGTCCTCGTCTACGTCGTCGTCGTCGTCTGTCCCACCAATGTCTCGGTACTCTGCTTAAACAAATAAATGTCAAATATCTAACATAATAGATGCTTGCTATCGTAGTTGTGACACGTTGTTTGATACATACCTAAGTTGGTCATGGGTCGTAGACGAGACGTAGATCCGGCCCCGTATGCACCCATAAGAGAAAAAGACGACGAGCCTGCAAGTACACCAACAAGGGTTGCGCATTGCATATTTAGTTTGAAATTGTATTGCTATTATAAGTAAGAAAAGCTATCTAGTATGTATGGTGTACCTGGATATGGCGTGTACATGGGTGGAGGACGACGAGGTGACATGGTCGTGGTAACAAAGGGTGCCGGATGAGGCGCACCCCATGCCGTGGCGGAGCTGTCCTGTCGTGTACCCGTACCTCCATACGCTCCCGGACATGGACCACGAGATGGAAGGGTGGTGTCGTCACTACGACAAGTGACGGCTCGGCGAAACCGACCGCAAAGGTCAGCAATCTTCTTGTATGCGCTTAGGTGTTGCGCGTGCGTCATGTCGGAGCAATGAGCAAGGCTCGACGCAGCCTCTGCCTCAATCCCTTGTATGACATCGTACTACAGAGAATAAATAATGTGAAAAGTTAGATATAATAACTCAAAGGAAATATAAGTTCAAGTAAGAAAACATACCGCTACCGCGAAGTTCTGGTCCCTCGCAAGGGGGTACGTGTCAGACAGCTGCGCCATAGCCATAGGCGCCTCTGGAGGAACATGCACCATGCGCGTGCGCGTCCTCGGAAGGTACCACGATAGGTACCGAGAGAACGCCTCGTCCGTGTGTGGACGGTTCTCCAAGACCAAGTCGTCCAAGGCCTGGTCCCAGGACTGAACGAACGGGAGGACCTTTGCCGCCCATAGTGACCCTAGAGCCTGACCCTGACGTGTCCACCTGGAATAATACAAATAAGACAGGCTATATGTACTGTTCTTTTTTAGAAGATATTATAAGTAACATACAGATCCATACCTGTGCACGTGTGCCTGAACTGAGTGTGTCACGGGAACGGGAAAGTCCTGGTGGAGGCCGAACTGTCTCATGACTCGGTGCACGTGGTACTCCTCAATGTGGATGTCGTAGATGATTGGCTTCCTCGTCATCCAGTACTGCTGGTCACGTAGGCACAAAGAAGAAAGGTCGTTCGGTGCTCGTGCAGCAACATCGGCAGGACTGTACGGTGTCCACCTCACGTCATTGTCCACAAGGGCGTCGAACTGACCAACGAAGTCAGGGTATGACTTCTTCGTCTGCACGCTGACCCAAATAGGCTGCGGAAAAGAAAATGATTGTTGTGAGCATTTTACTATACAAATTGACAGTACAAATTGACAGTTAAAATAACTAAATCAACATCACATACCTTCCTGAGGCACCACAACGAACCCATCGTAGGCATGTCAAGCTCATCGTGGTCTGGGGACAGATTAGTGTACAGGTCCAAGTTTATCAGGGGCCGGCCCACGGGGAACCGCTCGTAGGACCAGAGCTGTAGGAGCATGGGGCACCCAACAAAGATGGGCTCGTCTGCTGAAACCTTCATGACACACTTGCAAAGGCCCCTGTACGTCGCGGCCAACACAGCCGAACCCCAGCTGTACTGTGGCATATCGTCAAGTGGGGCATCTGCTATCGCCCTCGCCACTGGAAGGAGGTGCCTCGGACACGAGTCACCCTGGGAGCTACAAAACATGACCCAGCCAAACAGCCACAGTAAGTAGGCCTCAAAGTGCCTAGCGACTGTAGCGTCGTCTGCGTCGTCTCTCATGTACTCGGCCTGCATTAATATATCACTTAGTTAGTCCAAGAACTAAACAATATCTCACATGACATATTCAATTCACTGTTACATACACTGAACTGCAGGAGCCACCTCTTCGTCGGCCCGTGCGTGGAAACGAAGGTCCGGTACGGTGGGGCGCGGGCGTTTCGCTGAACACCCGCAAAGCGAGCCAGAAGCTCGTCACGCCACGAAGCTGGCACGTCATGTGCGCCCACAGCTCGGCCCGCACAAGGCAGCCCTAAAAGCATAGCCGCGTCCTGTAGGGTAGGAGCCATCTCACCTACCGTGAAGTGGAACGTATGCGTCTCCGGACGCCAACGGTCGAGAAGTGCCGCGATCAGGGACATGTCGAACTGAAACCGTGTGCCCTTGTCCTTGGGACGACGGTCGGGATCGACCATGTCTCCCTCAACCAGCCGCGCGAGCGGCAGAAGACCTGAAGCTCGTAACCTGCATCGTGAAATATATATCAGATTGCAATATAAGAGTGACTAAACCATTACAGTGACTACTGAAATAACCCTTACCTAGGAAGCCAGCGAGGGTCTATCGGCATCGTCGCCATGGGAACACGTGCCCGAAACTTGGTCTGGCTAAGGCCACGGACGGCAGCCGCATACGATCGGTGCTGCTTGTCGACCTGAGCGTCCAGCAGCTCAGGAGTCGCCATTTCTACAAGATTAAATTATTAGAAAGCAACATAACAGTGTATAATATGTAAAAAATGGCATAACATAAGAAAGCATAACAGAGAATAATATGCAAAAACACTTAGTAGGTACAACATAGTTCTTGACACTTAGTAGTTACAACATAGTTCTTACCACTTAATAGTTACAACATAGTTCTTCACATAACATAATAATCCAAACACTTAACATAAATAATTATAGATACGCCAATGTTCAGTATTAAATTATACATAGCCTCTTAACATTACATGAGCCCATCATTTGTCAAATGACGACCACGACGACTTGCAGTCTGCGTTGAAGGACCTGGAGCACTTCCACTTGGACCGGCCTGATTTGTGGATGGCCCGTAGGTTAAAGCCGTGCAATTCTTATAGTTGTGACCCGTCTCATGGCACTTCGAACAGATGCGCACTACAGGACCTGCTTCAGATCGATCCATGTTGTTTCGGATACGTTTTTTCTGCCGACGCCCAATACCTTGAATCATCTCTGGATCCGGGTCTGGAATATAAGTTTCATTATGTCCAGGGTCAGTTATGAAGTCTCCCAGTATACGGAATCCATAAATCTCACGCCACCAGGTGTTCCAAATTGTTTCCTTCATGAAGTAATTTGAGACAAACATACGAGGCTGCAAACCCCCTGCCTCGAAACATGCAGCAATAACATGTGTGCATGGCAGGTGATATAGCCTTGGCTTTTGACATGAGCAAACACAACCATCATTGCTGAGAACACACTCATGTATGTGCTTCTCACGCCTGCCTCCCATCCGACCTTTGTCCCTGCATGTAATCTCATAGCGACGTTCCACTGCACCAACTGGACAAACCCGGTGCAGATAAGCCTTTTTAAATGCTTTCTCCATGTACTCAGTAATCTTGTAGCCATAAGTTATCTGACTATTGCGCATATCTTTATCTGCCACCGCGAATCGGTCCATAAAATACTTGCAGGTGCGATATAAAAAGAACTCAACAATCCCCACAAGGGGTAGTCCTCTTACACCACGCAGCACCCAATTATAGACCTCGGCTAGATTTGTAGTCATTATACCATACCGAGCCCCTCCTTCATCATATAGTAAAGCCCATTTCTCTTTGGGCTCATGTTCAATCCACTGCGAGAATGTCTTAATTTGCCTTCTTGTTTTCCTCCTGACATTTGGGCCATCCAAGCCCACGTCTTCAAGGGAGATGAGGTCGTCCTCCTCCGTATTGATAGCTATCTTCGCTAGCTCAGCTGTTTGCTTCTTTGTGAGCTCATCTAGTTTCTTCCACAACAAGTTGAATTTTCTCTCCTGATTCTGGCTGCATAATCGCTTAAATAGGGTCATAAGGGTCTTGTTTTTGAATTGGCTGTGAAAGTTTGCTCCCATATGCCTCATGCACCACCTGCTCTTTATGCCCGGCCATTGTGGAACCCTACGACGCTCTTGGTTACCATTTTGCATGTCATCGATTGCTTGTAAGATGCCCTTATGCCGATCATGAATCAGACACACATTGGCTACATCTCTGACAACCATTTGCTTCACCCTTTCTAGAAACCAATACCAACTATCTCCAGATTCTTTCTCAACAAAAGCAATTGCCAAAGGCAACAACTGCCTATTACCATCACATCCAATGGCTATGAGAATGGTGCCTTTATATCTTCCTGTTAAAAATGTCCCATCTATACAGATTACTGGTCGGCAGTACGGAAACGCCTCAATGCAAGCAGCCAAGGCCAAGAATGACCGTTGGAGCACCTGCTTCCCAGGTTTCTGGATGCAAGGATATGTTTTCAAGTCATAGAAGCTTCCTACATTTCGAAGGCATATAGTTTGCAACAACGCCGGCAAGTTATGATATGAAGCTTCATACGTGCCCCACCTCATCTCAAGCGCCTTTTGCTTCGCTCTGTAAGCTTTGTTATAGCTAATTTTATATTTGAACTCCTCCTCAACAGCACAAATAATTGACTTCGGCTCATAGCTAGGATTCTCCACTATCTGAGCGTACATGTAGTTAGCAATAAAGGCAGCTGTCAGGTTGCGGTGCCTTGATGCTAATTGCTCAAGCTCGCATGTGTGATCTACCACAATCTTGACCTGCCAGAAATCCTGCCACTTGCCCTTGGACGCGTACACCCTGAACGGGCATTCGCTTCTCACACAACGAATATCATATGTTTGCGGACTGCTCTTGAGCACTTTGAACTGTCTTTGCAAAGATAGAGTGGACCAACGTTTTATTGCTTCTTTCATATTATTAGCATTAGCATACATTGAACCAACGCAGACCTCATTCTCCCTATACTCCCATTGCACCGCTTCACCATCATTTACATTTAGCCTCGAAAAGTCATACCCGTTCCAGTTCTGCGGGACAGAATAATCATCTTCATCGTCTGAAGATGAATCATCCACTGCATGCTCTTTACCCTCCCTCTGAAACTCATTGACTATGCAGGGATTGTCTTCACTCTCATCAGCCTCGCCAGTTGCTTGACGAGGTTCCTGTGAGCCATCTCCATCTTCAGCTGGTTCATGCATCGTATCCGGATCTTCATCAGGTTGTCCATGCATCGTCTCCGAATCTTCTAATACTGCATCCCTAGGGCCTCCATTTTCGTCAACTGCTTCAGTACTGATTGTAGCCTTTTCGAACGCTTGCACAAATAATACCAGAGGTAAACCTCGACTAGTGGTTAGATTCACATAGTTCCTCCAGTTTTGGGTGCCTTGAAGTGGCAATAACTCCCAAAATACCGGTTCTCTCCGATTTACAACGGCCATGATCGAAATCTCATGTTGCTCTCGATTAAGTCCGAAAGCTTTAAATAGCCAATTGCAGATTGAAACCCAAGTCCTCTCTCTTGCTCGGGGTACTTCCTTTCTGAAGGAACTAAAGTCTGACAAATCTACCCCTTCAGGACCATATCTAACATCCCCAGACCCATAGAACACTTGAAAAGGTAATCTTTCTGACATGCCTGCCAACACAATTGACACCGATTTCTCAAACTTAGATATTTAATCTGGGGGCAAAAAGGTTTCGTTCAAATAAATTTAGTCCACCTACTCAAATATTTTCTAAAGAATCCTAATATAACTACACAAACTAAACAAATATTTCTGTTCATAAAATTCACTGAATAATATTTATATGTATAAATAACTACTATGTTCCTAATTTTACTGACTACTATTTCTATTCAAATAATTTTTCCTATTAAAATATTTAAGTGCAAAATATTTCTAATTTTATTGAATACTATTTCTATCTATCTAAACTATTTTTTATTCTCACAAATTAAACTAAACTATTTTTTGAATCTCACAAATTAAACAAGGCAATAAGCCTAAATTATTTATTCAATACAATTTCTATCTAAGCTTCTATTTCTATATAAAACATTTAACTTCCAAATATTTCTAAACAACCTTTTTCGATCTATCTAAACTAGGCTAAAATTTGGATTTGTATTGGACTAGTCTATCTAAACTATTTTTTCTATGTATCTAAAATATTTCTATGCAAAAAACTAACTAATATTTTTATCTACAAAGACATAAAATTACAATTTATAGAGATATAGAGATTTAAAAAAAATACCTAAACCAGAAGACAGATCTAGCAGAGCAGCACCCCACCCTTCCCCTCCCCTCCCCTCCCCTCCCCTCTCCTCTCCTCTCCTCTCCTCTTTTCTTCTTTTTCTTCCCCCTCTCTTCTTCTCTTCCTCTCTTCTTCTCTTCCTCTCCTCTGGTCACCAGCGCGCGCGCTCTCTCTTCTGGCTGCAACGGGCTGGGAGAGCTGCGGCGCGGCGATTTATATCGCCTGGGCTCCTTCCGCCGGATGAAACGGCGGTAGGTTCGCCTACCGCCGTTTCAATTGGCGATAAGCGGTGGGGCCTAGGCGCCAGCAACTTACCGCCGGTTCATCCGGTGGCATTTAATTCGTCCCTCTGCCTACCGCCGGATGAAACGGCGATAGGTACCTGGCCCATCGAGGCCCACCAAATATCGCCGTTTCATAAGGCGGTTAGTTATGCCGCCGGCCCAGACGGCGATTTTTATGCCTATCGCCATTTCATTCGGCGGTAGGCTCCTATCGCCGGACCAAATGGCGACAGGGTGACAAATTTGAAAAAAAATTTATCAGGTATATATTTTTGAAATAACATAAAATAAAAAATATAAAAATAAAAAAATCTCCTGCACGAGCACACGCCTGGGCCGCGCCACTCCCGTGTCGCCATCAAGTGGGCCGTGTCGAGCTGGGCCGTGTCGCTGCTGGGCCGCGCGTCCCGTGTACCGCGCGCTACTGCCGCTGCCTTTCGCCTCCACGCTCGCTCGTCGGATGGGCGATGGCTGGGAAGACTAGTATAAGAACAGAGAGAGGTTCTCGAAGACGAAGAAACACGATACAAACTTCTAACTCTAAATTACTTCCTCAAAACTCCAGCCATAAATGCGCACGAACAAGCTCTAGCAGACCTAGGAGTAGATTCGAAAATTTTGGATGAAATAAAAAACCCTAACATGAATAACTTTCAAGGAACCAAATCCATGAGGGATTTGAATAGGAAAATTGCAAACCGAGATTCGGAGCCAAACAAATTTTACGAGATTTGAAGCCAAACGCCAAGAACACAAGAACCCCAAAAATAAGTCCAAAATGATAAATTTGAAAACGATTAGACACGTACGGCTTACCACACCCTTTTCTCAGGCCGCCTTCGTGCCCCACCTCTGCTTTCCAATTGCCATACCAATGTCCCTTTCGTATTTCTTCCAGTCAATTTTGTCTATTTCCCTAATGGATCTAAACCATTAGGGTAATTACCGTTTCTCTTGGTGTCAAGTGGCATTTGTACATCATTAGATTTGATGTGGGATTATCACAGCATAGTAAGCCAATTGCAATAAAAGGATCCTTAACTACGACATGTTAATTAGTAGACCCTAAGTCATTTCACTAGTTAGACCCAATACAAGGATCCTTCCACTAGCGGTGATCTGTGTATTCATTCCTTTCACAAGGAGTGATATTATCGTCACCAAGGGCTCGTTTGGTTGCTCTGGATTGGGCCCCTAAATCAATTCCAAGATGGAATGGTTCACTAATTTGTATAACCTTGAAAAATTGGAATGGTTCCTACGTAACCGAACGGACCTAAAGCAGAGAACAGACAAAATAATTCAAGCACTGGTACGATGATTGTTGATAAACAATAAACTGATAGTCCGATACAGTGTACATCAGTACTGCTAGTATATAATAAATTTCTCACACACACTCTTAGGATATTATTATAACAATGTTCAGCACTCCGAACAAGAAGCACACTGCAGAACACCACGATCCAGACAAGCAGCACATCAGGCGAGCATGCACAGGAATTATTACGGCAGAGGCACATCACACTAGTGCCTTTCACCTTCTCTTTTGATAACTCACATGAACACATAGACAAGAAGACTAACTCCAACATATATCACGATAGACAAGCACAAGATCTTCCATTTATTCAATAGCCAAATAGCTTGGCAACTTAGCATCACCAGGCCGAGCAAATACCATCTGCATGTGGCAGACACATAAAGCAGTGGACAACACATGTAGAACATAACTATTGTTAATTATGTAGTGGGGTTAATGTGTGCATACCTGGTAGTCCATAATTGTGCGTGATTTGAACGTAGCCGCACAATATGTTAAATAATACTCCCAAGTACGGATGAATGTTTGATCAAAGCCCAGGGCAGAAACTTTTCTGAAAAAAACAAACAGGATGCCACTATTTGAGTAATGTAAAAATAAAGAATTTATATGAGAGAGTATAAAACAGAATACTACCACTTCGTAAAAGTAAATAATGCATAGCTTAATTAGCTTGAGATTCAGGGCTTGTATTTACTTTCTGTTGGCCAGGAAATTGTCCCTCCAGTGCATCAGAGTCGGGTAGTAATGGTCCCCAATATTCTCAAGGTGTTGTACGCTGCAAAGGTGTACTCAAGAAAGAGTTAATTCTTGGAGGTCTTAGTTATACAATAGCTATGAAGCATAGTTGAGTACATACCAGAGGCTTGATGCTTTAGTCATGGCAGACACAACCCGGGATAAAGAAGGTAGACAGCCACCTGGGAAGATATATTCCTTAAGGAACTCGGGCCTCAGCCTCATTTTGTCGTACATTTCCTCAGGGATCGTGATGAACTATGAATATAAATTTGTTCTGGAGATGAAATAAAATTAGTTGTCTGATGAAATTGTTGCTCACAATCATATGATGGATCTGTCTATGATTAAATATATGCGGCTAATGATGCACCTGAAGGACAAATAGGCCATGCTCTGCCAAATGGTACTCACAGCAGCCAAAAAATTCATCCATGTACTCATGCCCGACATGTTCAATCATCTCACTAAATGAGAAACAAGGAATAAAACACATTTGTCAGATCAACAGATGGTTCATCAGTTCCCTAATCACTCATTTAATATGTCTGCAGTACTACTGCTACTCACCAGCTTATAATCCTGTCAAACTTCTGGCAAGTTGGTATTTGACGGTAATCGCAAAGGAGTAAAGTTATGAGATCCTACATATACACAGTGGATCAGTTTTTTTATGCCTCCCCCCCCCCCCCACCCCAAATGCTGGTATAAGTTGGAGTCACTGACCTCTAATCCCGCTTCTTTCACCTTTTGCTTAGAGTATTTCAGTTGCTCCTCAGATAACGTGATTCCCGTGTACTTACAACCAGTTTTCTTCACCAAACGTATTGCTAAAGTGCCCCAACCACTACCGATATCAAGAACATGGTGCCACGACTCCACCTTAGCCTTCATTTCATTGGATTCAATACAATATCAAGACATCATCAGTTCATGTTGAGATCACCTCAACATATACATGTTAATAAATGGTTCAAGCAAGCATCATGCAGATTGACCATTTTACCTTACTAATTAGACTGTCAAGTTTACGTAGCTGGGCTGCTTCTAAACTTTCATCCTCCGCCTACCATTAGAACCAATATCTATTAAGCCATCTCAAGAGTATACTATTATTCACAGAACTACAATACATAATTTACTTGTATGAGGAAAAACAAGATTAGCAAACCTTGAAGATACCAGAAGAGTAGGTCATTGATGGATCGAGATAAAGGGCAAAGAAATCATTACTCTGCACCCAAATATTTCAATTCAGATTGAAACAAAATATCTGTTAATACTTCATCAGTTCTTTTTTTTGTCAGTTCTTTTATACTATGGGAACCAACAATTCGTAGCATATGGATGTGGGGAGCAAATAAATACATATCACATTGATTTATCGAATTATGTAAAAATATAGTTGTAGACAAAACTCGAGCATTTAATTATACTATTTTTTATAAAAATAGACAAAGTCAACTGACCAGATCATAGTGCTTAGAGATATTTTTAACAGCTTTTGATAGAGAGTTCTTCCTTGATGCATTGCGCAAAATATATTTTGCAAATGCAACTCCAGTGATTCCAAGGAAGTTGCCTGACCACCAGCCCTTCCTTATATAATTACTGCAAGGCACAATTGCACAAGTTTAGCATAGCATATTCATGTGCGATACTTCATTCTGATGAAACATTTCAGATGATACTTTAGAATGAGTGTACCTTTTTCTGGCACTGATGCGCAACAACCGTTTGCGTTCTAGTCTATTGTAAAGATTAATCTGTATACCAATATGGCTTGGAGAGTTGGTCAGAAAATAAAAAAGATAGCTGTGTATTACTTCACAATTTGTATGATGTTCTCTCTCCATTAATGTAAACATGAGATTTCAGACTTGCTTCTGGTGAAATTTTCATAATTTGTACATGGACATATTACAAAATATTGAAAATATTAACTTTAAGGGTTGAATTATCTTGAACGTGTTTCCAATAGTACAAACCAATTGAGGAGATCATGATGTTACCAGTAAAAAATTCAGAAGGCCTTCTCTTTTATCAACAAATGTGATATAGCCATTGATGTAGGCATACGCAAAACCAAGGTCTGCTTCTGTGGCAAGCTAATGAAAAGGCAAAGCACAACGAATATGTTTATCACATGAAGAGATGTGGTGAAAAAATAGAATATAGTTTAAAAAAAGAGGAAAAAATCTTCATATGAAATAGCAGAGCGAAGAGAACCTTCCAATAGAATTGGGGGTCATGTACTTGTATCACAGATTTTAGGTTGCATTTTTCACTTGCTCTACCGAAACTAAACGCCGTGCCTCCTTCTTCCAGCATGCTGTGCCCAAAACTAATAAAGTGAGAATCATTACAAGAGATTGTGTAGTATATCAAATCGTACAAGCCTTACCTCACGTTACCGATGGTTATGTATCGTTCATAATTTTTTGCTACCAGAAAACGTGCACCAGCCTCGGTCCATGATAGAACCATCGGCTTTGGATTGACCAAAAGTTCACATTTCCTTTGAAGCAACTCTGAAGCTGCTACCTTCCCAGCCTGAATTAATTCATTATGCCATAAACAGATGCACTCCCATAAATATCTATTTGAATAATATTTGGCACCTTTGTCTGTGCAGTAAATACCTTAATACTGTCGTCGTGGAATCTGTAGCCTGTTATTCATGAAAAGGGACAATTCAGACGAGACTTGATTAAATTCGAATTTGTTAAGGGCAGTTTGCAATGAAACAAATGAAACCTTGATATGGGCCACAGAACCATATTCCCCTCTTTCCTTGGATGTTATTGAATTCGAGAGTAGCCTTTGCCGCAGCCACAGTCGGAATTGCGTGGCTCGTATGCCATTTGAGGAGCACGTGATTGGGAACATGAGGAGGGTTAAATGTCACCAGAAAAGGCCGGGAAGGTTCAATGTTCTAGCAAATATAAAATAAGGTTACTGTTATTCATAATAATCCTTCTATGTGGTGTAATAATCATATAAATATATTAATTTGTTCATCCATTCATGCACACGAAAAATATTGAGATATATAAAGTCGTCAGGTTACTTAGGCACCTGAAGTATATTTAACCAATGGGTAACACAAACGCCACGGCTTGTCCCCAGGAAGTTCCTGGCGCTCCATGCGTAGAAATTACGTGGCATCAAACTTTCATCACAGTGGAAGTACACATCACTGCATAAAAGGAAAATGCCAGAAAGGGGAAAATATTTTATCAAATCTAATTATTATAGAATAACACAATAGATGGCAGGATTACCTGTAGATATACTGGAAAGCTCCTAAAATCCGCAACTCCTCATGTGTTGCTTCAGCTCCTAGTACTTCTAGAGCATCAGGAGCATGAAGACAAAATATGATCCTATCATACATCTCCTCTGAACCGTCAAGCTCTAAAATGCCGTAACCTGTTACCAGCAGCATACCATTTTTCTCATGAGTGAATAAGTACGGTAATTTCCAATAAGAAAGTAATTAAGTGTAGTGAGCAATTTAAAAATATTTCTTTCTAAACCCAAAGTACATGTTGCTCATTATAGTTCTAATTTGATCATCAGCAAATAAACTGTAAATACCCCCCACGGACTGGAAGTAGCAGCATCGCCCAGACGTCAGACCAGTAAAAGTAAAAAACAATATAACTCCATCTGGTGCAATATTCCATCTTCGCAGTTGCTATTTTTGAGGGATGGTCAAGTGTTTTGCTTTGGCATCTAGACATCTCTAGTTCGATAACAGGTGCAATTAGAATAAAGTTGAAAACTTCCATCATGTATCAATGATAGTTCTGAAATAGTACCGATAATGAATTCGGTGTCATGGAAGCCTTCAGAGTAATGGCATTATAGGACCGAACCCATGGGCTATTACTGACCAGATTTAGTAGTCAAAAGAACCTCAATAGAAGCCCATATATGCACGGTAGTAATGTACCCTTGTGGTGGACCCAGCTGTAACAGGTAAAACTGCAGTTCCATGGACTCGTCTGCTTTAATGTGCCCATGTGAAATGAAAATCCACACTGTCTCTATCAGTAAGAAAGCGCGCGCGCACGCACACACCACTTCACCGGCTTGACTATATTTAACCCTAGTTAACTGGAATTTCCCTCGAGTACAAATAAATAGATACTCTCTCCGTCCCATAATAGATAACGTTATGGGATGCGTGCACGTGTTACTTTCTCAACTTTGACTCGATTTGTAGAAATATATGTGCAATATTTATATCTCTTATAAATTTGTTAAAAAACTAGATTCAAATATCTATCTAATGATACTAATGATGTATTATAAATATTAATATTATTTTATACATAATTAGTTAATGTTGAAAGATGTTGTTTTTCTTGGGAAGCGAGAATGACATCTATTTTGGGACGAAGAGAGTATTTTGCGAATCTTTGAACCAGTTTCCCCATACTGCATTCATTTAATATAGCAACTTAGGCCAGTCTCAGTGGGGGTTTCATGGGCATTAAATGACATAACACATCAGCAAACTTGCCTATGTGGCAGGATAATTATGAGGAAAGAGAAGAATGGAGTGTCATCACCATGACACTCACCATGTACAGTTACCAAGACATGAAACTTGCATTGAGAGCTGTTTTGTTTTTCCCTAGACACATTTAGCCATACACCATGCGAGAATTAAATGCTGCATCTTGCATATGAAATTGTGCCATGAAACTATGCATTGAGAGAGGGGGTTTCATCCCATGGTAATTGTGACATGGCAGTCTTGGTAACTGTGGGATGAAACTTTGCACTGAGACTGGCCTATATATATCTATCTCAGAAAATAATGTCATGCAGTGCAGCAATGAATTATGACATGCCACCAAAGTGCTTCTTGTGTTATGGCCCTATATATCGGTATGCATTATGCTGCCACCTCATCCATTTATTAGTTTCCTCCACGTCCGGTCATGTTTTTAGGTAGGATATCTTTTATAGAATTATGTAGGTTTTCATTTTAACAACACACGATATAAATAAAGAACAGCATAAAGAATTAAAGACATTTGGGGTCACAAGGCAGAAAACAACATACAATAGATAATCTAGCTAATAAGGGGATTTCATTAATATGCTATCAAGGAAAAACTATAATATCACACATCTCGATGTGTCCATGACACATGAGACCATCCATAGTCACTAACGACAGTGGTAAATGAATAACTTTTCCTAATCGGTTGTCTTTGAGATTTATAAATGCTAACAAAAAGATAATCTATCACTTCTGTGCATTCCGTGACTTGCTCTGTTATTACAATTCTAACATATTTATGATCCACTTAACAAACTTTTGGGATATCCTTTTCTTCATAAATGAAGTTTTATTAATTCAATACCATCTCGATACAAAAAAAACCTTGAAATACTCCAATCTCTACCTATGGGAGATCTAGTGTAATTGGAGCACGTATCATGAGGGTAAATTGCCTAGATAAAGTAATCTACATTAATAAATGTTATGGCATCCTTTCTGTACAGGACCAAAAGGTGCTGCATAATAACTCCGCCTATCCAATGTACGCGATAATTAATGCAGGACAAAAAAAAGACTATATTGAAGAAAGCCTAAGAAGAAATGGAAACTCTATATATGTGCACCATTCCCCTATTATAGAAATACTCAGGAAGCATGAAATACATCATATATTCGCATCTACGATAAGAATTGTGGATCACTGCTAGGAAAGGATTTGTAATTAGAAATACCTTCATTGAATTTTGAAACAGATTTGACTTCACAGCCAGTTTTTATTTGACAGCCCATGCTCTCCAATTCTCCCCTTACCTGCTAATAAGGCATACTAAGGGGTGACATGCTATACACCCTCCCAACTTTTACTACGTAAGAGCAATTACAGTACCTTGTCGACGTAGGACCCAGAACCACCCTTGACGGTGTGCCACTGGGGACGACCAAACAGCTGAATAATGCATGAATATTTCATTAGCATCATAACTAACAGGCTCCCTTCAGATACATAATTGAGCAAGAGCAGTAGAAAGAAATAAACATCTGAAGTAGTTGTATATATTTTTCTTAAGGCACCTCAAGAAGATGATTGTCACGGAAAAATGAAAGAACAGAGAGAGCTGGGAAGCCCAATACTCCCTGTGCCGCACTGGACCAAATGCATGCACACATCGGAATCTGCAGACAGCGTATATTGTTAAAACTTAAAAGTGGTAATAAAAAGTTGAAGGAGTATATAAAATTAAAGCGGCCAATTATATTAGTTGCATACAAGGTAAGCATCCTGAAAGAGCTGCGAGTAACGGTGTTTCTGAATGAATTGCCCCAAAGTCTCATTCCAGTCAGGGTTTCTTCCACGGTCCTCCAGGTACCTTCAAATCCAAAGAAGGGAGAAAATTAATCTTGCATCACAGGAAGTAGGAGATGAAATTAAAGAAGAACAATTATATTGTTGACCAGCTTACTCGAGAGCATGATTCTTGAACTTGAATATATCACGGATGACGAGCCAGAATCTGGGGCTAAGCAGGTTGCTCTTCTGCACCAGAACACCAGATATACCATTTCGGGTACCCCACTCGAAGCCTCCACCTTTGTCCAAGTGCAAGCTCGCTGAGAACGACATGTCCGATGTTTCCACCTCCACCCCAAGCTCTTCAAACCATTTCGTCATGTTTGGGCTTGTCATCTGCAATGTTTTCTTCTGTGAAACTACTAGAAAGAGTGTACCAAACAGTTCACGGTGCTGGAGCTGGATTGCTAAGACTGATCTTCTTATATACTATCTTCAGTTTGAGTTAACAAACCACCATGCCCTATGCAGTATCCATTTTGTACAATGAGTGTTGTTGCTTTACAGAGGATATTTTTTTTCAGAGAGTATGTTTTCGATTGCTTTTATTTTTTAAGTTTCTATAGGTAGCTTGAGTAACCACTTTCGTTCATACGTGAAGACTGAAGAGAGGGCCAGTGATATATATATATAGTTGCATGCAAACCGTGAAATAAACGAGCCAAACCCAGAAAGCGTGCGTATGCATGTGTTCACACCCGGTTGAAGACCATGCTGCCGAGGTCGACATGGACACGGCCGCCGGCTCCATCATCGACGGCCATGGTCTTGCTGCCATTGCCACCGAGATGGTCTTCCTTCTCGTACACGGCCACGCGCGCTCCACCGCTCCTCGCCAGCTCGTGCGCCGCCGCTAGGCCGCTTAAGCCGGCACCGACCACCGCCACCCTCATCACCTCTGCTTTGCAAGTGATCCCAGTGCACAAGCTATAGCAAGGTCTGGGGACTCTGTGCTGGGTTTTGGGCAGTGCCATTCTACACACGATTTGCCTCTTTATATAGGGAGCGAGGAAGTGTCGTGGCCCTTTCTGGTTAGGTGAGGTGGGGCGGCTGGCGTTAATTGGCCGAGCATTTGCATCGATCGTGGTTTGATATGACTGTACGTGAGTACGTCCTATCAAGAGGAGATTGGCTGCCTATTGGAGAGACTCCATAACTAGAATTGGCATGAGGACCATTTTTGTTGGGGTGCCAAATTCGGACTACCCATATTGGACTAGTTCTATGTGTGTGAACTCTGGTTCGGAATTAAAGACCAAAGTGGTCCCTTTTACCCGTTTGTGGAACTAACCTTGTAGTGAACCTACCAAGCTTCACTGCTGATTGGTGTAATCAATCAGAACTAAGTCTACTAATAGAAAATCAGGCATTCTCCGGTGGCGCTAGTACTGGTCAACAAAATAGATGGATGGTATTACGGTCCCGTACTAAATAGCCTTAGAAATTTAGGACTGGTGGGTAACACCAACCCGTACTAAGTACTAAATGGTCCTCTCCACTTCACTGGTTACTTGAAAAGAAAAGCACCTCCCTCCCAATCAAGAATGATGTGGAGGTGGGATCCCATGCATGAGATTGTAGGTCGAACCCCATGCAGCGCACACACGCATTTATGCGTGAAAAAATATCATGACTTGTGACTTGTGCATGTAGAATGCTTATGGAGTGTAAATGATGAATGCCGATCCATGTTCCCATCATCAACCACACAACACAAGGTTAGTTTCTTATCACAATTTATACATGAAACAATCCTACCATTGCCCTACAATACTAACTCTTTTTCGTTCCAGTGCCTTAGATTTCGGCCTCCATTTGGTCGGACCATGCCGACGACACACGTCCAAAATAAGTCGAGGACTATGTCGATAAACAACTTGTCATGATAGAAAATGCCCTGATGGACACAAATATGCATGTGTAGTCTTTTATACCTCTGTAATTATCAGGAGTTTTAATTTTAATAGTGTTTAGTGTCTAACAATATTAATATTATCACTTGAAGATGATTAATAAGAATAATGTGTTATTATTAAATATTTTATATTTCATAGTGTATCACTTTAAAATGTCGGTCTTCGTAAACTAATTTCCTGAGGCGGAAAAAGTGACCGCCCCCTAAAATAAAATCACCCGCCTCCGTTAATCTTAGTAATTAACCAAGATGGTTGAAATTGCAGACGTCTCCAAGTCCCATTTCCAAACATGACAGTTAAGTTTTTTCTAGTACTGGCGGTTAATTCATATTTGATCTGAGTTGATTGTTTTAGAAACAAATTTCATTCTAGCACAAATTGTGATTTCTGCTGCCAGGTGGCTTACAGGCTTAGAGCAACTCCAGCAAACCCTCTGAAGTGGCCCCTATCCTAAATTTGGAGGGTGAAATAAAAAAAACATCACTCATATGGCTCTCTCTACTAGAGCCTCCATTTTAGGGAGGACTCTTAATCCCTTCCTCCATCCTCTATTTGGAAGGGGGGAGAGGGGGGGTCCGTCTCTACGGGGGCTCTATCCACTGATAAATGAGTCTCACTGAGTGAGATTTATAGATTACTGTTGGAGTTGAGCTTAAATAGTCAGTCCTAAAAAAAGTAGAGAAAGCCCTCACTCGAGAAGTAGAGGACATGACTTGAGGACCAATATTGGAGATGCTCTTATACGTAGTCAGTAATCTAGGGCTGTGGTATATTGTATCCTGCCAGGCATCATAACCGTCAGCCGGAACATATGGTATTTGCGTTGCCGAGTAACATATATTGCCCAATTGACTGGCTAAAAGCTCAACTACTTCACACTCTACATAGGCATCAACACATCCATGCGCACCACAACCACAAAGTACCGCGATTTTTCCTCAGCAAACACAAGTATATGCAGTGTAGGGATTTAAACTCGGGACCTCTACACACAGCATCATTACCATCTTAGGCACATTTACGCATATATGAGATGATATTGTTTTAACTTCAGTTCTGCAAATCTAATAGATATTGCGTATTTAGCACTACAAATGATTTCGAATTTAAAAGTTTCAGTCATCAAGTGATGCATGTGTCCCACCGTCGAAATTTGGCGGCAGTCACGTCAAATCCAGCAGTGGTGGTCTGTGGCCTTGCCGCCATCTGCGCCATCAATGATAATCCTGTGGCTGACTCCGTAGCTGCCGGAAGACTGGAGCATTATTGCAACTTGCAAACTTTACATGCAATCCGGGAGTAGGATGATTTTTTGCAGAATGGTTGTTTTTGGGTCGTTTGGTCTATTTAACGAGTACAAATACCAATACAAAATAAAGAAAGCAAGAAAGAAAGAAAGATTTCCCTCATGTAACATCACCTCCATCAGCTTCAAAGCGCCGCCGTCGCAACAGTGCTAGCAATGGCATCGCCGGGCTGTCGGACACTGTTACCCTTCGGCCCACACCGGCAACCGCGTCATCGAACTCAGGAGCCTGTCCAATGAATTTGAGTGATGGCTCGTCGACATGCGCATGCAGACCTGCGAACCATAAATGGTTTGCAGTATCGTTCCCCCTGATCGTCATTACTGGACTGGCGTAGGGTGTGGCAGAACTCAGTCACGAGGGATCACCACACCATTATCTAATGAAAAATGCAATAGCCATGATTTTTCATACTTCGTATGCAAAGAGTGCATCACAGGGGATTCAAACACCTGACCTGAGGTCACATGAGCACTCCTTACCACAATATCAGCCATGATTTTTCATACTTTGTATGCAAAGAGTGCATCACAGGACACAGGGGATTCAAACACCTGACCTGAGGTCACATGAGCCCTCCTTACCACAATATCATATACTCCCTCCGTTTTAAATTATTAGTCATTCTGACTTTTTACTAGATTCATTGAAGATGATATGAACCAGACAAGTATATGTCTAGGTTCATAGAACATGCCCAGAATTTAGACACGTAGAATGACTGATAATTTAGAACAGAAGGAGTACTTAGTAATGAGCATAGAACAGATGTTATTCATTGCATTAATTCTTTTGGATTTTCTATGAAACATATAGTTGTTTAAATGATTTAATATAAGCAAGTTGTCAACCACAAAATTATAGAGAGTTCGTCGAGTACAACGATTTTGATTCTGATAAAACATAACAATCTCAACATTTCGAATTTCAAATGTTCAAAATATTCAAGTTAAATATTGAAGTGTTTCATCAAAATTGTTGAAGTAGCACAATAGATATGTTGAATATAGTGACTGAACAAGTCATCATTGACTGAGCCTTGATGGGCTTTATAGATGGGTTTTTTACCATCTTCCCGGTAGATGCATGCCCCCCCCTCTCGTCGTGCTCATGGGTTAGGTGTTGTGCTATTGCGGGAGAAGCAAGGCCGTCCTCGTCGGTGGTGGTGGGTGATGGCTAGGCTCCTCCCAGCAGATCGGGCCATATTCCAACAAGTATCGGGCCAGACCTTATTTTGCCAACGAGTGAGACGACAAGCAAAACAGAATCAGTTTTAGCCTAACACGCACAAATGCAACGCAATCCGGTCCGGCCCAATGCGCTGCTGGTTCTCCGGGGCAGAAGAGAATTATCAGTACCTGCATAACGAATGAGATTTCGGGCTTGGTTGGCATCCAACCCTACCACGCCAAAATGAAGACATGTTAAAATATGGACACAAACCAATTTTTTAGCCAAAATGTAGACAAGAAGTATTAATTGATATGTTAATGCTTTGATAATAAACTAATTAGTTACCAAAATTTGTTGACATGTCTTTATTTTGGTTTGGCAAGTTTTAGATGCCAACCAAGCGAGCCCTCCATGACGAGTAAGAGGGCGGCGAGAGAGACGATGCTGAACCATCGGCCAGGTACAGACCCAACTACACCGAATTCATCGCCGACAGAGCGAGAACGCCCGCTTGCACGCAGAGCTGGAGGCACAGGTGATGGCTCCTACTACAATGTAGATGTTGGATTTTGTTCCTTGTAGACATGTACAGATGATTATAATTCACTGGGTGTGCCGTATGTGCCCATTTATTGTTAGATTATTGCGCTTGGCCCATATGAATGATCCTATGTAAATCACAAAAGCCATTAGCACTTGAGGGGATACGCCATCTCTTAGTCCCATATTGCTAATGGATGAGAGTGTGGGGGGTTTTCCTCCCAATAAATAGAGACCACCTCCCTCATGGAAGAGGTGCACCATAGACTCTATACGGGAATCCCCTAGGTTTGGGAGTCCCTAAGAAGGTCTATACGAGTTAGGGTTTTGCTACTTCTCATCGCTGCGTTGCCATCGTAGTCTACTCCATCCCGAACGTCGGCGTGCATCGGCGAATGGGAGAACAGGTCTCCAGAACCAGTCGTCTTCGAGATCCTACACTGGGAGAGGGCGAATAAGGTTTTTGGGAAACGCTGCGCGTAACTTCTCAAGACGTCTTCACCACGCCTCGTCCTCCGTCCAAGTCTAGTTCTGCGGCGTACCATCATCTGCAGCATCGACTGCTACGCTTCGTCCGTAGAACCATCGTCGTTCCGACTACGCTGTTCATCTTCCCTACGGCAATTCCTCAGTACGTACACTGTGTTTTAATCATATTGTCTGATATCATGATTATGTTGTTCGTACTACCTAGTCTGCTAGAGAATTGCATGCTACGATTGTTTATCGTCATGTTTAATGTAGTTCAGAAATTAAACTTACAATTGCCTACATGTCCAACAATCCAAAATCTTATTATAGGCAATCTGTTGATTTATCGATGGCTGGTTTCGCTACTAAGGCTAGAAAAGTTTTCTGGTGTGAACTTTAAGATCTGTAAATCCAAGGTTCGCCTCTCGTTTACTGCTATGCACATCTGGGAGATGAGACTTGGCAAGCCTGAGGGTGAACTATCTGCTGAAGAGCCAAAAAAGATCGACGATGCCAATAATCTCTTCGTGGGATGTATCATGAGCAATCTATGTGACGGGCTGGTCCGTGTTTACATAGAAGAGACAGATGCGAAGGCCCTGTGGGATGCTCTGGTTGCTAAGTATGATGCAACAGACGCAGGCAATGAGCTACACCTCATGGAGAGTTTCCATGACTACATGATGGTTGAAAACCATTCCGTAGTGGAACAGGCGCATGAGGTGTATTATTGCCAAAGCTGCCTTCCCTCGTAGAGGAGCTTCGCCACAACTCTGAAACACAAGAGACAATAAATATTAGTTGAAAACCTGATAGCATCTCTTGATGTTGAAGAGAAGGCTCGGAAGAAGGATGCTACTGAGAAGGGAGATCAAAGTCAGTCCAAAGACAACAAGGTCCAGAAGTTCTCGCATGCAGGAAGAAGAAGAAAGAAGAAGAAACAACAACAAAGGGAAAAACAAGCCCATGAAGACTACTACCTTCAAGAAGAAGAAGAACAGACTGAGCTGAAGTGTTTTGCTTGTGGTGAGCTGGGCACTTCCTCCAAGGAATTGTCCAGATCCGTGTAGACCGCAAGGGAAACAAAGCTAAGGAGTCCAAGCATGTCAACATGGTGACCAATTGGCAATACTGAATGGGTATGGTAATTTAACCTACCAGACTTTCAGTTTTCAATCCACGAGTTGGTGGCTTGATACGGGTGTAATGTTTTATGTGTGTGCTGACATATCCCATGTTCTTCTTTACCAAGCTGTCCGGGATTCTTCCATGTTGATGGGCAATGGGTCACATGCTTCTGTTCATGGTGTTGGCATGGTCGTCTGAGGTTTACTTCGAGAAAGATCGGCAGCTGAAGAACGTGCAGCATGTCCCCACTATCAATACGAATCTTGGTGAGCAGGGTCGGTCCTGTCAAGGACGGGTTTAAATGTAGTGTTAGAGTCCAATAAATTTGTCGTGTCGAAACATGGACAATTTATTGGTAAAGGATATGATTGCGGAGGCTTGTTCCGCTTTAATCTTGCTGATTTTTGTAATAAGTCCGTGAACCATATTGTGATTATGCGAGCATTTGGTATTTCACGTTTATGTCATGTGAATTTTGGTTTGATGTCTCGGCTTTCCAGCACGTGTTTAATTCTAATTTCACCATTGCCAAAGTTTCTAAGTATCATAGCTGTGTGCAATCGAAGCAACCTCAAAAGCCTCACAAGGCGGCGAGGAGAGACACTTGGCACCACTAGAACTCATACATTCGGATCTTTGCGAGATGAATGGTGTGTTGACAAAGGGTGGAAAGAGATATTTCATGATGTTAATAGATGATGCGACTAGATTTTGCTATGTTTATTTGTTGCAAACTAAGGATGAGCGTTAGACTACTTTAAAATCTATAAGGCCGAAGTTGAGAATCAACTAGAGAGGAAAGATCAAGCGTTTAAGGTCTGATCGTTGTGGAGAATATTTTCCTAAAGTGTTTGATGAATTCTGTGAGGAATATGGCATATTCATGAGAGTACACCTCCTATTCACCCGAGCTACGGGGTTGCTGAGAGGAAAACCGACGTTGATGACTTGGTTAACTCCATATTAGACACTCGGTTTATCAAAGGCAATGGTGAGGGGAGGCTGTAATTGATTCGTGTCATGTCCTGATAGAATTCCTAACAAAAGCAAAGATCAAACTCCGTATGAGTTATGGAATGGAAGAAACCATCACTTTCTTATTTACGCACATGGGGATGTTTGGAAAAAGTAAATGTGACTATTCCTAAGAAGCGTAAGTTTGGGACCTAAGATAGTGGATTGTATCTTTCTAGGATAATGCTTAGAGGAGCATTGCTTATAGGTTTTTAGTGGTTAAATCTGAGGTACCTAATACGAATGTTGATACTATTATGGAATCTCGTGATGCAATATTTTTTTTAGAATATATTTCCTGCGAAAGATATGCATAGCATTTCTAGATTTTCTACTGAGATAACTCCTATACCAGTTGCATCTTTTGAGTCGTTTGAACAACCTATTGAGAACGAGAATATCCTAGAGAAGGATGACAGTGAAGCTCCTAGAAGGAGCAAGAGACAGAGGGTTGCTAAATCCTTTGGTGATGATTTCACTGTGTACCTTGAGCGAGATGGATCGATTCTTTCTAATGGAACATGGGAGCTCACTGAACGACCCTACGGGTTGTAAATGGGGTGTTCAAGAAGATGCTTAGGCCAGATGTACTATTGATAAGTACAAAGACACGGCTTGTGGCTAAAGGTTTACACACGAAGGAAGGCGAAGATTTCTTTGATACTTATTCACCTGTCGCTAGACTGACCACGATTCGAGCATTACTGTCCTTGGCTGCCTCGTATGGTCTTATCATCCATCAGATGAATGTAAAGACAACTTCTCTGAATGGAGAGTTGGATGAGGATAATTTATATGGATCAGCCTGATGGGTTTGTGGGAAGGGTCAAGAGAACAAGGTGTGTAAGCTGGTGAAGTCTTGTATAGCCTGAAACAAGCACCTAAGCAATGTCACGGGAAGTTTGACAGAACACTAACTTCTGAGGGTTTTGCCATTAATGAAGCTAATAGATGTGTGTACTATCGCTATGGTGGGGGAGGAGTTTATACAAGGAGGGTTAGCATGGACTGTGGTTGTGTCGAACGGCGGCGGCGGCACGGAGAGGTGAGGATAAGGAAGCGAGGGCTCGAGGTCCAGTAGTGCGCTTGCGCTGCGTGTGCCGGTGAGGTAGCCGTCGTCGAGATTGGCCATTGCAACTACGCCCACCTGTGAGCTCATCCGCTAGCTTGTGCCACTGGGAAGATCAGCTGAGGTTGTGTCGTCGGTAGCCCGTAGCCCCAAGCTCTGCTCTGAGGTTGCGCCACCGGCAAGGCCTCCGCCTGACCGTCTCCCAAGCTTGCCTCGTCGGCGAGGTCGCCGCTCTTGAGCTCCGCCTCCTAGATTGCATTGGCTCTGACCATGTGCCGCCGACCAAGTCGCCGTACCCGAGGTCCGCCGCATGCTAGCGCTGCCAGGGACCCTATCTCCTCGAGCTGCAGAGTCGATTTTTTCTCCAAGGACACCGACGACACCCTGGCCGAGGTTTTTTCCAAGGACACCGACGACACCCTGGCCGAGGAGTCGAGGAACACTGCATAATTTTCATTTTACACTGATTTGATGCAACCGGCCAACGGTGACCATTGACTGTGACGACGGCCACGACGTGGCAATGCGCGCAGCAAACGCGGTGAAAAAAATAGTGCGGTGGTGCGACGGTGGATCGATTGCCAACGCGATATGGAAGGCATGTGGCGGGCAACGGCGCGTCAAGCGCTGGATGGGAGCGGAATATCTGAGCGATAAGAGGTAAGATATTGTGCTTGTATGTGGACGACATACTGATTTTTTGGCATAAATATTGATATGATCAATGACGTAAAGTCTTTTCTATCAAAGGTTTTGATATGAAAGATCTGGGAGAGGCTGATGTTATACTTAACATTAAGCTAATTAAGGAGGATAATGGATTACTCTTTCGCAATCTCATTATGTGGAGAAGGTCTTGAACCGGGTTTGGCTATATAGACAGTAAGCCTTCTCCAACGCCTTATGATCCCAGTGTGATGCTTAGAAAGAACAAGAAGATAGCCAAAGACCAACTGCAATATTCACATATTATTGGTTCACTCATGTACTTAGCTAGCGCAACGAGACCCGACATAGCTTTTTACTGTGAGCAAATTGAGCAGGTTCATGTCAAACCCGGGTTCAGATCATTGGCATGCACTTCAAAGGGTTATGCGCTATCTAGTAGGTACTATGAGTTATGGGATTTACTATTCTGGGCACCCCGCTGTGCTGGAGGGGATATAGTGACTCGAACTGGATTTCTGATGCTGATGAGCTTTACGCCACGAGTGGGTATGTGTTTACCCTTGGAGGTGGTGCTATATCATGGAGGTCTTGCAAACAGAACATTTTGACGAGGTCGACCATGGAAACGGAACTACTACCGCTTTAGACACGGCCACCGTTGAGGCTGAGTGGCTGCGTGAGCTTTTGATGGACTTGTGGTTGAGAAACCAGTATCGGCTATCCTTATGAACTGTGACAATCAAACGGTGATAGTAACAGTGAACAGTGCTAAGGATAATGCGAAGTCATCAAGACATGTCAAGAGACGATTGAAGTCTGTCAGGAGTTGAGAAACTCCGGAGTAATAAGTGTGACTTATATTCAAACTGACAAAAAACCTGGCAGATCCTTTTACAAAAGGATTATCACGGAATGTGATAGAAAATGCATCGAGGGAGATGGGTATGAGACACGTATAAGTTGCCACAGTAGTAACCCAACCTATGTGATCGGAGATCCTGTGAATTAGGACCTGGGAAAAACAAGCTGCTAGTTGAGTGAGGAGAGTAATTACTAGACCCTCTCTGAGTGAAGATGCAGTACTCTCAAATGCTGTAAGGCAGGTTAGCGATATGCTTTAATGTGTTTCTATTGGCTTGATTAAGCGAAGATGTTGTCCTACAGAACATTCTTAAAAGAAACACACCTATATGAGCCCGATTGTAAAACGTCGCAGTCTATGAGATTTGGGTGATCTCTAGTAAGCTCAAGAAGAGACCAAGGAGTACGACGTATATGCTCCACCCGCGGGCTAGGCTACTAGTAGCCAAGTACTGGTTTGGTCTTTGAGTGAAACTTGTCCGCACAAAACTTGCAATTCAAGGCGTAGTCCATTGTTCAAGTTGTGATGAGTGTAGCTTGAAGCTCTAGGCGAGAGTTCAACTTAACAATCCTTGTCTGAAACACTGGTATATAAACAGTAGTGAGAAACAAGCAAAAATCTCTATATGGGAATTTGAGATCTGGTGGGGGATTGTTAGATTATTGGGCTTGTCCCACATGAATAATCCTAGAGTAAAATCTCAAAACCCCATTAGCAATTGAGGGGGTACGCCATCTATTAGTCCTATATTGCTAATGGATGAGAGTGTGGGGGTTTTCTCCAATAGATAGAGACCACCTCCCTCATGGAAAGGTGCATCATAGACTCTATACGAGAGTCCCCTAGGTTTTGGGAGTCCCTAAGAAGGTCTATACGAGTTAGGGTTTTGCTACTTCTCATCGCTGCATTGTCATCGTAGTCTACTCTATCCCGAGCGTACGGCGTGCACCGGCGAACGGGAGAGCAGGTCTCGGACCCAGTCATCTTCGAGATCCTACACGGGAGTCTCGTCGAGGCGGATCGCATGAATCTTCGAGATCTACACGGGAGAGGGCAAATATAAGGTTTTTGGGAAGCGCTGCGCGCGCGACTGCTCAAGACGTCTTCACCACGGCTCGTCCTCCGTCCAAGTCTGGTGCTGCGGCGTATCGTCATCTGCAACATCGTCTGTTGCGCTTCGTCCGTAGAACCATCGTCATGCTGACTGCGCCGTTCATCTTCGCCTACGGCGATTCTCATGTGTTTTAATCATTTGTCTGATATCATGATTATGTTGTTCGTACTGCCTAGTCTGCTAGAAAATTACATGCTAGAATTGTTTATCGTCATGTTTAATCTAGTTTGGAAATTAAACTTTAATACCTATATTTCAATATTGATAGCCGCTTTTCCCAGGAACGGCCAGCAACATGCTGCAATTGTTATCTCCTGACAGCACAAAAACGTATCATCTGGGGACAGTAAGCTGACATACGGGCAATATGATGTTCGTAATTCCAGCAACATTGACATTTCAACCTTTCTTTCTATGACAAAAACGGCACAGAACACAACTGCAACCATTACAGTACACGCGAAAAAAAAGACGCCTTTACAGTTACACACTTTTTAACTATAGAGCTAACACTAATATCTGTTTTTTCCAGTATGACGGAACATGTAATGAAACAAGCCCATCATGGGGCAGGCAATACACAATTTTCGCAGCATAAATACTGTGCATGTTGCTCTGTTCCACTGGCAGATCCATTCCGTTGCTGCCTTTCAGAACCAAGTTTGTACATGGGGACAGTGCAGCTGAATCAAACAACCTTTCTCTTCGGCTCACCCAATCAACTTTGCGCCCAGGTAAAAAAGAATGCTGAACATCAAACATGCATATGCTGTATACACGGCCCACCTGCACAAGGATTGATGCAGCCTTCGATTTTCCAACTGTCGACTGAGGCTGACTTACCGATGAAGGTCAAAAGAATATCTACAGAGGGTAATGTAAAATTGGGACAAACACTGGCAAAAATATTTACCTTCAAGGCATACACGCTGATGGGGAGCTCATGTGCTGACCCTCCTAGTTGCAATCCCAAACCAAGCACTCCTCAAGAAGCGGACCATCTTCTTTGCTAGGAAAGGATCGATGCGGAATGAAGGACCCAAAGGAGTGAGAAGATTGAAGACCAGAAGGATGGACAGACATGACAATAGTCGGTGTCCTGTTTTGCCTTCCAACCAAACCTTTCAGGAATGGATACAGATGCCGACATCACCCAGAAATGCAAAGAAGAGCTTCCCAAAGAGAGGTCCAATGATAATCATATCCGTTATTGATAGCATTAGAAAACGCCAGCAACCACCACCAATGAAGTTCAACAGGAGTAGAGTGGTGGGAGGTATCAGTAAGGTTGCCATTAAAGTATACAGCTCAGAGAACTCTTCATCATCACTCACCCTTTTGATGTCACAGTTGAAGCTGGTGTCTACACCAGCTTGACCTCTTCAGAGAATCCTTGGAAACACAGCAAAGAGGTGCGAGGACAGCACCTCCAATGACCGCAAACTGCTCATTTCTCCACCATGCATCAATGCCGACCACTCAGCTCCATCTCATTCTAGTAGCTGTAGCAAAAAATGCAGATAAAAAGTGACATACCAGAGCGCTGGCAACATTGACGCATGCATATGAACATGAGAGTAAGGATTCATTGTATTCCATAGTTACATACCGCCACAAGAAATTAAAGTGTTGAATAAGAGTAAAGCTTGACCTCTGGAGTGATAATTTCCTCCCTCAGCAAACAGATGGCAGGCACAGTGTAGCAGTAGCAAAAGGGGATATAGAACCTCCATGGATAACAATGGAGTTGATGTAAGGAAAACCTTCCAATAAAGTCTTTGCAAACCACCACCATGAACCCATGACCAGAAAGAGGGCATGATTGCTGAAGAAAATTTCAATGGACCCCAAAGCCCACCGGAGAACCTGGTTGCAGACGATCTGAAAAGATTCAGAGGTGCAGACCTTTGAATGCAGGCCGTTCAAGGTATGCAGTATAGTATTTGGACACTCCTAACCATGGCAATGCATCTTGAACAGTTAGATATCTTGCTGTAACTGATCCATAGATCCAAACCAAATCCGAAAAAAAAAATAGCTAGGTTGTTAGCATTGCACCAATGTTTTGATTTCATAAACAAATTACAAAAAGCTCTACACTTTACCTCTTTTTCCTCAGTCTTTGTTTTAACCAAGCTAATGACATGTATGGCTGTCTTTCAAAAGAGAAGCTGGACCTTGCACTCTTCATAGGTCCCAGCTTGTGCTCTCAAGAAGTGTGGACTGTAACAAAAAACAGAAGACTGGCCAATTTCTTTTCTAAATTGTTTGTTGGATGGTTACATATACCGAGCCTTTTCATTTCAGCTCCTAGAGAAACATTCGCAAGGTTTCGATAATATGAAAAGTGGAACGGAAGACTGCTAGTTCCAGAGAATACTAAAGTGTTTTTTGACAGTTCAACGTTACCTGGAGCACCTTCATCATTTCTCACAAGAGCATATGCAGGGGATTGATTTCGTGTTTCTTGAAAATAATAATCTTTTTCTTCTTCTCTGTTTTAGGATTTGTAGTCTTCTTCTTGTGCTTTCTGTCACCAAAGCACCAACAGCAAAAGCACCACTTTGGCCAGCAGTTGCAAGTCCTTGATGGTGGTTTCTCTTTGTTTTAGGGGCATCATAACCATATATGCCTGCCTTCTAAACACACATCCAGTGCCGACATAGAGGGGGGGTTCGGGCCCTTGAATACCATCCAAAACACATTTCATGTTGATCTCACACACAATGTTTTAGCCAAGAAAAAAAAGAAGGAAATAATCATGTATACAGCAGAACATTTCTGATATATAAATGGCATTCTTACATCGAAAAACGACGACTTCCTTTAGCATAATCTGTCCATGACACCGATCGATCCCATCAAATCTTTGAGGGAATGCACAGTAGCAACCTTCTTTCCTAGTAAAGGATCCATCATAAAACAATTAGCGCTTCGCTTAGTAGCCTTACTGTTGTTGATGTAGTTGCACATCCCAAAGTTCAACAAATATGGAGCAGTTGTGTAGTGACAAGCAGGACACTCGGACCTGTGTACGACAAATAAAGCAATGTAAAATCAATTGTATCTCATTAAATATATGACAGTAGAATAAATGATTTCCAATGCTGACAATGTATGCAATGTCATCATAGCACCAGCTTCTTATGATGATTATAGCCCGGTCGTTCTCTTCTCGTTGAAACATAAACATCTAGGTAGCGTACTCATTCCCTCGCAATCAGACCTCCACTTTGGCCAAGGAAGACACCCTGAGTATGTGCAAGAAAAATGTAACTTTTGTTTATTGTGATAAAGCTACAAATTGAAGGCATGGAGAAGAAAATATGATGGGATCCATCATAGCATAAAACCATGATAATTACAAATTGCAAAATAGAAATAAGCTGTACCTGAATCGATCGCAGGCATGATCACTGAACATTGGTTTCGCGTCAAAGACAGAGCGGTTCAAATACTTGCAATTTCCATCCTGTTCTTCAGCGACTGTTCTGGGAGAGGCAGACACAAGGAATTGTTCTGACCTTGAATTCCTCATACTCTCTCTAAAAAAATCCAAGACTGGTTTAATTTAACATACTACTTAACAAAAAGATATCAAAGGAACTTGTATCAAAAAAGAGGCAAATAGTGCACCTTCATTGCTCTCCTCTCCCTAACAAAGCTTGCAGCCACCTTATCTTCAAGTAGTCTATCTTCTGTTGGAAGTACCACTCTGGTGCCCGAGGTTCAATATTGTACCTTTTGCAGAAAGGAACCCATTTCTTTGCAAATTCAGATGTTTCAGACAATGCTTCGAACGTTAGCATTGCAGCACCATCATCAGAAACATAGCAAGAAACTTTATCAACTGGATAATCTACCGCAAGGATAGATAGAACAGTATTTGCTGTGACCAAGGGAGGTTCCTTTAAGGGGTCAACTGTACTGACAAAGAAATCAATTGGAGCAAGTTGAGATGGCTGGCCTTCCTTGTCAAACCTATCCATTCAAACAAGCAATTAGTAACAAAAGAACAGGAGGAAGGCAAATATACTAGATGTCACAGAAACCAACTCAGTGACAGCCGGTCCAGGTATGTCTCTCTCTCAATAGGGAACCATTTTGGGAATTGATCAAGGATCCAAGGACTGGCAAACCAGATTTCCACAGATAACAGATATGAGCCATAAAGGCAAATGCATCTTCACTGTGGATCGCATCTCGGTAGTGAAGAAAAACCCCAAAACCACAAGTGGACATTCAATCATTAATCATCCTAAATGGTTAATCTGGCTTGACGGCTAAGGGAAAATTTTCCTGACAGCCTGGGTGTGCGTTGCTTCATCCATCTGGTAACGAAAGAAAAATACCAGCTAAATGTTAGTACCTGGGTCTAGTACGCATAGCAAAACAGAAGTGAAGGCCTGCTTTTATAATATCAATGAAAAGTGACGTGCAGTAAAAGATGCAACCAAACAAACACATTAAAAGTTTATAGAGCACAGGCTATAACGACCAATCTTGCACTGCCAGCTTTTCATTAATCTAAAAGATGCACAGATACATCTCCAACAGTTTCTTTCAATTTTACTAAGAAAAATTGGCAGCAGTACACTATTTTGGTTTTGTCAGTGATACTTATGATAAGAAAAGGGGTATCCTGAAGAGAGCGCATGAACGA
Organism: Digitaria exilis; assembly: GCA_015342445.1. Classification (NCBI taxonomy): domain Eukaryota; kingdom Viridiplantae; phylum Streptophyta; class Magnoliopsida; order Poales; family Poaceae; genus Digitaria; species Digitaria exilis. The sequence continues at coordinate 1,308,397 of JACEFO010002599.1, forward strand.
TTTCAAGTTTTGACCGATACATGTAATCCAGTTAACACAACTTAGAGAGAAAACTAACAGAGGTAAAACTAGCTTTAAGGGCCATACAGTG